>OX577856.1:11758919-13130794 GCA_951213275.1 Idaea straminata
AATAGTAACTATGTAATTGACGACCTTTATGCCGTGGTAGGCGAACACATGCCAGCCGTAGAAGGTTGCAGCTTCGATTTCATCACTTTAATTTTTTATTTTAACCTAACAGCTTCAATTACCAGCATAAATAACCCACTTTGTTTGTTTGATATAACAAGCTTATTCATAAATACCTCATCTAATTAACAACTTGCTAATTTTCTTTTCACCGTGTTTTAGTTACAACTCCATTATAGGGGAATTCATTCCGGAAACGCGCGAAATGTGATTTTATTTTTCTATTTTCGTAAAAATGATCCAGGTCGAAATCGAAATGTAAAATAAAAATATGCGACTACGGAACATGATTTTTCTTAGTATTTAAACTTAAAATACTACAAAAATAAGTTCATAATTGACTGTAATTTTAAAAGAGAAAAAGACTAATTACGAAATCTTTGCAACTACAAGAGCTACCTACGAGTCTGAAACTTTGCATGAGATTTTCTTTTAGAGGACATATGCGTTAGCTAACATAGGGGTTCCTGAAATTCAACCCATAAAGGCGTAAACAGGGCTTACTTGGGTGTAACCGCGGAGCGCATATGATAAATTATGCTGTGGACTCTATTAAATAATCAGAACCCTTTAAATATCGCCTACATCTTTTATGTGGTGCTAAACGAGCTTCGAAGTTTAAAAGGCATTAAATGCCATACGATTAAATAAAACTAAAACGTTAATTATTTTTAAGTATATTTATTATTATTATTCATAGTTAAAAATATTTTTAGAATCGCAGATAAATTTCGATTTCGCATTTGGTCATTTTTGCGAAAAAAGTAAATTTCGCGGACACCTCGTACGCTAGCCATGTTACTTTCTTATTTGTTCTGAATGCTAGTGCTTGTTTAGTGACCTCATAAATACACACTTATCTCGGTAAGTATAAAGCTAAATTGAGAATAAAGGTTGCATGATTTGCTTTAAACGCATGATTGGTTTTGCGAATAAGTTTTTTTTATATGCTGATTTGACGAATGCTGATAAATGACCGGAATAAAGTAAAAACGGACAAATATGTCTTTACAGATTTTGGTGTCGTTTCTTTGGTGTGATTGTTTTTAGAGTTCCAGACTCAAGGGGTAAATACGGGACCCTATTACTAAGGCTTCGCTGTCCGTCCGTCTGTATGTCTGTCACCAGGCTGTATCTCATGAACCGTGATAGCTAGACAGTGGAAATTTTCACAGATGATGTATTTCTATACGCTATAACAACAAATACTAAAAACAGAAAAAAAGTAAATATTTTTTGAGTATGTTTTTAAGAATTTTGGATTATTTTCATGTTTAATTGTTATCTGTAGGGTCTCCACGGCGAACAAGATTCAGACCCTCACCTGTTCGGCGACTACATGTACAACGCAAACGGTACAGCCATCCAATACTTTCCAGTAAAGTATCCCAAAACCACCCTCATCGGAGGCGTCGAGTACCCCGTCGCTTACGACACTATCGAGCTGAGAGTCGAGAGTAACCATGGCAACCCGACTTACACCTGCGTCTACAGGTTCCGTGTCCATGGCAACCCACTGACAGACATTCGTCAAGCAACGGAGGACAGTATAAAAGATAGTGAGATTTAGCATTCGGAAAGGCAGCGCTTTCAAGCGATTTTGACTCTTAAAATGTACACGAATAAGACTAATTTTTGTGACTGGAGGTGCGTGTGTTGTGACTGTTAGGAGTGATGCAGACGGGCGGACAAAATTGCCTCAGTAATAAAAGTTTTTCGTCTGCGTCTAGCCTTAGTTGGAGTGTTTCTATGACGGTGGCCTTATAAAAGTACAAACAGTGACTTAAATAATGTTCTTGTAAAGGTTAGTTTAAGCGATGTAACATACCTTTGCCAAATTCGATTTGAAGTTTTTGTTCTGAAAATAAATATAAATACTAGCTGTTGCCCGCGACTTCGTGGTAGTTTTGGTTTATTAATAACCGGGAATTGGATCAAAATTAAGTTGCAAGATTCCACCCGAACATACATACATACACTGCAAGTTAAATAAAAGCTTTTAAAAATAGTTAAAGTCCTATTCTCAGACTCCAGTCTTACCGTGACCATGACCGGTGCAACTCCAACGAAACGCCGGGTAAATATTACAATAATAATCCTTTTTATCCACATCAGGCAATACAAACTCAGACAAAAATAATACCTGTTTATATTGTTCCTTAATCGAATTTAGCTTCGGTATGCACTTATGCATTGCTTATTCTAGCCTATATTTTTATCGCACAACATTAATATTACGCTTAGTTGATAGTTTTTTACCATTATTTATATTATGTGTTTAAGATTTTAATATATTTTTTTTTATAATTATATGTATTTAAGATTATGTTAAAACCGCCGCTACTACGGCGATGCTTAGCTGATTATTAGTTTATCTATGTCCTGTCGTTATTAACTAATCGCCAGCTAAGTGTCGTTCTTTAAGTGCAGCGGTAATTGTGAAACTGGCATAAGTTAAAAGGAATGAATTTGAAAAAAAAATGCTACCCATGTATTTATAAATGATTTTAAAATTGGTGAAATGAAAAAAAAATATTTATTACGATAACCAACAAAAAAAATGGTAAAAAGGTGAATTTTTTGAGGCGGTTTGGTATCTCTAGACAATTATTAAATAGGAAATTTGAAAATTGCAAAAATCCAACGGATTATATTATTTTCTAAACCAGACACAGGAGATGTTAAAAAACCTCCAGGAAAACTATTTTGTTTTTTATATCAATTAATTCGTAATTCAAACTTTACCTCTACACATGGTGGAACTTACTCACGATCCGTCCCATAAAACTGTCTATAGGCATAATTAAAAACCTAACCTAACCAAAAAAAAGGCAAACGAAAAGTTAACTCAATCCGGAAATCTGTAAACAATTCTTGCTAGAAATTCTACTATGGGATACCAAATTACTAAAATCACCCTGTTTATTCATAAAATCAAACTAATTCTCTCTCTTGGTCTTATATAAGGTTAATTTTAGAAGGAGCTAGTCCAATTAGAAGTAATTCACTTTTATGCCAACATTATTGTTAAGTGTTTTGTCTCAAACTTAAATATTAGATAGTAAAACCTTAAACTTCGAATCAAGTAAATTCTTTTTCAAACTACCCACATAAATATTTTTATGTCTAAAATGTTTATTTCTTTAGTTAAAATGAACTTTTAATTAAATAAAATTTCACTTATGCATTAAACTGGGTTTACACTATACGAGTATACTCGGATGCTACTTGTAACCTCTTCCGAGCGCACTCGGACGTTGTTCGATCTTAGTTGACTTTATGCGACTTATCGGAGTTCACTCCATGAAAACTAAATGGCGTCATCGAAGGTGTAGCCACAAAAGGAGGATAGGACGAAAAAGTTCTTACCTTCACTCGTGTCCCTCGATGCCTCCCGCTTATTTTGTGGTCTTCAAGTGTTTAGGTATTTTCTAGGTAAGCGTGCTACATCTTAAACCGCATGGCCACTTACCATTGGGTGAGATGGTGAAACCTTCCAATTTATTGTAATAACTTTCAGACGCCTGAACCGATTTCGATCAAACATAGCTAAGAACACTCTCGATTACGTCACAGTTAAAACAAAAAACAGACGGACAAGAAAGTGATCTTATTAGGGTTCCTTTTTAAAAACTTTTATTTTACCTTTGAAGTACGGAATCTAAATCAAAATCGGTCCATCCATTCGGGAGCTACGATACCACAGACAGACACACAGATCACGTACTTCTAAAACCCGTTTTTGCGTCGGGGGTTAAAAGAGGCCGTGTCACTAAGGCATTTCTTTTAATTTTGTATGGATTATTTAAATGCGTTATACTATGGTATTACTAGACCGAGTTCGTATATACTTCAAACAAGTACACTCGTATAGTGTAAACCCTGCTTAAACAAGTCTGCACGGTTAAATTAAGTATTAATATAAAAATTGTTGTCCAATAGATGTAAATTATTAACACTTTGTTGTAACTAAGGCAGCGTAAGAATAATTGTAGTTGTAGTGCGTAGTGTTCACTAGAGCTTCTGTCTTTGTAAATATTTAAACCAAAGTTGAACTTAAATTAAGATTAGCAGACCAACCAATTTATATGAACCAATTATGAGATTGCATGGTTTCTGTACTTATATTTCAAGACCTTCAAAGTAATTGGTACGTTATGGAAAACCATTCAAAATATTATATGAAATCTCTTTAATTAATGACAGTTACTTAGTTTTTTTTTTATAATTTATAACTTTGTAATATGTATTTAAAAATAATGTAAAATGAAAATATTTGTGATGTTGTAATAAAAGTTTTATTGAATGATTTTATTGTTATTTTTTTGTGTGAAAACCTTGCCTAATTATTAGAACTCCAAATGACTCCATCACACTGCTCTGCGAATTATCAACTACAATGGTTTTGATAATGTTGTGATTATTTTTTTAACATTTAGGCTTCGATGCGTCGTAAGTTGGATATGATACATTTTGAGCGAGATATTCCCTATCCTCCAACTGAGCAGTGAAGGCGCTCTTCCAGTACCGTGTGTAGGTATTCACATTACCTTAGCCCCCGCTCTCAAAGACGTAGCGTGCTGCGTCCTAACTGTTATATTTGATCGGTATGCAAAACATTTTAGCATTATTATCCACAAATATAGTTCCTAGAGGTCAAAACCTATCATTTGATTCATTTTTAGAAACAAACGTTAACTATTTTTGAATAAAACCCGATAAACGATCCAATAATTCTCTGTTTTCTAACATTTTTTTTATCGAACGAAGTTGTTCATATCATGTTTTCAACCACAATAAACAAAAATATGGTTATTAAACTACAATATCCATTTATATCCAAATAACAAAAAAAGAGTACCTATTTGATTACTTAAAGTTGCAACAAAGATCGATTTTGGTAGCTTTATTAGCACCTGACCTTAAGTACCTACTTCGATTTATTATGGGTACCCACGTGTAGAAATCTACATAAACTATGATCACTTTAAAAAAATAGGTTTGTCCCTTGTCCATAGCAACATGACTATAATTTTTAGCTACCTAGCTATTTATGCACGCACGCACAGTACGTGCTAATCAAACGATATTGTAAGTTAGAGATTACGCTATCGTCTCGTATTATGACTACTTTAGTAATAAGTCATACCTGCCAACATAATTCTTAGGAAAATGCGTGACCATTTATTGTCATAACCTTTACGAATAATATAATAGTCACGCATTTGCATTTTCTTGATATATTTTACTCTAATATCTGGGAACGCTAGTGCTTCAGTTGGTCTTGTTCACCCGTGTGTCTGGACCTACCTACCGTAAATAATTTATTTTAGAATGCTTAGTTAGACCTACCTTATTGTTTTGAATACCGGCGCATGTTTAAGTTTTATCTTGTTCTAAGGCCGCAATGTGTAGCATTACCCTTTTCCTTTATTCGCTTTTGGGCAGAATCGCTTTATGACAAATTCTCTTTACGGCAGAAATTGTACAATTAAGTACACTAATTTTGCGACGCAAAGGAGTGGTAATTTGTTTATTATATAGGTGAGGGTACTTCTTGCGCTTTTATGCTAATAGGCACCTACCTAACTATGAAACTGATGGGGCCGGCGTTTACTCTAACCCATGGACAGCAGGCAGAGATAACAGAATGTAATTATAAAAAATCGTTTCTTTTCTTAGGCATTACCGCTTGGCACTACTAGTACCTAGATTGAAGAGAAATTTTACTTTCCCGTGCCAATACTGGTAGTGCTACAGGTTAACGTACATTTTCACTGACATTACATTGTTGCCAGTAGTTTTACGGGAAATTGTCTCATCTTAGTAATATAAGCGAAAATATTCCATGTCTTTGCATTATAGGTACCTATCTTCTACTTCATAGACTTGACTTGTATTGGGGTTCTAAGTTAAAAATCAAACAACAATTTTAAAATATTCGTATAATTGGATTGTTGTTAACAATTTCCGATCGAAACAGTTACTACAGTCCAGTTACAACCGCGGACCGAACAAGAGATGAGAGATTCCTGGCAATAATAGAGCGCGCTCCGTTCTATTTCTATACCTAGGTCAATGCCGGTCAATGAGCTATTGAAACCAAACAAAAACAATCGACTATATCTCGCAGGGGATACAAAAAGAAAGACGAGTATTATTTTTCAGTTTTTTTTTGTATTTTCACATTTTTTATAATTTATAAATGACCTAGTAAGAAAGTAGTCTTATCAGTTTCAGCACATACAATCATCATTCATGAGATTACAAAAAATCCTTTGGCGAGTGCAGTACCGAGCGGGCGGAGGAGGCGCGCCCGCGGCGCCGCGCTTCATCTCACCCTCACACTATTACGTTTTAATTACATAATAATATCTTACGTACAATTAAATTATGGAGATTACAAGCCTGAGTAAAGCGACCGGGCACAGCCGGGCCGCGGGCCGCTTGACGCAGCGGCGACGCCACCTCTTTAGAAGCACTTCCTGTGCACGATTGAGGGGCCGGACTCATCGTACTCCTGTTTCGAGATCCACATCTGTTGGAAGGTAGAGAGGGAAGCGAGGATCGATCCTCCGATCCATACGGAGTACTTCCTCTCTGGGGGAGCGATGATCTTGATCTTCATCGTTGAGGGCGCGAGGGCTGTGATTTCCTTCTGCATACGGTCGGCGATGCCGGGGTACATCGTGGTACCACCGGATAATACTGTGTTGGCGTACAGGTCCTTACGGATGTCGACGTCGCACTTCATGATCGAATTGTAAGTGGTCTCGTGGATACCACAAGCCTCCATACCCAAGAATGAGGGTTGGAAGAGGGCCTCCGGGCAACGGAATCTCTCGTTTCCGATGGTGATGACCTGTCCGTCGGGAAGTTCGTATGACTTCTCGAGTGAGCTGCTGGAGGCGGCGGTGGCCATCTCCTGCTCGAAGTCGAGCGCGACGTAGCAGAGTTTCTCCTTGATGTCACGGACGATTTCTCTCTCGGCGGTGGTTGTGAACGAGTAGCCGCGCTCAGTGAGAATCTTCATCAGGTAGTCTGTGAGGTCGCGACCGGCGAGATCCAGACGCAGGATGGCGTGCGGCAGCGCGTAGCCCTCGTAGATGGGTACAGTGTGGGAGACACCATCGCCGGAGTCGAGCACGATACCGGTCGTACGACCGGACGCGTACAGCGAGAGCACGGCTTGGATCGCCACGTACATGGCGGGTGTGTTGAAGGTCTCGAACATTATCTGTGTCATCTTCTCTCTGTAAAGGAAAGAGGGTTGCGGTGAGTCATGGATCGAGGAGAGATGAGCGCGCGCTGACGGAACGTTATCGGAGGTGAAGATGCTGTGAAGCTTACCTGTTGGCCTTAGGGTTGAGGGGAGCCTCGGTGAGCAGGACGGGGTGCTCCTCGGGGGCGACACGCAACTCGTTGTAGAAGGTGTGATGCCAGATCTTCTCCATGTCGTCCCAGTTGGTGACGATACCGTGCTCGATGGGGTACTTGAGGGTGAGGATACCTCTCTTGCTCTGGGCCTCGTCTCCGACGTACGAGTCCTTCTGTCCCATGCCGACCATCACACCCTGGTGGCGAGGCCTGCCCACGATCGAGGGGAAGACGGCGCGAGGCGCGTCGTCTCCCGCGAACCCGGCCTTGCACATACCGGAGCCATTGTCCACTACCAACGCGGCAACTTCTTCGTCGCACATTTTGAATTAGTCTGAAATAGGACAAGACATGAAATTAAACGGCTGTATTAAACTTACCAATAGGATGACTATTTATGGGAATGGATCGTATTGGAAGCCTTATAAGTCCATGTTCGCGGCACACTATAGTATATCTCGATCGCGTTATGTCCTCAATCCCCTTATAAGAGTTTGTGGTGGGCCGCGATAGCCTACGCAGTGCTAGCAGATTATCGCTAAGTGGGCGACTCTCAAATTGTATCCTAATAAGGTCCGGTCTAACAAGATGCGGCTCCGTGGATCGCGAACGTGGCACGCTAGCTGGTACTGTACCGCTCGAGAAAGTATCGCGAGATGACCGAGTTACTTTCTAATAAGAATGTTCAAGAATTGAATGTTGAACCGCATTCAAGTTCAGTAGTAATTGATCGATCGCACATCACAAGGACCACGCCCTACCACAACCGGGGTCCCGACCGCGCCGGGTCCGGCTACTACGCGGCTTCAGGGACTCACGCCACCCGACTATGATAAGTACCGTGTCACTGACCGCGCACACAAGAATACACAGAATCCTTCACACAATCACTAAAATATGTCACTAATGATAAACACGATCAACTTACATTAAAATAAATAGTCCTAAATTAATTAATAAATTAACTTGCTATTGCACAGCCTGAGTAACGCTGCACAACGCCACAGCCCGAGCTCGCTTCGTGGAATGTACGGCAGCGCGTCAGCCGGAGTATATAAATGAGGCTGGTTTGGAGGCTCCCCTACCCCGCGGCGGGGCTGCCTCCACCAATGGCGGCCCTCCGTCGCGATACGTGAGTTTTCGTGGCCATATATGGCATTGCGCTGCAGGGAGCCTGCGCAGACCCCTCCGCACCCCGCGAGCTGATAGCGCGCTCTTGATAACGACATCATCTACCACCGCATCACACATTGACCGGTCGACACTACATAAGTACATACAGACCCTACCCACCCTTACACATCATTCAATACCTAAGCTAGGCATTTAGGGCTCATAAGATACCTATACGAGTCTAATAAGCCGGTATAGGTAATGAAAAGTATTGGCAATATTCCAAATACCGCCGCGGCTAAGATAGTTCAAATAGATAAGGGATGACTCGTTCAGAATAAAGTTCGGGGCAGCCCAGTAGCTGCAGCATGCATCTAAAAATAGCTGGTCGGTCGGGCAGACAGACTACAGACGGGACTTGACCGTGAAAATGACGGTTGAGGTTAGTTTTCACTGCTCTTCAAATCAAACGTAGATCGGCCGAAAGAAAAATATATAAATTGTACTTACCGATATTATTTGCACTCAAAAAGATTAATAATCACACGGAGCTGCTACAACCCGTGAGAAATGAATGCCGGCCGGTTTCTTTCTGTTGCTCGCTCGCACGTTGAGGTCGCTCGCTCTGCTTCACTAGAATCCGTTCGTTTCGTACGCCGGCGCCCCGCAACAAAATGGACTCGTCCAACAGACCTCAAGTTGTGATAAATAAGTTAATTTTTCAGATGAAATCCGCCATTAAAATATCCTAAACACCCCTTTATTTTTGACACTGACTTTAATCAATTGATATTGTCAAAAGGGTTCTAATTTTAAAAGATCAAACCATAGAAAAATATAACCGCATAAATAGACTCGTCCAATCTCCCCTCTTCGCGCAACCGATGGCCTTACCATATATGGGCATCTGTAAAATCCTGGATTGTGATTGGTGCACAGTGGCAACGGTCCCTGTATGTACACAACTCACACAAATGTCGGTAAGCAAAACTTTGAATGTGTTTGTGTATAGCGTAGTAACGTTCGTTCGTTCCAACTTCCATTCAATATTTCGTCTGTCTGCTGCAAATCGGTGGTAAAATAGTGCGTTCAATCATGCACATATAAATACAAATATCGATAAAAAAGGGTTTTATTATAATTATAAATTAGATAGATCAAAGAAAACAGTTTTTTTAATTGATGTAGGGTACCTATCTGAATAGACCATAAACCGATCTTTTAATTAAAAAAATTGTCCTCATCAGTTGCATGGCGTTGCAATGCAAATATGTACTTACGTACTAATGTAGCGAAGTTACAATTAGTAATCCGTAGGTACATATTATACAGGGGCAACGACATCCTAAGTAGGTACCTACTTAACCTTCCTACTTTATTCATTCTTGATCTTAAAAGCACTAAATTATATTCACATTTTAAAAATACCTATTATTTTGAAATTAGCTACTTTCAAAGGCAGGTAGAATTTTGTTGATGCTCAAAACTTTCTTACTTAAATGCTATGTTAGATAAACGTTCTAACTTTTACTTGAGTTAGACGTAGATATTAATGAAGTGAAAATTGTTAAATTATGCATTAAAAAGTTCAGACTTTTGCTGAGAGGAAACTAAGAACAAGTCAAATTTATTTTAATCAATTCATCAAAACGCTCTTCTAAAACTTTCACTAAGAGGTTTGTCTAGTAAGTAAGATTATTAAATTAATCCATTTGTAAAACATTTTGTAAAATGCATCGTATTAAATTCAATGACAATGGCAATAACCATTGCCTATGCTGTTTATTTCCTCATATAATGTGTAAAACTCCTATATTGTTATGGTATCTACATTGTTTTTTGACCTCAATCCTCAAAGGACATTGATAATGTTGAAGTTAATTTGCTTGAGTAGGTAGGTATATTAGAATTGTTATTATTTTTATTTATTCAAACTTGTGTTTATCTTATTTATTACAAAGAAATCCAACATTATGATTAATCTTGACAATCTACTTCCTATGCCTGCATGAGTGTCGCCTCGTATGAGTCATCCACGGTTTGCGTACTATGTCGATGAGTCAATTGGGGACCCCTTATTCTACTTTGCAATGACTAATCTCATGTTGATCTTTACGAAACATTTCGATCGGTCCTAACCGAGCTAGTTCTAATTGTTTATTTCTATTGTTTATGAAATCACGAATAACAAGATAGCTGTTTACAAATACTGTCAATATCTTCTAGCTAAGATCCCAAGCTAAGAGGCTTTTGACTAGAAGCCAGACGCGCTAAAAAAAGAAATGTGAAAGTAATACGTCTAACTAAAAATGGATTTTTAAATTAATATGAATGAATACCTTTAGCTTTTATAATTGGACTGCTTAACAAAACCGCCTTTCTTTCCAATGACATTTTATTTACCTACTCTGTATTGTTTTAACATTAAAAATACTTGTATCACTTATAGAGGATAATGTAAATTGATACAACTGAGGAAACGCCACATCACAATATGAATATAAAGTGAATTGTGAAGCCATTGTATGAAAAACGGTTCGGTTGTAGAATACGTGAGTAGTCTTGTGAGAATGAATCACAATAATGTGAATAATTTATGTGCGAAAACCTTGGTCATCGTCACTCAGAAACACTTAGCGCTTATTAAACTTGGAGGAAAATCTAACAGAACAACTTACTAAGGTCAAAATAAAAATGTATACTTTAAAGTCGTGTATCTCTTGTAATTTCAAATAGTTATGTAACTGAAAAGTTTCAGAGTTACAGCTAGATAGATACAGGTATTCAACTGCATCCACACATGACTACTCTCATACAATGTACTCTAACTGTATCTGGGACAGAAATTAATTGTCCGTGATCACATTTCACGAGCGATCGCATTACTTGGTTGAGTGAGACCTGATGCAAACTGGCCTACTTACTAAAAATATAGAACCCTTGCCGTGCTAGCTTTACCATATAAATGTGTAGAATGCCTGCGCTTATTTGACATAAAGGCTGTTTTAAATGTTATTGCGGTGAAATAAGAGCCATAATGATCCATCAGGGTGAGGCATGGAATGAAATAAAAAATTGAACGGGATCGTTTTGACAAAGGACTGGACTGACGGGCTTGGCAGGCAGGTACAACACCACTCACCACACCATTTATGGCATGGCACTCTACTCGTATTAAAACCTATACGTGATGATAAAAGAGAACAATACAATCTCGTCCCCATACTTGGTTAGAATTTAGTTTTACAGTGACAGTAACAGTGAAGATAATATATCTAAAAAGTTTTTTAGCATCTACGATATTGCATTGCAGTATTTGCAGTTTATACCTATTCATGTTAACCACGTGTCTAGCCGGGCAGACGCATTGAGGGGGCTGGGAGACGTGAGGGGAGGCCATGGCCATGAAATCAATATCTCCACGTTCTCAACTAGGGTTGCTGTGGTGATTCGAGTACTTAAACGTAACTACGATATTGCCATAAGTAGTAAGGTTATTTTATATTTGCCTTAAATCGTTTTATAATTATGATAAATAGGCATTTTTGTATTTAATTAGATTATGTTTAACCATAATCATGTAAATAAATAAATAGATCCATCCAGTAGTTTGGTAGTATTGGTAGACAAAAGAGAATCGAGAATATTACAAACAAAAATACAAAGATAGGTAAAAACTATCGCAGTCATAGACCAATAAGATTGTTCTATAAATAGCAAAGAATCTTTCTCAATGTCACTTCTCTATGCAGTCAACCAGACTTTTTATGGTAGCATCAACAATCTAGCTTGACCGTGATAGATAATCCATTAATGTTTCTGCATTACCTATTTAGAATTTATAACCCTGCAAAATATTATGTATAGGTAATCTTACCAATTAAAGAAATTAACAAAATAATCATTAAACACTCATGAAATATCCTTTTCTAAGTACAGGAAAGGGTATTCTTTAATTTCTATAATTTATTTCTATTCTTAAAAAATCCACAGTTAGTACTACAGTTTAGAAACAGAAATGTAAATCAGATGGTCATTATGACAATTGATAATTGAATAATATTGAAAATAGTGTGAAATCATCATATAATATTCCGCTATTAAATACTAACAAGTAACAACCAACTAGAAACTTAAAAACCGTTTATTCTAAGATTTTTTTTTAGCCTTTCACTTAATAAACTAAAGAAAAAAAATAATCGGTTCATCCTTTCGAGAGCTACGATGCCATAGACAGACACACACATATACACAATCACACAGACACGTCAAACTTATAACACCCCGTCGTTTTTGCGTCGGGGATTCAAATTCAGTTGAAAGACCTCCCGACTCCCGGCGAAGCTATCGATTTTTTGATAACTCAGCCCTAGCCCCGCCCTTGACCCTCGCCGGGGGTCTAGGGCCGCGTGTGACCGAGGGTACACTAGCAAACGTGTGAGTGAAGGTGTTATTTAAGCAGATCGGATAAGTCTTTCATCATCCTCCTAGTTGATTTCGATTTCGGACTTTGACTTTCGGATTTCGGTCGATTTAATTTTGCAAAAATAACCCCCTTGAAGATTCGAATGTTTAGGCTTTAATATAAGTTACGCACTCCTTATAAGTACCCTTTTTTGTCGCCTAATATGTTCCTGAATATAAAAAGTCAATAAAATACTGCGCTATGTTATGAAACACTGAAATGTACCTATTCAATTATGTTTGTACAACAACTGAACTGTTGTGTTTGTTTTGAATGATTAACTGTTGTGTACTTTGATTGTGTCTATTCTTTCTTACAATGACAGAGGCTTGGCTGCCTTATTAAAAAAAATGTTATACGTATTTTACGTTAAAAGGCGCGTTAGGCAATACGCGCCTATTGAGTATATTTACAATTTATCGATAAAAAACACCCGGTCATGTCCTTCTAATTTCACATCGCTAAAACGATAATTTCACAGATAAAATATTTACGCTTTTGTTCATTTCGTTCGGTCTTCCGGTGACAAATTTTCCCAAATAATGGGCAAAGATTAAAAATATAGTTAAGATAGAAAAATACACTTCATTTTTACCTATTTTCAAAAATCTATAAATACCTACATATTTCAGACTGTATTTTTTACTTTGATAAAATTTGTATAACTTATGTAATAATTAGTAAGTACCTATACATAATATGTATAATAATCATTTCAAAATGTAATGATAAAAATACATATCTTATCATTAGATAGGCATTATGAAGTAGGCGATTGAGGTATTATGAAGGAATGTAATGCCTACTAAGATAATAATGCCTGCACTGAAATGTTTTTTATAAAATGTAATTATATATATTTTTACATACTTACGGTCCTACATTAATTTTAAGACTTGCTGTAATCGTTTTCAATTCAAAGTCATTTAGTTCCATTTCTGACCATCAATAATGTTCTAATAATTCCTTGATTCAGAAAATACGTGTTTAACCTAGTAAGTTACTGCAATCACAGTTTATTCTCTAGTTATGTATATCCTACTATGTTTTCCGGCTAGTTTTCCTGTTTTATCCAGTAAATTATATTATTATTGTAAATAAACATTCATCCTTTTAATATTTATAACATAAATAACTACGCCGTTGCGGTGCTAAATGCGGTTTTCCTTTTTATACTTTGTTTAGATTATGACTAATTTATAATCCTGCCTGGTACATTTACCTATCAACTCCATTTTAGGGTTCCGTACCACAAAAATTAAAAAAAAGGAACCCTTAGCTCAAGTTAAATTGGTACTTACCATGCCCCTGCAAGGGTAAAGAAAGAGAGTTGAAACTTATGTACGGAACCCTCGGCGCACGAGTACGACTCGCACTTGACCACTTTTATTTAACCTACGACCTCTGTAGCGTGCTAGGCAAAAATCCGCCTGAGACGCAGAAAGTTATAGGTTCAATTCCCACCTCAAACTGATTTTTATGTTACAGATATTTGTCTCTAGTCTAGGTTTTTCTATATGTACTTATATTTAAGTTTTTTTAATTTATTTTAACTTTATACTTATGATGTATTTATTATAATAATTATTTAAATGACGATAAAGATCAATGAGTCATAGTATATTTATAATAGAAAAGTAAAAATAAGTATTCTATACGTTGTCTGACCACCATAATACAAGCCTAAGTAGTTTAGCTTGGAGCTTTATAAATATTATAGGTCGCTTTTTAAAGTTTTAAATAATAATTGAGTTTTAAATGTCCTAATATTCATATATTTCTAAATTTTGTTATTTTGACTTCTTATTTCATTTTAATATATTTCTAGTATTGTAGGTACAACCAAATGAATAGGTGTAACACGTAACTATTATGACTACATTTTAGTTTTAATGAAGATTAAATAGATTTTGAAACAGTCAGTTTAACTTGCACAATTAAATCCGAGTCTAAACTTCCTGAGAAATTAAGATAATTACGGTAACACCACCTACTCGTTTTATTACCGCTTCTTTGAAACTGTTACCATTATGAAATGGCGAAAACATGTAAATGAGAATAGAATGTAAAAATTAATATAGCTGTTAGAAATTTTGGCAAAGTACCTACTGAATTTGTTTAGGTATTATAATAAATATTAATGAGACTGCACCGTAAATCTACAACCAAAACTAAAACCCAATTACCTAAAGATCACAAACTACATAAATACTTAAATACTGCACTAGTTTTAATGAGATAGATACTACGAGAAACTGCAGGAAAAGTGGATGAAAATGGGAAAGTAAAAGCAAAAGTCAGATTTATACCGGTATATAAATTATGTTTTATTAAAAATGTTCAGGTTAGTAACGATTATTAAAAATAAATAAAAATCTTTGTCAAAAACGGTAACAACAAAGTTACGATCAATTACGTAATATGCATATTACGACACCTTACATCCTATTTAAAATACTGAACTTATCATAAAAGATCACAAGCGTAATTTGAGCCGCCCTTTCAGGGGCTTGGTGTAGGGCATCATAAATTAAACAAAGTCTTACTTGGCATTTAGAAGCACTTCCTGTGCACAATTGAGGGACCGGACTCGTCGTACTCTTGTTTCGAGATCCACATCTGTTGGAAGGTAGAGAGGGAAGCGAGGATCGATCCTCCGATCCATACGGAGTACTTCCTCTCTGGGGGAGCGATGATCTTGATCTTCATCGTTGAGGGCGCGAGGGCTGTGATTTCCTTCTGCATACGGTCGGCGATGCCGGGGTACATCGTGGTACCACCGGATAATACTGTGTTGGCGTACAGGTCCTTACGGATGTCGACGTCGCACTTCATGATCGAATTGTAAGTGGTCTCGTGGATGCCGTTAGCTTCCATACCCAAGAATGAGGGTTGGAAGAGGGCCTCAGGGCAACGGAATCTTTCGTTTCCGATGGTAATGACCTGTCCGTCGGGAAGTTCATATGACTTCTCGAGTGAGCTGCTGGAAGCGGCGGTGGCCATCTCCTGCTCGAAGTCGAGCGCGACGTAGCAGAGTTTCTCCTTGATGTCACGGACGATTTCTCTCTCGGCGGTGGTTGTGAACGAGTAGCCGCGCTCAGTGAGGATCTTCATCAGGTAGTCTGTGAGGTCGCGACCGGCGAGATCCAGACGCAGGATGGCGTGCGGCAGCGCGTAGCCCTCGTAGATGGGCACGGTGTGGGAGACACCATCGCCGGAGTCGAGCACGATACCGGTCGTACGACCGGACGCGTACAGCGAGAGCACGGCTTGGATCGCCACGTACATGGCGGGTGTGTTAAAGGTCTCAAACATAATCTGTGTCATCTTCTCTCTGTAAAGGAAAGATGGTTGCGGTAAGTCATGGATCGAGGCGAGATGAGCGCGCGCTGACGGAACGTTTTCGGAGGTGAAGATGCTGTGAAGCTTACCTGTTGGCCTTAGGGTTGAGGGGAGCCTCGGTGAGCAGGACGGGGTGCTCCTCGGGGGCGACACGCAACTCGTTGTAGAAGGTGTGATGCCAGATCTTCTCCATGTCGTCCCAGTTGGTGACGATACCGTGCTCGATGGGGTACTTGAGCGTGAGGATACCTCTCTTGCTCTGGGCCTCGTCTCCGACGTACGAGTCCTTCTGTCCCATGCCGACCATCACACCCTGGTGGCGAGGCCTGCCCACGATCGAGGGGAACACGGCGCGAGGCGCGTCGTCTCCCGCGAACCCGGCCTTGCACATACCGGAGCCATTGTCCACTACCAACGCGGCAACTTCTTCGTCGCACATTTTGAATTAGTCTGAAAGTAAAACAACTACGTTAAATCTTCCGCACTGAATATGAACTATCCCGGATCCAAATTATTTCACGTAACTCCTTATCAGACGTTAGTAACAACTTTCGTCATCATCGTCACAACTTGTTAATCACCGATTACGTAACCACATTTTGATCGAACACAAAAATAACTTGGGTGAACTTTCCATATAAATTCAAAACACTGGCCTCTTGAATTTTAATTTTGTTTAGCTGTTTTCTGATTAATGGAAGTAATAATAATTAGAATATTATTGAATTTAAAAAGAACTTACAGTTAAATAATAATTTAATATAAGTGACTAGTTATGACTCCGCTGTGCTTCAGTCAAGCACACCTCACTAAATGAGTGCCGGCTCGTGAGGATAAACTATATAAAACGGGCCTTATCACAGTTCACATACTATCGGCAACGTACATTTTCCACCAATAGCGTGCTGGTTGTTGTTTCCACAATTTTTGTCACCATATATGGTAAGGCTACGCGACGTTATCCGCGGTTCCACATAACATCTTTTGATAACGCTATGCCCTGATAAGAGATTACGTTGCGCACACTCACGTGGTGCGCCAACCGCTAATACATTCGACTATTCCATTTAACATTGTGATCGCATTTTTCTACGTAAACTTGTGAATTTTCACTACGTTGCTTTCATTTCATTGCTGTGTGAGTCTGCTGTTACGCACTAATTGCTTCCATCACCTGAGATTAACCTAAAAATATTTAATTAGTTTGCAATTCTCCTCACCTACAGTCTGGTTCTTAATTACTAATTACTTTAAGCGTTGAAAAACATTATCATTTTAATTATGAAGAGATCAGAAAGCAGCACTAACTAACGTTTAGAAAGATGATCTTTCTACTAAATGCATTGTTTAGTTACTGTAGAGTTGAAAGACGGACATACATGAAAAATATAGGTATGCGACGAATTGAAAACCTCTTCCTTTTTGTCTTTTGTGCGACGACTGTCTGTGATATTCATAGAAATAGGAATAAACGACCAGTATTTTCTTGCAACGTCCTTGATGATATTAGCCTTATTTTTAAAAAACCAGTCACAGACGAAAGTAGTCTAATTCATATCGTTATTTTCATGGTCATCGGATCACAGATGTTTATAAAAGGTTTAGAATGTTTGACTAATAATTAGGTAGGTATTTCAGTGGTATTTCACTACCTACTGAATGTAGAACCTTTGTTCATGACAATATCGATTTACGTTGAAAATAATTAGGTTACTGTTCTGTTTATTTAGCTTAAACATGCGAAACGTTAGTCCCAGTGGTTTTAATTTCATTATGCTCCTTTATTCTAGCTAAGCCCAGCGGTTTAACCCGCGTAAGTCTCGATCCCGTGGGAATATCGTAAAGACCATATGGTATTTTAGGACTTCAGCTCTACGTACTAAGTTTCAAAATAGGTCTAGCCGTTTTCACGTTATAAATAGTGTAACTAACATTGAAATACATATTATTTCAATTTAACAGCACAAAATAATATTAAATATGTTTCCTTTAATTACAGAACTATTAATAATTCTTAACATTATTCGAATTCATGTGACTCATAGTGATTAATTTCCAACATTTTCCGTAAACATTTTTGAAGGACTTACTTATCGAATCGCTCACTTATTGGATTCACATATTTTTTGTATCATTTCCGATGTAGGTAACATTACACCATACGAGTACGCGATATCTAATCACTTATCATTGGAATTGATTAGGTATACTTAATTCTACAAAAGATTAATCAATAGTTTTCTGAGAGGTAATGAAATGACACAGTATTCTAACAAAGTATCACATTTTGCTGAAAGGACTCTAATCTCGAATCGAAAAAACTAAAATTTAGAATTTAAAAAACCCCGACTTTTATCCCCCATAACTACCGATTACGATGAAACATAGCTAAGAACACTCCCGACTATTACACCTTACAAACAAAATCAAAATCGGTTTATTATCGGTGTAGTTCAGGAGCTACGATGCCACAGACAGACACACACACAGAGACACGTCAAACTTATAGCACCCCGTTGTTTTTGCGTCGGGGTCCAAATTCTCATGCTTTGTTTGGAACACTTCTATAAACAAGTTTTGATGACAAACATCGGGACAAGTGAAGCTCATAGAGATACTAGTGAAGCTAAATAAAAGCTTCTAAAAATCATTCAATCTTATCGTAAAAGTATAAGCACTGCAGTCCGTATCCTAAGCAAACGAAAGAAGGTTGTTTTAGACGTCTAGGCGAACAACTTTTTTTCTGTGACTTTTGGAAATTCGAACTTTTTTTTTCGATAATTCTGAGGGAATTTTTACTTGAAAAAACAGCTGTTTCATCCAAAAACATCAATCGAATTGTTCGAATTTCCAAAAGTCGTAGAACAAAAGTTGTTCGCCAAAACGTCTAGAGCAACCTTCCTTATTAAAACCCCTTTGCTGGAACACATTGTATATTATGTTGTAAATAAGGTTGTCTGTCGCAATCAAAGTCCGGTATTGATTTCCTAGCGCCCTCAGTGCATCGCTCCCTCCTCTGTCTCCGAGCGTCTCGTCGGTCGGCGCGCGGGCGGGGGCGGTCGGCAGCCGGCGCGGGGTGCGGCAGCGACGCCGGGAGGGTGCAGTGGCTGGCTGACTCATCCGACGCACCCTCACATTTTGCAACACTGCCGTTTGATTAGGGATTAATGAACTTTGGACCCGTTATGCTTAAAATCATTGAGCTAAAGCATAACCTTGCATGCCCTATGGTTGAGTAAGGTGATTCTTTAACTATTCTGGAACACCAATACTATGTACGCAATAAATGAATTAAGTATGATTTATTATTATGAATTATGACCTTTTTGGTTTCGCCGTAGTCAAGTAACAAAAATGACTAATTTTACGATTTTGTATGCTGATTTTAAAGAACTTACCTATTAAAGATAATCATACAATTTCACAGTAATCGTTTGACGTAATAAATCTAACAACCTTACGATACTCAGAAAAATATCAGATAGATATCTACCAAACATTTTTCTTTTGAATTTCATTGACTAGGTACTTCGACCACATTACTCTATGACTAGGTATCATTTTATCGTTCTTACCACGTTCTTCACTACCATTTTCGCAATCACAACTACGAGCAACATTCATTGCATAAAAATTAACCTTGCCCATTAGTTAGGCAATTTTTTTATACACAGTTCCAAATAGAATGATTTCCGGTGAACTAATCTGCGTTTAGTTCATTCATTGCGGTAAAATTGAAAACATAAATCATGTCAGACAGTAGGTTTGGGCTAAAGGATGCGAGACATAATCATGGCAGTTATAGGTTATATGCAAAAAAATATGTGTGCTAGTTTAATTATCCAGGGTGGAAACAGTCGACTACGTTTGTATGGAGGGAGCGCCGGTACCCTTTCCTAACTCTTCGTGTAAGGGCTCTTTGGTAGACTAACCCTATGAATACTTACCCCACGGGATAAGTGTACATACCTACCTACTTACCTACAAAAGTTCTTTTTAGAGTTCCGTACCCAAAGGGTAAAAACGGGACCCTATTAATAAGATTTCGCTGGCCGTCTGTCTGTCTGTCTGTCTGTCTGTATCTCAAGAACCATGGTAGCTAGCGAGTTGAAATCAGAGATGATGTACTGTGGCCGCTCTAACAAAAAATAAAAATCACATGGATTGTAGGTAAATTTTAATCTAAAAAAACTTTAATGTAGAATTTAAAAAACCCCAGACTTTTATCCCCCATAACTTTCAGATAACTGAACCGATTTTGATCAAACATAGCTAAGAACACTCCCGACTAATTCACCTTTCAAAAAATAGAATCAAATTCGGTTCATCCGTTCGGGAGCTACGATGCCACAGATACACACACACAGACACGTCAAACATAAAACACCCCGTCGTTTTTGCGTCGGGGGTTAAAAACAGAAAAAAATAAAATATTTATTGAGTATGTTTTTTTAAGAATTTTAGGTTTTTTTAAGTTACGTGTGGTTCCGTGCCCTCCGACAAGCCCTCCGTGCCGTGAATAGTAGGTAAAGTATTGCATGAGTCAGACACACATCAGAATCATTTAACCAACATATTGATCACCAACTGACCATGTTTGCTTTTTATTCGTGAATCATTCTTTCGGAAGCAATGATCTTTGGCGACGATTAGTCTATATTTTATTACAAACTTACCTAGTATTTAGTGATTCAATGAGTCGGTTGAGTATCCTCTTGTACAGGATGAATTTTTTATATGGCCCTTCAGGGCTATATCTATACATATATAAAATGCTTTGTCCTGAATGACTGACTGATCAACGCACAGCCTAAACCGCTGATCATAGAGACCTGAAACTTCGAGGGTGTGTTCTTTGTATGACGTAGGCATCCTTTTTTTTCCGAAGGGGTTGAAAAAGGGGGGCAAAGTTTGTATGAGACAACGTGATTCCTTAGTGCATTTTCGACTTCTACGCGGACGAAGTCGCGGGCAAAAGCTAGTCCCAAACTAATCTATAGTAATATTATAAAGCTGAAGAATTTGTTTGTTTGTTTGTTTGAACGCGCTAATCTCAGGAACTACTTGGTTCGAATTGAAACATTCGTTGTTTTTTGGCCTATCCAACATTTTTGTTGGATAGGCCATTTATCGAGGAAGGCTATAGGCTACTTTTTATCCCGATATTCCCACGGGATCGGGAGTTACGCGGGTAAAACCGCGGAGCGCTGCTAGTAACAGCAGCGCTCCGCGGTTGTGTGTTGTGTGACCGATTTTGACAAAAATTTAAAAGTGCATGTTTTAGTTTCTAAAAAAAACACCTGTATACTAAATATTATGTCTTTGCTATGAATATAAAAACCGGCTAAGTGCGAGTCTTGAGTGCGTGTATAAAGGGTTCCGTACCATTATTTTCTGTTTTTAGTAATTGTTGTTATAGCCGCAACAGAAATACATCATCTGTGAAAATTTCAACTGTCTAGCTATCACGGTTCTTAATATACAGCTTGGTGACAGACAGACAGTGGAGTCTTGAAAGAGATTTTCGAAATTTCACTCCAAAATAGACCTCAGTATCTGGTATGAATTTCAACTTGCTAGGTCTACCCGTGCCTCAGTAAAATCGATAGTGACACACGGACAGACATACAGACGGACAAAAAAGTGATCTTATCCTACTAATATTATAAATGTGAAAGTGTGTGTGCGTGTGTGTGTGTGTTTGTTACTCCTTCACGCTAAAACTACTGGACCGATTGCGATGAAACTCGGTATCTAGATAGCTGGAGACCTAGTAAATTATAAGGGTTCCTTTTTTTTACCATTTAAGGTACGGGACACCAAAAAGGGTGAAATAGTGAGCGAAGGGGCGGGCAGAGGCTATAAGTTATCTTATCTTATTCTTACTAATATTATAAATGTGAAAGTTTGTGCGTGTGTGTGTGTGTGTGTTTGTTACTCCTTCACGCAAAAACTACTGGACCGATTGCGATGAAACTCGGAATGTAGATAGCTGGAGACCTGGATTAACACATAGGCTACTTTTTATTCTGATATTCCCACGGGATCGGGACTTACGCGGGTGAAACCGCGGGGCGCAGCTAGTGTAAGTATAATAAATAATAATACAGTTTATTTTAAACGGTGACTAGGTAGGTATAATAACTATTTGATATGAAATGTCGCGCCATGTCGCGCACAAACCATTAACGTCATGTTTTTATCAAATAACTAGCTGCGCCCCGCGGTTTCACCCGCGTAAGTCCCGATCCCGTAGGAATTAACTCTACAAAACGTTTGTATGGGAATTAGAAAAGGGCTGTTTTTAGGGTTTTCCCGGAAATTATTTGATTTTTTCTCGCCTTTTAAACCTTCCCTAGACCTCCACGAACATTTCAAGACTAAGATAAGATAAATCCGTTCAGCCGTTCTCGAGTTTTAGTGAGACTAACGAACAGCAATTCATTTTTATATATATAGACTAGCTGCGCCCCGCGGTTTCACCCGCGTAAGTCCCGATCCCGTAGGAATTGACTCTAGAAAACGTTTGTATGGGAAATAAAAAAGGGCTGTTTTTAGGGTTTTCCCGGAAATTATTCGATTTTTTTCTCGCCTTTTAAACCTTCCCTAGACCTCTACGAACATTTCAAGACTAAGATAAGATAAATCCGTTCAGCCTTTCTCGAGTTTTAGTGAGACTAACGAACAGCAATTCATTTTTATATATAAGATATAGATAGATGAGTCATTGTTTAGATAACCAAGCAAATGACCCGTCCCATACATCTTGTTTTGTGAACTTTACTACACTAATATTATAAAGAGGAAAGATTTTTGTAACGAATAGGCTCCGAAACTACTGGACCGATTTTGATGAAACAAGTATGAGGATTCATTGGGGATAACATAGGCTACTTTTGTCCTGATCCCACGATCGGAAGTTACGCGGGTGAAACCGTGGAGCGTTGCTAGTTTTAAATATAAGCAAAAACGTGTAATACAACAGAAATAGGTATCTACATCATCTATGAAAATTTCAACTCTGTAGAGCAAATATTTTTGTAGCATAAAACTTATACTTGCCATGACAATGCCCCTGTGTATAAGACACAGGGGCATTTTTATTAAATTTTGTTTTTTTAACTTTTATGATAATTAGAAAATGAAAAAAACCAAGACATAGGCTATGACTATGCCAGTCATGGCAGATATAGATTTTATGCATATTTGTGCTAGTGTTATTATCCAGGGAGGAAACAGTCGACTACGTTCGTATGGAGAGGGCGCCGGTACCCCTTCCTTTTAAAAACAAAATTATTCAGCATTGAAAACTATAGCAAGCCATTTCCGCGGGAAGTTTGCCTTCAAGAGGTCGAAGTATATAAGGTAGTCAACCAACTTGGAACCTTAAAAGGTCTATGTAAGGCGATGAAACGAATGCAGACCTTTTTGGGACACTATCGAGTGCACCTTGGTTGGAAACCAGATGGTACTTGTATACGGGCTGTTTTCTGCAACTAGAACTCTTTAGTTGGGTCCTTTTTACCCGACTACAGCGAAGCAAAAGGGGGGGTTATGTGTTTGACCTGTATGTATGTTCATCTGTTCCCACCTAATTTCAAAACCACTTACCATAATTCAACAAATGAGGTATCGTTATTGTCCTTTGACGACCCAGTTGCCACAATGGTCACCATGCCGGACTGCCAAACACAGGGTTTCGGGTTCGATTCCCGTCTCAGACTAAGTCCCGATCCTGTGGGAATATCGGGATAAAAAGTAGCCTATATGTTAATCGAGACCTCCACCAATCCACATATCGAATGTCATCGCAATCGGTCCAGTAGTTTTAGCGTGAAGGAGTAACAAACATACACACACACACACACACACAAACTTTCACATTTACAATATTAGTAGGATTTTATCCGTTGTCTGGACACCATAACACAAGCTTAGACGTTTAGTTTGGGGTCAGATAGCGCTGTGTAAAAGTGTCCTGCAATATTTATTTTTTTATCTCAGCTTAGTAGACCATGTGTAGAGGAAAGAACTTGTCAGAACGTCTGGAGCCAACTAAGCCGCGGGTTTCATCTCGATGCCTTTACCGTAAGAGCAATATACATTTTTCATAACAAAAATCCATTGGTGACCTTTGGAATAATTCGAGGTATCTACCAGTAGGTCAACAGCGTCCTTCAGATGGACATCAACAATGTCTATGGAAAAATTTGCCTTGTACTTGATGCCCAGTAGCCTAGTAAAGACGTGGTGTCGCAACCGGGGTTTTCGCTTACCGCGTGCGAAAGACTTCGTCAAATCCCCATCTTTGCCGACGACCCATTTGGCACAATGGTCATCATGCCGGACTGCCAAACATAGGGTTGCGGGTTCGATTCCCGCCTCAGACATGTATTTATGGATAGATATTTGTCTGTGGTCTGGTTGTTTCTATGTATTATAAGTATATATTTACAATAGAAAAGTATATAAGTAGTATATCCGTTGTCTAGCACCCATAACACAAGTTTAGTTACTTAGCTTGGGGCTAGATAGCGATGTGTGGAAGGTAAAAAAAAATCTTTGAATAATTAGGCTAAATATAGCGAGAAAGCGAGGGGAACAGGTGGCAAACATACTGGAACATCTGGCGGAAGGAAGTTGTTAGATAAACAGCCCCAAGGCCCTAACTGAGTCAAGGTTAACTAGTGAATATTTATGCCAAAGAAAGATATTAGTGCGACTCTTCACTAAAGTTGTAGGTGCACTTTTGTTTTGTAAACACGTTTGAATGATTCACAAACATAATCATTTTGTAGCATGATAAATGAGTTAAAAGATGCTAGTTTTTAGTCTAGCACAGATAAAAAATCGTTGGATGTATAAAGCCTATCTTATTCAAGCTTTTAATACCTTTCAACTATAAACTTCTAGTCATTTGGTTTAATTTTTTAATATACATACTTACATTTTTATTTTAAAAAAATTTGGCTAACCTACAATATATCTACATAATAGAGATTACATGGTTTCCTTTTAGAATTTTATTTAAATATTTAAAACCGACAGGTATTTTGGTTTTTTCCAAAATACCTGTATGCGGCTCAATTTCTCACATTTCCCTAGGGAGTTGCATGAGCGAATTCATGGGTACAATCCTCGGTCGTACGAAGCCAAAGAAGGTGTTTTCCAACCGGGCGGTGCCTCAAACAACTGTTAGATCAATAATCATCTGAGTATTGTCATACATTAGTAAAGAATGAATCATTACCGTGTCACATATTAAGTATTGGCCCTAAAATTGACCCTTGAGGAAAACTCGTCATCCGAATGATTTCATCAGAAAGTTGCCTCAAACTTACTTACTAATAGAACTCGCCTTTCACTCGCCAGAACGCGAGCAGACAACGCCCAGACTAAACAGCAAGGTGTAGCAACTTGAAAGGCACAGGAGTTCCTTATATGAGTCATCTATCATACGAATATGAGCACTATTTTTAAGTTTTTATCGCGGGCTTTGAGCGCGGCGACTGAATCAAGAAATTCCGTAACGAAAACAAAACCTAACACCCCCCACTCCGCCTACCATGTAGCTCGGCCGAGCGTTCGCTTGACGTATATGTATATGGTACGACTATACGAAGCTCGCACGATGCAATAGCTTTGCCGCGGCGCAGTCCCCGAGTGCCACACGCACACAGACAGTAGGACAGTATGGTTACTGTCCTACTGCAGAAAGCCTCCCTTTTTCCACTGTTCCCTATGACTATTTGATGAAATAGTCCAGTGCCAGCTAGGTTAGGATTCTGTATGACTACGTATTTGATGATGTCGATGGCGAAATACGACGTCTTTACTAGCTGCGCCCCGCGATTTCACCCGCGTAAGTCCCGAACACAGCGCCATCTATTGGGTGTATTTGCAACCTAGATGTCAAACAATATTGAAGAATTTTATCAATGAATCAACGTACACTGCCATCTATGAGAACTTCATAAAACATAAACAGTAAATAAACACTTGCTTAAGAAACCATTAATTGATACATTTCATTCGTTTACATTCACGACATACGCGAATAATTCAAATGATAACTATCCTATCCAGCAAGTTAGACCAAAATACGGGTACATCTGGGGTACATGTGAAATTTGATTCAAATCGGTTCAGTAGTTTTGGAGTTTATTGGCAACATACATCGTGACACAAGATTTTTATATGTAAGTATATATACAGAAATAAGAAAATATGAATAGAAACCACAAAATACTTCCATAAACATACAAAAGCCGCTTACGGACTTTGTATATCGATAGTTTGTGTAATTTCTTTGTTTCAGGAAAACATTTTACGGTTTCACCACGTGTGAGATACAAGCGGGCCTGCGGAATTAGCTCTGTATCAGAAGGTCTATCAAGGAAAATGACGTAGTCTGCAGAACGTCGGCATTTTAAAACGTCTATTCTATATTGACGACCCAGTTGGCATAATGGTCACCATGCCGGACTGTCAAACACAGGGTTGCGGGTTCGATTCCCGCCTCAGACTAGTATTTATGCTTAGATATTTGTCTGTGGTCTGGTTGTTTCTATGTATTATAAGTATATATTTACAAAAGAAAAGTAATATAAGTAGTATATCCGTTGTCTAGCCATAACACAAGTGTAGTTACTTACCTTGGGGCTAGATGGCGATGTGTAGAGTGTCCTGCAATATTTATTTATTTATTTTATTTACATGGTGCCAATGTCTTTATGGCCCTGGGTCCAGTCCCTACATTGTAAGAAATAATATTTAGAAATTGCCACAGACTAAGGATCTTCACAGGTCGGAGCGTATTTAAATAATATGCAAAAGTATTCAAATAAAGCAATTAGGTAACATAAAAGTGAGAACTTTCAAGTCAATGCCAAGTGCAAATTCCATCGAGAGTCAGTCACGTCTCGCTGTTCTAGTTTATACCGAGTCTGCATTGAGTATCGCCGTTCTCTGCACTAATTGAATTTGTAAACAATCATATTGAACTAGAAGTCACGATATTTAACGAACCAATGATTCGGAACGACTATTTTTGTCCGTCACACTACAATGAGCTTGCGTTTTGTTGGTCCATTTGCCTTATATGGTTATCTCATCTTCTATTACTTATGATTATCTTATCTTCTATTCGACGGTAGCGGGTTTGGTCGGAAGACCAGCGCTGCAGCCAAGTTACGCTTGACTGTGGCTTACAGCTGAGGTCGACCCATTTGGGCAGCACATGGATTCTTAAATATTCTTAGGCTTAGTGTATGTTTCTTTCTTCGTTGTATAATTGTTACCTTTTTCTTTGTATGTGTTTAATTTTAAAGTTGTCGTGTGCCTGTACTAAATAAATGTTTTTCTTTCTTTTTTTCTTTCTTTCTATTATGTACTTGTATACATGCTGTTTTCCCGTAATTAGCCTTTTTTAATTGGGTCCTTTTTGCGTGAGGATGGAATAGGCGTGCCCCGCACCTACTACCGTCTCAGCTTAGTCGACCATATCCAGAGGAGAGAACTTGTCAATACTTCTGGAGTCAACTAAGCCGCGGGTTTCATCACGATGTTTTCCTTCACCGTAAGAGCAATGTCAATTAGCGCACATAAAAATTCATTCAAATGGCCGGCCGGGATTTGAACACACGACCGTCAGAATGAAAGTCGAGGTATCTACCACTAAGCCAACACAGCTCTTTTCTATTAGGTATAAAACGAAGCTAGATATCACAGTTAGTACTCCAGTCAAAAATAGCCTTTAGGGATAAGCCACTAAAATTCGCAGGGGGCTGAATGTTCGGACCACCATTATAAATTAAATGTGAAAGTCCCCATCGATCTGACATCAAAATTTTGTCATGTACTTGTATTTTGTATAAGTACATGCTTTTTCTTTAGTTAGGTCCTTTTTTGTTGGGCAAGCCTATGTACTCCATCTCTCTTAACTATTTAACTCTTAACTATCTAACAACTACCAACATCAATCTCAACTAAGCTCAGAGGGTAGTAAAGGTGTACTACAAACTATCCTCTCAGCTTAGTTGACCGTGTCCAGAGGAAAGAACTTGTCAATACTAATTAAGCTGCGGGTTTCATCACGATGATTTCCTTCACCGTAAGAGCAATATCAATTAGCGCACATTAATATTTTCCTTTTTTTCGGATTTGAACCCACGTCCTTCGGAATGAAAGTCGAGGTAGTTATCTACCACATGTTACTAGGCCAGCACCATTCATTAAATTGGACTTTCATGTTTCCATGGAATTTGAAACACAAAACCATGACTTATTTTTACCATAATATAATATTTATTATATCCCGTACACAGTAGCGTAGCGAAGGGGGGGGGCGGAGGGGCGGATTGCCCCGGGCGCCACCATTAGGAGGACGGCAAAATTGGAATAAAATTGTGCGGTCACTGGCACCTGGCGGTCAGTCAAACAAGTAATTCTTCAAGAAATTAGCTCTTACCTACTTGTACACATTGAATATCCTTTCCGCCCAATAAAGTTGTTGCAAATCACGAGTCGCCCCGTATACCCCAGAAATGAATAAATATTTTTAGCTCAGTGCTTTCATATCGTTACGTTTTTTTCTCACAAACACCAACATTATTATTTTTGTGACGTAAAAGAGACGGTAAAAAAAATGTCAACATTATTATTTTTAAGACGTCAAAAGGACGGCCAATTGTCAAAATTATTATTTTTAAAACGTCAAATGGGAGGCCAATTGTCAACATTATTATTTTTAAGACGTTAAAAGGGAGGCCAATTGTCAACATTGTTATTTTTAAGAAGTTAAAAGGGAGGCCAATTGTCAACATTGTTATTTTTAAGACGTTAAAAGGGAGGCCAATTGTCAACATTGTTATTTTTAAGACGTTAAAAGGTAGGTCAATTGTCAACATTATTATTTTTAAGACGTTAAAAGGGAGGCCAATTGCCAACATTGTTATTTTTATGACGTCAAAAGGGCGGCCAATTGTCAAAATTATTATTTTTAAAACGTCAAAGGGGAGGCCAATTGTCAACATTATTATTTTTAAGAAGTTAAAAGGGAGGCCAATTGTCAACATTATTATTTTAAGAAGTTAAAAGGGCGGCACATTATCGTTCAGCCCCGGGCGACAGTTACCCACGCTACACCACTGCCCGTACATTGACATTTTCAAATAGGCACGTCAATATTATTTTAAACGTAAATTAGATTTTCCTACTGTGAGTTTGGTTTCCTTAATAAAGGAATTTATTACAGGAAAACTCTCGATAAATGATTACTGTAAACTAAACATATCCATAAAGAAGAGACATAATGTTTTATTGGTATAATTGTTAGTATATTTCAATAATTCGAGGAAAAAAACGTTGAATTCAAATAGGTCAACGTTTGTTAATGTTTTGCTCATCAGAAAACAATTCGATGACGTCATTCTCGGGTATTTTAAGCCTTGACTTAGTTTTGAGGAGAAAAAACCGGTCAAGTGCGAGTCGGAATCACGCACGATGGGTTCCGTAATATGTTGTATAGGAGCCCCACTTAAATATTATTTTGTTTCTGCTTTTACGTAGTACGTAGATAAGTGAGTATTTGTTGTTATTGCGGCAACTGAAATACCTACATATATAAAAGTCTTGTGTCACGATGTATGTTGCCAATAAACTCCAAAACTTCTGAACCGATTTCAATCATATTTCACATGTATCCGTATTTTGATCTAATTTACTGGATAGGATAGTTATCATCTCAATTATTCGCTTATGTCGTGAATGTAAACGAATAAAATGTATCAATTAATGGTTTCTTAAGCAAGTGTTTATTTACTGTTTAGTTTTATGAAGTTCTCATAGATGGCGGTGTACGTTGATTCATCGATAAAATTCTTCAATATTGTTTGACATCTGGGTTGCAAATACACCCAATAGATGGCACTGTGTTCGCGACTTACGCGGGTGAAATCGCGGGGCGCAGCTAGTTATCTGTAAAAATTTCAACTCTCTAGCTAACACGGTTCATGAGATATATGTAGCCTGGTGACAGACGGACGGACGGAAGGACGAACAGACAGCGGAGTCTTAGGAATAGGATCCCGTTTTTACCTTTAAGTACGGAACCCTAAAAACGCAAAGGTAAGTTAGGCATTCCATTACGCCCACGCGATGAAAGATTTAGATCCAGTTTTTGCAAACACAAATTTACGTAACTAAAAGAAGAATTTACTGCTTATCTAAAGTTGTCTATTGTCTAAGAATTTGTTTTCATTCAAGACACACTATTTATGGTGTAAGAACCGTTTTAAAGCTTTCTCTAATTATAACCTAAGTAGGTATATTTAATTTCTTGCCCTCTTCTATAAACATATTTACAAAGCGCTATTTATCAAAGTCTAGACGTAGAGAATAACCTTCAAAAGTGTCATCTGAACACTACATGAATTTGCGCAATTTAAGTGAAATAATATTTCGATCTCAAACCCATTTGTTACCAAGAAACTTGGAGAATTATAATAAAGCTATTGCATCGTGCAAGCTTCGTACAGTCGTACCATATACATATACGTTAAATGAACGCTCGGCCGAGTTACATGGTAGGCGGAGTGGGGGGTGTTAGGTTTTATTTTCGTTACGGAATTTCTTGATTCGGTCGCCGCGCTCAAAGCCCGCGATAAAAGCTATGCAATAGCTGAATTATATTAATACAAACTCGGGTTACAAAATTTCGCAAATGACAGATGTCTGACTAACGCAAAACATGTGTCCAATTCCTAAAAGATCTAACGGTTTCTAAATGTCCAACTCCCAGCGTGTCTATTTCTTAAAATGTCCAATCAATTATGAATAAGGAGGTAAAAGTTTGAACAAAAATTTATAATTATTGCAAGAAATCATTGTAAAGAGTTATTGTGTGTACCCACTGATTTTTATGTGAAATCTTTACCTAGATTTTTAAAGTCAAAAACCAACTTTACCATCTCCATCGGCAAATCTATAACAAATAATATAAAGCTAAAGAGTTTGTTTGTTTGAACGCACTAATCTCCGGAACTACAAGTTTGAATTAAAAAAATATTTTTGTGTTGGATAGTCCATTTATCGAGAGAGGCTATACGCTATATTATATTTCGATATTCCCACGGATCGGGAGTTAGCGCGGAGTGCTGCTAGTATTTGAATAAACTTACAAACGACAAGGAATTTTCGTCTATAAATTTTATCAAAATGTGGAAAAATAACTCGCCTTCAAACGATGCACACAACAACACAAGAACAATTTTCCGTGCACTAATTTACTGTCTATAGACGGCAGGCATTTTGCGATTGGCTCCTATATTCCTCCTATAACCTTAAATGTATTTACCGTAATATGGAAGTATAACTTTAAATTATATAAAAAACATTTGGTCTTAATTTTTTCCGTCTAGCCCCCTTTCGCAACGCGCCATAAGGAACTTAGTTTCAAAAAAGATACATTGAAATGTCTAATATAAATAAGACTACCTCTACTTATACAAAGTGGGTACTTTTTGACCATTTATGGTAACTTCCGCTAAGTACTTCCAACAAAGAAAACGTACAAAGACTTACAAAAATAGATGTTCTGTTCAGGGCCACCGGAAAACTATCTAAAGGTGAAGAAATAACCTTTTATTTGGTAGCTAGGCACTTTTCCCTATCATATAGTTACCTACAAGTCATAGGTACATCTATAATATTATATAGCAGAGTTTGTTTGTTTGAACGCGCTAATCTCAGGAACTACTGGTTCGAATTGAAAAAATCTTTTTGTGTTGGATAGTCAATTTGGCTGACAAACTGTTCACAGCAAAAGGAGTCTTTAATAAAAAATAATCGGCCAAGTGTAAATAATTGTTTTGTTTTTAGTAACATTATATTCTGTTTCAGTACTTTTAGTATTTATTGTTATAGCAGCAACAGAAATGTATCATCTGTGAAAATTTTAACTGTCTAGCTATCACGGTTCATGCGATACAGCCTGGTGACAGACATACAGACGGACGGACGGACAGTGGAATCTTAGTAGGTCTTAGTAAAAGGTTCCCGTTAATACCCTTTGCGTACAGAACCCTAAAAACATGAAATAAGTAAATAATCCATCAGAAAATCCTACGGTATATTGACGCATAGCAAAAAATAACTTCCGAAAATAATACAATGATTATTTATCAGTCATTGGTCTCAAACCAGTCGTTTGCTCGTGGCCGTTTAAATTCAAATGATCAGCGAACGTATTTGGTCAACGGATGTTCGCATAATGGTACTAGCTAATCTATTGTTTCTTTATGATCCATTGTTATAAAGCATCGTGAAAATCTCGAAGTTTTCTTAGAAAGGATTTGAAATTCTACAGATAGATGAACGTTTTATTTGCACAAAACATATAAAATCTATAAAAAATAATTGCTGTTTTTATGAGGAAAGGTTACCGGCTCTCTCTCCATACAAACGTAGTCGACTATTTCCTCCCTGGATAATGAATGCCACTAGACTAAATATTTTTATTATCTAAAGCTGAAGAGTTTATTTGCTTATTTTCGACCTACTGATTAAAGTTTTCAATTCGATTCAGTAGTTCCTAAGATTAGCGCGTTCAAACCAACAAAAAAACTCTTCAGCTTTATAATATTAGTGTAGTTTTTTTGCATTTTTAAGACTCTATGATAATTAGAATATGAAAAAACCAAGACATAGGGGCATGATCGTGGCAGTTATAGGTTTTATGCGACAAAAATATTTACTCTAGTGTCATTATACAGGGAGGAAAAAGTCGACGACGTTTGTATGGAGAGAGAGCCGGTACCCTTTCCTCTTTAACAACGCTGAAAACATTTTTTTTACAAAATATACAAACAAAATTTTAGTTAAATAAATATTGTCGGACATTTACACAGCGCCATCTAGCCTCAAACTATACTATGGTGACCAGACGATCTATATAAATAAAATGCCACCGTCGCGGTGTTAGTTGCCAATCTCCTCTTATATGGCTGAACCGATTTGTATGAAACTTTTTGTGTATACTCGTTAGGTCTGAGAATCGAACAACATCTTTTTTGTCTAAGGCAAAACAACGTTTATTATTGTTGTCTGTCACCAGGCTGTATCTCATGAACCGTGTTAGCTAGACCGTTGAAATTTTCACAGATGATACATTTCTGTTGCTGCTATAACAATAAATACATATTTTGACGACCCAGTTGGCACAATGGTCACCATGCCGGACTGCCAAACACAGGGTTGCGGGTTCCATTCCCGCCTCAGACAAGTATTTATGCTGAGATATTTGTCTGTGGTCTGATTGTTTCTATGTATTAAAAGTATATATTAACAAAAGAAAAGTACCGATATAAGTAGAATATCCGTTGTCAAGCACCCATAACACAAGTCTAGTTACTCCGGTTGGGGCTAGATGGCGATATGTGGAATGTCCTGCAATTATATTTTATTTATATGATGCCGCTTTATTAACTAATTGATTTATTTATTTGCAGCATTTAACAATAATTGAAACATACTGCATATTATCACAATTATTTAAGCAGAATTAATAAATACCTTGATTAATCGTTATATCGTAAAAGATAAACAAAATATTTATTGGAATTAAAATAAACTCAACGCTATTGGTAATACTTCTTAGTAATCAAGATATTCATTAGTACAACTACACTAGCTGCGCCCCGCGGTTTCACCGGCGTAACTCTCGATCCCGTTCCTGAGAAAATCGGTGGTAAATGCTGGCGACACACGGACAGACAGATAGGAAAGTGATCTTACAACTTTTTTTTACCTATTGAAGTCCTGAACCTTAAAAACAGAAGGAATCGATATAATGTACGAACTGTTTAAGGTGAAAGGTTACCGGCGCTCTCTCCATACAAACGTAGTCGACTGTTTCCTCCCTGGATAATGACACTAGCACAAATATATTTGTGGCATAAAACCTATAACTGCCATGACTATGCCCCTATGTCTTGGTCATTTTCTAATTATCATAGAAATTAAGATTTTAAAAACAAAACATAGGGGCATGGTCATGGAAGTTATAAGTATTATGCAACAAAAATATTTGCTATAGTGTCATTATCCAGGGAGGAAACAGTCGACTACGTTTGTATGGAGAGAGCGCCCGGTACCCTTTCCTCATCACGTCATGTCGCGCCACTCCCGCTAAGTCATAGCCAATAGAATAGTTACAATGTAAGCAATGTACGTTAGGTTCTACGTAGTACCTATAGCCAGAGTATTCGTGTTGACCTTGGAAGGCAGCAGTAGGTGGGTATGGTCGGCAACTATTTGAATTTACAATACGTTAACGATTTACGATCATCAACGTCATCCGAACTACCACGTCAGGTGATTACATCATCGGGTTAAACTGTTTTTCGGGTGATTACATCTTCGAATATTTAAGTAAGTAGGTACTTACTAAAATAAAAAATAAATCTTCAATAAAAAAACAGAAAATGGTTCTTATTTCAATATTTCTTACCTAGCCGTAGGTGCTTACCGTTCCTTTCATTTCGTTCCTTACCTTTTCTTATTTAATCCTAGCTGTGCCCCGCGGTTTCACCCGCGTATGTCCCGATCCCGTGGGAATATCAAAATAAAAAGTAGCCTATAGCCTTCTTCGATAAATGCACTATCCAACACAGAAAGAATTTTTCAATTCGAACCAGTATTTCCTGAGATTAGCGCATTAAAACAAACAAACAAACAAACTCTTCAGCTTTATAATATTAGTATAGAATAATATTACTTACTTATTTTTATTGACCTAATGGAAAGCAATGCTGTTGCAGTTGCAGTAGCGAACTAAGTAGGAAAGATTATAACTCAGAAAATTTATCTAACTCGAAAAGAAGAATTACGTTGACCTGTTAGTGGTCACTAGCCTGATGGTAGGTGACGAGATATGATTGTAGCTCTCTTTCCTGAAAGAAATCTGTTCACTTACGACTTTATCGTTCTATTTGGCATTAAATATCATTGATGGTACGTGTCCCAAGTCGCCTGGTTATGGTTTCCGAATTTATTCCGGGCAAAAATTTCAAAAATAGTTAAAAACAGACCGGAAACTGTTCTAATAAGATCCTGAACATCCACATTAAGGTTCAGCACAAGCTGTCTAGATCCAAAAATCATAATTTTGGAACTCTGAATCTTGGCTACTTGCATCAAACTTTGCACATTTACCAAACCAGTCAAAACTGACTGTTTTAAAACGCATTTGACGAATATCCTGAAGAGTCGCCTATATAAAAACCTGTGGTGGGGGCGTAGATAGAGTTTGGTATCCGTACCTATGTCAGAAAAATTCCAATAGAATATTTTCCCGTAGTTTCCTATAGTTTTACACAATCTACAATAACAATGGATCTACGAACAAGTGGTTACCTACCGAACTCTAGCTTCAAGATGTTGTTATACAATTTTACAATCTTAGTTCTCATAATGAAGATTTCTCGTGAAAGTATAATATGAATAGAGAAAGTATTGAATGTAAGTTTAACTAACAGTTAATGTGATAAACAACTATGAAAGATCTTATCTTTTGAAAGCAATAACACATGGACCTTACAATAAAAATATATAGGTAAGTAAAAAAATGGGAAATAAATAAATTTTCTTATTTATTTTGGAAAATTACCCGAATTTATACAGAGTATGGGTTTTTTTCAAAATCTGTCAACACTATTATTTACCATAGGCTCGCTGCAAAGTTTGCTGTATGCTTGCATAATGATATTGCCACAACACGCTTAGGGTAATTTTACATAGCTTTAAATTAAATAAATTATTTCATATGTGCGAAAATATTATTTTATTTTCATGCCAAAATATTGGGACAAAATACTTTTTGTTATGCCTATGTTATTCCCTAATATTCCCAATGAATTAATGTATCCTAATAGGTACCAAGTTTCATCTAAATTGGTCTGGTAGTTTCGGAGCCTATTCCTCACAAACAAAAAACAAAAAAATATACCTCATTATGGGGCTTTATTATAGGGCTTTCTATACTGTTACTGAATATTTTAACAACATTTCGAATTCAACTAAGTGTATGTAATAAACATATAGGTATATATTTTATTTTATAAAATAGAAAATGATATGTACTTTGTAGATTCTATTGTAATATCTAGATGATGATATAATAATATCTAAGCTACTCTCTGTATGCTATTGTGCAATATTATGTTATATATTACCTACTTACGCGTAAGTTAATTTTAATTGTTATAGTAACTACGAATTATTGAACGTCTGGTCCAGACATGTCTGTTGTTACCTATTTTTTCCTATATTACATAACATCTGTTAACCTAACATCCGAAAACACAGTCAATCAACAATCAAATGATTTCTGATTTCTGATTATAATATGACTGGTTTACATTATGCCTGCCCAGTAATCCAGTAGCGCTGGACTGAAATGGACCGGACTGGAGATATCGTCTACATGATACATTTAAAAGCTGTAAAATTGTTCACTAGAATGGCACTGGATTGACCATCTACATTATTCCAGTTGGAATGGTCGTACTGGATTCAAAAGTAGACCGCCAATCCAGTTACTGGACTGGATTGCTCACAGATCCAGTGCATTCCAGTGTGGGTTTACATCTTTGCAATTGCAATCCAGAATAATGTAAACTGAACAAAGAATCCTAGGCAGGGTTTTGGTTTATACAGGATGGTTAATTTGAGTGGGTCAGTAAGGCTAGGTCCTAGAACCGCTCGCTTGGCTATTGCTACAAAAAAACGTTCGTAAGAGACCTTCTCTTTTTTTTTTTTTCTTTTTATTATGGCTTCGCACGTGTGCATTTAGCCAGTGTCAAGTTATTTTTTGCATCAAATTATGACCCGATTTTTCATAAATCGGGCCTAAAGTGTTTCAATACAGTCAAAGTCGTCATAGTCCGTCAAGTCAGGGGTTATAGTAAAGCGGTGGCAAGTTTACCATAACCTTAATAGGAGATTTGGAGGCAACGAGAAAACTGCATGTTTGACACTGATTTTTACTTTCACTACACTTGTGCACTTTCACAGAACTAAATTGAATAACATTCCACCAGAATTATACAATTCAACTCGGGTTACATCTAAGTTTCATGAAAATAAATCTGCAGCACGACATGTTGTTAACTCGTTCCCGCCAAAACCCAGACCTTCTCTTGTTAAAAAAAATATATCTTTATTTTTTAAATTCGGTACAGTTATCGAGAAAAGTGGCATACCTAATACGAAAAAAAGTTTTTATTACATAAACCCATGTGGTTACGAATATGGGACAGTTGGAAACCGACATAGGCTAAAATAACAGAAACTCAATTAATGAGCTTATAATAAAAATAGAAGCATTAATATTGTAACTATTGTTCTAACAAGCCTAAAATATGTGTAATATAAGGATGGATAAATCGTGTTTTAAGTACTTAGGTAGGTATACTGGGTAGGATATCATTACGTATAGGCACTTATTTTATTATGTGGTAGGAGTTACAAATATAAAATAAATATTCCAGGAAACTACATGCAATAACAATACCTAACCTCAAACTAAAGCCTAACCACTAAAGCAACCGAAGCAGTGTATACGTAGGTTACTGATTTTTCCCCTGTTCATTGTTTTCCTCTTTTTAACCGACTACAATATACATATTTTGTGTCTCTACTCGTGTCTTTTTTGAACCCGCTGTAAATGGACACCCCGTCCCGTCCACGGGAAAAAAAACAGTCAACGCGTTTGGGCTCTAGAGAGTATTATAAGTTAAAACACAATACAACACATTAAAATAAATAAATAAACATTGCAGTACATTTCACACATCGCCATCTAGCCCCAAGCTAAGTAACTAGACTGTTGTTATGGGTGCTAGACAACGGACATATATACTTTTCTTTTGTAAATATATACTTATAATACATAGAAATAACCAGACCACAGACAATTATCTAAGCATAAATACTTGTCTGAGGCGGGATTCGATTCCCACAACCTTCTGCGTCGCACTAAAAAGATCGTCAAAGCAGAAGCTATACCCACGCCCAGTTTTCAAACAATGTTCTCTAGGCAGAAACCTATTTACATAACCAAGCACTTTATTCTATAACGAATGTGAGTTGAAAGATGCATGGATGGAAAAATTGGAGTAGGTATAACAGCTGATGTTCAGTAAAGTTTCCATATAAGGTGAATTCCACGCAGCAGCCGAGCGGATAACCAAAGTTTTCGCAGTCATGCATCGCTGACTGTGGAATATCTGTCAAAACAGCTGCATCGTAACGGAATTTTTTAATTAGATCTGTGATTTCTAGTCTATATTTGCGATAATTGGGAGTATGTCAAATGGAAGCTATTTCATTTGATTTGATAACTATGCCCAGGAATTGAACTCCATCAACAATACTATCAAATAAACAAAAATAATGTTTTGCAAAATTATACCTATACTTTAGGCAACGGGTCAAGCAGGTCCATTTAAAAAAATCATCCTGTACTGTAGGTAACCTGTATACTTTAATTAAATAGTGAAAATAATAGACATACAGACATGATATTTAAAAACTATCTAAGTATATATTTTTGTTCTACTACTTTTTCTAAGACCCTTAGACTTTTTTGTCCTCTCTTCCATTCCTCTCTTCCTTTATTATAAAGATGATGACATACTTGGATACAAGAGCTTGATAAATTGTCGAAGTGTATAAAATAAGCATATTGTTTCCCATTACATACTACTCAATACAGTATCTACGTAGGTATTTTTTAGGGCGGTAGGTAGTCTATCACCAGAGCAGAGGCACAATAAAGAAGGTATGGTAGATGAGGCCCAAAGATATTTCTTCTTATCTTCAATGATTTCATCATATCAGCATTCTTGCAATCGAAATACGATTTTTGCCTAAACCGCAGCTGCAGGTGAAAAGATACGTAAACTACGTGTAACGCCATCTAGTTAGTTATATTTCAAACACTAGATCTATTATTTACAAAAAATAACACTAGATGTCGCTAAAATACAAACGGCTCTGTCTACGGAAACCATAGAATTTGACGTTCGTACCTCACTGAAACATTTCTAAAACGTTGTTGTAACTGTCACTGTCAGCTGAATAATATAAAAACGAAAAAAAAAACTTACATCTCTATTTTGATTCAGAAAATTAGCTAAAATTTAAGTGCAAGGATTTTGATTGTGATCAATGACTTTCGGGAAAAACGCAGCCTTTATTTGGAATACTTGTATTGCAAACAATGGAAATCACAGCTTTACAAACATGACAGAAAATAATAACAGGTGAATATCGACACGTTTTGATCGATCGAAATTGCTCTTTCTTTTTGCTCTGTTTTATTTATTCGTTTCTTTTCTCAGGAAGAGACCGAGGGAACATGATTCGTGCGAGTTTATGCCGTTATCTAAGCGAATAAACAATCTACACATAAATAACAACTTAGGAAACATCTCACATGTGCAAAATTCGAATCAAGTCAATGGAATAATGACTATGGACAATGGAGTAGCCTCACCAAGTTCATCAACAGAGTCAGAAAGGAGGCCTAGCTATGATCCAGGCATTAACTCGTCAAGTAGCACTTATTATTTTGATAATAAATTGTTGTTTGAGTTGCATTTAGAGCGAATACAAAGATCTGGGCAGCAGTACCCTTACTGATTTACATTTTAAGCTTCATAGACTAAGTTACTTATTATTGTATAATGTTATAATGAGTCTTGTATTTTAGTGTGTATTTATGCCTACTTAGTATTAATTTATATTGATAATTTGTAATGTTTTCTAATAAAAGGCCATGTTGTTTTGTATGTTGAATTGGTTTTATTTCTGAGATTGTTTTGTTATATGGCAACACCTGGATTTTGTGTAACTTTCATTTTCGCTAATGGCAATACCAAAATTCCAGCCAATCAAAATGCAGAATTTAATGCCACCTAGCGGTGATTGATGACATTTACAAAATCTCATGCCAAAAACAAATATGGCGACTTCCATTTGTTGTATTTAGTAAAAGAGATGCGACAAAATTGCAAATTATAAATAACATGCGTTTTTACTGCAGAATAAGTTAATAATTAAAGTCAGCGAGAGTTAATTTGGAACACAATCGAAAATCAGGTGAGTAAATTATATTGTCCGATTTGTTTACAGCGTGCGTGTGAATATCCATGACCTTATTTTGTAAGCGGTACTCAATAGTACCGTTACCTGGGGCGCGTGGCCCCAGACCGCCGTCGAGAGAGTGCCGTGAGGGCCGCGCGCAACCCCTCCTCTCGCGTTTTCCCTAGCGGTGGTGGAGGAGCCGGGAGCGGGAGTGATTTGGTGACGGTGCATGGAGGGGATCACGCATTTTGGTGGGGATGTGTCGCGTCTGTTCTTTCGATGGCTCACAGAAACTGGTAGGGGTGAACAACCTTCCGACTCCGTCTGGGTCCGCCCACTATCATCTGGTGGCTACTTCAAAACTATTCTATTTACCCGAATTTTCTTTATTTTCGCTAATTGCGTAACTAACAATAATATTATCGGCCATTTTTTGTTACAATTCCTTTGTTTGGCCAACGATCGAAATGCGACCCTTCACCTCTAAAATTCACACGAATACCAACTTGTTTGTCTAAAAGAAACTTGAAAAATCGAGCAACTTTCAATAATATTCCTAAAACGCACTTTCCAGAGGTAATCGCTACGTAGATCTGGGTCATTGACACCCAATGTGACCTCATTCATACTTTCTGTTTGTAACTTTCAAGGACTTTACTGCGCCAAGAATGCCATTCTATGAAAGGAAATATTTTTTAGAGATTAATTTAATTAGTCATTTGGAAAATGCTGTTCCAAAGTAGGCTGTGGTATGACCCAGAAATACCTACCCATTTTCAATGAACAACTTTTAAGTAGGTACTTAGCTAATTGGTACTCATTGAACCTCAACTACAGTCTTGTGAAAGTACTTAAACTACACACCACTATACCTACCAAAGAGAAAGTGAGTATCACGGTAGATTCATACACGCGTATACATAAGCAAGTAACCATTCGAGTCCGCGTAAAAAACTTTCTTTAACCCACTTTCTTGACGATCATCTTTCGCCTCTCACTTGGCGTTGAATTAATCAGTGTAGTGCCGCGTTCGGTTGGTGGTAGTGGTATGAGCCCTACCATCGGCGTCCCTAGTCCCGCAGTGGTGGGATACGCGGGTGAATAGTGGGATATCAACGGTTTTTTTTTCTTCAACGATTTACGTCAGATAATGTGCGACATGCAGAAAATGCCAACGAGGGAAGATGCCTCTTGGTATATCTCACATATTTTAATTAATACAATTAATTTTTAACTTTCCAAAAAGTAGGTTGTTCTCGTTTTGTGTGGCTTCTTATTTTTAAAATATCCTGGCCAGTACTTGATCGAGTAATGCTAACGATGAATAAAAATAAATTAAACTTTCAAACAATAATATCACTAATAGATAGTAACAATATATGACAATTTACTGATAAACATATACCTATCTATATTTAACTGGCAAATTGTTTTGGTAACTGTTATCACAAAAATAATTTATCTTTGTTCTTCGAATGATCCATGCTTAATGAGATAATCTAATTATTAGTATAACAAGTAAATTAACATATGTAAATTAAATTAATTAAACAACCCAAGGGAAACTAAATTCTATATAATAAAATTAAATATTTTTAAGTATTATTATTTCTTTAAGTTTTCTTAAACAAAGAACATCTACACTCATATTATTATAGGGAATTTTTTTTTTAGGGTCTGAAACTTCTGGACCGATCTTGTTGAAACTTGGTATGAGAATACATTGATTAATTGCGAGTAACGTAGGTAAATCAGGCATAACCAGGGCTCGCGCTCAAATTAATTTGTTTCTTAACTTTCACTACGTCTTAAAAACGTGACAATTTAGGATAAGCTCCCATCTAACAAGATTTTTTTACAAAAATTTAATCAGACAATGCCATTTCTACCGTTGCCCCTTTTTATAAACCCTCTGTTTTTAACCGACTTCAAAAAAGGAGGTCTAGACATCATCATGGCACTTATATTTTACTGAGTTAGTAACTGCGAGTCAGACTCGCGCATAAAGGGTTCTGTACCATTATATTCTGTTTTTAACCGACTTAAAAAAAAGAAAGGCTCTCAATTCGGTTGTATGTATTATTATTTTTTATGGATGTTCGCGCATATCTTCTTTTTTTATAAACCGATTTTGATGAATCTTTTTCTATTGGAAATGGTTTACCTCAAGGATGGTCCCATAAAAATTTGGTGAAGATCTGACTAGGATCTTTGGAGTTAATAGTATTTGTTGTTATAGCGGCATCGGCAACAGAAATACATCAACTGTCTAGCTATCACTGTTCATGAGATACTACAGCCTGGTGACAGACAGACAGTGAAGTTTTAGTAAAAGGGTTCCGTTTTTATCCTTTGTGTACGGAACCCAAAAAAAAAAGTTGTTTTAACATATTACCTTACTACCTAGTTTCCGACTTTCAACGTTATATAAGTCCTAACTATTGCTGACTACAGTGTTACGTACTTGCTCGCTTTACTAGGTAGGTTTATTAATATGAAACACTAGCTTTAATTCGCGGATTTGCCTGCATAATTACCCTCACTTGATTTTGGGTATTCTTTACATTTTTTTCTATGGAGAAAATGCTTTGCAACATCTCTGCAGTCCCAGAGGGAGCGATGTGAATATATGCTACACCTCGGTTAATTTTTAATCGACTTTAAAAGAGGTAGCGCTCTAATTAGGGTTCAAAAGGTAAAAAGGAACCCTGATAAGATCACTCTCTTGTCCGCCTGTCCGTCTGTTTGTTCGTGTGTAACCATCGATTTATTTTTTAATGTCACGTCGCGCGTCGTCGCGTCTTAGGTTTTCCTACATATGAAATCTGATTGTCATTGTTCATCTGATTGTCTTGATTCTTTATTATTTGAAAGGTGGTAGCTTATAGATCCCATAAAAACCCTGAACAGAGCAGCGAGTTTCGCATGATGAGTAGACTTTATCACAGTACCTATAGTAAATGCTTTGGACATCTACCAGTAAAAACATCATATAATTAATCATTATACAAATAATAATCATATCATATCATAGTACAATCTATATTAATATTATATAGCTGAAGAGTTTGTTTGTTTGTTTGTTTGAACGCGCTAATCTCAAGAACTACTGGACCTAATTGAAAAAATATTTTTTTTACATGCGAAAGTATGTTTGTTTGTTCCTATTTCTTCTCTTCATAGCTGGCACAAGTTGGATTACTTCTCCTTACAACTCATGATTCATGATCGTCAAAATATATTCAAACTAGCAGCGCTCCGCAGTTTCACCCGCGTAACTCCCGATCCCGTGGGAATATCAAAATATAAAATAGCCTTCCTCGACAAATGGACTATCTAATACAAAAATAATTTTTCGATTCGAACCAGTAGTTCCTGAAATTAGCGCCTTCAAACAAACAAACTCTTCAGCTTTCTAATATTAGTATAGAATAGTATAGATAACAGCTATCCTGTATGCAAATATATATATCTATATATTATATCTAGAACAATACATATTTAATTCATAAATTTGCCATCACAATGTTTGTCAAAACAGGAAAATATTTATCTAAAAATACCACGACACTAAGATATCAAATTAAAATCACACTGATTTCGATAAAATCAGTGTCTTCATTGTTAAGGCTAGTACAAGGTTAATATATTCTTTTGAATTGTCAGTTCTATTTAAGGATTCTTAACAAATTCTAAGTTATTTATGTACATCTACATATCTACATTTGGTCGAATGAATCATAATGTGGTGGACCAGAGGTTTACCCACAAAAAATTCCACAGGTTCCAGTCTCGAGACGGTAGGGATATGGGGTCATGTGGGTCCGACAGTGAGACGTAAGGTATATGGGGTCATGCGGCTGATATGTACGCGCCAGTGAGGGACATAAATCTCTCTATGAACCCTTTCTTACTTCACGTACGTTCTTAGGTTCTTACTGACCCAGGTGGTTGGTTTGACCCAGTTGGCACAATGGACACCATACCGAACTGCCAAACACAGGATTGCGGGTTCGATTCCCGCCTCAGACATGTATTTATGCTTAGATATTTGTCTGTGATCTGGTTGTTTTTATGTATTTTAAGTATATATTTACAAAAGAAGAGTATATAAGTAGAAAATCGTTATCTAGCACCCATAACACAAGTCTAGTTATTTAGCTTGGGGCTAGATGGCGATGTGTAGAATGTCCTGCGATATTTATTTTACTAATCCTACTAACTTAACTATTTAAATTTCAGTGACGAGGACGAGATGAATTTCGCGGCGTTCTCCGCTGTCGGAGGCGCTGGCACCCACTTCGTGACCACCAGCGGACAGCTGCCGGTCGCGAAGATTCAGCAGAACGTTGCTAATAACGGCGCGGCTTTGTCTCAGGTATACTTCTCAAACGAGATTTTTCCATCCTCTGAAAAAATTTAAATCCTCCGTGAGTTAAGAATGCTCATATCTCTGTACAAAAAGTGTTCATCTCTTCAGTAATTTGAGACCGCTCAAGAAAACTTTGGAAGTATTTGGGCCAATCTGATACCTGACCCACCTCCTAGTTTTCAAACACAAGGGGACTTGTGCTTCTAGAACGAGTCTAAACTCTAAGTCAATAGAGAAGTCTAGTCACAGGAAGGAAACGAACTTTTTGCGATATGTAGATATTTTGCGAAAGCGATAATTTTCCATGCCCAAATTCCACGCAGAGTAAGGTGGTATGTGCTATATTATGTCGCGACAATTTCCTCGGTATAGACCTCTACCAATTAGACTCAAAATCGCAACAAAATGCTAAAAACAATGACTATTACTGGACCAATTATAAATAATAAATAAATAAATATGCAGGACATTTCACACATCGCCATCTAGACCCAAGTTAAGCACTAGACTTGTATTATGAGTGCTAGACAACTGATATACTTTTTTTTTGTAAATATATACTTATAATACATAGAAACAACTAGACCCCAGACAGATATCTAAGCATAAATACTTGTCTGAGGCGGGAATCGAACCCTCAACCCTGTGTTTGGCAGTCCGGCATGGTGACCATTGTGCCAACTAAATAAAAAAACAATTATCACTTATTTTTTCAGGTTGTAGGCATGGTCGGCGGCGTATCGATGGGTGAAGGAGGCGTACAATACGTCAGGACTATGGAAGGTGGGACGATACAGGCAACTCCGCAACTTATATCTGTACCCATAGCACTGCCCGGCGCTAAACCTGGTAAGATTTCAAAACCTGTTCCCTACTTTACACAGTTACTAGCTATTGCCCGCGACTGGTGGGGTTTTTCCGGATCGGACACTCTGTGTTAGTGTGGGAGGGCCGCCCAAACGATGGCGCACTTGACGGTCTGCTCTCTCTGCCCTGTTAGCTGCTCTGCAGACGACCTCAACAGGGCAACAGATAATGCGATTGCCGTGGCTAAGTTTTGGGCGGGAGTGCTCTGATCAAGGTGTATTGCATTGGCCGCCGTTGACACGAAGAAGAAGAAGAAGCCCGCGACTTCGTACGTGTGATAGCTTTATTAAAACCTTCCTCGAGAATCACTCTATCCATTGGTGAAAACAGTATGAAAATCGTGGCAGTAGTTTTAAAGATCTAAGCATACATAGGGACAGACGGACAGCAGGAAGCGACTTTGTTTTATACTATGTAGTGACTAGCAGTGCTCTGCGGTTTCAACAAGTCCCGATCTTGTTAGAATATCGGGATTTAGCATAATGTTTCATTAAAATAGGTCCAGTAGTTCCGGAGCCTATTCGTAATAAACAAACAAAAAAAATCTTTCCTTCCTTTTAAAATATTGTTGAAGATAAGTGATTTCGTTTTCCTTAAAATTTAACTTAAGTATTATATTAATTATCTGGCTACCTTAATTTGATTTGTTTTGGAAAAAAATAATAATATGATGGATATTTGTAACCAGGTGATCCACAAGCAATGGTGCAGATCCAGGTGTTGAATCCAAACATGCTGCAAGCGCAGCAACAGCCCAAGTATCAGATGCAAATACCTATACAGGGGTTACAACAAGGTATGGCTTATATTCTATACTAGCTGCGCCCCGCAATTTCACCTGCGTAAGTCCCGATCCCGTGGGAATATCGGGATAAAAAGTAGCCACACGCAGGTCCCCAGCTACCGAGATACCTAGTTTTATCGCAATCGGTCCCGTGGTTTTTGCGTGAAGGAGTAACAAACATACACACACACAAACTTTCACATTTATGATATTAGTAGGAGAAGGTTGCGGGTTCGATTCCCGCCTTGGATTTGTATTTGACGACCTCTGTGGCGCGGTGGGCGAACATCCGCCTGTGACGCAGAAAGTTGCGGTTTCGATTCCCATCGTCGAATAAGTAAATGTTAAAATAGCAGAACACCGAGAGAACCAAACAGCTGCGGCAATCTTTAAAAAAAAGAACCGGCCAAGTGCGAGTTGGACTCGCGCACGAAGGGTTCTGTACTGTTTTTAGTATTTGTTGTTATGGCGGCAACAGAAATACATAGTCTAGCTATCACGGTTCATGAGATACAGCCTGGTGACAAAGAGACAGACAGACAGCAGTGTCTTAGTAATAGGGTCCCATTTTTACCCTTTGTGTAATGAACCCTTAAAACTGAAGTCAATATTCCCAACAATTCTCAGGAGCCCAAAGGACACTAAAGTAAAATGGAATAGATCAATTTTTTAACGTATGTTTTTATGTTCATTTGTAACAAAAAACCCGCGTTTGTTGTTTTCAGGTGGTGCAGTCTTAACAGTAGCATATTCATCTGACAATAATGATGGTGGAGGATTACAACTTGTAGGACAGAACACACTTAATGAATGTAAGCTATAGCATTTTCATAAAAAAATACCTTTCAAACAAAAAAATCTAAATCAAAATCGGTTCATCCATTAGGGAGCTACGATGCCACGGACAGACACACACAGAGACGTCAAAGTTATAACACCCCGTCGTTTTTGCGTCGGGGGTTAAAAATGTCTAAATTTGAAGGCTTTTACTCTTGTAACTATATCATTATTATGTATTTAAAAACAAGTAGTGCCTTGCGGCTTATATTACTTCCAAGATTTCAATGTATTCTCATACTACATCTCATAAAAGTAGCTCATGCATTACGAACAAAAATCATAAAAAAATTAGTGAGTAAAGATTGCTATTGACTGAGAAAGTCGGGATTAATAGTAGCTGCAGAGCTCATTTTAGGAGGCGGTTTCAGTTTTGGTTGATAATTCAGTTTGTTCTTGGTGGATTTTGATGTAGAGTATTTCACAGCCTTCTCAGAAAACAGCTATCCTATAGTAAAAACTAGATTTCAATCGACTCAGTTGTTTTAGGGTTCCATACCCAAAAGGTAAGAATGGGACCCTTTTACTGAGACTCCACTGTCAGTCACCGGACTGTATCTCATGAACCATGATAACTAGACAGTAGAAATTTTCACAGATGATGTATTTCTGTTGCCGCTAAAACAACAAATACTTATAACAATATTATGATACAGGGAACCCTGCGTGCGCGAGTCTGTTTCGCATTTGGCCGGTTTTTTTTTATTGAAAAGTAATAGGGGAAAAACCAGAGAGACATGAATTCTTATTCTAAGACCCACAAGTCACGATATTATTTTATTAGCTTCCAAGTACATACTCTTTGTCCTATCTTCCTTTATAATATTAGTATAGATATAATGTTTTCAGCTGGTCTTCAAGTCCTGCAATTGCCACAAGAAATGCAACTAATACAACCCACACAGTTACCTCCGGACGACAAGAGTCAGATACAACATCAGGTAAAATATTGTCCTAATTATTTTTTGGTTTGTTCCTTTAGAATAGTTTTCGTTAAAAAGTCATTGTTAGGTACTAAAATATAGCGTTAACCAGTGATATGTCAACCAGAGGTGGATATGTCTTTGCGAAATAAACTTGACCACGCGAAAGTGACGACCCAGTTGGTACAATGGTCACCATGCCGGCCTGTCAAACACAGGCTTGCGGTTTCGATTCCCGTCTCTGTTAAGTATTTATGCTTAGATATTTGTCTGTGGCCTGGTTGTTTCTATGTATTATAAGTATATATTTACAAAAGAAATGTGTATCTGTTGTCTAGCACCCATAACACAAGTCTAGTTATTTAGCTTGAGGCTAGATGGCGATGTGTGGAATGTCCTGCAATATTTATTTATTTATTTAATTTAAAGTAATGCAATTGATTCAAATTCCCTCGGGTATTTTCGCATATTGCATGAAGACATGTTAGATTATTGTGCCCAAATAAAGGAATATGAAGTTCAGAGATAGATAGAAAGATATATTCTTTATTGTAAACACCATTCATCCACCACCACCATTTTTTTAAATCATAATTTAGATAATCACTCTATAACTATAAGAGCGGTTTCGCATTACATCCACTCCGAACCCGTGAAAATATGGTCCGGAGTAGTCGTAGAACTATTTCTACGGTCATATACGCCCTATATCTGAATCTCCATTCCGTAGAAGATTTTTGATGGACCGTTGACTGACCGAAGTAGTCATAGTATTATTTGTAAGCTCGCGCACTGCGTCCGGATTGAAAACGATCTGCGTACGAGCAGAGATCACACTTTGCTGTAGCTCCGCGTAAAATGACGTATCCAAAGGTGGTTTGGATTAGTATCAGAGATCGGACTAGTATATAAGCAATATCCGAGTTCGGTGCGAGTTTTCTAGATCCATATTTTCACGGGTTCGGATCAGATTCGGAAAACCGCTCTAAGTGTTACAAAGAAAAGATTTAAGAGGAAAAGGTACCGGGGGCTCTCTCCATACAAACGTAGTCGACTGTTTTCTCCCTGGATAATGACACTAAAATCAAACATAAGGGCATGGTCATGGCAGTTATAAGTTTTATGGCACAAAAATATTTGTGCTAGTGTCATTATCCAGGGAGGAAACAGTCGACTACGTTTGTATGGTGAGAGCGTCGGTACCCTTTCATCTTAAGTATCTAAGAATATATTTGATCTAGAGGCATTATTCAGAAGAATAGGGCAATACATTTCGTATGGAGAAAGCAATGCCACTCTAGTATTAATCATATCCACCTTGTTCATCAGGTATTCATAACTCCGAACCAACAAATAATAATCAACGGACCCGATGACATAAAGTTAAACAACAATATCCTAAACAACAACAACACGGAGGATGGAAACTCCATCGTCATCAAAGAAGAATGTGATGATAACGGGAATGATGATGTGAGTCACTAATTTTACTTGTTTACAGGCTATTTTTGGGTGAGGTTGGAGTAGGTTTGCCCAGCACCTATACTACCCTTTTAGCTTAGTTGACCGTGTCCAGAGGAAAAACTTGAGAGTTATTAAGGGACACCCGGATGGAACGAAGGTCCTTTCGATTAATTAGTGAAGGAATTGTAATAAAAGTGTCGTTACAACTTTTGGTCTTAATTTTTTCCGTCTAGCCCCCTTTCGCAACGCGCGATAAGGAACTTCGTTCTAATAATTCGTCAATATATCTGGAGACAACTATCACGATGTTTTTCTTTACTGAAAGAGCTATGATAATTAGCGGACATACATTTTTCGTAATAAGACGACCGACGTCTACTATCTACCACTAATTTCGATATCAATAAGTAACCTTTCAAGTTTAAAACTATTAGTTTTTAGAGGTTACTTATTTTTTACTTTCAAAAAGCCTTTACCTTAAAAAAGTTAATTAAAGTCGGTAATTAGGTATACTATTAACTCCTCTATAACTTTTTATAATAGCCAGCTGAAGATGCCTATGAATGGAGCGTTGAAAATACGGTATGCACAAATATATTATATCAGAGTGTCTGTTAATGTCATTGTGTCTAATTGAACTGAGGCCTTACCACGATTTGTTTACATACTCCATCAAACATACTGTATTGAATATTTCCCACTAAATCTGAAATCCGCCAATAAGTGAGCCGTGATGGATAGCAACAGTATCCCTGTATCCCTAGCTGCAGCTGCGCCGGAATATCAGGATAAGAAGTATCCTATGTTTCATCGCAATCGCCAGTAGTTTTTGCGTACACACACATACACAAACTTTCACATTTATAATATTAGTAGGATTTGTATTAGCTGAAATAGACGGTAGATTAAAGACAGAAAAACTGTTTTAAGGGTTTCCAATACTTGAACGTTTATCTTGTTGTACATTATTTGTCCAAATATTGAAACATCCAACCATAAAATCCCTATATATATTAAATTCTTGTGTCGCGATGTTAGTTACCTATGTCTAACTAAACGGCTTATATTTTTTTTTGTGTATATTCGTTAGGTCTGAGAATCGAACAACATCTATTTTTTATTATTATTTTTTGTGAATGGCGAAGCAATTTTTGCCGGGTCAGCTAGTATGTATATAAAATCAATAAAATTGCAGACCCCACTATAGAGCTGCAAAACTGCTATCATTAGAATGTTTTTAAACTTAAGCAAGATTAAGGTTTCGCTAGAGTTTAAGTTTAAAGTCTTTCAATTAATTAATTTATTATACCAACATTATTGAAATGGAAACATTTTAATCAGAGTAATTTTAGAAATACCGTTAGGTGGGTCGATTGCGTAATTACTCGTGGTAAGGTCTCACGAACTCATGTGTCATCACTATGCACAATCATAACTACATATTTATATAAAGATTTTTACCACCGATATGAAGGGGGGTATTATGTGGCAACAAATGAAACAATTTTTAAGCAGAATTTTAGATGAATGCGATAATAAATGACAACTTTATATTATTTCTGTTTATAAATAGTAGCCGCAGAGCGCATTCCATAGTTTTTCGTTACATTTTGTCCTTAATTTCCCACTGTATCGGGGTTTCATAATCGTATTCATGGGTCAATAAAACTATATAAATAATAGGTCTGCGTTTGACCACTCCCACACCTGTCTGATGTTAGATGACGATGATACAATCTAAGATGTGACACGCGCCCCTAGAAACCTATACACTCACGACTAGAGACCCTCAGATTGTACACGTCACGACAACTGAATTCCATTCCCTTGTTGTACGAGTAAATAATGTCGAAGCAAAGCGCTTAGTGCGGGTGTGTGGGATTTCAACGATTTCGCATACCAATTTGTAATTAATTATGTGTAAATTTGTCGTCACAGGAGAGTTCACAAGGCACGGAGGCGAGCGAGAGCACTCCGTGGGCCATCAACAACAGTCAACAGGATCTTGTCAAGTTTCTCAATACTTTACCGCCACAGGTACTACTAGTTTATCGAGGCTCTCTCAAATACTATAACGTTAGATTATTTTTCTTATCTTAGTGGTGTGGCTTCAGGCTACTAGGTGTTTATAGAGCGCTAGCAACATTAATCCATGTTATTTGAAGTGCTCTGTAATGCATTAAATGGAGTAGGCTTGCCCACCACCTATACCAACCCCTCAGCTTAGTTTACCGTGTAATATAGAACATAGCAAAGCACTCATCTTTACTTCTGAGTGAACTAGCGGGTTTCATCACGATGTTTGGCCTCTCACTTAACCATCTATCAAAAATCAATGTTGCTAATGTAGTAAGGACACTATCGCACATCTTCGTTACTAATTAATTTCTGTTTGTACTTTTTGCATCTTGCTCTGGAATAATATGATGTAAGTTTTACTTTTTTCTGAAGAACTACTTAATGAAATGCAAAATGTCTTACGTAAAAAGCTTTAGGTAGTCTACTGCAGGGTTTGCAGGGCGAGGCCCCCTAGAAAGAGAGGAGTAGGCATTAATACGCCACAGATTGCTGCTCCAGATTGACAAATGCCACATGCCTTTATCCTGTGGTGAATTTTTACAAGTTTTTACACATTGACTTATTGTAAAACTTGGCACACATAGACGTAGTCATCGGCAAAGAAAGGATTTTAGAAATCGATTTCCTACTCCAGGTTGACAAACCATAACTTTAATCTGTAGTGAATTCTAAGGAGGTTTTTTTCACGTTGGCTTATTTTATTTTCGTCTAACAATTTCAGCAAACACAAACGCTACCGTTGTCGCTGCAACAATTCCTAAAACTGAATCCATCAAACTCAAACTCTTTGGAGGATAAGAAACCGAGTCTAATGGACATAGAAATAGAGGTTGAAGAGAAGAAAGACGAGGAGGCTGTCGCCGAAGCTATCATTAGTGAAGGTATGTGGTCTTCTTCTTTTTAAATCAGTCACCCTCGACCAGTCAAATTTGTTAGCCACTGCACCTGCAGCATCATTGGCTTCTATTAGGTCCTTCAATGTACAGGTATAAGGGCACAATGGCTACGTAGTTAAATTACCCTATTTTACACTCTGGCCAAGTTGGTGATCTTCAAATTCCCACAGGCCACTTTGACAACCAAGATTTACAACTTGGTGTCAAAAAAGAAATAATAATCATGGTATGTAGTCAGTATCCTTAGAATCACCGTTCGCATTTAACGTCAGATGAGATGTTTTTAGCGTTGGTTTAGCGTTTAGCTCTTGCTTTAAGTGTTCTCATCCTTCTAGCCTTCCTAAATTTTTAAGGATTTTGACGTGTTAACTTCTTATAAATTGGTCAGGAGTCACATGATGTGAGGCCATAAATCCAATCTCCTTGGGTTATTAAGTTTATTGCTTTAAAATAAAAACTCTTTGGTTTAAACAAGACGTTTTCATGTCTATGCCGCGGCTGCGTCCCTGACACAGCCTACTTACGTTATTTAAGACGTGAATTTTTTCCTTAGATGGTACAGTCCGGATACAAAGCAAAAAGAAGAAGAAATACAAGAAGAAGCCTAAACCAGCTCGACCTAAACCCGGCCAGGTTGTCATAGCAACAGCAGCCGATGGTTCACCGATATTCTGTTGTCCGGAGTGTCAGATGGCGTATCCGGTGAAGGAACAGCTGGAGGTCCACCTGGTGGTGCATAAGATCGAGAGGCGGTTCATTTGTGGCATTTGTGGGGCTGGGTGAGTCACTAGAGATTATTCTGATCGACTAACATTATAAATCCGAAAGTTTATTTATTTATTTGTTAGTTTCCTCTTCACGGTCAAACACGAGAACACTTCCGACTAATTAATTCACTTTTCAAACAAAAAAACAATTGGTTCATCCCTTCGGTAGCTACGATGCCACAGACAGACACACGCATAGATGCGTCAAAATCTAACACCGCTCTTTTGGCGTCGGTTAAAAATAAATTGTTGAATTGTTCTAGTTTGAAACGCAAAGAACACCTTGAACGTCACAAGCTGGGCCACAACCCGGAGCGGCCGTACGTGTGCGGCGTGTGTCGCAAGGGGTTCAAACGACGGGAGCATCTCAACTTACATACTGTCATACATTCGGGAGTCAAGACTGAAATGTGCACCGAGTGCGGGAAAGGTATGTTTGATAAACAACGACGAACACTCGTCTGCGACATAGAAGGTTGCGGGTTTGATACCCGCCTCAAACAGATATTTGTTTCTGGTCTTTGGCCCATTTGATCGAATTCGATTACATTACTATTACAAAAAAATATTTTTAGACCACCAAATATCGACTTTAGGATATTTTTTGTAATCGAAATGCAATCGGATGATATTGCAATGTAATTTGAACAATGTTATTTACAAGAATCGACCTTCTGTGTGAAAACTGAACCTTCCTATAAAATTTTTCCTTCATTCTTTAGGTTTCTACCGTAAAGACCACCTCCGCAAGCACACTCGATCGCACGAGAGTAAACGCGCACGCGACGAGGCGAGCGGCGTCATCGGCGCGGACAGCTTCGAGAAACGAGAGCCTAACACTAGTGGAATCATGCCGGAGATTATTGTTAATGTGAGTAACTAATACCTATTTAATGGCCAACATTTAAAAAGCTTTAATTGACGATTTCCATGGCACAGTAGGCGAACACCCACGGGCTGCGGGTTCCATTCTCTCAATGGAACAAATATGATAGATTATATCTTGATATTTGTTATTGGTCTGGTTTTTTTTGGGTGTTTACACACAACACAAGCCTATAGTTGCTCAGCTTGGGGGCAAGATGCTGCTGTGTGAAATGTCCTACAATATTTATATTTTGATTTAAGGTGCCGACAAGTTCAAACGTCCAAATGCCGATCCAGATCAACATACCATCGCACGTGATGTCCTCCCTGGCGGCCGCGCAGCAACAGAACGCGGCCGCGTCGGCGGCTAGCGATGCGCAGGCGCAGCTAGAAGCGTTGCTAGCTCAACACACGTGACGAAACGGAACACATTAACGTCAACAGTGTGATTATATTCGGAGAATTGGTTGTTGGAACAATTTGAGACCAACATCAAAAAAGCAGGAAATTCTCAGTGCGTGTTTTACAGTCGAAATCTTTAACGTTTCTTGCTTGCTCCAGTCGGTTGTGGATATCTTTCCTGTCAGTTTTACGTCTATGAAAGTTGCGGTCCGAATTGGATGTTCAGCGCTTACAGTGCTAACAATCAAATGTCCTTGTTCACAAATCTTGAGCCTACATAAAATGCTTACGCGCATGGAACGCGAAAGCAACACTTCGTTAATAGTGTTATCACGGTAAGCGGGAGGTCTCGAGTTCAAAAGAAAACATTTACAGAAATGACTAGTGTTGGTTCATGCACTATAAATAATAAATCATGTTGTCAGGGCATTACCTGGCACCGGAAATAAAATAAAATTCAAACCGAACATATCATTTTTACAATAAATTGTAAAAGTTCAAGAATGTTGTCAACAAAAAATTGTCTAGTATTAAATCTTTTGGTTAAATTATTGGTTTAGACGCACTTCGTCAAAGGTGCATTTCGTCTAAATCAACTATTTCACAGTTATTGAAATTTTCGCGAAATAGATCATTTGCGAATTTGAAAGGTTTTTTTGAATGGGAATTGGAACTAGTGCGCCTAACCAAAATTCTCGAATAAAACGTTATCAAGTCTTGTTAGTTGTCGCATAGTGCTTGCTTAGTTTTTAGAATGCACGATTTTAATTGCCTAGTTTTATCAAAACACATTAAGAAAAAAGTATGCCAGAATTTCTTTAGAATAAGTTTGAATTTAAATCATGTAAATATTAAAATGCGTTTAGCGCAATTGGTCAAAAACTCATTTCGTTGCAATATTATTATATGTACCTACGGACCATAGTTGGTCCAGGTAGTTGCATATATTCCTACCGGAACAACCAAAACAATTTCTGTCGTTGGGAAAAGAAAATAGTTTATCCATTTTAGTTAGTCAGAATGAAAATCCAGGTTTATTCAACCAAAAGAGTTTTTAAGTCTAGAGTGAATAGTACCTTCTATGCGAGCATGCCACATCGTCAGGCCTCATCTTTGCTTCCAATCAGGTGGGATGAGGTCAAAAGCTAGCCTATTTTGTGTAAAAGGACGAATTGTTTTTTTTCTAAACATTAGACGAAGTGCGATTGTTGACCAATTGCGACTAAACGTAATGATAGTAATGGTTAGTGTAAACAAGAGATATTTTCTCAGCTTTAATGTAGGTGTAAATTGTTTTCTAAATGTATTTTTGTATTTTAGTATATTTGTAGAGTTTAATTTTAATTTTTTAAAACATTCGATCATGGTGTTTTATGTTAAGTTACTAGCTGTGCTCCGCGGTTCTACCCGGGTAAGTCCCGATCCTGAATATCGGGAGAAAAATGTTAAGTGCGTTGTTTTCAGTCATTGGCAGTTAGCACTTTACCTAAGCTAAAACGAAAAGGTGCTAATGAATTGAATTAAAACCATTATATCCCTCTTTAATATGCTTATATCATATATATTTCTTTTATATTTTTCTTCTTATGGGCGCACATATAGAACCCTTCACATAGGACCGAACAGAACAATCTTGGCCTTTGTTTAAGGACTGTTGAAAGTGTTAATTACCGTTTTATCTATTTTGTAAAATGCTGATTTCCCGAATTTATATTAAATTTTTATTCCTAAGTTTTTTCTAAGTTAGTTTTTAGTATTTAATTTCGTGATGTATGAACTCTTCCTAAGCTTAGAACGGTGAAATAGGGGTGTTATAAGTTTTAACCCTGTCGTTATGACTCAGAAAACGAATGACCTTTAATTGAAGTGTACATGTCTTTAACACTTTGACAGTCTCTGTTGGAAAAACCCAAATAAAAGCATTGGGACTCTACGAAATTTTTGCCTTTGTATCGAGACTTTTAAAGTGTTAACAGACTTGCAAAAACCAAATGACGCATGTGACGTCCTAATTTGTATCGGATGTTGCTAAACCAACCTCTTCGGGTTATTGAGTGTTTTACTACTTAGCTCGACGTTTTGTTAACTATGGGTTTTAAGGCGGGATTAGCGCCAACGGGTTTAGGCGCGTCGCCTTGAATAAAATTGTATTACATTAATTATTTTTACTCTATGTATTTACAATTAGTAGACAACCTATTTATCGACATTTAAAATTCTATATTAGACCTATATTTGGAATATATTTGTTTTTTTTTACTAAGACTGATGCCCGAATACTCAAACGTTTACGGATCCCCTGAATATTGAAGACGCTCCTATACTATGTAAACATGACACTAAACGTCTATTTAATTGCCACTTAAGATAAGTAGCCTTTCAGTATTCGGGCGTGAATCTTTTAGAAATTATATGTGGGTAAAGATCACCCACTAATCGAAAAAAAGGTTGTTTATATTTTAGTTTTAGGCGACGGGCTTAAAGCCTTTAGCGGCCTTCCCTGCCTTAATTTGTCTGATTATTTATATACATATTTGTTTACCATACTTTTGTGGGGAAATAAGTGACGTGATTTATTTTTTACTTTAATTTGTTTAGATTTCAGTGTAAGTTCACGTAGGTACTTAAAATAGCATGTCATTACTTTGTGTTGTAGTGGGTAAAAAAATCAATGAGTGAAGGAAAACATCGTGATGAAACCCGCGGCTTAGTTGGCTCCAGAAGTATAGACAAGTTCTCTCCTCTGGAAATGGTCGACTAAGCTGAGAGGGTAGTGGGTGCTGGGCAGGCTTACTCCTTCCTAACGCAAAAGATACCCAATTGAAAAGGGTCTAATTGCGGTAAAAGCTTTTACACAAGTACCTCTATGAGGCGCCCCGTTCTCAAAGAACAAGATATGTCATGATCGATTTACCATTTTATTGAGACTGGCTTTTGTGATCGCTTTAGAAATGTAAAAAACGGGATACTGCCTAAATTACCGATTAATCTTCTTTTAACCGACCAATATATTTTGTTAATTTCTTTATTCTCTGGTATTGCAATGTTGGCCATTAATCAATAATTGACTTTAAAAACTAGGTTTTTTATTGTGAAAATAGTAGTAAAAAATAGTAGAAAAAATGGTAGTTTATAAATAAAAAAAAAAAATATTGCAGGACATTTCACACATCGCCACCTAGCCCCAAGCTAAGTAACTAGACTTGTGTTATGGGTGCTAGACAACGGATATACTACTTATATACTTTTCTTTTGTAAATATATACTTATAATACATAGAAACAACCAGAAAAATATCTAAGCATAAATACTTGTCTGAGGCGGGAATCGAACCCGCAACCCTGTGTTTGGCAGTCCGGCGTGGTGACCATTGTGCCAACTGGGTCGTCGAAATTATCCAATAGTCACCAATATTATTCTATATTTTAAAATATAGGCGCAACACCTAACAAAAGTCGCCAGTTTCAACCAAATTTTTGAAAGTTTGCATGTAGTTTTTTAATTATAACTATAAGTCCTTTCCGTAAGGTGTTCTTTAAATCGTCTTGTTAAAAAATCTCAAAGTTTTCGTTTGTAAATAAGTAGGTACAGTAGACTAGAGTTAATTTTTGGTTTAATTTTTCCTAAAAATTACCAGTTATAGACAAACACCGCCTATACAATACATCGTACGTGCACTTTAGTTACGCCATCTGTTACAAATCCAATGAGACTTTAGAAAATGAGTCATACAGATGGTGTTATTTAAGTAGTTGTTTTTCGCAGTGTAATATTCATATTTTTGTACACTCACAAAAAAGTGTGACGTCATGCGTTATTGAAAAGTAACCATAGCAACGTATTGAAGTATGCGAAATGGTAATGTCAACTACAAAAGAGAAGAAAAGGACGCTATCACGTAAAATTATCGTCCGTAAACCGACTTTACAGACAACCATAGTTTTAACAGGAGATTTAAGACAGATTGGCAATCCGTCGCAGAAGATCGCGAACTATGGAAGGGGAGTAGAGACGGCTTTGCGCTGCATGCACAGATCATGTGGGACACTACATGATCTTAAGAACATAGGGGCATGGTCATGGCAGCTATAAGTTTTATGCAACAAACATATTTGCTCTAGTGTCAATATCCAGGAAGAGACAGTCGACTACGTTTGTATGGAGAGAGAGCCGGTACCCTTTCCTCTAATAATAGATAACAGGAGATGGACATTATTTAGCAATTGCAATGAGATGATAGCATGATGGTTAATATTTGGTAGGTATTTTAGGCAAAACAATCAAAAAGAAAAACATAAATCGTAGACTGCTAGATTTTTGTAGACCAATCAAATAACTTATTATGAATAAAAACCTATTTACTAAGACCTTCAAAATGAAAACCAAGAGTTTTCACACGAATTTCAACGTTCCAAATTCAAATCACTTTATTCCCTTGGAAGTGTCATACGACATTATCTCCCTTGGGAATAATGTTTTGCATAAAATGTGTGAAAAGTGTATAACTAGTGGTAGCATAGCGGTAGCGCCATTTAGAAATAAGGTGTTTTCTGTGACACATTTTGTTCATCAATAGCAGTTTAGACATACGTAATTTTTTAGTCAATGGTTGAATTTAAAGTTGAAAACACCTTAGAAATGCTGCCCACTACACACAAGAATAGAAATATATTTTTTTTATATCGATATTTTTGTAGTAAAGTATTATATTGTTAAGACAGTAGAATAAGGAACTTAAAAAAGTGTAAACATTTGTATGATTTTTTATTTATAAAAAAAACATCGTAATTTAAGATGAAATCAAAATAAAATCACAAATCTAAATAATGTCTTTGATTTTGAAATCCTTTCCGACTTCGTTTATTGTCAATTCGTTCGCGTAGATTAAAAAAATAATAATATAAAGATATTCGTACATACGTAGGTAGATACATAATATAGATTTTAATTTTCTAATTAAAAAAAAATGATTTTACAATCAGGCAATAAAAGCTATTCACTGCAGAGTTCTAATTTTTTTTATTAAGTACCTATTAGAATGTTTTTAATTCAAGTAGGGCTTGGGACTTTTGAGTCTTACTTTAATTTAAGAGGCCTTCTACTTGAAGTTGAAAACATTATCTCATAATTGCAATTTTAGAACTCTACGATGGGTCTGCAATGTTGATGCCGACTGTAACTTCGACATTTTCCGACGTAATGTTTTTATCATAATATTTTCTCTACTGTTATGGAATGGCGCATGGCTTTTTCAGCTATTTATAGACAAAGTAGGTACCTACGACGTAGTACGCTGGGACGTACGTAATCATACTGTGCATGTTAACAGGTAGGTACAGCGACGTAACTGACCGTGTAGCCTTCTGTATGAGTGTATGTACCTACGTAATTACCAAACCCCCACAACCCCATTCGGTTTTTTTTGTTCACTTCCCCCCACTACCATTATATAGTAGGTACCTACTTTTTATATCCCTAGCAGGGTGTTTTCATTCGTTATGGGATGGGAAACAGCAATGGGTATATTGTACCTACTGACGAAGAGGTTAAGCGAGAGACGTGCGTCGATGGGGGCGGGTGAGACCCATACTACGGCTACGTAGGGCGGTAGCGCGCAGCCGCTAGCCACCCCACCGCGCACCATGTCTGCGCACCCACCGATATTACCACACAGATATTTCATCAACCGAGAACAATTAAAACGCAATGAAAATTCGTTCCACGGCCGTAACAAAGGTAACCATCTCGGTGGCTGTGGCGAGTGCTCGCCGTGCAGTCGCCGCGCGCTCACCGGCCCCGCTCCGACGACGATGGTGTGGGAGCGCGGGCCGGTAAAAATAAAGCGTAGAAACGGCTGGGGTGAGGCAGAATGGCGGGGGTTGAGTGAGCGCGCCCTGCCAGGGGCCGCACCCTTCGATACGAGTCCGTCGTGATTCGCCTCGTATAGCACCTGTAGGGAGTGCATTCCGCGCGAGACCGTCTCGAGTGCAATGTGTGTCGCAATTTCAGATACGTTGAACGAAGATGAACTTCACACCGTTCACGGGGCACATCCCGACGGGTGGTGTGCCGTCGATCCATCAGTTCGCGGCGAAGCTGGGTTATGACGGCAGCGGGAATGCCGGCTCGGTGTTGCACGAGACGCGATACCAGCCGGCGAACTCGCAGCAGGTGCAGTTCACGGTCGGTCCCGTCGACGGGGTCAAGTTCCGGCAGGCGGAGAGCGTCGTCGTCGTCAGCTCGGCGCAGCCCGGCGGAGTCACACTCGCCGGCATCTCACCTTTACACACAGGTCAGTAATTCCAAGACCAGCACCTAACTTACAGTACATAATCATGTCTATTTACCTAATAAAAAATATAATTGTACAGTAAACACAGGCGTAAAATACCAGAGCATATCGTCATCGTCCGTGAACCTGGGCAACATCGCATACGGCGGTGCACAGGCCAGCTACATGCAGGCTGAGACCGTCCACCATATGAAGTCTGAACAGAGAACTGACAAGCGGGAGTACAGGGAGGAAATATCTCATGATTTGATGGCCACCATGATGCAGCAACAAGGTAAACAATATAACGTAGGTACCTAATTATATTTGGAATACTTAAAAATTACGTTAAAATGTTACAAAAACAACCGTACCTATTTTTATCCTGGATAAAAAGTAGGTCTCTAACCGTTTTATCCCAGAGATTAATGAATTTAATTAATACTTACTTACTTATGCAAAACCCAACAAACTACAAAGTAGGCAAAATAAATATTTTACAACGTAAACTTAATTAAACCCTTTATTTATCAAAAGAACAGAAAAACAATATTCTAATACAACGACACGATGTTAAATTTAGGAACTAAAAAGACATATTTCGACTTCTCTCAATCAAAGCCTTGTCTCTTAACTTTCTAAGTAAAGCCAGTTCATCCGAAGTGGATTCAGTCTGTTCCGCCCAAAGAATGCACTTGTCAAAACATTGCACTGCCTCTTCCTTAGATACAATTTCAGCAGGGGAAGCTGCAGAAGTATTATTGGAATGAGCTAGGTACATTTCTTCAGTACTTTGGTCCAATGAGTCCCCTTCACCGTCGAACCATTTCTGTATATCTTCTACTGGTATTAGTAAATCTCCTGCGACGCTCCTCAGCATGATCTGGTCTTCTTCTTCTTCATTTTCCTCTTGATATTCAAAGTCTACATTCAGAATCATATTGTCCCAGATACGCTTCCATGATTGAGAAATCTTCGAGGCTGGTAACCAGTGCCATTGTTCTGTCAAAGAGAAGAACATATCTACCATTCTGTATCGAGTCATGGTATTCTCGATAGAGTTCTCTCTAGATGTAGCTGTTTGTAATAAATGCCTCTTGTATCTTTGTTTTACTTCGTCCATCAAAAGAGAATCTAGAGGCATTACGTCTTTGGTTTCCGTTGGATAAAACATTGCAGTTATGCATTGATCTTCAGTTGAGTATTCTTGGTCGTGACTGATCGCTTGGTCTACTATAAGCAGAGCTTTTGGCGGAAGGTTGTGATTGCTTAACCAAGCCTTAACTTCGACCACGAAACATTCGTTAAACCAAGTTTTAAAAGTAGTTTCAGTAGCTCGAGCTATCTTTTGCCCGAAATAGTGAACGGGTAGATTTATATTCCCGAATTCGTTGGACTTGTTCGATGTTCCGATGACTAATAATTTTAATTTATGTAAACCTGAAGCGTTTACGCACGATAAAAATGTTACTCTGTCTCTCATACTACCACCGAAGCCGTCGTTTTGTAAAATTCTCCAGCACAATTCGTTTTCCGTCACGATGTAGACTTGAGACGGACACAGTTCCATGTCCAAGATTTTCTTAAAGAAGCAGTCCTTGAAATGGCTCAACTCCGACGACTCAACTTCGCCGTCTTCGCAATCTGGGAAATCGTCGTCAGTCTGAGTAAACCTTATTTCGTAACGCCTTTTGAAGCCCGCAAGAAAACTGCGTGAAAGTTTCCCCTCCTTGTTATACATTTCTTTGTAAAGTTCCTTAGCCCTTGCGAACATCACCGCGCTGCATATTCGCGAGCCGGTCTTTTTCTCTTGTAAATACCATTCGTACAATGCTTCCTCTAACTCAGGGTTTCGGCCAGTTCTCAGAGTTTGCCTTTTACCTACTTTGAAAAGTTTAGCGTCGCTCATGGATTCAATCTTCGCGCGTTTCTTGTAGATATCGTGAATCGTAGTTCGTCCGATGCCGTATTCCTCAGCTAGGCTACCCATTTTTTCACCTCGATTGATTCTTTTTATTATCTTGAGTTTTTCTTCGACCGGTAACGTGCGTACGATACGTTTAGGTTTCAGCTCGACGTACGCCATTTTATTTGTTATGGTTATATTTGCTTCAATGTGGAACGGTGACGACGCGTTAATCCGTGACACGAGTTATCGACATACTGAAGGTCGAATGAACGAGAGAGCGAATGTCGTGTGGAAGATGGTCGCACTCACACTCGCGCCTCTCTCGTCCGCGTCGTCGCTCGTTCGTCGGGCCAACTACCCCTCCCTCGGTTTCTCAGTAGCCGAACTATTGTATTACGTGAAACGTCAATCGGAAATACGATCGTCATTCGTTTCGATTGTTGTTTATTTGACGTAATATCAGGCTTGTACGGTATAGAAGCCGAATTATGAAACAAATTACGTAGATTTAAATTATTTATGCCATAGACTGGGTATCATGGTGCACTAGACCTACGTATCTACATTCATTTTGTACGTAACTCCGTCCAAAAACAATAAATAAGTACTTAACTACTTTTGTATTCTTTGGTAAATATATATGTCTATGTTTGTATTATGTTTGTAAAATTAACGAACTTTATCTTGTGTAATGGCGTGGCTCACTATGTTTAGCAATTTATAAGTACCTATTCGGAGGTAGGTATTATGCAAATATATAAGATATATTACCTATTATATCTATAATTATGTGAACCGGCTACGCATTGGTGGCTGAGTATCAAAGTACCTACCTATAATTTACTTACATCTTCATTTTTTTCAGCCAACGCGGTGTCGCGGTGAACCGATTTGTATGAAATTTTTTGTGTATAATCGTTAGGTCTGAAAATCGAACATCTATTTTTTATTTCTTTCCCTTTTTTTGTAAATCGCAAAACAACGTTTGCCGGGACAGCTAGTAAATGATAAAATTGTGGGGCACTGTTATATTATAACTATTGCAATATTATAACTATTGTTTTAATATTGGATCACTGACGACCCAGTTGGCACAATGGTCACTATGCCGGACTCCCAAACTCAGGGTTGCGGGTTCGATTCCCGCCTCAGACAAATATTTATGCTTAGATATTTGTCTGTGGTCTGGTTGTTTCTATGTATTATAAGTATATATATTTACAAAAGAAAAATATAAAAGTAGTATATCCGTTGTCTAGCACCCATAACACAAGTCTAGTTACTTAGCTTGGGGCTAGATGGCGATGTGTGGAATGTCCTGCAATATTGTTTCAGTGAGCCAAGCGACACCGTTCCAACAAGGGCAGCAGTTGTTGGTGGTGCTTCACGAGCCGAAGGAGGCGGCCGCTCTAGCGCGGGCCATCAAGCAGGAGGGACGCACCGACCGCGCCGGAGCTACTGCGCCTGCTGAGTTCATCAGTAAGATATTATATACTTTTAAAGACTACAGACGTTACCGAAATTAGATTTGTTTAAAAAGCAAAGGTAAAACACTCGACTTAAAATGTGCATAGTCCAAGCTGAAGAGGTAATTAAATGAGGCCTATTTTTTTTCTTGTGAAATTAATTGAAACTTAAAAAATAGGGAATTAGTTAAAAAAATTGAAAAAAAAACGACGATCGAAACGGAAACAAAAGACTTTCAAAAGACACTGATTTTGTTTTGAACTAGTTTTTGCCCGCGACTTCGTCCGCGTAGACGTTAAAAATGGACCAAGGAATCACGTCGTCCCATACAAACTTTGCCCCCCTTTTTAACCCTTAGGAGTAGAATTTTAAAAAATCCTTTCTTATCGGATGCCTACGTCACACAAAGAACACACGCTCCAAGTTTCAGGTGTCTACGATCAGCAGTTTAGGCTGTGCGTTGATCCGTCAGTCAGTCAGGGCAAAACATTTTTTATGTATAGAAGATAGATATTTAAAAAGCTCCTTTAGCTGACGACTTCCTGTGTTTTAAGTTACTTTAAACTTTTTTTTAGTTTTAGGACCCGCAGTGGTATCGTGGTTACATATTTTCTAACTTTACACTTGCTGTCTGTAGGTATAGGCGACGTAACGGACACGTCTACATGGCAATCCCTGGGCGGAGGCGTCGCGGACTATCTCTCCGCCCTACCACTTCCTCTACATCACCTACTCAAGTACGCTCCGGCAGACAAACGCGACGACCCTCACTCGATTGTCAACTCTAACGTATTGCCTGCTACCTCGGTAAGGTATTACAAACATATATACCCCGCGCAGCGAACGATGAGCTCTGCGGTATGTGGAAGGGGTATGCGTAGAACCCGATATTTATATGAAAATAGAGTTCTGCGCATACCCCTTCTTCTTTCTATCAGAGCTCATGATTCGCTGCGCGGGGTATACCTAATCTATACTAATATTATAAAGCTGAAGAGTTTGTTTGTTTGAACGCGCTAATATCAGGAACTACTGGTTCGAATTGAAAAAATATTTTTGTGTTGGATAGTCCATTTGTCGAGGAAGGCTATAGGCTACTTTTTATCCCGAAATTCCCACGGGATCAGGAGTTACGGGGGTGAAACCGTGGAGCGCTGCTAGTTACTAATATTTTTATTACTAAAGTTATTTAAAATGGGATAAGTAGTTATTCGGTTTATGTTTTATTTTCTTAAAAAATAACTTTAGTAGGTAGACAATATATGTTTTATTTTTGTTCCAATAGGACCATTTAACACTGCATTAATAATTATATTTGAACGGATATAAAACGCGTTTTTTATTTTTATTTTAAACCTGACGTTTCGGAAACTTTGCAGATCCAATATTTGGTATTTATTTTTATTATCAATATTTGATATTATATTTGGTCACAGGCAGACTGCCTGTGACCAAATATAATTATAATTATGAGTTCAAGTCACGAAATGACTATAATTATAAAATTAGAAAATACGTTAGAAAATACTAAATTGCATTAATTTGGTCAATCAAATTACTGGGACAAAAAATCTCAACACCTCGGGCAACCGAATAACCATGGTTATTTTTATTGTACCTACAAAAAATGCAATTTGACAGGTTGCTTGTGGTATTTTAGGACATTTTACGTACTGTGCAATCTAACCCCAAGCCAAGCAATATTACGGGAAAGGCATTTGCCAAGTATAGGGACGACCTCGCATTGGCGTAGCGACCGAACATCCGCCTGCTGCCGTCCAGAAGGTTGCGGGTTCGATTCTCGTTGTCAAACTAGTATTTGTGCATAGATCTACCATTCCAACACACATTTTAACCGACAAAAAAGAAGGATCTCAATTCAATATCTACTTCTAACATATTTTGTTTGATGGCTGTTCGGGAATAATTTCATGTATATGCACCGATTTTGATAATTCTTTTTTTTTCTAGATGCCAACAAACAGCGTAGTGGTACAAACGGCCACAATAGTGAACCAAACAGTGAACTCTAACGCTAATACGATCATCATGACCTCAAACAAAAAGAAGAAGAAAAAGAAATGTGGTAAAGAGAAGAAACCGCGACCGAAGCCGGGTGAAATACGACTCACTACTGCTTTAGGTAACTTACTACCTACTATTCTACTGTTCTAGACTCTTTTTTTTTAAATTTGCATATGCAATTATGCAGCCGACAGTACCTAGGTACGGTCGGCTGCATAATAAACGTATTACCTGCAATTATGCAGCCGACAGTACCTAAGTAGGTATATACCTAGGTACGGTCGGCTGCATAATTGCAGACCCACCGTAGAGCTCCAAAACGGCTGTTATTAAAATGTTTTCAACACTAGCAAGATTCTAGACATCTGATTTAGTTGAATTTTAAAGTCATCAATTTGTTAAACAAAAAGTATTACAATGAAAACATGCCAATAATAATAATTTTAAAACTCTACCGGGGGCTGCAATTATGCAGCCGACTGTACATACTTTGTTTTTTTATTATGCGTACTTTTACATCTAATGATAGAGATCAATTCCTGGAAACAAACATAGTGTGGCAAATCACACTGGATAAGGTATTGACTTTTTCAAAAATCTAAAGATGCAGTTTTATTTTTTGTCAAAATCGGGCACGCAACTTCTTTTTTTCGCTATCTCTTATAGTTTAGGATATAGCCCTGAAGGCAGAGCGGTGTTGGCTTAGTGGTAGATACCTCGATTTTCATTCTGAAGGTCGTGGGTTCGAATCTCGGCCGGCCGTGCACCAATGTATTTTTCTTAAGAAAAAATTATGTGCGCTAATTGACATCGCTCTTACGGTGAAGGAAAACATCGTGATGAAACCCGCGGCTTAGTTGGCTCCAGAAGTATCGAAAAGTTCTTTACTCTGGACATGGTCGACTAAGCTGAGAGGGTAGGTAGGTGCTGGGCAAACCTACTCCATCCTCACGCAAAAAGGACCCAATTAAAAAGGGTCCAATGGCGGAAAACAGCCTGTATACAAGTATAAGTAGCCCTGAAGGCCCATGTAAAAAAAATATCCTGTACTATATAGATTACCTCGTTTTAACAATGAAGCTAGAGCATTACCTGGTTTTACAGCTTGTCGCATCATTCCATTAAATGCATCTATAATCTTACTTTAAACCAAGGTCCCCTCGCTGCGACTGTCTGTTGGTCTACTTATTTATTTATTTAATAAATTCAGTACACAAGGAAAATACAAAAAAAAGATTACATTATAAAGTTATTACTAAGGTAAGTCTAACCCTGTGAAGAGTTTTCTGCCGACAGACCTCTAGGGAAAGGAAATAATATAGCGGAAGGTAATTAAAAGTGTACAAACAGTTTCAAAGAGGAAAGCAGTTATTGAATTCTAAATATTATAATATACAGAAGGAATTACACAACTTATATAAAAGTGAATACATACATAACTATACAAATATAAATACATACACACACATATACATATATATACCTAAACAAAATAAATAAATAACAATAAGATACATACATATACTTATACATAAAACATACTTATATATAATATACCTACACTACACACAGGACAGGTAATGCTCTTTTAGTTTATTTTTAAAAGTGCTGAGAGATTCACTCGCCCGAATATGGTAAGGAAGGCCGTTCCAAAGCCTCACTGCTTGGACTGTAAAAGAACTGGACTTCTTGCTTGGACTTCTTCTTTTCGAGTCAGTGACGTTCCACCAGTCAAATTTTTCCTGCCCAATAGTTAGCCACTGTAATTGCAGCAACATTGGCCTCTACAAAGTCCTCCAATGTGCAGGTATTAGGGCACAGTGGGCATTGGAGTGATGCACCATGGAATGCGACGGGGCTCCACACTCGCATTTGTTTTTGTCTGAAAGCTGAAAGCGATTGTGGCGATACTTCACATCGCCACCAACAGATGGCGCTACTGATACGATCGTTGATCCTAGATCGCACAAGCGAAGTTTCTGAAGATAAGCTCATATACAAGTTCCATCGAAACATAGTTGGGCCGCGGGCTATCGGGTATAACACCTGCCCGGTGGAAGATCTTTCCTTTGGAGGTACACACCGCCTCGTACATACAAATGATAAACTCTAAAACTACCGAACGGAATATCATACGGCTTCCAGCTAGTATAGTATTCATTTTTGTTTGTAGATGGCAGCACGTTGTACTGTTGTCCGGAATGTCACATGGCGTACCCGGAACGTGACCTGCTCGAACAACATCTACTTGGACACACAATGGAGAGGAGGTAGGTACATATTCTAATTTATAAAAAATCATCATCTTCCTGCCCTTATACCAATTTATTTATTTAGGGTCGGCGCAGTATGTCTTCTTCCATTCACTCCTATTAGTCGTCATCTCATCGTTAACATTCATCTCTCTCATATCTGGTCTCACGCAGTCCATCCATCTTTACTTGAGTCGTCCTTTTCCTCTCATCCATCTACATTCATACTCATCACTCTTCTAATCACATGCGTCTCTTCTCTTCTCATCACATGTCTATACCAACTCAAGCTTTTTCAGTAACCGGTGCTACTTTCAGGCCTCCTCTAATATACTCATTCCTTATTTTATCCATCCTCGTTACTCCACACATCCATCTCAACATTCTCATCTCCGCTGCATGCAATATTCTCTCATCCTTCTTCTTCACGGCCCACCATTCCGATCCATACATGACGACGGTCTTATCAAGGTTTTATAGATTTTACTAAATATATTAGCTATAATAATTGAATTTTCCAATTCATAGATTCAAAGATCCAATACCTTTTCTTAGCGGATGCCTACGTTCTAGACAACTATCGATACGCCATAGCCTGCTCCATTGGTTTGATCTTTGCGTTAATGTATCAATCAGGACTTCAAATTTTAAATATACAGATTGTATTGACATTGCACACAGCACACCGTCTAGCCACAAACTAAGCAGCTAAGTCAAAGGCGATTTTTTTTATTTCTTTGGATGCTGAATACAATTGTGCATAGACCACATGAAAACGTCTTAAAAACTAAGTTATAATGTGTGCCTTCGGAACGCGCCCACCAATGAGAAGAAGGCACTAGAAACTCATGAGGGTTAGAAGGCACAAGAAACTCATGGGGGTTAATGGCTTGTTATATGGTGAACAACACCAGGTAAAATACTTTACAATACAATTTGTTTCAGCGAAGAGGTTTGAATACGAAAGGGGGTTGTTCTAGACGTCTAGGCGAACAACTTTGTTCTACGACTTTTGGAAATTCGAAGTTTTTGTATGAAACAGCTGATTTTCAAGTAAAAATTCCTCAGAATTATCGGAAAAAAGTAAGAATTTCCAAAAGTCGTAGAACAAAACTTGTTCGCCTAGACGTCTAGAACAACCTTCTTTCGTATTAAAACCCCTTCGCTGAAACACATTGTATAATACTTACTTTTTTTGTAAAACATTTCTTCTACATAGACAAATAAACGTATAATATGTAGGTACCTAAAATATTTGTTCTACGGTGCGAATCGAATCTGCGACCTTCTGCAACGTAGTGGCCACCACCATTTTAGGTTTTCAATTTAATATTAGAATTGCGAAATCTTATCATAAGGGATTAATTAAAATAACATTTTACGGCGAGGGTGAAGGAATTTCAACGAACGTGGACAAAACCAAACTTTTTTCCAATCCAATCTTTGCGTTCACGTTCACAAAAATCTTGATATTTTTCGTAAAAATAGCGATATTCATAATTTCAACTTGAGAAAAAGGATGAACTGACCGTGCCCGGTAGTAGGCTCCGGAAAATAAACAGGTCGTTTAATAGTAGGGACATGTGCGCTCTATTACATAGGCTGCACTAAAAGTATCGGGAATGGAATATTTCCACTGTTCCTGTCATATTTAAATCTTTTTAATTGAAAACTCCTTGGTTTTAAGAATCGAATACCATTTATTTATTTAAAAAAATAATCTCGGTCTTGTCACAAGGTTTTGTCAAACTTGTTAAGTCGTTGAGAAAATGGAATTGACGTGAGAAAATTCAAGAGCGATGATTTATTATGACTTTCGAAGTGGTTTATCACAAAAACAGTGTGTTGACCGGATGATTTCTGCATTTGGTGATGAAGCCCCATCCAAAACCACAATTTATCGCTGGTTTGCTGAATTTCAACGTGGACGTGTCAAGTTCAGTGATGATCCCCGTAAAGGTCGTCCAAAAACTGCACTCACCCAAGAAAACGTTGATGCTGTGCGTAAGCTGGTTGAGGAAGATCGACATGTAACATACCGCGAAATTCAGGCAACTTTAGACATTGGCATGAGTCAAATACAAATAATCTTGCATGAACAATTAGGTGTAAAAAAAGTTGTTTTCCCGATGGATACCGCATTCGCTCTGTGAAGAGCAAAAAGTGGCTCGCGTTACTTGGTGCGTCAGAACTCTCGAAAGATTCCACGCAGGATCCTCAAATGCTGTATACAACATCGTATCAGGTGACGAATCCTGGATATACGCGTACGAACCCGAAACAAAAAACCAGTCACGAGTTTAGGTGTTCGAAAATGAGTTAAAGCCAACAAAAATTGTTCGTTCACGGAGTGTTGCAAAAAAAATGGTGGCCACGTTTGTCTCCAAAACCGGCCATGTTGTGACTATTCCTCTTGAGGGACAAAGAACGGTTAATGCAGAATGGTATGCTAGCATTTGTTTGCCACAGGTCGTTTCTGAACTCCTTAAAGAGAACTGCAGCCGCCGCATCATCCTCCATCACGACAATGCGAGTTCTCACACCGCGAACAGAACAAAAGAGTTTTTAGAGCAAGAAAACATAGAATTATTAGACCATCCGCCGTACAGCCCCGACCTAAGCCCTAATGATTTCTATACTTTCCCTAAAATAAAGAATAAATTGCGTGGTCAGAGATTTTCATCACCTGAAGAAGCTGTGGACGCCTACAAAACGGCCATTTTGGAGACCCCAACTTCCGAATGGAATGGTTGCTTTGATGATTGGTTCCATCGTATGGAAAAATGTGTCAAATTTCGCGGAGAATACTTCGAAAAGCAATAAATACATTTTTAAATAGTAATATTGTGTCACTTCCTTGATTCCCGAAATTTTCAGTGCCGCCCTCGTATAATAAATTACATAAAGATGGATATGACATGTCCATTAACAGGTTCAAAACTTCTATAAAGCATAAATTGTGCAGTAAGGCGTACCTACTATGATACTTCGTCTTACCTTAATGATAACAACCCATGGACGTGACTTTAGTTGCTCTATTTCAAATAAAGCTTTCAAATATTTGTAATATTGACCTTTGTGAGCGTGATCACATGAAAAAAAAACTTATTCGTTTTTTGTGCCTCCTTCTCATTGGTGGGCGCGTTCCGAAGGCACACATCCTTACTTAGTTTTAAGACGTTTCTATGTGATCTTTGTACAACTGTATTAAGCATCCAAAGGAATAAAGAATTTTGACTTTGACTTTGAAACCACGGAGCGAAAGTTTTTTATAGTCTATACTAATATTATAAAGTTGAAGAGTTTGTTTGTTTGAACGCGCTAATCTCAGGAACTACTGGTTCGAATTTAGAAATTCTTTTTGTGTTGGATAATCCATTTATCGAGGAAGGCTATAGGCTACTTTTTATCCCGATATTCCCACGGGATCGGGAGTTACGCGGGTGAAACCGCGGAGCACTGCTAGTCTTAGATAACTTTTCATAGATTTTTTTACCTAAAATAATTGTATATCTTGTTTCAAACTCCAGATTCATCTGTGAAATATGCAACGCGGCGTTAAAACGCAAAGACCACTTGACCAGGCACAAACAGTCACACAACCCGGAACGGCCTCACATCTGTTCCGTTTGTCTAAAGGCTTTCAAGCGGAAGGAACAACTCACACTACATTTCGTCATACATTCGGGGGAAAAGAGGCATGTTTGCAACGAGTGTGGGAAAGGTATGTTTATTTATACCTATTTCAGTGATTTATCTTATCTTATATCTTTAAATGAGCAATTCTTGTATATATATATATATATATATATATATATAATTGGAATCTCGGAATCGGCTCCAACGATTTTCATGAAATTTGGTATATAGGGGGTTTCGGGGGCGATAAATCGATCTAGTTAGGAATCATTTTAGAAAATGTCATTTTATTCGTGTTTTATCGAAACTTACTTTTTTTTTTATCTGAAAAATATGACCCTTCCTGATATCTATTGGCGAACTACTAATACTATTTTTTGTGAGCAATAAAGTTATTCCAGCAGATGGCGTTGTTAAGTAACACGAAGTCAATGAGTGTTTGCTTTGAGGTTAGACTAAGAAAATCAATGTTTATTTATATTATTTGTGTCTTCTTAATGCACGTGTTAAAAAAAATAAAAAGAAATCATCCAGGTACTTGGTACTTGTTGTTAGAATACGGTGTACAGGAAATAGCTTTTGCTTTTTTAGGAGCTTTAACTTTGATTGTAGGTACAATTTTGGTGACAAAACAAATTATAAGTAGGGGGTGGTGAGGCAGTTTGATGCAAGGGAACATTGAGGTATCATTTGTATTTCTTTTAATCTATTAGTACCTGGATGACCGATCTTTGCTCGGTATGTATTTTTTTACTTAGTCTAACCTCAAAGCAAACACTCATTGACTTCGTGTTACTTAAAAACGCCATCTGCTGGAATAACTTTATTGCTCTCAAAAAATAGTATTAGTAGTTCGACAATAGATGTCAGGAACAGTCATATTTTTCAGATAAAAAAGTAAGTTTCGATAAAAAACGAATAAAATGACATTTTCTAAAAATGATTCCTAGCTAGATCGATTTATCGCCCCCGAAACCACCTATATACCAAATTTCATGAAAATCGTTGGAGCCGATTCCGAGATTCCAATTATATATATACAAGAATTGCTCATTTAAAGATATAAGATACGTAATAGAGTTGTAACATCACTAAAACATGCCTAAACCTGCTGAAGTGCGACAGTTGCGACCGCTCAAATAAGGGTTGACCGTTGATTTTGGAAGAGATGCTTTGTGAAGTATGGCTGAGTAAAAATATACATTGAATGTGAAAGTGTTTCTATGAGTTTCTGTGACATCAAATAAAAATTTCTACATATTAAAGGAGAGTTAGTGCATCCAGTAAATAGGGTCTTCATGTGTTTTTGTAAACAAACTAGCTTTTACCCGCGACTTCGTCCGCGTAAAAGTCGAAAATGGACCAAGGAATCACGTTGTCCCATACAAACTTTGCCCCCTTTTTCACCCCCTTAGAAGTAAAATTTTGATAAATCCTTTCTTATCGGATGCTTACGTCACACAAAGAACACACTTTCCAAGTTTCAGGTCTCTACGATCGTCGGTTTAGGCTGTGCGTTGATCCGTTAGTCAGTCATTCAGGACAAAGAATTTTATATGTATAGATTGAATGATTTCCACAAAGTTTTAGTATAAGTTCCTTTCCTAGGTTTCTACCACAAAGACCAAGTTTTATAGAAGTTCCTTTCCATAGGTTTCTACCGCAAGGACCACCTCCGCAAACACACCCGGTCGCACATCGCTCGGCGCGTCAAGGCCGAGCTGTCCCAACAAGGAGCCGCGTCTTCTCCGCTATCAGCCGCACCAACACCAGCTCCAGAACCATCCTGACATGACGATAAGAATGATCTTATCACTCTCATAGCTGAGGCTAAGGATTCCTTTTAGGTGGTATAGACTAAGTTCAGCAAAGAAATTAGATGCCTGCGCCTGCTCTCATAGCTGAGGCTAAGGATTCCTTTTAGGTGACATAGCATAAAAGTGCAGGATGTGAATAGAATTAGATGCCTGAGTCTGTCTTGCCTGACGTGTACAATTTGGAGGTTTTCAAGTCGCGAGTGAACAGAAGGCCAATTCTCGTAAATAAGATAGATCAAATTACATAACAATATCATTCCAACTGCATTTTGATTACAAAAAATATTCTCAAGAATTATTTTGAGCTACTTTGAGGGTACTTTTGTAATTGAAATGATATTGCTATGTAATTTTAACATTTTTATTTACAAGAATTGGCCTTCAGGTATCTTCTAAACGCGCGTACCTACAGGCTGGTGTGATAATGCCTTTTCATTTGTAAAAAATATTGTATGAATCGTACACAAGTAGAATAAAATAGTCTTCCCTAAGTTAATTTTAGGAGCTAGGTGGGTTCTACCTTAAATCGTTAAATTTAAACCGATGACCATATTAAATGTCGATATCTTCTAATTTTTGTAAGCCAAAAAAACTCACGAAAGAGAGACATTTTCAGATTGCAATCAAAATTATAAAAAAATCTAGATTGCAGTAGCTGAGACTTTACCTTGTGTTTGATGAGGCCAAGAAAGTGTAAATTCGTCACTGGCGTATAGAGCAGTTTTGACTTAGTATTGCAGAATAAGAATAACACTTTAGCAGAGCACACGGACAGAAACAAGAAAATACAAAAAAAACTAAACTAAACCCGACATTATTTAAAAACAACCTTAAAGAATAATTAATAGGCACATAATAGGGAAAAGTCCGGGATGCTTTATGCTAAAGTAATGGACTGACCTCAGCTGAAATGCTGTAGCAAGCATGACGCTAAGCTACAGCGCTGGTCTTCCAATGCAGAAAGCACCGCTGCAGAATCGTAGCGTCCAATCCCAGCAGTAAATCAATTGATTTATTTTACCTCACAAACAAGAAGTTCCTTATTTTTATACGCACAAAGAGATTCTGTGAGATCTAGACGGAAGGGGTATTCCTTTGGCTACGTTGTAAAACTAGTTTCAAAATATGTAGTAAATTTTTAGAATAGAAATGATAATCCGCCTAGGCTTACGTAGAATTCCGCGTAACTGCTGATTGTAAAAATTTTAGATACATACATTTAAAAATAAATTATCTGTAAGTTAGAATATTTAAATTATAGAATTTTAAAAACTAACAAGGTTATTTTCACTAATATAGACTGTGATTATAGATTTTTTAAGTTGTGTTGGCGTGCGGTTCTATGTGTGAGTGAGTCTGTAAATGTAGCTTTGATTGGGACCGGTTACAAAGGAAAAAGGTGTCAAGAAGCAAGAAATAATCTTTACCCTATACAAGGTTATTGGTAATTATACTAACAAGCCGTTGAGGGCTACTTCTGTGCACCTAAACAAATAACTTTTGTTCTACGACTTTTGGCAATTCGAAAAAAGGGTTATTTCACAAATCCATCCCAAAATCCCCCTCAAGGGGGGAAAAGTGAAATAGTATTCTAATAGTTTCTTGTACTTTCAAGAACATTTACTGAAACCATGAAATTTTTCTCTAGCGTCTGTAGGGAGAGGAATATTTCTTGCTTTAAGAAACCTTTTTTTGTGTAATCATCTCTCGTATGTAGAAAAAAACCTAAAGGGGTTCGGACATTTAGTATGGGAGCTTGGTATAGTGTTATTTTTGCGCGGTGCATTTCGAGGCACTAGCCAATCGATAGAGAGCATTACATTTAACAAATAATGTCTTTACACCGAACCTCTAAAGCGTTTCGGAAATGGAATATTTAACAAAATGTGTTGTACTTACTGTAATTTAAAAAAAATCGCGGTGCATTTCGTGACCCATACGTATCCATAGCCTTCTATGGATACGTATGGGTCAGGAAATACACCGTAATGCCCTCATTACGGCGAACAAATAATGCCTTCACACCGAACCTCTAAAGCGTCTCGGAAATGGGATATACAAAGAAACGTGATTCGTTCAACAACATGATTCAACAAATATCCCGTTTCCGAGACGCTTTAGAGCTTTGATGTTAGAAGGCATTATTTGTTCGCCATATTGCCCTCTATAGATAGGTTTGGGTCTCAAAATGCATTGCGCATTTTTGGAAATTCATAAGACACCAACAATACGTTTGGTTAAATATCCCGTTTCCGAGACGCTTTAGAGGTTCGGTGTGAAAGCATTATTTGTTCGCCGTAATACCCACTATCGATTGGCATGGGTTTCGAAATGCACCGCGGCATTTTAAGTTACTATGCCAAAATGTCCAAAGGCTTTTTTAAATTATGTTTTTTGTGATATAAAATTTAGAAAATAATTATGTATGGATCTTAATTATTATGTAAGAATTTGTGATATATTAGGAAAGATCCTGAAATTAATATAAAATGTTGGTCTAGTTAAAAGAGTTTGGTTTGAAAATAATTTAACTAGATTTTTAATGAAAGCACAAATTTTGTTAGATCTTTCAAATTCTAATAACAAGCATCTAAGTTGTTGGTTTTTGTAAATATTTTGTTTGAAATTTTATGCTTAAATAATAAGTAAATAATAAATAAATGTATAATATTGCACATAACGCATCTAGTCCCGAACTAGGCTTGTAATATGGTGATCAGACAACATGTAGAATACCTACTATTAGTCATTTAATAAAAAAAATTGTAGGACATTTCTAACATTTCTGGTTCCAAGCTAAGCAACTAGGCTTGTGTTATGGGTGCCAGACAACGGATATAATACAGACTTAAAAATATCTGTAGATTATAAAAATGTTTGTTTCACAAATCGAACTCGCAACCGTCTGCTTCGTAGGCAGATATACGCCTAACGCTCCACAGAGCTCGTCAAAGTAATGTTAAGTAATATGTGAACATATTTTTATAGAAACAATAGATTAGACAACGTAGTGTTCCCCTATAAGTACTTTTAAGAAGACAGTTTAATAGACCGCCCTTATTGGGGTCCTTGTACTCAGGGGCGGATCGTGTGAAATGGGCCCCTGGGCTAATATTACTTAGAGGCCTATCTAATAAATTGGCTTTTTATCACAAAACTGTTTTCTGTAGCTAATGAACACAGAAAGAAAAAGTTACTTAAAGCAATAACCGTAAATAATAACTGACCGAAATGCTTAGAAAGATGTTAGGGAGGCCTTTTCCCAGCATTGGGACAATATAGGCTAACAAAAAAAGCAATAAATAATCCTCTCCCTATGTCGGTAGAGAATAATTTTCTTGGTTTTAGTAAAAAATCTTAAAAGGACAAGTACTAATCCTAATTTAAAAGCAAGATTATTCAATCAAGAATACTGCTTATTATTTTCAAGAACATTTACTAAAAACAAGAAATGTATCTCTATATATAGTCTATTGCTTCGAGAAACGTTTTTTTCTGTGCAGGTTAGATAAGCATACTAATCTTAGTAAGATAATCAGAATAACACGTAGTGCAATAGGCCTTTCAGGGTTACCAACCTTGTGATTTGATTTTTTGAAATATAAGTTTTTCTCTCAACAAAATATCGCCTAACGAGTATAATGGAGGCTGGGCTAGGCCTTGTGTATCCACAGGGCCCTGGGCTACAGCTCAAAAAGCCCTTAGATCCGCCCCTGCTTGTACTTATATCGCTTCTCTTGTACCCCTACCACGAGTTGTGATAATCTACACTAATATTTAAAGATTTTTTTGTTTTTAACGAATAGGCCTCGAAATTACAAGACCAATTTTGATGAAACTTGGTATGAAGATACTAGGCTAGTTTTTATCCCGATGTTCCCAAGGGACCAACATCTTAGTAAATACCACTTTCAGGAAAATGACAATCTTTTAACAGCATTTAAATGGTAGGTCGGTACAATTTATTCCAGTTATTTAGACAATTTTAAGATTTTGTCGTTGTCTTCCTCAAACTTATATCGAATGCTATCACAACTTATGGTAAGGGTACTGTCCTTTATTAATTTTCAATAGCAGTTAATTATACTATAATAATTCTGTAAATAAAAACAATTTTAATCAAAATGAGTTTTTACTTTGACAATTTAAAACCCCGTTGAAAACAACTTTTTTCAGGCCTTAATCCTGTAAACTCACTCTCTGTTCAAGGTAACATTTTTTTTTGTTTTAATATATAGGCCCCGAAACTACTGGACCGATTTTGATGTAACTTGATATGAGGATACATTAAAATTGTTGAGAGTAATATCTAAAGGCCTTTTAATTCGATATTCCTTCGAGAAGCCGGGTGAAACCATGGGGTATTGCTACTTTGTAAAACTACTGGACTATTGATAAGAAAAAATGTTTGTGCAAAATATTTTATTTGTACTTTTTAGTTACAAATGGACTTAAGAGATAAAATCACAACTTTTCTTAAAAACACGAAAGTAAGGAACTTTACAATAAAACTGTTTCAAGTTAAATTTTCTTACACTAATCGAAACACAATTTTATTATACATTATTATTCTTAATATTTAGCTAATTATCTAACAAGTTGAGGTGTTTCACACAAACCATAGATCAATCCCTAATATATGCCGCATAAAGAACAACAGATGCAAAATAGTACATTGTTACCCTAGGTGTGAAAGTCACTCATTGAGTCCCGAGACGGAGTTACGAGGATAGTTCGAGGGACTTAATGAGTCTTTTACCCGAGGTAAACACTGTGCTTTTCATTACGAATAATACATAAAATTCTTCATAATAACGAGAGTGAATGAGACTCCATACTACCTCTGGCAGTATGCATGAGCCGTGTGAAGCCATAATTGTTATTCTTTGGTGTTACCTAAAGCAAGGAGGTTAGGTTTTTGAAGTTCATAATGCGTAATGACACTGATACTGGCTACAAGCACATTGCACAAGCCGCGCGAAGCCATAACTTGACATTACAGCTGTCAGTGAAAGCGATTTTCCCTAGGGCTGAAAGTTTTTCTTTCTACACGCTCTTCAGGCATCTTTAGATCTACTTTCGGAGTATGAGTAATGAAAAACATATTACTTGCTTTAATTTGAAATTGTACTCGTAAAACTTTCAAAGTTTTTTTCTTAATGAAAGCCAGTCAGTTTAAGATAGGTTGCAGAAAAAAATAATATGTGGTATTTTTTTTTAACTATAGTAAGCTAATGTTACCATTCCACACAAAAAAAATACTTAGGTTTGATTTGGAGTTTTATATATAAATTGATTGGTGTAGAGGGGCACAAAAGGTCCACTAATGAACTTGTTTAAAAAAAGTATAATCGCAGACCTGATAGTTTGGCTGTAATTGCAAAGTTCAGGCTGAAATCTGATTTTGACTAAATTTTTTAAAGTCCAAATAACATTTGAACCAGTGAATATTGTAGAACATACAGGGGGGTTAAATCAATAGGTACCGATCCCCCCCCAGCAACTGATGATCCACCCCCCTTGTTACAGTACAATTGATAGGTATCAGTGGCGAGGGGTTCATACAACCCGATTCCTACCGCCTTACTTTTATACATTCAGGTTCTTCACACTATTTAAAAAAACGTGTCGCGGGACACGCGTTTGGCACGAAGTTCCTTTCGACAGACAGACAAATTTACTTTCGCATTTATAATATTAGGGCTATACATTCACACATGTGTATATCTGTGTGTAAATAATATGTATATTATGTGTGTAAGATTAGTTTATTTTACAGTTTTTCGTTTCACATTTTTCGTAACGCTCAAACTGGATTGAGCTGGATTTTTTTTATGAAATAGGTCCCGTAATATTAGTAGGGATATACACACACATTCACACATGTGTATATGGATGTATAAATTATATTTATATGTGTGTGAGATTAGTTTATCTTACAGTTTATCGTTTCACATTTTTCGTAACGCTCAAAATGGATTGAGCTGGATTTTTTTATGAAATAGGTCCCGTAATATTAGTAGGGATGTACACACACATTCACACATGTGTATATGTATGTATAAATGATATTTATATGTGTGAGAGATTAGTTTATCTTACAGTTTATCGTTTCACATTTTTCGTAACGCTCAAACTGGATTGATCTGGATTTTTTTATGAAATAGGTCCCGTAATATTAGTAGGTATATTATACACACACATTCACACATGTGTATATGTATGTATAAATGATATTTATATGTGTGAGAGATTAGTTTATCTTACAGTTTATCGTTTCACATTTTTCGTAACGCTCAAACTGGATTGAACTGGATTTTTTTATGAAATAGGTCCCGTAATATTAGTAGGTATATTATACACACACATTCACACATGTGTATATGTATGTATAAATGATATTTATATGTGTGAGAGATTAGTTTATCTTACAGTTTATCGTTTCACATTTTTCGTAACGCTCAAACTGGATTGATCTGGATTTTTTTATGAAATAGGTCCCGTAATATTAGTAGGTATATTATACACACACATTCACACATGTGTATATGTATGTATAAATGATATTTATATGTGTGAGAGATTAGTTTATCTTACAGTTTATCGTTTCACATTTTTCGTAACGCTCAAACTGGATTGAACTGGATTTTTTTATGAAATAGGTCCCGTAATATTAGTAGGTATATTATACACACACATTCACACATGTGTATATGTATGTATAAATGATATTTATATGTGTGAGAGATTAGTTTATCTTACAGTTTATCGTTTCACATTTTTCGTAACGCTCAAACTGGATTGAACTGGATTTTTTTATGAAATAGGTCCCGTAATATTAGTAGGGATGCACACACACATTCACACATGTATATATGGTACCTTACAATATTTTTTAGGAACTTACAACATTTTTTATGGCTATTCTTGTTTTATCAGCTTACCTGTAGAGAAATTTAATTCCTAGACACGCGGACGAGTACAATACGATTGAACTAAAGCAAATATATTATGTATTGCGAGAATCTGTGTTCTACATGAGGCATCTATTAAGGGTAATATATGACACAAACAGACAGATAAGTTACAATTTTTTATAGACAAAGAAACTGAGTAATGGGTGTTAATAATATACTTACATAATTTCAATTACATCTGAAACTGTGAACTTTTAAACATATTCAAGTATTATTGATTTTGATAGGTATAGGTACGGTCGGATTCAGAATTGCAGACCCACTGTAGAGCTCCGAAACTGCTATAGAATGTTTTCAACTCAAGCAAGATTCTAAGATCTTGCTCGAGTTCAAGTTTAAAGTCTTTCAACTTATTAGATAAATATTATTAGAATAAAAACAATCAAATAATATTAAATTTTAGAACTCTACGGTGGGTCTACAATTCTGACTCCGGCCGTATACCTTGCTAAAACAAATATAGATATCTGGATTATGTTGATTATCTTAAAAGAAATTTCACTCTTCGCTACTGGTTCCTACTTAGTATTTTTTTAAAGAATTATTATAAAAAATATTTAAAAGGTTTATTTACAATGAAATACTAAGTAAATTTCAATACCTTAACTTACATATAGTAAAAAAAATGCATTGTATACAAAAGTCCAGACCCACCATAGAGTAAAATTACTATCATAAGAATGTTTTCATTCTAATAATGTTTGTCTAATATTTGAAAGATTTTTTCAAACTCGATCTTAGAATCTTACTGGATTTGTAAACATTCTAATAATAGCAGTATTGGAGCTCTGCAGTGGGTCTGCATTTTTGTTGCCTGATTGTACACTATTAAAAAACTAAGTTCCATAATGTTCTTCTAAAATCCCACATAAAGGCTTGGCATATCTTATAATTAAACAGGTAATTAATTGATATTTAAATATGATTCTTATTTACATATTTTTTTAAATAACCTTATTACAATCAGGCACCAAAACTGCAGATCCACCATAGAGCTCAAAAACTTATTATTAAAATATTTTCAACTCAAAGCAAGATTATAAGGTCCAGCTCGATTCAACTCATGAATTCATTAGACAAATATTATTAGAATCAAATATTCCAATCTTAATAATTTTACAACTCTGCGGTGGGTCTGCCCTTTGATTGCCGACTGTACATATTAGACACACATACATATACATATGACTGTACATATTGTACATATATGTTAGGAGATATGGAAAATCACAAACAGTAGATTCTGAACTTTGGACCCTATTCCAAAGTTTTAAGGTACAATTTACGTAGATTATTTACATGGGAAAAACATAATATTGGGTAGAATAAAATGCACTTTATGATTAAAATAGTTATATGTAACTTAAGACGATTACATATGCATTTGCATACAAAAATAAATAGCTATTTTCACCCCTCATATTGTACGCTTTCGGTGTTTTCTTTGTATTATTTTTCATTTGGTTTTTTAAACATTTTAAAGTTGTAAGATCTTCTTCTAATGACTTTTGTAGCCCAAAAAGCCGCAATTTAACTAATCACTGGAAGTGTAAAAAATATCCTTGTTTTGAAATAATAAAAATAAAAACAACTATTCAACCGATTGACGTCAATAACATAACATTTAATTGTAATTCAAGGGATAAAAACAGCTATGAACGGAACGAAAATACCATCAAAAAATGTCATTCGTATGTAATCATCTTAAGATTTAATCTAAACTCACATAAAATTATTAATAATAGATTTTGGTTCGCATCGCATCGGTAAAAACGTTAAATTAATTTAAAAAAATATTATGTTCTTATTACAGGGTTTTTTTTTATCAATAATACCTTATTAAAATCAATTAATTCGCATCAGAGCTACGAAGCCACGTTTGCAGACCAGTGCTGGCTCTAACGCCCTGGGCGGTAATTTTTTGAAAAGCTTTTTTTTAACTTGCACTGTATGTATGTATGTATGTTTTAATGTATGTTTGTTCGGGTCAAATCTTGCAACTTAATTTCGATCCACTTCTAGCGACAAAAATAGTTAAACTATTGTATTTAATAATAATCTTTAAAATAAAAATCAAACACACGATTAAAAGTTAATATAATATTATGGCAAATAAGCGTATTGTGTTATGACTGACTGAGATCTTTTCTGTAACATATTTTTACGGTGATGTCGATGTAGAGTCTAAATTCAAACTTTTACGTAAAATGATCAAGTTAGTATTCAATATCTAACATTATAAAGATGGCACGAATATTCGGAAACTTTAGTCTAGTGGCCAAGTGAAAATTGTAGAACAAAATGATTTTATTTAAATAATACTTAAAATCTGTCAAAAATAGTTGGAAAACTGCATTGGAAGATTCATTCAAACAAGTTATTCAATATTTGTTGGTGGCAAACTATTGCATTTTTCCTCATAAACTCATTCCTGTGTTCAAAAACACCCACTCACTGATTTAAATAAATGTTAGCAAATACTGCTAGATTTAGATACTATTTTGCGTTTGCAGATCACCAATTGTAAGGGCCTGCCTAATGTACTTACTCCTCGTACGGTCGGCTGCATAATTGCACCCACCGTAGAGCTCCAAAACGGATGTTATAAGAATGTTTTCAACACAAGCAAGATTCTAGACACCTGCTTTAGTCGAAGTTTAAAGTCTTCTAACTCATCAATTTATGTGAAATAAAAAAAGGAAAACATTCCAATAATAGTAATTTTCGGACTCTACCGGGGGCTGCAATTATGCAGCCGACTGTACATCGTATATTAGGTAGTCTAGCCAAATATTATGATATATATTAAAACGTAATTTTCCAATGATTAAAACCTTGATTATGCTTATTATATGATTCTGACTGAGGCTCGTTATCTACCTGAGAAACTCATCGAATATGAAAGTAAAACACTGCTTAAAGTAAAACAAAAGAAGATTTTTTTTCACCTTAATAAAAGTAAAAGAATTATTTTGATTTGATTCTCGGGAAAATTACTTTTACTGAAAATATTTTAGTAATTTTCAAGATTTGGTAATTAATTATATGGTCACATGTTTTGAAAATGTCTCAAACTCTTGGTTAATTATTGAGGGTAACACAAATTTCATTTAAATATTTTGCCTCGCAGTTTCACCTGTGTAAGTCCCGATCGCGCGGGAATTTTGGGATCAAAAGTATCCTTTGCCCTTCTCCACCCTCTAACCTACCTCTACGCCGATTTTCATATAAATCGGCCCAGTCTGCATCTAGCAGCGCCTATATTTTATGTCACCTATCTAAGACTGGATCTAATGAGACGAATCTAACGATTAATTAAAGAAATCGAGTGGTTCGGAAGATATGAGGGAATAAAAAATATTACAAACATAGGCGCAAAAACATAACAACTTCTTTGCAGTTGGGTAAAATACCTGTATTATATCCAATTTACGTATCATTCTCATATTGCGTGGTTGATGAAGCTTGCGGGTCGACGGTGAAGGCGCTCTGTTCGCCGTTGTCTAGAGACATTACCATCTGGTATGGCACTTTGATTTGTAGCGGCACTCGTAACTTTGTATTAGACGGTGCCTAAAATATAAAATAAGACATATTTTTAGTTTTACGAGAACCGTTTAATTCCTCTTAGAACATGAAGGTGCTTTGAAAATAACCCAAAAATGTAATAAAGTGATTATTGCGAAAAAATAATATATCCTCATACCAAGTTTAATCAAAATCGGTTCAGTAGTTTCAGGGCTTATTCGTTACGAGATACAAACAAAGAATAAATAAAGTAATAATAACTAAATAATGTAGGAAACTTTACATAGCGCCATCTAGCCCTAAGCTAAGCAACTAGGCTTGTGATGATGGCTGGACAACGGATAGAATACTTATACACTTTTCTTTTATATGAAAGATGAGAAGTAAACATCTGTAAACAAATATTTGTTTGAGGTGGGAATTGAACCCACAAACTTCTGCGTCGCTGGCGGGTGTTCGCCTGCCGCACCACAGATGCCGTCAAATACTTATGACGTCAGATCTGTCATTTGATTAATTATCTACTGTTTTTTAGATTTTAAGAAGTAAAGATGTGAAAATAACGTACATGAATAGTGATTTCCGGTTTGACTTCCTTCTTTTTCGGCAACATGTTGATAGGGAAGAGATCGGGCACGGCCTTCTTCGGCTTTGGTTTAGGCTTCGTGTGTACTTGGAGGTGCTTTTGTAAGTGATCTTTGCGGTAGAAGCCTGGAATTATGTTTATAGCATTTAAATACTAAGTAGGTTAACATTGTAGGCACTATAATTAGTTACATTCATATTTAGAAATATTCTAGCCGCTGTTGCCGAACTGAACAAAAACTAATGTTACGGCGTCCAGTGTCAAAACTTTACAGAATGAAATCTTGTTCTTTTGATTCAGAATGAATCTAGAACTTTTGAATACAAGTCACACAGGTAGCTTCAAGAAGTTTACTTCCTAGAAGCGATTTTTATCAGTTTAAAAGGAGTATTTCAGATTTTTTAAACTGAATATTATTAAAAAAAATGAAACTCATTCTAAATTACTTAAAGTATTAGGGAAAAATATCGGTTGCGCCATCTAGATGTAAGGAATATAAATAAAAGATTTCTAGCAACTTACACAACTTCAAATTTTGTAAATAATTGTCTGTTAAAATTTTAAAATTTAGATGGTACCAAGAAACATTTATCCCTAAAAAAATCTCGTGTCGCGGTGTTCATTAAGTATCTATGTCCACATAAACAGCTGAACCGATTTATATGAAATTTTTTGTGTATACTCATTCGTCAGGTCTGAGAATCGAACATCTATTTTTTTTGGAAATGGCAAAACAACGTTACCCGGGAGAGCTAGTTGTTATATAAATTTACTATAGAATGTTGCATGTTCTTGTAACTAAAATATTAGGATTTTCTGCATAGAACTGTACTGGTGGATCTCAAATATTTTGTCATATATCATATATCAAACTTATAACACCCCGACGCAAAAACTACGGGGTGTTATAAGTTTGACGTCTCTCTCTCTCTGTCTGTCTGTCTGTCTGTGGTATCGTAGTTCCCGAACGGCTGAACCGATTTTGATTTCGTTGCTTTTGTTTGAAAGGTGAATTAGTCGGGAGTGATCTTAGCTATGTTTGATCGAAATCGGTTCAGCTATCTGAAAGTCAGGAGGATATGAGTCGGAGGTTTTTAATTTTTAAATTAATTTTTTAACAACTTTCTTGTATCATGTAATGATGGGATTAAATTTATTCTTTGTGTGAAATTAAATTTATAAGCAGTTTACGGCGGCGTTTGGAACTGTCTAATCTGTGGTATAAACACAATACTGACCTTTCCCACATTCTGGACAGAAGAAGGACTTGACTCCAGTATGTATATGCAGATGTATCTTGTAATGATCCTTCCGTTTGAACGGCTTGTTGCAGTATTTACATACGTATACAATCTTCGGTACAGGTATTGCGCTTTCATCGTGTATGTATTGGAACGGAAGGTGTTGAGGTTCTTCCAGCTGGGAAACATAAAATAGAATAGAAATAACTTTATTTTGTAATTACACTACACATACAAAAGTAAATAAATTACAGAAAACAAAATCTTAACAATTAAACAGACTTCTAAACCTGTAGTGTAACCAAAAAATACTCAGCATAATGTTGTGATGCCAAAAAACACCACAACGCTGATTTTCAGTACAATCCTATTATGATGAGTGACCGATAAAAGAAATCTTTACAAAACCACAAATACAAAATATACGTGATCAAATAAGGCAAACGATACATAGTCTTATATTAAAATAGTAAGAGGAATAGCATATCTATATATATAAAAGAAAGTCGTGTTTGTTACAACACTTATAACTCGAGAACGGCTGGACCGATTGTGATGAAATTTGGTATCTAGATAGCTGGAGACCTAGATTAACACATAGGCTACTTTTCCCACGGGATCAAGACTTACGCGGGTGAAACCGCGGGCCGCAGCTAGTTATACATAAATATGAGAAAAGTAAAAAAGAAGAAAGATAACAAAAATAAAAGTATATAATAGCATAGAGAATAACCCCATCTTAAACACACGTACACAACAATAGGTTTAAATTCGTATATTTATTCAATTACTAGCTATGCTCCGTGGTTTCACTCGCGTAGGTTCCGATCTCGTAGATTAAATAAAATACTTTATTAATAAAATACTAATTTAAGTAAAGGAAGATTGTGTACGCAATTAAAATGGGCTAGCCATCTAATAAGTGGGCCAACGAAGTGACAGAATGAGTTTAATCACGGGATCGGGACTTACGCGGGTGAAACCGCGGGGCACAGCTAGTTATTATTAAAATACAAAAAAATTTAACTCCATGGTGGGTCTGCAAATCTGACTCCGACCGGATATATCTATTCTTTTTAATAAAAATAATAAGTAAAATGTTACCGGTAAAATTTCCACTGGATATTCGTTTTCCTTCTTAGCATCAAAGAGTGTAACAGGAGGTTCGTCAGAAACGATAAGCTCATGTTCATGGCGGACCTCTTCAGACGACCCGGGGCAGTTGTGGGCTTCGAATTGGGAGTTCGATGTGAAACCTGAACATATATGATATATATTGTAGGACGCTGCACACAACGCCATCTAGCCTCAAGGTAAGTAACTAGGCTTGAGTACTTATAATACTTTTTTTGTGTAAATACATATTAATTATACACCCAGACCGCAGCAAATATTTGTTTACAAGAACAAATTTCAGAAGGCCAATTCTCGTAAATGAAATTGTTTAAATTACATTGCAATATCATTCCGATTGCATATTATTACAAAAAATATTCTTGAGAATACCAAAAGCTGACCTTGAGGGTATTTTAAGCTACTTTGTGGGTATTTTTTGTAATCGAAATGCAATCGGAATGATATTGCAATGTTATTTACGAGAATTGGCCTTCTGTACTTTTTATTCGATGGCGGGAATCGAACTCGCAACCTTCTACGTCGCTGGCGCGCCACTCTGTTCGTCGAATATTGGATACTGTTTTTGAGATTGAGGGTTCGATTCTTCAGTAACAACAAGTAACATTATTCAAACTACATTTCAATGTCATGCCGATTGCATTTCGATTACAAAAAATACCTCAAAGTAAGTAACAATGTTATTTACGAGAATATACAATTAATTAGTTAAACAAATGCCTGGAAACTTAACTAGGTTTGTCTTGGCATCTAGGTACAATCGACGATACACCATTTTATATAAAATCTCAAGAGAATTCATAAGCGCTCAATAGTACATTGTTACCCTAGGTGTGAAAGTTACTCATTGAGTCCCGAGACGGAGTTTAGTTAGCTAATAGTTCGAGGGACTTAATGAGTCTTTTACCCGAGGTAAACACTGTGCTTTTCATTACGAATAATACATAAAATTCTTCATAATAACGAGAGTGAATGAGAAGACTCCATACTCCATACTAACTCTGGCAGTATGCATGAGCCGTGTGAAACCATAATTGTTATTCTTTGGTGTTACCTAAAGCAAGGAGGTTAGGTTTTTGAAGTTTCTAATGCGTAATGATACTGATACTGGCTACAAGCACAAGCCGCGCGAAGCCATAATTTGATATGACAGCTGTCAGTGAAAGCGATTTTCTATAGATTTCGATAGATACTTTCGGAGTATGAGTAATGAAAAATAACTTTTAATTGACCTTCTGGTTGCGAAACATATTGTACCGATGTATGAAATGATCTTATTTTGTTAGTCTAACCTAACCTATCTCTCACCTTGCGAGCAAACCGAGCACCATATGTTAGGTTGCTCCTTCGTGTGTACGTTGTAGTGCACCTTGAGATGTTGTCGCCGCTTGAACTTGCGGTGACAGACGGTACACTCGTGTCGACGGTCGTCTATAGGGACCGGCTCCATTCGTACCGGACGAAGGAGACTGTCTTCTGGTAACTGGAATAGGAGACAAATAATTAAAATTGTAAAGTTTGAACAATTTATTTATTTATTTTTTATCACAGTTGCTCATAAAGTGGATCTTATTCAACGGCTTTTAGGCTCATAATCCAACATAATATGCACGCGTGCGTTTTAGATTTGTTAACTAGTGCTGTAAAGTTATCCCGATAGGTTAAATACGTATCTTACTGCTAATTACATACTGTTTTGATGTATAATAAAGGTAGGTACCAAAGAGTTTTTTAGCTATCAAAAATGGTTGTCTCTAAAGTCGGTTTACGAACGTAAATTTTACGTGATAATGACTTAGAAAACGATTAAAAATTGAGTTATTTACTTTTTGTTTTTTCTTTACTTAAATATATTGTTTTTCCGTACCATTGTGTTTTGTTCTTAGCCCCCGACGCAAAAACAAATAGAAAAAGCCCTAAAAATATTGTATGTCAGACGAGGCTGTATAGGTTAAAAGTCTTTAGCCTGGCCTTTCCGGAGCATAATTAACAAAAAAATATTGCCTTAAAAAATGTAAACATAGACTTATCACAAATATTTTGTTTTCTTTTCAAGTCTTTTCTTTTATTCGCAACTGTGATAAAAAACGTCGTACGATATACGTGTGGAATTGATATTTGCATCTTGGCTTCTATATCACGCTCGCTGCCGCTCGCGCGTCATAATCCGCCTCTATGCAAAGATCAATTTACCACACTTATATCGTAATGTACTATTATTTAACGGGTATCAGATTTCAGATAACAAAATATTATTACATCAGCTGAGAGGTAAATCATTAGGTAAGCCATTGCCGTTTATTTATGCCGATAGGTGTTCTAGATATTTTTTATGGGTATTCTTTTGAAGTGTAACCTGAAACCGCGAATAAAATAGATTTGCGAATTGATGACGTTGACATTAATGATATCAAAAATGACAGTTGACGTTTTCGGCAGTAGGAGAGATTAATAAAAACAGTACACAAGAAAAATACAAAAAAAAGATTACATTATAAAGTTATTACTAAGGTAAGTTTATTTTGGAGAGAGAGATAGAAAATCAAAGTATTTCAATTGATAGAGGACATTGAGACGAAAAAAGCCTTAACTACTAAGATGAAGTCTAATGCCTATATATATTATATATGTTAGATATTTGTCTGGTCTGGTTGTTTCCATGAGTAAATATTTACAAAAGAAAAGTATATAAGTAGTATATCCGTTGTCTAGCACCCATAACACAAGTCTAGTTACTTAGCTTGGGGCTAGATGGCGATGTGTGGAATGTTTAAAAAAAGAAAAGAAAGAAAAATGCAAGTTCATTCCAAGTAATATGAGAACCTTCTTTCTTGAAGTCGGTTAAAAGTGTCAGAGGTTAAAAAATTGCAACAACGTTCTGATTGGCAAGATAAACAAACCGGCCAAGGCGAAGGCGAAGGCGTACTATTGTATTCTTTTTTATTTATTGTTATAGAGCGGCAACAGAAATACATCGTCTATATATAAAAATTTCAACTGTCTAGCTATCATGGTTCATGTGATACACACTGGTGACAGACAGACATTGGTCACGTCACGTCGGGGTCACCAGTTTGGAGGTACGAGGTGGTATGTACCTCCAAATAGAAGATCTTCCACCGGGCAGGTGTTATACCCGGTAGGCCGCGGCCCAACGATGTTTCGTTGGAACTTGTATATGAGCTTATCTTCAGAAAAACTTTGCTTGCGCGATCTAGGATCTCCGATCGGCTTAGTGGCGCCATCTGTTGGTGGCGATGTGAAATGTCGCCACAGAGTCTTAGTAAAAGGGTTCCGTTTTTACACTATGGTTACGGAACCCTAACGCAAGTAGGTGTACTTACATCAGGATCCATGTTATGTGTGGTGAGATAGGCGTGTAGGTCCATTTTGTCGTCTTGAGAGTACGCCGCCGCCGTGATGTGAGTCGTGTGGATACTCATGTGGGCTAGAAGCTGGTCGTCGCGGTGGAACGCTGGACATAAAGAACATTTTTTTTAATACGCCTTCGGGGCTTCAAAACATATACAGGGGGAATTTAACCTTTTGAACGCCAGTGACACCTTAAGAGGAAAGGGTACCGGGCCCTATCTCCATACAAACGTAGTCAACTGTTTCCTCCCTGGATAATGACACTATAGCAAATATTTTTGTTGCATAAAACTTATAACTGCCATGATCATGCCTCTATTTTTTTCTTTTTGTTTTTTAAATCTTATTATCTATGATAATTAGAAAATGAAAAAACCAAGACCTAGGGGCATAGTCATGGCAGTTATAGGTTTTATGTAAAAAAATATTTGCTCTAATGTCATTATCCAGGGAGGAAACAGTCGACTACGTTTGTATGGGGAGAGCGACGGTACCCTTTCACCTTAAGGTGTCACTGGCGTTCAAAAGGTTAAATTCCCCCTGTATATGATTTGATGGTCGAGAAGGCCTTTTAAAAAAAACGTCTTTTCACTTCGAACCAGTAGTTCCTGAGATTAGCGCGTTCAAACAAACAAACTCTTCAGCTTTATAATATTTAAAGCGCTAATCTCAGGAACTACTGGTTCGAAGTGAAAAGAAGTTTTTTTTTACAAACAAACTCTTCAGCTTTATCTATACTTATATTATAAAGCTGAAGAGTTTGTTTGTTTGTTTGTTTGAACGCGCTAATCTCAGGAACTACTGGTTCGAATTGAAAAATTATTTTTGTGTTGGATAGTCCATTTATCGAGGAAGGCTATAGGCTACTTTTTATCCTGATATTCCCACGGAATCGGGAGTTACGCGGGTAAAACCGCGGAGCGCTGCTAGTAATATATAAAGCTGAAGAGTTTGTTTGTTTGAACGCGCTAATCTCAGGAACTACTGGTTCGAAGTGAAAAACTGTTGTCGTGTTGGATAGTCCATTTGTCGAGGAAGGCATAGGCTATTTTATATTTCGATATTCGGGATCGGGAGTTACGCAGGTGACACCGCGGAGCGCAGCTAGGTTTATTTATATAGGGATATTCACATGTACAAAACGCGATTGCTTAAACTACCACATGTAAATAAAAATAAAAACAAATCATAAAGTGAAAAACTTTACCCGGCATATTGTAAAGTATCCCTAATAAACCACGATCAAACAAAATCGATATATAGAGAGTAATTTTAGAACGTCGGTAGAACGGGACCGGTTCGTTACTAACAAACCGTTTGTAGGGGAGAGCCGTCCGGCAAGGTCGACGCGACCTTTTACCGCCCTTCCCTTACGTCCCCTAAGGCTCGAGGGGCTAGAAAAGGGAGGGGAAAGGGACAATTTATTTTAGGGAGTAAGGTAGGGTCGACATAAGGGGGCTGGGTTTATTTCGGTTCGATTTTCGTACGAGTTACTGTTAGGTTTAGCTGGGTTATTTTCAAGGGAATTTACTTTATATTAGACTAGCTTTTAACCGCGATTTCGTCCGCGTAGGAGTTGAAGGCAAGTTGTACCCCGATCTGTGTGATTGGTTTGAGCTGTGCGTTGATATATCAGTCAGATAGGACTTTGAATTTTATATGTATAGACTAACGTACCGCGGTTTCACCCGCATATGTCGGGATAAAGTGAAAGATGAAAATTGTAGAAAACTACAAAAAGGGGCTAATTCCTTTGATCGGTCATACTATGTCTGTTTCCAGGAATTAATCTCTATCACACTATCGATTGGTATAAAAATCTGGGATGATTATTTTTTTTGCAAATCAACAGGTTCGATTCCTGGCTAATGACTTTATCACAAATCTAATGATGTAGTTTTAGTTTTTGCCAAAATCGGGTACGCAACTCCTTTCAGCATTTTTCGCTATCTCTTATAGTTTAGAATATAAGTAGCCCTGAAGGCCCATGGAAAAATTCACCCTGTAAGGATACAGGCTGATTTTTTACATGCATACAGTCACCCAGAATGAAATACACATACAGACACCCAAACACAGGGTTGCGGGTTCAATTTTTATATCTTCATATTTAATTATTTTTTTTACAATTACTAAATTAAAATATACGAACGAAAAATAAAATAAAATTACAAATAAAAGACATCCTCAAGCGCGTTGCATGTTTAATGAATTATGTATTGTACGTTCGCGTAAAAGTCGAAAATGGACCAATGAATCACGTTGTCCCATACAAACGTTGCCCCCCCTTTTCATCCCCTAAGGGGTAGAATTTCGGAAAACTCTTTCTTATCGGATGCCTACGTCATACAAAGAATACACCCTCCAAGTTTCAGTTCTTTAAGATCAGCGGTTTAGGCTGTGCGTTGATCCGTCAGTCAGTCAGTACAAAGCATTTTATATGTATAGATGTGTTGTGTTATGGAAAATAAATGGTTTAAATGGTAGAATGACCTACCTTTACCGCACTCTGTACAGATTTTATCCTTAGCGAAGTGCGTCTGTAAATGTAGTTTAAGATGATCCTTCCTCTTGTAATTCTTCTCGCAGAGATGACAGCCGAACGGTCTGTCTGTTCGCTCCTCCGACTTTACCGGCGATATGTCCAGGATGCCCACGTCGCATTCGACAGCTTCCATGCTCTCCTGGTATATTAAATATATAGGATTACTTAGCCTTTGTCCGCGTGGAAGTCGAAATAATGTTTATGCAAAATTTGAAGAAGATTGGACCAAGGAATCACTTTGTCCCATACAAACTTAGCCCCCCCCCCCTTTTCATTCAAAAATTCGGAAAATAATTTCTTATCGGATGCCTACGTCATACAAAGAACACACCTTCCAAGTTTCTTATATCTACGATCATTGGTTTAGCCTGTGCGTTGATCCATCAGTCAGTCAGGACAAAGCATTTTATATGTATAGATTGGTAATTATTTAAGAAAGGGGCACTTCAGTGCACCTAAAAAAACAACTTTTGTTCTACGAACTTTGGAAATTCGATAAGTTTTTTTTCAATTTTGAGGTTTTGTAAATTTGGAAATCAGCTGATTTTTAGGGTTCCGTACCCAAAGGGTAAAAACGGGGCCCTATTACTAAAACTTCGCTGTCTGTCCGTCTGTCTGTCACCAAGCTGTATCTCATGAACCATGAAAGCTAAAGAGTTGAAATTTTATCAAAACAAAGGTCATTCCTAGACCTAGAACAGTAGATAAAACTAGAAAAAATAAGTATAATCTTAAGGTTTATGACCTCTTCGTGTAGGGAACAGCTGATTTTCAGGTATGAGGATACATTGAATTATTGGGAGTGCCATAGGCTACTGTTTATCCCGATATGCCCACGGGATCGGGACTTAGGCGGTTAAAACCGCTAGCACTACTAGTTATTTATAAATTGAGTCATACCTCCATTCCATCTCCCGAGGCGTCATCAGAGCTCGGTGCTACATCATCCGATCTATCATCAGAATCAACGATCTCGGATTTAATGTTGAGAAGTTCGCTCTCGTTTATCAATAGCATCCCTTGTTCCGCGAGATGCTTGCCGTGGGTTTGGAGGTGCTTCTGGAGGTGGTCCTTGCGGTAGAATGCTGGGGGGAGAAATATATTTCGTTACAAAAGGTTAACAATAATAAGGGTTCCTCCTTTATAAGATCACTTTCTTATCCGTCTGTTTTTGCAATCGATTCTTGAATTCATCACAAAGCCATTCGGTTTATCTAGACATTTTCCAAAAAAAACTGAAGTCATTTTACAACTAAGACGTTGACGTTTTGCCTACATGTTCGTTCTGCATTCAAGACATTTTGTTTGCTTAGACTTTTTACATATCATAATCATAATTTATTCATGAATATAGGTGGTACAGTTGACATAATTACACGTATAGCATCTCTATATTCTACCTTACAGGCATACGAAATTTTAATAAAATTATTATAGAAGGTCATTATTATTAAAGTTATCGTTAATTTTACAAGATTAGGAATTCAATCTTGACGCTATGATGGCCTAACTCACTAGGATGGCTGTTGTAAAGATCTGACTTTAGGCGACATATCAGTCATGTAGATAGTCTTCACCAAGTAATAAAAAGATAGAGAAAGACTCAAATCATCCAAGTAAATACATCTAATATCATAAACTACCAGAGCTCCGCGGTTTCACCCGCGAACTTCCGATCCCGTTGGAATATCGAAAAATAAAATAGCCTATAGCCTTCCTCGACAAATGGACTATCAAATACACAAAGAATTTTCAATTTGAACCAGTAGTTCCTGAGATTAGCGCGTTCAAACAAACAAACTCTTCAGCTTTATAATATTAGTATAGATAGAGATTTGTTTATAACGTATAGGCTCCGAAACTACTGGACCGATTTTGATGATATTTTGTAAGAGGATACATTGATAAATTTTGGAGTAACAAAGGCTTTTTATGAAGGAGTACTTTGTATTTCGATACTTCCACGGGATCAGGAGTTACGCGGGTAACCGCGGAGCGCTGCTAGTAAAAAATATATTTGAAAACCGATTTAAACAAGTTCAATGTGAATGTAAATTAATATGGAACCATCTTTGAATGACCCCTTTTCATTTTTAAGCAAAGCAGTAATGTCCTGACTTGAATAAAATAAACACATTACTCTCCTTTACTTTGCGCAGTCGGGTAAAAACAATATACCTACAGTCGAATTGAGAACCTTTTCTTTTTTTGTAGTCGGTAAAAGGTTCAAAAACTCCCCGACATCGACGTTATTCAAGCCATAATGCCAAGTTTGGAAGGTTCTCCCTTCTCCATGTAGGTAAAATTCAACAAAAAATAGATCCCTCCCCTAAGGGATAGGGTGATTTTTTACATCGGCAAAGGGTGTGTCATTGAAAACGGTTTTGGAAGACAAGAAAGCAGAAATTTTAGATCACGAAAGGGTAAGGTCGAATTTTTTACCTACCTCTAAAATCACAACATTAACCGACTTCAAAAAAAGGAGGAAGTACTCAATTCGGTTGTATGTTTTTTTTAATGGTTTATTGTTTAATTTATTTACAGTCATATACTGTAATTTATCTATCTGTAATCAAGCTAAACAGACCATTCCCATTTTAAGGTTGCCTGGAGGAAATCGCTTTAAGCGATAAGTTCGCCTGTTTCTTGTTTCATGTTTCTTGTGTGTTGTATTGTACAATATTTTATGTTTTTTTTTAATTTTTCTTGTGTGTTGTTATTTAGTGGAGTGTTTCTGTCTATGTAATATAAATCTACATTTAAACATACTACAGGTTATAAAAAAGCATAAAAATAAGTAAATGTATAATATAAGCAACATAAATTTAAGCACAATATAAGTTAATTCTGTTCTTTTTTGGGTAAATAAAGATTTCATTAACTTTAATAAGCTCTGAAACTACTGAACCGATTTTGATGAAACTTTCTTAGAGTATACATTAAATCTTTAATCATACGCTACTTTATATCCCCGTATTATTAGAGGAACGAGACTTACGCGTGTAAACCCGAGGGGTGCTGCTAGTCTATAACAAAATTACAAACGTCCGCGCCCCCTTATTATTTTTATTTTAGCATCAGTATATAGATAGATAGATAACTTTATTTGTACAACACAGTAAGAAACAGAACACTATATACACAAAGTAAAGTAATAGCTAGAAAGTATAAGTTGCACTAATGGCGGCCTTATCGCTGAAAGAGATTTCTTGCAGGCAACCTTTGGATGGAAAAGAACTGATTCAGCTTTTATGGTAGGTTGTGAATTTACTCAAGCAGGATACCAAACATAACCTGTAACAGGTGATAATATAAAGTATTTACATAAATATGGCTCTAAAATATAAAATTATACATACAATACATACCAATATATAATTATATATATAGATACAAAAAAAAAACATACATTTATATAAATAATACAGGAATACATATGGATATTAGACAGTTCTGAGGTAGTGATCAGTTACCATAGATTTGAAAATGTATATATACCCTGATTTGATTGAAGTATCTTATTCCTGTTGTAATACTTCTAACAAAATAGGGCAAACAAATAGACATATTGTCGTATTTATCCTACTAATATAATAAATGTGAAAGTGTGTGTGTGTGTGTGTGTGTGTGCGTATGTATGTTTGTTACTCCTTCACGCTCAAACTACTGAACCGATTGCAATGAAATTCGGTATGTAGATAGCTAGAGACCTGGATTAACATATAGGCTACTTTTTATCACGATATTCTAACGGGATCGGGACTTACGCGGGTGAAACCGCGGGGCGCAGCTAGTAATAAATATACAGGGTGTAAAGAGAATCCTATAGTCCCTCATAGGTACAATCAGCCGAGAAAAGTGCAGAACCACTTCAGAGCTCCAAAATTGCTATTATTAGAAGTTCAAAGTCCTTTAACTTATAAATTTATCAGACAAACATAAATTTAATGAAAACATTCTAATATTTAATTGTAATATCAGAAGAGTGGAAAATAAGGAAAAAATTACCTAATTGTTTGGGAAAAATTACCCTAATTACCTAACTTTGAAGAATTTAAAAAATGCGACAACACCTGAGGGACCTGCTGTCAAAAATAATGTTGAACATTCCTTAAATTTTTATTTAATAACTAGCTTTAGCCCGCGACTTCGTCCGCGTTAAAGTCGAAAATGGATCAAGGAGTCACGTACTCCCATACAAACTTTGCCCCCATTTTTCACTCCCTTAAGGGGTAGAATTTCGGAAAATCCTTTCTTATCGGATGCCTACGTCATACAAAGAACACACCCTCCAAGTTTCAGGTCTCTAAGATCAGCGGTTTAGGATGAGCGTTGATCCGTCAGTCAGTAATTCAGGACAAAGGATTTTATATCAGGTAATTTTACCAAACAAACGTAAATCCATTTTGATTTTAATCCAAAATTGTTTTTACTACGTATATTTCCTAGTAATTTATAAATATAAATAAATATTGCAGGACATTCCACACATCGCCATCTAACCCCAAGCTAAGTAACTAGACTTGTGTAATGGGTGCTAGACAACGGATATACTACTTAAATACTTTTCTTTTTGTAAATATATACTTATAATACATAGAAACAACCAGACCACAGACAAATATCTAAGCATAAATACTTGTCTGAGGCGGGAATCGAACCCGCAACCCTGTGTTTGACAGTCCGGCATGGTGACCATTGTGCCAACTGGGTCGTCAAAAAAAGTAGCCTATATGTTAATCTAGGTCTCCAGCTATCTGCATACAGTTTCACAGCAATTTCATTGCAATCGGTTTAGTAGTTTTAGCGTGAAAGAGTAACAAACATGCATACACACACAAACTTTCACATTTATAATATTAGCAGAATAGGATTTCATTTTTCTAATATCCCGGTAATCTATAAGTACCTTAGATGAATCAAAGAGTATTTCTAACACACTGTATAAGTGACAGTCAACAAGGTATAAAACAGTCATCGCGTCAGTAAGCCATCATGACTATAATTGAGGAGCCGCAGCCGTTGGGTAACTGATCCATTATTATTTGTTACCTGCTTGCTCCCCCCATGTCTGTGAATCACCTTTTGTGCCGCGTACAATAAATTAAAAAGTAAATCACGGGTTATTTAGAAACCATAGGGTTATTAAGGCTGAAAAGAAGTCTAGTTTTAAAAACTTGGGCCAGTCTTGCACGTTTAAGACCATAAACATGATATAAACTGTCAAAGTATGAAACTGATGAAATAATATGAGTGATACATGGTCTCGTCCTGTATACCTACGGCTCAAATGGGACGAATGCGGGGAATCAAAAAATTTAATACTAGCTGCGCCCCGCATTAGTCCCGATCCCGTGGGAATATTAAAATAAAAAGTAGCCTATAGCCTTCCTCGATAAATGGACTATCTAACACAAAAATATTTTTCTATTCGAACCAGTATTTCCTGAGATTAGCGCGTTCAAACAAACAGACTCTTCAGCTTTATAATTTTAGTATAGATCACTGAGTTATTTAAAACGGCATGTTCACCATGGTTTAGTTTTTATTTTGTGCAGCTCTATATTTCCCCTCCGGCCGCTTTGGCAATCAAGATTGACAACTAGTTGTCAAAAAAGAATTAATAATAGTGGTACGTAACCAGTTGCAGTAAAACACGTTCTATTCTTTATTCACAACCTCCGCAGATGACAGTTAAGTTACGCAACTAGTTGTTAAAACACAGATTAAAAAAAGAAAAATACCGATGTTGTCTCGTCTCGTGAAAATGGTGCTAGTAAGAGCATCGAACTATTGAGATCTACAAAATAAAACATACGGACAAGAGAGTGATCTTATAAGGGTTCCTTTTTTACCTTTTGAGGAACAGAACCTTAAAAACAAAAACACCTGGTTAATAATTGAATATGTGAAAATAACCATGTTAGTTTAAATTGCTAGTAGCTACCTTCTTATTCAAAAGGTTGGCCTTCTGTCTATTTGATATACTTTCGACACGAATAAATCGTGGTTTTTTTAATTACTAGCTTTTGCCCGCGACTTCGTCCGCGTTGAGTTGAAAATAGACCAAGGAATCATTTTGTCCCGTACAAACTTTGCCCCCCTTTTTCACCCCCTTAGGGGTAGAATTTCGGAAAATTATTTCTTATCGGATGCCTACGTTATACAAAGAACACACCTTCCAAGTTTCAGGTCTCTACGATTAGCAGTTTAGGCTGAGCGTTGATCCGTCAGTCAGTCAGTCGTTCAGGACAAAGCATTTTATATGTATAGATAGATTTATTTGTTGGACATATAAAACAGAACCAAACAAGTATGCCTAAAGTTAAAAGTTTTCCGTCGACAAATCCCTGGGGAATGATCAGTGTTAGACAAAATTTTAAACAACATATTTTCCTAATCAATCATCAGCAGCAGCTAATCTTTAGCAGTCGTTAGGTCAAGTTAGAGGCCATAAGGCGGCCTGAAAACTCTAACAATAGGCGAGCCAAACCACTATACGAGAAGAAGAAGATTATCTTAAATAAGTTTATGTTTTGGTTGTTTGTCACAGTCAAACGACTGGGGAGATTTGAATAAAATTAGGCATAGTGATAGTGTAGGGTATGGAGAAGGGCATAGGATACTTTAAATCCCCAAATTCCCACGGGATCGGGACTTACGCGGGTGAAACCGACGGGCGCAGCTATTTTTTAATTAAATGATGGTTTCCTAATAATTGAATCAAGACTACGAGGGGAAAACTTGTTAGGGGATAACATGTTAGGTTGCGAAGCATAAAAGGGGTACATACCGCGTAGTTTTCCATACAAAAATAAATTGCTTTTTTCTCCCTTTAATACTGTCCAATTTCGGTTTCTTTTTAGGGTTCTATACTCAAAGGGTAAAAACGGGACCCTATTACTAAGACTTCACTGTCCGTCTGTCTGTCTGACACCAGGCTGTATTTGTGTAATTAATTCATTAAAAACTAGTCTCGTGTTTCTTTCTTTTAAAATTATTATATAGCAGTATTTAGTTTAGTTAGCCGAAGTTTTGCGAACAAAACAAACTATTTTAGCGATTTAAGTTTCTTTCTTTTAGAATTATAGCTTTATTTAGTTTAATTAGCTGAAGTTTTGCGAACAAAACAAATTATTTTAGCGATTTAAGTTTCTTTCTTTTAGAATTATAGCATTATTTAGTTTAGTTAGCCGAAGTTTTGCGAACAAAACAAACTATTTTAGCGATTTAAAACCATAAACATAATTTACATCAATAACATACATTTTTTAGCAACTTTAAAAGGCAAAAATTATACAAAAACGAACATTCCATCAAATATGTCATAGCGTGTGGGTGATCTTTATCAAAACAAAGTTTTCGCAAAGTTTCAACCGCGGAATACAAGTAAACTTTTAACGAGGGTACCTTACGAAGTCAATGTGTTTATAGGTTTTTGGGTCAAACACTTTTAGTAGAGAGGGGTGACTTTACTGAATGTTTTTACCTGCGTTAGATCATTTGAAAATGTCTGGAAGCTACTGATAACAATATTAACATTTGGGTAAATTAAGTGTTGAAAGACGACTGTTTCTATTACGCTATGTACTGGTTATGAACCGCGGTTTCACTTGCCTTTGTTCCGAATCTAAATTGCGTGATCAAGAAAAACATACAGACACACAATAAAGGTAAAATTATTCATTTTTCGTTGATTCGAGCTGTGCGTTGAAATATCACTCAGTCAGGACTTTTATATTTATACTATCAGCGCTTCGCGGTTTCACCTGCGTGGCTCCTGATCCCGTGAGAATATCGGAATAAAAAGTTATGTTATTAGCCTATGTTATTCTCAATGAATCAAAGTATTATTATACCAAGTTTCGTCAAAATCGGTCCAGTAGTTTTGGAGCCTATTCGGTACAAACAAATAATAAAAAAACTCTTTTTATAATATTAATATAGAAAAAATCGTGTTTTCAAATTTTACCCTGATCCGTCTATTGCTTTGAGCTGTGCGTGTTGTCGCCAATCAGTTGTCAGTCAAGACTTTTAATTTCATAGTTTTCGCGCAAAATTTCTCGTGTATAATATTAAAATATTTTAGTAGAATTTCCCCAACACATTCTCGTCGAGTAATTTCAGCTTATCGTCCCTCTCCGAACCCTTTTAGGGGTGGAATTTAGGATATGTCTCTATATTCAGCACATACATAGAGGGATCTCTACACCCGACGGCGACGCTGTGTTAGCTCGGATTACAAAATTCGAGGGGGAGAACAAATTGGATTTTAGGGCCAGTGCATTTTGATTTTCGGTCTATATTTTCGGATATGAAGTTTTAAAACGACATGATATTTTGAAGCAAAAAATTGAAGTTAACATGCAATATCTAGCAGATAGACGTATTTCAATAGCTTATATATATTAATATAAAAGTATGTAGGTGTGATGTCTTTCTTTCAACTTTTTAAGTCTACATCTATACTTATATTATAAAGCTGAAGAGTTTGTTTAAAGGCGCTTATCTCAGGAACAACTGGTTCGAATTGAAAAAAATCTTTTTGTGTTGGATAGTCCATTTATCGACGAAGGCTATAGGCTACTTTTCCTTTTGATATTCCCAAGGGATCGGGACTTATGCTGGTAAAACTGTGGAGCGCAGCTAGTTAATTTATAAAGAGGAAATATCATTATTGTTTGTAAAGGGCTTCGAAACTACTAGACCGATTTTGATTAAACTTAGTATGAGGATACGTTGATTCATTGGGTGTAACAGGCTTTTAGGGTAATGTTTTGACATTTTTTTATTAATACTAGCCGCTCCAAGTTTTTACACCCGTTGTTTCGAAACCGTTGGTATATCGAAATAAAAAGTAGGTCTATGTTATTCCTAATGCATCAATGTATACTGGTACCAAGTTTAATCAAAATCGGTCCAGTAGTTTGGTAGCTGATAACCTTCAACAAAGAAACAAGTGTAGATTCTTAATATTAAAAAGAGAAAATGTTAGTTTTTTGTTTGTGACGATTATGATAAAATATTTTCAAAGAATATATTTAATTTTTGGGTATAATTATATGCAACTTTTATCCTGATCGGAACTTACGCGAGTGAAACCATAGGACGCTGTTAGTTATAATTGTAGCCCTAATCCAAAATACTGTTTCCATTCACCATTTATGGCACTACAAAAACCCTGTCCCAAATAGACACGTAGCCAAACAATGATGGTACATTTCACGATTCTAATAATAGCCCCTAAAGATAGGGCCGTTTTAAAATTCAAAGAATAATATGAGAATAACCAACCCCTATTCCCATACGTGGAAGGGTGGGTTGTCAGTAAGCAGGCAAAAAATCCACCCCACCGAGAAAGGGGATGGAAGGGACAGGAATTCCCGTTGTATTATTTTCGACCGTCCTTCGGAACGGATTTTAGGGTCTTTTCAATTTTATTTGGTTTTCTGAATTTTATCTATCCCGGCCAGAGCCTTGCTAGAGCGAGTATTTCTATTTTGGGAGAAAGGTTTTTCGTTCGTTTGGATTTGTTCTAGATTTTGCGCTATGAATTCGTTATTTGAGTTGAACGAGTTTAAAAGTTTTATAGCATTTCTTTTCTACAAAGAAAAATAAAGTGTGGCACTCGGGGACTGCCGCGGTAAAGCTATTGCATCGTGCGAGCTTCGTACAGTAGTACCATATACATACACGTTAAGCGAACGCTCGGCCGAGCTACATGGTAGGCGGAGTGGGGGGTGTTAGGTTTTATTTTCGTTACAGAATTTCTTGATTCCGTCGCCGCGATAAAAGCTATGTAATGGCTTAATTGGTTTTTTGAAGGAAGAATAATCCCCTGTATACGCTAGAGAATAATTTCTTGGTTTTAGTAAAAATCTTAAATTGATCCGCAATCTTAACTGCAATATTTTGAAATAAAATACTGCTTTGTTTTCAAAGGTTTTGTTCTAGATTTTGTGCTACGAATTCTCAATTTGCTTTGAACAAGTTTAAAACTTTTATACCTTCACTTTTCTCGAGTTTTTAGGCATGTCCTAAATAAGTAAATAGTCAAATTAAAGGCTGGAATCAATACACGAGTCGAAGACAACAGTGTCTTTGTTTCTGTTGTTAGGTTTCAGGGGAAATCCTCAAATCGGTACGATTAGCGACTTATGGTATAGAATAAAATAGAAATAATTATATCCATACACAGAACAACCAAGGTTACTGGTAGGTAATTTATGAGAAAGCGGTTGAGAGCTACTGCTCTGCATTTACAACTCTTGTGCTACGACTTTCGGAAATTAGAACATTTTTTGAACCGATTTGGATGAAAATCAGCATAGTTTAGGGGTTGTGCCTTACACGGGTGAAACCGCAAGGTGTTAGTCCACAGTCTATACTAATACTATAAAGAGGAAAGATTTTTAGCTTTTTGGGTGAAACGAATAGGCTCCGAAACTACTAGAACGATTTTGATGAAACTTGGTATGAGGATACATTGATTAATTAGAAGTAACATAGGCAAATTTTTATCCCGATATTCTCAAGGGATCGGGAGTTATGCGGGTGAAATCGCAAGGCAGCTAGTATATAATAAATAATAATAAAATAATAAATATTGCAGGACAATCCACACAGCGCCATCTAGCCCCAAGTTAAGTAACTAGACTTGTGTTATGGGTGCTAGACAACGGATACTACTTATATACTTTTCTTTTGTAAATATATACTTATAATACATAGAAACAACCAGACCACAGACAAATATCTAAGCATAAATACATGTCTGAGGCGGGAATCGAACCCGCAACCCTGTGTCTGGCAGTCCGGCAAGGTGACCATTGTGCCAACTGGGTCGTCAAATATATAATATAGCAGCGCTCCGCAGTTTCACCCGCGTAACTCCCGATCCCGTGGGAATATCAGGATAAAAAGCCTATAGCCTTCCTTGATAAATGGACTATCCAACACAAAAAGAATTTTTCAATTCGAACCAGTAGTTCCTGAGATTAGCGTGTTCAAACAAACAAACTCTTCAGCTTTATAATATTAAGTATAGATTATGGATATATAATATTAGTAGGATAAAATCTCACTATTCCGACATACAAACTTGGCTAGTTTATATGTAGAATAATACTAACTAACCATATTATAAGGGTAGGTAATCGTTGGGTAGTTGTGGGTGGTCAGCCACCCCTAGATGACCCATCGCCCAACCCTTCTAGGGATCAGGGACCCTACATCACCATAGTTACATTACAGGTAAGTATCAGGTATTTAAACACGGTTGTTATGGTACCCCTGCGGGTATAACACGGCCCAGTAAAAGGCTTTTTAAAAACCTTGATATTAGTGACAAAGTAACAAGAAAAATTATTATTTTTTTTGACATTCCACACATCGCCATCAAACCCCAAGTTAAGTAACTACACTTGTGTTATGGGTGCTAGACAACGGATATACTACATAAATACTTTTCTTTTGTAAATATATACTTATAAAAGATAGAAACAACCACACCACAGACTAATATCTAAGCATAAATACTTGTCTGAGGCGGGAATCGAACCCGCAACCCTGTGTTTGCCAGTCCGGCATGGTAACCATTGTGCCAACTGGGTCGTCAAAATAAACGACGAATTGACAATAGAGGTAATATTTATCTAATTACCTGTTTTTAAGTAGTTTTACCTATTTTTACGTTTTTAATCTTGGTGGTAGGTGGCTCTTACCTTTACTTAAGGCTATCCTTAAAGCATAGTATATTCTTTTTACTAATATTTATCAAAAAGAGGAAAGATTTTCCTGTTTTTAGTTTGTGATGAATAGGCTCCGAAACTACTGGACCGATTTTGACGAAACTTGGTATGGGGATACATAGATTCATTGGGAGTAACATAGGCTACTTTTATCCCCATATTCCTTCGGGATTGGGAATTACGCGGGTGAAACCGCGGAGCGTTGCTATGTATATTATAGCTACGTCAGTGAAGGGCATTTTAATAGGTTTAGTATATAATTCATATTAAGACTAGTATGGAATGTATGGAAAATATAATAAGAATAACTCTAGCAATTCCGACTTCTTCAATGACTCAATGGTTGATTATAAAAGCTTTGGTTAGTTCAAGTTTTCAACCTAAATTAGTCCCTAAGTTTAAGCTTTAAGAAGTTTATATTTTAACCAGAAACTGGAACCGTAAACCTAGTAGAAACTATTTAGGCAAAGTTGTGTATAAATATTATTAGTAAACACACTTGAATATATGAAAATTCAGAAACGTATGTCTCTATTCTGATAATTTCGAGCGCCTAATGGTGACGGGGAAGGTAAAACACCACGAGGGCGAAGCCCCAAACGGTGGACCGACCAAATATCCGAACACCTGGATATACCGCTCAGCACAGCTCTCCAGGCGTCGGACAGAGTCCATTGGAGGAAGACGGTAAATCGACTGCACCAGCAGAGTCACGATCCTCAGCATTGAGGGAACGAGGGAGGAGAATTCTTAGTATTAGTGTGTATTAGAGTTTGAATATCGAATATATTTTTCAATTCCGTAATTGAGTTTCAATATTGATCTATTCAGTTTCGAAATTCCGGAATTCGATGCTTCCTCTAAACGTAATAGGAGACGGTCAAAGCGCATAATATTTATTGAATGACTGATGTTATCGAAATGATGGGGTATTTTAGGTAGGAATAATAAATCCATTGAAATAGCTGTCCAGAACTGTAATTATAATTAAAAAATAAGCAATCTATCATCTAGAACTTATGTTGGATGTGAAATTTCAAAAAAAGTTGTTTCGTTCAACCTTTTGTAAGAGAAGTTCTTACACGATTACAAATGTAAGAAACTGGTGAAAAGTCTCGTTCAGCCCCGACACTAGTACGCGGTATTGTTTTTAAATACTTGAAGCATCGTCCTCTATCGCCGCCGTCTTAGAAAACTGCCTTTTCGACTCTTAACAAACGATATCGAAATTCCGGTTTTACTCTCACCAATTCCGGTATTACAAAAGATTCCGGAGCTCAAGCCCTAGTGTGTATTACTGTTGGTGTGCCTTAATAAATAAATAATAGGTAAAAACGTTTAGGTATAAACTTACATTTCTTACATAGCACGCAGACCTCAGTCTTGTCGCCCGTGTGTATGGTCCTGTGTATGTTAAGATGTTCTTTACGTTTGAACGCCTTGTTGCAAACATCGCAGATGTGAGGCCGTACTTGTTGGTGTTCGTACATGTGGCGGTCCATGTGCTCCTTACGTTTCAACCTGATGATGAACGGGTTAAGATTAGATTCCCTGATCTATACATATAAAATTCTTTGTCCTGAATGACTGACTGACTGAATGACGGATCAACGCACAGCCTAAACCGCTGATCGTAGAGACCTGAAACTTTGAGGGTGTGTATCCGATAAGAAAGGATTTTCCGAAATTCTAATCCTTAGGGGGTGAAAAAGGGGGGCAAAGTTTGTATGGGACAACGTGATTCCTTGGTCTAATCTACATACTTCAAATCGCGGACGAAGTCGCGGGCAAAAGCTAGTCATCAATAAATAAATATTATAGGACATTCCACACATCGCCATTTAGCCCTAAGCTAAGTAACTGGGTGCTAGACAACGGATATACTTTTCTTTTGTAAATTTAAACTATACATAGAAACAACCAGACCACAGACAAATATCTAAGCATAAATACATGTGTGTGGCGGGAATTGAACCCGCAACCCTGTGTTTGGCAGGCCGGCATGGTGACCTTTGTGCCAACTGGATCGTCGATCTTGAGATGGCTCATTGGAACTTGTTTTTACCCGACTGCAAGGAAGGGGCTATGTTTTTCGAGACTATCTATCTTTGTATGTTTTTTTGTAATATTATTATTTATTTCCTCATATATTTTAAACCATTCCATCGATTACTTTAATAAGGTATCGTTAGATTTGTCTTATAGATCCAAGTGTTCTTAGATAGGTGATATAAAAAATTCTAGATTTCATTGTTGAAGGTATGTTTTTTTAATCTTTTTTATTTAAAGTGTGATGTTTTTATATTGCAGAAAATACAAAATGAGCTAAATTTAATAAAACACAAAAATTGACAAGGTCATAAAAATAAAGATGTAAAAATTCTAAGAAAAGAAAAAGGAGTTGTATGCTATCCCAAATAGGTCAACCTAAGCTTTGAGGCACAGTCAAGCATGCTTGAATACTGCGCTAATTCCATGTAAGCGTGATAGAGGCCTATATAATGTAACAATCTTGTACGTACCTACTTATCTATGTGTTTTTTTAATTCTTTGAAGGAAAGTAAAAGGAAGGGTACAACCACACAAATTTAGTTGCGGAAAACAGTTCGTACAAGTACACGAAGCAAGCAAAGTTCAATTTTCACAAAAAAAAACAATTAAAATGCTAAAACTTAATAAAAATCGGTTTATCCGTTCGGGAGCTACGATGCCATGGGCAGACATACAGGTTCACATGTTGAAATACATATTCTGTGAAAATGTCAACTATCTAGCTATTTCTGTTGTAAATATATATATATATATATATATATATATATATATATATATATATATATATATATATATACAAAGAAACAACCAGACTACAGACAAATATCTAAGCATAAATACATGTCTGAGGCGGGAATCGCACCCGCAACCCTGTGTTTGGCAGTCCGGCATGGGGACCAATGCGCCAACTGGATCGTCAAATAAATGAAATGAAAACTGCTAAGGGGATGTGTTTTTTTAAACCTAATTAGTAGCGAAGCTGACTTACCCAGTTCCACAGACATTACATAAATGTCTATATTCGTTATTATGATTAAGTAGATGAATCTCGAGCTCCTCCTTCGCCGGGTATCGGGCTGGACACTGCACGCAGCAGTACTGGTTGCCTTCCGGACCCTTGATGATGATGGCCAGCTTGTTCTTGGCTAGGAGACTCTTTTGTACCATGTAGTCTACTGTTTTTGAGTCTAAGTGAAAAAGAGATAGATTAATTTTTCAAAACATTGACTTATGTTAAAAAACAAAGTTATGTTATATACTAGCTGTTTCCCGCGACTTCGTACGCGTGGTAGTTTTGTTTCTTATACTTAAACCTTAATCTTGACTCTTCTTCCTCTCTATCTAATAAAAAACTGCATCAAAATCCATTGCATAGTTTTAAAGACCTAAGCATACATAGGGACAGACATACAGCGGGAAGCGACGTTGTTTTATACTAGCGACCCGCCCCGGCTTCGCAAGGCATGCATGGGTTATGCATGCATTATACATATAAACCTTCTTGTTGAATCACTCTATCTATTTAAAAACCGCATCAAAATTAGTTGAGTAATTTTTAAGATTTAAGCATATATAGGGACAGAAAGCGGGAAGCGACTTTGCTTTAGCCGCCGCCAAATAGGTTTCTGCTTAGCTATGTGTAGAAAGAGAAAGGCTATATAAATAAATAGATGCCCCCAGCAGTTTTACCGGAATTACTGTCTTCTCTTAAAAGTGATATTCATTACTAACACCCAATACATAAATAGTTACTATAAACTACAAACTTCAGCAGGTTTTTAGGGTACCCTTTTAGACTACTACAGCCGAAGACAACGCGCAATGGGCAGACTGATGCGTAAGTGCGGGATTGGAGCCCCAAACCTACCCCTTTAGAGGTTGAATATCCAAAAACTCACATGTGAAGTTTCAGATTCATAGCTGTCAATAGTATGAGAGTTTGTTGTTGAGTCTTTTTCTCTATTATGAATTTATGAATGACTATCAAATTGGCTTTATAAAGAAACCGGTTTTCTATAAATGTAAAATTGAAAGACCCGTACTTGTACTTGTATACGGCTGTTTTCCGCAACAAGACCCTTTTTAATTGGGTCCTTTTTGCGTGAGGATGGAGTAGGCTTGCCCAGCACCTACTACCCTCTCAGTTTAGTCGACCACGTCCACAGGAGAGAACTTGTCAATACTTTTGGAGCCAACTAAGCCACTGGTTTTATCACAATATTTTCCTTCACCGTAAGAGCAATGTCAATCAGCGCACAAAAATTTTTCTTTACAAAAATCCATTGGTGTGCGGCCGGCCGGGATTCGAACCCACAACGGTCAGAATAAAAGTCAAGGTATATATACCACTAAGCCAACACCACTCTTTTGAAAGACCTGCCGGACTGTCATTGTAACAACGTACAGATCAAACCACTGGAGATTGGATAAAAGTTTGGCATACTGCAGCTATTTAACATAGGGATTATGAAAAATACAAACTCTACATGGATGAAGTCACGGAAAAGCTAGTTGGTATATGCATATTACAGCTTGATTGGATTAATTGAATTCTCGGAGGGTTAAGAATAAAAAAACTATACAGTATTACTAAAAAAAAAATGTAGTCAGAGCAATTTAGGTTTGGTTGTGCAATGTGTATTATCAATTCCTCGGCTGAGAAATAATTTTATTTAGATGTTGAAGATCACTGTCACTACTGCAATATATAAGTAACTTAGTTATTGCAGTACCTAGTTCATCCTTTCGCTTCTAACTTGACCGAACATCTACTAATAAAAATAATTAACTTTTTGGATTAAAGTCCATATTACAGTGCCATTAAAATTTATAATGCATTACCTACAGAACTAAAATAGATCTAAATTAATAGAATATTTAAATGTAAACTAAAGAAATGGAGATTTCTAAAGCCTATTATGATGTAAACGAATTCTATTCAGATAATAACACAATATTGTACTAAATATACTAATTATTTCAAGAATAAAGACTAAGTTAATAAGTTACTTAGTATTTAAAAAGTAATTTTTTTCTCAAATTGCATGCTCACAGTGGGCAACCTGTGGATGCTATACCTAATTTTAAGAACACTATGTACACAGGTTTATAAGCAAATAAATGTTTTTGTATTTGTATGAACATACAATGTAAACAGGTAATAATAATAATAATTACAATCAACTCACCTCTGACATTATCATCAACTTCCATCATTATTCTTCGTCCTGTAATAATAACTGTTATAAATACCACAGTTTTATAAATAAAAGCAAAAAGACGAACAACCGTTATAGGGCCAAGGGATAACGAAAAAAAACTTGTTGGTAGGCCAGTGATCCCCGTATACTGACGGATATCGCCCAAGGACCGCGCTCCCCTCCGGTAAACTCCGGCCTGAGCTACCCTTTTATAACAACCCCTATGGGAAGGGAGGGGACCCCACTCCGTGTTTTAGAGGGGTGGTGAGCCGAGCCGACGTCGATACAAAATACCCTTCTATCTACCTAAACTCAAACCGTGGTCGCACCGTTGTATTATTAACGAACTTTAGGCCAATTATCGTTACAAAATTCACTATAAAACTATGTTTATTTTCAAAATGATGAAACGGGAAACCATACAAGATCATTTCGCGAGTAGAACTCAAAAATGTAACTTACGTTTATACGATTACTGAAGTCCAATAATCCTTTTACACCATTGATGTGTTAACATAGCGTTAATTCATTTTTCAAAACAAAAAATTAATTACGAAAATTAAAGAAAACACACAACACAACCACCTCTCAGCGCGTCGCAAACAAAATTGATATCGGTGTTGCCATTTGTTAATAACCAAATTGTGCCGAGCTATCTACTGAATTTTGAACAACAATAAAATCTGCTAAAGAGGCAAGAAATGGCTTCCGCTGGCAACATTAAAAGTGAATGATAGAATGAACTAGGAATGAAAATGATCGGTGAGTGAGTTGATTGCTATTTTATGGATGGGACGATATTTTTTTAAGATCGATTCCAAAAATCGATTTACCAAGACTTTGTAGTGAGAGGAACAACAGTTCACGTGCTAAATAAATAATAAATAAGTTTATTTATAATTTTAAACCAAAATGGTTTGTGATAATCTTCTTGAACAATTAGCAATAAAGCTATTTTCAATAGACGCTGTAAAGTTCGGTGATTTTACCACTAAAAGTGGTATAAAAACACCAGTATATTTCGATCTGAGGGTTATAGTTAGCTATCCTGATGTCATGGTAAGTAAATAATGAGTTTGTTCCGCAGTACAAAGGTAGATAACACTGAGGGGCACATAATAGGTTTGTTAAAATGTTATTTTTTTGTATATTGTTTTAATTATATTTTTTTAAATTATAAATTAATTAAGTAGGTAAGTAGTTTATACCTATATATCTATATATCAATAGTAAAAAATAATTCTTAAGCCAGCGGAAAACAGAACATAGGTACCTACCTAAATAAAATTATGGAAGCAAAAAAATATCTAAGTAGTTAAGTATATATGGATTATGACTATCAAGTCTTCAAAGATTTAAGATGCTTTCGTTGAAAATTGTATAGGTACCTTCATTCATTATTCAAAAAATATTATTTTTTGATGTGTAAGCATTTTTTAATATCAGACCAAAGTAAGGGGTCATTTGACAAAAAAAAAAACAAATGTTAAACACGTCGACTTGATATAAGATGACACGTTGAACGAACTTACTGCGACTGAGCCTAACCGGTTTTTTTTCTGATTCCAGGAGCTGATAACATCATTATTACTTGATCATGCAATTCAAAGCATACAATATGAGCATGTTTGTGGCGTACCTTACACTGCACTACCATTAGCAACTCTTCTGGGTGTAAAGGTGAAAAAGTCAATGTTAATGAGACGAAAAGAAACTAAAGCTTACGGAACGAAAAAATCTATAGAAGGCCATTACAAACCTGGTCAAATATGCTTGATCGTTGAAGATGTAGTAACATCAGGGTCAAGTGTTTTGGAAACAGTTAGAGATCTTCGTAAGGAAGGTCTTAAAGTCAATGACGTTGTTGTAATATTAGATCGGGAACAAGGAGGAGTTACGAATCTATCTGTGAACGATGTTCAGACAAGGTCATTGTTTACTATGACAAGTCTCATTGAAATACTATTCAGGAATGGTAATATTACAGAAGAAACAATGTTGAGTGTCAAGAATTATATTAAACAGACTCAAGCTCCTTCTGTTGGTAAGTATAGTGATATTTAATTCATCCAGAATCTTACATGAATATTAATGGTAGTTTAAGTGTTCTCACAATTTTATTTACATCCTCTTACAGATAAAACAGAAGATAGAAAGCTATTAACTTTTGAAAAGCGGGCTAAACTCTCCAGTAACGCCGTTGCAAAACAGCTATTCAATATCATGGCGGTGAAGAAAACAAATCTCTGCGTATCCGTTGATTTAACTACAACGGCACAAATTCTAGACCTATTAGAGAAAATTGGCGAACATGTCTGTTTGGTCAAAACACACATAGACATAATTGAAGATTTTAACATAGATTTCGTTACAAGATTGAAAGAGTTATCTATAAGGTTCAATTTTCTTATATTAGAAGACAGGAAGTTTGCTGATATTGGAAATACAGTGTCGTTGCAATATACTAAAGGGTTATACAAGATCAGTGAATGGGCAGATTGTGTTACAGTCCATTCGTTGCCCGGCGAAGGAATCCTGAAGGCTTTAAATTCTTCAATGGATGGAGCTAAACGTGGAATTTTCTTATTGGCAGAAATGAGTAGTGAGGTAAAAATAATATCCAAATAATTGTGGTACCTGAGAACTTGCGTAAATTGTGGGTTTGTCAAAAAATTTAAAGCATGTGTTCGTGCTTTTAAGATATAGTTTTAGAGGGCATAGGCGTATTATTATTTAGTTTAATTATCTACTTACTTTGTGATTGTAATATTATTATAAAATAATTGTGTTTTTTTTTCAGGGTAACCTAATCTCGCCCGAATACAAAGACGCTACTTTAAAAATGGCAGCTAAATACCCAGACCTGCTTACCGGATTTGTCTGCCAAAATAAAGACACATTCACCGATCCCGGATGCATCCAACTTACTCCAGGAGTACAACTTGAAAGTTCCAAAGACGACCTAGGGCAAGTGTACAATACGCCGGAAAAAGTAATCTTAGAGAACAGTGCAGATGTAGTTGTAGTCGGCCGTGGTATTGTAAAGGCTAAGAATCCTCAGGTTGAAGCTGTGATTTATAAAGAAACATTATGGAAACATTATTTAAAGAGGGTTTCAGGAAAACTAGAATAAGTAATAATTGTTTTGTGTTTTTAATTATTCAATAAACATTCCAATTTAGGATTCAGAGTTCAATTTACTTTTACTGTATTATTTTTGTAAGTCATTATATACGGATTTTAAGGATTAATTATTCTCTGTAAAATATTTCATTATATTATAAACCAGAACTGCTTGTTATGATTATAAGCATTGATTCATGTTTCTAATCACTGCTTGTGATAAGTTCAACGAATCATGAGTTCTATATAATCGGTTAGAAGAGTAAGGAGTAATTATCAAAAATCAAATATGACGGATGGCCAAATATGATAAATACGGCAGAATTTGTAACAGAGATAAGGAAGAAGGAGGTAGTTAATCTAACCTCTTTGATAAAAAGTACGCTAGAAAAGAAGCAAAGCAGCTTCTAAGAAAGATGTTGTATAAGCTGCACCTATCAAAATTGTATCAACACGGAGACGTTCCACTAAGTTACTGTGGCTGATCCGTGAAACAGTCTGCCCAATTTTGTCGTAACTTGCAAATTTGCGGTTTACACAATATTCATTGTTTTTACATTTAATAAATTAAAAATTATTACGGGCTTCGATTTATTTAAAATTAGGCTTCGAAATGATTGTTTATAATTAAAATATCTATATGATAAATAAAATGTGTTTTAATATTTTATTATTTAATTAATAATATAATTAATGTTTAATAAAGAAATAAGGCTTTATAATGGTTTTATAATTAAATTTGAATTAAATAGACTGCTTCTCTCGATTATTGAATCGGTATGACAAAGAAAACGAGAGATTAGGATTTTTTAACTGTTCTACTTGTCATTCACTCAAATATATCAGAGTTGCTGAGTTTGTCACTGTCAGTAGTCAAAGAAATCTGTCATTTCTGTGTAACGAACCATCTGAATTTCCGAAAAATCAAGAAAAACAAAACAAATTATTGCTAAGTTATTTTGAAAATGGATTGTATTGCAAGAGAATTAGGAATAAATGTCAAGAATATTCTACCTACTTCATCACCAAGTATATTTGCTGTTATAGTACACACGAGTTGGCTTAAAAAATGGTTGAAAAACTTAGAAGTAGATAACAGCACCTACAGCACAGATTTTACACCACAACCTGGTGAAAGTGTTCAGTATCCGTGGCGAAAAGTATTTATAAAGGTACCGTGAATAATGAGAATCAATAGGAAACCAATTACATACAATTTTTATTCGTTATTTTACATACCCACATTTCTTTTGTTTGTAGGTGTTGAATAAGAAGTTATCTAAAGTACTTCCTCTCCCTCGTTACAAACTGAGCGAGAACAACTCAGAAACACCGTTGACGATCTCACAACTCCTACAGTATGTATCACAGAGCAACCAAAGGTCCCTCTGGAAAGAGTCTTATAAAAAGTATTGCCACAACAGTGAGAACAGTAAGGAAAGTACTATAGTTAACTTATTAGAGCATGACCAATTACTATCTGAGGTAATTCTTAGACTATACGGCTGTAATATTATTAAAATTAAGACAGATGCAGCGGGAAATCACATAGAGTACAAAGATATGATACCGAACAAAAATATATTAAAATCTTATGAAACGCACGTCAATTTACTTGCAGCTTTATACACATTAGAAACAGACAATAACTTCTTCATCGTCTATAGAGGACATTATGAAAATACTCTACTAGACTGCTTAAACTTTAGTCCAAACTTAATAGATATGAACTACACTCGAGCCATGTTTATTGTTTATCAATTATTAAACTTATCGAAAGCTATGAGCGACAGAGGATTGAGTATAGGAATGCTGACATTACAAGACATTTACATGTCTGAAGATTTATGGATACAAGTACTACCGATTGTTACAAATAATATATTCTGTATGGACGCTTCATTAATTTATGAGAATCGAAGTAAGCAGAGTACTCCAGCCGTCCCGGGACAGAAGAGAGAGGATTGCTGGCGTAATGTGGTTGTTCAATTAGAGAAATTATGCATTTTGTGGGTGCGAGGCAGAATATCGAACCTGGATTACCTGTTACATTTGAACATACTTGCTGGAAGAAATGATAATGATCCTCAATGTCACTTAATGGTGCCATGGGTCACCGATTTTGCATCAAGATGTGGTATGTGTTACAAATCTATAGTAATATAATAAAGCTGAAGAGGTTTGTTTGAATTAATCTCAGGAGCTACTGGTTCGAATTGAAAAAATATTTTTGTGTTGGATAGTCCATGTGCGGAGCGCTGCTAGTCCGGATACAAAGTTCTCTTGGGAATATTGGGATAAAATGTAGCCTTTGTCACTGTCAATGAATCAATGTATCCTTATACCAAGTTCTATCTAAATCGGTTCAGTAGTTTTGGAGCCTTTTCAATGCAAAGAAACAATCAAATCTTTCTTTTTTATAATATTAGAAGATATTCCCACGGGATCGCGAATTGTGCAGTTTATTAAACTTGTATTTGTTTAAGGGCTGTTTTCCGCAATTAGGGTCTTTTTGATTGGGTCCTTTTTACGCGAGGATGGAGTAGGCTTGCCCAGCACCTAATACCCTCTCAGCTTTGTCGACCATGTCCAGGGGAGAGAACTTGTCAATTCTTCTTGAGCCAACCAAGCCACAGGTTTCATCACAATGTTTTCCTTCACTGTAAGAGTAATGTTAATTAGCGCACATAAATATTTCTTAAGAAAAAATCATCTGTGACGGCTGTCCGGGATTTGAACCCGCGATCTTTAGAATAAAAGTCGAGGTATCTACCACTAAGCCAACACCGCTCTAATATTAACTTATTACTCTTACCAACTAACTCGCAACTCATAGTTGTTTGTAAACAAGTACCTATGCCTTTAAAATGTCTAGTATCTAGGTCATGTATCTAATTACACATACATGTTAACCTTGTGTAGGGATAAGATTAAATGCAATAAGTTACAATATTGATTATTATAGAGTACTAGTTGCACCCTGCAGTGTCAACCGCGTAGGTCTCGATCCCATGGTATGTCGGGATAAAAATGTATACGCGATGAATTAAGAACCTCCCCTTTTTTGAAGTCGGATAAAAAATACCTTATGTGTTAATCCATCTTTGTGTCAAGAACTAACAAACCTACACAAATTTTTTCCTCATACGGGTTAAGCAAAGCCGGGTTTGTTGATTGTTTTGATAGGTGACAAAAATGATGTCTCAATCTCGAGATTAAAGGTGAGGACTTGGTCCTGACTGAGTGTACAGAAAGTTGCGGGTTCGATTCTCGCTTTGAACCAAATATTTGTACGACATTTGTTGGTGGTATTGGTTTTCTGACTATATATGTATTAAACATTGTAAAAGTAAACAAAAAAAGGATGTTAGTGACTAAGCTTGTACTTTGTACCAAAGTACAAGCTTAGTCGCTTAGCTCTGGGTCTGCATTGCAATATTTCTTATATGGGGTTAAAATGACTATGTCACTCCCAATGAATCAATGTATCCTTATACCAAGGTTCATCAATCGGCTCAGTAGTTTCAGAGCATATTCAATGCAAACAAACAAACAATCAATTTTTTTCTCTTTATAATATTAGTATAGAAGATATAGATTGCAGTGCAATGTAATCAATTCTACCCACCCTGGACAATTGTAAAAACGAGCCAAATAAATTTATTTTTTATATTTGAAGGTAAGAACTGGCGAGACCTAACCAAATCGAAGTACCGCCTCAACAAAGGCGATAGACAGCTAGATATGACCTATGACGTCACCGGCTCCGTAGACCAGATTCCGCATCATGTTTCCGACGCGTTATCTGATATCACTTGCTATGTATACTTGGCGAGGAGGTTTGTACACGATTTTCAACTTTGTGTCTTTGGATTAGAATTGTTTTTGCCTTGTGTTTCTTTACCGAGAATATTTATCTACTTTGGACTTTGTTTCTGGATATATTTAAAAGTATAATTTATGAAAATTGAGGTTTTTAATGTTGTTGAACTCATTTCATATACTTATTAATACTAGCTGCGCATCGCGGTTTTGCTTATAATTACATAATTTTTGCGATATTGATTTGCTACAAACACAGAATAGATAATAGTTACTACGACCACAAACTTTATCGGCCCGTTAACCCTTTAGTTAGAGATGCTTAGAGCTCCCCTACGTCCGAAAGTCCTCTGTGGCGCGATGGGCGAACACTCGCCTGCGGCGCAGAATGTTGCGGATTCAATTCCCGCCTCAAAGTAATATTTATGTTTAAGTACTTGTTTGTTTTCGGTCTAGGTGTTTCTGTATCTATAATATGTATTTACAAAAGAAAAGTATATCATTCTATCCATTGTCTGGTCAACATAACACAAGCAGTTTAGCTTGAGGTAAGATGCTGTGCAAAATCCTGTGTCCTGAAAAATCAATTATTTTTATTACAGGACACCAAAAGAAGTGCTATGTAAATATGTTCGTAACAAGTGGGTGCCTGCCGAATATCCAGCGTCAATACAACGGATGCAAGAGTGGACCCCAGACGAGTGTATACCTGAATTTTATACAGATCCCACAGTTTTTAAAAGCATACATGAAGATTTACCGGTAAATATAAAAAAAAATGTTTAAATTAATAAATAAATATAACAGGACATTCCACATATCGCCATCTAGCCCCAAGTTAAGTAACTAGACTTGTGTTATGGGTGCTAGACAACGGATATACTACATAAATACTTTTCTTTTGTAACTATATACTTATAATATATAGCAACAACCAGACCACAGACAAACAACTAAGCATAAATATTTGTCTGAGGCGGGAATCGAACCCGCATGTGTTTGGCAGTCCGGCGTGGTAACCATTGTGCTAACTGGGCCGTCGAAATGTTAGGTAATACTTAGTTATATTGAGTTAAAAGAGAAAAGGTTTTTGAATATTTGTGTGTGGCCTTTAAGTACTAAACCGATTTGATGGAACTTGGTATAGACTACTATCCTGATATTTCTGTAGGGTCGGGACTTACGCCGGTAGAACCGCGGGGCGTTGCTAGTTCTTTACAAGTTTATTAATGCTTTATAAAACCGATCTGCAATAATTATGCCAGAATAGATCCCAATCCAACGGGAATACTAGTAAAGGAAGTACCTATATATATTTTTTGCTATTGCCCAAGCTACGAGAAATCTCCACACCAAATATCAAAACAAGTTGAGCTGTTCATCCAAAACAGCAGAAATACTTATTTGTTTAAAAATTGTTTCTTTTAGGATCTTGGAATTCCAACTTGGGCAACTTGTGCCGAAGACTTTATAACTAAGCACAGGGAAGCGTTGGAAAGCACTCATGTCTCAGAAAATCTACACCATTGGATAGACATCACTTTTGGATACAAGTTAGTTTGACTCTGTAGATATTAATCCACTACTACCACACAATTTTTTTTCACACTTATGATACAAAAAAACGCCTCTTTCTCTTTTCATTTTTGTAGATTATCAGGTTTAGCATCAATCAAAGCGAAGAACGTGTGCTTATCTTTGGTAGACGGTCACACAAAGACTCGAAAAGGTGGTGCTGTTCAGTTACTCACTGCTCCTCACCCTCCGCGAGCGTCAAAAGCTTTACCACCTGCACCACCGAGATTACACTGGACTACGACTAGAGATACAAGTAATCTTTTGTATAGATTAAATATAAATATGTCCCCAGTACAGAGCCTTGAGGTACTTCTAAGTCGATTATAGAATTGTATTGATATTATTATATAAATTTTGCTATTCCTATGTGAATACAATGTTATAACATGTTTGTTGTTAATTTGATACAAATATCAAATAATACATTCATCACCGTTAACTAAAATTAATATGAGCAAAGTCAATAGCTTTTCACAAGTCTTTATATTTTAATAACTGATGGAATTATGACTTTTCTAAATAGTATTTTATCAAATTTTACAGAGAAACCAATAAAAAACGATAGTTCTGATGATATATCGGATGAAGAAGAAGAATCGACAAGCTTACCGCAACACGTATCACGTTTACATGTGCCACCACAACGCGTCCGATCGCGCCACAAAAGCAGTAGTAGGGCCCGATCGCTTTCCAAAAGTATTGACGATTCTACCCACTCAACAACCGAAGCTAGAGCTTCTTCACATTCTAGGCACTATAGGGTACAAAGATCCGAAATGGGTAAAGGAGTGATTTATCTACCTAAAGAATTTAACCCTATAGCGTCAATCCAAGCTCTTGAATCATTAGATAACTTTAGAACGAAGTGTTTCTTTAGCAAAGCAGAAGACAAACCACAAGAAAATCAATCTTCTATTAATTTATTCCCCGTCCAGCAAGATATACGTGATGATTCTAGTGTTAGTACAAAAGATGATACAGCGTTTACTAATCATATGTTCTTAGCGTCGTATGAACAAAGTTATTTAAGGAGAATGAGTCAGGATACACATTTAGAAGGTGTTCTAAAAGAGAGAAAGAATAGATCGTTTAATACACGGTACACAACAGATGCTTCTGTTTATAAACAGTTTGTTACTGAAAGTAGAAAGCAGGACATGTTAGTTATAGGGTGCTTGATTGTTGAAATATTTTTGCACACATACATGCGTCCCTTGAGAACCATGCAAGAGAATTTTATAGAACGGTTCAACGCGTGTCGTATTGTATTGAAACACAATTTTAATGCGATGCCTAAATGTGTTAGCTACATAGCTTCTTTGTTATTGAATGTTCAACCTCCAAGTTTGAGTTTCAAGAATGAACTGGTGCCGAAGAAAGATGATCCTCTAAAGAGGTCTGCAGTGACTGATAAGGGCTTACCAGCTCCTTCCCCCGCACAGTTACTCCAGCCCTTGTTAATGCAACATTTGATACCTTTCCCTCAAACTTTCAATATACTTTACAACTTATTAAGCACTTTACACGAATACGAATTGACGAGCAACGAATTAAACATTCTATACATGTATGAATGTGACGGGATTCAATGTGAAAAATATCAGAACGTGGATAAAACTAAAACGTACTTCGCACAGAAAATAGCTGAAGGAAAAATTCAGGCATGCGTTACTCATTTAGACATCCTTCTAAATCAAATAAATTACAGTCAGTTTGACGTGCTAGATATATTCCTAGCCCATTATATTAAGTTACTACAAAATAAAGAAACTTCAGTATTAGCCGCTTGGTATTTGTTCGATACGATTAGCAAAGCTTTAGGTCCTATACAGACGAGAGCTAAACTCCTAAAACATATTCTCAATTTATATGAAAATGATGAATATGTAACTGATAAACCAGAAAATCACAAGATTACAGATGTTGATGGTATCGCTGCTAACAGTGCAGTTGCTAGCAAACAGAAATTCGTAAAACTGTACCACAGCATATTCTTACTCCAACTTATGGTTAGACTAGGTCTTCAGTGTTTTCTCGACAACTTCACTCAACATTTAGTGGAAGCTGTCGGAGGTTATAAAGATATTAGCACTGAAGTTGGCTCCCCTGGACATTCGTGCCACAACCGCGCAATGGCGAACAAAAAACCCCGATACTCCGATGACAATGTGAAGAACGCTTTGACTACAAACACTGATATATTTTCTCCTGACACTTCCTATGGATCAGAACATGTTACAACACCAAACATAGATAAGACTTTGAATGACTCTTTAAAAGACAAAGATGTTGACAATAGAAGTGAGAATGAACTCTTTCATTTTGAGACTGAGAAAGATAGATTACCAAGTCGAAGTAGTAGGAGTAAATCTCCCGCTGAATCTATCGAATCATTCAATTCCTCAAATGCAGCTCAAGATAATAACACTCCTTCACCGTCTATAGAATTTGTACCGCCCATAGTTATAAAATGTAACAGTTTAAAAGAACCTAATGTCGTTGTCGCTAAAGAAGAAATACCAGAAACGCCTAAAAAACCTATGTCGCCTTGTATAGAAATTCCAACTAAATCAATGTTCACTAGTTACCTGCATTTTGCAGAGGAAGACGGAAATGAAGAAGTCGAATTAAGAAGAGATCAACGAACAAATAATTTAGAATTTAATAGAAATGAACATAAACCAAATGAAGAAGATGTAGAATTTAGAGACAATAGTTCTTGTAAAATATCTGATATGAGTTCTGAGAGTTTAATATGGCTTGCTCATAGACTAGGGCCAGTATTGACTTGTAGATACATAACTAGGAATTTACTTAAGATGCTCACACTGTGTTACATTGGTAAGGAAAACTTGAGTCCTTGGGAGACGGATGAGAAAGACGAATTCGATGATATATCTATAATAAATTGTAAAGTTGTGGGTGATAAGAATGCTGCTAAAGTCATACAGTGTCTGACGTCTATTGCGGGTTAGTAACAATTCAATAAATAAGATATAGATCCTATTATGATCCTTATGGTTGCCTGAAAGAGATCCCCCTTAGGCGATAAAGCCCTTTGTGCAACTATTGGATTTTTTTAAATTTGTATTTCATATGTTTTTGTTTTGTTTATCTATCTATAGTAGATTGATGGAAATGCTTTTTAAAAAAATTGTTCACGTTAATGTTATTTAATCTAAAGCTTTTACAACCATGGTTACAACTTTTTAAACAAGTAACGATTCCGAAACTACTGGACCGATTTTGATGAAACTTGGTATAAGGGAGGATACATTGATTCATTGTAAGTGACATAATCTACTTTATATCAGGAAGTGACATAATCTACTTTATATCAGGAACTACGCAGGTGAAACCTGCTGCTGCTAGTACAAACGAAGCCCAGAAAGATCAAGCTAAACTTAGTTCCTAAACACGAAAATTCTTAACATACAACAGGATACTAACTTCATAACAATTTCCAGCAATGTACGGTGAACAAGTGATAATATTCCAATACTTACCGCATATGAGCGAGCTGATAGCTTCGTGTCGGAAGCGGCTGTCGTTGCCGCTAGAGGGCGGTGTGGTCGCGTGTTTACAGCTCATCAAGTACCTCGTGCCTTACATGACTGATGTCAAAGTAATGGAGCAGTTGCAGGTTAATATTCATATCAATTTTTTTAAAACACGATGTGTATATTATTATTATATTATCTTGGGTCTTAAAAATTAAAAAACGCGATTAAGACCCGTAAAAATAACTACTAATTTTATTATCATCATCTTATTATAGTCCCCCCCCAATCATCGTCTGTCTGTATGTCTAAACGCGATAAGCTCAAAAACCACTAAACGGATTTTTATACGACTTTAACCAATACATAAAGCGATTAATGAGGAAGGTTTATGTGTATAATTCATTAATGTTTTAAGTGTTTCGTTAGCCAATACTTAAAAATAAATTTCAATTGATCATTATCTGTTGTATAACTTAATGGATTTGTATGAAAACTTTGCAAGTGTAAAATAATATAGAATGTATGTATGTATGCATACGGGCTTTTTTCCGCAACTAGACTCTTTTTAATTGGGTCCTTTTTGCGTGAGGATGGAGTAGGCTTACCCAGCACCTACTTCCCTCTCAGCTTAGTTGACCATGTCCAGAGGAGAGAACTTGTCAATACTTCTGGAGCCAACTAAGCCGCGGGTTTCATCACGATGTTTTCCTTCACCGTAAGAGCAATGTCAATTAGCACACATAAATTTTTCTTATGAAAAATACATTGGTGCACGGCCGGCTGGGATTCGAACCCACGACCTTCAGAATGAAAGTCGGGGTATCTACCACTAAGCCAACACCGCTCTCTATAATATAGAATACTTTTCACCTTAGTATTTAATCAGGGCTTCACGCGGTCGAAGCCATGGGCAAAAGAAAGTATTATAATCTTGACTTGTTTATCAACAGGATACATTCCTGAAATGCATATTACAACCGGCATTACGTCTGGCCGCTTCAAGCCGCGGCTCGTGGCCCGGCGGCTCGGGGGCTCGAGCCGCGTTAGCGCGCAAACTGGCCGCGGCTTTACACGCCTTGGCCTTACGGCTTGGACCGGCTGTCGCTAGACATCATTTAGCTGTACCGGCTTTACAGAGGTACTGTATCAAATGGGTTCATTGTGTGTACGAATATGGCCTAGAGCTAGTGGAATATGGTTGATTTTAGCTTAAAATTATTAAGGTTGGTTTTTTTTTTCAGATTCTTTCTAGCATTCGATAAAGCGAAGGGGAAAACGGAAAATTGGCCAAAGCAGGAGGAACCAGTCGAAGAAAAAGTAAGTCTGCAATATCTCCATGTCGCGTTTCTCATTGTGAGAGTTTTAAGGTCGCATTAGGCCTGCCCTAACTGAGCCTAATAACTGATCCCAGAGTTAACGTACCGGAGTTAAAGTAGTTCGAGAAACATTTTTTATTAATCGGTCACCAATCGAAATAATGCCGCCGTCAGTCCTTGCTTACCCGGACGAATGTACAAGCATGAGTCATTACGAATTCGGTGTAGACGCGCATAGGGGATTCGCAAAAGGGCCAGTCGGAGAGGGGTGAAAGTTGTCCTAATATTCTGTGCAGCATCATGTGCCTATCTTCAGAGAAATCTGTAGAAGTTTGAATAACTGTTTGTTAATGTGAGCGTCGTATTTGCAGGTATCAGATGGTGGTTGTGTAGAAGGATTCCTAGAGTTATGCCGCGACGGTAGCACGGCTGAGTGGCGCGTCGCGGGAGGTCGCGTGGAACGCGCGGATCTACCTTCGTTACCTTGCACGCCGCCCGCACCGCTAGCACCGCACGCGCCTACTGTAAGTGGATAGATATACTTTAGGGATTGATATACAGGTCTCCCAAAGTGATAATGCGCATAGAAATCTTCGTCACTGGTCGGCAACGGTCGTATTCCCCGAGCGTCGGAAGACGATATGTATATAGAGTGGCTAAGTGCATTTTCTTCATGCATTAATTTAGTAGAATTATGTATTTTGCGCTAAAAGACATAAATACTATCCAAAACAAAAAGATTTTTTCAATTCGAACCAGTAGTTCCTGAGATTAGCGCGTTCAAACAAACAAACTCTTCAGCTTTATAATATTAGTATAGATATATCTATTTCTATATCTATTTGTTTATTTATGCATGTGTATCTTTCTATTACATTAAGATAAGCCTAAATCTGATTTTTAAAATGTTTTTCTAGTACTTAATACGTATTTAACGTAGGAATTTTTAATCTTTTAACATTAAAAAACATTAAAATGTTAGTATATTTACCTATTTTACAAAATAAACTATTTAAATTTGAATAAGATAATTAAAGTTGAAATTAAATTTACCCCTGAAAACAAAACCAAGAAGGGTGTGTAACAGCAGCTCTATATAATTCCACACAGAGAGAACACGTGCAGTCTCCACCAATATATAAAGACGATTGACAGACCTTTGACAGACCTCTGACTGACCGGCGACCGCCGCGCCGCCCGAATTGTTTTCGATTGTGTACACATGATATTGACTCCTATATTTCTTTTGAACAAGGTGCAAAATGCAATTGCATTGTTTAGGGCTCTAAGCTAACTAACTAGGGCTCTTACGATTCAATGATTCGGGTGTTTCCGGGAATACGACAATTAGCGAAGATCTGCATGCGCATTATTAATTTGGGAGTACTGTACATGGTTTCCTTATTTGGTAGCACATCATCTATACATATAAAATGCTTTGTCCTGAACTACTGATTGACTGACTGACGGATCAACGCACAGCCTAAACCGCTGATCGTAGAGTCCTGAAACTTGGAGGGTGTGTTTTTTGTGTGACGTAGGCATCGGATAAAAAAGGATTTTCCGAAATTCTACTCTTAAGGGAGTGAAAAGGGGGGCAAAGTTTGTATGGGACAACGTGATTCCTTGGTCCAATCTACTACATATTTTGCAAAAACATTCTTTAACAGAATTGATGGAAGACATGTTTCGTATTTTATTGAAATTCTTCCCCTAACGGTGTCAAAAAGGGGTAGAAAGTTATTTTGGGGTGGTTTACTTAAGAGTACCATTTTCGACATCTACGCGGACGAAGTCGCGGGCAAAAGCTAGTTCTAGTATAAATAAATAAATATTGCAGGACATTCCACACATCGCCTTCTAGCCCCAAGCTAAGTAACTAGACTTGTGTTATGGGTGCTAGACAACGGATATACTTTTCTTTTCTAAATAAATACTTATAATATATAGAAACAACCAGACCACAGACAAATATCTAAGTATAAATACTTGTTTGAGGCGGGAATCGAACCCGCAACCCTGTGTTTGGCAGTCCGGCATGGTGACCATTGTGCCAACTGAGAATATGGAAGTATTGTACAGTTACTAACAGCAAATGATGGATTTTCCATTCTATCCTTGTTCTACTTATATTGTAAATGTGAAAATTTGCTTGTTAGTATGTGTGTTATTTTTTCACGCAAAAACAACTAAACCGATTGCAATGGAACTCGGTATGTTAAGGTACGACAGCTGGAAACCTGGGTTAACACATAGGTTATTTTTTATCTGGATTTTCCCACGGAATCGGGACGAAGGTAAAGACGTTCTTTCATAAATAAACCTTGGTTAAGGTCGAATCGAAAACGCTACAAAATTCGCCGTAAACAAAGCGCAGACATCCAGTCAAACCGGAGCTGAAGAGTAGGGCTACCTGTGTTAGAACTTTTCCATTATATTCCATTCATTATAGGCTCAAGAAGAACTCCTGATGGTATTCAACGAGCAACTGGCGTATCAAACATACACATCGTTCACGAAGATAGTGGGCGAGGAGACGATGGAACGATGTCTCAAGAACATTGACACTATCAGGTCGCTGTGTCGGATATACGAACAGAATCATTATCTGAGGTTTGTTTAATACCCATGTACATTGTACAGTCGTCAACAGAATTGCAGACCCACTGTAGAGTTATAAGATAACTATTATTTGAATGTTTTCATTCTAATAATGTTTGTCTAATAAATTGAGAAGTTGAACTTCAATACAAGCAAAGCCTTAGAATCTTGTTTGAGTTGAAAATATTCTAATATCAGCTCTACGGTGGGTCTGGAATTTTGTTTCCTGATTGTACCACTACTAGTAATAATACATAACCAAAGCTTCAAAAACTGGAAACCCCACACTCGGGCCTTCAACTAGGGTCGTGGTCCAACTTTTGACATATGTAGTTGGACCACAGGACTGTTCGGAGTCCTGTCCAACTAGTTGAACAGAATAGTTGAACTCTCGAACTCGAAAAATTATTCATTCTTTCATAGTATTAAAGGAAAGACGATCGGGAACTTCTAACTTACTTAAAACTATTTTAATTTTCAACATTTCTGGTATAACGACAACTTTAAAATTTAACACACACAAAGAAATAGGTAACAATTTACAACGAAGAAAGAAACATACACTAAAACATGCCTGCATCTACTTAGACCTTAAGGTCAAAGTGTTCCCTAAAGTAGGTTTATGGGACTTGGACCATAGGTGTCACAGATAGCCCTCCGTGCAGAAGATGCATGGAGGCAGAAGAAAACCCACATCACGTGCTCATGGAGTTCAGTAGCGTGGCAGATCAACGGGTTCGGTCCCTTCAATCGCCGGTATCTCTTACCCTGTAGGAACCTTCCTAGGTTCCTACAGGCCTTTTCAGGTGAAAAGGCTGCTTAACTTTCTGCGAGGACCTGGGACGGTTGGAGTTACAAGAAGGATATTCTTACACGCACAATAGCCTAAATGAAGAGGCTAAGTGCGAAAACAGCCATAACCCTAAACTAAGAACAGGAAGAAGAAAGAATTCACTATGTAAATGCATTCTTTTACAGTTCCCCCCTGCAGATCAGCAAGCGTTTCGCATCCTCATTCAGTGACGAACCATTACACCGACGTGACATCACTAAGGCCGAAACATACGATCACATCACTAGTTCGAACAGTTTCGGCTCTAACGTAACGTTAGTCGGTAACAGAATAGACGTCGCTAGTGATGGGGCACCGGGACAGCATGGGTTCGATACTGTCGCTTGCAAGGTTGATAATGGTGTTAAGAGTAATCGGTAAGATTTATATTACTTGCTTATACTCGTGTCTTGAATTTACTAAAGCACTTTCTTAGGGGATGCCTACGTTTACAGCGTTACACATAGCAGCTTTTGTATGCCAAATTGTATATGCTGAGACTTTACCCATTCGGGCAACACACGACTTCTCAGATACTTTTTATATTTATTGTCTGTTTTTTGTATTTACTTATCTCTGTAACTATCTCTTACTGTTTCTTATCTGTGTATATACTATGTCGTGTGTTTGTTCGAATAAATTATATTCTATTTTAAATTTTGCCCGATCTGTCCATTGCGCTGTTCGTTGAACTTGATATAGCAGTCGGGACTTTAAATGTTATATATTTTTATTGTTAACTAACTACGTCCCGCGGTTTCGCCCGCGTAATAATTTTCTGCGCAACTTTCTTATTTTTTTATTTCATAAGAACCTTCTCCTCATAATAACAAACAGACCAAAAAAAGAATTGGCCAAATTGGTCCAGACGTTGTTGAGTTATGCGCTTACCAACACATTTTGCGATTCATTTTTATATTATAGACTAGCTGCGCCCCGCGGTTTCACCCGCGTAATAATTTTCTACGCAATTTTCTTAATTATTTCTTTTATAAGAACCTTCTCCGGACAATAACAAATACAACAAAAAAAGAATTGGCCAAATTGGTCCAGGCGTTGTTGAGTTATGCGCTTACCAACACATTTTGCGATTCATTTTTATATTATAGATTATTTTAATAATAAATCAAAGACCTAATCCTGACTAATATTATAAATACGAAAGTTTTTGTATTTATTTGTCTTCACGGACAAACGGATTACCTATCTTCTTTTGATCCAAAAATTCCCTCGGATGAAACCATGAGGCGCAGCTTGTAGGCTATAGTTTACTTTAAAAAACTTAGGGATCCGTTATAAATAATATTGTAAACTTATCCAGTCACCTCCGCGGCGACTGGTTAATCTACTGGGAGCACGAGATCGGCCGACCCGACAAGGACACTCGCTTCAACCTCAAACAGATCAAGCTGCAAACGTTCACGGGACACACTCACACCGTCAAGTCTATACACTGTCTCGACAACGAGAACTCTTTCATGAGCGGATCTAAGGATAAAACTGTCAAACTGTGGTCGTTACGGAATCAGGTATGTTAAGGATCAATAACATTTTTTGATAGAAATTTTGTTCTGGAGATTCCCTATTTTTTTATAAGCTTTTATTTAGCTTCACCTGTCCCGGGGCCTAAGTTTGCTAATACAATTTTGTTTCAATAGAGTGTCGATGGAATCGTTATAGACATTTAATGACTAAAATATGACATTACATGTCAAATTGGTATTCTTCTGATGTTTACTATTCTATCGAAACACCAGTGATACACCACTGACTCACTTTGGTATTTTGCTCTAGAATCGTGGCTCAATGGAATCTCGATAGTTGTCAAAACGGTATATCGCTTAGCAACATATACCATGTTGCTAGGCAACACCAGCGACGTATCTATCACCATTTCATTGAGACTCCATAGCGATTTTATTGCGATGTTATTAAAACTTTAGCAGAATACCAAATAAAGTAACAATCTCGATATAATATAAACAGAGTCGCGATATAATGACAATGGTAAATCCATTAATGCAAAATAGCAGAATAAGGCTCGCGATGTCTGTCATCAAATTTTGTAAATTAAATTTTGATCTCAGGCTGAATATCTAAAAGTTTAGTATTATGTTTGTGGTATAGGGTGATGGCAACGCAACGAGTCAATGCAACTGGACGTACACTGGTCACAAGAAGGGCGTGTTGTCTCTCTCGTTCCTGGAGTCGCTGCGTCTTGCCGTCTCTACTGACTCCGTCGTTCACATATGGGACCCGTTCATGGAGAGTCTTGTTTCACAGGTACACATCTACATTCATTTATTTAAAAAAGTGCGAAATTCTGTTTTTAGTATTTTTTGTTATACCGGCAACAGAAATACATCATCTGTGGAAATTTCAACCGTCTAGCTATAACAGTTCATGAGATATCAACCGTATACCTATCCCGTTTTTACCCTTTGGGTACGGGACTCTAAAAATCAAGAAAGCATCAGCTGCCCTCTATCGGGGTTTTTATTTGAAGCCCCCGGAGCTACAGGACTTTTGCACTGGCCATTCGGGACCGAACCATAGCCAATGCCAACCCTTACCTTGCCACTCTTTCAGCCGGATATGCGATGTGTACGATTACCCCATCGCCCCAAGATAATTGACACTAATGTTGTTTCAGTTGGATAATCTAAAAGCTCCAGTGAGCATAGTGAGGTCGTTCGGTGACGGCTCAGCCGCCATTCTCGCAGCGACTGGAGACTCATTGAGGGTCATCGACGCTAGGGCACCGTATTCTGGATACGAACTCAAGGTCAGTTCATTTAGTTACATTTCATGTAACTCAAAGTCTCACTGGATCTAGTAACACTTTTAATGTAACTCAAGGTCTCAGTGAATTTAGTAACACTTTATGTACCTCAAGGTCAGTTCATTTAGTAACACTTTTTATGTTAACTCAAAGTCTCAGTGAATCTAGTAACACTTTTAATGTAACTCAAGGTCAGTTCATTTGGTAACACTTTTAATGTAACTCAAGGTCAGTTCATTTGGTAACACTTTTAATGTAACTCCAGGTTAGTTTATTTGGTAACACTTTTAATGTAACTCAAAGTCAGTTATTCAGCAACACATTTTTTTGGAACTCAATATCTGTAAAAGTAACATTTTTTATGTAGGTAATTCAAAGTCAGTGAATTTAGTAAACTTTTCTCAAACCGTCTAACATTTAACTTGTAATAGGTACCTTTGAGCGGCAGCTCATTTATCCGGTCGATGTGTGTGTGGCGTGGCGCGGGCGGCGGCGGGGGCGTGGCGTGGGCGGGGTGCGGCCTGGCTGCCGGTCACGTCGCTGTCATTGACCTGAGGACGGGCCTGTGTCGGGCTGCGTGGAAGGCGCATGATGGAGAGGTTGGTATTTAAGTATTTTACGGTCGGAGTCAGAATTGCAGATCCACCGTAGAGTCCTAAACTGCTATTATTAGAACCTTTTCAACTCAAGCAAGATTCTAAGGGCTGCTTGAGTCGAAGGTTAACCATCTTTCAACTCATAAAATAAGACAAACATTATTAGTTTGAAAACATTCCAATAATAGTAATTTTAGAACTCTACAGTGAGTCTGCAATTTTGTTGCCGACTGTACCTACAGATAGAATTTGTGTTATTTCACAATCCGATGATGAGTGACGTCTTATTTGACAATCCAGTCTTAATCTGTTCCTTATGTTTAAGGTGCTTCGAGTGGCGGCCGTCGATGAGAACAGAATATTAACATCAGGCTTGGATCAAGTGACGGCCTTGTGGAAGGCTGACGACGGCGAGCTCATCGCTCATCTCAAGTTAGTTTAAAGCCAATTATTCATTGAGAAACATATTTAAGATCCAAACTTTCTGAAAGAACACGTAAAGGCCGTCCACATCTAAGTTGTTCCAAACATGCCGCCTGAGGAGGTAGTATTGTTGGGTGCCATAATATCGGCTTCGTTTTAAATAATTTAATAAATTATTTTTTGTTTTTGTCCCACATAACCGCCATGTTTATAAACAAATGAAACACACGCCCACACTTGTACACATGTGTTGCGAAACTGTTTTGTTTCGGCGCTTTCCGCTACCATCGGGGTACTTCTATATGTTCCTACCAGTACTGAATAATAAATATTTATTTTGTAACCCGCAGAGGTACCACGGAACCAGTTCACTGCCTCTCCGTGTACTACAACGAGCTCATCTCCGGCACAACTAACAACCGTATCGGAGTCCACACCTCTTTAGACCAAGATGCCTCATTCTCCAGCACGAAACTACGCTCTGACACCTTCAAAGGAGTATTAACTTGTATGTCAGTGTTGCCACTAAATAGGCTTTTGTTATTGGGCAGCGATAACGGGTCTATTAGCTTACTTTGTTGAGAGTTTACAGGCACATGAGGCTCGATTAGACCAAGATGCCTCATTCTCCAGCACGAAACTACGCTCTTACGCCTTCAAAGGTGTACTCACGTATGTCAGTGTTGCCACTAAATAGGCTGTTGTTATTCGGCAGCGATAACATAAGCTTACTTTTTAAGACATTAGACCAACATGCCTCAAATAGTACAATAGATGAGACTTTATTAGACCAAGATGCCTCATTTCCAGCACGATACTACGCTTTACGCCTTCACATGTATGTCAGTGTTGCCATTAAATAGGCCGTTGTTATTATGCAGTAATGACATAAGCTTACTTTGTTAAGACATTAGACCAACATGCCTCAAACAGTACAAGAGATGAGACTTTATTAGACCAAGATGCCTCATTTTCCAGCACGAAATCACACTTTGTCACCACTTGGTTTAATAATTAAAAGAAAAAAAGACAATCTTTTCGAAAGAAGTGCAATTATTACGATTTATTTTATGTTAAAAGAAGTTAACAAAAATTGAATTTAATATCCCATAATGCCTTTATTTTTGATCTCTTATTAAATAATTAGTTTGTAGGTAGATAATTATTCTAACTATAGTTTTAATTTGACTAGAAACTTGCGTTTTAAGACTCCCAAAATACCAAAATATTGTGTACTTTTATAAAATCCAAGTGATATTAAATACTAGTTGCTCCCCGCGTTTCTGATTTCTTATGAGATCGAAACTTGTCCCAAATAAAACGTAAAAGCACGTGTTTTGTTCTCAATTCTACCAAAAACACACTTGTTATTTTTTAGGTGACTTCCAAAAATGGTAGCATCCACTTCCTGGGGCCGGAAATGGACGCTGTAAAAAAAATTATACGTTCAAATTTAAGTAATTCTATAAAGAAAAGTTTCGATATTCACAAGGACGAAATCTTTCCATATTCAGTAGGAATAATTCGCATGAAATCACGTTGAATCGTCTTAAAAACTAAATTAAGACGTACTGACGCCTGTACCCAATACAAATATAATTTAAAAACATTTTCCATTAAGTAATGCGAATTATAATTACTTAAGGTGAAAGGGTACCGGCGCTCTCTCCATCCAACGTAGTCGACTGTTTCCTCCATTGATAATGACACTAGCACAAATATTTTTGTGCCATAAAACCTATAACTGCCATGACTATGCCCCTATGTTTTGGTTATTTCATTTTCTAATTATCATAGAAATTAAGATTAAAAAAATATATATAAAGATAAAAACAAAACATAGGGTCATGACAGTTATAAGTTTTATGCAACAAAAATATTTGTCATTATTCAGGGAGAAAACAGTCGACTACGTTTGTATGGAGAGAGCCCCCGGTACTCTTTCCTCTTAATGAGTACACTGAAGTTTTGAACATCGAAGTACCGAAAGTCACTCGTGGGGCACAACCAGACAAAAAAAGATCAAAAATAGTACTTTTCAAAGTAGAGTTAATATTATAAATACTGACGTTTGTTTGTTTCCTCTTTACGGTCAATCGGCTTGCCCAATTTGGATGTAAATTAACACAGAGGTAGTCAATAGCATGGAGTAGGACGTAGGATGTTTTTCTTTCCGATATCCGAATTGGGATTTAAGCGGGTGTAACCGTGGGCCGCAGCAAGTGTTCTAATAAACGTAATAAGTACAAAAATAAATAATAATTGTTACCAAAAATATATATATTTATCTCAGTTATTATTCGTTTTAAGATTAATAATAATGTATATTTGTTACGGCAGGCGCCATAGTATCCATAGTTCCCCAGTATCCATCCCACACCATCACAAAAGCCCAAGTAGTTTTCACCTGTAGTTTATCAATAGTTCTATCCAAACCGGAGGTTGTCCTTGGCTGCATTTCATAGTGCAGACAGGGACAATCGTTTGGTGTTCACATCATACTTTGCAATTAAACTTGTTATTTTAAAGGGCCTCTACGTGTTGGCTTCGGCTCTACGCACGCTTTCCAAAGGTCAGGGGCTCCATAGCCCCGCATGTGTATTTGCAAATATATATTCTTGTAGTGAAGTAGTAATTTTAAATGATCATTAAAATCTATACTAATATTATATTAGTAGTTCTGCAAACAGTACTTTAAGAGCAAAAACTTTGAGGAGTTTTGTGTGAAAAGTTGGTTCCAGGTGCTTCATCAATCTAGAAGTTATAGGGCCGATTCCACTGGTACAAGTCTAGAAGTGAATAATTTACTGCATTTTGAACCAATTCTCCTCATCACGCCTAAGATCCTCAATTTACTAAGGTTTAAACATAAGTGAATCCAGGCATAGATCTTCATCAAGTTTTTATAAGACCAATTTTCAAATAAAAAAAAAAGGTTTATTGAAATCGGATCTCATATTCCGATAATCTTGTTATAGGTAATTTTTTTATTTTTTTTTATTTATTCCAATACAAAAAACTTAATCAAGTACAAAATTAAGGTGCAACAAAAACTCTTCCGAATTTATCTGTGCACCAGAAAAATTAATTTACTGAAAAAATTAATTTAATATACTGAAAAATAATTTACTGAATTTATTAATTTATTGAAAGATTAATTTACCGGGATATTTTAGTATGAAGCCTTGCACAATAATAGTAAGCCTGGCATAGACTAAGGGTCCGAACGGTTTTAGCCTGACCCTTGACACTATCAGCCCCCGTCGGGAGGAAACCGAAACGAAAAAATGTTTTGCTGCTCTTTCACTCCCGCGACTTTTGACGTGTTGCCGTCTTTGTCTTTTAAGTTTTATTCGTTTCGGTAGCCGTCCGATGGTTTGTGAATCAGCCTACTGTAAGATCAACTTATAATATTAATATAGGATTTTATTGATGGCATTTACGCACGATTTTATAAAATTGTGACAAAACACAGTATATCGTACCCCTAGATTCAATTAAGAAATCTTTATTTGAAAAAAGTTCCTAATATCTTATAAAGATTTTGTAAGGAAACATAGTATTTTGCTGTTCCTTTTAAAACAGTTTTTTAATTTTCAAATAAATTCACTTAAAATTGGCTTAAACTTACGTAAAGTACATCGTGCCAAATATACAAGTAGAGATTTAAATAAAAAAATAACTCAAAAAAACTGTATATTTGCTTTGAGTCGTGGCCAAAAAGTTAACTAAAAAAGGTCCCATAGTGCGACAAGAGATTAAAAACAAATAGCAAAGCTCTGCCAACTCCATTATACCACATACCAATTTTTTTTTACTCTATTTATTGAAGATCTTTTTATTATGGCCAATATAAATGTCTGTCCTTTCTTACCAATTTATCAAATAACAATTTTCTATTCAAATGTCCTTGCCTGTATAATAATTAAGTAATAAAAATGTATAGTCAGTATAATTAATAAAAATAACGTAAGATAAAGTAAAAGTTATAAATTATCTATAAGTAAACCTCTGTTGTAAATTACGATCATGTTAAAAATGTATTTAGAAATGGTATTTTTTTGTAATAATAATAATTTTAAAATTTAATTTTTGTTTAATTTATACGCAACAATTTTTAGTATTTTATTTCCGGGGCTTAATCGCGAGGAGACCGCGACCATGACTATTGTAAAATAGTCGAAACGAGAATTAAAAAAAAATACGCGATTAAAACCCCGGGAAAATTAATACTATGAATACAAATCGTGTGAGTTTAAAAAGTTTATTTGCAACATTTTTTTGTTCAATTTTTGGAATACCAAACAAAACTTCTAGCGCAGTTCTATTCCTGAGGCATGTAATTGTTAAATTACTTGTTAAATACGCATTATGACGCTGAATGAATGAATGAAACCCCATGAGTTTCTTGTGCCTTCTTCTCATTGGTGGGCGCGTTCCGAAGGCACACATCCTAACTTAGTTTTTAAGACGATTTCAAGTGGTCTATGTACAATTGTATTAAGCATCCCAAGAAATATTTTTTTTTGATTTGATTTGATTTGTATTGAATCAATTCCTAGAGTAAGATCCCGCCAGACCTTCGTGATTTTATAAAAGCTAAGTTTTATCTTAATTGCTCAGCGCATGTACAACTACCGCGCTGAGTAGTGGTTTCACCCGGGTAAGTCCCGATCCCGTGGGAATATCGGGATAAACAGTAGCCTGTGTTAATCCAGGTCTTTAGCTATCTACATACCGAGTTTCATCGCAATCCTTCCAGTAGTTTTTGCGTGAAGGAGTAACCAACATACACACACACACAAACTTTCACGTTTATAATATTAGTAGGATAGGATGTATTTACGTCCATGTGTACAACACAGGTATGAACGATGTGCTTATTATAAAATTCATACCATAGTGGCTTGGGGAGGTATTAGGTAGGAAAGCCAACAATCGAACCAACAATTTTGCAAAAAAAAACGCCTATAGTTTTGTACCAATCGATAATGTTCTATCGCCATCTAGCCCAGACTTGTGTTATGTGTGCTAGACAACGGATATACTTCTTATATACTTTTCTTTTGTAAATATATACTTATGATACATGGAAACAACCAGACCACAGACAAATATCTAAGCATAAATACTTGTCTGAGGCGGGAATCGAACCCGCAACCCTGTGTTTGGCAGTCCGGCATGGTGACCATTGTGCCAACCGGGTCGTCACCGGGTAATAGGTACCACGGACAACAAAGTAAACACTCAACCGAAGAAATGTATTATAGAAAACTTCTTTCTTTTTGAAATCCTATTAAAATGATTAAAAAGTCACTTTGACTTTATTAATTCTGCTCACAGATTTTGCTTAGGTATTGACGTAAGAAAATTTTATTTAGCCTTCGCTTAGGAGTAAAGTATTGTGTGCTTCACAGTTCTTAAAGTGTATGTACTAATCTTTGCGATTAAAGAATATATTACAAATTGAAGTCCCCGTAGTTCGGTGATATTTGAGGTGCGATGCCTCAACAGAGTAATTATCACCACGCGGGCCACGGGCACCGCAAGTCTTCAGTGTCCTTGCTGGCGGGGCATAGAGCGAGCATCCTCGCACCTGCCCCCGACGCTTCCGAACTAAACCTGCTTAAAGAAGAAACTCACACTGGAGACCACTTCTTAACCCCTGAACAGTTAGAAGTCGTTTACCGCACCAGCGTTAAAGAAGGCCTGACTCAGACAATGGCTGTGGAATTACTAGAGTTCTACGGCCCTAACGCCCTCAAAGAACTCCGAGGTCATGGCTACTGGAAAATATTTCGGCACAATCTCTTTGGATGGTTTCAGTGCGTTCTCTGGATCGGAGCGATTCTTAACTTCGTCGCTTACTTCACTGCTGACATAATCGATACTGGAGACTCAGAAGGAGGGCATTCAAAGAAGGAGTACTTGTACCTCGGTTGCGTGATCGTGGCCACAGTCGTCGGAACCGGTATGTTCGGATTCTACCAAGAAGCTAAGAACATTGCTGTGATGAGTGGATTCGAAAAACTAGTGCCGCCGAATGCTGTCGTCATTCGAGACGGAGCGAAGAAACTTATTCCCAACAGTGATGTCGTTGTCGGAGATATTGTAGAAATGACGGGCGGGGAAGTCGTGCCAGCTGACGTTCGAATACTAACCTGCACTAATTTCAAAACGGACATGTCTTCGTTGACTGGCGAGTCTGAACCAATAAAACATAGACCGGAATGTACGCATTCGAATCCACTAGAATCAAAAAACATGGCATATTTCAGCTGTCCGATTAATGAAGGAACCGCTACAGGCGTTGTGATAGCTACCGGGGAATTGACGCAAATCGGGAAGATCGCCGGCCTCGTAACTGGTCTTGAAAAAGAAGAAACGCCTATCGCTAAAGAAATCACTCACTTTATTAAACTGATCTGCGGTGTTGCTTTCGTATTTGGCGCTCTATTTTTCGTCATGGTATTTATAATACAAAAAAGTTGGCTATCCGCTCTGCAGTACATGTTGGGAATAATCTTGGCCAATGTTCCAGAAGGTCTAATAGTCACTTTAACCGTATGTATGACGCTTTCGGCCAAACAGCTTAAAAAAAAGAATTGTCTGGCCAAACATCTCCAAGCTGTCGAGACTCTTGGATCGACGTCCTGTATCTGTTCTGACAAAACTGGTACACTCACGGAAAACATGATGACGGTATCTCATTTGTTTTGTAATTACAAAATTTACGATAAAGCAGACCATGCCCACGTCTCGGACGCGACTTATGCGAACCTGTGCTTAGCTGCTTGCCTCAACCTTAAAGCTGAATTTGATTCACAATCCTTGAATGAACCTATTGAAAAGAGAAAGATTATTGGTGATGCTTCTGAACGGGCCATTTTGCGATACATGGAAGCTAACCGTTCAGCTACTCAACTACGAGCGGATAACCCGAAAAAGGCTGAGATACCTTTCAGTTCGGCATATAAATATGCTGTTTGTATTAACTTACTACAAACAACTCAGACCCACTACTTAATCATGAAAGGAGCTCCAGAAATAGTAATGGAATACTGCACGTCTGTACACACTGACGAAGGACAACAGCCTCTCACACCACAAGCGAAGAAAGAATTGAAAGAAAATTTTATCAAACTAGCCAATATGGGTGAACGTGTAATCGGCTACTGCGATATGAAGCTACCAATTGAACAATATCCGATAGGATTTAAATTCGATACTCAGAACAAAAACTTTCCTATCGAAAATCTAGTTTTTCTAGGAGCCATATCTATGATAGATCCACCTAGAAAAGATATCGATAAATCTATTGCTCTTTGCAGGCAAGCGGGAATAAAAGTAGTAATGGTGACCGGAGACCATCCCGTTACAGCTCTGGCTATATCTCGACAATGTGGTATGATCACTATGCCCACAGCTTACGACTATGCTTTTGAACATCACATTGAACTGTCTGATGTTCCACCGCATATTAAAAATCAGTTCAATGCTGTAGTCGTTACAGGTGAGGAATTGAGAAAAATGAGTGTCTGTGACTTAAAAGCTGTTTTGAAAAAGTATTCTGAAATAACCTTCGCTCGTACCAGTCCCCAACAAAAACTTTTTATCGTAGAAACATTTCAATCTTTGAAATACATAGTAGCTGTAACAGGTGACGGCGTTAATGACTCACCAGCTCTGAAAAAAGCCGATATAGGCATAGCCATGGGAATTAATGGCACAGAAGTATCTAAACAAGCTGCAGACATGATACTTTTAGATGATAACTTCAATTCTATTGTATTAGGTGTTCAGGAAGGGAGAAGAATATTCGATAATCTGAAGAAAACAATTGCATATACGTTGACTTCGAACACCCCTGAAATGTTGCCTTTTGTCCTGTATGCGTGTCTTGGAACGCCATTACCTCTGACGCTGATGTTGATACTTGTCATCAATGTTGGTACTGACCTATTACCTGCTATGAGTCTCGCTTATGAGACGTCAGAAGAAGATATTATGGCGATCCCACCTAGAAAATCAAGCGACCATTTAGTAAACCGGGTTCTGATTTTCATGGCTTACTTTCAAATAGGACTGATTCAGTTTTTTGGCGGAATGTTTGCTTATTTCGTGGTATTTGCGCAAGACGGTTTCTTTCCATCTTCTCTTATATTTGTCAGAGATGAATGGGAGTCGAAGGGTCTCGTGAAGGATACACTTGGCCGGAAATGGAGTTATGTTGATAGGAAATCAGTAGAGAAGAAAGCTCAGACGGCCTACTTCGTAGCCACTTGCATGACGCAGATATCTGATGTTATTATTTGTAAGACAAGACGAATTTCTCTGATCAAAAAGGGGATGAGCAATCACGTTATGAACATAGGTATTCTTGTAGAGGTAATTGCGATGCTCATGGTGACCTATGCACCGTTCTGTCACGAGATTTTCAGCACCGAGCCGCTGTCATGGTTCGATTTCTTCCTAGCGATACCTTTTATGTTGCTAATGATTGTAGGTGACGAAATCAGACGGTACATTATTAGGAAGAACCTTTCCAAATGGGTCGAACTAGAAACTTATTATTGAATTATTTATTTTCCTTTAATTTAGAGCATGTTTCTTAATTTTCAATTGAATTGTCCCAGAAAAAAAAAGGTTTCTTGATACTAGAAATAATACTCTCCGTATAGACGCAGGAAATAATTTCTTAAAGTAAAAAATCTTAAAATTAAATGCATAGTTATTAATGTTAAATTTTCTTTTCTTATATTACGAATACTGCTTATTATTTTCAAGAACATTTATTAAAACCAAGAAATTGTTTTCCAGCGTACCTAATATAAGGAAACGATTAGTTCTTGCTTCAAAAAACCTTTTTATGTGTTATAGGCACCTACTTACCTTAGTTTTCGGATTAAAGTGTTGGTCAATGCGTTATTTGCTGACTTCCTACTATATCTACTTAGTTACTACCACTAAATTTAAGTAGACATTTGTAGTCTTGTTGCCTACAAATTGTAGGTATTTTTTTAAGAACAGTTAGGGAGTTGCGTTTTGTTTGTTATGTTTGAATAAACTTTATTTCTTAATACTTCTATTTTTTGAGAAACAATTATTTACAAACTAGCTGTTGCCCGCGACTTCGTTTGCGATGTGGTTTTGGGTTATATAGAATACCTAGCATTTTTCGGCATAGATACAATTTATCATTCGGTGTAAGTTATAAAACAAAATAGGTAGTTACATTGTTTTTAAACTATATTTTTAATTGATTTGGCGAAGGCACTTTACTTACTCATACTCCGAAAGTAGGTCTAAAGATGCCTAAAGAGCGTGTAGAAAGAAAAACTTTCAGCCCTAGGGAAAATCGCTTTCACTGACAGCTGTCATGTCAAATTATGGCTTCGCACGGCTCATCCATACTGCCAGAGTACTGACAGAGAGTACATAATAGGTTTTTTCTTAGTAATCGAATTCAGGTAGAAATATTTAGTTCAAGATATCTTATTTAATAAAATAAATGTAAAGGTGAAAATGGTCAAAGCGACGTATGACCATGCTGCGCCTCTGCCGGCGCCCTGTCAAGATGTTGCAGATGTGGCTTTATGCGACCGTGCGGTCAGTGTTGTTCCTTGAGTAAAAAAATACTGGCAGGAAATGCTTGCATTTTGAATGATTTTAATTAGTATTATCTTTTGTTATTTTATTATGTTTTTGTGTTAAGTTTAATCTGGTTTTTCATTTATGATTGTGTATTTTGTGTAAATAACATTTTCTAGACAAACCGTGTTACAAAAACTGTAATTTAAATCTACGGACTTCGCGTCATTACTCAGTGTTGGATAAACTAATTTATAAAAATCACTTCGGTTAGTACCGACGTATTTGAGTATTGAAAACATATTGAAAACAAACAGCAAAAACAAAAAAATCTACATAATCTATAACCTCTTTGGTCCCAACCTTGTAAGAGGATCAGGTAGTATGGAGTCTCTCATTCACTCTCGTTATTAGGAAGAATTTTATGTTTATTCGTAATGAAAAGCACAGTGTTTACCTCGGGTTTGTTTTGTTTACCCAAGGTGTGAAAGTCACTCATTTAGTCCCTCGAACTATTAGCGCCCTCGCTACGCTCGGGCGCCAAACTCCGTCTCGGGACTCAATGAGTGACTTTCACACCTTGGGTAACAATGTACTATTTTTGTTAATTTTTCACAAATAAAACATAATACACAACAATATGATAAGCTAAAACTAAGTCCAATTTCTATTCGCACAAATTTTTCAAAATACTTTGTCTTCCTAGTTATCTTTAGATTTTTGTAAATTAAAGAAAAAATAATTATCAACTACCTTTGTGTCTCGATTCATATTCTTCAATTAATCATATAAGAGGTTATTATAGTATTTATTACACCAACATCATGCAAATAATAATCTATTTTGGTGCAAATAATAATATACATTGTTTTTATTATCAAATAATAATATTAATGATTAAAAAGAAAGGCCATTGGACAGAACAAATACTAATACTTAAAATAACGCGATGCACATTGAGATCCTTACATATTGATAGCAGGCATTACGTTGAACAAAAAATGCTTTCACACCAAACATCTAAAGCATCTCGGAAACGGGGTATTTGAAGGAACGTGATGTCCTATGATTTCACAAAAGTGCACGGTGCTCTTTGAGACTCATACCTATCGATAGAGGGCATCTAAAAAAATAATAATAAAAACACCAACCCTCTAAAGCGTTTTCGATACAGGGTTTTTGAAGAAACGTGATGTTCCTTGATTTTCTAAGAGTGCGCGGTGACTTTATGCCAAAAATAATTGTGTAAAATTATGTTATGCCTAGTTTAGGTTTTTATGTCAAAACCGATTATTCCAAAACCTTTATGGCAAACTACAAAAGGACATTCAACTTCTAAAGCGAGACGTTTCGGAAATGGAATATTTAAAGAAAAATGATAAACTATAATTTTTCAAAAGTTTGCGGTTCACTTTGAGTCCCATACCTATCGAAAATGACAAATAATGCCATCAAACAAAACCTATAAAGCGTTGGGCATAATTTATTCATCGGGTCTAAAATCACAGCGCAAAAAACATAACATAACATATAACCACGCTACCATACTGAATGTCCGGACCCCTTTTCCAATTTTCTAAATTCTTGACCAAAATACCCAGTTTTTTTATTAGGTAGCTGGCAGGCCTACGTAATTTTGGGAAAAAAATGATTTTTACAAATAACTACCTGTATATTTTTTAACCGACAGCAAAAAAGGAGGAGGTTCTCAATTCGTCACGTATATATTTATTTTTTTATGTATGCTCGCTGATTACTCGTAAACTCTTGGAGCGATTTGGAAAATTCTTTTTTTGTTTTTACTATTTAAGGTTTCCGCTACTTGAACTCATAATTCAAACTATAGCAGGAGAAAAGCGCGATAGAAGTGTACCATCGGAGGTCTTCGGTAAAGGAGATCGGTAATATTATGTAGTAGTACCTCTTTGTACTAACCTCATTTTCAGTTTCACGTAGGTAGTATTAAATGCAAACTATAAGAGTTTTGGCGGGAACGAGTTAACAACATGTCGTGCTGCAGTTTTATTTTCATGAAACTTAGATGTAACCCGAGTTGAATTGTATAATTCTGGTGGAATGTTATTCAATTTAGTTCTGTGAAAGTGCACAAGTGTAGTGAAAGTAAAAATCAGTGTCAAACATGCAGTTTTCTCGTTGCCTCCAAATCTCCTATTAAGGTTATGGTAAACTTGCCACCGCTTTACTATAGCCCCTGACTTGACGGACTATGACGACTTTGACTGTATTGAAACACTTTAGGCCCGATTTATGAAAAATCGGGTCATAATTTGATGCAAAATATAACTTGACACTGGCTAAATGCACACGTGCGAAGCCATAATAAAAGAAAAAAAAAAATGCAAACTATTTGGTTTTATGACAGCTGTCATCTTGAGCGGAGGCATGTACTGCAGCCCTACCATGACTTTTTGAAGAACTCGAAAAAAAGAAACACTTTTTCGATCACTCTCTTGTCCGTTTGTCTGTCAGTGTGTCACTACCGATATTCTCAGAGACGGGTGGACCTAGTAAGTTGATTTTTAGGAAGTTTCATAGTAAATACTCAATATATTATGTTTAATCGAATACGTAAAAAACCCGTGGTAAGGGTACTGTTCCCTTCTGACGTTCGATTACGTTTTACCACGGAAAAATGTTTCGATTTCACATTTTTTAAATGTTTTTTTATCAAATATCTTAATTATTGTATTAAACTCAAATTGAAACATACCCTAAATGTTAATCTGATATTTCCTGAACATATTTGTGTGGACCTTGTCGAAATCTGTTCTGTAGTTTATGAGATTACCTGGTTCAAACAAACAAACAAACAGACAAACAGACAAAAATTCTAAAAACCACCCTATCGTGTTCAGCTAACGATTTAAAGACGACCTGTGTATTTTTTTTCAGGATATCTTACAATCACAGATTTTTTGATGTCTACAGATTTATTATATGTATAGATAACTTCTTCTATACATATAATGCGAGTGTATCCCATATTGCCCGATAACTTGGTCCGGTGCCGGCCACATGGGAAAGCTTTGTCCTGACTGACTGATGGATCAACGCACAGGCTAAACCGCTGACCGTAGAGACCTGTAACTTGGAGGGTGTGTTCTTTGTATGACGTAGGGATCCGATAAGGATTTTAAAAAATTCAACTCCTAGGCTGATGAAGCCGCGGGTAAAAGCTAGTTGATTTACTTATTGGACTATCGAACCTTGTTGCCGAGCGATAGTCGACTATCGATCTGTAACACAGCACTGTTTCCGATCTAAATATGGCCATTTCCGAATAGTACCAAATGTGATCACGGCTATTTGATATCCAGGAAGCTATTATAGCTAAGGGATTTTGGCAAATAGAACTAGAATAGAATAGACATTTATTAGAAAAGATTAGAAACATGGGCAATTCTTCGAAACCGAGTGTTTTTACATAATTTATCTGGCTCATTTTTATTTTCTTATTTTGCTCAATGAAAGAGGCTTATATGGTTAAACATAAGTTTAGAATTCGATTAAAATTAAAGGCACTCAATTAGACCTATTGGTTTATGAAATATGACCAGTTAAAAAAATGTGTAACCAGATAAATGATAAACTAACCAAAAAAATGAGAAAATGTGTTCATTTAAATTAGAACTGCGCAGATAAATGAGACTAGCTTTGATTTTCAGTACTTTTTTTTTTTTTTTTTTTTTTTATTATGGCTTCGCACGTATGCATTTAGCCAGTGTCAAGTTATATTTTGCATCAAATTGACCCGATTTTTCATAAATCGGGCCTAAAGTGTTTCAATACAGTCAAAGTCGTCATAGTCCGTCAAGTCAGGGGCTATAGTAAAGCGGTGGCAAGTTTACCATAACCTTATTAGGAGATTTGGAGGCAACGAGAAAACTGCATGTTTGACACTGATTTTTACTTTCACTACACTTGTGCACTTTCACAGAACTAAATTGAATAACATTCCACCAGAATTATACAATTCAACTCGGGTTACATCTAAGTTTCATGAAAATAAAACTGCAGCACGACATGTTGTTAACTCGTTCCCGCCAAAACCCCTTTCAGTACTTAATCTATTTATTTTAATGTCAATATACATTTGTAAGAGACATAACTTTATCTTTTTTAGAGAATTAGTATTCAAAATAAAATAGCTTCACTCAAAATAGTAATTAATCAAAAAAAAAAAGGAGTTATGAAATAATCAACATCACATAATAGAAACTATAAAATGTTAAAGTAATTAGTCAAAAAAAAAATGAAATAAACAACATCACAAAGGAACTATAAAATGTTAAAGTAATTAATCAAATAAAAAGTAATTATGAAATAATCAACATCACATAATAGGAACTATCTATAAAATGTTAATAATTACAAAACAATAATGTTATTGCATCGTGCGAGCTTCGTACAGTCGTACCATATACATACACGTTAAGCGAATGCTCGGCCGAGCTACATGGTAGGCGGAGTGCGGGTTATTAGGTTTTATTATCTTGATTCGGTCGCCGCGTTCAAAGCCCGCGATAAAAGCTACACAATAGCTTAAATAATAAATTAAAATGAACATAGGACAGACAGAATTGGAAAAACAATGTATAGAATTAAGTAATAGGCACATAATAATGAAAAGTCCGGGATGCCGTGTCTATCGTAAATGAACCAACCTCAGCTGTAATGCTACAGCAAGCATAACGCCAGACTACAGCGCTGGTTACTTGTACTTGTATACAGGCTATTTTCCGCCATTGGACCCTTTTTAATTATGTCCTTTTTGCGTGAGGATGGAGTAGGCTTGCACAGCACCTACTACCCTCTCAGCTTAGTCGACCATGTCCAGAGGAGAGACCTTGTCAATACTTCTGGAGCCAACTAAGCCGCGGGTTTCACGATGTTTTCCTTCACCGTAAGAGCAATGTCAATTAGCGCACATAAATTTTTGTTAAGAAAAATACATTGGTGCACGGCCCGCCGGGATTCGAGCCCACGACCTTCAGAATGAAAGTCGAGGTATCTACCACTAAGCCAACACCGCTCTTTGCGCGCTAGTTAACTACAACGTCGTCGAAGCTGCGACTAAAAGCTAGTAGATATAAATAAATATAAATAATAAATATAAATATTGCAGGACATTCCACACATCGCCATCTAGCCCCAAGCTAAGTAACTAGACTTGTGTTATGGGTGCTAGACAACGGATATACTACTTATATACTTTTCTTTTGTAAATATATACTTATAATACATAGAAACAACCAGACCACAGACAAATATCTAAGCATAAATACTTGTCTGAGGCAGGAATCGAACCCGCAACCCTGTATTTGGCAGTCCGGCATGGTGACCATTGTGCCAACTGGGTCGTCAAATACAAGTGTGACATGATATATACCAGTGTGATAAGTCAATGTAAATCGGTGCACTTGCGACACGGTATCAGTTCAATAATCTTGCGAATTATATGTCTCAAACACACATGAATGGGCGCGGCTGTTTGATATGAATTTAAAACTGGCCTCGCATGGTGACCCACATTGCACCCAAATGCATTGCCTGATCTAACAAACTTGATAATGTGGTGTGTGGCCAGTTTGACCGCGTTCTTAACCGACATCAAAAAAGTAGTAAAAAACTATCTATACTAATATTATAAAGCTGAAAAGTTTGTTTGTTTGTTTTAATGCGCTAATCTCAGGAACTACTGGTTCGAATTGAAAAAATATTTTTGTGTTGTATAGTCCATTTGTCGAGGAAGGCGGCTATAGGCTTTTTTGTATTTCGATATTCCCATGGGATCGGGAGGTACGCGGGTGAAACCGCGAGGCGCAACTAGTAATATTTATTTATTTTTACTTTTATGTAGTTATGTTTACCGATTATGTACTCGGAGGTGGCTTAACCAATTTTGATGATTATTTTTGTGTTAGAAGGGGGATAAGCTCGAGGGTGGTCCCATAAATTTTGGATTTATAAGAACAAAGCCCATAGACACGCACGGAAAAAAATGTATCTTGAAGCAAGAAATAAAATGATCCTCTCATTAAAGACGCTAAAGAATAATTTTTCGTTTTTTTAGTAAATGGTTTTCAAAATAATAAGCAGTTTTCTTAATTTAAGAATAGTCTACAATTGTACCAAAACCTTTAGAATAAAAATTAAATTTAATATTGCAAGACAATCCACTCAGCGCCTTCTAGAACCTAGCAAAGCAATTAAGTTAGTGTTATGGTAGATAGAATACTTAATTACTTTTCTTGTGTAAATACAAATGAAATATTTGCTTGAAGGTATGAAGGTACGATCTCTTCCAGGCAACCATTGGACGAACGAGAATAAAATATCATCCTCTTATTTCTTAAACCGCTTTCCGCTTTGTTTGACGACCCAGTTGGCACAGTGGTCACCATGCCGGACACAGGGTTGTGGGTTCGATTCCCGCCTCAGACACGAATTTATGCTTATATATTTGTCTGTGGTCTGGTTGTTTCTATGTATTTCCAAAAGAAAAGTATATAAGTAATATATTCGTTGTCTAGCACCCATAACACAAGTCTAGTTACTCAGCTTGGGGCTAGATGGCGATGTATAGAATGTTCTGCGCCATATTTATTAATCTGCTTACTCTACGACCACACCTCAGTCCCTAGTAATGTTTTCAAACAAAGCCGCAATATGTTTCATGTTAGGTTGTGTCAGTTTTGTTTCTAACTAACACTATATTTAGGTATACCTCTAAGATACTTTGTAAATGTCGTATGTCACATTCAATATTAATAGAAGTATAACCACCCTATTTTAATTAATATAAATAAATATGACGGGACATTCCACACATCGCCATCTAGCCCCAAGCTAAGTAACTAGACTTGCGTTATGGGTGCTAGACAACGGATATACTAATTATATAATTTTCTTTTTAAAATATATACTCATTATACACAGAAACAACCAGACCACAGACAAATATCTAAGCATAAATTACTAGCTGCGCCCCGCGGTTCCGCATTAGTCCCGATCCTGTGGGAATATCAGAATGATTTGATAAATGATGATTTATATTACTGCTTCATGTTTCAATTCGAACCAGTAGTTCCAGAGAGCACGTGCAAACAAACAAACAAACTCTTCAGCTTTATAATATTAGTATATTTATTTAATCACTCATAATGCCTAAAACTCCTGCGCAAGTTCGCATACATATCAGCGATACGCCGCAGTCGGCGCGGGCGGGCGAGTCGATGAAAGAAAAAAGTGTGTAATTGGAAGCAAATTAAAAAAAATCGGTTTAGGAATCTTAGAACAAGCGGTAGAGTAGTTTTAATGCAATAACTAACTGCGCCCCCCAGTTTCAACGACGAAAGCCCCGATCTCGTGGGAATATCGGTATAAAAAGTAGCCTTTGTGATAATCCAGGTCTCCAGCTATCTACATAACGAGTTTCATCGCAATCGGTTTAGTAGTTTTTGCGTGTAGGAGGAACAAGGATAGAATAGTTGCAATTAGTAAGATTAACAATCTATACAATCATATAAAATGCTTTGTCCTGAATTACTGACGTATCAACGCATAGCCAGCCTAAACCGCTGATCATAGAGACCTGAAACTTGGAGGGTGTGTTCTTTTTATGACGTAGGCATCTGATAGGAAAGGATTTTTCAAAATTCTACCCCTTAGGGGGTAAAAAAGGGAGGCAAAGTATGTATGGGACAAGTTGATTCCTTGGTCCAATCTACTAATTTTACACGAAGTCGTGGGCAAAAGCTAGTTTTAGTTATAAGCGAACGGGTATTTTGCGTTTAACGGATATTTATTGAACACAGCTGCCTACACCGAAAAGTAACCATACAAATTTATGTTAAAATGTCTAAATAACTCAATGAAATAACTGCACAAATTAGGCCATTTGTTCCCATTAACCCAAAATCTTGTTACCTACTTATTTATTTTAAGTAAATTAAAGTTAATAACACCTTAAATAGATGCAGGTCTTTTGAATAAAAAATGAAGTTGGCGTTAGGTAATTCTTAAATAAATTAGATTGATTGACAGTGAATAGGTGTTTGTGTGTTAAAACTTAATTGAACCTACATATTTAAATTCCTCTAAAGGAATAAAATTCAATATCCTGACTCCTGACTGACTAACTGAGTGAGCGATATATTAAAGCACAGCTCAAACCAATAAGGATCGGGCTACAGGTTGCTGATAAAACGTAGAAATCCACTAAGAAAAAAAAATTGAAAATTCATACTCATATGCAGACTAAGGGGCCGTCCAATAATAAGGTGTTTTTTTTGCATTTTTAAGCCCTCCCCCCTCCCCCTTGTATAGACTATCCCCCCTCGCATATATTACGTCTATTTGTAGTACCTACAAAGAATCTTTATTATTTTGACGACCCAGTTGGCACAATGGTCACCTTGCCGGACTGCCAAATACAGGGTTGCGGGTTCGATTCCCGCCTCAGACAAGTATTTTTGCTTAGATATTTAACTGTGGTCTGGTTGTTTCTATGTATTATAAGTATATATTTACAAAAGAAAAGTATATAATTAGTATATCCGTTGTCTAGCACCCATAACACAAGTGTAGTTACTTAACTTGGGGCTAGATGGCGCTGTGTGGATTGTTCTGCAATATTTATTTATTATTTATAAAAACTTAGTTATTGTAGACAATTTTTCGCCGCTTAACGGTTGAGTATCGCGCGTTTGCCGAAAAAATAGATACACGTGATATACTACTACACCCCCCTCCCCCTTGTGATATTTCGTGATTTTTTATGGACCCCCCCCCCTTTCGAGACTCACGTGATTAATGGACAGCCCCTAAGTCGCGGACATAAACTAAATTATGGATCTGACTGGACGATTTTGTTCAGCAATTTGTTGAGGTGATTAGATGCTAGTAAAGACTTCACTAATAATTGTCCACACCGCAGCGAGGGCGCGATGCGTGTGTTAATTTCCGGGGTTGATTAGTACCTAATTTATAGCGGTGTGGGCTTAGTGGTAGATACCTCGACTTTCATTCTGAAGGTCGTGGGTTTAAAGCCCGGCCGGCGTGCACCAATGGATTTTTCTTAAGAAAAATTATGTGCGTTAATTGACATTACTCTTACGGTGAAGGGAAACGTCGTGATGAAACCCGCGGCTTAGTTGGCTCCAGAAATATTGACAAGTTCTCTCCTCTGGACATGGTCGACTAAGCTGAGAAAGTAGTAGGTGCTGGCAAGCCCAATCCATCCTCACGCAAAAAGGACCCAATTAAAAAGAGTCTAATTGCGGATAAACAGCCAAGAATCAGTCAGTCAGCTTCAGCCTAGTACCTAAGTTCTATAACGTGAACTAAGTGGGGCGCGCGGATTCTCTTCGCGGTGTACAATCAACGTTCAAAACTACCCCGGCACCGTAACGTTGACAATCCAGTGTAGCACTATTTGAACATTATAACAACGTAACCTGTAAAGCGAACCCACGTCGGTTGGTGCAGCGGGTGGGGGCTTATACCACTCACAACTAAATACATAGCTAACATGTTAAAAATAATAATCACACTGAGTACTTTTAATTTAAGTATTTATGTTTGTGTGTTACATCTATTAGAAGAAGGTCGTAAGTCCAATACTTACTGATAGTATTATGGTAGCAAACTGATAGAGCCCATAATAAGACCTCTAGGACGTACTACGTCTACCTCTAAAAGCTAAGGTGGCCGCGAGAAGACGCAACACGTGTGGTTAAATGAGCATGTTTATTTAACTAGGTATCACCTGCGTATCTATTTATTTATTCTATTCTATTCTATTCTATTGTATCTCCCGATCCCGTGAGAATATCGGGATAAAAATAGCCTATGTTATCCTACTAATATTATAAATGTGAAAGTTTGTGTGTGTGTGTGTTTGTTACTCCTTCACGCAAAAACCACTGGACCGATTGCGATGAAACTCGGTATCTAGATAGCTGGAGACCTGGATTAACACATAGGCTACTTTTTATCCCAAAATTCCCACGGGATCGGGACTTTGCGGGTGAAACCGCGGGGCGCAGCTAGTTTCCAATAAATAAATGTAACCCATACCAAGTGTACAAAAACAATCTTTCCTGTTTATAATTTTAGTATAGGCTGGTGAGGGATACCTACCCTTTTTATCCCGATAGTTCTTTAGTACGCGGGCGAATTCGCGGGGTGCAGCTAGTTTTTTCATAAAATTTTAATAATCAATAATTTTTATTAATAACTAGCTGCGCCCCGCGGTTTCACCCGCGTAAGTCCCGATCCCGTGGACATATTGGGATAAAAAGTATCTTATGTCCGTCTCCTGGCTCTAAGCTACCTCTCTACCAATTTTCACCCAAATCTGTTCTGCCGTTCTTGAGTTATAAGTGGTGTAACTAACACGACTTTCTTTTATATATATAAAGATTTTTTTAATATTTTTCCAGTTCTTTTCTATCCAAAGGTTGCCTGGAAGAAATCGCTTTCAGCAATAAGGCTGCCCATTTGTGCAACTTATACTTTCTAGCTATTACTTTACTTTGTGTTTATCGTGTTCTGTTTCTTTCTGTGTTGTACAAATAAAGTTATCTATCTATCTATCTTTAAGTCAGTATAAAGTAATAACGAAAACTTTGTACGCATTGCATCAGTCTCTTATAAGTAGACATATCTAAAATTAAGTTAGGTACGTTTTTAGATCAAAAGTCTACGCTTGAGTACGGCAACTAGGTTATTAGTGTCGAAAACTGATACATTTTAAAGGTTCCGGCCAATTATTAACAAGTATGTAGGTAAAGGTAGGTCCGTAACCCACACAATATTATTAAATGTGCCATAAACAGCATGTAAGAGGTTTAATTTTAGAGCAAGTGAATTAAATACTGAACTTATTAGATCAATACTGAAGCCTACTTGTACAGTAGTAGTCTTATACTTACTTCGCTGGCTCATCGACCTCGGATCTTGGGAGAGTCTTCCATCGCTCCCTATCCTGTGCTAAGACAGTCGGCTGCGTAATTGCACCCCCCGGTAGAGTTCTTAAACTACTATTATTGGCATGTTTTCATTCTAATAATTTTTGTTTGATAAATTAATGAGTTAGAAGACTTTAAACTTCAACTAAAGCTGGTGTCCAGAACCTTGCTAGTGTTGAAAACATTCTTATAACAGCCATTTTAGAGCTCTACGGTGGGTCTGCAATTATGAGCCGACCGTACCTACTTTTATAAAATATAATATATTAGCTGATGGTACAATTACGCCAAAAAAGTAGACACGCACCGTAGAGTTTCGAAATTGCTCAATATTTATTTAAGTTTATTCTATTTACAATTTCAGCTATTTTAAAGTTGAAAACATTATACCAGAGCGGTGTTGGCATAGTGGTAGATACTTTGATTTTCATTCTGAAGGTCGTGGGTTCAAATCCCGGTCGGCCGTGCACCGAAGAATTTCTCTTACGGTGACGGAAAACATCGTGATGAAACCCGCGGCTTAGTTGGCTTCAGAAGTAATGACAAGTTCTTTCTCCTCCGGACATGGTCGAATAAGCTGAGCGGATAATAGGTGCGGGGCACGCCTACTTCATCCTCACGCAAAAAGGACCAAATTAAAAAAGGGCAAAACAGCCCGTATACAAGTACAAGTACATTATACCTGATAATAACAACAAAAAGCGTTTTAGATGATTCGCTCAATCTGCTCATAAAGGATTGGTGGCGTCGTAGGGTAACCAAAGAGCTGGCGGCTTCTTTATTCAGGGCGAGTCTGACTATTGAGAGAGGAAATGTTCTCAACTTTTAGAGAGTTGTGGAAACTAGCCTTCAACAGCGACTTCATTCGCGTAGGGGTTGAATTTTCGCTTAATCGGGACCTAAGCAGGCGAAACCGTGGAGTGCGGCTAGTAAGTATTTCTCGATGGTAGGTGCACGGAAGATAATCAATCAAAGCCTAATATAACATGTAACTGTAGCTAGACTAGGCAAGTCGACGAAGGGCCCTCGTACCTGTATCCTTGGTTACGCAATATGTATCAAGTGCCAGTATCAGACAGTGTATGTGCTTTATATAAGGGTTTTGGGAGCAAATAAACATATGTGCAGTGATCAACGCAGAGCGCGCACGCCAACAAACATGATCGCTAAGGTGAGTTTTAAGGGATTTTGTACTTATATTCAACTAGATTTTTTAGGTAAAATTTTTAGATATTTTCGTTTCTATTCAAAATATATATAATTTTGGTAGATTTTAGGTGTTAAAATTCCTTATAGCCCAATAGTTATTTCGTTTAATATAGGTATATCCTACTAATATTATAAATGTGAAAGTTTGTGTGTGCGTGTGTGTTTGTTACTCCTTCACGCAAAAACTACTGGACCGATTGCGATGAAATTCGGTATCTAGATAGCTGGAGACCTGGATTAACACATTTTATCCCGCTATTCCCACGGGATCGGGACTTACGCGAGTGAAACCGCGGGCCGCAGCTAGTATTAGCATATAGGAAAAAGTCGTACGAAATACTTTCTTTGATCAATTATAATCAACATATAGCAATAATACAATGTGTGATCTACACATTGTATTATTGCTATATGTTGATTTATATGTATTTGAAAATACTTTGTAGGTAGGTAAGTAAATACTAACCAATTCTAAATTTCAGTAAGACCCATTTTTAAGTCGATTTATCGGTAAAATCATCGTTCAATTGCGTTTTGTAACACTTGTGCTTCTCAAAAAATTACGTAGATACGTATTGCTTTTAGGTTGCTATAACCTATATATATACCTATAACTTATTTTTATTTTCTCCAGATATTTTTATTAAGCTGCTCGTGCGCTCTGGCAGCAGCAGCGCCGGGCATCTATGACGGACTAGGCTACGCTGCTCCAGCGATAGCCGCACCAGCGTACGCTGCCCCAGCGTATGCAGCTCCAGCGTATGCAGCGCCAGCGTACGCTTCGGCCTACGCTGCGCCCATAGCACACACGTACGCTGCACCCGTAGTAAAAGCTGTAGCCGCGCCGGTAAGTCCTATGTCACCTACGTATGGTAGATATGAAATCTAAACCTAGGTCTAGGTTTTGCTGATAATATAAATGCGAAAGTTGTATGTTAGTTGTTAAAACTACTTTCTCCACCTAAAAAAAATACTGAACCGATTTAACTATGTACTTGGTTTGTAAATAAATAAATAAATATTGCAGGACATTCCACACATCGCCATCTAGCGCCAAGCTAAGTAACTAGACGTGTGTTATGGGTGCTAGACAAGCAACGGATATACTACTTATAATACTAGTATAATAATACTACGTAGAAGCTATAGCACGATTTTTATCCCGATATTCCTATGGGATCTGTTGGTGGTGTGTGCCTAATCTTAAATATTTTTAGCACAGCGCAATGTGAATTTTTAATATTAACATTTTACCTAATAAAAGTTTTAAGTCGAATAAACCACAAAGCTATCCTTTAGTCAATGTAAAAAAATTAGATATTCACTTTGAATAAGACATCAACGCGCTCCCTTCAATTTTCTTTAAGTCATGGCTTTATGCCGTGTGTTTGGTCCATCTTTTTCCTGGCATAATAGTCTACTAAATTACACCAAACGAGGGACTGGACTCATTAAGATATTGCTATCCTGGTTTTGACTAAGTTATTTATTAATACAATTTAATAAAAAATCTGTTATTTTGGACTTAAATGGCTCTTAACTGTGTTAATAGATACAATTATAACTTAGAGCGACTACTTTCTAAGACTACTGTTAATATGTATAGACAAAAAACGTTAAAGAAACACATTACCCTTTTTTTATGGTGGGGAAAATGCTTTGCAGCATCTCCGCTGTCCCGGGGGGGAGCAGCGGAGTATGTGGAATTTACCACTAAAAACCCCACCAGGTTTTCTATCTCAACGCGTCGTTGGGGTGCTGGGATGCGTGAGCATTTCTTCTAAGTGACACCCCGACGGCGTCGGCCTAATAAGACCCCGATCTCGCGCATGATCGCGCATGGCTTATGCCATGCTGCCTCTCCTAAAACACATTACCCTACGTCAAGCAGTAGGGGGAAAAAAGTTGGAAGACTGGGCTATTGAGGAGGCAATAAAGGAACTTCCACAATAACCCTTTTCACACTAACACTGCAACGCGTAACGGCGAGTCATAATCCGCCAATACACATTGACTTTAATCATCATCACCATCATCCGAGCAATGTTCCCAGTTGCACCGCTCTCGGGAGCCTAGGGTCCGCTGATAGTTGATGTGGCTTTATTTTTTATTTTGCCGTCTGAGCCCTCAGAGAGGTAAATTCAGCGCCAGAGCACTGACTGACTTTAATGAGGTGACTTTTCTCTCAAGGTAATCCGAGCGGAACCAATAGATCCAAACCCAGCCTACAGCTTCTCATACGGCGTGGCTGACCCCAGCACCGGTGACCAGAAAGACGCGGCAGAAACCTTGCAGAATGGTGTCGTACACGGATCTTATAGCCTCGTCGAACCTGATGGCCACCTCCGTAGGGTTACCTATACGGCAGATAAGATTAATGGATTTAATGCTGTAGTGGAGAGGACTGGGGGAGCACACGCTGTGAGTATCAAGTTATTAAACACTTATAATATAGTTACATAATAATGGTAGGTACCCATCTACTGCCAATCCTGCGTGATTGTTGGATATTGTTACGTCAGGCGCTATAGTTTTCCAGTATACAGTTCACTACTATTCCATCACATAACCCAAATAGTTTTCTCGTGTAGTTTATTAATAATTCGTTCTATCCAAACCGGAGATTTTCCTTTGCTGGATTTTATAGTGCAGACAGGAATAATTACCGGTTTGATATCCACATCATAGGAACGCACGACTTCCAAAGATCCGGGGCTCACACAACCTCGTGATCACCCAATCAATTCACCCATTATCTATTTTGACGCGCTTTATTGATTGAAAATTAGCCATAAGTAGGTCCAAAATAGCATGTCGCTGATTCAATTTGAGAAAATGTGTTTTAAGTTCAAATTGCTCCACAGGTGGCACCAGTTGCAAAGGTCATAGCCCCAGCTCATGTAGCCGTAGCTGCCCCAGTAGCCAGGTACAGCTTGCCCACAGCCCTGGGAGTCGGAGTAGCCCACCCGTGGGGCTAAACGCCTTCCATCGACGACCACGCACACCTTAACGTACTGGTAGTAACTTTGGTTAAAGTAGAGCTGGAGTCGTATGTTATGCCAAAAGTTGTTGCCCGAGTCATACCAGGATAGTAGTCTTAAGTTATTTCAGTAGCTTTGGCTTTGTGTTGCTGAATGGAAGTCCAGGAATTAACACATTTCCTGTTGTGACCTAAGCCATGGCTTAATACAGACAACCCGGTCCTCTACTAAGTTAATGTGAAAAACTAAGACATGAAATTGAGGCGGTGTTGGCTTACTAAAAGTCTATTTTGCCTGGCTGCCAGATAGAAAGCGCCTGTGTTACATAAATGGGATCAGATATTAAGCTGCCCAGCTTCTTGTAGCCTAAAGACCCTAAAACATCTTATGGTTGTAATTATAGAAATAGTGTGTAAACTTTCAATTTGGGTCAACAAAATGGCGGAATTTGATTGTGTTGCGCCTATATTTTTAGTGTTTGGAAGCCATTGACAGCACACTTGTATCAATAAAATGGCGAATCAGTCGTGACAGATACTGTCAAAATATAAGAGTGCGGGGCGCGTCTATTAGTAAAGTCAGCAAAAGTACCTTGGTCTACTGAACGATAGCTTTAAGGCATCTACTACTGGTGTATCTTGTGCTTTAGAATGAAAACTTGTCTTTTGAAAAGTGAGAGTAGGAATTAAGAATGTACACCTTAAGCTAGACCGCGGTTATTTAGCAAAGAAAATCTTTGTTTTCTTTTATTTTGTGTTTGTTTTTTTTTTCTCTTTGCAATCTGGCTGCGGTTTAATCGAAGAGTGAATATTATTACCAGCACGATAATGTTAAATTTGACCTCGCTTGAATGAAACGTAACGTTAATTTATTATGTACTTTGATTGACTGTTGCCTACGGACTCGATCTTGACGCGATGATACTATTTACTTATGTAAATATTAATATAGTTTAAAAAATAAATGCATTTTATGCAGAAAAACTCTTATTTCATTTTTTTACATGAAACATCTTTAATCCTGCAAAAAGCAAATGTAATGTGACAAAAGAAGATATAGCTAATCTAATCTTACCTTCTTCTACATAGGTTGGATTAGCTACATCCTTTTATAGTGTCGTAAGACGCTTTGCGAACTTCACCCAAGTTGCATCCATGATTTTTTGAATAGGTTAGCTTTTATCAACTGGTTTCTGCCTTAGTTTGTCCCTTACTAGGCTAGGCTACAATTAGGCTAACAAGATGCTAACAAGCTACATTTCTCATCCAAATAAATCGAAATGCTTGTCAGTAAAAAAATTACAAGAAAAGTCTTGGTCTGTCATAATCATAACGGGATTGCAATGCCCGACATGGCTTCTATATGAACTTGTATGTCATTCATATGGTAGGTACTGATCTATTGTAGAGGTACACTCAGCAAAGGACTGAGGGTAGCAGGTGCATATTTTATAGTTTTAATTTTTTAAATGAAATAACTCTTGAAATAACTAACACTTCCAAAGCTTTAGTAATTTCAAGCAGAATAATTAACAATTACTGAACCATTATTTAAAAAAATTAAAACATTTAAATAGGCACCTGCTACCTTCAGTCCTTTGCTGACTGTACCTATACGAATGAAAATAAATGATCAAATAGTCAGACTTTCGTACTACAGATTTTTTTATACCAATGTTAGATAGAAAAGCAATTACTAAGAAAAATATTAACATTCCAATCGATCAATTCACCGGATATCGTTTCCATATATCGTCCTGTATCCATAGACTCTATCTAGTCAGAGCAATAAACCTAATTACCAAGAACTTTGATCGTAAATCGTAAACATTTAAAACAAGTCTGTTAAATAGTTTACTAGATTCCGATATATGACGTATACACATATCAGAAGTGGGATATAGGTACATATCAAGCTATTGCATAGCTTTTATCGCGGACTTTGGGCGCGGCGACCGAATCAAGAAATTCCGTAACGAAAATAAAACCCAACACCCCGACTCCACTTACCATGTAGCTCGGCCGAGCGTTTGCTTAACGTGTATGTTTTTTTTTAATTATTAGATTAATTAGCTTAAATAAGGGTTCCGTTTTTTCCTTTCGAGGTACGGAATCCTAAAAACATTTATATTTCACAATCCAATAAACAAAACAGGTAGGTATGGGATTTTAAATTACCATGGTTATTTTCATTAATAAAGTTATATCAGGATATTAACCATCTCTCATGAAAATGGTATTTAAAACAATAGTTTCGAAATATCGAGCTTCACAAAACAAAAACAAGGTAAATTATTTACCGTTTAAAATAACTTTACGTAGATTTGAAATAAAAATAACTTGACATCTCCCGAAAAGGCAAACAACACGATAGATACATAATTTTATGAATTCTCTTACACTAATATTTATGTAAGATATTTAGGTTAGAAGTCACACCTGGAAATTAATGTTGTAAATGTGAATTGCTTTCGATTTTCTTAACATGGCGAGGTGCATATTTTCCTTGCCAGAGGAATTTACTGATTGAGACATAAATTCATAGATATGCTTTAAAATTTATGGAAAATTCTTAAGAGGGTAACATAACACGCACTTTTCCAGACAAAAATATTTTTAAATCACTTTATTGTTATTAATTAAAATGGTATCATTTTAATTAATAACAATAAAGTGATTAAAAAAAATGAAAAAAGAAAAATACGAGGTACGGAGCCCAAAAAACACCGAAATCGTTCAACAAAATAAAAAAGATATATATATTTGTCCTAACTTTTTAAATACATAATAAAACATATAAGCCTAGAATACAAATTATTCAAGCGATTGACATAAATAACATAACATTTTGTTGCAATTTAAGAGGAAAGGGTACCGGCGCTCTCTCCATACAAACATAATCGACTGTTTCCTCTCTGGATAATGACACTAGCACAAATAATTTTATTGCATAAAACCTATAACCATCATGACTATGCCTTGTTTTTTATATACATTTTTTAATTATCCTAGAAAGTAAGAGTTAAAATCACAAAATATATATAAAAAATAAGACATAGGGGCATGGTCATGGCAGTTATAGGTTTAATGCTACAATAATATTTGCAATAGTGTCTTCCAGGGAGGAAACGGTCGACTACTCCTTCCTTATAAAGGATGAAAATAGCTATACCCGGAACAAAAATTCCATCAAGAAACGTCATGTGATCCTCATATGGCTTACTGTCGCAGCTTACCAAACCACCGCCAAATGTTAAAATAGTCATAAATATTCAGTAGTTTTATAGTACCCATATCAAGCCACTAGTCATGTTGCCTTTATGTCTATTAATTTATACGTTAGTCAATATCCGGTGCATAAAATTTATGGTAAAGTGTTTAATCTATGTCAAACGTGAAATTTTATTACTAAAACCTTTATCAGGCTGTAAACGCATAAAATCCTAGTAGCACCACTTTAGAATTAAATTAAAGCTTTTAAGAAAGCAAATTTCAAGCATATTTTAAAAATTATAAGTCCTATCAACATACTTACAAAGTACTTACATGACAATTTTTTTTAATACGTCGCTAATTGATCGTGTACTTAGGTATTAAGTATCCAAAGGAAATAAGGAATTTTGACTTTGACTTTGACAATTATTATAGATAATTTAATGAAGAACATATTGGTCATTGACAGTTTTGTTGTAGCTTTAACCGTGTTTATAATAAAATCACAAAAACTGTAAGGGTTGAAACAAAAAAGGGTCGAGGGGGAGTTAAATAACTTTACAACTTTTAAACTATAAGTCTGATCTACATACCTACTTTCAAGGTAAATATTGTACAGAATTAAATGACTATTATACACGGTGTAACAAGCGGGGTGGATCATAGGTTGCTGGGGGGTGGGGGACCTCAGTACCTATCGATTTAACCCACCTCTATGTTCTGCAATAATTAGCGGTTCAAAAGTTATTTGAGTTTTAGTGAAATTTTAGTCAAAATCAGATTTCACCCTGAACTTCGCAATTACAGCCAAACATCAGGTTTTGCCGTTTTTATATCTATCTATCCATCATCATTTAACTATCATTATCAACATCATACTCATATGATGTTGATAATGATAGTTAAATGATGTCAGCAGTCATGTCAAATGTCAGCAGTAGACGACCTGTGGCTCACCACAGGTCGTCTACTGCTGAACATAGACCTCTCCCAAATGCAGCGCGGGACGGCCTCCGACTAGATAGACAGACGACTTAATTAAGGTCGCGGGAAGTCGTTGGACGCAGAGAGCATGCGACCGATCGCTCTGGAAATCTTTGAGGAAGACCTATGTTCAGTTTATACTAAATAATAAAAATATAAATTTTAAACCCGTTTATTAAATCTTATTAATCTACTCAAACAGTGATTCTATTCTGTTGTGCCCATTTAGTGATAGGTCTCAGTATATGATCAGCCCGCGGATGCGCTCGCGGTCCCTTGATCAATGAGAGTGCGTCGCGTAGATCAACGTGCGCGCCGGGCTTGTTGGCGGCCGCGGCTTGGGCACATCCGCATACAGCCCCGCGAAGACCCTCCCACATTTCTGGACCACCGTCCAATCTAGAACCGTAGAACCACCTTATAACCCTGCACGTATCCCTTCGGAGTTACAATAAGGGAAAATATGGGCAATTAGAAATCAAGAAATGGATTTTGTTGGATTTAGTTAAGGTGAAAGGGTACCGGCGCTCTCTCCATACAAACGTAGTCGACTGTTTCCTCCCTGGATAATGACACTAGCTCAAATATGTTTGTGCTTTAAAACATATAACTGCCATACCCCTATGTTTTGTTTTTTTTCATTTTCGAATTATCATAGAAATTAAGATTAAAAAAACATAGGGGCATGGTCATGGCAGTTATAAGTTTTACTCAACAAAAATATTTGCTCTAATGTCATTATCCAGGGAGAAAACAGTCGATTACGTTTATATGGAGAAAGCCCCCGGTACCCTTTCCTCTTAAGTTTAGGTGCCTTTTTCTGTATTTTGAATCCCATTCGACTAAAATAAATAAGTAACACCATAGGGCCTAAACTGCGTTACGCGGGCCCCGTTGCGGGTTCATACAATATTGGGGCCCGCCGCGTGCGATTTTGTATGAACCCGTAGTGGGACCCGCGTAACGAAGTTTAGGCTGTTATAGTAAAGGAAGAAAGAACTAAAACTCTGTATTTGGAGCAAAGTAAAACAAAATGACAAGAATTCATAGTTTCCAAAGTTGATGTCTGTTTGTTTATCTTTGCTAAAAAGCTATGCGATTAAAAACTACTTCATCTAATTAAATCAGGTTTCCACTACTGAATCTAAGCCTTTATTTTCTGAAAAGGTGGTGGTACATTACGTAAAAATTAACTAAGTAGAAACTGAATTATTAACGAAAAATTGCGGTTGCATTCCGCTGAACTAGGGATACGTAAATACACCATGTCCTATGTGGTTACTATTTATTCTGATTTTTTCGAAGATTCGGACTAACGCAGATGAATTTGCAGGGCGTAGGTATTCAAAATCATAACATCTACGAGTAATACAAGCACAAGACATTATAAAATAGAAGAACAATTAAGAAAAATAAAATCTGTAACACAAAAAACTACTAAGCCGCTTTACAGGATGATCTGCCTTAGCATCAGCTGTAACTGAATGATGCAGCTATCGTGCTGGTCTTTCGGCAGCATCCCTGTGTTGCTGGAAGACCAACGTCAGCACCTGGTCATTTAAAATGTGTAATACTTACCTATCCAGCATGTGAAAAGCTTTAGCAGCAATCAAGAACTGTCCCATACGGTAGCTGTCATTAGCGATAAGCTGGAGCAAGGCGAAGCTATCCGGCGTACCAGCGGACTGGAACAAATTACATATAAACATTTGAAACGGAGTTTAAAAAAAACAATGCTTTTTCATGTTGTATTAAAAACCTACTCAAAAACTATTTACTTTTTCGACTACAACTATTTACTCTGTTTTTAGTATACTATAGTATAGTTATAGAGGCAACAGAAAGACATCATCTGTGAAAATGTCAACTGCCTAGCTATTATTGTTCATGAGATACAACATGGTGACAGACAGACAGACAGACGGACGGACAGTGAAGTCTTAGTAATAGGGTCCCGTTTTTACCCTTTGGGTAGGTACGGAACCCTAAAAAAACAAATACCGTCCCTACCGTGTGCCCACCAATGTGAAGAAGGCACAATGTTTTTCGCAGATGACAACTCTTTGGTAGGAATATGAGTTTCTCGTATCTTCTTCCTATTGGTGGGCGAGTTCCGAAAGGCATACATCCTAACTTAGTTTTTAAGACGTTTCAATGTGATCCCATGTTAATGAATAAAGAATTTTATATTTGACTTTTCACTCCTATTTCGTTTGCGGTTTTACACGGTCAGAGTCAGAATTGCAGACCCACTGTAGACATTTAAAATTACTATTAGTGGAATGTTTTTACTCAAATTCATGAGTTGAAAGACATCAAACTTGAACTGGAGGAAGACCTTAGAATCCTGCTTCAGTTAAAAACAATTTAATAAAAGGATTTTTAGAGCTGCAATCAGACTCCGATCGCACCTACAATAGTAACGCTCACCTTAACACAAATGTCCCAAGCATGATGAGCGTCCTTGTTCATAACATGACAGCGGCAGAGGCAAGCGAGGAACGTGAACGAGTTCCGTATGCCTTCGTCTTGTATAGCTAGGAGACCTTCTTCTGCTTCCCGGTAGAAACCAGTCGCCACCTTCGCCTGATCAATCGATAGACAGTATATAAATATCGCTATCTAGCCTCAGTTTAAGTAACTAGACTTGTGTTATGGGTGCTAGACAACGGATATACTTTTCTTTTGTAAATATATACTTATAATACATAGAAACAACCACACCACAGTCAAATATCTAAGCATAAATACATGTCTGAGGCGGGAATCGAACCCTATGTTTGGAGGTTCGGCATGGTGACCATTGTGCCAAATGGGTCGTCAAGATTTCAGCCTGAACTTCGCAATTACAGCCAAACGATCAGGTCTACGAATCTGTCTTTTTTTTAAACAAGTTCAATAGTAGACCTTTTGTGCCGTACACCAATCAGAGTCTTTTTAAATCTAGTGTTTACATTACCTATGGTTCTTAAAAAAATATTTCGCAGATTATTTTTTTCTACATCCTATCTTAACAACTACTGGCTTTCGTGTTTCGTAAAAAAATTATTGATAGTCCCAAAAATGAAAATAATCGATAATAGTAATCGAATACCTAATCGAGTAAATATTTATCTAATTACCTGTTTTAAAGTAATTTTCCCTATTTTTACAAAACATTCAGTTTTTAATTAAGGTGGCCCTTATCACCCGCAAGGACCTTATTCAAAGTCAGAAAGTTAAAATAAACTTTATTTAAGTAAAAATTGGAAATATATCTGGCACGTACTCTGTGTATAGAAATACTTATATATAATACTAGCAGCGCTCCGCAGTTTCACCCGCGTAACTCCCGATCCCGTGGGAATATCAGGATAAAATGTAGCCTATAGCCTTCCTCAATAAATGGACTATCCAACACAAAATAATTTTTCATTTCGAACCAGTAGTTCCTGAGATTAGCGCGTTCAAACAAACAAACTCTTCAGCTTAATAATATAAGTATAGATTAAGGTCAGGAGGTAAATAATGCTTCAGGAGATGGTTTAGCAGCATATATTGTGGGTATCAGTTGGTACTATTTACAATTACAATAGATTTATTCACGTTCCTCAATTCGAAAATCACCAAACCATTGCTGGATGAAAAAAAAACAGTGTTACCACCTAACTAAAAAATAATAGTGTTGCTATTCTTTGAAACAAAATCGATACTAATATTCGATAATCGATTAACAAGTAAAATATCTGAATGAGCGGTGTTGGCTTACTGGTAGATACCTCGACTTTCATTCTGAAGGTCGTGGGTTCAAATCTCAGCCGGCCGTGCATCAATGGATTTTTCTTAAGAAAACTTTATGTGCGCTAATTGACATTGCTCTTACGGTGAAGGAAAACATCGTGATGAAACCCGCGGCTTAGTTGGCTCCAGAAGTATTGACAAGTTCTCTCTTCTGGACACGGTCGACTAAGCTGAGAGGGTAGTAGGCGCTGGGCAAGCCTACTCCATCATCACGCAAAATAGACCCAATTAAAAAGAGTCTAGTTGCGGAAAAAAGCCCACATACATACATACATCTGAATGTATTTACATACATTGAATACCTAATTGATACTAAATGAATAATGATTTATATTACGTTGCGAATTATAATTATGTAGGTTGATTATTGTTGAGTGTTAGACTTGGTTGTTAACGATAGTCACTAGTTATATGCGCGAACTTTTCACTTTCGCTTCAAAAAATTAGCAGGTAGAATGACCCTATTACGTCGCTCTTATTATATTTCAGTTACTACGTAGCCTGGGTATTGTAACAGAACGCAATGCCATCGCGATTCAATTTTACTACTGGCGACAACTAGCGTGGATTGTTTGAGAAAAACTCTTTTACAACGTGTTAGTACGAAAGGGGCTTGTTCTACATGTCTACGCAAATATCTTTTTTGTACAACTTTTGAAAATTAGACTATTTTTGATAATTTCGGTTTGGTCGACAGTTTTTGGCTTTGATTCAGATAGACGCGCGAATGCAAGTCGGGGCGCAGGCGGGAGGGCGAGCGTCCACAACCAAGGCATATGTATGCACTTGTACCTGTATATAGGCTGTTTTTCCGCCATTGGACCCTTTTTAATTGGGTCCTTTTTGCGTGAGGATGGAGTAGGCTTACCCAACACCTACTACCCTCTCAGCCTAGTCGACCATTTCCAGAGGAGAGAACTTGTCAATACTTCTAGGGCCAACTAAGCCGCGGGTTTTATCACGATGTGTGTAATCCTTTAAACCATAGGGCGCTGGCTGGGGCTTATGATAAGACGCTAGAGCTTTTGTTTACTCCATCATTTGGCTGGGTTTAGTGCAATATAATTTACTGTCTAACCAAAGGAATAGATTGCAGAACACTGAGGTGGTGATTCGCGACTGATGTAAACTAAATTAAACCTCGAAATTAACAAATTGCTAAACCTCTACCAGCGTCAACCATTATCTCGTTAATATTTATGTTTCTTAATGATTTTTTTTACTAATCTTAATTAAATGTGCAATAAAAAAAACGCTTGTCCCACTTTTTTCATTTTGTATTTCCACGGAAATAGTGGGATACACCCTCCACAAAAAATTCAACGTTTCTATAAATTAATAAATATTGCAGGACATTCCACACATCGCCATCTAGCGCCAAGCTAAGTAACTACACTTGTGCTAGACAACGGATATACTACTTATATACTTTTATTTTGTAAATATATACTTGTAATACATAGAAAGAGTCAGACCACAGACAAATATCTAAGCATAAATGCATGTCTGAGGCGGAAATCGAACCCGCAAGTCTGTGTTTAGCAGTCCGGCATGGTGACCATTGTGCCAACTAGGTCGTCATATTTTATGCTCTAAATCATGTTAGTTTAAAATCCATTCATATACAAACCTGAGCATAATTAAAGTTGAAAGTATCATCGTTGACAAAGAAGCTCTTGATGGAGTTGAGATAGACTAGAACCTCTTCGAAATGTCCGGAGAGGAAGTAGGACGAGGCCATGCACTGTCGCCCGGGGATCGTGTCACATTCAGATGTTGAACTGCCGACCAGGTGGAAGCTTTGCTGGGCTAGCTTCATTTGGTCATCCTGGGGTTGCATTATACAGGATTAGCTGCGCCCCGCGGTTTCACCCGCGTAAGTCCCGATCCCGTGGGAATATCGGGATAAAAAGTAGCCTATGTGTTAATCCAGGTCTCCAGCTATCTAGATACAGAGTTTCATCGCAATCGGTCTAGTAGTTTTTGCGTGAAGGAGTAACAAACATACACGCACACACACACACACACAAACTTTCACATTTATAATATTAGTAGGATTATTATCTTTTCTTATATCGGGGATAACAGAGTCAGCAACACTTCGACCCAGTGGAATCTTTTGTGTTTAATGTTTCTCACTATTTGGAGAAGTGGTCGATTAACGCGGTGATCCCACTAAGAGGAAGAACTTCTATTCCTCCGGTTTGGGATACGCATTCCCAAGGAGGCTTCAGACGTCGCATTCACACAGGATGTGCTCCTTATAGGATTGTTAATTTAAGTGAATTAGTAAGGGCAGATCTTAGCTCATTACGGATCCGAAAACGGATTCCGGATTCGTAATGAGAACCCCCGAAAACGTATCAAACGATACCCCACTCTAATATTTGATTAACATTTGACAGCTGTCAACTCTGCGATACCCGGCCAAGCGAGCTTCCAGCACTACGTCTACAAGTTCTGGTAATACTTACATCACCAGTTTCATTGTACAATCGCACAGCGACAACGGCCCGGAGTATGTAGTGTAGAGGTGAAGTCGGCTGCAACGGCTCCAACAGCGCCCTCGCTTCCAGAGGTTCCCGGTTCCTCAGCCGATACCCGGCCAGGTTGAGGCGCGCCTCCGGGACTACGTCTACAAGTTCTGGTAACACCTACATCAGATAAAAAAAAGCTTATAATAGTAGGTACATTGCGATACAAGTGTGGTAAATTGATCATTTCATCGAGGCGGTTTATGACGCGCGAGCGGAACGTGAGTGCGTCTACAGAGTGCCGAGATTAAAAGATCAATCCTCACGTGTATCGTACGACGTTTTTTTATCACAGTTGTGAATAAAAGAAAAGACTGGAAAAGAAAAGAAAATAATAAATAACAAAATATTTGGTGATAAGCAAGATTCCACGACAGACATTGGGACAGGTGAAGCTAAATAAAAGCTTGTAATAATAAATGGGTTTTATAATAGACAGGTCTGGAGAGAGTCTCACATAGCATATCCTTCTCACTCGCATATCGCGAGTGAGAAGGTGTGTTCTAGGAAAGTATGCTACATCTTAGACCGCTGAAGGCGGTGGTCAAACGCTGACCTATCATAAATTAAAAAAAAAAACAAATATCTATAGATACATAAATATTTGTTCCAAGTAGGAATGGAAATTGCATGTATAACTTGCCTTCAGGGCTCCTTCCCCATTCCTGAATACGACGAGATTGTGTTTCACCAAGTCTTGACCGAACGTGTGTTGTTCAGACGATATCTGTTTCAGTTCATTTTCAGCTGCCTTCCCGTTGTATAACCTGATATAATACCAGCTTTAAAGATTGAAATATTTCGATACTTAACAGTCACGGTAAAATTTGAAATACTAGCTGCACTCTGCGGTTTTACCCGCGTAAGTCCAGATCCGTGGGAATATCGGAATAAAAAGTAGCTTTTTTACAAACATACACACACACAAACTTTGACATTCATAATATTAGTAGTATGTTGAAAATAGTTACTATAAGGTATCTTATACAGGTGATACAACATTATATACAGGTGATTTTTACGTATATAAGACCGTCCAGATTGATTGCAAAATCCGACCGGGCAAAGAACAACAAACTTTAAAGACGCATTTACGGAAAGTAACAAAATATTAGCAAGTATAGCTGGTTCCGGTTCATTTTCTGGTTTATCTGTCAAAGTTTTACATATTATAGAGATACCAAATGAATCAGACAACGATAATCTGCAGAATGTATAAAAACATACAATACAAAAAATAATAGTTTTCCGTAGCCTCTTCCCGCAAAAACAATAAAAATAGGCCGACTTTCAGTATAAAGATCTCAATATCTATATTACGACAAAATATAAATACTAAACATTAATTCGTATAAAAAAGATACAACAAAAATATTCACAATTACTCCATAAATCACAAAAATGGATCATCAATCTTCCACCATGTTTTTCTAATTCACGTAAAGCTTATTTTCATGGAAATAAAGGTTGACTTTATTTGTCTTTGTCTCAGTTCTATGTATAGAGTAACAACTATTTTGAATGAAAAGTCACTCTAGATACTTCAGGCGCGTCAAATCATAAATGCGTCCTTAAATCAATAAAAACACAAGAAAAGAGCACAAGAAACAAGAAAAGAATAATTTGAAGGAAGAAGCAAAATACTCGACACTGGCAAGATGCGCAGCACAGTCGCATTCGCCATTAGAAGTAAAAAAAAGCAGAGACGTTTCTATCGCTCAGTCAAAGCTAGGTACCAACTACCCACCTGAAAAGGTTGCAAGCCTTCAGATTCCCAGCTACCGTCGAAGTGGGATGCTGCGCGAGGTAGACACCGAGTACCTCTTGCGATACGTCGTAGTAATCCAGCTTGTAGTAGCACAGCGCCACGTACACATTCAGCGCCATGTAGGTGCTGTATAATAATAAATATTGCAGGACATTCCATACATCGCCGTCTAGCCCCAAGCTAAGTAACTACACTTGTGTTATATATACTTATAATATATACTTATATTATTCTTTTGTAAATATATACTTATAAGTAAAATAAATAAATACTCCTAAAATAAATAAACATATACTCCTAAGGTTGCCTGGAAGAAATCGCATAAAGCGATAAGGTCGCCTGTTTGAAAAATTTAGTTTATTTATTTAATCGTATGACAATCGAAATAGGCGAAATATTCTTACACAATATCGATAATAAATTACGATAATTAATTATTGGGGGACGGTTACAGCTCGCGTCCGCAGGAGTTACCTACCACAACCCTGCACGTGCGTGTCCCCTGGGTGGTGCTAAACAAGCTCTATACTATCGACAGAAATAAGCGAATGATAAGATACAATTTAATAAGCTTTCTTTCTAGAATAGTAAAACCTGAAACTAAAAAATTAAACATAGCTAATGCTTCAGAAAACCTCAACTTGTTATTCACAAAAAGTTTTAACAAAGAAAAACATGAGAGCTTATTATTTCTTACAAGCACCGCTAGATGGCACCACACCGATACCGTCTAAACTCGAATCGCGCTATCGTTGTCGCGCGCCGTTCAATGACTACCGCGGACGGAGTTCGTGAAATCATACTTACCTGGCGTAGGAGTTACCGTGATCATGAAGGCGGTTCCCCCAGAGCGAGGCCCTCTCATTGCACTGCGATTGGGTTGACCTCTGCGATTATCCCTAATGTGGATAACTCGGACGCGTAATTTTTGATAGTGGGGACTGCGTACGCGCCGTCCCCTCTTAAAATTAAGATGTTAACCCATGAGGCAGTTATCTAGGCAGATAAACGCCTAATGTAACAAAGAACCAATTATTATCTTATGTTTACACATAGTCTCCGAGCGTAGATAAATCATAACAATGTGCCGAGCACTACACAATCGAATACCATTAAGTCTTTAAACGTAAGTACTTAATATTTTCAAGGAAATAATAAGCGCAAAAGCCTTTAAACACCAGGCATGGTAACTTAAAATGCCGCTGTGCATTTCGAGACCCATAACTCTATCGATAGAGGGCATTACGGTGAACAAATAACGCTTCTACACCGGACTTCTAAAGCGTCTCAGAAACGGCATATTTAACCAAACGTTTTGTTCTGTGATATTATAAAAGTGCGCGGTGCATTTCGAGACCCATCCCTATTGATAGAGGGCATTACGGCGAACAAATAACGCCTTCACACTAAACCTCTAAAGCGTCTCAGAAAAAGGATATTCAAAGTAACGTTTAAATCGTATCGGTGTGAATGCATTATTTCTTCGACGTAATGCCCTCTAGAAAAAAGGGGCTTTTATCATTTTTTTTTAATATTTCTGCATATGCTCAAGTTTTGCCTTGCCATCATTCTTTCTCATACATACCACGGACAAAGCCGCGCGCTAACATGACTTGAATTATCTATACAATTTCTTTCAGCGAAGGGGTTTTAATACGAAAGGGGGTGTTCTAGACGTCTAGGCGAACAAGTTTTATTCTACGACTTTTGGGAAAAAATTGAATAAATCGATTTAGGTATATTATATTCTAAGTTCTATGTAAGTAGGTACTAATAAGAGTAGGTAAAATCTAACCCAGAAGTAAGGGCCAAAACTTTGATCCATTCTGTATCATCTTTTTCATATCTTTTATATCTGAAACATTTTTTTTATTGTGAAGCGCACAGTGTTCTAGTGTTGAGGCATAACCACAAGTTGTTTACGCACTCGTTTTATTGTGTATTTCCCAAACTGCCAATACAAACCTTATTCCAAACCAAGGTTTAAGGATAGTCCGAGATGTGGATTTAAACCTTAGATTTAGACACAGATTTACTCGTGAACTATAGTCTAAACACTATCCCTATAAATTATATAGGGAACTATAATCTAAACACTATCCCTATAGATTATAAAGGGAACTATAGTCTAAACACTAACCCTATAGATTATATAGGGATAGTGTTTAGACTATAGTTCACAAGTAAATCTGTATCTAAATCTAAGGTTTAAATCACCATCTCGGACTATCCTTAAACCTCTTTTTGCAATAAGGGGGACACAGTACATGTCGCGCCTCGCGTATTGGTCGATTCTAGTGTTGAAGTTTAATATTAATCTATCTATACCTACCAATATTATAAAGCTGAAGAGTTTGTTTGTTTGTTTGAACGCGCTAATCTCAAGAACTACTGGTTCGAATTGAAAAATTATTTTTATGTTGGATAGTCCATTTGTCGAGGAAGGCTATAAGCTATTTTGTATTTCGAGATGCCCACGGGATCGGGAGTTCGGCGGGTGAAAGCGCTAGGCTGTGATAAAGAGGTAATATTTTTTGTTTGTAACGAATAGGCTCCGAAACAACTGGACAGATTTTGATGAAACATGGTATGAAGATACACTAATTCATTGGGAATAACATAGGATACTTTTTATCTCGATATTCCCACGGGATCGTGAGTTACGCGGGTGAAACTGCGGAGCGCAGCTAGTACTGAATAAAGCAACGTTTCATCGAGTGCGCAAACATCTTATGGTATGAATACAACTCGCTAGAAAATGTTTTTAACACTGTACTACAGAGAACTCTTAAATGAATGCATTGTGAAATCTACCTACATTTAACATACATACCGTCTGTCCAACAGAAGTTTTTTATAAACATCTATAGCTTCCTGGTAATGTGCCCTCAAATAGTGAACCGAGGCTAAACTGAGCTGATCTTCGTGTACATCGCGGAGCGCCGCGTGAGCTTTCATTAACGAATCCTCGTCGCCTAGTTTGTGAGCTAGGTGGAATAGTAGCCTGTTCTGGAGATAGAATATATCATTTAAGTAGGATACACACAAATAAGAAGCAATATAAAAGACTAGCTGCGCCCCGCGGTTTCACCCGCGTAAGTCTCGATCCCGTGGGAATATCGGGATAAAAATTAGCCTTTGTGTTAATCCAGGTCTCCAGCTATCTTCATACCAAGTTTCATCGCAATCGGTCCACTGGTTTTAGCGTGAAGGAGTAACAAACACACACACACACACACACACACGCACACACAAACTTTCACATTTATAATATTAGTAGGATGAGAAGTAGTTAGTTACAGAGAAAAGAAAAAAAAAATTTGATCGTGTACTTATGTACGCGCGTGAGAAGTTATACCTCTAGAAGTTAAACGTCCGTCTGTCTGTCTGTCCGTCCGTCTAATTTTAAAGACGCGCGCATCTTAAAAGTTTACTCTTGCAGCTTCAACCTGTTTTACTTTAGGGTTACGCAGCTGCAACATGTGACTTTTGAGTTACAGATGCGCGCACTACTTAAAATTTCACTCTCATAATTTTTTCATAACGCGCCTAAAGAAGTATAACTTCAAAAACAGATAATAAATAAGTATCTGAGACGTCGTGTGTGTTGCCCGAATGGGTAAAGCCTCAGCATTATACAGTAGGATTTAAACAATTAGGTGAACATCATCATCGTCATATCAGCTATAACACGTCTACTGCCGAACATATGCCTCCCCCAAAGACTTCCGATCAGTCGCATGCTCTTTGTGCAGTCGCTTTCGTCTGTCTTTCCTGTCGCGTACAATTTCCCCTATTCCATCCTTCAGTAAGGATACTAAAATATCCCCACTGGTATTTGGGTTTTACAACTCACGAATGAACAGGTATTTTTTAGGGGAGGAAGCGTGCTAAATCTTGACGACCCAGTTGGCATAATGGTCACCATGCCGGACTGCCAAACACAGGGTTTCTGGTTCGATTCTCGCCTCAGACAACTATTTATGCTTAGATATTTGTCTGTGGTCTGGTTGTGTCTATGTATTATAAGTATATATTTACAAAATAAAAGTATATAAGTAGTATATCCGTTGTCTAGCACCCATAACACAAGTCTAGTTACTTAGCTTGGGTGGAATGTCCTGAAATATTTATTTATTATTTATTTATTTATCTTAGACCGCATCGTCAGCGTCACGTGTGACAGTAGTCAAACACTAACCTATTATATTGTAAAGAAGAAAATGTAGTATGTAACACAATGAGAAACTTACCTTCAGTGCACAATTCGGAGCTGCCTGAACAGTTTCTTGGGATTCTTTGTACATACCTAAAAAACATTAATGAAATCAGATTGTTTTTGTACAGATGTCGATAAATATTTACATTCCATTCCATTCATTCAAACTTTAATATTAAGTATTTTCAACCCCCGACGCAAAAACGACGGGGTGTTATGAGTTTTCAAGATTATATTTGTTAAACAGACTCAGCAGTGTTGGCCGACTAATTAATCTCACCAATCAGTATGTCTTACCTAAATAAAAGTAGCATACAGCGACATCCAAAGCGACAGTATCAAGTATTCTATCGTCTAGTTTATCCAGCTCTCTGATACTGATGTAGATGTCTAGAGATCGCCTGTACTCGCCCAGGTGGAACCAACACCACGCTGACCATACGTCCACCCATACTTCCGTGTTACCTTCGTGCTTTAGAAACTATAAAATAAACAATCATAACTTACTTATATTTATTATTTTTTGGAATCGGCATAGTGATGGAGATGGACATTGGATACTTTTTATCCCGAAATTCAGGAATCCGGGCGGATTCCGTGGGAATATCGGGACAAAAACTCTATGTGTTAACCCAGGTCTCCAGCTATCCACATACCTACCAAGTTTCATCTAAATCGGTCCAGTAGTTTCGGAGCCTATTCGTTACAAACAAACAAAAAGTGGTTGTCTGTAAAGTTGGATTACCTAAGGTCGATATTTTTACGTGATAACGTCTTAGAAAAACGATAAAAAATTGGACTTTTTTTTTTCCTTTATGTAAGTCTTCTATTTGTCACTCGTCACCACAACACAAGCCCACATGACCGATATTATTATTAAACAAACACGACTACCATGACGCCGTCGTGGTACCGGAACATGATACTTTTTTGTAAATGCAGGTGTTCCATCAATTTATTAGACGTTATCACGTCAAAAATCTTTCCTCTTTATAATATTAGTTATGGCACATTATAGTAATAAGAATAAGTCTAGGTTACTTATTTAAATTTATTTAACCAACCCCATGGTTAAAAAAAAAGTAGGCATGTGTAGTGATATAAGATATGTCAACTATATACGTCTTTGCAAAATAAACTTGACCTCACAAACTTAAGACAATTGACTCTCGGGTGCTTTCGGATATGCACGCATTCTAATTATTGTGTCACAATAAAGTAATGCAAAGTTCGGAGACACATCGCCATCTAGCTCCAAGCTTAGTAATTACACTTGTGTTATGGGTGCTAGACAACGGATAGGTGTACTACTTATATACTTTTCTTTTGTAATATATACTTGGATCATACTTATTATACACAGAAACAACCAGACCACAGACAAATATCTAAGCAAAAATGCTTGTCTGAGACGGGAATCGAACCCGCAACCCTGTGTTTGGTAGTACAGCATGGTGACCATTATGCCAACTGGGACGTCTAATAACTGTTACATCTCACTAGGTATGTGAACTAACCTCTAACAAAGTAAGAGCTCCAACATAATCTCTCTTTATGATGTAATCTTCCAGCTCTGGAAAGCTTTTCTTGGCGGAGTTGCTGCCAGCAGTCGTGCGACTGTCGCTCGCAGGCTTAGATCTTGATAATATCTAATAAATAACCAGATTTATCAGAAATAGGTTCAGTATGTACAGATAGACAGCAATTAAAAAAAAGAGAGAAATATAGTAAATAGAGTTCGTTTTTAGTAATATGCTAATAACTTACCATTTTATCGGCTTCTATTTATGCACTAATATAATTTATAAAAAACTAGCAACAGCAATATTATTGTTTTGTTGACGCTTTCAGTTGCTATAGCAACGCTTACCCTCATTGACAAAGCAAAGAGGTTGTCAATAGCACTTCAAACTCATTTGCCGCCCCATTTCAAACGCGACCTCATTCAGGAAATAACAAAAAGGTTGACACCGAGTTCGAACCTCCTATAACACTTCAATTCAAATACGATTTGATTTTTAGTAACCTTATCATAGAACCTTATTGATAAAGCACGGAGGTTGTTATGACGATGTAATTTCCTATGTGGCCGCATTTCAAATGTGACCTCTTTATTGAAAAATCAAACGCCTATCAACAGTCACTTGGCTACAAGCAACGCTCTTCGTTAATTTTACACTGTTTTTGTGAAGTTTTTTGCTATTAATTTGAAGAAAAGTGTCGTTGGTAACTAGTGATGTCGTCTCCGAGATCCGAGTCTTCGAGACCTTGTCTCTGCTCGGTAGATACATCGACTGATGAGTCTACTTTGTCTCCTCATTGCGAGTGTCCGAGGGACGAACACGATCTGGTCATCCATGAAGAGACCTGCCTTAAGTTCAGAAATGAAACTATTATTTTTCCTCATGTAAGTTCACAATGTAGATTTTCCTTTTCCGTAACTGTGCTCTGCAGTTTCACCAGCGTAAGTTCCGATCTCGTAGGAATATATGGTTATGAAGTAGCTGTGTTAATCCAGGCCTCCAGGGAATAATAATTGCCTACACGCGAAAATTGGAGCCCTCCTATATCATTCAGGTCTCCAGCTGTCTACATAACGTGTTTCATCGCAATCGGTTCATTAGTTTTTGCATGAAGAAGTAGCAGATCAAACTTTAAGCCCCACGCTTGAAAGTCATGCTTCTTTTTTTGAGCAGTGGAGGGGATTTTAAGGGAAAATAATAAGATGACAATTCATATTGATTTTTTGCAATATTTATCTCATGCCGCCCCTCTCGGTTCGTCCATGATCAGGACCTACGCGTGGGGTGCAACTAGTATAATATATAAATACGTATACGTTCGTCAGGATGTAGACACATGTGAATGCGTGAGTCCTCGCTTCGAAGACGGCAAGTGTCGTTGCTGCGGGTGTCTGCCGGACCAATGTCGTTGCAGAAAAGCCGGCCGAGAGGTGTTCGATGAGTAAGTTGAAGTTTATTTACAAAGTTGCAGTGACTATTGTTCAAAATTGTGAAACCTTAGAAACTTCTTTGTGCTAAGTATACCTACAGTAGGCGTGTATTAAATTGGTTGTCAATTTACGATCTAAAATATACAAAACATTAAAAAAAATCATTTTCACGAGATCTTTTGAGAGATCTTCAAACTGAGTTAAGATGAGTGATTTCGAAATCCACTCTCCAAAGAGAAGAAACATAGAAACTCATGATACAGCAAGAAGATTGAAATCACAGGTTAGACAGAGCGCACATTATTGGCACACAAGTATTTTCCGCTTGTTATTGCAACGCGTTTTAATTGTATGGAAAATGTAGTTTTTTTATTCGTTTAACTTTTAGATGGCGAGAAAATCGAGATGTTGGCGAGATGCCAGCCGTGCTGGAATCAACTCACCCTCTAATGCAACGCTTCCAAAATACATTGCGACAGTTTCTTATGAAGGAAAACGCTCTCGCTGAAGAGGAAATACTGAATTTGGTAAGGTGAAGCCGTGATAATATAATTTACCCAATACATTTTATTTTTCTAAGAAAATAGGACAACGGGCCTCTTACAAACTGTCCAACTTTTTTTTAAGTTTAACTGAATAGTTAGACCACCACCCCTCACTCATGTCGGCAACATAAGTGCAACACGCGTTCCGAATACCTACACACATCATACCATAGTTTTTAATGTTTTGCTCATGACTTCGAAGGCCCACCGTAGAGTTCTAAGATTGTGATTCTTTGTAAGTCAACTCGGGCTGCAGCTTGACTCGAAGGACTTTATGGTGAAGTAGGACCTGAAAACACCTTACCCTTTTCCCCGCGCGCCGCGAAATAGCCGTTTTAACTGTTTTATGTAATTAAAAGACTAAAAATTATTTGAGTGAAAAACCATCTGTATTACCTTATGTGATTTGGTGTAAGGTTTATGGAAATATAAATTTTGTACTTGTTTTTTTCTTTACAATCGCCGTAAAATAGACAATTTTCAAAAAAAGACGATTTTTTTTTAATTTTCACGATTTTTTATATCGAGGCAAACTCACTCTAATCGTGTTTCGAAGTGTATGACAATATAAAGCACCTTTACGACGGTAGGAATATCATTCCATGGATTTTAGTGGTTACCTAATACCCAAAAACTGTTTCTAAGACACTTTTATCGCGCTTCTGGTCTTACCACCTCGTCTTAAATAATAACTATAAAATAAAAGCAATTTTAGATGTCTGCGTTTAATAATGCTGGTAATTTATTGTTGCTTTCTTTCTATGTTATATTCGACTTCAATTACTTTTAAGGTGACGTAGATTCCGAACACTTTTAAAGTGACGTTTATCGACCAACTGGACTAATTACTTTTTTTTAGTTACTAAGGTCATATGTGTCCAATGGTTATTCAATAAATGTTCGCGTTTTTGTCATTTTAATTTATTTTTTACCCTTTATTCATTTTTTTATTAAGTAGGTACGGATAGAAAAAACAAAATTTACGAAACAAATAAGTTTGAAAAAAAATATCATTTAGATATTTAATTATTTCAGTCATACTTCATGATTCTTATAAACTATGTATGACGACCCAGTTGGCACAATGGTTACCACGTCGGACTGCCAAACACAGGGTTGCGGGTTCGATTCCTGCCTCAGACAAGTATTTATGCTTAGATATTTGTCTGTGGTCTGGTTGTTTCTATGTATTATAAGTATATATTTACAAAAGAAAGTATTTATGTAGTATATCCGTTGTCTAGCACCCATAACACAAGTCTAGTTACTTAACTTGGGGCTAAATGGCGATGTGTGGAATGTCCTGTAATATTTATTTATTATTTATTTATTTATGTTAGTACTTACTTACCTATCCATATCCTAACTAATATTATAAATCAGAAAGTTTATTTATTTATTTGTTCCCTCTTCACGGTCAAACAACTGGACCGATTTAGATGAAAATAGGCATAATGGTATTTTAGGGGATGAAGAAGGACATAAGATATCATTGAGCCTGAAATTCCCGCGGCATCGGGACTTGGGTAAAATTGCGGGGCGCAGCTAGTAAGTAAAAGGGTTATGTTCAAAATGTTGAATGTTGCGGACATTCATTTTTTTTCAATAATTTTAAATAAGTACCTGCTACTAACTTAAAAATACGAAAAATTGAATGAGAAACTTTGAATGATTTCAGAAAGATGAATTGAAACTTAGCAAGTTGAATTATGCGAAAGATTTGGAGAATATTTATAAGAATGATCACGACACCAACGCTCAGAGGGTAAGACAAACATAAATATATAGTTTATTTTCAAAAAGAATTACCTACATAAACCTTTGATCCCCAAACTAGAATAACCTGCAGTACCTTGGGGATCACCTTCTTAATTGTAATATTTGATGAAGTATGTTTATTAAATTAATTAGTTATAATAATTTAATTATATTTAATTTAGTTATATCAAGATAAAAACATAAACAAAAACACCATAGCGTTTGTTATTAGTAAGCTTACAGAGAGAAAGGATTTTTTTGTTTATTTGTAACGAATATGTTCCTAAGCTACTGGACCGATTTAGATGAAACTTAGTATAAGAATACTCCATATAGAATCCTCGGGTAACAACATGTTATCGCTTTTTATCCCGATATTCCCACGGGATCGGGACTTACGCGGGTGAAACTATCGCGCGGTTATATTCGCGGACTTTTAAACCAGGTTATGATAGAAGAATACGAGAACTCACTAGCTCAACGGACAGCTGAACGACAAGCGGCTGAAGCTCGCGCCAAGGACGCTACCGAGAGATACAAACGTACTAAAGAAAAGCTCGACACAGATACGCTAAATGGTAGGTACCTAAATCTGCATATTTTTTTTTACATCTACACATGAGTCAGCGTTTGACCACTGCCATACCTGGGCCAAAATTCTGTAAGCCCTAAAACTTTACCAAAAACATTGATTTTACAAAAGTTGTTTTTAAGTATTAGTTTTTACCATGTTTTTTTACCACGAAACAAAAAAGCTTGGTAAATTTCCCGTTTTAAATAACTCTAGTAGGGAAAAACTACCTACCTATCCTTTTTGTAGGTATACTTAGTTATGGTATTAAGAATTTTGATGTTTCCTTAGAATGGGATTTATGGGAGTAAAAAAGTATAAAAAACAGTATATTTACTTTTTAAATTAACAGAAAGAGAAGCGACGCAAGAGATAGAAGCCTTAACGACTCTATGCAAGCAGCTGGAAGCATGGCGCGAGGAAACCGAATCAGGTCTCACTGTCAGCCATCGGATGTCAGAGAAGATGAGGCAAGAAAAGCGAGCACTGGCTGATGAGAAACGGGAATTGGTAAGCAACAGCACTCAGCTTAGTCGACCGTGTCAAGAGGAAAGAACTCGGTAATAAAGTCTGGAGTAAAATAAGCGACGGGTTTCTTCATGAAAATTTTCCTTTAGCGTAAGAGCAATGTAAAATTTTATGCGCGCTATTAACCTCCAAGCCTAGGTCTTCAAAACACAACATACTGTATTAATATGAATAATTAGTAAATCTCTTTATACAGGACATGATTATATTCGCGTTGAGCAATGAAGTTTGGAAACTGGAATCAAAATTGGAAATGTTCAACAAACAGATGGAAATTAAGAACAATGAAATGGAAAACGTTAACGATAGGGTAAGGACGAAATACAAATAAAATACGAAGATGAATGATGGTGATGATCAATGAATGACTAGTTATATTTCCATGGTTTTACTCACCTCAATTTCAAACCGTCTCATTGTATAGACGGAACAACCAAACATACTTTGCGTTTATAGTATTAGTATTTATAATATTATTCCAGGTGACAGCATACGCAGCTGAATTAGAAGACTTGGATCTAGACAGGCGTCGACTAGTTAGTCTTTGGAACTCTGTGCTTGTCAATATTACTCAGCGGGACAAGGTCTATGATTCTGTTAGGGATGACTATAGGTGAGCACCATGATGGTATAACGGTTTGAAATATTGTGTTAACACATCCCACTTCTGATATATGAACGTAAAGTTTCTATTATCAGAAGTGGGATACTGACGACATCACTTTAACATTGGTAAATTTGATATGGTTAACATTATTTATTCTAAATGCTTCTCACCAGAACATTACAAGAAAATTATCGTACACTCCTAAGCAATCTTGAGATCACTAAGAAAGTTCTAATGGATGAAATGAACAAAGGGAAAGAACTCGAAATGAATAAAGACAAACTTATGTACGATTTGGATCATGCTAACAAATTATGTAAGTATTATGTTATGATTCATATTTTTACCGCAAAGAACTGGGACGCTAGCGGGGCCGATTAAACTATTTTTCCCATCTGCCCTTGGCGCTGCTCTTGGCGGGGCAGAGCTAGCGGGACCGATGGGAGTAAGTTCTAAGTACCTACAGATTTAGTCACTCTGGCTTGAGTGAAGGACAATTTGGAGCCTTTAGGCTAAATTCGATGCAAAAACCAGTCGTACAAAGACATTTTAAATTGTGTTTGTGTATTTTTAGTTGAGACTGAAGATCAGAAACGAATTTCTTTGGAGACACAAATAGGTGAATTGACGGAAGCAATTGAAATGGCCGAAAGAGATGAACAACTTATAAACATGGTAAAACAATAAGATAAGAATAGTATTGATTAATGAATTAGTTAATATTATAAATTCATATTGATTTTGGACAAGTTTTGGAACTTTGAACTATTTTTTCTTTACAGGAGAATCAAACAATGCGAAACATTCTAAGAAGTACAGAAAAAGATCTAGACAGAAAGAATGAACAAAAAATAAAGCTAGAGAATGAGATATTGGCTAACATTCAGGATTGTTTGCTGAATGACAAAGCTGTGGAGTCGATGGCCAACGGAATAAAGAAGATGAGGGAGATGTCTAGGAAATTGGTAAATTGTGAAATCACTTATTACCTATTTTACGATAAAATATACGTTGTATCTGATAAAAAACTAATCTCTGACTGTGTGTCAAGTTTTTCCGAAGGGCATTAATTTTTTTCGAATTTGTTTTGGTTCTTTTGAATGATGTATTTTGTATTTTATATTATCCGATTGTCATTATGTTTGGTTATTTTCACTACTTATATTTAAAAAAAATATTTGTTTCTCTGATTGTCGTTTCTTTCTTCAACTTTTATTGTTTTCCTCGATTTCTTAGTGATTTTGTCCGTATGTCATACCGACTGCCATCTGTTATTTAATTGTCATTTGTTTTTTGAGATGGTCGATCATAATATCCTTCTTATCTATATCTATACATATAAAATGATTTGTCCTAAATGACTGACTGACGGATCAACGCACAGCCTAAACCGCTGCTCGTAGAGACCTGAAACTTGGAGGGTGTGTTCTTTGTATGGCGTAGGCATCCGATTAGAAAGGATTTTTAAAAACTCCTAACGCGGACGAAGTCGCGGGGGAAAGCTAGTTTTTTTATATAGAGTTGATAAATCGAATGAATTATCGTATTCTAAGCCACGCGGATTATTTACTTAGTACTAAGTACTGTCATATGTTTACAGGAAATATCACTAATGGAAATGGAGAACCAGCACGCTAAAATGATGCTCGAAATTGAAATCCATCGCAGCCGTCAAGCGAAGAACAAGGAAATTCTAGATGATGCGCTGGCAAAGGTCAAAGAAAGGGAGAAGGAGTTGGATCAACTGCAAGAAAAGTACGACCAGAGAGTGTTGTTGATTACAAGGAAACAGAGAGAATTAGATATTGTACAGAAGAAATATGCCGTTTTGAAGGAGATTTTTGATGTAAGTATTATGTTGATAGAACAGCTCTAATCTCTGAAACGGTTGATTAGTTTTCTATAACTAATACAAATACAAAAACATTTATTTGCTTAAAAACCTGTGTACATAGGTGTTCTTAAAATTAGGTATAGCATCCACAGGTTGCCCATTGCGAGCATGCAATTTAAGAAAAAGTTATATTACTTTCTAAATACTATCTACAAATGTATTTAATTAAATATGACTTAGTAGTTAGGTACGCTTAACTAAACAGTCTTCATTCATGAAATAATTAGTATAATAATGTATAATGTGTAGCTGATTAGATAAGAATAGAATAAGATTAATTAAGAAGCACACGGATAAAACAGAAAGAAAAAATACAGAGTAATTGAAAAGTGGTCGCTTACTTTCAGACGAATAAAATTGCATTAAAATCGGTTCACTCTTTTGGGAATGTTGTTAAAGTAGGTACAACATTCAAGAGGACTAAACATTTAAACACTCGACCCAATATATCCAGTAATAAGTGAAGAAATAAATATTGCATTACATTCCACACATCGCCATAATAACTAGTAACTAGACTTGTGTTATGGGTGCTAGACAACGGATATACTACTAATGAATGTGTACAATATAGTGAACTACAGTAATTATTTTCCAGGGTTTTAATCGCGTATTTTCCTCCCGTAGGTATGGTCGCGTCTCTTCGCGACCATGACTATTGTAGCATAGTAGAAACATCGAGGTCGCGTCTCTTCGCGACCATGACTATTGTAGCATAGTAGAAACATCGAGGTAAGAGAAATAAAAATACGCGATTAAGACCCGGGATAAAAATTTCTATGCATACAAATCGTGTGAGTTTAAAAAGTTTATGGTGAACTACATCTTGTAGATTATCTTACTTTTTTTGTGAATGAGGTTTTAGTAAGGAGTATCCAAGGTATTTGCTTTTGTATATAGATGAAATCACCACAAGAGCGTCGCATCGAAGAGTTAGAGAATCAGATAAAAACAATGCGCGAGCGCACCGAGACGAACCAACACGAGTGGCTCCGACTCCAGGCGCATGTTGTCAAGATGAGTGAGCAACATCACAAGACCATGTCGGATATTAACCTTATAAATAAACGTTAGTAGAAATGTACTCTGGAGTTATAGAATTTGAAAAATCTATTAATATAATATTATTTGGGACTTAAACCTACGTCCTCTATGCCGCGCCATAGGGTGCTCTTATCCAACTAAGCTTCATATAATGAAAGGTTTTTGTTTTTATATAAAAAAAATTATATATGAAGAATTCGTCGATAATCCTAATTAATATTAAAAATTCATGATATTTCACCCCAAAAGAATGATACTTTTGACCCTAAAAGAATGATGGCATGGCAATATTTGAGCATATACACAAATAGAAAAAATATGGATAAGTTCTCCGTTTTTTCTAGATTACAATGAAATTGATAGTATTTCGTAAACTAGATGTGGAAAATAGATATAAGCATTAAAAGTCACGTGTTTTTCATTTTTTTCATCAACATCTGATTCTGACGCTATTGTTGTTATATAAGACATTGCTGCGCTAGACACGTCACGGTGCCAATACCGGAGAGGAAATATTAACTTTGACATTTTGTAATATTGACTGTAATAAGACTGATTTCAAATAGATTTTATTATTTTTTTTTCTTTTTTGTTTTGTATAATGTATTTAATTTTATTGATTTGAATTTATTTATTTATGACATATTTCATTTAATTTTGAGTTAATTGACATACTAAATATGTAGGTGCTAAATATGTTGAATTTAATTTGATTTTATGACCCATGTATGACCTGATTGACTACTATTGTGATTGCGTAATGTTGTGATTGTGAACTTTGTTAATAATTCTATGTGTGGGTCAAGTTGCCTGAATAAATACCTATTTTATTTTTTTATTTTTTATTACAAATATATGAATATAACTACTTGCGAGGTAGGTACCATAAGTTACTGGCATTACCCTCAAGTCGAACAGTGTCACACAGGCAGTCGCCTGTTCCCCGTGCCCTCAACTTTTGGAACGACTGGATAAGAATCGTGAATCAAATCAAATCAAATCAAATATCTTTATTTACCACAAAAAATTATGACAATAACAATTATGCGACTCTACCTCTTGCGTTAGTTGGAAAACTGTGTTGCAAAAGGTAGGTTCTTCCATAAAAAAGCAAATTCATAAGATTGCCACTTATAATTAATTATTATTACAAAAATACTCGTAGAGTGTAAAATTATATTATTTAGTAGGTGCATGTATGTGTAGTATAGTGTACTTGTATGTTTGTTGTGTTTGTCCAGGAGCTGCCCACGTCACCCCAGTGTCTTAAGACTCTGGGTACACAGACCAGCTCCCTGACATGTTTTGTGTTGTGTAGTGTCATGTAGTTTATGTTTCAGTTCACAGACCACTCCAAAAGTTTTCAACAAGTTGCTCAGTTTGTTCATAGTCAAATTTAGTTAGCCACAGATGAGTTGTAGACTTAGCTTTGTGCCTCACTAAATGTTTTATGCTGTTCTCTTTATTTATAGAGTTGTAGAGCGTTGGCGCTAGGTTATTATAATGTCTCCAAGCAACAGCACTAGAGCATCTTGGTACAGGACAATTATCAAGTCTCTGATTCCTAACTGGTAGATTGGGAACAATTTCTACATGATATCTTAAAATACACTGACTAATAAACAGTTTTCTGACCGACAGAACATCACACAATCTATACAAATCCGTCGTGCTATGCCTGTATTTTAGCCGCATCGCAACTTTTAATAGTGCTCTTTGTGCTCGTTCAGCAACTATCATGTGCGTCTTTGCCGCGCCTCCCCATGAACTTATGCAATAGGATATAGTACACTGCGCTAGAGCTTTATAGGTTTGAACAATAAGCTCTTTGCTAGCAACCAATCTCAAGTTTTTAAAAGTATAAATTAGTTTACGGGTACGTTTCGAAACCGCGTCTATTTGCGCACACCATTTTAATTTGTTATCTATAATTACACCTAAATATTTAATTGATTCTTCACATGTCAAACTTCTGCAGTCACAAGTAATATTAGTTTTAGTTCTATTGCACGGATACGAATGGGCCTGAATTTTAAGTGTATTAGGAGGTCTTGATGCATTAGTTTTACTGAAAGCTAAGTATTTGGTCTTTGAGGTGTTGAGGCTTAGTAAATTATCTTCTAGCCAAGCCATTGTCTTCGACAGTCCAGTCTCTGCCCTCCTAAACACGCATTCCCAAGTAGAGGCACAAAATAAGAGTACGGTATCGTCAGCGAACATAAGAGTTTTCGCACCTGATGAATTTAACCCACACAATTCATTAATATATATGAGAAATAGTGAGGGTCCTAGCGTAGAGCCTTGGGGAACTCCATAGCTACAGGTAGAGCCATCACTAACCATATTTTCAACTCTAACATGTTGTTGCCTGTGAGTTAGATAATTTCTAAACCAATCGTGTGCAACTCCTCTTATTCCTACATTCTCCAAGCGTGCCAAAAGAATTGGGATTGAGACGGTATCAAAAGCTTTTTGTAAGTCCAAGAAAATACCTATACATTTATGACCTCGATTTAGTGAGTTAGAGACATGTGATGTGAGCTCTAGAACAGCATCATCAGTGGACTTTTTTGAACGAAAGCCGTACTGATTGTTCGCTAATAGGCCATATTTTTCTAGGTAAGTCATCAATCTTTTATTTGCAACTTTTTCTACAATTTTGGACAACGTGGACAAGAGGGAGATGGGTCTGTAGTTCGATGGAATGTCTTTTGGTCCTGCTTTGTAAATAGGACAGACAGTGGCTGTTTTTAGTATAACAGGAAAAATTCCATTTGTAAAACTCAAGTTACAGAGGTGGGCTATAGGTTCTGCCAAATATAAAGAACAGGATTTTATGACTGAGGTTGCTATTCTATCATGTCCTGGGGCACAGTTGTTTTTTAAACCAGAGATGATATTATTAATTTCTTTTACATCCGTCAAAAAGAGTGAAAAAGAGTTCGCTTGTGAATCTTTAGATGATAGGATAGCAGTAGCCAGATCTATGTCGGATTTTCCTAATTTGTGTAATGTTTCATTGGCTAACTCCTTACCTATAGAAGTAAAGTAGTTATTCACATTATTTAAGGATTCTTTAGGGTTATTTTTTATATTCAACAGGGCATTAGAAGACACCTTTTTATTTGAGTAGTTACACAAATCTTTTATTACTTTCCAGGTATTTTTAGTGTTACCCCGTGCATTTTCAAGTTGATCTTTGTAGTATTTTTGTTTTTGTGCCTTAATTAAATTATTACATAAATTTCTGTATTTTTTAAACTTTAACTTTATTTCATCATTGTCCTCAGCCTGCCTGCATTTCTTCTGCATAACGTTTCTCTTTCTAATACATTTTATTAAACCACTGGTTATCCACGGTTTAATAGGTTTAAATTTGCACGAAATTAGCTTTAGAATACTATTCTTATCAACGGCGGCCTGAATGGTAGATACTAATCGGATAGCAGCTGTCTCAACGTCAGGCAAGTCATAATACTCTTTCCACGAGATCTGTGATAGGGATTCCCTAACCGCGTCAAGATTGGTACATGTTCGATACTTATTACCTACAGTAGTTATCCTCTTTGTTGTATCTACTGAAAGTAGTATTGGTGAGTGGTCAGTTAACTCTTCAAAAACAATTGTTTGCCATTTCGTATTAAGTTTTACCATGAAATGGTCTAAACATGTCTTATGTCTTGTTGGTAAATTAATCGCCTGAGTTATGTCATGTGCTGCTGTCATATCTAGATAGTTTGAGGAAAATTCGGAAAAATCTGGTCCTGGAAGTATGTTAATATTAATATCACCAGTTAAAATTATATTATTTTTAATCGAAAGCGACGTCAAGAGATTGTCAAGTGAATTTAGATACGCAGTTGGATTTTTAAAACATGGCGGACGGTATGTGCAAACAATTGAATATAAATTGTCAAGCTCAACGACAAGGCAATTACCCTCTATCACGCTTATTGGTTCATAGCAATTTACATTAAAATGATCCCTGACGTAAACAACCACACCATCATTTTTATTATAACTTATTTTAGAATAAAATATGTTAAAATTGTGTATGGGAGGTGGATTGTATGTCTTAGTAAAACATTCACTAAAAACTATTACATCAGCTTGAACATCCAGGCAACTGAGAAACACTAGAAATGAGTCTAGGTTATGGTGTATGCTTCGAATATTAAGCGATACGATAGTTAGGTGTTTGTTTGGAACCTTGTCATAATTTAAGATTTCGGAACACTTAGAGGGGTCGGTTAACTTCCTACAATCAATATGAATCAATTTATCTATGTCTTGTATTATTTCATTATTATTTATGAAATCGAATTTGAATTTAAAATTTTAATAATGCAGTGTTAAATATCTAGTATGGCCATAATATAGAATAAAATAATGGAAATTAAAATCATAATATTGACAAGTATTATGGGGTGTCTGTGTCTTGAAACATTTAGATAGGCAAAGTACGCGCGTGTTTAGATAATAAAAGGTGATTTTTGAGGACTTTACGTGGCATAACATAATGTATAAGTAGTTATTAAGTTTAGGTTGTGATGTGGTATGTGGTTTTACATCATTTAAAAATAGTGTGTTAAAAGTAAACTTTGAAATCAAGGATATAATAATCAAAAAGTGCAATATAGCTGTAGTTAAACATAGTCAGTCTTTTCTCAGTTTTTCTAGATCCTTTTCACATGTAATGCGAAAATGAGATGCACCTTCAGACTTTCTAAGGAATATTTTTCCGTACGAAACCCAACAAAATCGAAAGTTATTTGCAGTAGCAAACGTACGTGTGAGATAGTAAAGCCTTCTGTCTTTTAGAGTAAGGTTCTCTGAGATATAAACTGGCATATTTTGACCGCCTACTTTTATACTGTTTGTACAAAGTTTATTAGCATGGTTCGCCTTATTATATTTCTTGAAACTGTATAGATAATTGTCTCTTGTAGTCACTGTAGTAAAGTCTGCAATTATGGGCTTAATACTTGACTTGGTGTTAATACGATATACGTCTTTTATTTCAGTACTCTCTAGTGGTATTTTCAGGGCTTCTGCTGTATCTTTGATGAGTTTTCTCAAGTCTGCTTTCGTTTCAGTTTTCTCCTGTGGGATATTCCTTAATTCGATGCTAGTGCATCTAGCATTGCGATGAAGCACATCCAACTGAGTGTTCAGTACATCTATATGCTTTGTTAGGCTCTTATTTTCTTCCTCAATTGACTGTAGTTTCAGGAGTAAGTTATCGTATTTACTTGACATGAACTCCATCGCCGTCTTTAGATCGTTGTTTGATTCTAAGATTTTCGATAATTTAGAATCCAGATCTCCCCTTAGCTTTTTGAACATGTCCATAACTTCGGTCTTACTAATGTCGTCAGTTTCGCCTCGTTTCCGCTTTGCTAAGCTGGCTTTTTTTGTTGCCTTGTTAACCTTTGAATTGCTTTCTGAGGACCCAGGATCGTACTCCTGTGCATCCGATGTGTCGGACCCGTACTGCAAAGGCGCTTTAAACACACCTTCTAAGTTACCTTTTGGTTGTTGCGGCGAACGTTTTACCGACATTTTTTAGTCAGGCGCTTATTATTTTGCAAAGTGAAGTACCAGGCGGCCAGCTGTGAGCAGAGTTGTCCAGATGCGATGCGGTGAATGTGATTTGTTTGTGGATGAATGGAATGATATACTGTTTGAGTGTTTAAGATTCTGTGAGAGATCTGTGTGACTGAGCGTCCCTTATATTAGTTCTTTAATTATTGTAAATGTTTTTGTAAAACGTTATAATTAAAGTAAAATAAATAAATCTAAATCTAAATGAAGTTTAAGAACCTAACCTTCCTGTGAACAAGAAATTTTTGTTCGTAGTTTTGTCATTATTCTTTCCGCGGAATCAGGACATACTTAAGGTGAAAGGGTACCGGCGCTCTCTCCATACAAACGTAGTCGACTGTTTCCTCCCTGGATAATGACACTAGCACAAATAATTTAGTTTCATGAAACCAATAACTGCCATGACTATGCCCCTATGTCTTGGGTATATTCATTTTCTAATTATCATAGAATTTAAGATTTTAAAAACAAAAAAACAAAACATGTTGGTCATGGCCGTTATAAGTTTTATGCAACAAACATATTTGCTCCAGTTTCATTATCCAGGGAGGAAACAGTCGACTACGTTTGTATGGAGAGAGCGCCCGGTACCCTTTCGTCTTAAGCGGGTGAAACCGCGGGTTTGCTGTTATCAATCTAGTTATTGATAACAGCATGTATGTAAATAAAAGTTTTCGTTTGATACCATTTCAGGTGAAATATAATCTAAAGACTAATTTCAGCTTATTTTCAACTTCAGAAATACAAATCTGCTCACAAAAAATGATGTACAAACAATCGGAGTGTGACAATGTAATCCAAGAACGCGTGAAACTTGAGAGAACTCTGCGCGAACTTCGCGGCCGTTTGGAAGTATTGGAGCGAACCAGGAAGGACTCGCTTGAAAGGAACAATTCAGTTCATAAAGCAAACCTGGCCATTACACATGAATATGCTGCAAGCCTTAAGGTAGGTAACAAGGAAAATAATAGAGCATGGTAAGAATGACAATCCCAACAAATGGAAAAGTTAGTATGAGCTATTTACTTCAATTTGCCATACTATGTTTGTTACAAGGAATTGATGAACACTATCGATTAATATAGAGTGAATATTTTATAGAAAAATTAACAGGCTCGATTCCTGAACACGGGGGTTTTTAGACTTATTAATCCACGTACAATGTACGTCACATGACCTTCTAATACAACATTGATTCCTGTGTAACCTTGGCCATGGCACATTTTCATTTCAGTGCAGTTGCGATGCAATATCAAATTACTATGTTTACATTATAGTTTTGTTTATAACTTTTACCACCACACAAATAATTGCTGTTTTGGAGCTCTACGGTGGGTCTGCAATGCTGACTCCGACCATACATTGATCATGTTATTTCAGGGAGCAGAAATGGAAATAATCGAACTGGAAGAGGAAATAGAGACATTTGATAAAGACAAGATGAACCTCACTCAAGAACTGGACCGAGTTCAGAGAGAAGCATTGATTTGGCAGAGAAAGGTATTTATCAATATACAAAATGAGTTTGTTATACTATTAAAAAAACTATTGATAAGATTACAACATCACTGGAAATTCCAAAAATCTAATATATGAAATTGTTTTAAACAAAAGCAAAAGGTCCAAAAAGGCTATAGTCACCTTTCTAACAATAAAAACTAAATCAAAATCGGTTCATCCGTTCGGGAGCTACGATGCCACAGACAGACAGACACACACACACACAGAGAGACACGTCAAATGTATAACATCCCGTCGTTTTTGCGTCGGGGGTTAAAAATGCAAAACTTTAAGAAAAAGTGCCAATACTGCAAATGTGTATAAAATAAACGCAAAAAAATGCTAAATTTAACTATTAGTCATTTTCTTTCTCATTGTATCCTAAATAAATTAAAGTAAAGTCGTATTAATGTGCTCATCTAGGCTATATTAAGTCCTTCATGATTGATTAGAATCTATAAAAAAAATGTTTTAGTGGAAATGGATGTCGTCTTTTGTTTAATTACATACTTTTTGTAGGCACCGACACTTCAATAAATTGCTAAAAAGGTGCTAGATGAGAAACAAAAGTACAAAGCCTGTATAAAAATGATTTCAGGGTATTTTAGCAGTGGAACTAAAAAGGAACATGAAAGAAGCCAAATCGGCTGTCGGCGAAATAGGTCAAATGAAAAATGAAATACATCGGATGGAGGTAAGTCATTTTAATGGTAAAGTCAAGTCTCACGTCCTAATAATTTTTTTAAGATGTTTCAATGTGATTTCATGCAAATTGTACGATTCCAAATAAATTAAGAATTTTGACTTTCCCGCCATTGTCTTTGGGCCTACCTCGGCAGGGCGTCTGCAGTTAACGAGGGCTCCAGCCAGTACGCGATTAGATAAGTTTTAAGTACAAGATTTGTTAAGTTTTCAAGTAATACGCGATTAGTTCTGTTTTTAATTACTCGATTAGTTATGTTTTAATTACACGATTAGTTAAGTTTTAAGTACGCGATTAGTTAAGTTTTGAAGTACGCGATTAGTTATGTTTTAAATTACACGATTAATTAAGTTTTCAAGTACGCGATTAGTTATGTTTTTATTTACGCGATTAGTTAAGTTTTTATGTGCGCGATTAGTTAAGTTTTAATTACTCTATTAGTAAATTTTTTGTCTCAACCAGGTAAGACGGGAGCAACTACGTCGCACCGGTGAGAAGTTAGCCGAAGATCTAGCGTTATACGTGACTCGTAGAGAAACTGCGATGGACAAGACACGCGCTGCGGCCGCGGTCGAGAAGGCGCACGGAGCTCACGGCGTCTCGCAGTCACAGTACCATCACAAGCTGAGGCTGGCGAGAGCTGATGTTGCCAGGGTATCTAAGGTACTTACACTCAAGGATTCAGCACTTATCACCTAGACGGGGCGGCGTATTTCAACATAATATTATGTTGAAAAAAATGAGGTCAAGATCTTAATGATGCAATTTAGATTGTCAAAATCAATCTCCTGACTCCTTTGAGCATTTTCACGATGGTTTCTAGGAGCTTTCCGAGGCTGAAACTCGTCTGAAACTGCTCCAAGAGGAACAAGACCGCCTGGAGAAGGAGGTGGCTGACACGACCGCGCTCAACTCACAGCTGGAGGAACAAGTTGCGGCATTGATGAGGGAAGTACGGGATACTGATCGAGAGAAACAATGGGTATGTAAAGATCTGAGTAACAGAGGTTTCTGAACGACTAGTTCTTCCATTATGCCTTGATGGTGCTGAGCTACCATAAGTTGTTTCCGCACTCAATCAAATGTCAATACGGTTGAAATTTACGAAAAAGTTTGAATTTATAAAAGATGTTCGCCTAGCCGTCTGGAACAACCTCCTTTCGTATTAGGTGAAGATTAGATAGGGATACTAAATAAATAAATATTGCAGGACATTCCACACATCGCCATTTAGCCCCAAGCTAAGTAACTAGACATGTGTTATGGGTGCTAGACAACTCATATGCTACTTATATACTTTTCTTTTGTAAATATATACATATAATATATAGAAACAACCAGACCACAGACAAATATCTAAGCATAAATACTTGTGAGGCGGGAATCGAACCCGCAACCCTGTGTTTGGCAGTCCGGCAAGGTGACCCTTGTGCCAACTGGGTCGTCATACTATAGCCATTAATTTCCAGTTAATATTTTCAGTTATTGGAGCGTGTAGTCCGCAGCCAACGTCTCGGCAGTGAACTAGGCACGGCAATAAAGCGTCAATCTGTACGCGTCAAGAAACCAAAGGCCACTATTCTCCACGAATACGCAAACGCTCGAGACTTGAACGAGAAGCTCCGAGAGATAGTCGCCACGCTGAAGAAGGAGTATCCACATTTCAGCGATAGATTCGATATTATAGCGAACACATTGAACATTAAATCGCCGAACGAATCGCCGCGGTTGAGCGAAGAGTGTAGAGAATGCCCGTTGGATGATACTATCAGGAATATCGCTGAGAAACCGTTCTGTCCATAAACTTAGCTATTGTTTATATAGTTTGATATATCCAGTTCAGTATTACATCTTAGTAAAATGCTTATTTATTTAATGAAGATATTGAGTGTCAAACGTATATTGTATATCATCATCATCCGAGCGATGTTCCCGGTTGCATCCCTCTCGGGAGCCCGGGGTCCGCTATATTGTGACCAGAGATAACTCCCAAATAGATACCGCATATAGAACAGTTTAAAATCGTATTGTTCGTGTACCTGTTGGTATATGATAGTTTTCTAGAACATTGTCAAAATTGGGAAGGTACGAGAGTCACCAAAGAGCACCACCATTATCGCCTATATCATCCTATCAGCCCATACACATCCACTGCTGGACATAGGCCTCCCCCAAACGTCGCCACAAACAGCGGTCCTGAGCCGCCTCCATCCACCGACTACCCACGACCGCTACAATGACGTCGGTCCACCGGGCAGCTGGTCTCCCAACCCGCCACGCGAGAACCTTTACTCCCCAGTGGTTGTCAGTTCTGCGAGCTATATGACCTGCCCATTGCCACTTCAGCTTACTAATCCTGAGAGCTATGCCGGTGACTTTGGTCACATCGCCTACATAGGTAGCCTGAAATGGTCAACGTGGCTAGAACAAGCCAATAAAGAGACATCATTTTATGCTAGCTTAGGCAAGGTAAAGGCGCGAGCATCACGATATCAAAGTCTGACCCGTAAAGAGTTTTAGAATTTAAACTACAGCAAGTATGTCTTGTGCGCATCTGTTTTTATGCGGAATCTATTTGTGGGTAATCTGTGATTATGACACTTACGCTTTTTTGTAGTAAACTATAGTTTTGTGTGATTGTGTTTTGTATGAAACTTTTGTATTTGAACTGAAAGGAGTTTTAATAAAGAAGTAATTTACTTACGTATGCACTTTTATTTACATAATTAAACTTTGACCACAGTTAGCATTCACTGCATTTTGTTCCAGTTTTGCCCAACGGAGAAAGTCATGGAACTGATATACCAGGCGTCCATAAGTTATTAGCTCTCATTATAGATCCTTTGTATATTTAAACGACTAATATTATAAAGAGGATTTTTTTTGTTTGTAATGAATAGGCTCCGAAACTACTGGATCAATTTTGATGAAACTAGGTATGGAGATACATAAAATCCTTGGGAGTAACATAGGCTACTTTCTATCCCGATATTTTCACAAGACCGGAACAAATGCGAGCGAAACCGCAAGGCGGTGCTGTTTCAAATAACTTTAGTGGTTCGTATGACCATCTTTTGGCGCTTTGCCCTCATGGCATTTTACCCTCAATCTATCAGAGTAGATCTAACAGGTGTAAATAATTTAGCCATCAGTTTTATCGGCTGCATATCGCAAATGTATGGTGAACTCGTGTCGTTTCATATGTGATGAGCGGTAGAACTTCGAGTCGCAGAACCTGCATTGAAAGTTCTTTATCTTCAAGTGAGCTTCTTTGTAGTGACGGGTCACTTCCCTGAAAATATTCGTTCAATTAATTTATATATGTGAGTGGTTGACCAAAAAGGGACCTGGAGGGATTGGAAACCGTTATTCATTTTATTTTATTTTTTGAATCTGTGGTCTTTTAGCTTTGTTTTGGTCTAACCAGAATATTTTTAGGCGCCTTAGTTTTTATTTTATGAATTGTTTTGTGACATAAAACATGCCGCGCCCCCCGCCCGCGCACGAATCGAAACTTGTTTCTACACGAAACTTCAAACGCGATTTACTCGAAATCAATTATTTTCCCTTGAGGTCCCTTTTTGGTCAACCACTCACAATTAATTGTTTACAAAATGCTTGCTATTTGTTTTTAACACGCTTTTATAAGGTCGACCTGTATGAAACTAACTATGTAATATTAAGATAATTAAAGTGTTATCTTGATTTCCGAAAAATCACTCAAAAACCTTAGATACCTACTTGCCACCTGGTCGTACCTATGCACTAACCGTGCTAAACCATTTTTTAACACGCTTTTATATTATTTTTCTTTTTTTATAAGTAAGTAAGTATTTCATGGTAAAGAGACTCATCACAAAATCCCTGAAACCACAAGATCTGTAACTTCGGATGGGGTTCCTTTTAGGAAGTAGGGGAGCAATAAAAATAGATTTTTCGTATTATCGTAGTATAAAGGGGTAAAAAGGGCTGATATAGTTTGTACTTAGTTTAAAGTAACTATTTTGTATTCTGTGTTTGTAAGAAATCAATATCATTTTTAAAGCAGGTACAGCTAGTATGTACCTCTATATAAAATTTGAGGAGTATTAATTTTATTTAAGGTACATACATACTGTGAGAGATCGAGATTGATGTCACTTTCTCTCTGTCTCCCTCTCTCTCACCTATTGTTATAGCGAGTAGTCACGTATAGTTTGCAGTGTGGTTTTTAATTAACAAACTGTGATTTAAGAGTTAAATTGTGAATGCCCGGACATCGCTGAACCCACCTATCCAAAGTACAACACATACGTACCTGGTTTAGAAATTATATTGTTTTCCTATTGACTGATATGCGATATATCAACGCACGAGATCGGGACTTACGCAGGTAAGACTGCGAGCCACATCTAGTACTATAATACTAGTGTACTTTAATGTCAAAAATCCAACTCACAACTGTGTTTTGTATCTCTTCGGGCAATGTGTACACGCAAAGTTCTTGACATGCGTGTGCACATGTTCCATGTGTGTTTTCACCATGTATTTTGTATTGAAACCTTTACCGCAATCTGCACATTTGAAGGGTCTTTCTTTTGTATGCGCAGCCCTGGAACAGTTCACATGCAATAATTAATAGTATCTACAGGTTTAATGACCTATGTAGTATGTAGGATGATTTCTTGTTTTTTTTTAATAAATTCCTGGAAACAAATACGATATGACAAGCTCATTTTTGTAGTTTTCTAAATGTTTTAATATTCTACTTTACATCGAAAAGGTAAAAACAGCTTTTTTATGCACGTTAAATTTTTACGTGAGCCTTCTGGGCTGTATCCTAAACTGTAAGAGATAGCGAAAAATGGTGAAAGGAGTTGCGTGCCCGATTTTAACAAAAAACTAATACTGCATCATTAGATTGTTCAAAAAGTAATTACCCTAGCCAGGAATCGAACTTGTAAAATTTGCAATAAAAATAATCACCTATATATTTATACCAACGGCTAGTGTTGCTAATAGAGATCGACTCTTGGAAACAAACATAGTGTGGTAGATCACAAGAAAAAGCTCAAACCAGGTCAAAGATACTACACACGAAGTTGGAGTATCTTTGACCTGGTTTGATGTGATTTGTACTCACCTTACATGAATTCTTAAAGCTTCGCCCGCGCCAAAAGTTCTTGAACAAAATTGACAGAGAAACGGTCTTATCTTCATATGCACTAGCCGTCTGTAATGAACACAAGAGTGGGTTAGATACATTGTGGAATTTAGGACACATCCGTCAGATTTTGCTTTCGTCAGTAAGACTTTTATTGACTATTTTGGTATAATCGGCCTTTTAACTATTAGGTATTGATTAATGGAGCAATCTGGACCCACCTTCTCATCACAACCCTCCTCAATTATATCCTCGTGAAGTATACTGTTCGCTGCACTTATTTTTAAACAATTACTTTTTGAAATTATTTATTTCCTCCCCGCCCCGATTTCGCAGGGCTTTATTATGGATGTATTATACATATAAACCTTCCCCTTGAATCACTCTATCTATCAAAAAACCGCATCAAAATCCGATGCGAAGTTTTAAAGATCTAAGCATACATAGAGACAGACAGCGGGAAGCAACTTTGGTTTATACGATGTAGTGATTGTATTAATCAAATAATTTTGATCAAATACTCACTGGTGTATTAAAAGAGCTGCTTTCTGTATAAACTTCTTATCGCAATCATTGCAATGGAATGGTCTATCGTTTGTATGTATAGCTATATGTTTCTCCAGTATATATCTTGTAGCATGCTTCATGCCGCACCAGTCACATTCGAACTTTAGCTGGTCGCGGTTGTGGGCAGTCAACATGTGCATTTTTAACTTGTTCACCTCTGAAATATAAAAAGCAGTTGTGGAAAAAATTGTATGAACGTTGGCATGGTCCTCCGGCGCCATTTTGTTTATTTTGACGACCCAGTTGCCACAATGGTCACCATGCCGGACTGCCAAATAGAGGGTTGCGGGTTCGATTCCCGCCTCAGACAAGTATTTATGCTTAGATATTTGTCTATGATCTGGTTGTTTCTATGTATTATATATTTACAAAAGAAACGTTTATAAGTAGTATATCCGTTGTCTAGCACCCATAATACAAGTCTAGTTACTTAGCTTGGGGCTAGATAGCGATGTGTGGAATGGCCTGCAATATTTATTTATTTTTTGTTGCACTATGGAACTGATATATTTTGATAGAGGATACACAGATAAACGTCTTAAAGTGTAATGTTTAGAAGATATAACTAATTAAATTTTTTGAAGAAATCGCTTGAGATTTACATAAAATGCCATGTCAGAATAAAACATAAACTTTTTAAACTCCCACGATTTGTATTCATAGGTAACTATTTTGCCGGGTCTTAATCGCGTTTTTTCAGTCTCCTCGCGACCATGACTATTGTAACATAGTCGAAACGTCGTGGTAAGAGAAATAAAACTAAAAAATACGCGATTAAGACCCGGGAAAATAATTACTAAGAATAAAACATGTCAAAAGAGGACATCAAGACAAAACATTTTTTGTCTTCAGCATTTATTTCTTAGCCATCACGGAACAGAGTTATTCAAGGTGAAATACTTGAAACTGTCTGATGATTTCGATTGCCATGTCGAAGGCTAAAATACATGGCCCTTTGAAATTTTGCAATTTAATTTTAGCGGGTATGATTAGTTTTGAAACGAGGCTCCTTTACACCAAAACCTCATGTGATTCGAATTTATTTAGGGACAGTATATTTTTTAAATACTTACTCTTATCACAGACAGGACACTGTTTTTTCGGACGTAAATGTAGGTTTTTCATATGAAAATCTAAATATTGCTGAGCGGCAAATTCTCTATTGCACATGAGACATTTAACTGGGCCTTTCTTCTTGTCCTTCACTTGTTGGTCGGTTGAGTTTGCCATCTTACGTTCAAAGTCTGGTAAATGTAACACCATGTGCTTCTTTAAACGCTTCACTGTTTTACCACATACCTTTACGAAAAAACAATTAAATTGAATCATAGAAATTAATTAATTTTAGCAAAAAATGGAAATGAGATGTCAAAGGGGTGGTGACATATGAGTAAGGTTGACATAGTAGTCACCTCAGAACATTTATTTTTTTGTTCTAACTAAAAAATTACTGGGCGTTTGCTATGCCAAAATGTTAAAATCCCTTTCTACGTAGATTTAGATCATTTGTTATTTCAACGTCGTTACTGTACTTCCATATTTATAATATAAATTCCGATACTGTGGGAATATCGGGATAAAGAGTAGCCAATACGTGAGGTTTTTGCGCGAATTAGTAACAAACATATAGATATTAACTTTAGCATTTATCTATATACCTCTATCTATATAAAAGAGAAAGACTCATCAAGAAAGCTCTGAAACTACAATTTAAGAGCTACAAGTCTGAAAATTCGCATGGGGCATCTTTTCAGGACGTAGTAGGTGCGCATTAAGAAAGGATTTTTGGAAATTAGACCTATACTATGGTAAAAAGGGCTGTTAGAGTTTATGGTTTGTAGTAACAATTTTATGTATTCTGTATTTGTAGGAAATCAATTTCTTAACTCAACTGTGGCGCAACCGATTTTGTTCTACACTTCCAAACAACGCCATCTATTAACACAGTCGATGAATTAAAGAGACACTAATATGTGTAAAACTGCTGTTTACACATAGTTTATAAGGTCAATGGATATGTCAAATATATTTTAATACCTTACAAGTTCCAGCAAGCCCAGCTCCTTTCTTCTGCTTCTGCCATATATCATCCGGTAAATGCATAACCATATGCTCCTGCAAACGGTTCACAACTTTACCACACTCTTTACAATATCCACCGTTCTTTCTAGGTGTCAGATTCTGCTTTTGTTCCGGCGGCAGATGGGTGACCATGTGACGTTTTAGGTCGTTCACTGTTCTACCACATTTTGGGCATGCTTGACGGGTGATTTTTGTCTTTTTCAACTTTTGGGTCGGTAGTATGACCATTGGTTTTTGGGGGCATTGAGCTGGAAAATAACAAATGTGCAGTATTTCCCAAAGTAGGCTCGCATTCATTGACGGGTTGCGAGCTAAGGATGTCAGACATTTGGTATAGGAGCTTTGCATGGTGATTTTTTGCGCATTTTTATACCCATGCTTATAAAGTATTTCACGACGAAAAAATAATGTCTTTACAACAAACCTATAAAGCCTCTCGGAAGCGAGATATTTAAAAGAAGAGACCGAGTTTTTTCAAATGGGAGTGATATATTTCGAGACTGATACCTATTGATGGGGGGCATTATGATGAAAAATTAATGCTTTCACAATAAACATCTAAAGCATCGGCTTAGGAAAAGGAATATTCAAGATTTCTGATACGCGTAAGAAACCCAGAGGCGCTGTTAAAAAAATAGAAATTTTTCAATACAATTCTGGTATAAATAAGACAATAAGAATCAATATATAAAATATCATAAAATTTTAAAGACCTGCTGAAAATGATTTTTTAATAATCACTCACCTTTTTCAGTACTCTCGGTCACATTTTCTATTTCTTTCTTTATATTTTCAATTAGACTAACCTCATCGCCAGACTGATCCTTGAATTCTATCTGAACTTCATCAGTTACAACTTTATTCTGTAGACGATTGTGACACTGTTCGTTGCTATCTGTAATAAAACAGTAATTTAAAGGGGTTTATCACAATAAATTATAATTATAAATATAAATATATAATATAAATATGTTTCTACAACAATAATAACAACCGTATAAGATGTTTGTTTTATGTTTTTATAACCTGGCTTTTGGGACACCTATTTTTAGGGTAATATAATTGGCTTTTACATCTTTAGACGATTTACAGAGATAATAACTTTAATTCATGCAATTCATGTCATGGTGCTTGCTGCAGTGTCTGGGAGAATTATTAGATGGAGTAGGCTTGCCCAGAACCTATACCACCCTCTCAGCATAGTTCACCATGTCCAGGAGCCAAATAAGTCATATGGTTCATCACAATGTTTTCTTTCACCGTAAGAGCAATGTCAGGGGTATTCCACTCCGCGCGTAGGTATGAAACGTCGTCTACGTCCGGACGCAGACGCTGGATCGCCTACTGATACCCGAGGTTCAGTATGTATAAAGCTCTCGCGCCCGACTCGTGTGATTTATGTCACCGTATTTACAATATTAATTACTAGCTGCGCCTTGCGGTTTCCCGTGGGAATATCAAAATAAAAAGTAGCCTATAGCCTTCCTCGATGAATGGACTATCCATCACAAAAATAATTTTCCAATTCAAACCAGTTCCTGAGATTAAAATAAAAGAGCGCGTTAAAATAAATAAACTCTTCAGCTTCATAATATAAGAATAGATTATTATTGTTTATTTATTGTGTATAGTTAAATACCTATAAGTTCGGATTATAACTTCAGATTTAGTTTTGATAAGTTTATGTATGAAAGTACTTAAGTAAGGAGTACATATTTTATATTATATTTTAATATTTTTCTTTTGGTGAGGGTACATACCTACCTACCATTGACTAACTAAATATTATTAGGACTGGTTCACTCTGCTGGTTCCATTAAAGTTACAAGTACATAGAGTATAGGCACATAACTGGCAAGTAATTAAATATTCAGGTTAATTATATAAATAAAAAAGAGAACCCTAAAACGATATAATAGGTACGCGAGCAACTTGTAGGTAAATATCGCGGTAGGTTAGCGCTGAGCGACTTGAATTTGGACTTTATTGCGTTGTAGCGAGATTCGCTTTTTATTTTAATAAGTCGATCTTCTGTACTTGAACATATATATTCTGTGGCAATGTTAATAAGTCACAGGTGATTACTACTCTTACAAACTAATTTACTACAATTATTTATCTACAAAAGTTAACTCTAGTCTTGCGAAAATGGTGCTTGTAACAGCTTCGAAATATCAAGCACCATAAAATAAAAACATTTCTCTTTTCAACAACTTTAGAATTAAAAATAACAAAGTTAATTTAAAATCAGTTACCTTCTGTCTTAATATTGTAAATTGGTTCTTCATCAGCAAATTCATCATCACTCACTTCACGTTTTATTTTAACTTCATCAACAAATACTTCAGTTTCTTGTATGTTTACTGCTATGTCATTTCTTTTAGTGTTGTTTGTTTGGGCCATTGTTTTGAAATCGTAAAAGTCTAAGATTTTCCTGTGGCATTTCACACACAGTTTTGTGCCCAATTTTGAGTCTTCATCCACCTAAATTGTAAATAACATTTTAGCAGAGAAATTATTAGAAAATATAAATACATATATGTACTTGTACACCGGCTGTTATCCGCAATAGACCCTTTTTTATTTGGGTCCTTTTTACATGAGGATGGTGTAGGCTTGCCGACCACCTACTTCCCTCTCAGTTTAGTTGACCATGTCCAGAGAAGAGAACTTGTCAATACTTCTGGAGTCAAACAAGCCGCGGGTTTCATCACGAAGTATTCCTTCACCGTACAAGCAATGTCAATTCGCGCACATAAATTTTAAAAGAAAAATTCATCGGTGCATGGCTGTCCGGGATTTGAACCCATGACCCTCAGAATGAAATATAAATAAATATTGTCACACTGGCAGTCAGTGTTGACAATTAAAAAAAAATCTAGCAGTGCTCCATGGTTTCAACCGCATAACTCTGAATCCCTTGGAAATATCACGATAAAAAGTAGCCTATGTTCCAACGAATCTTCATACTTTTATAAAAATTGATCCAATAGTTTCGGAGCCTATTCATTACAAACAAATAAATAATCTGTCCTCTTTATTACATTAGTGTAGATATTTACCTTAATATCCAAGCAAAACAGAATTACTTCTTCATATGAATGTTTCTTAGAATCCTCGTTGATTTCAAGCTCTGTTATGTCTCGTCTAGGTTTAAGACACAAGCAAATTCTGCACCGTTTACTCATAATGAAGGCGAGGAGTTGAAGTGATAAAGGTTCTTCCTCAGGGATAACTTTCCTAAAATTTACTTCGAACTGGCTTCAATATTTGATCTCCCGCGTTGAATCAACAAGAGTTTTTAGTGAAGCTTATACAATTCTATAGACATTCTCTGCACCTACCATTGCTCCTACAAGAATACTATGACAAAAGCTCGCTATGCGAATAATTTTCGCATGAACTTTGGATTATTTAATTTAAATATTTTAAATGAGTTCGTTCAACAAACGTTTTTTTATCTAATATCAGAACAGAAATTACAGATATCGTAATAAATAGCACACACCAAAACAAGAATATTATTTAATTCAACACAAATAATATATTTCAACACAATACTGCAATCTTTTTTGACATTACATGTTGTGTGTTGCCAGGAGGTTCATTCTTACCAAAAATTGTAACTTTCGATTACAATTCGTGGCTTGCTGTTACCCTTTGGATAATATTATTTTGCGTTTTATTTCCTTTCTATTTTTTTTTTTTTTTTTTTTTTTATTATGGCTTCGCACGTGTGCATTTAGCCAGTGTCAAGTTATATTTTGCATCAAATTATGACCCGATTTTTCATAAATCGGGCCTAAAGTTTTTCAATACAGTCAAAGTCGTCATAGTCCGTCAAGTCAGGGGTTATAGTAAAGCGGTGGCAAGTTTACCATAACCTTAATAGGAGATTTGGAGGCAACGTGAAAACTGCATGTTTGACACTGATTTTTACTTTCACTACACTTGTGCACTTTCACAGAACTAAATTGAATAACATTCCACCAGAATTATACAATTCAACTCGGGTTACATCTAAGTTTCATGAAAATAAAACTGCAGCACGACATGTTGTTAACTCGTTCCCGCCAAAACTCCTCCTTTCTATTCTGTGGGTCTACTCACCAGAATCCTCAAACAATACTCTTCGTAATAACAATTCAAAATTCTATTTACAAAACAAATATGTATCTAGAAGATTTGAGACAACGATGGGCAACCCTTTTTAATGACAGTTAATATTTACGTCAATGTAAAAATCAAGAACTGTCAGTGTCACTTATGATGTGGGTGTCGTTCAAGTGTCGTTTGTGGTGCTGTTGTTGTGTTGGCTCGCATTATTTGTTTCTATCTGTTTATAAAATGTTATCCTAATTTTTAGCCACGTAAAAATACTAGGTACAATGATATAAACCATATTGTATGAAGATGGTTACCAACTGCAGAATTTGCTTGGGTAGCAAGCCTAGGAGAAACATAGCAGAACTTCGAATCCCTGAAGATCCTGAAAAGTATTCCCACGTCGAAATAATGCTGTTTTGCTTGAATATAAAGGTATAACTTGTCCACAATAACCACACAATTGTTAACTATATCTTTATATTTATAGTTTAATTCTGTAACCTATTTTAGATTGAAGAAGATTCAACAGTTGGCATGAAATTATGTATAAAATGTTACAGAAAAATCATAGAATATCACAAATTCAAAACATTAGCATTAAAGAATGATGCTTACATACATTCTGTAGCTGATAACATGCAGGAAAATGAGGTGTACTTGACCGATAAAATTAAAAATGAAGTTTTGTCTGAGGGTAGTGATAATGGAATACAAGATGAAATAATATTTGATTTTAAAGAAGAATGTGTGAAAGAGGAACAATCTGATGATGAACTGCTCAGTGTTATCAAGAAGATTAAATATGAAGAGACAGAAGATATGAAAGAAAATGGGGAATTAGGTATAATAAGTTCTGATAAACCCATGTTAAATAGTGAAAGAAACTGTAGTATTATTGTTATAATACACTGGTAAAACCATATAACACTTTAAAGCAAAGCCAGTGACTTTTTCCCGATTTTAAGTTGCTTTTTATGATACTAAAGAGACAAGCACCTACACCAACCATTGCCTGGTCACCATAACACAAGCCCAGTTGTTTATCTTGGGGCTTGATGAAATGTAAAACAATATTAATTTTAATATATTTATTATTTATTTCAGCTCCTACATTTAAAAAAAAGAGAGGTCGGCCCAAGAGTACTGGTCAATTAAAAAAGAAGTACCCAACAAAACCTCAAATGTGTGCTGAATGTGGTAAAGTGGTGAAGGATCTACGAGCGCACATGCTGGTCCATGTGTCGGCAACTGAGAGGAAAGATGGGGGGTTCAAATGTGATATGTGCGAGAAGGTGTTCATGTCAAAACCGGCTAGAAACAAACATTTAAGAAGGAAACACTTGACTGATAAGAAGGAATGCCCTATTTGCGGAAAGAGTGAGTTTATTTTAGTATTTATGTAGAATTCTAATGGAGGAGAAACATACACCAAAAAGTGTACGAAAAAGAAACCACTGTCCAATATAGAACAGGAATAGAAACTGAGTCAAAAGCTATGGCATGTACCAAGAAATATCCCTAATGTGTGGTAACCATTATCAAGGTTCAGTGCTACATAATCAGTTAAATTATAGCACTTTACTGCCAAGATAGGTTACACAAGTCATGTGAGGACTGTCAATGTTGTATCGGAATTTTAGATAGGTATTAATGTGGCCGCTGTATTAAAAAAAAGTACTTGGCATCTTTAACCACCTTTTTATAGGTCTTGTACACGTATTTTTTTAGTCACCTCACGACCATGGCTTTTGCAACATGAGCGAAGCGTAGAATGAAGATGGCACAATTAGGTTGTGTTGTTAGTTGTTACACAATCCTTGAAAAGTATCCGGTAAAATCTGTCAATCTTGCCAAACTCTGGAACCTATGTTGGCAAACTCATCGTAATCGATGAATTTGTATTTAATATATAACTAGCCTGTTGCCTGCGACTTCGTACATGTGGTAGTTTTATTTTTTTACTAAAACATTCCTCTTGTAAAAAAACCGTATCAGAATCCGTTGCGTAGTTTTAAAGATCTAAGCATACATAGGGACCGACAGACAGCGGGAAGCGACTTTGTTTTATACCATGTAGAGTGATATTGTTTACAGAAATGTACGATGTATCGTGGCATGTAAAGACTCAACACAACCGCGACTCGCTCCCGTACGAGTGCGCGTCCTGCGCTCGTAAGTTCCCTACCAAGTCCACGCTTGAAGTCCATATCACTATACATACTAAAGATCGACCATATGAATGCGCCGAGTGTGGCAAGAAGTTCAGGACTAAAATATTATTAGGGAGTCACAAGTAAGTAAATCTAATATTATAAAGAGGAAAGATTTGATGAAACTTGGTATGAGGATACATTGTTTCATTGGGAGTAACATAGGCTTTTATCCCTAATTCCCACGGGATCGGGAGTTACGTGTTGTTATTAAACCGGATACGTCTTGATCCTGTGGGAATGTCGGGAAAAAAGTAGCATATGGGTTTATTCTAGTCTCGCAGCTATCAACTCTCTGAGTTTCATCGCAGTGAATTTAGTAGTTTTTGCGTGAAGGAGCAACAAACATACACACATATATATATATTTTTGCCATTTATTACCATTTAAAAGAAACTTAAAACATTCAGTACGTAACCTAGCACAGCGAAACCACTAACGCCCGAATACTGAAAGGCTACTTAATCTTAAGTGGCGTTTAAATTGAAATTTAAGTGTAAGCTTCAATAGAAAGCATACAATTAACGTCAATTTAAACGCCACTTAAAGTTAAGTAGCCTTTCAGTATTCGGGGGTAAGGTTTATAATTATGCTAAGTACATTAAAATTTACGTCGATCTAGTTTAATATAGTTACAGGTAGGTATAATTTAATGATTGTAACGGTACTTACGATAATAGACCGATTTGGTACTTACATTATAGTTCAAACGGGACCTGGAAAATACACCTCGAACTTAATATGGAAAATTAATTTAAATAAAATAAGAAGTGATAATATAATTTCAAATATTACGTAGCGAAGTGAGAAAATACGCCTTAAGTTTATCTATACTATTAATATTATAAAGCTGAAGAGTTTGTTTGTTTATTTGAACGCGCCAATCTCAGGAACTACTGGTTCGAATTGAAAAATTCGTTTTGTGTTGGATAGGCCATTTATCGAGGAAGGCTATAGGCTACTTTTTATCCCGATATTCCCACGGGATCCGGAGTTACGCGGGTAAAACCGCGGAGCGCTGCTAGTATTTAATATTTTTAGTTGTCAAGCTATTCCGTAATTCCGCGGGTAGTTAATTATATGTGATGATAACACACTTTTTTATAGGCTTTCACCTGCGACTTCGGCCGTGTGGGAGTTAAATTTTCCAAAATCTGTACTACTACGTCATCATAGCTATTTGTATGCCTAATTTCTGCCCGATCCGTTTATTGGTTTGAGCTGTGCGTTGATATATCAGTCAGTAGGTACTTCATTTTTAACCCCCGACGTAAAAACGACGTGTGTTATATGATCGTAGCTCCCGAACGGCTGAACCGATTTTGATTTTGTTTCTTTTGTTTGAAAGGTGAATTAGTCGGGAGTGTTCTTAGTTATGTTTGATCGAAATCGGTTCAGCCGTCTGAAAATTTTGAGGACAGAAGTCGGGGATTTTTAGAATTCAATTTTTTTTTTAATATTTGTTTTTTCCCATGGGAACAGACCTATGCGGTTGAAACCGCGTTGCGCTGCTAGTACTTTCTCAAACATTAATAAGACGTAATAATTTGAATTTCGTTTACTGAATGCTTATTATTTGTAACTATAATTTCCAGCCGACAAGTACATTTACAAGAGAAAGCACATTTATGTCAATTTTGTTCAAAGAGTTTCTTCAAAAAATACCACTTACAAAATCATCTTAGGTAAGTTTTCAAAACTATATGTGTTATATAGATAGATAGTGACCTTAAGGCGCTCTTCCAGTACCGTGTGTAGTTATTTACATTACCTTAGCCCCCGCTCACAAAGACGTAGCGTGCTGCGTGCTAACTGTTATATTTGATCGATATGCAAAACATTTTAGTATTATTATCCACAAATATAGTTCCTAGAGGTCAAAACCTATCATTTGATTCTTTTTAGAAACAAACGTTAACTATTTTTGAATAAAACCCGATAAACGATCTAATAATTCTCTGTTTTCTAACATTTTTTTATCGAACGAAGTTGTTCATATCATGTTTTCAACCACAATAAACAAAAATATGGTTATTAAACTACAATGTCCATTTATATCAAAATAACAAAAAAAGAGTATTAAATTACTTAGAGTTCCTTAAAACAAAGGTCGATTTTGGTAGCTTTATTAGCACCTGGCCTTAATGCAATGAAGCTAGGTCTAGTTAACTTTAATTTAATTCTCTATCTTTCTTTAACAGGTCACATACAAAAGAGAGGCCTCACAAGTGCCTGGAGTGTAACAAAAGTTTCTCGACCACATCCGTTCTAAAGAACCACATGACAATCCACTCCGACAGCAAGAACTATCATTGTAATCTTTGTGATATGAGTTTTGCGAGATCTAAGTAAGTATTCACAAAAGTTATCTACCATTCCATGCTTAGGTTGGAGGCTCCGATTTCCGCTATGCCTATTTTTGCGTGATTATCGACCGCTACTACAACCAACATAGCTCCAACCAGTACAAAAGTTCCGGTATATCTACTATATAAACATAAGTCGGGTTTTCCTTCCTGAGGCTATAACTCCAGAACGCACTAACCGATTTCCACGGTTTTGCATTCGTTGGAAAGGTCTCGGGCTCCGTGAGGTTTATAGCAAAGAAAATTAAAGAAAAAACGAAGCCATCTGGTGGCGAAACGGAGTTCGCCGGGTTTGCTAGTCAGCTATAAAAATATTGAACCACAGTTTCATTAAATTTAAAAACTTGAATCCACTTTAAAATATATTTACTTATGGTAAAAACCCCCAACTTTTATCCCCTATAACTTACAGATGGCTAAACCGATTTCGATCAAACATAGCTAAGAGCATCCCCGACTAATTCACCTTTCAAACAAAAGAAACAAAAATCGGTTCACCCTTTCGGGAGCTACGATGCCACAAACAGACACACACACACACAAACAAATTAAACTCTTATCCCACGTCGTTTTTGCGTCGGGGGTTAAAAACTAATAAACTGGCTAACATACGCAAAACTGGCTTATATAAAGCTGAATCAATATTATGAATCTTAGAACTTAGGTAAGAACTAAACGCGGTCAAGGAAATAATATATCTACTTACCTTCTCAACTTCAAGTTAACGAACCTATCTATTCAACTTATAGATTAGCCAATGCTATTTATAACTTTACTAGCTGTGCCCCGCGGTTTTACCTGCGTTAATTTGGGTTTTGTTCAAATCTAAATACTTTTATTTGGATAAGATGAAAGCACCTTCGCAAATAATGCATTATTTTAGAACTTTGATTACCATAAAAAGGTTATATTGCGCCAATCTTAAAATAAAATAATGTAACGATTAGAAACTGTTGCGGATTTTATTTTTAGAACTATTTTGCGTAGCTTTGAGAGCAGTGTTGGCTTAGTAGTAGATACCTCGACTTTCATTCTGAAGGTCGTGGGTTCGAATCCCGGCCGGACGTGTACCAATGTATTTTTTTTAAGAAAAATTTATGTGCGCTAATTGATATTGCTCTTACGGTGAAGGAAAACATCGTGATGAAACCCGCGGCTTAGTTGGCTCCAGAAGTATTGACAAGTTCTCTCCTCTGGACATGATCGACTAAGCTGAGAGGGTAGTAGGTGCTGGGCAAGCCTACTCCATCATCACGCAAAAAATGGCGGAAAACGGCCTGTATACAAGTACAAGCGTAGCTTTAACCGTTTACGCAGCGCAATGCAACGGAAGCTGTCAAAAGGAATAATTACTGAACGAATAATGTATGACGAAGCGAAACGCTTAGTGCAGATGGATTACCACGTTGAATCGGTGACGCATTTTTGCCTGGTTATATGACGAAAGAATGAAGATGTCTCTTTAAATCTTGTAAATCCGAAAGTTTGTTTATTTGTTCTCTCTTCACGATCAAACGACTCAACCGATTTGGATATTGATTATTTAGAGCAGTGTTTTTCAACATTATTGAAAGTGCGACCCCTTTACAATTAAAAAAAATCTAGCGACCCCCTAGGGCCTTAATAAAACTACTCTTCAATGACTTTGTATTTAATTTATCTATAATGAGGAGACCTTTAATGTTCGAAAAGGATAAGGATAACATCTGACGGCATGCTCAAAATGGAGTGTCATTCCCAAAATTTTGATTATTTATGGTTGAAGAGAAGATTGGAGTATCCAGAACTAGAAACAGACACTTTAAAGTTGTTAGTGCCATTCGCAACTTTTTATTTTTTCTTCAATGGTAAACATTCATAAAAAAAAGAAATAGGCTCCAACTAGAAAACAACTTAATAACGTCTCTAAAACAGAACCACGTTTAGATAAATTGTTAAAAAATAAACAAGTACTTACATAGAAATCGTAATTTTTCATTGTAGTGTAGGACCTACAAACACCTTACTTATTTACCCGCGACCCCCCGAGTGGGGGAGGCTCTGCGACCCACCTGCGGGTCGCGACCCTCAGGTTGAAAAACACTGGTTTTTATAAAATTCCGACACACCGAAATTTTAATAAAATTCACCCTACAATTACCTTTCCAGTTATCTCCGAGCACACATGATAAGCCACGTGAAATTGAAGCGGTATCCGTGCCAGTACTGCGGCGTAAAGTTCCATCGATCAGATCATAGGAAACGGCACGAGTTCACAGCACATTTGAAACATACAGCTGATGTTAGTAAAACTATCGAACTAGGTAGTATTTCATAATTATGTTATGGCCCTTATTATTTTATTAAGCCTTTTTTAGTTAAAATGTAATCTTCATTTTCGTCTGTAAAAGTGCGAAATTAATAAAACACATTTTAACTAAACAAGGCTTATTCAATGTTTTTGAATAAGATGGTTATTGTGTTGAGTTTTCGGACCGCTTGCAGCAAAGTTTCAAAATATGGATTTTACTATACTTAGAGTAAGACTCGAAATGGCTAACCCTATCATACTTGCTCCAGTCAGTTGTAGATACGGCCCAAAATGGACATTATAACCGCGGGCATGTGCCGTTATCATTTTTAGTTCGCTCACGGATAGATGAACTGCGCTTACAGTGCTAACTGTTCAACCAATTTGGATCGCAGCACTCATGCTGCGATCCAAATACTCCCACTTAAGTACTCTCACTTTCACGTCAACATGAGTGTTGACGTGAAAGTGAGAGTAAAAGATATCCGCGATTAACTGGATCAAGTATGATAAGTTATTAAGTCGCAGCATTAGTTCATACAGTTTTGACAGAAAGCTAAAACCAAGTTTAAAACTATGATAAAAATGTACGGAAAAATCCGCACTAAGCATTTTACATAGTCATTCCATTCCATTCGGAATGGATCCAGTTGCTTCGTCTGTCTTTCCCGACGTGTACAATTTGGGAGTTTCAACTCGCGAATGAAAAGATATCATCTAGGAAAGCGTGTTAAATCTTAGGCAGCATCGTCACCTCAGGCAAGTGTGATAGTGGTCAAACGCTGACCTATATATATATATATGTAAAAAAGATTTTGCAATTTTGCTGCAAGTGGCTGGAAATGTTTGATTCGAAAATACTTCTCCTCTGTGAGATTTGAATCCACGATCTTTCATGTGAAACTAAGTTATTATATGTAAGATATTAAGTTTGGTTAGATAGGTACTAAAATTTATATAAAAACCGCGCTCTACGATTTCACCTTATTGTTATTTTTATGGACTATCCCTTTAGAATTTTTCATTGAAATCGGTCAAGCGGTGTGAATGGTAACAAAGTTACGTATTTATAATATTGGTTGGTAGAGATTTATGCCATGGTATATTGTTTTATCTATACAAATGTATTCATTTTTTTCTGAATAACGCGTCTTAAGGATTTATTTACTATGATTTATTTTTTATACGATAAGAAAAACTAGCGATCCGCCCCGGTTTCACACAACATAACATATAACTCTTTTTTTCCTGTCATATTTCAGACAATTCACACAAAACCATAATATGTATCTATACTTACATACGAATACTAGCAGCGCTCTGTGGTTTTATCCCCGTCACTCCTGATCCCGTAGAAATATCGGGATAAAAAGTAGCCTATAGCCTTTCTCGATATATGGACTATACAACACAAAAAAAAAAATCAATTAGGACCAGCAATTTCTGAGATTATCGCGTTCAAACAAACAAACAAACTATTCAGCTTTATAATACATATAAGTATAGATTAATAAAGAGGTAAAGTTTGTGAGGATGTAGAGGGTAATCTCCGAAACCAGTGAACCGATTTGGATGAAATTTTGCATAGAGATAGTTTGGATAGCTGAGTGTCATAGTTATTTATACACTAAAACCTTCCTCATGAATCACTCCGTCCATTGAAAACCGTAAAAAATTGGTTTCGAGTTCGCGTTCAGACAGACAGACAGACGCGGCGAGGTAACTTTGTTTTATAGTAAAAATAGATAAATGAAATTTTTAGGAAATATTTATGAAGAAAACAGGAGGGCATGTATATAGGAATCCTAGGTCCAAACAAAAAAAAAACTACTCTTAGACTCTACAGCAACTTTTTTTTTATTAGATCTAGGTTTTTAAGGAAAAAACAGTATTCGGGTACTTTTTAATATTGGGGAAGTATTAAACTAAGTTGAAATGGAAGCACATGATGTATATATTTGTTTAAATTTGTCAATTTTATAATGTATTAATAATGAATATCTCTATTTTATATTAAAGTAGTGATAATGGCTGCTGTATTTAATAAATATTTGAAAATGAAATTTGCGTAAGTTGGCAGGACTTAATAAAAGTTGATTAGTAGAAAAAAAAACCTGAGTATGTATAATTATATTAAGACCTTTGTGTTGCGGCGGGCTGCCACCCGCCTGAGACGCAGATTGCGGGTTCGATTCCCACCTTAAAAAAATATTTATATACAGATATTTGTTTCTGTATGTATTTACAAAAGTATATAAGTATTATATCCGTTGTCTGGCCACCATAACACAAGATACACGTTAGATATGTCGAAATAAATTGTGTATAAATATTGTACATTTTGTACACCGTGAGAGGTACGATTTGGCATCGAAAGTGCAGGCTCACCGTAGAATTTTTAATTTCTTATAAATATAAGCTAGTATTAAAACTAAAAGTATTTCAAGTAAAGTAGAAAGCTCTGCTTGAGTTCTAGTAATAGCAATTTAAGAACTCTATTATGAGTCTCCACTTTTGTCGCCGACTGTTCACTGTCAGTCCGTTGTCTAAGTTTTGTTGGTTTTTCTTCGTTAAAGTTCTATAATAAATCGTTTTTATTATAATAAATTGACTTTTATTAGACATTAAACGTAATTTTATGATTGCAGGCGCAATAAAGATTGTTTATCATTATTTTATTAGGGATTTTATTACCGGATTCTAAAGTTACATGGTTATTTTCAATACAAAATGTGGTATTTACACAGTAAATCTAATTTTTTTGCTATTTCAATGGATTTATTTTTCCTACTTATAATAGCCCTTAGCCCTTCAAATAAAATCAATGAATCAATAAATATTATGCGTTGTGCATATAATTTCCAAAGAAAGCCTCGATATCCGGAATTCCGTAACTGAATATTGCTTAATATTGAAACCCAATTCCGGAATTGATAAATGGTCCCTTATTTAAGCCCTAGTACCTAACAAGTAATTATTTACTTAACAAATAAAAGACATAAAAATAATATCTTAAATTTAATTCCACGTAAGAATGTTCGGATACAAATTGCAAATTTCGTATCAAATATTTAAAAATGCCACATTTAGAGAAAAATTGTACATTATTACAAATAGAAGAGGCGTGACGACACCGGAGCGTTGCCGCGCCATCTACAGTATAAAACTAGAAGTGTGCAATACACTCCCAAAAGATCACTAAATAAAAAATAGGCACAATTAACTTACATACTATGTTATAATTATTAATGTCTAAAGCAATATTTAAATCAAATTATTTGTATCACAAATTGTGATGTAGTTACGATGTGCAGCTGCCATTTAATATATTTAAATATTATAATAATTAAAGACGAATAAAGTTAAAAAATATAAGCTAAAAAAAAATAAAAACATATTGCAATATTTCAATCTGTGTTAGAACTAATATTTACTGAATATACAACACGAGAAATGCTCAATTTCAAATTACAACATGGGAAAACAAAATGATCGGCGATAAATCTAAAAAATAGAATCTAAACATACTATTCGTCAAATGTTCTAATTCTTATTAACTAAATACAAATCTTTATTATAAAAAAATGAAATAAATAGGCACATCACATTCGCTCCGAATGTTCGAAATGTAAACTAAAAAAAATATTTAAAATATAGGTAATTCTAAGTTTAATTAAGCTTAAACATCACCTGTTTGGCTCTTTGAATAAAAATAAACCAAGACATAACTTGAAAAATAACTCTTGCAAAATAGTCACTTTTTTCTGGAAAACACCGACCTTTCAAACTTCTTGCCATACAAGTGATGTTTTATATATTTCTAAAAACAATCTACAATTCAATTGCAGTATTGCCAGCGAAAAAAAATTGTTACTATGGCTTTATTGGGTTTTGTACTAATATTTAAATCTTTAAATCACAAGCATTTAATTCTTCGATAAAAATAAAACAAATTATTAATATTATTTTTAATCTCACAGTAACATACTGTTTAAGTACAGGCAAAGCTATATTTTTTATTAATACTTATTTATGTCATAATTATATAAAAAAAGAACAGCTCGAAATACTCAAGTCACATTTTTTTGTAAAAATAAAAATTTATAGAACCTTACTTTGAGGAACCTTTCCTTCTATGAGGAGGTTTTTTCCCTTAAAATAAATCCTATTTTATTATATTTAAAAAGTATTATTATAGCCATAAAATACACCCATTTTCTTTTGCTATACATAAAGCATGGCATCAAAATGTCATAGTAATCTTTATAATGGTTCAATCATGCAAAAAAAAAAAAAACGAATATGGCAGTAAAATTTAGTTGTCTCACAAACCAAATAATAAAAAAATATTAAATAAAAATTATATAATCATTCACTTATATTTATTCCGGGATAGAATGGATTATCGGTGGTGCTATTTCCGGAATTCCGGGTTTATATAAATAGAAAAATCTATATTCAAAATCAGTGCCTTGCGATATTAAAACTTATATTTTACGGAAATGCGTAATAGTGTAATTTACACTAATGAAGTAAGAATTATAGCGAGTTACTGTTATGTCATGACGATTTGGGCCCGATTCTGGGGTATTACACCTATTTATGTGTGTTTTGTAACTACAGAATTGGGCCCATGTACTAATAAGGCTTGATACACCTGTTCTGTTACTAAAATACAACAATTTATAGATCGACTTCTTAACGGTATTCACTTTTTATTTTTCCTTTCAGAATTATTCTGATATCAGAAGTGGGATTATTGTTTCAATTCCATAATTCGGTTCGATTTAAATAATAATAGGACCGATAAATCTAACTTTAGTCGGTTCAAATCCAAATAGAATGAAGTTCGATTCCTAAGTTGTGACGCTACAACATGCCGCTTGGCCAAAATGGCCAATCCTAGTGTTATTTAAATCACATCGTCTTTCTTTCGTACTTTGTACTTTAAGAAGTCGGTAAATATAGTTCGCATTTCACAGTAGTAAAGTTTAGTTCGTTTCAAGTATCTTTAAAATAATTCTAACATCAGAAATTGAATTTCGTATTTTACATTAGATACCAAATACGAACTGTACTTTGATATTGAAGATGTCAGAGTAACTTACAATTCACTGTATTAAAAATATGTATAAGTACATAGTTTATGTGGACTGTATATAATTGTTCTAAGATCAGAAGTGGGATATCGTATCTTAGCTGTACTTCGATATATATGAGTCGGTGTAGCTTACATATTAGTTCGTTTCCGTGGCCTGCGGTTGAGGTGGGACGGGCACGCTGAGCGGGCTGCGTTGTCGGTCAAACATCTCGAGGATGAGCTTGGGGTCCGTCCCGGCTGGCACCGTCACCGTTCCGGTCTGTTGATCGTCCCATCATGAGTACCAAGTGACGCTCTTCTCGCGTCCGTCGCGTGGCGTCCGCATGTGTTTCAATGGTTCTATTTGTAACACTTGATTTTGAGATGATTTATTTGTAGGTGTTATGGGAAATGCACAATAATAAAAAGTGATTTCGATTAAAGTCTCTAATGGAACTGGCGAGGAATTTTTGAGAACAAGTACATTTAGATATTACAACTAATATTGTTGCGTTTTTCTGTGAGCATAAGTCTGTAAAAATGTAACTTCGATTTGTGTTGCACGGACAACGACGGCTACAGCACCACTGCCACACAAATCAAAGCTGTGTGGCAGTGGTGCTGTAGCAAACTTAGAACCTCGCGCCAAATAATCACTATTTATTCAACTGTGTCATTTCCCTTTCTCTAAACCAAACAACGTTTGTAGCACAATCACAAAGTTGCGCAACAAAAAGGTGTTCGATATTTTTTAAATAAATTTGTATCGACAGGACACGAGCGGACGCCACAACAATTTCGGATACTTATTAGTTTGTTAGTAGAAGACAAGTTAAAATTAGTTAGTGTTAGATAAAGGAGAAAAAGCAGAGAAAGCTTGCTAAATCGACTTAGTCAAAACCTATAACGCCATTTACTTGCTCCCATCGGTCACGGAATATCTATATGAAGGCTATGGGCCGAATTGAACGAAGAGTGCTTACGATCAGATCTTCCAGTCCGAAATTGCTAGGGCACTTTTATAGAGGGCACCAAGCACCACCAGCAGAAAAGTTAAATGCATACGCTATGCGCACATAAATCGCGCTAATCCCTTTTCGGACCGCAACTTAAATGAGAACCAAAAAATCTATCAGTACCGATGGGAGCAAGAGACGTTATATTTTTTTTTTCAATATTTCACTTTATTTCAATCTAGGTATAGTGATTAGGTAAATCACCTAACTTTATGGGAAAAGTAAATAAGTTACCTCCGTTATCAGAGACGTTACTTGCATATTTAATTAATTAGGCTTAAAAAAATAGGACTAGTTCGAGGTGCCTCGATAGATCGCAGCAGTATTTTTGGGAAGGTAAAGATACGGAATGATGTTTATGACCATTAAAAACTGGCGAAGGTCGTAAAGACAAGGCCGTATGGGCTGACTCAGCAGTCTTTGCCTTCCCTGACCGAGTACATTAAAAAAAATATCATCCTCTTGACCAGAGACGGAGGCTATAGAGCCCGTTATCTATCAACTTAGAAAAAATCGATCCATTGTCATTTTCTCTGATGTAAAACATCACTAAATAAAGCAAGACAAACATCAATTATGGAAGAAAGATGAATGAAACATAGAAGAAATATCAAAAATTAATGCATACATGACACTGGCTATATGCACAAATCGTACAAAGCCAAAACTTAAAACACAAAGTGCAGTTATAATGTTTCTTATTGTCATAAAACTCCTCGACTCTATTCAAATAAAACCCCGGACAGGACAACCTAACACAAAATAGACTAAGGAGTGACTGACGGAAAACTTCAGCCTATTTAGGCTATACTTGATGTAAATATTACTTCTGGCTTTATGCATAAGTTGTGCTAAGCCAAAACTTAGAAAAAATAGTCTTTGATTAACTAATTATGCGCGATAGCGTTTCTGAGTACGGAGGTTAGATAGTCATGCAAATTTAGATAAAAACGCGAAAAAAACGCGCATTTCGCTCTCTATTTGTTCTAAAAGTATAATTAAAAAGCAAAGTAGGGGGATACCTCGATACGCGTGATGACTCCTTCTTCGCGACTGTGCTCTAAGACTACAAACAAAACACAAAGCGCTGTCAAACATACAAACAAATAAACATTTATACATATAGAAATATGAAGCTAGATAAGTAGACAAGTTGATCAGCTATTCATCACACTAATGTCATAAATGCGAAAGTTTGTGTGTGAGTGAGAGTGTATGTTTGTTGCTTCTTTAAGGGAAAACTACTGAACCGATTGCGATGAAACTTCGTACGAAGTATATTTATTACTCCCGGGTGAAACAGCGAGGTATTGGAAATGCGATAGTACGTTTTGTGGAATATGCTTCATGAAATGGTTCCCCCGTTATTCATACGAAGTCAGGTGAGCCAAAGAAAACATATTCCCTTCGTGCATTAGTCTGGTGTGTTCCCCTTTTTAAGGTCAAACCGGCTTAACTGATTTAAATATAAAATTACTCATTATATACTTTCAATCCTCCATTAAGAAACGCAGTTTATCGGAACTTACGCGGGCGAAACCGCGGGCTGGTAGTGAATTAAAAAAATATTGATAATTATAATATTCGTTGCTGAAGCCAAGGCAATATTGCTTCCATGCAAGATTCTTCAATTTAATGCAGTGTCAGATTATTTAAAATTGCGTGTCATTGATAAGTAATATTTCATCACCTAAGGTCAGGCGCATATTTTTAGACTGATGACAGCGCACAGCCTAAACCGCTGGGCCTGGACACGTGAAATTTTGCGAGGTTCCTTAGTGTTGTAAGTGGGCAAGGATGTTTTGATCAAGATCAAGGCGGGTTTATAGCTCGCGGGGTGTAGCAAGTAAAGAATACTAACTGTTTTCTGTTGTAGAATTGGTAGTTGTTGTAGTAGTATTGTTACCATCGTTGTTCTCATTGACAGCGGTGCGAGTCGTCGTCTTTACGACCATCGAGCTCGTGTTTACTTGCGAGTTCTGAAACGTAGTTATGAAATACTATTAAACAATGTCCGCAGGGCATCTTTGAGGTAATGGTGCCACAGCGATCCTGAGTGACCAAGGAGGAAGCTTTAGTTGGCTGGTCAAAGTGATCACTGGCGGGAATGCGGTCCCTGTCTCTGGCTTGCTTACCTTCATCGGCTGGTCAGAGTGGAGTCGCTAGAACTGAAACGCTCTAAGGACCTAAATGAACGAACTGAGCGGGTTCCTGTCGTTTGGATAAACATCAGTGATGAGGTGACCCGCTGGCTTAGACTACAAATAAATCCAGTGAGGCTTTTCCATCCTTTAACCGCTCAAGTACCTTTCACCCCCTTGTTTTTATTTGTTCAGAAGTTTAGGCTATGTTAGTTAAGTAGAAATAGAAACATTTATTCGCAACAAAAACTCACAGTGAGCTTATAAACTATAGAAACAAAAAACTAAAGTAATAAGTATATAAAAATAATAATCATTCAATAGAATAAACCTGCAGATACAAAGGTCTATATCAGCAAATACTAATAAGTAGTAAAAATGAACTAAAGAGCACTCGTTTCAAGCAAAAGGGTTTGCTGCGACACTTGGTGGCGAAATATATATTTTTTTAAGGCTTGTCTAAAACCATGAGCACTACGCAGGTTCCTCAGGGGCGGTGGAATGTTGTTCCAACATTTTGTCGCAGCGTAACGGAAACTACCCCTAAAAGCAGCTGTACCGTGGCGTGGAGCCATAAGTTGGTTCGCGCATTGCCGAGCTCCACAAGACCTTGCACTAGATATCCAACTCAATTTATTGTACAAATATGTTACCTGCAAGTTAATGTTAAGTTCCGGCGGTTGTTCTGGCGCCGCGTTACTCGTGTGATCTCTAACTGAGTCAACTGTAATGTCGGCCGATGCAGCCGTCACGTCATGTGGCGCTTCTATCGCTTCCTCCTGTAAAAATATACGTAGAAAATTATTGTACTCATTGCTAGAGTTCGTGTTAAAATGCAAACAAAACCTCTTTCGCTTTCAGGCTTATAAGAGGTTTTGTTTGCACGTCTAATGAGATTTACGCAAATCAACCACGGATTGGGCCCCGAATAACAGTGGACCCTGTAGTCATTGCTAGAGTTGGTGTCTTTAATAGCGGCTTTGAAAAGGTTTTGTCCGAATGTCCTAAGACATTTAGGTAAAAATAATCACGGATTGGCTCCCGAATAACAGCCGACACTGTAATTGCTAGAGATGTTGTCAAACTCTCATCTCTCGCCTACCCTTGCATCGAGAAGCATTATTATTGAACCGTTCGTAAAAAATAAATCAAAAAAGTTGTTTATAGTGTTCGTGACTCTCAATTTTTTACAAAAAAACATGAATTAGTGCATAGTAGTGCTAGTGATACAAAAATCTGACAATAAACCCAATTAAATACGAAATAAATACGAAAAATAAACAAACATTTGTCGTTACAAACCACCAACAGTGACCGTATTGTTAAAACGCGTAAGTGCTTCGAAATCTACGGCGCTTACGTCTTTTTTCTCGCGAGCTAGCGAGTGTATCAACAAGGGGCATTTATTGCTGTGCAGCGGAGCATTTGTTAGTGTGCTTAAATAAATTAATCGGTGAAGATTAATTATGGCAACTAAAATTTGCTGTGCGGGGTGTCTTAAAAACTTAAAATCGAAATCATACCTTAAATGTGCGAAGTGTAACAGCGCGTATGATCTGACTTGCGCTAATGTGTCGGAACAACGCTTCAGTTATTTTTATGGCGGCGGCGGCGCGGAAAAATCAAATAAACGCGAATGGATTTGCCCGCTATGCAAGGCAAAGAAGCCAAAGGATGGCAACACAGATACTCCCGTGCGTTCAGATGGTGGCATCTTAGACACTTCCGCTGAGGTAGATGATGACAATCATGAGGATAACATTACACTTCGCCGGAAACCTACCTCCTCAACACTGGCTAGTGGTACGATTGCTGACGCAGGGCTCATTGAATTGATAAAAACCGAGATACGTCGTTCCGTGCGCGCTGAAATGTCGCCGATGACGAAAAGGTTAGATGACTTGCAGAGCGCGGTTCAGCATATGAGTAGTCAGTACGATGACTTGATAAAAATTAATAAAACGATAGTCAATGATTGTAAAAACCTGCAACAAGAGCATTCTATTCTCCAGTCTACAGTTGCAGCCTTAACAGAAAGAATAAATTCCATGGAGCAACATATGAGAGACACCAATCTAGAAATACAGGGGGTTCCACAACACAAAACCGAGAATGTGGTAAACATAGTCAACAAAATCGCTGATGTAGTCTCACATAAGATTAGTGATAATGACATATTAAACTGCACTCGAGTGGCCAGTATCAATAAGGATTCCAAAAGGCCTCGTGCTATAGTGGTTAAACTGAGAAGCACTAGATGCAGAGATGACTTCTACTCGGCAGTCGCTCGTTATAATCGATCAAATCCTGATGATAAACTCAATTCCAAGCTCATTGGCATCAGTGGGGACGCTGCACCTATCTATATAGCCGAACATCTAGCTCCAGCTAATAAGGCCCTCCATGCAGCAGCCAGAGCTCGGGCAAAAGAAATAGCGTATAAGTTTGTCTGGGTACGGAATGGGCGTATTTTTGTGCGTAAAAATGAAACTTCTCCATTTATCCACGTAAAAAACATAGATGTACTTAGTGCGTTGCGTAAATAGTTTAATTGTTAAGTTTTATTTTCAAATCTTATACTATATTATGTACAACTAGCAATTTAAAATGGCTAACGTGTTGAAAATTTACTACCAAAATATAAGAGGTACGAGAACTAAGACTAATAAAATTTTCGGTTCATTTGTAACTAGCGACTACGATGTTGTATGTTTATGTGAAACGTGGCTCAACGATACTGTAAACTCGGCTGAAATTTTCGACTCTAGATACTCAGTTTTCCGTAGGGACCGAAGTCGTGAGTTTATGTCTAGGTATAAGAAAACTGATGGTGGGGGAGTCCTCATTGCCGTCAAGAAAACACTCGCCTGCACACATAAGGTTAAATGGCAAACTACGGTGGAAGATGTCTGGGTGAGTATTCAATTGGATAATTTTAAGCTTCACATTTGTACGGTATATCTGCCCTCTTATTTAACCTTGGACGACTACGGTGAGTTTATCGACAAAATTGACCACGCGACGTCAACAAATACAGATAAATTTTTAATTCTGGGTGATTTCAATTTGGAAGATGTTAATTGGTCTGAACTGACAGATCTCATCCATACAAACGGCAAAGAGCGGAAGTTGCGTGAACTTATGGAGAGGCATGAGTTGCTGCAAGCCAATCACGTACTCAATGCTAATGGTAAAATATTAGATCTTGCGCTGCACGACTCACAACTATTAACATCAGTCTCGAAAGCAATTTCACTAAGTAAACTAGATAACCACCACCCATGCTTAGATGTGACAGTTCACACTAAAGTCTCCTTACTAAAAGAAAACATAGGTTCTAAATACAAATTTCGCTGTATGGATTTTGCCGGTTGTAATAGCGAGCTCTTAATGATAGACTGGGAACAATACTGTGATCTCGACCAGGGCGACTTGTTGCATGTCTTCTACAATCATCTATGGGAAGCAATTGACAAACATACCCCCAAATCAAGGTCGAGGCAAGGATATCCACCTTGGTTTTCAAACGCATTAATAAAAAATCTAAAGGAAAAAGACAAGTACCATGATAAATATTTACGATACAACAACCCACGTGATTTCGATACTTTTTCCATGCTTAGAGGCCGAGTGAAACGCAACTTTGACATTTGTTTTAAGCTATACATAAAAAGAGTCGAAGAGAGCTTAAAGACTGATACAAAGTTCTTCTGGAAATATTCGAAGTCGAAGAAGTCCTCTAATGACCTACCGTGCCAAATGTTTTATAACACCACTTCAGCAGATAAGGGTAAGGACATAGCGGACTTATTTGCCAGGCATTTCGCATCGGTCTACAATCGGTTTCCCACAACAAGCTTTAAGCCTGATTTTCCGGAATCTACCAATAGTATTTCTTCTGTAACAATCACGCACAAAGATATAGAGATGGCATTGAAGACTATTAATGTGAATAAAGGAGCAGGGCCGGACGGTATACCACCAGTAGTAATAAAAAGTTGTGCTAAGGCGCTGATCAAACCCCTAGGAATGATTTTCAATAAGAGTTTGTTAACAGGAACATTCCCAGAACTATGGAAGTTAGGTAAGATTGTGCCAGTTTTTAAAACAGGCAATAAGAATGATGTTGTAAATTACCGACCAATCAGCATCCTAAGTGCTTTTGCTAAAATATTTGAGAGCATTGTTTATAAACATATATTTGGCCATTTAAAACCAATTATAAGTGAGAAACAACATGGGTTTATTAAGGGTAGATCAACGACTACCAACCACATGACCTACGCCCACTATCTGCACAGAGCCTTCAACAACCACACACAGGTGGATGCACTGTATACCGACTTTTCAAAGGCTTTTGACAAAGTCGATCATTTTATATTATGTCGGAAGGCCGAGCATCTCGGTATTCATGGATCTCTGTTGCGTTGGCTGGAATCATATGTTACTAATAGAACTCAATTGGTGACTGTGTACGGATATGAGTCTACACCATTTGAGGCAACCTCAGGAATTCCCCAGGGCTCAAATCTGGGTCCACTTCTTTTTCTACTCTATGTCAACGACCTCATTGAGTCTATTACGTGCAACTGTCTTGCATATGCAGATGATATTAAAATATACAATGAGGTAAAAACTGTAGAGGATTGTATAAAGTTGCAGGTGGACATTGATAGAGTATATGGATGGTGTATCTTAAACAACATGACCCTTAATATAGACAAATGTCATTTAATTACGTTCACCAAAAAGCGCAATCCGGTGAAATATAACTACGCTGTCAATGGTACTTTTCTATGTCGCAAAGACAGTGTGAAGGACCTGGGTGTTTGGTTGGATGGTAAGCTAACGTACACTGGTCACATAGATTTCGTCATAACCAAAGCTAGAAAAACTTTGAATTTCATATTTAGAATTACGAAACCCTTTCGCGATCCAAATAGTATTATTGCACTTTATGTTGCACTTGCTCGCAACATACTTGAGTATTGTTCTGTTGTTTGGTCTCCGTACTATGAAACACATATCGATCGAGTTGAAGCTGTGCAAAAGTGGTTCCTACGACGCCTATGTTCTAAATTAGGATTAAGACGAAAATTAGACACATACGAAGCTCGGTTGAAGCACTTCCAACTGCACTCTCTCGAAACTAGACGAAAGCTCAACGACTTCACTATACTGCATAAAATTTTAAATGCCCAATGGGACACGAGTGAATTATTGAGCCATTTTTCCATAAACATACGGGGGAGTGCTCGCACTCAAAAGTTGTTTTGTGTCCCTGGGTGTTCTAACAGAGCTTCTTATAATGATCCTGTTTTTAGATTGTGTAGAGCCTATAACGACATTAGCAAACAATTAGACGTGTTTAGTAATTTCCCACTTTATTATAAAAATGTACTCAACAATATTAGATAATGTTTGTAGGTATCCAAATTTACATTACTTTAAATGAATGTTGTGCATGACTCTCATCGGAGCATGAATTTAATTAGTAATAAGTATGCAATGTTTAAATAAGTGTTTTAATTTGTGTTCTGTTGTTGTGCCTATTAATAAATAAATAAAATAAATAAATAAACTTAATAGCGGCTTTGAAGAGGTTTTGTCCGCATGTCCAACGAGATTTAGGCAAAAAAAAAGTATGGATTGGGTTCCGAATAGCAGCCGACCCCGTGGTATGCCTGCCTAACATTTGTTTGACGCGGGTTTCTTCCAGCGATGGTGAGACGAGTTGGTCTTCGTAGGTTCTGGACTCAGCTGGGGTTGCAATTTACCTTGTGTTCTCCATTAGTGAGTGGCGTTTCATCCGTCGACCCTTTCAGCGCGGCCGCCCACGGGGACAGGATTATATGACACTGTGCTATCGTTACCTTAAACAAGACAATCATATTAGAAGACAATCCAGCCGAAAGGAAGCTAAGGTACTAAACTAAGTGGTACTTACTTTTGTAGCCGAAAGTGAAATTCGTTGCAGTTCTGATGACGAGTGTAAGTAGAGAGCTTCACCTCGCTTTGAGAAGCATAAACTTGATATGCCACTGGAAAACAACAAGGATGAATTATTAAACTGTAAGATATAACAGAAAATGGTCACAGGAATCATTAGGCCGATTAAGATAAAAATCAAAACTTCTTCAAAGACTTTGAAAATTATATCGTGATTTTTTCCAAAATCACGATATAATTTTAAAAATCATTAGTGTTTGAATGAAGCCTACCGATTATACCCAACACCTACTAATATTGTGTGACTGTTTGTTTGTTTTTTCTTTACGTAAATATTGCTGAACCGATTGCCATGAAACGGTTTGTAGACAGTTGGAGACCTGCATTAACACATAAGCTACATTTTATCCCGATATTAATTAATTATTTAGTTAGTTATGTTATCAATTTTCATTGTCATGTTCATTTCTTCCTTACTGTGTTTGTCGTGTGTTTGTACTCAATAAATACTTTATTTCTATATTGCAGAGGGATCGAGACTTACGCGGGTAAAATCGCAGGGTAGTTAGTTTACAATATGTGTTCTATGTAATGTATGTGTTACAAACTTGATATCTTCCTTCCTGACCGCAGCGGCGTTGATCTGTCGCTTCAGTTCGGGGCTCAACACGAGACAGTCACCCAAGTTGGTGAGGCACAGCAGGCACCACTCGCGGTGCTTCTCCGGACCCGCACCGCATTCGAACCACGAGAACGCTGTCCGTCGAACCTATGCCATAAGGATAAATTAGTCAAACTTTGTATTTTACTGTATTTTGGCTTTTACGTAAAGGTTGAGGTGGCATAAATCACTGACAGGCTGGTCGCACTTTGGGCGCGTTTTTATGCGAACAATCCCAACCGTCTTAGTACTATGGGAGCGCGCACACTGGAAGCTAAGAAATCGCACACAAACGTGCGTGCCTTAAACAAAACGATTCAGAATATCTATACATATAAAATACTTTGTTCTGAATGACTGACTGACGGATCAACGCACAGCGTAAACCGCTGATCGTAGAGACCTGAAACTTGGAGGGTGTGTTCTTTGTATGACGTAGGCATCCGATAAGAAAGGATTTTCCGAAATTTTACCCCTAAGGGGGTGAAAAAGGTGGCAAAGTTTGTATGGGACAACGTGATTCCTTGATCCATTTATAACTTTTACGCGGACGAAGTCGCGGGCTACAGCTAGTAAGATAAATTTGTGTTCAAAATGCGACCGGCTTTACAACAAGGCCAACCATACTGCATGGGTTACGATATGCTAGAGTGCTGAAGTACCGATGGGCTACTCTAAGGAACCGTCAAAAAACCTTCATCACGCGGGCTCCCTCGGACTATGTTCACACCGCGCCGAGCGAGCTCACTTCATCTTTGTGAGCGACCGAACGAACAGCAAGATTCATGTACCTCCAAAATTATTGTAACCAGGTTACCATTTTTAAAAGAAGTAAATATTACTAATTCAACCAAGCGTTGTCATAATTACAACAACCACCACCCAAAGACGCTGCGTCGCGTGTGACAACTGTATGCCCGAAGACCCAACAGTTTATATGCGGAAGACCAAAATACTAATTCGTTTTTATTCGAAAATGTTATTGTGCAATTGTTACGGGCAAATATCATAGTGAAGTAATTAGTTATTTCACAAAACACTATTATTAACATCCATCCAATCCACTTCTTCATATGTAACACCATTTCGTTTTCAAAAACAATCATAATGAAAGAATATACATTAAGTGTAACTTAGACAACTAGATGGCGTTGCAAGCAAGTTAGATCGCGCAAGCATTGTGTTTCCATGAGTAGCATAGACATTTACTTTGACAGTGTTATCTGTCTTGATTACAGGGAATATACAATTTTTAGATTGTCCAGTATACCTTCAATGGTAGACGGGCATAAAATAACTAGCTGTTTCACGTTTTTTAATCCAACTTATCCATTTTCTATGAAAATCGATTTTAATATTTTAATATACATTTTAATATACAAAGAACACCTGTTTATGGAAAGAAGTTTATATCGCGGGTTAGCGAGTGGACCTAGCCCAGAAAACATGTTACGCGTTACGAAAAAACTGTAAAGGTTTGTACTGTTAAAACCGAGGACTGGATATCCAATATTTAAAAATCTATGTTGAATCTTATAATCTAATGAAAACACAATGTTTACGGGATTTAATTTTTACCTGTGGCAACATGTAGTTAAAAAAAAAATGACTTGAACAGAAACGAATCCACATTTTTAAATACATACTCAAAACGGTACGATTAATAGTCTGCGTAAATAGCTCGTGATAAGGCCCCAGTTGCTTGTAACTTACCCTAGCTCCTTCATGTGCGGTGAGCTTGTACTTATTATGAGGTTTGAGTGATGGCAATGTGAACACTTTGAACTGCTCCTCCGATGTGATGACAACACGATGTGTGCCCGGCTCTGGTAGCGGAGATACTCCGCGTTCCACCTACGAACAATAAAACGTTAGGAATTCATGGACATGATTTTAATTAACCTTACTAAAAAAGGGACTAGTTTCAGATGCCAAAAATAGTAAACATGAAAATACCTTAAAATGCTTAAAAATATACTCAAAAACATTTACTTTTTTCTGTATTTAGTATTTGTTGTTATAGCAGCAACAGAAATACATCATCTGTGAAAATTTCAGCTCTCTAGCTATCACGGTTCATGAGATACAGCCTGGTGACAGACAGACAGACAGACAGCGAAGTCTTAGTAATAGGGTCCCGTTTTTACCCTTAGGGTGCGGAAACCTAAAAAGGTGCAAATATATATGTTTACTAGCTGCGCCCCGCGGTTTCACCCGCGTAAGTCCCGATCCCGTGGGAATATCGGGATAAAAAGTAGCCTATATGTTAATCCAGGCCTCTAGCTATCTACATACCGAATTTCATTGTAATTGGTTCAGTAGTTTTAGCGTGAAGGAGTAACAAACACACACACACAAACTTTCACATAATATTAGTAGGATTAATCTTTCACGCAAAAAACTGCTGAATATAATGAGCTTGCTATGTAGGTCGTTGGAATCCTGAAATAACTCATAGACCAACAAGCTCGGCGACTTGTTCAATGAAAATTGATTATTTCATTGCCTTCTTTTATCTTCAACAAGCTCTTATCAGTTTTGTACTACATTACAACAAAATTAAGAACCACTCAAACTTCTATTTTATTAAACGGAAACTTAAGTCCTAGGACTTAACCAAGAGTTAAGTTATTTAAGAAAATTTAATGCTAAAATCGAGTCGGATTTCTACTAGATTTAAATATTTCTGCAAGTCACCGTTAAATCGGCCTTAATCTAGCAACATAATATTTAGTGTATATATTCATAAAACATATATAAGTAGGTGCTGGGCAAGCCTACTCCATCCTCACGCAAAAAAGGACCCAATTAAAAAGAGTCAACGGAAAACAGCCCATTCAAGTACAAGTATGTAAAACATACCTCTAGGGGATCCGGTAACGGTGCAAAGGCTCCATCCAATATCGTGATGCCTATCACCGGTGCTCTGTGCTTCAGTTGGATTTCTTTAGCGAGTTGGCAAGTTACCTGCAATTTTATAGTTTCCAATAAGACGCCACAGATGGCAGGGATCATATTAAATCGCGCTATCGTTTTTCTGCGACTGTTTTATTGCATCAATTAAAATGTTGATTATTCTTCTGTTAAATTATGTAAAATCAATCAGTATTATCAGTCATAGTTGCGCCCCGCGATTTCACCTGAGTAAGACCCGATCCCGTGGAAATATCGGGATAAAAAGCCTATATGTTAATCCAGATCTCTAGCTATCTACATACCAAGTTTCATCGCAATCGGTCCAGTAGTTTTGCGTGAAGGAGTAACAAATATTCGTACGCACAAACTTTCATCTTTAAAATATTAGTAAAATTTAATTTGTTGGAATACTTAATAAGGAAGCCAACATAACTTAGAACACATCACGAAATAATAAAACTGCGATAAAACTTAGTATGTAGATAGCTGTAGTTCTGGAATACCACATATATTAATTCATTAAATAGACCGTGGGGCGCAGCTAGTTATTTTGAAAAAACTTACAGGATCCTCCTTTCTCCTATTACTGTTTGGTACATTTAATGTAAACGCGAACACGGTCCCGTTGTTCGTGCCCGCCCATAACGTCGGCACGCTCATTTGTGCTGGAAAACAAAACAAGACAATTTGATACCACTGAAAAAGTTATCCACTTAAGGTGAAAGGGTACCGGCCCTGTCTCCATACAAACGTAGTCGACTGTTTCCTCCCTGTATAATGACATGACACTAGCACAAATATTTTTGTGCCATAAAACTGTCATGACTATGCCCCTATGTTTTGGTTTTTTCATTCTGTAGTTATCATAGAAATTAAGATTTAAAAAATAAAAAACAAAACATGGTCATGTCAGTTATAAGTTTTATGCAACAAAAATATTTACTCTAGTGTCATTATCCAGGGAGAAAACAGTCGACTACGTTTGTATGGAGAAAGCCTCCGGTACCCTTTCCTCTTAATGCATATAGTTTGTAGACCCTAGTGAAGTGTTTATAAGCTTCACTGAGAAAAGTAGTGGATCATAGTGAAGTTCATAGTGGTATTGAATGCACCGGTGGAACTACTCAGTGGATCAATAATAGTGGCCTTAAAATCTTAAACATTTATCTTTGTTTGATTTAAAAGCGCCAGTAACTTGGTAGTCAGGGTGCTGCAGTGCCTGGACATGTATAAGATGGAATAAACTTGTCCATCACCTATACCTTCTCAGCTTAGTCTACCGTGTCCAGAGGAAATAACTAAGAGCGTTTCATCACAATCCTAGTAGATAGGCACATAATTATAGTTGGTTTTTACAGACGTAGGCTACGTACGCTTTTTTTTTACTAAACTAGTAAAAAAAACAATGCTTAGTGTGTCATCAGGCAAAGGAGCACTAAAGCTTCGTGTCATTCTATGATACACAATACAACATCGATAAAGAAGGGTAGCTCGCTTAACTGTGCTTTATAATAAAAAAGTGCAATTATTAAAGCAATGTAATAGACCAAAATTCCGCCTGCCACCGAACTTTCGTATTTTATAAAAGTTGTCAATGTCAGCGCAACACAGTAATGAACGAAGTTTACTACATCGTTCATCGCTGAGAAATTCTTAGCTTGTATAAAATCACGAAAGTTCGGTGTTAGGCGGGTTCTTACTCTCATATTGAAAAAGATAGGCGGATTGACCTACTTCAAACAAATATAGCAAAACACCTAAGTACACCATTTTGAGGTAAAATGTGTTTGACACTGGCAATTGCGGTGTGAAGTTTCACACAGCAATTTTTGCATGAAATAACTGCGATTTTGAATAACGATAACTAATAATAGCCGTGCTAAATACAGGATGGTCCAATCAATGACGTCAAAAGAAAAAATAGAGATTTTTCGTCTCAAATGCATAGGTATCCATACCAGTATGGTCTATTACCCCATGTATTTTAACCGATCTGAATTTTTTGCAAATTTCGTTCTGTTTTTGGGAATGAAACTCACTAAAAATACTAGTTCCATTATTCTTCGATAGATTATCATTTACTTGTACCGGATAAAAAAAAACTAAAAGATTTCTATGAGCAGTAAAAATCAACCAATTTTTGAAGATTTGCCGAAACCTCTTAAAAACATATTGAAAGCTTAGTAATTCGGCTAAAATGCATGAGGTATATATTGTCGAAATAACAACCCTATCTTACTTGCTCCAGTCAGTGGCTGACATCATTTCTGTCACTTAGCCTGCGGCCCGAAATAGACATAATATATAGCCGTGCGCATTCGCCGTAAGCATTTTTAGTACGCACGCTGGGTAAAATTGTAAGCACTGTTCATGTAATTCGGAGCGCATCTTCATATATGAAAATGACAGATAAGATATCAGCGACTGACAGGAGAAACTAAGATAGGCTTATTGATTTTCGACTCTTAGATACAATACTCTTAGATAAATAATAAATATTTCAGAACAATGTACATAGCGCCATCTACCCCCAAGCTACGCAACAAGGTTTGTGTCATGATGGTCAGACAACGGATATAATACTTTTCTTTTGTAAATACATACAGAAACACCGAGACTAGAAACAAATATCAGTAGATAAATATTTGTATAAGGTGGGAATCGAACCCGCAGACTTGTGTCACACGGGGTATTCGCCCGCTGACTACAGAGGCCGTCGATACCCATGTATTAGTCTTCTGACGTCACTGTTTGGACCACACTGTATAACAATATCTACAAAACATAAAGCTCTATGTATAAATGTTAAGAACTCACACTCGGGTGCGACATCAGCCTTGTCGTCTATAAGTAAACAACAACGTACTAAGTTGCTTGTCGAGCCCAATTTTAATTATACTTAGTATGGGTAATTAATTAATTCGGAACTTTGTGAATACTATGTCACACTGTGCGTGAGAGATATTTATTTTACAACTTATGTTAACTGTACCATTGACTAATAATTTCCAGATATAGACTAACAAAAAAGCGCTATACAATAAATCTTATTACTTCTAGATGGCGCTACAGCTATTTATACATTTTATGTCTTGTTGGTGCGCCACCAGTATTAATTTTAAACTCAGAAAAATTGCTTCTTACTAGTAAAATATCTTGATGTTTTTTTTTCTGTATGACAAAGGAATCTGTGTGACTCAAAACTCAGTAGATTTCATAAAAACATATTTTTTATTATAAAAACAAGATTAAAAACTCAGTACATAATCCCTATTTGTCAACAATTTAAATGTTTTGTAACACGAAATTAACAAAAACACAAAGAAAAAGACATACAAATGTCACACTTTAAACAAAAGATTAATTATATTATTAATATGTAGATTTCAATATATTCAAATAGTTATTTTGAGCCTTATCAAATTCATAATTAGTCTGATTTAAACTATTCAATTAAATTCTAGAACTGTAATACTTTACTAAAACGCAAGTACGCTGTTTTGTATAGGCGGTGTTTGTCTATATCTAGTAATCATTAGTCAATGTCTATGTTACTAATATTACAAAGAGAAAAGTTTGAACTTTTTGCTAAAACTACAAGATCTTGATGAATTTTTTCACGAGGATATACTGATTCCGTTGGAGTAACATAGACTACTTTTTATCCCGATTGTCCCAAGAGATCGAAAGTGAAACCGTTAGTTACTTTTGTAACCGTAATGTTTTATATGAAAAGATTAATTCCAAAACAAAAACCGCCGGTTGTTAAAATATTTCAGAGTGATGTTAGTTACTAGAATCTATTTTAATATTACATAATAAAATGCACCTTTCGCTGACTGACGACAACGCACGGCCTAAACCGCTAGGTTTAGAAACTCAAAATTGAGCACATTTGGCTCTTTGTAGGTCCTAAGAGAACACTAAGAAGGGATTTTTGTAAATTACCACGCAATCTGGATTTACACGGGTTAGCCCGCGGGGGACAGCTAGTCTCCCATATTGCTCTTCTGCCCATTTTTAAGACGAAGCGTTAAACTTGGTATTTAGCACAGGGGTTACTGATGAGTCTTAAGTCAAAAAATCTCCTAAGAATTAAGGAGAGATTTTTGGGAATTCCGTGGTGCATAGCTAGTCTCCAATATAGGTCTTGTTCAATGTTCCTTTGTACAAATAATGACTAGTTATAATACTCACTGTTAATAAGGAATGTCCTAGCGAAGTATAGACAGCGCACCATAGATCCGAAGGCGTCGTCAGTCGAGCGAGCTTCGACAGCGCGCTCCACCGGCTTCATCTCAGCGTCCGCTTCGGATACTGCTTTGTCTAGGGGCTTTTTCGGTGGCTGGTACAAAGATACACAGAACACGTCATGGTTTATTCTCCCGTTAAATGTCCTATGAATTCCTATCGTTAGACTACCTGTCCACAGAAGCAGAGTGGAGTGGTTCCCACTAATAGAATTGCATAAAAACACCGCATGCGGAAATGCCGCTCCGCTATACCGCTCCGGTCCGGTGTGGACAGGCAGCCTTAAAATGACGTATAATATTTTTTTCATCGAACTACAATCTCACCCTTGGGTAAGTGCCGATGTGGTCTACGATGTAACACGCTTGGATCACTCTATCTATTATAAAAAAACCGCATCAAAATCCGTTGCATAGTTTTAAAGATCTTAGGGACAGGTAGACAGCGGGAAGCGACTTTGTTTTATACTATGTAGTGATATTGAACTATGCTAGCATTTTAGACGCAGTATTATACCTGTGTAGGAGACGTGGGGCTGGCCGCAGTAGTCTGTCTCCTTTGCGACCTGCCTTTCCTGAGTCGTCTGAACGATTCCCTCAACGACTTCTTGAACGATTTCCGACGAGATATCGGCGTGTCACCGGCGCCTGAGTGATCTGGAATTTAAAGTAAATATTAATTTTTAATAGTTACTATTATATTGGTTTAGTTTCTTGACAGTACCGGGTACCACCAGTTTAATTAAAATCCGTTAATTCCTAAGTTGCACCTACCGTGTGGATTGAGCGTGCATTTGACAGCTAGCGGGGCAGCTCTGACGGCGTCCAAAAGCGCAAGTCCGTGTGCCGTGCCGGCCGCCACGACGCCCCACTCCCATTGGGCGCAGAGGGCAGTCACGGCCGCAGGAGGCGCTAGTTGCACTACGCTCGTCGCCTGAAATATTCAGATAAAATTGTGCTGAAATATTGATCACTGTGAAATACATACTTATAATTAGATTAAAATTAACGGGTAGCAGAGAAAATCCAGTTACTTTTTTGCGGCGCACGCTAGTAAACCATGGTATTGTATAACCATGGTCAGTAACAAAGCTTTGACTTACTTCCCTAAGTTCCCTAGACAGTTTTTTTTTAAATTAGCTTCCAAGTACAGACTTTTTGTGGAGTCTTCCTTTATTATAAGTATAGAGAAATGTTTAACACTTTCAGTGAAACACTTCTAATCGAATTGAAACTACCGACCCATCCCGGCTGCGCACGAGCAGAGGACCGTGGAATGACATTAGCAAAGCTTTGACTTGATTTGTCTAGCAGTTATCTATTCATTTATCCGATGTTTTTTCTGATGCTTTCTTACCTGGTAACCTTGAGGGAACGTCAATGAACCAGATCGTAGCGTTAGTTGATCGTGTCCCTTCCACACGAAGCCGTCTCGATCAGACACAATGTTTATTGACACCGACTGAAACAACAACACAATCATTTGCACAATTAATATCCCCTCCATCTCACCACCAAGGAGACACGGGAGGGTGCCAAATTATTGGACGTGTCGGTCTATTGAATATATACCTTAACTTCAGCCGTATTGGGTGTATTCTTCAAACTGGCGATAACTATATGTCCGGCCGCACCACCGATTGTCAACATTCCGGATAACGGGCACAGGATCACCTGAGAATAATAACAATATTAATTTGGTTATCGTGTACTATTTTGCATCTCAAGATTTGAACGATGCAATGGATATTTATGAATAAACAATTACTTTTATATTTTGGAGATCGAATTTTCAAAAATCCTTTATTAGTCTCATCTACGTTTTAAAAACCCCTACCTATGCAAAGTTTCAGACTCGTAGCTCTTGTAGTTTTAGATATTTCGTTATGAGTATTTTTTCTGTTTTACAACTGCAGGTTGCAGCTAGTTCACAGTATTAGTGAAATAAAACTTTCTTAGCAAATAAATAAAATCGTTCCTTATCAATAAATAAACTGTTCATAAGAGTGACGAAATACAGACTATATTCAGATAATTTTAATACTACAATTCGTAGATTAAATCCAGGGGATATCCAAACGTCTGGGCACAAAAATCTTCTTCCCTGAACGGTATAATAAAAGAAAATATATTTCTCATGACTAGAGTGGCTACAGTAGTTTAAATAAAGCTCGCCATCTATGGAGCGTTTCGGAACTAGCTTATGATAAAATTAGCCTAGTATCCCTCCCCCCATTACAAGTGCCTACAAAAATTTCTAATTTATTTGAAGTAAGTACCATGTAAGTACATTATTATTTTAGTAAATAGAAATTGATGTAAAGCTGAGTGAGAATCTGAGTTTAAAGCGTTTTAGTCAGAGATACAAGCTTACCCAGATGACACAGATGTCACTAAATATTTTATTTATTTATTAGTATTTACTTACCCTTTTGACAGCCAATCTAGGATCATCACTGTACGGATCAAAGGTACCGACTCGTCTAAAAGGCGGCCACTCTTCGTCCTCCGTCTGACTGTCATTATTTTCACCTATCTCCTCACCACTGTAAAGGAATACCAACCTCATTACTAGGTATTAGAATCTACATTCTTGTTACTTTGTGCTTCTAAGTTTGGTGAAATAAGCTTCAAATTCTTGATAGTTGCAACGAAAAATTAATATTATGCCAAGATTTTACAACTACTTTGTGCTTCAACGTAAACTGGCAAGTGTTTAATTAAAAAGTTAATAAGAAAATATACTTAGGCTGACTTGCACATGAAGAAATAAATTGGTTTAAGACCTTATTGAAATAGAATATAAATATAATGTTCTATTACCCGTTAAATGAATTTAGATAGATTTTAGCTTATGCAAGCCGGCCTTTCAATAAAAAATATTCACAAATTTTCTCCTGTTTTTTAAAGGTTAATTCAAAAATAAATACTAGATATAAAAAGCAGATATAATTCCTATATTTAGACTAAATTGTTACCTCGTATTTGATCTTTTCAGGTCACTTTGGAAGCAGTCAAGCAGAAGTTTAGGGTTATTTTTAATAGCATAGCAGAATAATTATTATGTGGTTATCATTTAATTAATGGATTAAGCTTTTCTAGCAATAAGACCAGACCTAGTTTAAGACTATGAGAGAGGGCAGCATTTAAGCATCCATGGAACAGTAAAAATTGATTAAAACTCCTGAATTAGAGTCAAAATCGATAAACCCAATCAAACATGCTCTAGTCAGTTGCAGATAAGGACCGATATGGATTTATTGCGATGGACATTTAGTACGCTCACGTTAGTCAGCACTGTAAGTGCTGTACATCCAATTTGGACTGCATATTGATATAAAAAGATATCCGCGACTAATTGGAGCAAGTATGATAGATTATCGAGTCACGGCATATATGACTTGAAATATCTAAAGTAGCTTGGTATGACATCAGTCATGACGTAGCAAGCATAACAACTTTTGCCTAACAAAACAAAACACCGTGTTAAGCAAATTAAAGCCCTACGGCGTAAACAATAAAGTTAAAACTCGAAACTGACCTGAAAAGTTGAGCAGTAGTATATTTGTATAGAGGCGTCATGGCAACGCCTGTGATGTCCCAGAAGCGAACGGATCCGTCTTCGTGACCAGTTAGAAGGAGCTGGCGTTCGGATAACTCCGGCGATTCGACGGAACCACCCGATATGGGCCATGGACTTTCTGAGTAGAGGTTCTCTGTTTGCTGTTGGCCTGGTGATAAAACGAATATGATAAATTAAGTATGACATTGCACACAACGGCATCTAGCCCCAAACTAAGCAACTAGGCTTATATTATAAGTACCAGACAATGGATAGACTACTGAAGCTGTCCAGGGTTTAAGTAATATTGTAGGGAAAAAATCATGGTTGGCCCTTGTATTTAGTTTTCGCTACATTCGTGCCTCTTCACTGACCTAAATGGACCAAGTACCATCAATATTATGTTATATGCGAATAAACTTAGAGTTACGTGGGGAACAAATGTCTTGCCATGGCGCCTCCGCCGGGTCGTGGCAGACTGGGTAGACCCAAGAAGTGCTGGCTTGACGTCGTAAAGGGTGCAAATGGCCTTACAAACCAGGATGCTGAAGATCGTGCGAAGTGGAGGCGTAGAAGCAGGAAAGCGGACCCCGGGCTCCCGAGAGGGATGCAACCGGGAACATCGCTCGGACGATTATGATGCGAATAAACTTAGAGAAATTTTATATTTAAGATTTTTTCTGAAATTTTATTAGTATGTTCAATAAGTACTTATTGCAGAAGAAAACCCACAGCACGTGCTCTTGGAGTGCAGTAGTGTGGCAGATCAACGGGCTCTTCAATGACCGGCATCTCTTCCGGAGGCCTGTAGGAACCTGAAAAGGCTGCTAGCCTTCTGGGAGGACCTGGGATGGTTGGAGTGACAAGTAGGATATTTTCACACGCACAATGGCCCAAATGATGAGGCTAAGTGCGGAAACAGCCCCGTAAAACTAAACGAAAACTAAGTACTTATTGAATGGGTAAATTGTTTATGCAATAAACATTCTTTAATTATTAATGCGAAAATAAAACACAAGAGCACATCATGTTTTCTTCTAGCACTCAAAACCCTTATCTCGTCTAAACTAGCCTATAGGTTGTTAAGACTCACCAGCTGAAATAATGCTGTCATAGACGTTGTCAGCAACTTTGTCCACAAGCTGCATCGTGGTGACGGCCGACGCGTGTATGGAGACCAAGTAAGGCAGTCGGAGCGGACGCCAGCGATCATCTGTTAGGTCTATTACTACTAATTCTTCTTCTGCTAGGACTATCTGTTCAACAATATTACAGAATGATTAATAGTCTATGGACGGAGCTCGTAGTGTGAGTTTGTATGGAAAGTTATAGCTTCGCTGTATTCCTGGTGCCTTTTAACTTCTCATATAATTTTCACCAACATGAAACTCGTACTACGGGCTTAGGTGACGCTGCGTAAAAACGTTTTAACTAAGTACTAAAACATTTTGTGTAAAAAAGGTTGTTAAGATTCACAAGCTCATAACGCCCACTTTTAAAAGTCGGTCAATAATTTTACAAGGATTAAATATACAAACCCTACATTTTTGTTAAAAAGAATGGCTTAGCCGGTCGGAATAACTGTCAAGTCCTACATTTTGACCAGGAATAGGTCATATTTTGTAGAGTTAGGGCTTATAGATTTAGGCCTTGAAGAGCTTCTAATGCTTAACTGATGTATGGGTTTTTCCTTAGTATGAGGATACTTAATGAACTTGTAGCTACTTCAACTGCGATTTTAGTAAGAGTTTAAATTAGTTTGTTAAGGTCTAATTACCAAAGTAGCAGCGACTTGGTTGACAGTATAAGCTTGCAGGGATGCCGGCGTTTCCGGACGGTCTTCCTGTAAAGGAGCGCCGTCTGGTGGCACTGGCGTGGAAGTGAACATGTCTATCACGCGAGATGTGAAGTCGAAGGCTACATGTTTCTCCCCTTGTTGGACTGTCACTGTGTATTTGTCGGCGTAAGTAGCTCTGGGCATGCCACCTGGAGTTAAAAGAGATGATATTAAATTAGAGTGATATTGTGTAGCCTGTTAGCCAATCCTGTACCCTCGAAAACTATGGAAACGACACCCGCGATCAAAATTTTCATCTGCACTGAATCGTCGTTTCCAATGCGTGTACAAAACCCCTTAAATATACAGAAAATATTTCAATAAATTAATATGCAAGTGCATTAACAGACAAGTTGAAGAGTAGTAGACTGGCGGGGTTGGGGCACGTTGCGGAGAGAGGATACTCATGCCACCAGAAGAGTACAGGACTTGGAATGGCTGTAGAGCGAGAGGAAAGAATATGGGGGAAAGGAAAGTGAACGCGGACTCGACGGAAAACAGAGAAACTTCGCTCTACAACTATGTCTTCGTAGATTGAGATATCATACACTTTTATGATGATTTATGTGGTAGTGTTACTTACCAGCGAATATAGTAATCTCCTCGCCATTGATGCTAGTCCGTTGCAGTATCTTCGAGATGGCCTTGCAAGGGTACGGTCCGTAAGGAGTGACAGGTTCCTTTAACGGTCGATCGCTTGCGGCGCCAGCTACCTCCCACGTCACGTATGACCCATCGTTGTGAGAGGAGGTGAAGTGTTCTCCTGGAATATTAAAGAAGTTTGAAAATGTCTGTAACTTTTCGACGATTTTCAGTCGTTTATCGTAAGCTTGTCCCGCAATTGTTATAAATCTATATTAATATTCCATAGAAAATAGATTTGTTTGCTAGTTTTTTTTTAAATAAATTGGACCGATTTTGATGAAACTTGGAATGAGGATACATATTTATAAACGGGTGAAACTGCGGAGCGTTGCTAGTTCCTATTAAAACCGAACGATTAAAAATGATTTAATGGCAAAGAGCAAAGTGTATCGTAAAGGAGTTTTTTTTTAAAACAAAGAGAGCTGTTTAATCTAAATACATTTGGACACAATTTGCAAAAAGACACCTCTGTTAAAATGACTGGTTATTGCAGAAAATTTACTTATCTTTGCCTATACATTGCATAATACAAATACTGTATTTTATTGACTTTGAGAAAAAACGAGACAGTTTTGTATTCCTACTAGCAGCGCTCCGTGGTTTTACACGCGCAATTCTCCACCTCGTGATAATATTGAAATATAAAGCGAATGTTACTTCCAAGGATTCAATGTATCCACATACCAATTTTAATCAAAATCGGTCCAGTGATTTCGGAGCATATTTTTCCTCTTTATAATATTAGTGTTGATTGAAGATCAATCTTATAGTAATTACCATCATCATTCCAACACAAGCTCTCGAGCTGTTGATTCGAGACGAAAGTGTGCGTGGGCGCAGCTGTATCTCGGTCCCATAACACGACCAAACCACGGTTGTAACCGATGAGCAACCGGCTCGGTACTTTGGGGTGCTCGCATAGGGCTTCCACTGCACCTGGGTTCACTTTGAAATCTTCTGGGCAGCTGGAAGTAGGAAGAAAAACGGTTAATGTAGTTGGTTGGTACCCGAACTGGACGAAACTAATCGCTTTTTAACCGACTTCAAAAAAAGGAGGAGGTTCTCAATTCGTTTGTACGGTCGGCTGCATAATTGCAGACCCACCGTAGAGTTACAAAACGGCTGTTATAAGAATGTTTTCAACACAAGCAAGAGTCTAGAGACCTGCTTTAGTTGAAGTTTAAAGTCTTCTAACTCATCAATTTATCAAACAAAAATTATTAGAATGAAAACATGCCAATAATAGTAATTTTAGAACTCTACCGGAGGCTGCAATTATGCAGCCGACTGTATGTATATTATTTTTTTATGGATGTTCGCGCATATCTTCTTTGTTTATCGACCGATTTTGATGAATCTTTTTCTGTTGGAAAGGGTCTCAAGGGTGGCCCCCATAAAAATTTGGTGAAGATCAGACGAGGATCTTTGGAGTTATTTTACGGTATACAGGCTTACATTTGAACCAATTCCATCTGTTGGGATGTGACGATAAGGGTGAGGATGTAGCATGCTCGCCTAGAAGGTACCTAATTCTTTAACACTTTCAATTATTATTATAAAATATGTATGTTAGTGTATAAGGTATATGTATGTATGGGCCTTTGTAGCCTGAAATAAATGATTTATTATTATTATTATAATTCACTCTACATTTAAAAGGTTTTGGGGACACAGCAATATTTCAGTTCTCTGAAATATTATCTTATAAATATTATCTAGAGTTGCAAATGTTGGTTAGAAATACCCTCAAATGTGCTCAATTAGAAAAGTTTGAAGAACCAGCATAAGTTTAAAAACTAGACAATTTCAAAGATAGAATTGAAATGGTTCTTATTATTTCTTTTTCGTTGTATGTCAGTGCTTCTATGTTAGTTACTACTTTTCTAATTGTCTTGTGTTGTTGGCTTGTCCAAATAAATGTTTTCTATATTTATAGAAAATAATTTATTCGAACAAACACACGACATAAATACACATGAAACAATAAGAGACGAAAGATACTTACTTCTGCATAACAACATCCTGATAAATAGCATCTTCTAATATATTCAATGTGTTCAAGTCTAAACTGTAAATATTCCCGCCCTCTGTGCCCAACAGCAGGTGCTTGCCTGTAGACTCCACGCAGAGTGAAGACACCTTCTTGTTCTTGCCTTCGAATATGTGCGATTTCAGTTCTACGAGAGATTTCTCGTTTATCTCCCATAAGTGGAGGCTGTTGTCGTCGCATAGTGATATTAATCTGCCAGATCCTGATAGAAAAACGATACATACCATTTTAAAGTTGTTTAACCAATGCTTAACCGATGCAAACATAAGGCTCCGGGTTCGATTCCCGCCTCAGACAAGTATCTATGCTTAGATATTTTTCTGTGGTCTGGTTGTTTCTATGTATTATAAGTATATATTTACAAAAGAAAAGTACATAAGTAGTATATCCGTCGTCTAGCACCCATAACACAAGTCTAGTTACTTAGCTTGGGGCTAGATGCCGATGTGTCGAATGTCCTGCAATATTTTTTATTAATGTTTGGATATAAAACGCTTTCCAGAAATGTTTATGTTTTAGTGCCACTACGGTTAGGCCGGCGGGGGTCGTTGGTTCAAATCCCGTCGGGGACATTGGATTGAAAACACCCATGTTGCCCATTATACAGAATCAGGCGACTGCTCCTATTCCTCTTACATAGCAGTGAGAGTTGCACAGCAAGAGGTTCTTAAGAAACATTTATAGGGTCATAAGTAAATACGATGCCGAAAGCGCCCAGAGCAAGTAACCAAAGTACGTTTCGAAATTCGGCCTTTATGACCAAAGATGTCGATAGGCTGGTGGGAAAGTCCCTCTTTCTCTTAGATGGTAAGCTGTTGCCTGCGATTTCGTACGCGTGGTAGTTTTGTTTTGTGCACCAAAACCTTCCTCTTGAATTAATCTATCTATTTAAAAAAAACTGCATCAAAATCCGTTGCCTAGTTCTAAAGATCTAAGCATACATAGGAACAGACAGCGGGAAGCGACTTTGTTCTATAGTGGTATTGATAGTGCTATCTTTCAAGAATTCACAGTTCCTCAGAAAAGAGTCTTACCAGGTATAAAACAAATCTGTGTGACGGTTGAGTCTGGGTTGGTGTGTTGCCCGTACAGTTCAACTCCAGGTCGGCCGTAGACCTTCAGAGCACCGGTGGCTGTGCCGAGCGCGGCAAGCCTCAGGAGTGGGTCCCAGGCAAGGGCTGACGCTCTGTGTGGGAAGCCGTGCTGGACTGTCTGTAACAATTACAGAATTTTTGTTAATTTATGTAGTACATAGTGCAAGAAAAAACATTTATGAGAGATTATTTCCAGGGAAAATTGCGTTCAACTAGTAAAAGAAATATTTGAGTTAAGCCTGTTTAGTTTTTAATTCATTAGCAATGTCAAACGAAATAATGAACATACATTATAAAATAGGATATATATTTACGCGAATTGAGAACCTCGACCTTTTATAAAGTCGGTTAAAAAGAGTTAAAATATTCTGTTTATATAAATACCCCTAAATAAAATGTCATAAATTCACGCCGCTACGTACATATAAAATAACCGCGGTTTTAAATTCTAAATACAAATAAAATAAATAACCGCGGTTTTAAATTCTAAATACAAATAAGGTAAATAACCGCGGTTTTAAATTCTAAATACATATAAAATAAATAACCGCGGTTTTAAATTCTAAATACAAATAAAATAAATAACCGCGGTTTTAAATTCTAAATACAAATAAGATAAATTTACTTAGATACAATTGTCCTTATTCAATTTTTCAGATATTTCACGCTTCTCCAAGATTAATTACACATCAAACGGTAATTAACATCATAATGACAATCATAGATTCAAACAGTTAATTACTGGTTAATTATATAAACTTTTTGTCATATATTTAACACCTTGATTATGACTACAATACAATAGTGGGTTGTCACGCAATACCTGGCCATCACAGTCAGGCAGTGAGCGCGAGCGTCTGTGTGACTCATAATAAGGTAGGTATAGTATATTATACTATCTATAGTATAGATGGATTGTAGAGATACTTTATAATATTAACATTTGCATAGTACAACAAACGGCCTTCCGTACAATTCTAAAATTACTATTATTAGAATAATTTCAAGTCTTGCTTGAGTTGAAGGACTCTTCATCTTAAATCTACACTTATAAAAGTAAGTAGATCTTGTAGAGACGCGTGCTACATCTTAGGCCGCATTGTCACCTACCATCAGGCAGGTGTGACAGTGGTCAAACGCTGACCTATCATATGTAAAGAGAAAGAAAAGGCTCCGATTTTTAACCCCCGACGCAAAATCGACGGTGTGTTATAAGTTTGATGTGTCTCTGTGTGTGTCTATCTGTGGCATCGTAGCTCCCGAACGGATGAACCGATTTAAATTTAGTTTTTTTTGCTTAATCTAGTTTAATCTAGATATTCCTGCGGGATCAATACCTACGCAGGTAAAACCACGGGGCGCAACTAAAATAATAGCAATTGAAACCTCTACGGTGTCCAAACCCCATGTTCATAAATAGTGTGAAATATCTAAACAGAAATTTTATATTCGTGTCTCTTAATTTATATAAGTTTTTAAGTAAATACAAAACCAAAAGCTAGTTTTATTTTTAGATATTTAACTTATATTTTAACTAGCGACTCGTCCCGGCTTCGCACGGATATATTATGCATGCATTATACATATAAACCATCCTTTTGGATCACTCTATCTATTTAAAAAAACCGCATCAAAATCCGTTGCGTAGTTTTAAAGATCTAAGCATACATAGGGACAGACAGAAAAAAGTGACTTTGTTTTATACTATGTAATAATAATTTATTTATTATAAACACAATTCAAAAATTACATCAAATTAAACATAAGCCTCCATATTCCAAAACGAGGTTTAAGGATAGTCCGTGATGTGGATTTAAACCTTAGACTTAGACACAGATTTACTCATGAACTATAATCTAAACACTATCCCTATATATCCCTATTACTATAGGGATAGTGTTTAGACTATAGTTCATGAGTAAATCTGTGTCTAAATCTAAGGTTTAAATCCACATCTCGAACTATAATCTAAACACTATCCCTATATTACTATAGGGATAGTGTTTAGACTATAGTTCATGAGTAAATCTGTGTCTAAATCTAAGGTTTAAATCCACATCTCGGACTATCTTTAAACCTCGTTATGGAATAAGGGGGAAGAAGATTAGATATTTAATCTGTATAGAAATAGTTTTGTCAGGGGTTCTTTAATAGATACGATTTTAACAAAAAAATTACACAGCAAGATCATACACAATAATTCAACATAAATATGACATTTGAGACCGAATCCGAATCCATCCAAAGTACCTATAATACCTCAAAGATTCGACATGATTGCATGTTACAAAATGCAAACAAACGTGGGAACATCGCACTCGTATGCTCTTTGTTAGCAACGAACAGAAATTACGTGATTTATCGTAAATACAAGCATGAGAGTTCGCCGAATGATGAACACGAGTGTTTAATATACGTAAAGGAAATTACTTGGGTATTTACACTAGGTATCGTGTTAGAATCAATGTTTACTTGAATAAATCTATTGGTTAATTGTAAACTTGTCAATTGTATTACAGAGCTGGAAAATCATTAATATCTATAAATATAAAATTCAAAGTCCTAAGTGATTGACTGATTCCTAACTCCTAACTGACTGAATAATATATCAAAGGATTTTCACTTTTTAGTTATTTTAAACGTGATATTTACCATTTTATGTGAAGCTAGGATATCGTGAAAATTGTGTATGAAACTGCATCGAAATATCGAGCTCTAATCCTACTAATATTATAAATTTGAAAGTTTGTTTGTGTATGTATGTTTGTTACTCCTTCACGCTAAACCTACTGAACCGATTGCAATGAAATTCGGTATGAAGATAGGTAGAGGCCTGGATTAACACATAGGCTACTTTTTATCCCGATTTTGCCAGTGTAGTGAAATATTACAGCTTATACCGCAGGACCTAGACAAGAAAGGATGTGTTCTTTCTAAAGTGTAGGTATTCACTAAGAAAACGTTTTTGTCGAAATGGTGGGCGAAGCTATTATATTTATATAGGTAGAGTAGGTATATCTATACTTGAGAGGAAAAAATGTTTTAAGAAACAGGAACAGCGTGCGATTTGATTGCTTTTAAGTGCACAATATAGAAAAGAGGTTAGTTGGTATCAAGTAATAGACACATACAACTAAAAAAACTGTAGACGCTTTCACAGCCAAGGCTTTTAAACCTTTTGTTACACAATCACGACTTAATATTCTATACATCATAGAGCAACAACTGATGATTAATATCTCTCGTAAATAGTACATATTCAGGTCGATGTGAAAGTCATTGCATACAATACAAACATTCTTTTTGTTTCTAACTGTTGTTACCGCGATAAACCTCAATTTAAACTCAATACTATGCAGATTATGGTTTATTTTAGAATGATATGTTCAGGTTTACAGCTCAGTGCTTCTGTCTGAATGATGGAATACATTCCTGGTTGTAAACAGCATGACCGTCGACCTCGAAACTTAGGTATTGGGTAAAGTGTATGTCATTTGATATTGTAGAGTAATTTGTCGCGTTTGCAGATATTAACCCAAGCTGCGGCACATTTTAGACTTCTACGATTTATTACGGTTCTACACGAAATCGTATCAGGACTTTAAAAATTAAACTGTTGCCGTCCGAACAGCATTTAGGTTCTAATATTTGCAGCTTGCAAAAAATCTCGATTTTATTAAATGTACCTGGATTCAGTACACACGAGTCCAAGCTGAAATCGAGTTTCTAATTGTGTCAAAAATGTATGGCCAAGTATAAATAAAATCGAGATTTTGCTGCAAGTGGTCCTAAGGGTCCTAAGTGGTCTTATGATAAGATGACAACTAATAGAAGGGAATGAAAGAAGACGTACTTACTTCTTCTTCTAGGTAAGGATAAAGGCAGAAGAAGACATATTTTTCTTCGCCCTTATCCTGTATTTGGAGTTTATTTTTTCACGGTATAAAGTCTGCTAGATCACAGAGTTTTTTAAGGTTTAGACTTCAAATGCTGAGTTTCGATGCAAGCTTACTTTTCGTCGTGTTTCGCGAACTCTATTGGACCGGTTTGTTTGCACCGTTACGGAACCTAGTCGAGGCGCCGAGATTAATCACAGGATAAAATATATATATAAAGAAAAATGTACTGTAAGCCAAAACAGGAAGGTTTATTTTTGAAAACGTATAGTGGTATTAAGACGAGTTTTGGCAAAAACTGTGTGTATTGTACTAGTTATTTTAAGTTGTAGCATCTTTATGAAGATTTTCTGTTAAGTACTGGAGATTATATTTTACATATTGAATTTTTGGTGTTGAGTGCTGACTAACTAACTTAAAACTAGAACACCGTAACTAAAAAATGACAGAGGTTACTCAGTTATTAAATTAAGCACCAAAAAGAGGTCGCAGGCACATCGCAGGTACTACCAAAAATTTTCTAGTCCTTTCTTTTTATCTTTATTCCTGGACATTCTTTTAGTTGGACGATTCTATACTTGGATGTATTTTCAAATAGGTGTTTCCATAGTCGAACATAATTATGCTGTAAGACATTATTTTTGGACATAAGTCGTTTAAATCGCACAATTTACTCATTCAATTCAATTTGAAACATAATAAACTAATTGATCGTGTTAATTGCTACATTAATTTACTTTGATATGTAACATTTCATTAACGTATGTCACAATATTGTCAGTTAAGTGATAATTAGTTGACAGAGAATTATAACGATGTTCATTCATATTCATAGCAGATATGTGGGGTGAAATAATTGATCAAATACCCATTTAAGGGCAATTAATAAGAAAGATAGATAGATAAACTCTTTAATGTACCACATTAAATCTAAAAAAATCGTTAAAGCGATCTCTTCCAGGCAACCTTTGGACAAGAATTAAGGAAGGGTATGGGTGGGTTGTACATAACGTGATAGGAATATAAGGAGGATAATAAAAAAAATATTAAATAGAAATTAAAATATACGATTTATAAGATTAGGTACTTGTATGAAGATTATGGCGGTCCTAATTTCCTAGGGGAAAGAACCTAGGGTTTTCAGATCGGTATGGGTAAGTCAGCTGGATTGTATTGGTTGATTTACACTGCGGTCAGTAAAATCGATCCACCCTGGACTGGGTTAAAACTAGCGTCTACCAAGAACCCAGTACTAAGCCAGGACTGAACTGGGTTACTGTACCTAGTACTATGTTACTGACCCCGTATAACGCAGCCTAATATCTTTCATTATGGCTTGTACTTGTATACGGGCTGTTTTCCGCAATAAGAGGCTTCCCCAGCACCTACTACCCTCTCAGCTTAGTCGACCATGCCCAGATGAGAGAACTTGTCAACACTTCTGAAGCCAACTAAGCCGCGAGTTTCATCACGATGTTTTTCTTCACCGTAAGAGAAATATCAATTAGCGCACATACATTTTTCTTAACAAAAATCCATTGGTACACTGCCGGCCGGGATTCGAACCCACGACCTTCAGAATGAAAGTCGAGGTATCTACCACCAAGCCAACACAGCTAAATAATGTTTCATATTTATTTTTGTGGTAGCTACAAACTGCAGATTGAAAAAGCATACAGTTTTATAGTATTTGGTATTTGTATTCATTTGACAATTGCAACAAATGATTCGCTTACGTAGCGTGCTGAGAAATGATATCACCGTGTCATTATTACAACACCGGCTTTCGTGCCAAGTGACGTAACAACATACAGTTCAACATTGATACATTTTATTCACTACTAGCTTTTGCCCGCGACTTCGTCCGCGTAGAAAATAGACCAAAGAATCACGTTGTCCCATACAAACTTCCCCCCCCTTTTTCACCCACTTAGGGGTGAAATTTCGGAAAATCCTTTTCTATCGGATGACTACGTCACACAAAGAACACACCCTCCAAGTTTCAAGTCTTTACGATGAGCGGCTTAGGCTGTGCGTTGATAGTCAGTCAGTCAGTCATTCAGGACAAAGCATTATAAATATGTATAGATTGAATGTAAATACACAGACTGTTTAAAAAAATCGATGCACTAATGGTTTTGGTGAAAAGGGAGCCACACTGCGATACTGATCATCCTCTTTGAGATCCAGGCGATACACTCCCGTTTCCAAGACAACGTCAAGGGCTTACTCAAATTTTCGAAAACAACGGGCAGTGTTCGAGCATCCTGTATCTGAGATTTCTTTTTAAAAATTCCTCAAATTATTAGTACTAACGTGTCACCGGAAGATAAACTATACTTTACTGGTTGCCATAATATTTGTACAACTCGAAGCATTGTTTGCAAACATTACAAATAGTTAATTGACAGACACGGTGATAGCGGGTTAGATAAATATTTATATTATTCTTTTTAATTTAATGAAATGTTTCGCGCAAAAACTAACTAACGTGAAGATGGATTAATTATAGAGGCATCATCGGTCTCACTTCAGCCATTCGTTCAGACAGCTTCAGACAGCTGACCGCATCGGCTTTGTCCCAGTAGTTCGGCTGATGGAGAGGATAAAACTGTTGAGACTATTTTGTTCCAGTAGTTCTGTTGGAACTACTGCATTTTTTTGTGCTAATCGTCTGGTTTGTACAAAAACAAAAGATGATCGAAAAGAAAACGGGCTGACCCGCATAGTGCGTACGTCGCTACAAATTTAGAGCCTTCGCAAATATTTTTAGTCTGACAGAACCGACGACGAGAAAAGCAATAAACCAAAGAAACTGTTAATCACAATAAACTGTTAACTATGTAAACGTAATGTAAGTAAAGTGTTCGACTACACAGTCATAGGGAACTTTTACGACTTCTCACTTCCCCTCGCTAAGTGTAGAAGTCTGGAGGAAATGGGTAACTTAGCCATTTCACTGCCCTCGATCGATATCGAGTATCAGTTTCGATGTGGTTAAGAAATATACGAACGATTTTATGTTTTAGAGACTTGAAGATGTCATGTGATTAAGATAGGCCTTACTTTCCGGAAAATATGGTAAATTAATCAGAATATTTAGCATATTTTTTTTAAATATATAACTTTAGTAGTAAAAATAACCACTATAGTTTAAAATCTTATAGCACAATTTAGTTTTTAGTCCTAAGTGGGGATCGCCCTCCCGCCGCATCGTCTCTTTACATGCCGCAAATAAGACAATGCAGTTATTTCTAGTATAACATGTCAGGAAAGACAGACGCAAGCAACTGAGTTCCATTCACTTGCAGTAAGAATGAGGAATGACGAAGCAAAACGCTTAGGGCTATCCACCATGAATCGGTGTCGCATGTTAGTTCCTGCGTTCTTTGCGGAAAGGCGGTGCTCTTTTCATATTGTATTTTGGCACCAAGATTGAAACTAAAAACTAGATAGATAGATAGATAGATAAACTCTTTATTGTACCACATTAAACCTTAATTCTAACATAAACTCCTGTTACAAGACTAAAATTAAACCTAACAATATGGCAAAATGGGCGGCCTTATCGCTAAAAGCGATCTCTTCCAGGCAACCTTTGGATGGACAAGAATTAAAGAAGGGGATGGGTGCTATGAAGAATTGAATGCTTATATTATTTTTTTGTTTCATAAAGGACAATAAAAGGTCGCCACGTAGGTACAGTGATATCACCAAGGTCCTTAAAGTGAAACCATTTTTGGAACGAAGTTCCTTATGGCGCGTTGCGAAAGGGTGCTAGACGGAAAATAAGACCAAAAGTTGTAACGACACTTTTTGATTTTATTACAATTCCTTCACTAATTAATCGAAAGAAACTTCGTTCCATCCGGGTGTCCCTTGACACGTCTCAAGTTTTAACCCCCGTTGCAAAAAGAGGAGTGTTATAAGTTTGACGTGTCTGTGTGTGTGTCTGTCTGTGGCATCATAGCTCCCAAACGGATGAACGGATTTTGGTTTAGTTTTTGTTTGAAAGGTGAATTATTCGGGAGCGTTCCTTAGCTATGTTTTAACAGCCGTTCAAAAGTTTTATGCAATTTTCCTTATCAGTCGGGGTTTTTTAATTTACTGACGATTTTTTTTGTATAATGTTATCTTGATGATCAGACAATTTTGATTAAGACGATGATGTAGGTATGCAGACTGGTTTTCAAATTACATTTTCGAGTGGCTTTTGTGGAGTTAGTCATTAGGCTAAAACAGTCTGGTATTTAAATTGAAAGATCACTCGATAGAGTAACCTTGATTATAACGTACAGCGTTGCATAATCACGGGCATATGGTTTGGTTGGATTGTTTGAATAACCACGTCTGGATGTAGGGCAGAGGACTGTGTGTGTAAAATTAGGAATTTAACAAGTAAATAGCACGTATTTAAACTAGAAATAAGAAACAGTTAAAAGGGTATCATTTTATCCATCATGTGTTCTCCTATTTCCTGCCTAAACAATGCCTCTAGCTCATTGAGAAACAATTCCTCCGAGCTCTAGCAATCATTTTATTTTGCCATAAAACTTAGTTTTGCTTTTTAACAACGAATTACTAAGGGAAATTTAACCCCCTGAAAACCTAACAAAGTAAATAACATAGGCATGTGTGTGTATAGCAAAACTTGGTTTAATGAAAAATAATGATTGCTCTAGAACCATTTTTGCATTTGTACGGAGAAAGCGTGGCTTAGCACAAAAGGAGGTCGGGCCATAAAATATTTTGCACTGCCGTCTTCCTACCTTCACTCGCGTCCCTCAAAGGCCCACGTATATTTGGGGGCTTTGAGTCACGAGCGTATAAGTAGCTTCTAGGAAAGCGAGCTACATCTTAGACCGCATCTTACCATCGTGTGAGATAGTTGTCAAACGCTGATCTATCTATACATATAAAATTCTTTGTCCGGAATTACTGACTGACTGACGGATCAACGCACAGCCTAAACCGCTGATCGTAGAGACCTGAAATTTAGAGGATGTGTTCTTTCTATGACGTATGCATTCAATAAGAAAGGATTTTCCGAAATTCTACCCTTAAGGGGGTGAAAAGGGGGGGAGGGCAAAGCTTGTATGGGACAACGTGATTCCTTGGTCCATTTTCAACCTCAACGCGGACGAAGTCGCGGGCAAAAGCTAGTTAATTATAAAAACATTCACCACTATTACACTAATATACTACAACAATTTTGGTACTTGAATTTTTGCAATTAATATTATGAATGGCCTTTTCTTTATTTTGTTTACTGTAAATAGTAAAATAGTTTATGTTAACTGGCAACCCTTGACTTTGTAGTCGGTGGTCAAACACCCAAATATTGACACGACGGATTTGTGTAGGCGGCTTCTCTCCAGTATCTATCTAATCTAAATCTTATAATCTAGAACTAAGGTTCACAATAGTAAATCACAAGAATACGAAGTAAGCCTGTAGTTCACAAACTAAGCATAACTTTTAGTTTACTTTGTTTGCCGACAAAGAATTCATAGGAAGTGTTAATTCGTATTCAAATCTTAATAATTAGAAATGCTGATGTCGACGGTATGTAACTCTGTTAAGAAGGAATAATGAATATCTCTAAAGGAGCAAAATCCCAACTAGTTTTTAAAATGTCTTTGGAGTACTATGAAATACTTGTTTACGGGTTGTTTTCCGCCACTAGACCTCTTGTACTTGTACTTGCGCGGACTGTTTTCCGCAATTAGACCCTTTTTAATTGGGTCCTTTTTTGCGTGAGGATAGAGTAGGCTTGCCCAGCACTTACTACCCTCTCAGCTTAGTCGGACATTTCCAGAGGAGAGAACTTGTCAATACTTCTGGAGCCAACTAAACCGCGGGTTTCATCACGATGTTTCCATTCACCGTAAGAGCAATGTAAATTAGCGCACATAAATTTTTCTTAAGAAAAATACATTGGTGCACGGCCGGCCGGAATTCGAACCCACGACCTTCAGAATGAAAGTCGAGGTATCTACCACTAAGCCAACATCGCTCTCGCCACTAAACCTCTTTAGTTGGGTCCTGTTGCGTAAAAATATGGTGTAGGCTTGCCCTGCACCTATATGTCTTGTGGAATATTTATACCTTTAACTTTTAAATAAGCTCTTGACCTACCTATGACGAAATCAGTGGCGCGGTGGGCGAACCGACAAAAAACCCAGAAGGTTGCGGGTTCGATTCTCGCCCTCTTTCAAATAGTTTCTAAAACAGTATTTCAGTATTCTATACGTTATCTGGCACACTTACAAGCGTAATTGCTTAGTTTGGGGCTAGATGTGCAATGTCTGATAATAGTACATTGCGATACAAGTGTGGTAAATTGATTATTTCATCGAGGCGGTTTATGACCCGCGAGCGGAACACGTGTGCGTCTACAGAGCGCCAAGATTAAATGATTAATCCACGTGTATCGTACGACGTTTTTTATCACAGTTATGAATAAAAGAAAGGACTTGAAAAGAAAAGAAAATAATAAATAACAAAAAAATTACACACTAGTGGCGTCGAGGTAATGCATAACGCACGCGTGCGTAATACCTTGGATTATGAGCCTGAAAGCGGTTGAATAAGATCCACTAGGTTTCTTACACAACTTTGAGAGGGGAGTTTTGTTCCTAAGTGTATGGTTTTAAACACTTTGGAGGGAAGTAATGTTTCTACTATTTGATGTTTGTTGTGTTTTAGTGAACGATCGTAGGTATAAGCGAAGGTGTAACATCGAAGCTGTTTCCTGCACGGTTTCCGGAGGGACAATGCGTCAGCGACCGCGTGCTATTGTCACCATAGTGCGCATGCGTGACTAGCATACTATAACAAACGCGACGCTGTTCGCTAATCATACAAAATTTTGGTATAAGCGAATTGTTCAATGTGAATCGAGTGGCGAATTGCATGAATTGAACGAATCTATATTATAATATTTCGTAAAAATTTTATTCAATAAATTATTCTTATTCATGATTGTGTGATCATTTCCCTATTTTATTTTATTTTTTCAAAAAGCCCATGCATGAGGTCAGGATTTATGCTGGTTAGCCCACGGAGCATACCTAGTCAATAATAAATTAATTTCGAATATACACGGCTGACAGCAAAATTATTCTTTAAAACTTTTCACCACTTCCATAAATATATAGGCTGCACTAAAATTATCGGGAATGGAATATTTCCACTGTTCCTGTCATATTTAAATCTTTTTAATTGAAAACTCCTTGGTTTTAAGAATCGAATACCATTTATTTATTTAAAAAAAGAATCTCGGTCTTGTCACAAGGTTTTGTCAAACTTGTTTAGTCGTTGAGAAAATGGAATTGACTCGAGAAAATTCAAGCACGAAAATCATAACACGCTTTTCTAGAAGATATCTCCTTTTTAACATGAAGTATGTTAAAAAGAAGAACAAACTGTTAAGGAGACGACACTGAAAACAATGTTCTCAATCTTTACCATCTCTTTAATATTAGTTTAGTAGATTAGTCATCAAGTCCAACTTAATTGCATAATAAGTATAGTTCGACTTAAATCAATGAGTTCCCATAAAAGCGCCATGCATCACTACCACACAATCAGAGTTCAATAAAACAGTTAAACAACATTGCATCGCTTTATTGAGCTGTTAATGATATTTAAATTAACATTAGTATAGAAAGAACATTAATTATATCATATGCATTAACATTTACGAACAGTTTCATAATACCTACATCAAATGTCACAGTCTAATCTACTGAGGTGTTACTTCTCAAAGTATTGCCAATTTAATCAATCAATTGAAAGCTATTTTCAGCGCTTATGAATACTCTTGAGATTTTTTGTATTTAAATTATGTAGTGTCGATTGTACCTAGATGCCAAGACAAACCTAGTTAGGTTTCCTGGCATTTGTTTAATTAATTAATTATAAGAAATTGTATATTTCTTTTTTAAAAAAATATTTTGGCAAGCACAGGATAACAGATAACAGACATAAGACATATTTTATAGGAGATACATAATTTAAATTAGAAAGATAAACAACAGACAGATCAAACAATGCAACTGAAGTGAATAAAACGAAATAGCTGCAGCAACATTAAGACGCACAAATGAACATAAAAGACAAAAACGATGTACCTTTCACCTACAAATATTATTATTAAGAAGGTTAAAATCTTTTCCTACGTTACAGTATAATTTAAAGAAAATACAATAGAAAGCTTAAGCAGCGTTAAAAAGCTTCTGATGTTTTATCTAGGCCATTGTGATTTAAATCTCTTCAGCCGTTTATGAACGGTTTATCTGGCTATCCTTATGAGTGCGCGTGAGTCGACGACAATTTATTACATCAATGAGTGCGCCCGCGCCGGGCGGTGTGCGGCGCTTGTAGCCAGTTATGTTACATGTTTAGAATCAATTAGTCGGTTATTATCGTTGTGTCATCGATGTAATATTTTATATACTTCGCTTGGGTGATGTTTTCAATTAATAAGTCTTTTTCCTTCCAGCATTCAAAGTTAGAATCAGTCATTCACAGCTTAGACCGCCCTGGTCCTACACCCACCCTACGCCCTGGTCCTGGTTAGACACGAATTTTGGAGTTCTGAAGTTATCCATTGAGAACAGGGTTTTCGAAATACTAATGTAAGGGAAAAATGGCGGACTTCATTCATGTAGAAAAACTCATTAAAAATTTTGTGTTTGGGCGTGTGGTTCATCAGTAGAGTCAAATTTACCGAACGTGGTTTTTAGTTAAAGCCTTTGGTTTTCTTTCCCATGATATAACTTTATGACCTTCAAAGATGCCTCATACAGTTTTATCATAATACAGGTAAACGAACAGTTACTAGTTTTAAGAAAACTTGACCAACTGACAAGCCTTTACGGATAATACAAGTGATTCAGGTAAAGTCAAACATTTGAAGTTATTCCCGCTATCATCGTAGTGATAAATAGTGATTCATAAAAGTATTATGATCAATATGTAGTAGGTACAATCACGTGCATACGTTGTGTACAGTATGTAAGGCAACAAAAGTGAAGGCCCATTGTAGAGTTCTAAAATTGCTATTATTATAATGTTTTCAACTCAACCAGGGCTTAAAAGAACTTTGAGTTGAAGGAGTTAAAGAAAGCACAGTCTAAGACATAAAATTTAAAGGCTCTATTCTTTGTGCATTATTGAACATTTGAAGACTCTATTCTTTGTGAAATATAGAAGAAGCGAGAGCGTTTTTCGAAATTCCACCCCTAAGATGGCAAAATTGATGGGTGAAACTAAATTTAGGTTAAACGTTAGAAGATTTGTAAATAGAAATCCTTGTAAGTTTTCCGTGTAAAGCAAACGTCATTGATAGTGGAGACCACAAATAGCATAATGTAACAGGTGATTGTAGAGGCATGCGCGTGAGTCATCGGCCAAACCAACCATTGACATTCTGATTGAAGTTGAACATGTTTAGTAGGTACGTTTCGAAGATAACGTAGGTAGGTAGTAAGTAGGTATTTTGAAATATTGTACAATCAACGCTCAAAAGTAAACTGCCACCGTAACGTTTACAATCCTCTGAGAACTATTTGAACGTTATAACAACGTAACCTGTGGATCGAACCCACGTCGGTTGGTGTAGCGGGAGGCGGCTTATACCACTCGGCCAATTAAAGACATAGCTAACATGTTGAAAATAAAATCAAACTGAGTACTTTTAATTCAAGTATTTATGTTTATGTGTAACGTCTATTAGAAGAAGGTCGTAAGTACAATACTTGTTTATAGTATAATTGTAGCAAACTGATAGTGTACTTATGACGCACACAGTACGTTAGAGTTGTCGACGTCACAATAGCCAGTAGAACCTTGTGTTGTATTGTGATTTGGGTAGAAATAACACTTTTTGAAACACCTATGATAATAATATGGTGGGTTGGTAAATAAATTAAATAACATCCAAATGCCTTCTTTTGAAACGGTTTATTTAGTTTGTTTCGACTTAATCTACACTCCTAGGACAAACTAATATTATAACAAGGAAATTATTTTTTGTTTATTTTCTTTTTGTAACGGATAGGCTCCGAAGCTACTGGACTGATTTTGATGGAACCTGGTAAGAATACATTGATTCATTGGAAGTAATATAGTATACTAGCGACCCGCTCCGGCTTCGCACGGCTATATTATGCATGTATTATACATATAAACCTTCCTCTTGAATCACTCTATCTATTAAAAAAAACCGCATCAAAATCCGTTGCGTAGTTTCAAAGATTTAAGCATACAAAGGGACATAGGGACAGAGAAAGCGACTTTGTTTTATACTATGTAATGATTTTTCATTCCAATACTTCCGAGGGATCGGAAAAAACACGGAAGAAACTGCGGGGCGCTGCTAGTCTTGGATAAGTTGTACGACAAGGAATTGTCTTCTTTAATTGAAAACAAAATGCGACTCAAAAGATTTCATCCCGATTTAAGGTTGCAAATTTTGCAATCGAAGCCGCCTGATGAATACTACCAAGTTGTGAATAATAATGTTTTATTTGTAATTTTGCACCGTGACGAAATTATCCAGCTATTTGTAGATGATATACGTTATTATTCTGTGACAGATGATTACATCACGACTATTCACGACATTTTATTACGGTAGAAATATTCATAACATTTTATAGAACACTTTAGAAAAATGGATGTTAGGGTTAAGGTATGAAGGACGGTTACATCTAGGCGTAACCAATGATATTCGGTGAAAACTTAGCAAGTCTCTCTCTGTATGGCGTATGGCCGAATGTTCGTACCAATGCACAGTGAGGAAAAAACCAAAGGAGTCGTTTTATCCTCATATTTTGACAAAATTGCTCAAGACTGATTCGCCATTTTATTGACCCAAGTTATTGTGTTGTCAATGGCTCTCAAACGCTATAATATAGGAGAAACGACACATGTACAAAGTTAAAGTCAAAATTATTCATTTAGACTCTCTTATATGAAATCACTTTAAAACATCTTAAAACATAAATTAGGATGTGTGGTTTCTGACCGCGCCCACTGATAAAAATAAGGCACAATAAGGGTTTTTTTACACTACACTATCAAAAGCCGCCATTTTATTGACCCAAATTTATATTAGCCTGCTGTTTATATAAATAAAATAATAATAAATAAATACTGCAAGACATTCCACACATCGCCATCTAGCCCCAAGCTAAGTAACTAGACTTGTATTATGGGTGCTAGACAACGGATATACTACTTATATACTTTTCTTTTGTAAATATATACTTCTAATATAATATAATATATACTTATAATACAACCAGACCACAGACAAATATCTAAGCATAAATACTTGTCTGAGGCGGGAATCGAACCCGCAACCCTGTGTTTGGCAGTCCGGCATGGTGACCATTGTGCCAACTGGGTCATATAGGTATAACAAGTCTTTTCCGTAATGAGTTTCTAAGGTTTTTGGAGTGCACCGTTCCGTTCGACAATAAGTTGTCATCTGTGAACATGACACATACGTCAAACATGCGTTATTCCACGACACCATCCTAAGCCAACATTTAGTCAAGCAATAATTAAACCAAATCCGCCAAATTTGAAAATTCGCCTATTCATCGAAATTGGCACTCAATTGCGCTCCCGCGTGTTAGGTCACAATATCTAACCTTTAACCTTATTTACTGGGTAAATAATGATTTGCCAGAAAAGTACTTTTTAGGTTAGATTAAAATTGTGATCTAACACGCACCAGTCCAAACCGTCAATTGGTCTGTCTTATGACGGTTACATCTAGGTCTAACTGGTTTTGAACATAGATACAAATATATAAACAAGCAAGTTTCTACAACATTTTTTTAATCAAATGAAGAGTAAAAACCTTGAATCAAATATATAACGAACCTAGACGTGAAATATATGTTAATTCAAACAATTGATGCCAATATACAAGAGTCCATAGTGTACAGTGATGATTGAATATTTATCAATGGATCTAATGAAGTGATTGAGACTTCAATTGACGAAGTAACTCAACAGCATATCTTAAATATTGATAGATTCTTCACTCTTTAACTGAGAAAAATGTGTACTGACAGACAGATAATGATCTTGAATTTAGACTATGAAATGAAATAGATTCAAATGGCTATAGTATATTTACATTTATGCGAGACCATAACTTAAAAAATATTAATCAAGAGTCACCAGGCAGAATTTGTATCACAAATCATTAATAGAACATAGTAAAACTAGTACAGGAGTTTACTGCATTATCCTTCCTCATTTCAAACATCGTAGGTACATTGGCGTAAGACATGACTAAATTAGATCTTGACACGAAGATTCTACGGGGAATTACTTTTGACAAGGAAATAAGAACCCGAAACAAACCACAAGATAAAATATTTTTTTTTGGGAAGAATTGAACCTATGCCTTCTTTAACCACCTGAATGCAAAAATCAGAAAAATCATTATGATCTATGGTATCTTTTCTTTAACTCACTTATTATTTTTCTATAAGAATAGTCTTGCACGCGAAAGTGGATATCGATTCTCGTACAGAAATGGAACGATTGAATTATACAATGAGTAGGAAATGGAGCAAGCAGCCTGATCTCGATATCGAACAGTGGAACGGCACCCGTTGTCATTCATCGATACATGCGAATACACGCCCATTCAATTGCGAGAATTTACATACGAAGAAACAACATACAGTAAATGTCCAAATTCGGAGCATAGAGGCTTGAATACTTGGATTATTTTATTCAAAAGGATACATTCGTATGATCACATTGACAAGGTCTTTTATATTAAGTTGAGATGGTGTCGTTTCGGAACGTGTCCTTCGATGAGAAGAAATCACAAGAATCTGTTGGTGGTTTATGCATTTGGCGCTTGTTATTATGGAACTAAACTATAATACGGGCTTTTACAGACTTGAATTTTCTTGCGATAAGCCTGAAAAAAAGGCTCCTTGGCAGTTATTTACCACTTGCTTTATTATTTTTGCAATGTGACTTCGCAGTTTTGTCTGTGCTTTTGAGTGGAAGCCTTAAAATCTCAACAGCTATTTAAGCTTCTTCTTAGGCGATTAGAACATGAAGTTTTAGACCAATTTGTAAAAAGCCTCAGTATTATAGTACTTAATTACTCGTTCAGTTTGTGTAATTCTTCAAGGAAATTTACCTACTTAGGTATAGTCATCATCGAATGTAATTTAGAAATTGTTCTAAATTGCTATTACTAGAATGCTTTTAACCAGTCCTACTTCAGTTTACATCGTTCTAATAATAGTAACTTTAGGTAGTGTACTTTTGATCATAACTGTACGTACATTACCTACTTCAATGAACTTTGAAGCTATGCATTTCATTTAGAAGATGACGTATACAAGTCTTACAACGAGCGTTCCCAATTGAATATTAACTTGCAAACAAGGATAAAAGAATAGAATAATGATGTCATCTGTCCTAATTCAGACAAGTGCAAAATCTTCAAGTACATTATTTGATTGAGTCAAAACTTTTATCATTCCAATTTATCTCGATGCCATCATATCCTGTACGGTTAGACTGAGTGTGGAATGCCAGTTTTATCAATGTTTCATCTTTAATTTCTTTGAAATAGATAATTCTGTATCCGTTTCTCTGTGAATTTATTGATCCTCCATTTATCTGATAATTACAAAAATACATCCACTCTATAGTAAATTTTCACGTAAGTAAATGATTAGTATATAGAAAGTAATCTACAGTATATTAAATCTTTAAGCCGTGGTAAAATGTTAATAGGTTTCACCTAACGCCTAATAGCATAGCAACCGATATTCATAATGGGCATACCGATAAGTTAGAACGGACCGATAACATACCTGCGTTGATGTGACCTTCGTCACGGGAATGCATTCGGTATCCTTAAATCAAGGTCAAAACTTGGCGAAGAAAGCATTAATTTAGAAGTTTTTGGGCAAAACTTTGAAAGAACGCATGTGTGTTTAATAAGAAAACCTCCTCACAAAAAGAGAAAGGTTTCAGGGCTCAGCCCCGAACACAGAGAGATTTTTTTCTAAGCTGGAAAAAATGTGACCTTAAGCATTATCCCGTCGCTCCGCTCTATTATGTGGGGTCCCTCAGGGTTCAGACCCTGAGGGACCCCACATAATAGAGCGGAGTGCGTAAACCTATGGTCGCTTTTCACATTCAGATGTTAAAAGCGACCATAGGTTTACGCACTAAAAACTCTACTGGTTCCTCATTCCTCTTATTGCTTGTCTGCAGAAACGACTCTTCCGCGGCACCCAACGACAGCCAAAGCAAAAGTTGCAATTTTATATAAAACTAGCAAACCCGGCGAACTCCGTTTCGCCACCAGATTTTCCTGAATTTTCTTTGCTATAAACCTCACGGAGCCCGAGACCTTTCCAACGAATGCAAAACCGTGGAAATCGGTTCGTGCGTTCTGGAGTTATAGCGTCAGGGAGGAAAACCCGACTTATTTTTATATAGTAGATAAGAAAACTTCGTATTGCTCTGTAATATCTGCTCAATAAAATTCTATGTAAAGAAATCGATCGCGGTTCGAGTACAGAACCAATCGACCAGTATTCTGAGATAACACTTATCAATATTGCGATATAAGTCGTTACAATCGATCAATATTTTCGGAAATATGATATCATTTATAATTCACAGAACTTGGAAGTCACCACGGTTCGATGGAATGGGACAATCTACAATCCGGATTGGGAGGGCCCTTGCCCTGATTTAACTAGCTAGCTAGAAGTTGGAAGACTGACTTTCAGTCGAACATATGCATTTCGGTTTAGGTTAGTATTTGTACTTCTAATACGGTTTGTTTTTCCACAACTAGATCTCTTTAGTTGGGTTCTTTTTGCGTGAGGATGGCTGCGCTGTCAATTATCGACCGTGTCCATAGGAAAGAATTCGACAAAGCGTCTGGAGACAACTAAGCCGCAGGTTTCATCATGATGCTCTGCTTCACCGTAGACCAATGTCAATTAGCACATACTTTTTTCATAAGAATGAATTTGCAATGCAAAAATTGAAAATGGAATAAAAGTCGAGGTATCAGTAGACCAACATCACGCTTTATGGTACGTATTTCAACAGATATATGATTGTATTTCGTATAAGACTCGAACAAAAGGCAGTCACTTTAGTATGGCTGTAATGGCGGCAAAGCGTAATAAATGTGGGAATCGTAAAATAATCGCCATGTGTAGAAATTATATAACATCGATTGTTACAAGAGAAAACACGTTTGTTAGCAGTATGGATTCATTTGATGCATTGATAAAATTCTTTATACTAACTGGCGGACAAGATTTTAAACTGATCTATACATTAATCTAGAAAAATGAGCACTTTTTTGGAATCGGTTGCCTGCGTTTGTCTTTCCAGACGTGTCCAATTTGGGGTCATCAAGTCGTGAGTAAATAGGTATCTTCTAGGAAGGCGTGTTACATCTTAGGCCGCATCGTCCATCAGGCAGGTGTGATAGTGGTCAAACGCTGACCTATCATATGTAAAAAAAAAACTTCCATGAGGATCTAAGCAGGGACGTTCGGAGACATACCCCTTGGTCTGGTTCAAAATAAAGGTCATATTTAACCCACCACGGACAAAGATTTAAACCAAAGGGTTTGAAATAAATGGTATTTGTTTTGAATAAAGGAATGCTCAAAATGATAATAGCTTTCAATAAACGTACCAATTTAGTAAGCGTGATTGACTTTAACTAGTAAATAAAAAAATGGTATATTAAACAGATTGTTCAGCAATGTCTTCAATTACGTGAGGCACGTGACTAAAAACTATTATAAGATTTGTAAACCAAACATCATGTTCATTGCTCAGTTAATAGCTTTTACCCAACAAATTGTACCTACATGTAAACAAACAATCGGAAATTAAGATTTTTTCATATAAAGCGATAGGTTAGTGACCTAATCGTAAAAGAAACGATGCTTTTACGGTCGGGACTTTTACGAGAAAATCCGTAAAGGATTTTTATTCCCTGTGCCCCTGACGTAGACAAGGATAAACTGACTCTTATAGCAAGAAAACTGAAAGAAAGAAAAGAAAGAAAGAAAAAGATTTATTTGGTACAAGCACACGACAACTTTAAAATTAAACACACACAAAGAAAAAGGTAACACATTATACAACGAGGAAAGAAACATACACTAAACCTAAGAATATTTAAGAAGCCATGACTGCAAAAACTACTTCTGCAATCCGTTTGTAACCTTGATGTTAAACTCCAGTATTGCACCATTTTCGCATACTAGAGATAGAGATAAATTAAGTACTGTCCCCGAAACCCCACACCCACCTGCGACAGATGGTTGTGGGTTCGATTCCTGCCTCAAGCCAATATTTTTGTACTGACATTTGTTTCCGGTCTGGGTGAACTGTATGTATATTAAATAAATATTTACAAAAGAAACGTTTATAAGTATTATATCCGTTGTCTGGCCACCAGAACACAAGCCTAGTTGCTTAGCTGGGGGCTAGATGGCGCTGTGTGAAATGTCTCGCAATATTAAATCTATACATATAAAATTCTTTGTCCTGAATGACTGACTGACGGATCAACGTAAAGCCTAAACTGCTGATCGTAGCGACCTGAAACTTGGAGAGTGTGTTCTTTGTGTGACATAGACATTCGATAAGAAAGGATTTTCCGAAATTCTAACCCTTAGGGGGTGAAAAAGGGGTTTTTTTTTGTATTGGACAATGTGATTCCTTGGTCCATTTTCAACTTCTACGCAGACGAAGTCGCGGGCAAAAGCTAGTATTAATATAAGACAGCAAATTTAAGCAAACTGACGTAGGCAGCCGATAAGAAAGGATTTTCCTAAATTCTACCCCTAAGGGGGTGAAAAAGAGGGCCAAAGTTTGTATAGGACAACGTGACTCCTTGGTCAATTTTCGATTTCTACGCGGATGAAGTCGCGGGCAAAAGCTAGTATTCATATATTCTGTTCAGGATCGTATTTTCAGTGTTGTTGAAGTTTTGTCTTAGACACCTAAAGCATAAAATCTGTGGCGTGGTAGTGGAAAAGGCGGGAAATCAATAAGCCGAGTACATCGAACCTTATCCAGTGGGGCTTCCAAAGCCCAGGTGATTTCTGATATCCTAACTTTCCTAAGGTTTCTTGCAACTGTATTTTACACGTAATATGCAATTTGTTGCAATCCGATACTTGTAAGTACGATTAAGTAGAATCCTAATACTTACCTAAGTGGATAGAAGTGACGTGGTAATTATTTACGAAGTTTGATTTATTTTATTTGTAAGGAAAGTCTACAGTAAAATTTAACAAAATAGACAGAAGAAAGGTTTTCGTTATTATAATTATTGGTAGAGAGGGTGAGACTAATGAACTTGAACCACTTAAAAAATATTTTCCTGGGTGTTCTTCTTCTTCTCGTATAGTGGTGTGGCTCACCTATTGTTAGAGTTTTCAGATAGCCCTAAGGCCTCTAACTTGACCTAACGACTGCTACTAGAGGTAGCACCCGGACCAACAGCTTACATGCCTTCCGAAGCACGGAGGGACTTTCGAAAATACATTTTTGCCACAATACTAATTGGTCACCCATCGAAGTAATGACCGCGCCAGGCGTCGCTTAACCCGCACTATTAAACTGTGAGCCTTCCCGGGTCTTAATCGCGTTTTGTTTAAGCCCTTATCTCGCTTCGGTTGTGTTACAATAGTCATGGTCGTAAAACATATACCGGGTAGTTTAAAAAGTCCTGTCTCATTATGACATCAGTGAACAGAATTTAGCAAATTTAATGTAACGCTGATACAAACATACCGGCAATAGACCGCACCTGTCCAGCGCGTGCAAAAACATTTGTAAATTACTACACAACAGTGAACGAACAGTGGCCGTAAACCATGCGACTTGGTTTTATTAGATCAGCTTCATTGCATAGTCATTTTCGCTGTCTGTCCCTATGTATGCTTAGATCTTTAAAACTATGCTACGGATTTTGGTGCGTTTTTTTAATGTGTATAGTGATTCAAGAGGAAGGTTTATATGTATAATACATAGCCGTGCGACGCCAGAGCGAGTCGCTAGTTTTTTTTATAAACTATCGAATCGGTTGATCCGCTGGGATCTAATCGTAACATAGCCTATGGTCAAGAGCATGCCATTTTTTTTTCAATTTTACCCGGCGGCGAAGGCACTGCAGAATGAGTTCATTCAGCCTAGTCTTTACAAACTTCGACGATTTTTAAGCTCTTTGGTAGAGTTGCTCAATGAGCACTTACCACCGGGTGAGTACGGTGTTTACGGTTACAATTTTTTTATCAGTAGACTAACATATTTAAATAAAATAAAAAAACAGACAGACAGACAGATGGACAAGAAAGATAGATAGATACACTTTTTATTGTACCACATTAAACCTTAATTCTAACATAAACTCCTGTTACAAAAACAAAATTAAACCTAACAATATGGCACAATGGGCGGCCTTATCGCTAAAAGCGATCTCTTCCAGGCAACCTTTGGATGGACAAGAATTATAGAAGGGGATGGGTGGGTTGAACATAACGTAATAGGAATATTAGAAGGAAAATCAAATAAATATTAAAATTATTATTATTATTGAATGTTTTATCTTTAGAGGTATAGAACCCTAAAAAGGCCAAGTGCGTGCGGACTCGCGAACGAAAGGTTCTGTGCCATTAATCTGTTTTTAGTATTTGTTGTTATGCAACATCTGTGAATAGTTCAACTGTCTAGCCACAGTGTCCAGCTATCACGGTTCATGAGATACAGCCTGGTGACAAACTGTGGAATCTTAGTAAAAGGGTTTTTTACCCTTTGGTTACGGACTTATATCTACAAGCGTTAAGTGTGTCCATCTTCACCCCGCTCTTCTAAATACGCCCATAGAGTTTGAAACTCAACTCAATTCGATTCGCCTGCAACCCTTTTGTTTTCACAAACAACCACGACTTGTCATAAACAATCTTGTAAGCTATAGTACTATCTATCAATACACAATGGAATTAGTATATTTTATGAATTGAGTATAGAACTATTAAAATTAACACCCGTAGCAACAACTATTAATGCAATCGTTTTAAAACTTGGCATTCAGTGCAGATAGTTACTGACTGTTGAAAACTACGAGTGCGCGTGTACTCGGTCTACATCGATTTATTAAGATAATTGCGAGTAGGTATTACTATTTATACCTACTTATTTTTAAAACAAATGAGGTACATGTATTTAAAAAAAGCTAAAAAGCAAAAAAAAATATTAAAAAATAAGATATTTAATGAAAAAAAACTAAAAATTTAAAAAAAAATGGTCAAATGCGAGTCGTAGTCGCGCGCCGAGGGTTCCGCTTATTAGTTTCAACTTTCTTTCTCTACCCTTGCAGTGGTATGGTAAGTACCAATTTAACTTGACCCCTATTTCGTTTGGGCGCCCATACAATGTATTGGGTATGTATCCCATTAATTTTCAACTTTTTTATTTTTTGGATTTATTTCCTTTATTTTTGATGTAAGACCTTGCTTTTAGCCAAATTTCGTGATTCGTGGTTTTCGACCCAAAACCTATAGGGTACTTTCGGTTGACCTGGAATTGTCAATTTTGGTTAAGAGCAAAGTCTTATAGCAGAAGTAAAGGGAAAAATTCTAAATATAATAAAGTTGAAAATTAAGGTAAATTTTGGTACTTACAAGTTTTCGCAAAAATGTAAATTGGCCCATATCTTTTTATTGTGTTGACGCAGGACCTTGATTTTTATACACCTAATAGGGACTGTAGACACTAGTATCCAGTGTGAATTTTAACTTGCTAGGATCTCGGTGAAGAAAATTGGTGGTGACACACAGACAGACGGACGGACAAGAAAGTGATCTTATAAGGGTTCCCTTTTTTACCTCTTTAGTTAAGGAACCCTAAAAAAGACCAAATAGGATAGGTACGGTAGGTATAATTGCATAATTATTAGCATAATTGACCCGCCGTAGAATTCTAAAATAACTATTATTAGATTTTTTTCATTCTAAAAATTTTTGTTTGATAATGTCATACGTGTTAAAAAAGATTAATCAAAATCGGTCGATAAACAAAGGAGATATGCGCGAAAATCAATTTAAAAAAAATACATACAACAGAATTGAGAACCTCCTCCTTTTTTTGAAGTTGGTTAAAACCTTTAAACTTCAACTAAAGCAGGTGCCTAGAATCTTGCTTGTGTTGAAAACATTCTTGTTATTTTTATCATACAAAAAGAAAGAATATCTCAAATACCTACACAAAATAAAAACTAACGCAGTGACAACGTTATTGCTTTGAAGAAAATATCGATAAGATTCCTAGAAATATAAAGGTGTAAAGGATGAATACTCGATAAAAGCATGACCTTCATGCAGAGGTAATTGTCCTGAACTCAAAGCCAGCTTTTTACCTTCTACCTGTTAGCAAACTATACGAATATTAGGTAGGTGGTAATATTTGCCACGTCTATACAGCGTTATTGATAATTATACTAGCAAGCCGTTGAGGGCTACTTCTGTGCACCTAAACAAACAATATTTGTCTACGACTTTTGGAAATTCGAATATTTATTCAACAATTTTGAGGTTAGTTTACCTGAAAATCAGCTGTTCCTTACACGGAGAGGTCATTAACCTTAAAATTTAACTTATTTTTTAAGTTTTATCTACTGTTCTTAGTTTGAATGGCCTTTGTTTTAAAATATCATCTGTTTTTCGAATTTTGAGGATTTTTCTAATTTACAAAAGTCGTAGAACAAAAGTTGTTCGTTACGGTGCACAGAAGTAGCCCTCGACGGCTTGCTAGTATAATTACCAATAACCCTGTATAGCAGACGATTATTTAACGAACAAAAAACTAGTCTTTAGTAGTTTAGGTACTTTATTTTTAAGCTGTTTAGTTTTTGTAGTGATTTCGATAGATATGTTATTACATCTAATCTAGGTTATTTATATTTATGTATAGCTGCGCCCCACGGTGTCACCCGTGTAAGTCTGGACAAATATCGAGATAAAAAGTAGCCTATCTGTTAATCTGAATCTCCGGCTATCTACATACCAAGTTTCAACGCAATCGATTAAGTAGTTTTTGTGTGAAGTGAAAGAGTAAAAAACATACAAACTCTCACATTTATAATATTAGTGAGATAGTATCGGGCACCGACATTGTAGACCGTAGAGCAATCTAAGCAAGCTTCTAAGATCCTGTGAGTTGAAGTTAAAAGACTTTTTACCCGACTTCAAAAAAAGGAGGAGGTTCTCAAATCGGTTGTGTGTATTCTTTTTTTACTCGTTAATTTATGAAAAATGAAAAATATATTTATTTACCAATACGAGTCCAATTGGTAAATAAATATATTTTTCATTTTCATTTTTCATAAATTAACGAGTAAAAAAAAATATAAGACAAACATTTTTAGAATGAAAACAATAGTAGCATTTTTAGAACTTTGGATCTACAATTCTGTTGACGAGTTAACATTTATACAAACACACTAAGATACATACGTAAATAATAAGGAAAGTACCAAACACATGTGTTATATTTATGAGTACAAAAAATCCGGCCAAGTGCGAATTGGACTCACGCATGGAGGGTTCCGTACTTCTGTATGGTACCCCACTTAACATTTTTTTTCTTCGGTTTTTACTATTTGTTGTTATAGCAACAGAAATACATTATCTCTGATAATTTTAAATGTCTAGCTATCACGGTTCAGCCTGATGACAGACAGACAAACAGACATTGAAGTCTTTGTAATACGGCCTATTTTTGACCCATTGGACACGAAACCCTAAAAAAATAACTAACAAACACATAGAAGAAGAAAGATGTAAGAACCTAGCAATGTAGATTACAAATTTCGATACGTGTTTTTACACTGATCTATCGGATTATACATTATACAGTCGGAACATTAATAATCCAAACAATAGCACTGGACTGTATGTCATTCACAATATGACATGGTATCCGATAATTTATACCCATAAGTATGAAGGAGACGAAGCAACACAGTTCAAGGCATAAACAATAGGCCACCGCTGTGCAAAAATAAATATTTTAAAACAATTGATTCAGGAATTCCATTTAGTAACATAGAAAAAGGGTCCTGTCATTTACTATGGAGCGTACTGCTTTCTTTGCTCGGTGCTTTTTGAGACCCGATAGACGGCATTACAGCGAACAAATAATGCCTTTGCAACAACCTTCTAAAAGCGTCTGGAACACCGTTTTGTTAAATATCCCGTTTCTGAGACGATTTAGTTTAGAGGTTCGGTGTAAAGGCATTATTTGTTCGCCGTAATGCCCTCTATCGATAGGGATCAGTCTCAAAGTAAACCGCGCCCTTTTGAAAATACTTGGTGATGATGAGTTTCTTTGAATATCCCGTTTCCGAGACGCTTTAGAGGTTTAGTGTGAAGGCATTATTTGTTCGCCGTAATGCCAACTATCGATAAGTTTGGGTCTCAAAATGCACCGCGGCATTATAAGTTATAATACCTGTTGTGTCTAAAGGCCTTTGCGAGTGGCAATGCTCAATGAACCAAAGGAGCATTCAAAGAATGCACATGACTTCAACCAATATTTTGAGCGAGTTATTTTTACCTGTACAAAGCACATTTTTCTATCAAAGGACGCATTTTCGAGACGGTTAAGATGTTTAACGACAAATCAGTATTTAAAAATGTTTAAATGATAAGAAAACATGCGATTATGGAGATATGGATAGTACCCCAAGAAGGTTGGAGACGACGCAGTGTGAATGAACCTAAAACCATTGCTTATCGTACGGAGACTCGGTCGGACGGTTGCGGAAACTCTTTCAAATGCAAATATTTGTCTGTTATGGGCAAATGATGTTAAACGTTCTGTTACATATTTGGTTTGTAGAATACTGCAAGTTTTGTAATAGATATGAAGCTTAGGCAAGTTCATTTTGTGATATTTTCATACCTAGTTTGAGACTGAAAAGATCGCAAACTATGGAAGAGGAGTAGAGTGGCCCTTACCCACACGGTGGGACACTACAGGCTCATAATCTTACTCTATACATATAAAATTCTTTGTCCTGAATGAATGACTGACTGATCAACGCCCAGCCTAAACCGTTGAACGTAGAGACCTGAAACTTGGTATTCTTTGTATGACGTAGGCATTCGATAAGAAAGGATTTTCCGAAATTTTACTCCTAAGGGGGTGAAAAGGGGGGCAAAGTTTGTATGGGACAACATGATTTCTTGGTCCATTTTCGATTTTTACGCGGAAGAAGTCGCGGGCAAAAAGCTAAATAATATAATTTTATTGGTGAATGTCTTATGCCATCCAAACTTAGTGAGTTCCAGACCATTTGTCAATCCAGGGCGAAGGCATCTGTGGTATGGACTGGTTAACATGAAAGGAAAAATATAATAAATTCGTGCAATGGGTTTATTTTTAGAAGCCGCTTATGGCCTGCAATGGATCTGTCGCGGTTGTTCCAGGTTGTTTCGAAGGCAGTTAGCCCGAATTAGCGAATGGGACGAGCAAGTAGGAAGCCGTGGGAGGCACTCCATTCAGTCAATGACGCGGCTTAATGGAGGTTAAGATGTGTGCCCCGTGAAACGAGTATCGTGCCTTGTTTGACGCAACAATGTCATATACAACAAATTGGATGACTTGTTAGATCACGCGTCTGATCATTAATGAAATGTGACGAATTTGAAATGGGAAGCAATCAAATCGTTTGTCGTTTGATACAAAACCCTTAAGAACAAATATAGTAGGTTCATTTGATCTAATAACATGTCCTCAGGCACTACAGAATTAACTTTTTAAACTCGCATGATGGTAGGTATTTGTACCATATCTTTTGTAACTTAGTTGAAATATCGAGGTAAGTGAAATAAAAAAAACGTGCTTAAGACCAAGGAAAATAATTACTACAGAATTGTTTTAATTACTAGCTTTTGTCCGCGTTGGGTTTAAATTTTTCAAAATCATTTCTTATAGGACGTCATACAAAGAACACACCCTCCAAGTTTCAGGTCTCAACAATAATTATTGGTTTAGGCTGTACGTTGATCCGTCAGTCAGTCAGGATAAAGCATTTTATAAGTATAGATTATTGAAGTTTTTGTCATTAGGAACTGAACTATAAAAAAATTATATAAGTTGTTTATAGTCGACAGATGAAATGACAACACATTAAGAAAATGAAAGCGAGTATGCTTAGAGAATAGGGTACGTAGAGCCTTTAACACGATCAATACAAAAAGATCGGAGTCGGTTGGTTAACAATGATGCTGAACGTGGAATGCTGTCTAGCCAGTTTTACGTAATTGTTTGGTACATGCCTTACATAATTATATTAATAGTCAATAGTTAGTGTTGGTAGAGAAATGAAATCAAATGAATGCAATCTATAAATATAAAAATTCCAAGTTCTGACTTTCTAACCACCTATAGACGGATATTTGGCGTACAGAAGGCCAATTCTCTTAAATAGCATGTTCAAATTACGTTTCGATTACAAAAAATACCCTTTAAGTAGCTCAAAATACCCTTATGGTTTTTTATTTTTAAAGTGCATGACCTGCACAGTACTAACAATGTGTTATGAATTTACATACTAACATATTGTTAGTACTGTGCAGGTGTCGCTAACGAAACTTAATTAGAAAAGAGGTTAATGCTATGCTTAAATGCAACTATGACAGTACTTGACTGAGTGGCGTAATTGGTAAGCGCAATTGAACGGTATTCAAGGGATGCGAGTTCGAGTCTCGTCTCAGTTGCAACTTTTGATGACGCATTTTTCCTTTAAAATATAAAAAAAAAATACTTTGAGATTTTTTTGTAATCCAAATGCAATCGATATGTAATTTTAACAATGTTATTTACTAGAAATTGGCCTTCAGATAGATGTTATACAAAAGCCAATGCGAACAAAGACGCAGTTAAAATCTAGTGCTAATAAAGCTACTAAAATCGACCTTTGTTTTAAGCAACTCTAAGTAATCAAATGCTCTTTTTTTGTTGTTTGGATATAAATGGATATTGTAGTTTAATAACAATATTTTTGTTTATTGTGGTTGAAAACATGATATGAACAACTTCGTTCGATAAAAAAAATGTTAGAAAACAGAGAATTATTAGATCGTTTATCGGGTTTTATTCAAAAATAGTTAACGTTTGTTTTTAAAAATGTATCAAATGATAGGTTTTGACCTCTAGGAACTATATTTGTGGATAATAATGCTAAAATGTTTTGCATATCGATCAAATATAACAGTTAGCACGCAGCACGCTAAGTTTTTGAGAGCGGGGGCTAAGGTAATGTATGGGCCTACACACGGTACTGGAAGAGCGCCTTAATAAATGTATAGCATTAACTAACAATGGCTTGGAATCATCCCTAGCTCTATAGGCATTGAGTTAGAAAATTAGCGTGGCCAAGAGACACGCCTTCCACAGGGCAATGAGGGTGCGGTCTAAACTAGGACAGCTTCTAATATAAACTAACGTATGCAGGCGGATACGTTTGCTATTTCACCCTCTTAGGAGTGAAATTTCTAAAAGCGATACCTACACTTTACAAAGCACACATCTTCTAGATTATCTTTTATCATTTCCAGACTAGCTTTTGCTCGACTTCCAAACACAGGGTTGCGAGTTAGATTTCCGCCTAAGACTTAGATATTTGTCTGTCGTCCGGTTGTTTCTATGTATTATAAGTATATTACAAAGGAAAAGTATTTAAGTAGTACATCCGTTGTCTAGCACCCATAACACAAGTCTAGTTACTTAACTTAGGGCTAGATGGCGATGTGTGGAATGTCGTGCAATATTTATTTATTATATCAGTCAGTCAGTCCAGACTTTGAATTTTACATTGAAAGATTACTTTTTTTACATTCTTTAATCAATTTCTAGTTTATATTGGCGATTGGTTACGCACGTGATCCGGCCACAAGTATTCGAACTGATTGATTCGCTCGATAATTCTAAGGAAGCATTAAAAGTATTCTTCTCTCACAGTATATTTCTCGTGTTTCAACTTCAAAGCTACAGCGGGTTTTAGAGTTTATATAGACCGATATTTCGGATATATATTTTACTTGGATAACAGTTATAAATATTCTGCTTACAAAATTATAAAAAGTTGCTAAGAACCAATTAAATGTTTTCACATATAAATTAACTAAGTACATAATACACAGCCAGTCTGGATGAAAAAAAAAACACTTAACTAAACTATGAGATTATAAGTAATAATTTAAAATAATATTATTATGCCAATGCGAATAAATCTATACATATAAAATGCTTTGTCCTGAATGATTGACTGACGGATCATCGCACAGCCTAAACCGCTGATTGTAGATACCTGAAACTTGGAGGGTGTGCTATTTGTATGACGTAGGCATCACATAAGATAGGTTTTTCCGAAATTCCCTTAGGGGGTGAAAAAGGGGGGCAAAATTTGTATGGGACAACGTGATTCCTTTGTCCATTTTCAACTTCTACGCGGACAAAGTCGCGGGCAAAAGCTAGTATTAATATAAGACTGCAAATTTAAGAATATCCTCGTGTACTTGCCGCTTCATACACATCGACAGACGAAAGTCTCTAATCTGTAGAAGCTTTTAAAATCTGTAGTTAATAGTTTTTTCGTCACTACCCTGAGGCTATCGCTGACCAGTTTCAACGTATGACTCAGTCTATAAATCAGTTCATTTTGCACGTACTTACATAACAAAAAACTTATACGATAATGAACTACCTACCGAAATAATAGTTTCATACGGGCGTGTTTTTTTTAGGGTTCCGCACCCAATGGGTAAAAAACGGGACCCTTTTTAGTAAGATTCATTGTCCGCCTGCCTGTCACACATTGTTGCTAGACAGTTGAATTTTCACATATGTATTTCTGTTGCAGCTATAACAACAAGTACTTAAATCAGAATATAATGGTATTGAACTCTTCGTGCGCAAGTCCGACTCGAACTTGGCCAGTTTTTTGTTGTTATGAGGCCCTTCACGCTCCGGCCGATAGAATAGGCACTTACGTCTTGTTTCGATATTAAAATATCTTTATAATAATCTACGAAGGATTACTCGTAATCTACTGAGTACGGAGACTTATCTAAGATTATCTTAAAGTTGAAGTTTGTTTGGGAAAATCTATTGTTAAACAGGGAGATAAATAGACGGACAGACCTTAGTTTATATAAAAAGGAAAGAGACGTAAATATTTTCCAACTATCAGCTTTTAGTCAAATAGTCCGATCCGGCCGGGTTAGTGGCAGAGCGACCCGATTTCCGAGCGATCCCTCTCTCGCCCGTTTGATGGTACAATATAACTACAAATAAAGGTATGAAAATACTAATATTTATATCTACAGGGAATCACCTAACTTTACCACAACAGTTGCAGGACAGGACAGGACATTGCAGGACATTCCACGACATTTCACACATCGCCATCTAGCCCCAAGCTAAGTAACTACACTTGTGTTATGGGTACTAGACAACGGATAAACTACTTATATACTTTGTTTTTGTAAATATATACTTATAATACATAGAAACAACCAGACCGCATACAAGTATCTTAGCATAAATACTTGTCTGAGGCGGGAATCGAACCCGCAACCCTGTGTTTGACAGTCCGGCATGATGACCATTGCGCCAACTGGGTTGTTGCTTGCTAAATACACTTTACAGAAAAAGTTGTATGCAAATATACCTAGTACATTTCGATCAGCTCTTTGTCCATTATGTCAGTGAACTATGTTTGTTACTACGACTGGCTACAATAGAATGGTACCTGTTGTCTATACTACTGTTAATTATTGTTAAGTTTTAGGAAAATTGTTATTAAGTGTTGTTGAGCGTACCATTTGTAGGAGTTCTTTTACTATATGCTATGTAAGACTATCGACGAAATAGGATATGTATTTTATTTGGTATACGAATTAAGGAATTAATTTTCATAAATGCCTATCGTGCTGCTACTGGCTAACGTACTATCTATATTTTTAATAAAGGAAGAGTGACCATATGCTTTTAAAAGCAAATTTAAAAAAAAATTGCTCTCAAGTAAGTACATACTTTATGGTGGCTAAGGTATTATCTATACTTATACTAAGTATAATAAAGGAAGAGAAACCATAAAATCTGTACTTAAAATTAGTCTAGGGGACTAATTTTAAGTACAGTTCAAAATCAGCTATCTGTATGTTATATTTTACCCCGATACGTCCATTGGTTTAAGCTATGAGTTAATATTATTCAATCAAACATTGAATTGTATTAGACATTTCATAATAAAGTTCCCTAAATCCAAGGTGATACTATATTATCTGTTTACACAGGCAGGTACCTATATTTATTATCGAAAGATTAAACACCAGGCTAGGCGCGAGGTGTGGCTTTTATTGCTAACGGACTCAAGATAAAACCTTAACACTTAGTATTGTTGTTAGTTAGTTTTACAATCCATTTGAGTGTTGTTTAGTTATGATTTCTATTTGATTCTTAGAGTTGTAATATAAACTAGCAGCGCTTCGCGGTTGCATCCGCGTAACTCCCGATCCCGTGGGAATATCGGGGTCAAAAGTAGTTTCAGTTAATCCCAATGAATCAATCTATCCTCATATCAAGTTTCATCAAAATCGATCCAGAAGTTTTGGAGCCTTTTCAATGCAAACAAACAATAAAATCTTTCTTCTCTTTATAATATTAGTATGGACTAGCTTTTGTATGAATTTTACAAAATCCGGGTTAGTACCGGAGGATTCCGATCCCCGAGGCACCCATTGAGATGCCCAATTTCATAAGCAGACAGAATAATAAAAAAATATAGTATCGAATGTATTTATTTTATAATAAATAGGGCGTTTGACCATTATCTCACATGATTTTAAGCAACGATGCAGTCTAAGATGTAATAAGATATATGTATACGCTAGTGACTCAAATACCCCCAAATTATCGAGGAATTGTGTCAAAAATATAAGGACAAATCTAGATTTAATAAAATCCTGCAAGTGTACTGCTAGTGGTTCATTCAATTACCTGGTCCCCTAGACAAAATTGCTTTCCATTATCGATATCACCAATCGCGACTTTTTTTATCATTGGCATAAGATGAAACTTATCTACATTTTATTTCTCTATAAGGTGACTTTTAAATGACTTATGGCAATTTTATACAAACAAATCAAAAGAAGGTCTGTTGATTGGCGATATCGCTAATTGAAAGTAATCTTGTCTAGGGTAGCCCACTACACCGACAAAGACGAGAACAGAAAGCAAGCTAGTTAACCTCAATAAAATGTTATTGTATCTCCACCACCATAAAACAATGGATTTTTCCTTTACTTTTAATAAATAAAGTTTTCAATTCGTAGTATAGTATTGATTATATAGAGATATCGTTTGGACGCTATCGTTATCAAATGATAAACGGTGCAACGATCGTTGTGTCACTAATACAATTTCATGGACAATACAAACAAATATGGAGTAAGTAAAGTTGGGTTGGGTCTTATTTAACTCAAGTTAGATTCTAAGGCTTTGCTTGAGTTGAAGTCATGAATTTGTTAGAAAAACATTATTAGAATGAAAATATACCATTAAAATAGTAATGTTACAACTCAACAGTAGGTGTGCCATTCTATTCCTGACTGTACCTACTTAGGAGTATTTCAACATAAATACCCACCAAATTTGAATAATATGTAGATTTTTTGTATAAAAAATAGCCCTGTTAGAAATCGGAAAACATTATTTGGTGTAACGCGCTTTTTTAACTTATTTCCAACATTTATTAGGCTGTAAGTCACAAACAAAATAATGTCAAATAATCAACATCAGCTTACCTTTAAATAAATTTCACTCTTCGCTACTGGGAACAATATACCTTATTGACTTAACTACTGATATTGTCTTTGTCCATCAGAAATCAATCAGCATAGTATTATGTTAATATAATATGACCTTGATTCTATTGTATCTATTATGGGTAGTCATCATCAGAATTGGGCGCGGCGGTCATACCGATTTTATTGACATATAAATTATTATATTAATTGGCACTGGCAACATTTTGATTAAAAAAAATATAGTTAAGTAATTACTTTTAGGTACTTATGTGTAATATTGGATTTGTATTTTCAAATGGGGAGTCTCGGGGATTGGGACTCGCCGATACTAACCCTTGTTACTGTGTCTAATAAAATAGCTAAAGAAGAACCTAATAAAAAGGCCTACCCTTTTTAATGTGCATAAGGAATTATGAACTGACCAGATATCCAAAGTTGGATATACATCTAAGCACAGCTCTACATCAGCATTGGAGTCCATTGGAGGAAGACAGTGGATCGACTGCACCAGGAGAGGCATGAGCCTTAGCATTGAGGGAACACAGCTGTAGCTTACTAGAGACGTGAAAAGCTCTTGTTTAAACTAAACAGTTTTTATTTTAATGCAACAAACTTATAATTGAAAGAGACTGGATTAAAAACATCAGTTACGACGTTATAACGTACATATTTATGACGTCACATTGGTCATTTGGTTTTTTGCAAATTTTATAGACAAAAAATATATAGAAAAATTAAAGAAAAATACGTTTCTCACAAATAGGCTCCGAATTTTGACGAAACCTGGCACGAGGATGTAACATAGACTTTTTATCCAGATATTTTAAAGATACTTTTAAGATACGCGGATGAAACTGCGGGTCGGTGCTAGTCTTAAAATCACATGTTATTATTAGTCCACTTCACTTAACATATTTCATATTCACAAAAGGATAATAATTTAAGATAAGATTTGCAACAATAAATCCCTTTGTTTAAACCAAAACTTTGCTTCATGATATACCTAGTGCAGGCACGTTTAATTCAAGGCTATGATAACAATATTACCTAACTGCAAGGAGAATATTTCTATGGCCATGGCCCAAATAGTACCTACCATAGGCTTGGTGTAATACTCATATAAAAATTAAATGACACATCTAATCAGTAATCAGAAAACAAATATCATAGGGCTCCGATAAGATAGTGGTGACAAACAATAATTCAGGTTACCTAACAAATAGTGTATTTTTTTAAGTACGATTTTTTAAGATTTTGTTTTCAAAGACAAATTTTCGTATTTATATGTGGAAGTTTCAGGCAGCCTCCTGGGGGCTCTTCGAACTAATGAACTAACAAATTCCAGAGTTACCATAAATATCTTGAAAAAATGAATTCATTATGTCGTCGATTAAATTTTTACATAAACACATAATTTTGTTTCTGTTCAAATATTTATTGTAGTCTGTCTGTATGTTGCTGTATGTCTAAAAAGTATTTATTTACATAAAACAGCTCATTGCCTGGCTAGCATAACACAAGCCTAATTTCTTAATTTGGGACTAGACACGGTGTGCATGTTTATTTATTGTTTTATTAAAATGAGTTTTAATAAGAATATAGTAGAAGAGAATTTAAATATACTTACTAGTGATGATTATGTTCGGACATTTAAATACAAGTAAATACATAGGTATTAGGCATGTTGGAAGTCAGTTCTCTAAATGATTCATTGGCAACAAAGTTATTCATCAAATTTCAAAACGTCTAGTAAAGTTGTTTAAATGGTATATTTACCATACGGCGATATCCCTAATAACTTTAGCAGTGTAAATAACCATATTTTAGTTTAAATCCTATAGCCAAAACCTCTGATTGACAGGAGAAATATCATGTAAGAAACTCCTTAAAAAAATAATATTTTTTGTGTATATAGCTGAGTCCCGCGGTTTCACTCACGTAGTCCCGATCTATCGTAAAGCCCATACTTTAGCTATCTACATACGAAGTTCTATCACAATCGGACCACCCATTCTTAACCAATGGTGTAACTAACATGACTTTGTTTAATTAGGTAAAAACATTTACAGTGCCATTATTGTCCAAAGCGACACTGTAAAAAACATACAATGAAGAGAGTATCAAACTAAACTAATTCACATATCACCATAGATGGATAATATACATTTGATCAAACTCTGTGAACTTCACCAATGAAGGTGACAAAACATTATTTCTGTCTCAAATCTAGTATCACATAAGTATCACGTAAGTTTTAAACTGCTCAACTGAGTTTATTTATGTATTTCATATTTACAGTGCCATTATAGTAGCCCAATGTAGCGACAATGTAAAACACAATGACTTAGAAATTAAACTAATTTATGTGTCGTCATAGAAAATCTTTCTTTTCATCAAACAGCAGAGAAGTCACATTAAACATCGTGTCACCATGTTAGTTACCAAAATCCACCTAAACAGCCGAACCGATTTGTATTAAATATTTTTGTGTATATCCATTAGGTCTGAGAATTGAACAACATCTTTTTTTTGTATCTGGCTAAACAATGTTTGCCGGGACAGTAAGTCTTTTTAATAAAAAGAACAGCAATTCCGTTGATTGCGTTGTTTCCGAGCTATAATGGTATGTACAATGACAGATTTTAGGGTCAAACTTATAACAAGCCTCTATTGTGATTTGGAGAGTTAAAGAATACCTATCAAAATAATGTAACTTTGAATGACAAGTAAATAACGACATGCAAAGCCATTAAAACTGCAATTAGGTAATTACATAGTTTTTTGGTGATTCACCTGATTTATTAAAAATTAGCAGTGGTCTGCAGTTTCACCCGCACAAGTATCATTTTTGAAGGAAAATGGGGATAAAAGTAGCCTATGTTTTTCCAAAGGATTCAAAGTATCTTGATATAAAGTTTCATTGAAATTGGTCTATTATATTTCAGGGCTTAATCATTACAATCATAAAAAACTTTCCTCTTTATAATATTAGTGCAGATGAGGTAAAGATATAATTGTATCCTATGAGTATAATTTATAATAAAAGATTGGAAATTCAGATTGTAGGCACAATCAGGGTTTATCAGGATTTCTTCTAATATTTATCAAATTAATCTAAAGACACTTCTTAGACAAACTAGGTGAATGAACTCTCAAGAGATCCATTCCTTTCACAACATTGAGGTAAGTAATTATTACTAAAGTACTTACCTTACGGAAGGCAAACAGTTCATTCTGAAGCTTTTGCCTCTCAGCAGAGGGCTGCTGGCCCTTGCCTCGTATAAACTTGAGCATTCTGCCAGCCTGCAACAGAACAACCACTTAGCACTTCACAAACACACAAATAAATAAACATTGGAACTGGAGCTAACCATTATAACATGCTTGTTTAACACTATGAAGACACTAGTTCACGGACCGGCATCAAGAAGCCGACTAACTTGCTGTCGTCTAGGTGACTCCGCGGTACGGCCCCCGCACTAGGTATATACCTACAGTATGTAACTCACTCGCTAGCCTTCTGACAAATCGTTTGATAACCGGCTGCCAGATAACACTATCACGTCTAATTAAACCTGAAACCTTGCAAAATACAGCAGTTTCTCGCAAATAACAACTCTGGCAGAGTCATAACCCCAAGACAACGCCTGTCCGAACAATTTAACGTTCAACAATACAACTACATTCCATGCCAATGCATCGGGTACGGTGTTATAATGCAAGGGTACATACCGATAGAAGACAGTTTGAAGAGTTTTAGTGATAAAATCCAAAATTAGAAAGATGACAGGCAGTTTATAACCGCGTCAGAAATACACACAAACATGAAAACTCACGATTTCGCAACGCAACGCACGCACGCAACGCAAACGCACCCACACTGACGCGTCGGATGAATGACGTTTTACCAGTGTTGCTAGACTACTGGTACCAAAGAGCCACACATGTGCAAAATAAACAGTTTTTTTGAAGTGAAAACTTCTTTAGCGGCGTTTTTTCGGCGAGCACTTTTTCTGTAATGGGTATAAAATCTTAAACTCGCGTCAGGACACGTGACCTGATCGAAAAAGCGTAAGACGGATGGAGAGTAGACAGCTATCCCCTCTCTACGGCGCCGTGCGCGGGGTTGTAACACGGCCGCTCGCATTCATTTATGCGTTGAACTCGAATGACTCGAGGTCACGCGCACGGCGGGCACAGCTGATACCGCGCGCGTGTGTGCGTGGAACGAGCTCGCGGCTATGTCAGTGTGGGTGAGCGCTTGGGCATGCATTGCATTTCTGTAACTTCAAATGCGTAATTTGTTAAGAAAATTTAAAAATTTTGGTAATGTTTGTTTGGAAGAAAATTTTGTGTTAACGCTTAGAATTCGATTTTGCAAAAAAGTTGAAAAAAAATGGACACTTTGACCTTCAATATCTCCAGAACCTGTGGTTTCCCAGGTATTGTCTAGAAGAAAAAAATGATCCCAATGATGGGCAGAATATGTGGTTTTCGTTTTCGTTAAGGGTCTTTTTACACCCTTTAGATACATATGAACTTACAAAGTATAAATGTAATATTTGTAATATGTTTATACTTTTTAGCACTAACCTATATTTCCATAACATCACAATAAGCACATGTGCGGTGTAGGTTTACCAAACAAATAATTTCGAATGAAAATAAATGAAATAAAATGATAATAAATAATCTCCGTTTTTCAGAGAAAGAAAAGAAAAAAAAAATATGGATGAAAGTTGATTTTTCGGAGATAAACTTTTTAATGTAAAATAATTGTAATAGTTTTAAAGTGTTAAATTTTAATGTAATATAAATTGTCATGTTTGTGTACGATAGCGCAATAAATGAATATTGTATTCTACCACATAAATGATAGTACTTTTATACTGATAAAGCAATTGGTGCAAAATTATTCCCTAACCATTCCAAAATATCAAACATGCTCAACGTTAATAATCAAGTTTTCACTTCTGCCGGCACTCCCGGAGTGCAACCCGTTTTTTTTTGCTTTAATTCTTTAAAGTAAATTACATTTAGTAATATTATTTTAAATTAACTAGATTAAATTTATTTTACTAACAAAAAATATTTCTTAGTGTATCTATGAAAAAATATTAGACACTAGTTCATAAATGGTGGAATAACTTACTGGTAGCTGCTTCAGATTATACAATTTTAATTATGTCCTTAATTAGTTATACTTGTGGTAGTAGTTGTTGTTATACTTGTAGTTTAGTTGTACTTGTGAACCATTTTATTACACAATATTTTATGAACTACGTTATTTACTTGCTTGCACACAAGTTACAAAGAATTACATTGTATAAGTTACAAAAATGTAACTTATTTGTTGTACGGACAACATCACCATTGCCTATTTATTATCTGTGGGCTGTCAGTTTACAACCACAGATAATAAATAATATTGCCATTAAAGATTCCAATTTACCCCATATATTTGCATTCGTCAATATTTTTACATGTTGTGGAATAGATTTCTGCAAAATATTTTTGTGCCGATTAAAACTTTTTACGAAATTGTAAGATTGTCCAATATAGAAACCAATTATTTTATATTTATCTAAGATGTCGTTCTTTTCACGAATCAATTAATATAAAAAGTCGAAGTAAAAAGTGGAATTCCTAGAAAACATAGCAGCACAATTTCGTTCAAAAACGTCATTCATTTCACTTCAAGTTGTCAATTCCATGACGTCACATCTTGATTTAGTGGCGGGAATTTTAAAAGAAATAAGTTCGTGGATCTGATCCACCGAGCTGGGTATTAAAAATAAATATAGATATTTTTTCCGGTCGGATACCCTAGTTATCTATTAACATCATGGAACAATCAGCAACAAAATATTTATTCAGGGTTTATATTTAATACAAAAAATTTGAAATACATGATACATAATACTAATTATTGTAACGGAAATGTATTAGTATTGACGAACAACTACTCTACTTGTCTTGGCCAAGTCATAGCACCTTTTTAATATTTTTTACCTTTTTTTAATTAAGCTTTGTCCACAAAAATACCAAATGTCTGATTACCCGTTATAATTTTAAACACATAAATATATAAATAAAAAATATAATAACAACTGTTTTTCTCTTGACTGTACTTACCTGTCGAAAAGTAAGGGGATCAGACCGGAATTAAAAATAATAATAACCAGCAGCAGAGATCATCCCAGGGGATCCGACCGGAATAACTCTGGGCATTATATACCGCCCACGGACTGGAAGGCGTAGCTATGGTTACGGACATCGATTGACGTCCCGCCCGGGGCGCATCTTGCACTGTGCACAGCATGACGCGTGTTTCCAATAATAGGAATGGAACTACCTACCTATTTGGATAGGTATAGGTAATATTTTTTATTTTTTGAAAGACAGTCCAATTTCAGACCATCGTAGGAGATTTTCTCGGGAAAGAGAGTAACTGTAATAATCTCTTACGTACTATAAATGTAAGCTAAAATCACCTTAAAAAAATTAGGTAGGTATAAAGTATGTAAGTAATTTGTAATATGGGAAATACTTATTGAAAAAAAAATCGCATTGGACATTTTTATAATTGGAGTTTTTAATGAATAGGACATTTTTAGACTAATTTGTCCTTTTTCATAATTGGATATTAGTGCAAAGAGCTCTTTCATGAACGAACACTGCAGACAGAAAAGTTTTGGAACGAAGTTCCTTATGGCGCGTTGCGAAAGAGGTCTAGACGGAAAAATATAATACCAAAAGTTGTAATGACACTTTTTGATTTTATTACAATTCCTTCACTAATTAATCGAAAGAAACTTCGTTCCATCCGGGTGTCCCTTGACACCTCTCAAGTTTTTTTTAAATCAATAAATAGACTAGGGAACGTAACAAGCTACTTGCTGAGCCGATTTTAGTGAAACTTGGTGTGAGGATACATTGAATTATAGCACGAAGTTCATGACTAACCTACTTTTTATCTTACGTGACTGAAACCGCGGGGCAGTGCAAGTATTATAAAGAGTTAATTAGACATTTTTTCTATTACGATAACGGAATTTAATCTCGTTGTTCTCCTATATCAAAGTTGTTTACAAAATATTTCGCTTTCTGAGAATTATTTAGGTAAAATACTTGTACTGCTCCATTTTTGTTAATAAATCCGTTCCTACGTACCTGATATCAAAGGGAAGAGGGCTTTTGAGTTGTTTTGTTTTGGATATTATCGTTAATTGGAGCCTTTATCAGGGTCAAATGGTTATCAAAAGGATGGAAATACTCGTTGCGTGGGCGTATAAGCCTGAAAGAAAAGTATTTTGTTTATTAATCGACTTCAAAAAGGAGGAGATTCATAATTCGTCGCGTAGGTATTCTAGGTTTGATTGCTTTGATTTGCCATACTACATAGGCTGCACTAAAAGTATCGGGAATGGAATATTTCCACTGTTCCTGTCATATTTAAATCTTTTTAATTGAAAACTCCTTGGTTTTAAGAATCGAATACCATTTATTTATTTAAAAAAAGAATCTCGGTCTTGTCACAAGGTTTTGTCAAACTTGTTTAGTCGTTGAGAAAATGGAATTGACTCGAGAAAATTCAAGAGCGATGATTTATTATGACTTTCGAAGTGGTTTATCACAAAAACAGTGTGTTGACCGGATGATTTCTGCATTTGGTGATGAAGCCCCATCCAAAACCACAATTTATCGCTGGTTTGCTGAATTTCAACGTGGACGTGTCAAGCTCAGTGATGATCCCCGTCAAGGTCGTCCAAAAACTGCACTCACCCAAGAAAACGTTGATGCTGTGCGTAAGCTGATTGAGGAAGATCGACATGTAACATACCGCGAAATTTAGGCAACTTTAGACATTGGCATGAGTCAAATACAAATAATCTTGCATGAACAATTAGGTGTAAAAAAGTTGTTTTCCCGATGGATACCGCATTCGCTCTGTGAAGAGCAAAAAGTGGCTCGCGTTACTTGGTGCGTCAGAACTCTCGAAAGATTCCACGCAGGATCCTCAAATGCTGTATACAACATCGTATCAGGTGACGAATCCTGGATATACGCGTACGAACCCGAAACAAAAAACCAGTCACGAGTTTGGGTGTTCGAAAATGAGTTAAAGCCAACAAAAATTGTTCGTTCACGGAGTGTTGCAAAAAAAATGGTGGCCACGTTTGTCTCCAAAACCGGCCATGTTGTGACTATTCCTCTTGAGGGACAAAGAACGGTTAATGCAGAATGGTATGCTAGCATTTGTTTGCCACAGGTCGTTTCTGAACTCCGTAAAGAGAACTGCAGCCGCCGCATCATCCTCCATCACGACAATGCGAGTTCTCACACCGCGAACAGAACAAAAGAGTTTTTAGAGCAAGAAATCATAGAATTATTAGACCATCCGCCGTACAGCCCCGACCTAAGCCCTAATGGTTTCTATACTTTCCCTAAAATAAATAATAAATTGCGTGGTCAGAGATTTTCATCACCTGAAGAAGCTGTGGACGCCTACAAAACGGCCATTTTGGAGACCCCAACTTCTGAATGGAATGGTTGCTTTAATGATTGGTTCCATCGTATGGAAAAATGTGTCAAATTTCGCAATAAATACATTTTTAAATAGTAATGTTGTGTCACTTCCTTGTTTCCCGAAATTTTCAGTGCCGCCCTCGTACCTATGTTTGTTGTCAGGAATTGGCTACATGACTGTGATCATCATATCAGCCACAGGACGTCCACTGCTGAACATAGGCCTCGCCCAAAGACTTCCAGAGCGATCGGTCGCATGTTCTCTGCGTCCAACGACTTCCCGCGACCTTCATTAAGTCGTCCGTCCATCTAGTCGGAGGCCGTCCCGCGCTGCGCTTTCCGGTACGTGGTCTCCAATCTAAGACTTTTCGGCCCCAACGGCCATCAGTTCTACGAGCCACATGTCCCGCCCAATGCCACTTCAGCCTACTAATTCTTTGGGCTATGTCGGTAACTTTAGTTCGCCTACGAATCTCCTCATTCGTGACTGACTGACAGACAGATCATTATCTGACTGTGATAATGATAAAATATGAAATATGTTGAAAACTGAAGCTACAATAACTCAACAATATTTATTTCGCATTGACGCCATGACTCAGACTCGTAGCTCTCAGAGATTTTGTGTATGTATAGGATGTAGAGTTCCAAGTAGCCTCGCTAGTCGCCACCCTCTCTGGGTGATTGGATGATGCATTTTTCCAAAGTTAAAAGAAGTTTTCAAGATATTAGTTCTAAGAAAATTTGACTCTACCTCTTAGGTATAACATAAGAATCTTTTAAGATACTTTTTATTGATACTCTGTTTTTGTAAGTATTTACTTTGCTCTGTAACTATCTCTTAGTGTTTCTTATTTGTGTATGCTATAGAGTGGTGTTGGCTTAGTGGTAGATACCCCGACTTTCATTCTGAAGGTTGTGGGATCGGATCTCAGCCGGCCGTGCACCAATGGAGTTTTCTTAAGAAAAATTTATGTGCGCTAATTGACATTGTTCTTACGGCGAAGGAAAACATCGTGATGAAACCCGCTGCTTAGTAGGCTCCAGAAGTATTGACAAGTTCTCTCCTCTGGGCACGGTCGACTTTGCTGAGAGGGTAGTAGGTGCTGGGCAAGCCTACTCCATCCTCACGCAAAAAAGACCCAATACATACATGTATACTATGTCGTCGAATAAATTATATCCTCTTCTATCCACCAAACAGTATGCATTAAGTTGAAAGCGACAATCTATTTGTCTTTTCCTACATAGAAAGGAAGTTAAGACATAAATCTCTTGCGCGGTGATTTGGCCGCGAGCCAACCTTGTCTAGAAAGTGTTATCTGACGGATAGGTACCTATCCCTAGGTATATTGACTTATGAGTTTCAATTTCACTTGTATTTTGAAATGGAAAGGATATTCATATTCAAGCTTTGTTACAGGTGTATCCAACGCTTACTTTAATATACATTTCTTCTCTAAGAATTATTTTTAAATTTTGTTTGTAACGAATAGGCTCCGAAACTACTGGACCGATTTGGATTAACTTGGTATCATTATCATCATTTCATTGCGTGGTCTCCAGTCTAGTAGGTAACTTGATAATGAGGATAGATTAATTCATGAATACTTACGATTACTTGCTTACTTATGATTAGAGGTAGGTAGTCTTCAAAGTGAATGGTAAGTTTATGGAACTTTGTATCATTTTTAGGGTTCCGTGCCTGAAAAGGTAAAAAAGGAACCCTTATAATGTCACTTTCTTGTCCGTCTGTTTCTGGGTAGGCGAGCTATACCTACGCCAATAAAAATCTGCGTATTAACCGAATCTTTAACTGATATATAGCACAGTTCCTAGAAACATGAACTTTGGAGGGTATTTTCTTTGTGAAGTTTATGTATCCAGAATTTATCACTTTTGAGGATGAAATGGAGGGTGAAGAGGAAAGAGTGCCGGGGGCTCTCTCCATACGAACATTGTGGACTGTTTTCCCCCTAGATAATGACACTAGAGCAAATATTTTTGTTGCATAAAACTTATAACTGCCATGCCAATGCGACGACCCAGTTGGCACAATGGTGACTATGCCGGACTACCAAAGATTGGATTGCGGGTTCGATTTCCGCCTCAGACAAGTATTTATGCTTAGATATTTGTCTGTGGTCTGGTTGTTTCTATGTACTATAAGTATAATACATAGAAACAACCATATATATGTATATTTACAACAGAAAGTTATATAAGTAGTATATCCGTTGTCTAGCACACATAACACAAGTCTAATTACTTAGGTTGGGGCTAGATGGCGATGTTTAGAATGTCCTGAAATATTTATTTATTATTTATTATCCAGGGAGGAAACAGTCGACTACGTTTGTATGATGAGTGCGCCGGACCCTTTCACCATAAGCCGCGGGTAGAACTTAGTTTCATATAAAACCTCGTCAATGTGCCGACTAAACAATCCATTTCTTCGAATTCGGCGTATTCGTCGAAAATATATATTCATTGAACAGCCTTGATGAGTCGAAATGAAAGCGTTCGTAAGTTCGTGGAAATGTTGTTGCTATTTCTTTTTCAATATTTTTAATTTGCTTCCATGAAAATATAGGCTTTATGTCCGTTATTTTAAGTAAGTACCTACCTAGTATTTTGTATCTAGATCCTAAGGAAGTTTTCGAAGATAAATATTTTCTAGGAAACCGTGTTACATCTTAGACCGCATTCGTAACTTACCATCTATTATTAACTAGCAGCGCTCCGCAGTTTTACCCACGTAATTTCTGATTTCGTAGGTGTAAAAAGTATGAATGAACTTCCAATGAATGAATGTATCCTCATACCAAGTTTCATCAAAAAAGGTCTAGTCGTTTTGGAGCTTATTCAATTCAAAGTCAAACAAACAACAAACAAATCTATCCTCTTTATAATATTAGTATAGATATAGAAAATAAGAGAGTGATCTCATAAGGGTTCCTTTTTTACCTTTTGAGGCACGGAACCTTAAAAAGAACCCTTCAGGCGCCAGAGGTCTACTTAGCAAATAGCCAACTTCTCATCATACCTACTTCTTTGTTGGACTACTTCGCAAATGGCCTACTTAGCAATCAGCCAACTTCACATCCTGACTACTTCTCAAAATGACTATTTCGCAACTGGACTAGGTACTTAGAACTTATAGTCAACTAGCTGTGCCCCGCGATTTTACCCGCGTAAGTCCCGAACACAGCGACATCTATTGGGTGTATTTGCAACCTAGATGTCAAACAATATTGAAGAATTTTATCGATGAATCAACGTACACCGCCATCTATGTGAACTTCATAAAACTAAACAGTAAATAAACACTTGCTTAAGAAACTATTAATTATTCGTGAGTAAGTTAGACCAAAATACGGGTACATGTGAAATTTGATTGAAATCGGTTCAGTAGTTTTGGAGTTTATTGGCAACATACATCGTGACACAAGATTTTTATATATACAGAAGATTTGTAAAAGGATACCAACGAGTTTACATATATAAATAAAATAACAAAACAAAGGATTTTGTCGTTAAAACAATGAATATCTAAAGCAACATGATACCTATATTTTACTTTACGTTGCAATTGAATTTCTTCCCCCTTTTTCGGCAACTCGAAACCTTGACTCCATTATCGAGTAAACCCGGCATAAGATATTTAAATTACAATTTTAACTGAATAGAGAGAACATCTAAAATCCTTAAAAATCTTTTTTTACGCGTATTTTGACAACCCAGTTAGCACAATGGTCACGGTCATGGTGGGTGTGTGTGTGTGTATGTTTGTTACTCTTTCACGCAAACTCAAAAACTGCTGGACTGATTGCGATGAAACTCGATATCTAGGTAGCTGGAGACCTAGATTAACACATAGCCTACTTTTTATCCTGATATTCCCACGGGATCAGGACTTACGCGGGTAAAACCGCGGGGCTTAGTTAGTAAATAAATAAATAATGCAGGACATTCCACACATCGCCATCTAGCCCCAAACTAAGTAACTACACTTGTGTTATGGGTGCTAAACAACAGATATACTACTTATATACTTTTTCTTTTGTAAATATATACTTATAATAAGTACATAGAATCCACCAACATACAGACAAATGTCTGAGCATAAATACATGTCTGAGACGGGAATCGAACCCGTTTGGCAGTCCGGCATGGTGACCATTGTGCCAACTGGGTCGTCAAAATAAGGTTATTTAAGCTTGTGTTTCAGAAACTACGCTATTTTGTAAAAAGAAACACCAGCCCTGCAGCTTAATCGACCGTCGCCAAAGGAAATAACTCGTAAATAAGTCTGGAACCAACTAAGCCCCTGGTTTCATCAAGATGTTGAACATACAATTTTATATTTTAAAGCCATATTTATGTAAATACTATATATTATCACCTGTTACAGGTTGTGTTTGGTATCCTGCTTGAGTAAATTAACAACCTACCTGTGGCGTATGCGCTCTAGCGGATCGACGACGGCAGTCGCAGTCAAACAGCCGGCGAGTTAGGTCGTGAGGTCGTGCGCTCGACGCATATGGCTACTACCCACCTAAACATCATTAGCGTGTTTAAGTTTACTTACCCCTACATTACAAGTGACGACAGGACGTCACACTACCATTAAAGCTGAATCAGTTCTTTTCCATCCAAAGGTTGCCTGGAAGAAATCGCTTTCAGCGATAAGGCCGCCCATTTGTGCGACTTATACTTTCTAGCTATTACTTTACTTTGTGTACTTGTACTTGTATACAGGCTGTTTTCCGCCATTGGACCCTTTTTAATTGGGTCCTTTTTGCGTGAGGATGGAGTAGGCTTGCCCAGCACCTACTACCCTCTCACCATGTCCAGAGAAGAGAACTTGTCAATACTTCTGGAGCCAACTAAGCCGCGGGTTTCATCACGATGTTTTCCTTCACCGTAAGAGCAATGTCAATTAGCGCACATACATTTTTCCGGGATTCGAACCCACGAACTTTAGAATGAAAGTCGAGGTATTAAGATGTTCTTTCCACGAATCAATTAATATAAAAAGTCGAAGTAAAAAGTGGAATTCCTAGAAAACATAGCAGCACAATTTCGTTCAAAAACGTCATTCATTTCACTTCAAGTTGTCAATTCCATGACGTCACATCTTGATTTAGTGGCGGGAATTTTAAAAGAAATAAGATTTTTTACATGGCTTATTTTATTATTATTTTTAACAAGATCAAAGAGGTTGTATCTTCCTTAGACTTACTTGATTATTTATTGTACTAGCTGCGTCCGATTACGGCATGCGGCGGCGGCATTTAAACCCGATCCTCTTGGTTTTTAGAGATCTCTGTAAGTAAACCATATATAAACTTATTAATTATATTATTTTCATTATAATAGGAACAGGTTTTTGTGTACCTCTTCTTAATTATGAATATCTTTAGGTACATATAATTATATGGTGGAAGTGTACAGACAATGAAGTTTTGTAGCCATTTAAATACGAAGGTTCCTCATCTTCTCAAGACAGTCTATATTAATATTATAAAGCTGAAGAGTTTGTTTGTTTGAACGCGCTAATCTCAGGAACTACTAGTACCTAATAAAATAATTTATCCAAATACTTTTCTACTAAAAAAAAACATTATAAAACTTGCGTATAAAGGTTGAAATCTGAAGCAGACATTATCAGTTGGTAGGTATTTGATAGGTAGGTACCTATCGTCTGGGCATTAATTTATTCCGGTCGGATCCCCTGTATCTTATACCCCGGGGATCAGTTTTATTTTATAATATTTTCGATATCGATCTGATCCACCGTGCAGGGTATTAAAAATAAATGTAGATATTTTTTCCGGTCGGATACCCTAGTTATCTATTAACATCATGGAACAATCAGCAACAAAATATTTATTCAGGGTTTATATTTAATACAAAAAATTTGAAATACATGATACATAATACTAATTATTGTAATGTATTAGTATTGACGAACAACTACTCTACTTGTCTTGGCCAAGTCACCGCACCTTTTTAATATTTTTTACCTTTTTTTAATTAAGCTTTGTCCACAAAAATACCAAATGTCTGATTCCCCGTTATAATTTTAAACACATAAATAAATAAATAAAAAATATAATAACAACTGTTTTTCTCTTGAATGTACTTACCTGTTAAAAGGAGAATGGGAAAAAATGTACAGAGCTTGGGCCTGGAGGCCTCATGAAACGAGTCATATATCAAATGAAAGGTGGTTTCAAGAGGAACATTTTATTGTATGACCACTTTTTCAAATTAGTTGTGAGATCGGAGTTATAGGTCATTAATGATAGGTAGTCGATTCACTCTCCGTACACCACTAGGGAGTATTAACGCCTTAATAGAATCAAATGTAGCCATCGTATGGCAATGAGTCATATATCAAATGATAGGTTATTTCAAAAGAAATAATTTAATGTATGATGATTTTTAAAATTATTTTTATTTTTAGAGTTATAGGCCATTTATGCTAAGTAGTAGGTATAGGTGTCTGAGGTCTTCTCTTGTGCAATGCAAAAGCTTGATTAGAATCAGATGTTGGTCTCCTCATGAAACGAGCCATATATCAAATGAAAGGTGGTTTCAAGAAAAACATTTTATTTTAAGACCACTTTTTCAAAATAGTTGTGGGTTCGGAGATATAGGTCATTAATGGTAGGTGGTCGTTTCACTTGCGAGTTTTCTCCGTACACCGCTAGGGAGTATTAACGCCTGAATAGAACCAGATGAAGCCATCGTACAGTAATGAGTCATACACCAAATAATAGTTTATTTCAAGAGGAATAATTCAGTGTCTCATGACTTTCAAATTTTTTTTTATTTTTAGAGTTATAGGCCGTTATAGGCTAAGTAGTAGTAGGTATAGGTGATTGAGGTTTTCCCTTGTGCAATACAAACGCTTGGTTAGAACCAGATGTTGCACTCCTCATAAAACGAGGCATATAGCAAATGAAAGGTGGTTTCAAGAAAAACATTTTATTATATGACCACTTTTTCAAAATAGTTGTGGATTCGAAGTTTTAGGTTAATAATGGTAGGTGGTCGGTACACTTGCGAACTTTCTCCGTACACCACTAGGGAGTATTAACACCAGAATAGAATCAGATGTAGCCATCGTATAGTAATTAGTCATATTATATCAAATAATAGTTTATTTCAAGAGATATAATTTAGTGTATCATGACTTTTAAAAATTATTTCTATTTTAGGGGTTATTGGTCATTTCTGTTAATTAGTAGATATCGGTGACTAAGGTCTTTCTTTGTGCAATGCAGATGCTTGGCTATAAACAGAATATGTTGCCCTCCTCATGAAACAAGTCATATATCAAATGAAAGGTGGTTTTAAGGGAAACATTTTATTGTAAGACTACTTTTTCGAAATATTAGTGGTTTCGAAGTAAGATATCGTTAAATGTACTTAAGTAAGTATTCAGTAGTATCAGAAATTGTTGACAATGTCTGTCGTGATATAGACATCACTATTTAGCATTATTTAGTGACACAACAGGCTGATAAAAAGCATGATGCTTATCGTAACCGAGGTATAGGTACCATCACGAGTCGTGAGCTCAGATGTAGAGTCATACGCAAGCCATTTTGATGTTGATGGTTTGCTTTGTCGGAACCTATTGCAATCAATAAGTTCCGACAAAACAAAACCATCTTTTTTGGACTAGGTATCTTCAAAAAACAAAAGGTACTCTTCATTATTCATACTCCGAAGGTGCCTAACGAGCGTGTTGAAAGTAAAACTTTCAGCCATAGGGAAAATCGCTTTCACTGACAACTTTCATGTCAAATCATAGCTTCGCACGGCTTGTGTATATTGCCAGAGTTTAGTACTTAGTAGGTTTTTTCTCAGTAATCGAATTCAAGTAGATATATATTTAGTTCAAGATAGTATTAACTTATTTAACAAAATAAATGAAAAGACGAAAATGGCCAAAGCGTCGTATGACCATGCTGCGCCGCCGCCAGCGCCCTGTCGTGATGTTGCTGATGTGGCTTTATACGACAGTACGGTCAGTGTTGTTCCTTTATTAAAAAACAATGTGTGGCACCCGGGACTGCCGCGGTAAAGCTATTGCATCGTGCGATCTTCGTACCATACACATACACTTAAGCGAACGCTCGGCCGAGCTACATGGTGGGTGGAGTCGGGGGTGTTAGGTTTTATTCTTGATTCGGGCGCTGCGCTCAAAGCCCGCGATAAAAGCTATGCAATAGCTTATGCAGATGCAGCTTATGCAGCAAATGCATTTTTAATTATTTTAAACGTTTTAGTTAGTAATATCTTTTGTTATTTTATTATGTTTTTGTGTTAAGTTTAATGTGGTTTTTCATTTATTATTGCGTATTTTGTGTAAATAATATTTTCTCGACAAACAGTGTTCTGTTATTTAACGAAATAATTTAAATCTTCAGACTCCGCGTCATGAATGTCCAACGGGACTCTGAACAGTCCCGTGGTCCAACTATTTAAAAAGTTGAACCACGACCTATAGTTGGAGGCCCAAGTGTGCGGTGGTTCAACGCGGATTGTGAATACAGAATTAATGAAATAGAGGAGTATTCCTTTCGACTCCCGCTTAATAGGCCCCATGGTTGGACCACCACCCCGCACTTTTATTATTGAGTGGAGGTCGTAAGATTTTCCTTACGGCCCCTATAAGCGGGAGTCGAAAGGAATAACCCTTGGAAATTATTCCTTGATAACGAAGATTCATAGTTGCATCAGCGTTAGTCTCTATTCAGTGGGAATATCGAGAAAAATAATATTTTGTGTTAATCTAGGTCTCCAACAATTTCCATACCGAGTTTCATCACAATCGATTTAGTCGATTAGAAAAATACCTAGTCCCCGAACAGGAAAATCTGAATAGATATTATTGCAGTAACAAAAGAAACGCACGATAGGTACACGAGTACCTATCGTGCGTTTCTGCAAGAACACAAGAAAAGAATGCTCACGTCTCGTGACGGTTATAATAATGATACCACATACCTTTCTACGAAGAAAGGTATGTGGTATCATTATTATACCTATTGTACAAGACCCGTCACGAGACGTGAGCATTCTTTTCTTGTGTGGTTTGCAGGACATTGAACCTATTTATAATCCTACTTAGGTATCATAACCTATACCTCGGTTACGATAAGCATCATGATTTTTATCAGCCTGCTATGCCACTAAATAGTATAAGGTAGTGATGACTAAATTACGACAACTATTTCTGATACAACTGAATACTTACTTAAGTACATTTATCGATCTCTAACTACGAAACCACTACTATTTCGAAAATATAGTCTTACAATAAAATGATTCCCCTTAAAACCACTTTTCATTTTATAAATGACTCGTTTCAAGAGGAGAGCAACATCTGCTTTTAACCAAGCATCTGTATTGCACAAGTGAAGACCTCAGTCACCTATACCTACTACTTAGCATACAAAGTGTTTGTTTGTTTGTTTGATCGCTCTGATCTCAGAAACTACTGGTTCGGATAGAAAAAAAAATATTTTTGTGTTGCATAGTCCATTGTTGAATAAGGGTTTAGACCATTTTATATTTCGATATTACGCACGTAGTTACGCGGGTGAAACCGCGGAGCGCTGCTAGTTTGATGTATGACTCGTTGCTATATGATGGGTACATCTGGTTCTATTCAGGCGTTAATACTCCCTAGCGGTGTACGGAGAAAACTCGCAAGTGAAACGACCACCTACCATTAATGACCTATATCTCCGAACCCACAACTATTTTGAAAAAGTGGTCTTAAAATAAAATGATTTTTCTTGAAACCACCTTTCATTTGATATATGCCTCGTTTCATGAGGAGACCAACATCTGGTTCTAATCAAGCTTTTGCATTGCACAAGAGAAGACCTCAGTCACCTATACCTACTACTTAGCCATAAATGGCCTATAAAACTAAAAATAAAAATAATTTTAAAAATCATCATACATTAAATTATTTCTTTTGAAATAACCTATCATATTTTGATATATGACTCATTGCTATACGATGGCTACATTTGATTCTATTAAGGCGTTAATACTCCCTACTGGTGTACGGAGAGTGAATCGATCACCTATCATTAATGACCTATAACTCCGATCTCACAACTAATTTGAAAAAGTGGTCATACAATAAAATGTTCCTCTTGAAACCACCTTTCATTTGATATATGCCTCGTTTCATGAGGAGACCAACATCTGATTCTAATCAAGCTTTTGCATTGCACAAGAGAAGACCTCAGACACCTATACCTACTACTTAGCATAAATGGCCTATAACTCTAAAAATAAAAATAATTTTAAAAATCATCATACATTAAATTATTTCTTTTGAAATAACCTATTATTTGATATATGACTCATTGCCATACGATGGCTACATTTGATTCTATTAAGGCGTTAATACTCCCTAGTGGTGTACGGAGAGTGAATCGACCACCTATCATTAATGACCTATAACTCCGATCTCACAACTAATTTGAAAAAGTCGTCATACAATAAAATGTTCCTCTTGAAACCACCTTTCATTTGATATATGACTCGTTTCATGAGGCCTCCAGGCCCAGAAAGACCATTCTCCTTTAAGGGGATCAGACCGGAATAACTCTGGGCATTACCGCCCACGGACTGGAAGGCGTAGCTATGGTTACGGACATCGATTGACGTCCCGCCCGGGGCGCATCTTGCACTGTGCACAGCATGACGCGTGTTTCCAATAATAGGAGTGGAACTACCTACCTATTTGGATAGGTATAAGCAATATTTTTTATTTTTTGAAAGACAGGCCATTTCAGACAATCGGAGGAGATTTTCTCGGGAAAGAGAGTAACTGTAATAATCTCTTACGTACTATAAATGTACGCTAAAATCACCTTAAAAAAATTAGGTAGGTATAAAGTATGTAAGTAATTTGTAATATGGGAAATACTTAAAAAAATCGCATTGGACATTTTTATAATTGGAGTTTTTAATGAATGGGACATTTTTAGACTAATTTGTCCTTTTTCATAATTGGACATTAGTGCAAAGAGCTCTTTCATGAACGAACACTGCAGACAGAAAAGTTTTGGAACGAAGTTCCTTATGGCGCGTTGCGAAAGGGGGCTAGACGGAAAAAAATAATACCAAAAGTTGTAATGACACTTTTTGATTTTATTACAATTCCTTCACTAATTAATCGAAAGAAACTTCGTTCCATCCGGGTGTCCCTTGACACCTCTCAAGTTTTTTTTAAATCAATAAATAGACTAGGGAACGTAACAAGCTACTTGCTGAGCCGATTTTAGTGAAACTTGGTGTGAGGATACATTGAATTATAGCACGAAGTTCATGACTAACCTACTTTTTATCTTACGTGACTGAAACCGCGGGACAGTGCAAGTATAATAAAGAGTTAATTACACATTTTTTCTATTACGATAACGGAATTTAATCTCGTTGTTCTCCTATATCAAAGTTGTTTACAAAATATTTCGCTTTCTGAGAATTATTTAGGTAAAATACTTGTACTGCTCCATTTTTGTTAATAAATCCGTTCCTACGTACCTGATATCAAAGGGAAGAGGGCTTTTAAGTTGTTTTGTTTTGGATATTATCGTTAATTGGAGCCTTTATCAGGGTTAAATGGTTATCAAAAGGATGGAAATACTCGTTGCGTGGGCGTATAAGCCTGAAAGAAAAGTATTTTGTTTATTAATCGACTTCAAAAAGGAGGAGATTCATAATTCGTCGCGTATTCTAGGTTTGATTGCTTTGATTTGCCATACTACCTATGTTTGTTGTCAGGAATTGGCTACATGACTGTGATCATCATATCAGCCACAGGACGTCCACTGCTGAACATAGGCCTCGCCCAAAGACTTCCAGAGCGATCGGTCGCATGTTCTCTGCGTCCAACGACTTCCCGCGACCTTCATTAAGTCGTCCGTCCATCTAGTCGGAGGCCGTCCCGCGCTGCGCTTTCCGGTACGTGGTCTCCAATCTAAGACTTTTCGGCCCCAACGGCCATCAGTTCTACGAGCCATATGTCCCGCCCAATGCCACTTCAGCCTACTAATTCTTTGGGCTATGTCGGTAACTATAGTTCGCCTACGAATCTCCTCATTCGTGACTGACTGACAGACAGATTATTATCTGACTGTGATAATGATAAAATATGAAATATGTTGAAAATTGAAGCTACAATAACTCAACAATATTTATTTCGCATTGACGCCATGACTCAGACTCGTAGCTCTCAGAGATTTTGTGTATGTATAGGATGTAGAGTTCCAAGTAGCCTCGCTAGTCGCCACCCTCTCTGGGTGATTGGATGATGCATTTTTCCAAAGTTAAAAGAAGTTTTCAAGATATTAGTTCTAAGAAAATTTGACTCTACCTCTTAGGTATAACATAAGAATCTTTTAAGATACTTTTTATTGATTCTCTGTTTTTGTAAGTATTTACTTTGCTCTGTAACTATCTCTTAGTGTTTCTTATTTGTGTATGCTATAGAGTGGTGTTGGCTTAGTGGCAGATACCCCGACTTTCATTCTGAAGGTTGTGGGTTCGGATCTCAGCCGGCCGTGCACCAATGGAGTTTTCTTAAGAAAAATTTATGTGCGCTAATTGACATTGTTCTTACGGCGAAGGAAAACATCGTGATGAAACCCGCGGCTTAGTAGGCTCCAGAAGTATTGACAAGTTCTCTCCTCTGGACACGGTCGACTTTGCTGAGAGGGTAGTAGGTGCTGGGCAAGCCTACTCCATCCTCACGCAAAAAAGACCCAATACATACATGTATACTATGTCGTCGAATAAATTATATCCTCTTCTATCCACCAAACAGTATGCATTAAGTTGAAAGCGACAATCTATTTGTCTTTTCCTACATAGAAAGGAAGTAAAGACATAAATCTCTTGCGCGGTGATTTGGCCGCGAGCCAACCTTGTCTAGAAAGTGTTATCTGACGGATAGGTACCTATCCCTAGGTATATTGACTTATGAGTTTCAATTTCACTTGAATTTTGAAATGGAAAGGATATTCATTTTCAAGCTTTGTTACAGGTGTATCCAACGCTTACTTTAATATACATTTCTTCTCTAAGAATTATTTTAAAATTTTGTTTGTAACGAATAGGCTCCGAAACTACTGGACCGATTTGGATTAACTTGGTATCATTATCATCATTTCATTGCGTGGTCTCCAGTCTAGTAGGTAACTTGATAATGAGGATAGATTAATTCATGAATACTTATGATTACTTGCTTACTTATGATTAGAGGTAGGTAGTCTTCAAAGTGAATGGTAAATTTATGGAACTTTGTATCATTTTTAGGCCTCAAAAGGTAAAAAAGGAACCCTTATAATGTCACTTTCTTGTCCGTCTGTTTCTGGGTAGGCGAGCTATACCTACGCCAATAAAAATCTGCGTATTAACCGAATCTTTAACTGATATATCAACGCACAGTTTCTAGAAATATGAACTTTGGAGGGTATTTTCTTTGTGATGTTTATGTATCCAGAATTTATCACTTTTGAGGATGAAATGGAGGGTGAAGAGGAAAGAGTACCGGGGGCTCTCTCCATACACACGTAGTCGACGGTTTTCTCCCTGGATAATGACACTAGAGCAAATATTTTTGTTGCATAAAACTTATAACTGCCATGACCATGTCACTATGTTTTGTTTTTTTTTTTTTAATTTTTGTTTTTTAAATCTTAGTTTCTATGATAGTTATAAAATGGGAAAAACCAAAGCGCTCTCTCCATACAAACGTAGTCGACTGTTTCCTCCCTGGATAATGACACTAGCACAAATATTTTTGTGCCATAAAACCTATAACTGCCATGACCATGCCACTATGTTTTGTTTTTTTTTTTTAATTTTTGTTTTTTAAATCTTAGTTTCTATGATAGTTATAAAATGGAAAAAACCAAAACATAGGGGCATAGTCATGGCAGTTATAGGTTTTATGGCACAAAAATATTTGTGCTAGTGTCATTATCCAGGGAGGAAACAGTCGACTACGTTTGTATGGAGAGAGCGCCGGTACTCTTTGGTAGAACTTAGTTCCATATAAAACCTCGTCAAAGTGCCGACTAAACAATCCATTTCCTCGAATTCGGCGTATTCGTCGAAAATATATATTCATTGAACAGCCTTGATGAGTCGAAATGAAAGCGTTCATAAGTTCGTGGAAATGTTGTTGCTATTTCTTTTTCAATATTTTTAATTTGCTTCCATGAAAATATAGGCTTTATGTCCGTTATTATAAGTAAGTACCTACCTACTATTTTGTATCTAGATCCTAAGGAAGTTTCCGAAGATAAATATTTTCTAGGAAACCGTGTTACATCTTAGACCGCATTCGTAACTTACCATCTATTATTAACTAGCAGCGCTCCGCAGTTTTACCCACGTAATTTCGGATTCCGTAGGTGTAAAAAGTATGAATGAACTTCCAATAAATGAATGTATCCTCATACCAAGTTTCATCAAAAAACGTCTAGTCGATTTGGAGCTTATTCAATTCAAAGTCAAACAAACAACAAACAAATCTATCCTCTTTATAATATTAGTATAGATATAGAAAATAAGAGAGTGATCTCATAAGGGTTCCTTTTTTACCTTTTGAGGCATGGAACCTTAAAAAGAACCCTTCAGGCGCCAGAGGTCTACTTAGCAAATAGCCAACTTCTCATCATACCTACTTCTTTGTTGGACTACTTCGCAAATGGCCTACTTAGCAATCAGCCAACTTCACATCCTGACTACTTCTCAAAATGACTATTTCGCAACTGGACTAGGTACTTAGAACTTATAGTCAACGCTGTGCCCCGCGATTTTACCCGCGTAAGTCCCGAACACAGCGTCATCTATTGGGTGTATTTGCAACCTAGATGTCAAACAATATTGAAGAATTTTATCGATGAATCAACGTACACCGCCATCTATGTGAACTTCATAAAACTAAACAGTAAATAAACACTTGCTTAAGAAACCATTAATTTTTCGTGAGTAAGTTAGACCAAAATACGGGTACATGTGAAATTTGATTGAAATCGGTTCAGTAGTTTTGGAGTTTATTGGCAACATACATCGTGACACAAGATTTTTATATATACAGAAGATTTGTAAAAGGATACCAACGAGTTTACATATATAAATAAAATAACAAAACAAAGGATTTTGTCGTTAAAACAACGAATATCTAAAGCAACATGATACCTATATTTTACTTTACGTTGCAATTGAATTTCTTCCCCCTTTTTCGGCAACTCGAAACCTTGACTCCATTATCGAGTAAACCCGGCAAAAGATATTTAAATTACAATTTTAACTGAATAGAGAGAACATCTAAAATCCTTAAAAATCTTTTTTTTACGCGTATTTTGACAACCCAGTTAGCACAATGGTCACGGTCATGGTGGGTGTGTGTGTGTGTATGTTTGTTACTCTTTCACGCAAACTCAAAAACTGCTGGACTGATTGCGATGAAACTCGATATCTAGGTAGCTGGAGACCTAGATTAACACATAGCCTACTTTTTATCCTGATATTCCCACGGGATCAGGACTTACGCGGGTAAAACCGCGGGGCTTAGTTAGTAAATAAATAAATAATGCAGGACATTCCACACATCGCCATCTAGCCCCAAACTAAGTAACTACACTTGTGTTATGGGTGCTAAACAACAGATATACTACTTATATACTTTTTCTTTTGTAAATATATACTTATAATAAGTACATAGAATCCACCAACATACAGACAAATGTCTGAGCATAAATACATGTCTGAGACGGGAATCGAACCCGTTTGGCAGTCCGGCATGGTGACCATTGTGCCAACTGGGTCGTCAAAATAAGGTTATTTAAGCTTGTGTTTCAGAAACTACGCTATTTTGTAAAAAGAAACACCAGCCCTGCAGCTTAATCGACCGTCGCCAAAGGAAATAACTCGTAAATAAGTCTGGAACCAACTAAGCCCCTGGTTTCATCAAGATGTTGAACATACAATTTTATATTTTAAAGCCATATTTATGTAAATACTATATATTATCACCTGTTACAGGTTGTGTTTGGTATCCTGCTTGAGTAAATTAACAACCTACCTGTGGCGTATGCGCTCTAGCGGATCGACGACGGCAGTCGCAGTCAAACAGCCGGCGAGTGAGGTCGTGAGGTCGTGCGCTCGACGCATATGGCTACTACCCACCTAAAGATCATTAGCGTGTTTTAGTTTACTTACCCCTACATTACAAGTGACGACAGGACGTCACACTACCATTAAAGCTGAATCAGTTCTTTTCCATCCAAAGGTTGCCTGGAAGAAATCGCTTTCAGCGATAAGGCCGCCCATTTGTGCAACTTATACTTTCTAGCTATTACTTTACTTTGTGTACTTGTACTTGTATACAGGCTGTTTTCCGCCATTGTACCCTTTTTAATTGGGTCCTTTTTGCGTGAGGATGGAGTAGGCTTGCCCAGCACCTACTACCCTCTCACCATGTCCAGAGAAGAGAACTTGTCAATACTTCTGGAGCCAACTAAGCCGCGGGTTTCATCACGATGTTTTCCTTCACCGTAAGAGCAATGTCAATTAGCCACATACATTTTTCCAGGATTCGAACCCACGAACTTTAGAATGAAAGTCGAGGTATCTACCACTAAACCAACACCGCTCTCTTACTTTGTGTATATAGTGTTCTGTTTCTTCCTGTGTTAAACAAATAAAGTTATCTATCTATCTATTACACTGAAATATTAAATATCTTAGTACCCACATCGCTAAAATGTCACCACACACACGCGACTTTACCTAATTCAAGTTGATAACCGCAGATCGATTTGCGACTACCCTCGTCAAGACTCGTTACACAAACCGTCTTCGTTATAAAAATACATATTAAATCTATGCAAAAACCGACTTTATGGCTTATTTAATGTGATTTTCTCAGCATTCTATTTGACAAAGATAGCAATTCGTGTATCGAAATGATATAGTAGATGCGCCTCGCGGTTTCACCCGCGTAAATCCCGATTCCGGATCCCAATGTCCTTGTCCGTTACTTAAATTACCACTATGCCGATTTTAATTCAAATCGGTCCGTGAAAAAGGGAACAAACAAACAAATAAATAAACAAAGTTTAGCATTTATAATATAAGTTAGAATTATTTTGTAGCGGGATGCCTACTATCGCAATTAGCCAATTTTTTCTAACGTTCATTGAGTCTGTATCACAAAGACAGCATTACTAAAATGGCATACTTTGGATCGCACCATGCCTACTTTCGTCTACAAACAACTAATGGTTACTTTAGAACATGAAGTCGCTGCCTGCCCCCTTGTCTTTGTGTAAGTATTCTATGTTTATAGGAAATGCATCCTACTATCCTACTAATATTATAAATGTGAAAGTTTGTGTGTGCGTGTGTGTGTGTGTGTGTATGTTTGTTACTCCTTCACGCTAAAACTACTGGACCGATTGCGATGAAACTCGGTATCTAGATAGCTGGAGACCTGGATTAACACGTAGGCTACTTTTTATCCCGATATTCCGACTTACGCGGGTGAAACCGCGGGGCACAGATAGTTTCACATAAAAGCAATCGAAACTAATGCGAGTAAAAACGCGTGTTGCTGCTAGTATTACATATTTTACAACCATTTATAGATAAGTTTACCTACCATTATAATCTTGTAAAACCATCAAAAGAGCGGAAAATAACCTGAATGATAGAACGAGATGAACAAGAATGAGATATTGATCAAAACTGAACGAATGGTGGCCGTTGAAGATTGTCGTAGCCTCTCGTAGGCGTCTCGTAGCCCGTAGCAACGTTGAGATTTGTCCCGGGCGGAACGGCTTACTGAGAATCAAACATCTCCCGGGTGAATCAACCATTCATTCTGGTTATTTTTAAATACTGTACTTATTTCCTTTTTTTTAATATCAATATAAGCAATTAGCATACATTAAAATTAAAACATCTATCTATCTATAATATAAAAATGAATCGCAAAATATGTTGGTAAGCGCATAACTCAACAACGCCTGGACCAATTTGGCCAATTCTTTTTTTGTTGTCTTTGATATTGTTAAGAGAAGGTTTTTATGAAAGAAAATATTAAGAAAGTTGTGCAGAAAATGATTAAGCAGGTGAAACCGCGAGGCGCAGCTAGTTATAAATAGAAAAGGATTGTTAATTTGTACAAATTAACAATTTGAACAATCTCTAGAGTGCATCGCTATACACTACATGAATAGCATAGACTAACTTAAGCTTCTTGTACTGTATAAATTATCGAGATTATCTATACTAATATTATCAAACTGAAGAGTTTGTTTGTTTGAACGCGCTAATCTCAGAATCTTTGTGATAGTCCATTTATCGAAGAAGGCTAAAGGCTACTTTTTATCCTGAAATTCCCACGGAATCGGGACTTACGCGGGTAAAACCGCGGGGCGCAGCAAGTCTAAAACAAAAGAAACAGCTGTTTAATTATAAGAAAAGACAAACTCTCCGCTGTCTCGAAATTTTGGCTTTTATTTTTAATCTTAGAAATTAAAAGTGACACGCAATTTTTTCTGTGATTCTCTTGAACCCCGCTTCAGCTTACAACAAAGACGGGACTTCCATCGTCATGACAGCTAATCAATTCTCGTTTGCCTCCCCAAGGCGCCGAGTTTTTAATATCATTGCATCTTTGGTTTGGCTTCTTGAAGTTACCAAGTAGGGAGGGTATAATTACAAAAAGCCGTATTGTTGAATTTTACACTACTATAGTTATATTCTTCGACCCTCAAAAGTCCACCGCCACCGTAACCGTTTACAACCCTATGCAGCACTATTTGAACATTATAACAACGTAACCTGTGGACCGAACCCACGTTGGTTGGTGTAGCGGGAGGCGGCTTATACCACTCGACCAACTAAACACATAGCTAACATGATGAAAATAATAATCACACTGAGTACTTTTAATTCAAGTATTTATGTTTGTGTGTAACGTCTATTAGAAGAAGATCGTGAGTACTTGTTTATAGTTTTGTAGCGGAGCTAGCTTATAGAAATAAATATATAGATATAATATTGTAGGTACTTACTTAGCTTTAGTTTATATATCATAGTAATAATATATAAATAAATATATATATAGATATAATATAGATACATGTAACATTAAATAAATATACAAATATTTATATACAGTAAATATTATATACCTACCTACATATAATATTAGAATAGTTATATAAGGTAAATATAAGTTAATATATTATTGTAAACGCACAAGCGGACGAGCGTATTAATTATGTTATTAGATAGTTGCGCGGACGCTCGCTGCCGCACTGCGACCGGTTCAAGGTGTGCAGAGGGGTACAGCGGGCGCGCGCGCGGTAGCCGGGCTAGCATCGGCCGGCCGCCGCTTGCGCCGGCAGTCATCGAGACATCCTATCTTACGTTAGACGCACGCCGCTCTCCGCAAACCGCTCGCTTGCGCGTAATTACGTATTCGTGTATATCTTTCTTTTCCGTACTCCTTCTTCAAATAAAGCTAGAAGTTTTTATATCTTCGTTTTCCTTCTACGATAGGCAGCCTTGCCCCTTTCGCTTCGCTTTACTTATAGAAATAAATATATAGCTTATAGAAATAAATATATAGATATAATATTGTAGGTACTTACTTAGCTTTAGTTTATATATCATAGTAATAATATATAAATAAATATATATATAGATATAATATAGATACATGTAACATTAAATAAATATACAAATATTTATATACAGTAAATATTATATACCTACCTACATATAATATTAGAATAGTTATATAAGGTAAATATAAGTTAATATATTATTGTAAACGCACAAGCGGACGAGCGTATTAATTATGTTATTAGATAGTTGCGCGGACGCTCGCTGCCGCACTGCGACCGGTTCAAGGTGTGCAGAGGGGTACAGCGGGCGCGCGCGCGGTAGCCGGGCTAGCATCGGCCGGCCGCCGCTTGCGCCGGCAGTCATCGAGACATCCTATCTTACGTTAGACGCACGCCGCTCTCCGCAAACCGCTCGCTTGCGCGTAATTACGTATTCGTGTATATCTTTCTTTTCCGTACTCCTTCTTCAAATAAAGCTAGAAGTTTTTATATCTTCGTTTTCCTTCTACGATAGGCAGCCTTGCCCCTTTCGCTTCGCTTTACTGGTGACCCCTTTCGAACACGATGGAGGATGGAGAACAACAAAATGGCGGAGCGCCCCCGGGAGCCGCGGTGGCCAGCGTTGACCGCGTGGCTATTCGGGTGCCACCATGTTATCCAGCTCGGCCGGCTCTGTGGTTTGCACATTTGGAGAGCCAGTTCATTTTGGCAGGGATTACCTCCGATTCCACTAAATACCACTACGCTATGGGCTATCTCGACCCCGTGCACGCAGCAGAAGTGGAGGATATAATTACAGCACCGGCCACACCAGACAGGTACGAGCGGCTGAAGACGGAATTAATCAAACGATGTTCCGTTTCCAAGGAGCAGAAGCTACGACAGTTGCTGACAAAGGAGGAGCTCGGTGACCAGCGGCCATCGCAGTTCCTACGTCATCTACAGTACCTCGCCGGACCCAGTAAGAATGATGATTTCGTCCGGACCATCTGGTTGGATGGTTTACCCACCAGCGCGCAGGCGATATTAGCAACTCAGACGCGGGCCACGCCCGAAGAGCTCGCCGATTTAGCCGACAAGCTGCAGGAGATCGCCGCGCCAATACCGCAGGTAGCAGCCACGTCAACTTCCGGTCGCCCGTCCGGCTCGCTGACCACCCAAATCGAAGAACTAACGCGTCAAGTGGCCAGTCTGACTACAAGGATCGACAGAATGTCGCGGCCAACGACCCGAGGCTCAGCGCGGGAAAATCGTAGGAGGAGCGGCCCCAGGACCAGGTCCAAATCTAACTATAGAAAATTTCCATTATGCTGGTACCACTTCAAACACGGCAGCAAGGCAGATAGGTGCATCAAGCCCTGTGATTATTCCGCGGGAAACGCATAGGGCAGCGCGAGTCGGCGGCCGCCGCCTGCCCCGCGAGTACCGGTCGTCTGTTTATTACCGATAAGCGGTCAAAGATGCAGTTTCTTATAGACACGGGAAGTGATTTGTGTGTATTTCCACGATCAGCTGTCAGGGAACGTCGCGGTAAAACCGGCTTCGACCTGTGCGCCGCAAACGGCTCGGTCATTAATACCTACGGTTATACTAACCTGATGCTTAACATAGGTTTACGCCGCGACTTTCCCTGGCAATTTATCGTGGCCGATGTAACGAAACCTATTATAGGCGTTGATTTTTTATCATTCTATAATTTAATAGTTGATGTACGTAACCAAAGATTATTAGATGGTAATACTAGTATAGCTGCCTCGGTTTCACTTGCTAATTTTCCAGATAATTTGTATTCATTAAAAGTAGCTACTGGTAACTCTATGTATCATCATAACTTACTATCACAATACCCCGACATCACTCGCCCATCCGGTATACATGCCATACCCGCTAAACATAACACGCTTCACTACATCCGTACTACACCTGGTCCGCCTGAGTCATGTACACCTCGCAAACTTGCTCCCGACAGGTTGAAGATAGCGAAGGCGGAGTTCGAAGCCATGCTGAAGATAGGTACCTGCCGACCTTCAGAGTCGCCCTGGGCATCTCCATTGCATCTTGCGCCCAAGAAAAATGGATGGCGTCCCTGTGGCGACTACCGCAGATTAAATGCTCGTACTATACCAGATAGGTACCCTCTCCGCAATATTCAGGACTTTTCGCATAGCCTTGCTAACTGTACAATTTTCAGCGTATTGGACCTAGCCAAGGCTTACAATCAAGTGCCTGTAAATTCTGCTGATATCTGCAAAACGGCTATCACGACGCCCTTCGGGATGTACGAGTTTCCCTACATGACGTTTGGCCTACGTAATGCAGGCCAAACCTTTCAGAGGTTCGTCGATGAGGTCTTGCGCGGTCTCGATTTTGTTTTTCCCTATATAGATGACATATTAATATTTTCAGCAGACCAGAAAACTCATGAAAAACACCTTCATGAGGTATTCGATCGCCTTAGACAGTATGGGTTGGTTCTGAACCCGAACAAGTGTGTTTTCGGTCAGTCAGAGGTAACCTTCTTAGGATACCGCATTTCAGCACGAGGTACGACGCCGCTACCAGAAAAAGTTGAGGCCATTAGCAACTTCTCCCAGCCAAAAACGGTCAAGGAACTTCGTCGATTTTTAGGCATGCTCAACTTTTATAGGAGGTTCATTCCGGATGCGGCTCGACACCAGGCACCTTTAAATGCTCTTTTGACGGGTTCAGTCAAAGGTTCCCACCCAGTGACATTCGGCGAAAAGGAAAGAACGGCCTTTGAGGCTTGCAAGCAGGGGCTATGTAAAGCCGCTTTGTTAGCACACCCTGACAGCAACGCCAAGTTAGCCCTAGTGGCTGACGCCTCAGATACTGCTGTCGGTGCGGTACTTCAGCAGCTGAAAGGAAGTGCTTGGGAGCCACTAGCTTTCTTCTCGAGAAAGTTGAGCCCTTCCCAGACGAAATATTCACCCTACGATCGTGAACTTCTTGCCATATATGAGGCGGTCAAATACTTTCGTCACATGGTCGAGGCTCGCGATTTCGTCATCTATACAGATCATAAGCCATTGACGTTTGCATTTTCTACCCGCAAAGACAACTGCTCACCCAGACAGTTTCGTCACCTAGACTTTATATCGCAGTTTTCCACCGACGTGAGGCATATCTCGGGTAAGGACAATGTGGTTGCAGATACTCTGTCACGGGTTGATGAAATCACGCAACCCGTTGACATGAACCAGCTAGCAACCGCGCAAAATACCGACCCGGAGCTTAAAATGCTCCTCGGTGGAAAAAGCTCACTGCATTTAAGTAAGGTGAAGTTGCCAGGGGCAGACGCAGAGGTCTTCTGCGACGTGAGTGGTCTTACTCCTCGCCCTTACATCGTTAAAACCTACCGCCGGCAGGTTTTCGAGAGCATTCATGCACTCAGCCATGCCGGAGCTAATACCACTGCTAAAATGGTGAGTGATCGTTACGTTTGGCCGGGGGTCCGTAAAGATTGCCGCGAGTGGGTCCGCAGCTGTCTAGCATGCCAGCGGTCAAAAATTACCAGACATGTGTCTGCACCGCTTGGTACGTACCACTTGCCTCGAGGACGTTTTCAGGTGATACATATCGACCTGATAGGTCCCCTTCCACTGTCGCAGGGTTTTCGCTATTGTCTCACAGCTATCGACCGTTTTACTCGTTGGCCTGAGGCAATACCGATTTCTGATATTACTGCTGAGACGGTAGCGAAAGCTTTGCTCAGCGGATGGATATCACGCTTTGGCTGTCCAGCCAAAATAGTGACCGACAGAGGAAGGCAATTCGAATCGTCTTTGTTTAGAACATTGTCACAGATAGTTGGTTTTGTCCATAGCCGTACTACCGCTTATCATCCAGCGGCCAACGGTATCGTGGAAAGGTTTCATCGGCAGCTGAAAGCCGCCATAACCTGCCACGCCGACCTGTGTTGGGTAGAATCGCTTCCTCTAGTTCTTTTAGGGATCAGGACAGCGTTCAAAGACGACTTAATGACTTCCTCTGCTGAACTTCTCTACGGAGAAACACTTCGCCTCCCAGGCGATTTCTTTCGCCCTCCCGATAATGACGTCATTGATATGACAGATTATGTGGGTAGGATTCGTTCTTTTGTAAATAATCTCAAACCACCACCGGCATCACGCCATGGCGGGCATCGTTCCCCATTTGTGTTTAAGGACCTGGCTACAAGTTCGCATGTCTTCCTTCGCGACGACACTGTTGCCGGTTCACTAAAACCCCCTTATACAGGGCCTTACGAGGTATTAGAACGAGGTGATAAAGTTTTTAAAATATTGTACCGCGGTAAACCAGTCACAGTATCGATAGACAGATTGAAACCTGCCTACATACTGCGTGACCAACACACCGACGATTCACATACACCTACCCTAATAACATTCACTCACACACACTCACACCCACAAAAAACACCCTTACCGACTCTTGACACTAATGATAACACGATCAAAACTACTAGATCGGGGCGTAGGGTAAGATTTCCTGACTTTTATCGCCCGTAGTGACGGTCTCAGGGGGGGTGTGGTGTAGCGGAGCTAGCTTATAGAAATAAATATATAGATATAATATTGTAGGTACTTACTTAGCTTTAGTTTATATATCATAGTAATAATATATAAATAAATATATATATAGATATAATATAGATACATGTAACATTAAATAAATATACAAATATTTATATACAGTAAATATTATATACCTACCTACATATAATATTAGAATAGTTATATAAGGTAAATATAAGTTAATATATTATTGTAAACGCACAAGCGGACGAGCGTATTAATTATGTTATTAGATAGTTGCGCGGACGCTCGCTGCCGCACTGCGACCGGTTCAAGGTGTGCAGAGGGGTACAGCGGGCGCGCGCGCGGTAGCCGGGCTAGCATCGGCCGGCCGCCGCTTGCGCCGGCAGTCATCGAGACATCCTATCTTACGTTAGACGCACGCCGCTCTCCGCAAACCGCTCGCTTGCGCGTAATTACGTATTCGTGTATATCTTTCTTTTCCGTACTCCTTCTTCAAATAAAGCTAGAAGTTTTTATATCTTCGTTTTCCTTCTACGATAGGCAGCCTTGCCCCTTTCGCTTCGCTTTAGTTTTATTGTAGCATACTGATAGTGGACTTATGGCGCATACTTTTTACTACTTAAAATACTTATCATTCATTAAACAGCTCGATGAAGGTCGTTCTTAAAGGGATCTCAGACTACCTCTATTTCGAAGGAAATATTTTAATGGAATCGTCTGCGACAGTCGACTGTATATCGTTATCATGACGTATAAATAAATAAATACATGTGATGAAACATTCATGTGCCGTGATGTGGCACGTTGGTTGCTTGCCGTTGTCAGCTTACTGGGTTGATTTTTCTATCTTTGGAGTAGGTATTAGGGTGAGGATATTGTTGTCTGTAAAGTCGATTTACGGACTATAATTTTACCTGATAACGTCATAAGAAAACATTGATGAAAATACGTTGTTATGGTTATACCTACCACGTCAACAGAACGTGATGCTTTTTTGTGAGTGCTGCCGATGTTCATCAATTTATAAGACGTTATCACGTCAAACGTTGGCAGCGTTTGTTTGTTAATTTTCATCATTTAATTGTAGATAATGAATTAATTATTAGAAGGAAAAAAATATTGCAAAAAAAAAATCCTTTTCTTTTCTACAATTATATGTAATTTTCAGTATTTTCAGTGCTGTTATTAAAATTGAGTGTTTATTTATTTTGTTATTCCAGAGCCGGTTTTCAGCTTGAACCTTTCTCTCTGTTCTTAAGTTTTTTAAATTCGAATCTAAAAACCTGATTGTCGGCAATACAATCAGTATTGCCGACAATAGACAGACAATAGACAATAATTGGTAGGTTCTAGATTTAGGTGTGCCGCTTAGAACGAATGTTTTAAAAAGATTCATGAAAATCGGTTGATAAACAAAGAAGATATGCGCGTACATCCATTAAAAAAATACATACAATTGAGAACCTCCTCCGTTTTTTGAAGTCGGTTAAAAACCTAAATGTTTTCTTTGTTTTCCTAGAGAATAGGTCCTAGATATAAATCCAAGTGTAATCACCTGATTGCCGGTGAAGTTTGCCGCAGGAGCGCAGGTCGTTCGCTCGAGCTTCACGTTCCGAGTGCACTCCACATGACTCGTTAAAATCGAGGACTCTCAACTCTACTGTTTCCTGCAGGAATCGCGGAAAAAATGCTTCCGCCCCTCATTTCGTAGTAATTGTTTTCGGTTTATGGTGTGTGGTTGTTTTTAACTACTGTTTGATAAAAGAGGGATGAAAAAAGTAAATTTTCAGAAAGGGTATTTGGAGAAAAAGACAATCTGAGAAAGGCCATTCTGTGAAAAGGACATTATGAATTGAGAAGGTTTATATTATTCGACATTATAAACTACGCCCTCTAGCTTCAAACTAAGTAACTACACTTGTGTTATAGTGACTAGACAACTAATATAACTATTTGATTTTTTATTTTATATTTTTAAATGGGACGTTATTCTTTTCACTGACAATGGCCACCTCAAAAAAAATAATTACTAAAAATAAAAATCTGTTTATAAATAAATTTTGATAATGAAGCCATTTAATAACCTTAAAATTGAGTATTTGTTATCATTACTTTTAACAAAATGATCGTGACACACTTTGTCATAATCGTGACAAAAAAGTAATGAATTAAAACGACGGACTGACAAAAAAACATATGTAATCCTGATGAAATCTTTAAATATGAAAGCATTAATTGAACTAAAACAATGTGAATTCAATTAGTTATAAATTTCTTATAAAACTGACATGATAGATAGATGAATTCTTTATTGTAAACACCATTTTCAAATAACATTAATGTTAAAGTAAAGTGCTTAAATTAAGTACTTGAACACTTTAAAAAAACAAAGATTGAGTCTAAGTTTTACAAAGAGCGGCCTTATCGCCTAAAGCGATCTATTCCAGGCTACCTTCGGATGGACAAGAACTTATATTTATAGTCATGATTATTTTTGAAGTGGAAAGCAGAAGAAGAAAAAAGCGAAAGAATGAAGATTCAGCATTGTCGGTTTTTGTCAGCATTCCCTTAAAGTTTTCCAGTGAAACTATTTAGACTAGTCAGACACACGTAATGAAGAAGTTGTGTATTACTGAACTCAGCAGACTGAGCCAATAGTGCAGAATTGAAGTTAAATTGGATGCAAGGAGTTGTGAAACTCGGCACCCTGTTCGCTGTCTCTACAACCCCTGGAGGTTATTTTGATAGGCTAGATAGATAGGTAGAATACTAGTACCTACATAACGTACTTAGGTATCACAATATTTACACTAAAGGAAAAAAAAATGTTCTTAGATTCCGAAACTACTGGACTGAGATGATAAAAATTGGAATTCTGAGAGAAATTCAGAGATTGAGAAACTGAGATGGTTCATTGAATTCTTGGGAGCAACATAGGCCAATTTTTATCTCCGTATGCCTATGGGAACAGGAATTACGCGGATAAAACCGCACACAACTGCTAGTGTCAATATATAAAAGTAAAATACCTATACTATGTCTTAAATTATGATTGTATTGTACTTGTATTCGGACTGTTCACCTACTTTTTAGTTAGGTCCTTTTTGCTTGATATTGGAGTAGGCTTGTCATACCCTCTCAGCTTAGGTGATCGTGTCTTCGATGTTTTTCTTAACCGTAAGAGCAATTTCAATTACGGCACATATATTTTTCGTAAGAAAAATTCATTGGCCGCCCGGGATTCAAACTAACGATCGTCGGAATTAAAGACGAGGTATCTACCACTAGGACAACACTGCTCTTACATTAAGACTAGCAGCGCTCCGCGGTTTCACCCGCGTAACTCCCTCGTAACACAAATTGTAAAATAGCCTATAGCCTTCCTCGACAAATGGACTATCCAACACTAAAATAATTTTTCAATTCGAACCAGTACTTCCTAAGAGTAGCGCGTTCAAACAAACTCTTCAGCTTTATAATATTAGTATAGATATAGATTTATTTGTTTTGTTAGTTCGTCACAAGACGTAGCGTTTGAGCGAGTAAAAAATGTAATAAGTCCCGGGTAATTTATGTATGACCGTAGTTGATCTAACTCTTAATCCATTTTGGATCCAAAATGGATTCTTAATAACGCGCTGTACCATTTTCCCTGTCCGAACCTAATTAACCCAAGTACCTAGACTAGAACAATCATCTTTATTTCTTCAACTAATTAAACCAACAAAAGCTGTCGCTGCCACGCTCCACTCCCGTTTGCCAGTCACGAATAATTACCTCGACACTACCTCGTTATAACCACGTAAACTTACCAATTATAATATACAAGGTGTATCGGGCAAGGGGGAGGAAAACTTTTGTTCTATGAAGAGTAAATTGTGACTTTGTTATTGTATTGTGCAAGGTAATCAGTTAAACGGGAAAACTTTTGAATTACACCATTATTTGCCTGAGCTCGCTATAAATAATGATATTGCTACATTTTGGAAATTCATTAAATTAACAGTCGTCTCCGGGACAGGGGGTTTGATCCACGTTCCGGGGCGTTCCTGGTGCAAAGGCTGTCGATAGCGGTTCAGCGGGGTAACGCCGCTTGCATGTTGTCCAGCTTTGCACCGGGAACGTTGTTAGGAAGGTGTTTGTTTGATAAGGGTTAGTTTAACTTAATTTTTTGGTATTGTTAGTTTAATTTATTTTTAGATTTAATAAGTTAATTATCTTTTTTAATTTTTTGTACTTCATTTAATTAATTGTAATTTGTTATCTGATTAATGTGTGTATAAATGATTTTTCATCACTCATACTCCGAAAGTAGGTCTAAAGATGCCTGAAGAGCGTGTAGAAAAAAAAACTTTCAGCCCTAGGGAAATCGCTTTCACTGACAGCTGTCATGTCAAATTATGGCTTCGCGCGACTTGTGCAATGTGCTTGTAGCCAGTATCAGTATCATTACGCATTAGGAACTTCAAAAACCTAACCTCCTTGCTTTAGGTAACTCCAAAGAATAACAATTATGGCTTCACACGGCTCATGCATACTGCCAGAGGTAGTATGAAGTCTCTCATTCACTCTCGGTATTATGAAGAATTTTATGTATTATTCGTAGTGAAAAGCACAGTGTTTACCTTCGCTACGCTCGGGCGCCAAACTCCGTCTCGGGACTCAATGAGTGACTTTCACACCTAGGGTAACAATGTACTATTAACTATCAGTAAATTAGGGTTGTTTTTCTCGAACTTTTTGTTTCTTGTGTGTTGTACAAATAAAGTAAAAATATTAAAACATTCCAGGGCAAATAAGATTAAAATAGCGTTTTAGTACAACAGCGTTTTATTCTTGAAATGTAGGGATCTTCACATATAAGTCACAAAGTACGATCTTCACAGCAAATCCACCAGTTTACCAGTTCCACGAATGACGAATGACAACATCATAAAGACATTCCGCCGTTCTACAGCAATTCAAACATTGCATTGCAAGAAGAAAACCTGCCAGCATAAGTCACTTTTTAACCCCGGCGCTGCTCTAGGTCAGGTTTAGCTACATCGTCGGCTGGAGTTAGTATGCAGAAGTAGGCAAGTGTTACAATATCTATTTATCAGGTTACCAAAAGGCTGGCTACTACTTGTCATCCAAAGAGGCAATGCAGGCTAGCCTTTTGGGCACCCTACCTAGGGTGCTTAGGTAAGCTTAAATATTGGCCTTTTACATCTAGAATTACATGATTAAAAATAATTATCTTGGTCCAATGATACATTTACATTACAAAAAATGATGTCACCGGCTAGTCAACTAACCCGTCGCTTATCGTTCCGCAAAGATTCCCGTAATGCTAGTAGAATGCTGAATGGGGATGACTAACCTCAGCGCCAGAAATGAGCTCCACTTTGAATTAAAATAATTCTTGTTTGCAAAAAAGTATTTAGGACGGATTACAAGGTATCTGTTACATATCGTATAGTAGTCCTAGACATTTAGAATAATCCCCTTGCCCTTTCCACCTTGTATTAGGGGTAGGTAGTAGAGCCTCTAATAAAATAAACGGTTCCAAGTAACAGAGTAATATTGTTACCTTCGGATTCCGTTTTGGTATTATATTATTATAATCTGACGTTTATTGTTCAAACTTTCAGCCGAACGAGCCTTTGATTTCGCCACAATAGGAGTTGTACCTAATATCAATTGTAAAGTTATCTCTCTGGCTTGTTTAGTGAAAACTATTAGCTCCCCGCGGTTTCACCCGCATTAGTCTCAACACTGATTGAATACCGGAAAAAAAGTAGCCATAATATGTCAGAACTCAATTTTTGTTTCTTTTTAATCACAGAAACTATTTAATATCAATAACATAAATATATCAGAATTAATTCCATACAAATTAAATACATCAAATTAAAAATATTAAATAATAAATGAATAAAATAAAAAAACATACATATTTAACATTATAAACACAAAAAGTGACCAGTTAGTCAAATAACCCGCCCCTTATCGTATCCGGCGTAGAGTTTCCAAAATTAATAAATCAAAAACATAATAACAACATTTCAGATTCTTACCTACTTATAAATCTTTCACGCAAAAACTAATGGACCGTTTCTGATCAAACTCGGTCTATAGATAGCTGGAGACCTGGATTAACACATAAAACCCTTTCTCAGCGGATGTCTTTGTCTTTTACATATAATAGCTAACTGACAAATGTTTAGTCCAGTCCGTTCATTCTTGAATTTTTTATATATAGATTTGTCGCTATCAAACAGAAACCAATGAACCGATTTCGATTGAGTTGGCGTAGCTAGTTATTGGCACATCCTACTACCACAGACACTTTAATCACTACTTAATATAAAACAAAGTCCACCCGTCGCGTCTGTCTGAACATTTATCGAACGGATTTTCTTGGGGTTTTCACGAATGAATGGAGTAATTTAAGGTTTTTGTGAACTTACTTATAATTTATTAAAGTCTTGTATAAGTTCGCTGAAATACAATAGAAAAAAAATGTAAGCGTATGCTCTACTGTGCGAAGCTGGGTCGGGTTGCTAGTTTTACATAAATCAAAAAGTTTGTGTGTATGAAACGTGTTACCTTTTTACGCAAAAACTACTGTACCGATTGCAATGAAATTTGGTAGCTGAAGTCCTGAAGTTCTTCTGTATTTATTTGGGGTGACCGTAGTATGCGTCTTCTTCATTTATACTGTAATATGGCCCAAATGAAGAGAAAATTATACATAGGCTGCACTAAAAGTATCGGGAATGGAACATTTCCACTGTTCCTGTCATATTTAAATCTTTTTAATTGAAAACTCCTTGGTTTTAAAAATCGAATACCATTTATTTATTTAAAAAAAGAATCTCAGTCTTGTCCCAAGGTTTTGTCAAACTTGTTTAGTCGTTGAGAAAATGGAATTGATGCGAGAAAATTCAAGAGCGATGATTTATTATGACTTTCGAAGTGGTTTATCACAAAAACAGTGTGTTGACCGGATGATTTCTGCATTTGGTGATGAAGCCCCATCCAAAACCATAATTTATCGCTGGTTTGCTGAATTTCAAGGTGGACGTGTCAAGCTCAGTGATGATCCCCGTCAAGGTCGTCCAAAAACTGCACTCACCCAAGAAAACGTTGATGCTGTGGGTAAGCTGATTGAGGAAGATCGACATGTAACATACCGCGAAATTCAGGCAACTTTAGACATTGGCATGAGTCAAATACAAATAATCTTGCATGAACAATTAGGTATAAAAAAGTTGTTTTCCCGATGGATACCGCATTCGCTCTGTGAAGAGCAAAAAGTGGCTCGCGTTACTTGGTGCGTCAGAACTCTCGAAAGATTCCACGCAGGATCCTCAAATGCTGTATACAACATCGTATCAGGTGACGAATCCTGGATATACGCGTACGAACCCGAAACAAAAAACCAGTCACGAGTTTGGGTGTTCGAAAATGACTTAAGGCCAACAAAAATTGTTCGTTCACGGAGTGTTGCAAAAAAAATGGTGGCCACGTTTGTCTCCAAAACCGGCCATGTTGTGACTATTCCTCTTGAGGGACAAAGAACGGTTAATGCAGAATGGTATGCTAGCATTTGTTTGCCACAGGTCGTTTCTGAACTCCGTAAAGAGAACTGCAGCCGCCGCATCATCCTCCATCACGACAATGCGAGTTCTCACACCGCGAACAGAACAAAAGAGTTTTTAGAGCAAGAAAACATAGAATTATTTGACCATCCGCCGTACAGCCCCGACCTAAGCCCTAATGATTTCTATACTTTCCCTAAAATAAAGAATAAATTGCGTGGTCAGAGGTTTTCATCACCTGAAGAAGCTGTGGTCAAGCTGTGAAAACGGCCATTTTGGAGACCCCAACTTCCGAATGGAATGGTTGCTTTAATGATTGGTTCCATCGTATGGAAAAATGTGTCAAATTTCGCGGAGAATACTTCGAAAAGCAATAAATACATTTTTAAATAGTAATGTTGTGTCACTTCCTTGATTCCCGAAATTTTCAGTGCCCTCGTACTGCAATACCTACCATAAAAGCTAAAGTAGTTCTTTTCCATCCAAAGGCAGCCTGGAAGAAATCGCTTTCAGCGATAAGGCCTCCCATTTGTGCAACTTATACTTTATAGCTATTACTTCACTTTGCTATGTGTATATCGTGTTCTATATTCCTTATTGTTTTGTACAAATAAAGTTATCTATCTATGTTTACGACCGGTCGCCTACCTGAGAATCCTCTTTGGGAATGCTGATGGTTTACAGCAGCCACCGTGCTAAAGACCCAAGGTGTGATAGTCTGCACATGGTCTTCAAATCCCCTAGTCGGCTTCTACGACAGGAGCATATGGAGTAGCCCTGTTCTACACAGATAAAATGATTCTTTGGACCAAGAAATTATCTATTCCCTAGACGCTAGAAAAGAATAATATCTTGGTGATAGTAAAAATTCTTAAAATTATAAGCAGTAGTAGGTATTCTTAATTTAAATACAATATTATTGAATTAAGACTCTACCTCTTTTTATTTTTTTAAAATGAGTTCCTATTTTCCGTGGTCACGAGATCACGCGTACCTAAATGGCTGGACCGATTTCGATAATTCTTTTTTGTTGTGTTTTTTATTGTCAGGAGAAGGTTCTTTGTGTTCGGTTGTGATTTTACCCGTGTTCAAAAATATTTTACGCGGGTAAAACCGCGGTGTGCAGCTAGTTATTTATAAGAACATAGTACTAAATTTAGACGTTATGAGGGCACAGACAAACATACATAAATACAAACATACATCGCGGTAAAAAACATAACCCTTCTTTTTTCCGTAGTCGGGTAACTAGAACTTATTCTCTAGCTTCTTTAAGGAGAAGATTATTTCTTGTTTTTTTTCTGTTTATGTTAACAGAGCTAAATTGCTGCTACTTTTTATCCCAATATTCCCAAGGAATCAGGAAAACCGCGGGGCATAGCTGGTATAATATGCTATATCTAAAAATAGGTTCGTGCCCTCTCGTAGATAAAGTTTCCCGTCTTGGTCCCGTAGTTGTGTTATTATCAGAGTTGGGAGCGGAACTGAGAACTTGTGAATGAAGCTTTAAAAAACTCCTCTACGTTATTTCCTTTGAAAAACTTCCCATGAATCCTTACATACTCGTATTTTAATGATATAGATTTTAAATTAATACCTACTTCTTTACCACATACCTGCCTAAAGGTTGCCTGGAAGAGATCGCTTTGAGCGATAAGGTCGCCCTTTGTAACACTTAGACTTAAGATGTGTATTTAATGTTAAATAGTGTTTACATTAAAGAATGTATCAATCTAACAACTTTGAGGCTTGGTGGGCGATCTGAACCGCCGAGGACGCAGAAGGTTGCGAGTTCGATTCTCCTCGTCAAATATTTTAGTGCAGGTACCTACACTGTATGCATTAACAAAGGAATAATATATAGGTAAGTATTATAACTGTCGTCTGGTCACCATAACACAAGCCTAGTTACTCAGCCTGGGGCCTGATGGCGCTGCGAGCAGTGTCCTGCAATTTTTATATAATGGTTTGGTTTTTTTGGGTTCTGTAAAAAAAATTTGGTTATTTCATTCAATCGTAAGTTACGGCTCTAATATTTGCCAAACTAATTATAATTTAAAATTGCAATGAATAAAAATAATGGAATATTAAATTACCTAACTAATAAAAAAATCTGCCCCAGAAGTTTACTTACAAAATAATAATTGATTAAAAAGGTCAAAAACCCAAAACAGAGGGGTCCAATTATGAAAAAATGATAAGAGTTAGAGAGTTACGCGAAACAAAGGTCTGCAAAGGGCGAGCGGGTGCTTCCGGTCTGTTCGCAATGTATCGAATACCGCCCGCGCCCTGCTGCCGCCCTCGTGGGCGGGATACATAGAGTAAGTAGCAAAATAGATACGACAAAGCACACACCGCGACCTCTGGGCTACGATGTAAGCAAGCTAAGGGGCCGTCCATTAATCACGTGAGGCTTGAAAGGGAGGGAGGGGTCCATAAAAAATCACGAAATATCAAAAGGGGGAGGGGGTGGTAATATATCACGTGTATTTATTAAATTACTTAAATGATACTCATACACTCATCATGTATTTTATAAATATTTAAAAAAAATAAGATTCTTTGTAGGTACTTAAAATACACGTGATATAGGATGAGGGGGTAAACTTATCCCAAATGCGCTTGGTTACAATCGCTCTAACCGGTCACGGCACTTTTAACAACTTGGACATAACGGACAGCCCCCTATGCAGAGCGTGCATGGAGGCTGAAGAAACGACAGCGCATGTGCTGCAGAATTGCATGGTACTAGCGAAAATTGGACTTAGGTCACGCAGGACAATAGGTGACGTCAATAGCCTTACAAATATTTTTGAAAAACCACACCTAGTAGCAAATTTTATGGAGGAGATGGGTTGGTTCTCTATCTGACAAGTGGAACCTCACGCAAAAAGGACCCAGCTAAAGAGGTCTTATTGCGGAATACAGCCCGTATGCAAGTAGAAAGGACACATGTTTCATAACAACTATGGAAACGAAAATCTTCGTAAAAAACACTTAGACAACATATACGAATTCAAGCGAGAAAATATTTACAAACTCAAAAAAACATGAATTGTGTAACAAAAAACAGTACTTATCACATGTTAACTCTATGTAGGTAAAGAGGTTCGATACTCAACAACCCCTCTGCGTTACCTACTCTCTAAAGGCTTCCCTCGCGGGAAGGGAGGCAGCGCGCAGCTCACTGCTCAGTAGTTGCTCCGCGTTTTCAGACCACACTCGCGTCTCATCTCAATTTACCTTAACATTTCTTATTATTATACCTTTTACAAAAGAATCAGTGATAGGTAGATAACGTGGCATGTGGGGAGAATAGACGCAGCTGCAAATCTAACCGGTAAGTCTTAAAAAACAATTTAAAATAAAGCTTATGGCGGCTTTGTTAAGAGCTTGTATCCAAATATTTAAGATAATTTAATTTGTTTGGAGTCATTATTGTATTTTTAATGAAAAGTCTTTGAGAATATAATATATTTTTGCACATTGTTGTGTATATTTTAAAATAATAATCATTTTATCGCGGTTCTTTGTTGTTTTATTTTTACCATAGGTTAGGTATTGACGTTCTGTACCTAACCAACCTAGTTCGAAATTGTTTTTTCATAGAAATAGTAAGTATTATACTGGCCGTAGTACTTCCAACGTCCTTGGATTTTTGATATCATATTCAAAGCGTACCTACAAGATTTATTTTTTATTTATTTTCTGCATACCTAATTCTTCAGAAGGCGTTCTCAGTGCAACTCAGTTTTTAACTTTCGCAGCTTATAACGATTCTTATTTGATTTGAATACCACCTAAGTTCTTTGTTCTTATATAAATTTTTTCTTAGGAATACCTACTACTAGAAACAGAAATAAAAATCAAGTGGCAGAATTTTTTTATTACAGCACAACTAAAATAATAATTTGTACAAATCGTTATTTTTTTAGTTTCTTACTTTTGGATCATAAACGGAATAAGAAAATTAAATAGAATAGTTCCCAGTGTCTATACCTAAAAAGGCAATTTTTTATGTGTAGGTAGACACCGCCTGAATTTCAGCCCTATTCACAAACTGCAGCAACAGAATGAGCCACTCAGAACATTTTTTTCCAAGGTGGTATTATCTCACAACCATTTCGAGAACATTTATTCAATAAAAAGGTTTTATGTATTACTCAGCACCCGAATCCGATATTCTTTTTTCTGTAATAATATAGTTAAAAAAATATACCAAATAGGGTCTTAAAGGGTGTCTTAATTGGTTTAATCTCACGAGTATTGAAGCAAATATTATGAAACATATTCGTTTAATGAAGAAGGTATTGTAGCAGCCGCGGCGCGGGTGAATCTTGGGTGAATATAATACTCTGGGTACGCGGTGGCGCGGGTGGTAGAAAAGTAGGTACCTACTCTTAACTCTTTGATCATTCCAATAGAAATTATTGAAAGCCTAAAAAATAAGTGAGATTGTAGAGGTAAAATAAGCGGAGAGATTTTCAGGGTATATTTCGTTGGCAGGGAATTTCAAGCTTTTCTAAAAGTCAGTCAAAAGTCAAGTGTGTGTTACAAAAGGAACTGACTGTAGTCTGACTTAAGATTTAATGCGTGAAATCAAAAACCTATCCATTACCAAGGGTTTTTTGACAAAGTGGATCCAAGTTAAACTGTTTTTTTTTAGGTTTTGGCATTCTTAAGCCTTCTTGTTTTAGGATTTATGCGTTTTGAAGGGAAACCAGATATGTGTTTTGACACTATCGCATTTTACCAGACGACAGGTGTGCGAAAGTGACAAAACACAAACTAAAGAAGGCTATGTGTGAATGGGGGTGAGACGGTGTGCCTCTACGTCGAATGCATCCAGGGGATCGAATTAAACAATATCGACTTTTTAACGCTTTTACCTGCTTTGTGTTTGAAAACCGAATTGCGTCGCGACTATCGTGATATTTTGACATTACAATTCGTATGCGATTCGTCTTCAAAAGTAACACTTTTAGACCTTTTTTAATGGATAGAAAAAACAAGTTATGTCGGAGTCAAACTGATTAAAAACTCTCCGATGATCTCTTCGGTGCAGCTTTGAAGGGTCTCATTCGAACTCTCCGGAGCCTCCCTGCACCACGTCCATCCTGGGGAAACCTTCCCTCATGGTTTTCACAAAAGGTGACGCGAAAATTCAATTTCAATTCAACTATTTTAAACCTGCTGATCGTCCGGCCAACCCCACTTACCTATTACCTTATAAAAATTTCACAGTGTGTACAGTAATAAATAGGTTGATTGCCTTTAACAACTCTATCGTGACTACTTCATTAATATTTAAATGATGGCTTCGTGGGTAGGCTATCCTAATTCAATTCCTATATTGTTATCGTGTATTATCCTGAGGTAGTTATTTAATATTCTGTTATTTATAGGTTTTTTTAAACTATTGCTTTTATTTGGCTTTGAGTGCGGCGACCGCATCAAGAAATTCCGTAACAAAAATAAATAAATAAAATAAATAAATAGATAATAAATATTACAGGACATTCCACACATCGCCATCTAGCCCCAAGTTAAGTAACTAGACTTGTGTTATGGGTGCTAGGCAACGGATATACTACATAAATACTTTTCTTTTGTAAATAAAACCTAACACCCCCACTCCGCCTACCATGTAGCTCGGCCGAGCGTTCGCTTTAAGTGTATGTATATGGTACGACTGTACGAAGCTCGCACGATGCAAAAACTTTACCGCGGCAGTACCCGAGTGCCACACTTTTTTTTTACATACTTATTTACTTTCATACTGATTTTTGATGATGAATCTATTGTTATAAGCACATGATTATTTTTCTAAATATTGTTAAGGGAATATGAATATTTGCCAGTAATTAGTAAATTTTTATTATTCGCCTGAGATACAGCAATCTCTTAGTTCAGATATATATATATATATATATATATTTATTTATTTATTGTTATTTTATATCTATTTTTTTTTATTTAATCATATGATTAGAATTATTTAATACACATTTTTCTCGTATAAAAAGAGATAGATAATTCAAATCAAATTGTTGTCAAATTAAAATAATGCTATTTTGCACGAATATAAAGCTTTCGACAACTGAATACGATGAGTCGTAAGGTACCTAATTAAAACTACCATAATTTTTATACAATTCTAGTAAAAAAATGGGACAGTAGGCGTCAACTTTTAACAGAAAAAAACTATTTCACGTAAAATAATAAAACTACGATCACATATTTACACCCTCTAAAAATGCTGTTTCATCCCTTTCGGTATCCTTGGCCCGGTTTCCTTGTGTGCAGTTTACCGTACCGGTTAGCTACCGGCTACCGGTTTACGTAACGTATCGAAGTATACGTTGTCAGATAGATAAATTCTTTATTGTAGACACCATTTTTAAATCACATCTTCACTATTATCTATACTGACATTATAAAGAGGAAAGATTTTTGTTAGTTACTTTGTAACGAATAGGCTCTGATACTACTGGACCAATTTTGATGAAACTTGGTATGAGGATACATTGATTCATAAGGAATAAAATAGGCTTTTTATCCCAATATTCATACGGGATTTGGAGCTAGCTTAATACAAAAAACAAAGCTTAAGTATAAGTGTTACAAAAAGCGGCCTTATCGCTCAAAGCGATCTCTTCCAGGCAACCTTTGTTTGGGACAACAATACGTTCAAAGGCGATAAACACACAGACAGAAGCAGCATAGTGATGAATAATCTATGCCTTTTACGTTTCATTTAGATAAGTTTTTACCATTTTACGTAAAAATAAAAACTTGGGTTCCGATGAGTATGTTATTGCCATCCAAAATTAAAGTAATCACAGTATATATGTATACAAGTAGTTAAAGTAGAAATTTTGGGTTCATTCACATGACATCACATTGAAACGTCTTAAAAACTTAGCAAAGATGTGTACCTTTGGAACGTGTCCACCAATGAGAAGAAAGCGATTCAAAGATTTCACTTAAAATAAATTTTCGAATTCCGTTTGCACTCGATTTTTTTAAATATCATACAGGTCAGCGTTTGACGACTACTTCACCCGATGGTAAGTGGCGGTCTTAGATGTAGCACATTAATTTTACATCCTCTTAATATTATTTCAATGTTTATTTTTTTTCGGGTAATAATTTCTATAAGTATTATGTATTTTTTTTAAAATTACTTTAGATAATTAGTAAAACATGGTGAGATAGATAGATAACTTTATTTGTACTACACAGTAAGGAACAACATAGAACACCCAAGCCTAAGCTAGGTAAGCCTTAGAATCAAGTGATTGACATCATAATAATCTTGCAATTTAAGAGATCAAGAGAGAGAGAGATGGTCTAAGGATTTTTTGTTCCGGGAAATAGCTGTTTTCATTTCAAACAGCTATGTCCCGGAACAAAAAATCCTTCGACCATAATTGGATGGTCTAAAAAAATCCATCAATTAAAAAAATTAAAGAGGTATAGGATCTCCTTACGCACCGCATTAATTAGAAAGCAAGCAAGAAAACTGCCATCCTTATGTTTCCTTTCTAGTTTCATTAAAATATTCACAAGTGGACGTTATATTATATACCTACTTGGTTGGAAATACCCCAGTGAAGTGTCCCAAAGTCTTTCTTATAAATATTCACAAGTTAAAATCATGCTTCTTTTCTCTAAGGACTTCATTAAAAATGGCTGCCAAGGGTCTTCATACTAACGTTTTTAATCAAAATTTAGTCTTCAGGAACCAAGAGTCTTAATATTTTATTTTAGAAATAGCAACGAATCCCTACAAGCCCTGAAACAATTACGTTAAGACGTAATAGTTTGAACAAACGAACCGACAGCATTTACAAACCCATTTCACGGGAGGAAAGCCGTTGATATGACGGTAACCTTGTTCACGTTAATTGTTAGTAGGTAGCTATACGGACCGAGCGACGACTGACGCAGGCGGCGCTATTATTGTCTAACTGAATTATAGCAGAAGCGCTATGCAATGTATGGGGGATTCGGAAGGGGATTGTTTCTGCAAAAATTTAAGCTTTACTTTAGTTTATGGAGAGATTTGAGAAGTTTAATCATTGTGGTGTAGAAACAGTGAAAGAACATAGTTTGACCATTGAAGTAGAAAAAACATGAGTCTATTATCGTCTAATCTAACTGAATTATAGCAGAAGCGCTATGCAATGTATGGGGGATTTGGAAGGGGTTCGTTTCTGCAAAACTTTAAGCTTTATTTTAGTTTATGGCGAGATTTGAGAAGTTTAATCATTGTGGTGTAGAAACAGTTGAAAGAACATAGTTTGACCATTGAAGTAGAAAAAACATGAGTCTATTATCGTCTCATCTAACTGAATTATAGCAGAAGCGCTATGTAATGTATGGGAGATTCGGAAGGGGTTTGTTTCTGAAAACTTTAAGCTTAAACTTGAGTTTATGGGGAGATTTTGCTGAGGAGTTTAATTACTGTTTAGAAGAAACAGTATAAATAACATAGTTTCACCATTGAAGTAGAAAAAACATAAGTGTATTATCGTTTAATCTAACTGAATTATAGCAGAAGCGCTATCATTGTACGGGGGATTCTGGTGGGGGGCAAAATCTCCTCAAAACTTAAATTTTAAAAGGTTAGGTTTAAAGTTTAAGCTTCAGTTTATGTGGAGATTTTGCTGAGGAGTTCTACCATTGAGTGTAGTAGAAAAAATATGTCGTTTAATCTAACTGAATTAAAGCAGAAGCGCCACGGAATAGAAATAGAAGGGTTCTTAATAATTATTTTCGAGGGTCTTAATCGCGTATTTTAGTATGAATACAAATCGTGTGAGTTTAAAAAGGAAGGGTTCCTATACCCATTATTTATTTTCTGGCTGTCTGAGGAAAGTAAAAAAAACGTGGACAGTCAAATAGTTTATAAGCCACCGGGCCAGCCAACTCGGCCACGCCCTCCTGCTTTAAACTTTCTTAGGCTTAGTACTTAGTATGTACTACCCACCTAAGCTAGTAAACTACAGCCACAGTCGGGTTAATAAAAACACCGACGGAAGTTCTATTTTCGTTTAAAACTCGAGTTTACGCTTTTTCAAGCGTTCAAAGGTTTGCAGAGCTAATTTATTTTTTCTTTCTTTTGTAAACTTTCCTTCCATTCCGACGGTTTTAAAGATTAAGTAGTTTTTATCACCGACATTGCTTCGTCTAGTTCGTGATAAGCGAGAGCTTATAAATAAATACTAGTTTTTTTTAAACAACTTCTGTGGCACGATTAGAGGAGAGCTGCCTGCTACTCTGCAGGTTGTTGGTTCGATCCGTTCCTTTAAAAAAATTGGTACAGATATTTGTTTCTGGTCGCGATATTTCTGTAAGCATAATATTAAGTTAGTATTTAAATAAATTACGCTGTGTGCTGTGTTTTGCAATATTTATTGTTAAAGATTGCATTTTAAAAACAATATTCAATATTACGTGTAAGAAAGTACTTGCCAATTAAGTTAAAAAAATAAAAAATGGTTGTATTTAAGGGATGACAACAGTTGAAAACAAAGCTACGGTTGCTTCATATCCAAACGTTATTTAGACAAATCCCGGATACAGACTTTAACAATAAAATGGTCTGTAAAGCCTCTACAACAAAGTTGTTGTAGGGGCTTTCGTTGACAACCCTACAGGCAACAAAAGAAAAAAAAGGTTTTGTGTCCTCGCTATTTTTCCTCGCTTACTGAATTCTTTCCATCTGCCGATAGCTTGGCAAAAGTTCCCAATGAACTTTCAGTTGCTATTTTTTCTTTACAATTAGAATAGAATAGTTTATTTGAGACGAAACACACGACAACATAGGTATAATAGAAAATAAACACAAAATTCATAAAAAGAAAAAAGAAGAAAAAGAAACCGGCCTATAGATTTCAGAAGGTAAAAACAGATTAACACCCAGAACAATTATAGAACAGCACAAGGACATCTTTATAAATTTACTAACTGCGCCCCACGGTTTCACCCGCGCAAGTCCCGATCCCGTGGGAATATCGGGATATAAACTAGCCTATGTGTTAATCCAGGTCTCCAGCTATCTACATACAGAGTATTCATCGCAATCGGTCCAGTGGCTTTAGCGTGAAGGAGTAACAAACATACACACACAAACTTTCACATTTATAATATTAGTAGGATTTTTGTTTATACTTATTTCTCTTCGAAGGAAATTTACCAAAGTTCGACGAACTTCTTCGACCCAAATACAAAAAACTTTTCAGATATTATTTGATCACAAATACGGTTCTCTTTGAGTTTTTGTGAACCTTTATCGAGAAATTGAAAGGTTTCGTAGTATTTCAGGCATGTTTCTACCTAGCAAGATGGAATGATAACCTTTAATAATATCTGGTTGCCGGCGGCGGCGACGGTCATATTGATCGATCTGCCTCCGACTAAAAATAGTCTTCAGTAACCAATAGTAGGTATTGATATTAGGTACTCCTGGGCATTATCCAGGTATATTGCCTAACCTAATCAAATCATCGATATTGTATAGATCTAACATTAATTCGTGTAAGTTTAAAATTTTACTAAATTAAATTGATTTTTTTTGTGAAAAAAATGGTTGTCTGTAAATTCGGTTTATGGACGATAATTTTACGTGATGAAGTCATAAGAAAACGATAAAAAGTTGAGACTTTTTAAACTTATTTTTATTTTTTTCTATTACTTATTTTTTTCCTTTATCTTCAATTCGTCACTCGTCACCATCACACAAGCCCAGATGAGCGATTTCCGCTTATCTCTATTACACCAAGTGGTTTTTGTGTTGTTTTTTGTTGACAATGACAAGTGCAATGTAGTTTAGAATAACCACCCATTTTCCTTCTTTAATTCTTGTCCATTCAAACGTTGTCTGGAACAGACCGCTTTTAGCGAAAAGGCCGCCCAATGTTCCATATTGTAAGTTATAAAATATTAATTTTCTTTTAACATAAAGCAACTATTGTTAGACTTTTTTTAATTTAAATTATTATATAATCATTTTGCGTTTTGTTTTTATGGTGCAATAAAGTGTTTATCTATCTATCTAATAAATTCTACGCTAAATAGCATTGCCGTATGTTGTTGGTACGTCCTTAAATTATTTCAAAACAAGAAATCCGGTGTAAAATAAAAGCACATTGCTTCACTTCACTAACATTGCCAACTGCAGTTGGTCCAATCCCTCTGACGGACAGTAAATGCACATTCAGGGCAGGGTTTGTCCTTTACTATCGATCGAACTTGTACATATTCGCAGTAGCGTAGACAGGAGAATAAATATAGACCGGATGCTAAAATAACAATAATTACTAGAGTGAGAAGGATTGACTGTTAAATGAGTGGGAGCAAGACGATAAGTTTTTGTCTCTATTTGCGTTTACGATTTTTTTGTTTGCCATCAGTGTCGTTGGTGGCAAACAAGCGTTTGGTGTCTATCAAAGTTTTGTTTTCTTATTCTGTTAGACTATAATTTGTGTTACTTGTGCTTTATAAGATATTAAAAAGGAGTACTTATTAGTGTGCACTTATGCAGTGATGGTTAAATGCTGTTTAATGACAATTTTACAACTATATACTTATAGGTATGTTGAATAATCGCTGTCTCACACTGTATATGCTGGTAGCTTGTCTATATTTATTCTCTGTCTACGCGCAGTAGGTACGAATCAGGTAGGTCAGTCTATAAACCTTACTGTTCAGTTAAATCTGAACATTAATATGAAAATGTTTTTTTTTTCTACTAAAATGCTATATTTAATAGGTAGGGCAACATTGAATGTTGGCATTAATTTTATGTCAAATATGGCAACTTTCTCTCTTCCGTTTGATCTTCAATGGAGCTGTTGTACTTAATTTCTAATTTCTTAATAAACGCGAATTATCGTCAAATTAAGTTTTCATTTTATTTATACACTTATATAGTGTATAGTTGCAGACCCATCGTGAAATTCCAAAACTATTATTATTGGAATGTTTTAATTCTGATCATGAGTTGAAACACTTTAAATTTTAACTCAAACAGGACCTTAGAATCTTGTTAGATTTCAAAAACCTACTAATATTATAAATGTGAAAGTTTGTGTGTTAGTATGTGTGTGTGTGTTTGTTACTTTGGCAAAAACTACTGAACCGATTGCAACGCTTGGTATGTAGGTAGCTGGAGATCTGGCTACTTTTTGTCCTGATATTCTCACGGGCTCGATACATACGCGGCTGAATCCGCGGGGCGCAGCTAGAGTTTTAATAAAATCAATTTGGTCTACGCGGGTCTAAAAGTTGCTTGATTTTGCCTTACATTTCTTTATGTGTCATCTAATTAAGCAACAATACTATTCATAAAGGTAACCAGACGAAAATTAAGATGTAGCAAATGTACCTATCGATCGATGAATTCATACCAAGTTTCATCAAAATCGGTCTAGTGGTTTCGGTCGGAGTTACTCATATCATAAAAAATATTTAGAAGGTTGATTTAAAAAGCTAGGTACCAATTACATGCTATTACTTAAGTACCTACCTTGAAAGGTCAAGAAGTCAAATCCTGCTAATATTATAAATGTGAAAGTTTGTGTGTGCGTGTGTGTGTGTGTGTGTGTGTTTGTTACTCCTTCACGCTAAAACTACTGGACCGATTGCGATGAAACTCGGTATCTGGATAGCTGGATACCTGGATTAACACATGTGCTACTTTTTATCCCGATATTCCTTCGGGATCGGGACTTAGGCGGGTGAAACCGCGGGGCGCAGCTAGTAATAAATATAATTTTCAACCTTTTTCATCATGTGTGTAGGTAATCCCTTTACATTTGACCTTGAACCTTGAATATGTTTTCACATTGAAGTAATAGTATAAAAGCAACATTACCTTTATTAATATAAACACAGGTATGTTGTACATGCTACCAAACATTCGTCGTTTGTACTTTTACTCTAACATGTCAAGGTGAATGTTTTTTGTGAAGGTTAAAATATGAGTCGAGGGTGCAATATAGTAGAATAAGGGTGAAGGCAAACTGCAGACTAGAATTTGATTAACAAACGGCTGAACCGATTTCGATCAAACATAGCTAAGAACACTCCCGACTAATGCACCTTTCAAACAAAAAAAAAACTAAATCAAAATCGGTTCATCCGTTCGGGAGCTACGATGCCACAGGCAGACACACACACACACACACAGACACGCCAAACATATAACACCCCGTCGTTTTTGCGTCGGGGGTTAAAAACCAGAAATTATTCTTTAGCGTTGTTAGAGAGAGGATTATTTTTTGCTTCAAGAAAGCTCTTCTTAGAACAATGTTCCTTATCGCGGGATGACAAGAAAAGCCGAGAAGAAATGAAACGCGTCTTGAAAAACCGTAAGAGGAAGAGAGAATGAAGGAGACCGATAACTAATCATGTGTATGTATGTATATATACATATGAAAAAAATGAAAATAAAAAAAATATAAAAGGATTTCGTTTCAAATGCGTGTCCCGCAACATGTTTTTTTGTGTTCTGTAGCACTATAAGCATAGCAGTAGGCGCCATGACACTACTTTATCTATTAGTCGTTCACACCAGTCCGTAATCTCCTCATGTCCTTATTATTCATCGTAGAAAATAAAGTACCTGCGAGTAATAAGGTTTTTAAGCTATTGCATAGCTTTTATCGCGGGCTTTGAGCGCGGCAACCAAATCAAGAAATTCTGTAACGAAAATAAAACCTAACATCCCCCACTCCGCCTACCATGTAGCTCGGTCGAACGTTCGCTTATCGTGTATCTATATGGCACGATTGTACGAAGCTCGCACGATGCAATAGCTTTACCGCGGCAGTCCCCGAGTGCCACACTTTTTTTTAAACCTTGACACGAGTATTAGTGACAGAATAACAAGAAAATAAATAAATGAATTATTTTTCAAATTGGCAATAAGTCAAATTTAAATATTAAAATCAAAAAATCATTATCATTTAGATAAATCCTGTTTTACGTAGTTTTCCCTATTTTTACAAAAAATATTTAGTTTTGAATTAAGGTGGCAGATAGTCTTATTATCTGCAGGCACCTTATTATTATAACACAATGTTGAAACATTGAAATTTTCTGTATAAACATGCGATGCAGAAATGTTATGTACCATTACAATTATTCTTAAACCCGAGCTTGCAAACTCAGTCAAATCGAAACCATATAAGGTGGTGATAAGTTTTACTTTATTACTATTTGGCATTGGTTCAGCATCTGTAAACGATAAGGTGAATTAAATGTAGGTTAAGATGGTACACGGGTATTGGTTCCTTCGTACGGAATTCCCAGTTGGCACAATGGTCTCCACGCCGGACTGCCAAACACAGGGTTGCGGGTTCGATTCCCGCCTCAGACAAGTATTTATGCTTAGATATTTGTCTGTGGTCTGGTTCTTTCTATGTATTATAAGTATATATTTACAAAAGAAAAGTATATAAGTAGAATATCCGTTGTCTAGCACCTATAACACAAGTCTAGTTACTTAACTTGGGGCTAGATGACGATGTGTGGAATGGTCTGCAACGGTCTGCAATATTTATACTTAATAGCTGCGCCCCGCGGTTTCACCTGCGTAATCATTTTCTGCGCAACTTTCTTATTATTTTCTTTCATAAAAACCTTCTCTTGACAATATCAAAGACAACAAAAAAAGAATTGGCCAAATTGGTCCAGGCGTTGTTGAGTTATGCGCTTACCAACACATTTTACGATTCATTTTTATATTATAGATTTCTCTATTTTCTTCTTGAATAATGCTTCTAGCTAGAGCAATCATTTTTTTTATTCAATGAAACGAAGGTTTACTGTACCCTGTTTTCCTTTTTTTTTAACAACTTATTAATATAGGAAAAATATGTCCTTCTAAAAACCAAAAGTGAATAAGTAAATCACAGAGCCAATCCTTAGTTTAATGAAAAAAGAACGATTGCTTAAGAGACATCGTTCAGAAGGCTAATAGGTACATTAAATTTGTATGTTTTGAAAAAAGGTTTGGAGTTAAAAATAATCCTCTCACTATAGACGCTAAAATAATTTCTTGGTTTTAGTAATTATAATAAATAATAAGCAGTATTCTTTATATTTGAGATTAAGATTTCTTACTAAAACTAAGAAATAATCCTCTATAGCATCTTTAAGGAGAGGATTATTTCTGGCTTAGAAGAAACTTTTTTCTGTGTGGAGAAAGCTCTGTTAGGGGGTACTACATAAGACGGTAGTCTTAAGTAGTACAACAGGTTCTAGGTAGTAACAGGTACTTTTTCAATTTACAAATAACTAGTTGCGCCCCGCGGTTTCACCCGCGTAAATCCCGATCCCGTGGGCATATTGGGATAAAAAGTATCTTATGTCCGTCTCCTGGCTCTAAGCTACCTCCCCACCAATTTTCAGTCAAATCGGTTTAGCCGTTCCCGAGTTATAAATGGTGTAACTAACACGACTTTCTTTTATATATATAGACTAGTTGCGCCCCGCTATTTCACCCGCGTAAATCCCGATCCCGTGGGCATATTGGGATAAAAAGTATCTTATGTCCGTCTCCTGGCTCTAAGCTACCTCCCTACCAATTTTCACCCAAATCTGTTCTGCCATTCTTGAGTTATAAGTGGTGTAACTAACACGACTTTCTTTTATATATATAGATATATAGATTTACAGGTTTATATTTGAGTTTCTTAAGTTTTTATCGTAGCACATTTGGATAAAGCATTCGATCACTCGATACGAGTTGGCACTATGCTCAAAGCCTCGGTAATGTGTTTACTGTGTAAGAACATGTATTTACGATTGTCTGGTGTCCGGTAAACATGTGTTTCAGCTGAGGTTTGTGAATATAATTATAGGTTTTCCACCCTAGCTGCTGGGGATTGCACCCTAGTAGCTGGGTAGCTTCAAACGTGGGTGGCAAGCTTACCGGTATTACAAGCGGAGCTTTTGACGTGTTTCCTCGCACTTCCCTCCTGAAAATTGCAATAAAAATGAATACAATGTTTCACTGAGGGCCTAGTTACACGAAAGGCGGATAGACTTGGCACTGAGACTTGGTACCCATAGTGCTAAAAAGCTCAAGTAAGTACATTCGATTCTTTAAAAACAGGACGACTATGCAGAGGCGGCTCGTGAATGTTTTGGGCGCTGAGATAATACTACCTAGATTGACCAATGTACTAACTTCGTACAGGTAGTTGCAGTTTAATATTCGCATACAAAAAAACCTTCGCACCTAATACAAACAGGCAGAACTATCTATGTTAAGAGACCAGGTACAGAAGCCAGGTCACAGTCGCTCTGCATGAGCTGACCATTTTGGCCTGCATGTCTATTGTTTTCAATGGAGGCTTTTGTGTCCACGGGGCTCTAGGCTGCAGCCCAAAATGTCCATAAGGAGATCCTCCCCTGCGACTACGACAATAAAATAGATAATTAAAGACTTCATCTGAACTTATTCTATAAAACTTTTTAACTCTACTCCACGGAAGTAAGAAGGATTATTTTATATTCCATTTATTTTCTCTCCTTTTCTTATTATAAAACATTTCTCTCTGAGGGAAATGCTAAGTGAAATGTTATTTGCAATTGTAATTTACAACGATGAATTTTCATTTAATTATTGTAACTATGTTTTCCCGGCAAGCTTTCGGCAGTAGGTGCCTATAAAGTTGAGTTTGAATTAATCAAATGTTTATACAAATACTCGAACGAAATACTTAACGTCGATGCAAAGGAGGAGTATTTTACGAAGAGTATTTTCTAATGTTTCGCGACTTGAACTCTTAATCTATACATATAAAATTATTTGTCCTGACTGACTGACGGATCAACGCACAGCCTAAACCGCTGATCGTAGAGACCAGAAACTTGGAGGGTGTGTTCTTTGTATGACGTACGCATCCGATAAGAAAGGATTTTGAAAAATTCAAACCCTACGCGGCGAAGTTGCGGGCAAAAGCTAGTGAAACTATTAAGTTACTTCCCGCTCGTTAATACTCCGAGGTTAACACTATTAACGACTGGGAATGTTTTGTTTCAATCGTTAACAGTGTTGATTTTTCGCCCTTCACCCCTCGTTTCGCGCCTATATATTAGGAGTCTACTGAATCACTCTAGTTGGGTCGTTCTTTGGTCAGTGGAAGCACGAGCTGACTGATCTTTGGAACATCGCCTAACAACACCACCAATGTTATTAAAAACAGGATATTTATCATAGTTTTTTGGTGTTCAACTCACTCACGCAAAGCCAGGTAGTCCGGTACTGTCGCATCTTACTATCAAGATCTAGAAAATTCCAGCCTCGTGAAAATGATGCTAGTAACACCATCGCAATAAATAAACAGAAACAATAAAGCTATTGCGTCGTGCGAGCTTCGTACAGTCGTACTATATACGTACGTTAAGCAAACGCTCGGCCGAGCTACATGGTAGGCGGAGTGGGGGGTGTTAGGTTTTATTTTCGTTACGGAATTTCTTGATTCGGTCGCCGCGATCAAAGCCCGCGATAAAGCTATGCAATAGCTTAAAAACATGGTAAAATTTCCATTTTTAATAACTTTAGTACGAAAAATAACCATGGTAGGTAAAAATCCTTTATCGCCCAGTTATTTATGAAAAGTGCAAGGCTCTTGACGTCACCAATCGCCTTATGTTTAATTTCCGCTGTACACAATCAACGAGGCACCATACTGCAGCCATACCAATACCATTGTTTCCCAACACTGCACGTTTCATCGAGGGCCATCAACTCGAGCCCTCGCTCGCCATGTTGCCTCCCCATAAACGAGCACCCTTCAGCGACAACCCGGTATCGATTGCACGTTATTAAAATTTTCGCCTCCTTTATACTTTGTTGAAAGGATTTTGAAATGAATTCTGGCGCTTGTAAATTATAAAGGAAAAGGTCGCAATCTTAGGCTGGAAAATTTTTGAAGAATACCTTTCTAAAGTTAGAAGAGATGAAATTAGAAGAATCTAGGCGCAAGCGGAATGTTATGAATTGCCTGAGTCTGTCTTTCCGTGACGTGTACAATTTGGAGGTCTTCAAGGAACTGAATTATAGCAGAAGCGCTATCATTGTACGGGGGATTCTGGTGGGGGGCAAAATCTCCTCAAAACTTAAATTTTAAAAGGTTAGGTTTAAAGTTTAAGCTTCAGTTTATGTGGAGATTTTGCTGAGGAGTTCTACCATTGAGTGTAGTAGAAAAAATATGTCGTTTAATCTAACTGAATTAAAGCAGAAGCGCCACGGAATAGAAATAGAAGGGTTCTTAATAATTATTTTCGAGGGTCTTAATCGCGTATTTTAGTATGAATACAAATCGTGTGAGTTTAAAAAGGAAGGGTTCCTATACCCATTATTTATTTTCTGGCTGTCTGAGGAAAGTAAAAAAAACGTGGACAGTCAAATAGTTTATAAGCCACCGGGCCAGCCAACTCGGCCACGCCCTCCTGCTTTAAACTTTCTTAGGCTTAGTACTTAGTATGTACTACCCACCTAAGCTAGTAAACTACAGCCACAGTCGGGTTAATAAAAACACCGACGGAAGTTCTATTTTCGTTTAAAACTCGAGTTTACGCTTTTTCAAGCGTTCAAAGGTTTGCAGAGCTAATTTATTTTTTCTTTCTTTTGTAAACTTTCCTTCCATTCCGACGGTTTTAAAGATTAAGTAGTTTTTATCACCGACATTGCTTCGTCTAGTTCGTGATAAGCGAGAGCTTATAAATAAATACTAGTTTTTTTTAAACAACTTCTGTGGCACGATTAGAGGAGAGCTGCCTGCTACTCTGCAGGTTGTTGGTTCGATCCGTTCCTTTAAAAAAATTGGTACAGATATTTGTTTCTGGTCGCGATATTTCTGTAAGCATAATATTAAGTTAGTATTTAAATAAATTACGCTGTGTGCTGTGTTTTGCAATATTTATTGTTAAAGATTGCATTTTAAAAACAATATTCAATATTACGTGTAAGAAAGTACTTGCCAATTAAGTTAAAAAAATAAAAAATGGTTGTATTTAAGGGATGACAACAGTTGAAAACAAAGCTACGGTTGCTTCATATCCAAACGTTATTTAGACAAATCCCGGATACAGACTTTAACAATAAAATGGTCTGTAAAGCCTCTACAACAAAGTTGTTGTAGGGGCTTTCGTTGACAACCCTACAGGCAACAAAAGAAAAAAAAGGTTTTGTGTCCTCGCTATTTTTCCTCGCTTACTGAATTCTTTCCATCTGCCGATAGCTTGGCAAAAGTTCCCAATGAACTTTCAGTTGCTATTTTTTCTTTACAATTAGAATAGAATAGTTTATTTGAGACGAAACACACGACAACATAGGTATAATAGAAAATAAACACAAAATTCATAAAAAGAAAAAAGAAGAAAAAGAAACCGGCCTATAGATTTCAGAAGGTAAAAACAGATTAACACCCAGAACAATTATAGAACAGCACAAGGACATCTTTATAAATTTACTAACTGCGCCCCACGGTTTCACCCGCGCAAGTCCCGATCCCGTGGGAATATCGGGATATAAACTAGCCTATGTGTTAATCCAGGTCTCCAGCTATCTACATACAGAGTATTCATCGCAATCGGTCCAGTGGCTTTAGCGTGAAGGAGTAACAAACATACACACACAAACTTTCACATTTATAATATTAGTAGGATTTTTGTTTATACTTATTTCTCTTCGAAGGAAATTTACCAAAGTTCGACGAACTTCTTCGACCCAAATACAAAAAACTTTTCAGATATTATTTGATCACAAATACGGTTCTCTTTGAGTTTTTGTGAACCTTTATCGAGAAATTGAAAGGTTTCGTAGTATTTCAGGCATGTTTCTACCTAGCAAGATGGAATGATAACCTTTAATAATATCTGGTTGCCGGCGGCGGCGACGGTCATATTGATCGATCTGCCTCCGACTAAAAATAGTCTTCAGTAACCAATAGTAGGTATTGATATTAGGTACTCCTGGGCATTATCCAGGTATATTGCCTAACCTAATCAAATCATCGATATTGTATAGATCTAACATTAATTCGTGTAAGTTTAAAATTTTACTAAATTAAATTGATTTTTTTTGTGAAAAAAATGGTTGTCTGTAAATTCGGTTTATGGACGATAATTTTACGTGATGAAGTCATAAGAAAACGATAAAAAGTTGAGACTTTTTAAACTTATTTTTATTTTTTTCTATTACTTATTTTTTTCCTTTATCTTCAATTCGTCACTCGTCACCATCACACAAGCCCAGATGAGCGATTTCCGCTTATCTCTATTACACCAAGTGGTTTTTGTGTTGTTTTTTGTTGACAATGACAAGTGCAATGTAGTTTAGAATAACCACCCATTTTCCTTCTTTAATTCTTGTCCATTCAAACGTTGTCTGGAACAGACCGCTTTTAGCGAAAAGGCCGCCCAATGTTCCATATTGTAAGTTATAAAATATTAATTTTCTTTTAACATAAAGCAACTATTGTTAGACTTTTTTTAATTTAAATTATTATATAATCATTTTGCGTTTTGTTTTTATGGTGCAATAAAGTGTTTATCTATCTATCTAATAAATTCTACGCTAAATAGCATTGCCGTATGTTGTTGGTACGTCCTTAAATTATTTCAAAACAAGAAATCCGGTGTAAAATAAAAGCACATTGCTTCACTTCACTAACATTGCCAACTGCAGTTGGTCCAATCCCTCTGACGGACAGTAAATGCACATTCAGGGCAGGGTTTGTCCTTTACTATCGATCGAACTTGTACATATTCGCAGTAGCGTAGACAGGAGAATAAATATAGACCGGATGCTAAAATAACAATAATTACTAGAGTGAGAAGGATTGACTGTTAAATGAGTGGGAGCAAGACGATAAGTTTTTGTCTCTATTTGCGTTTACGATTTTTTTGTTTGCCATCAGTGTCGTTGGTGGCAAACAAGCGTTTGGTGTCTATCAAAGTTTTGTTTTCTTATTCTGTTAGACTATAATTTGTGTTACTTGTGCTTTATAAGATATTAAAAAGGAGTACTTATTAGTGTGCACTTATGCAGTGATGGTTAAATGCTGTTTAATGACAATTTTACAACTATATACTTATAGGTATGTTGAATAATCGCTGTCTCACACTGTATATGCTGGTAGCTTGTCTATATTTATTCTCTGTCTACGCGCAGTAGGTACGAATCAGGTAGGTCAGTCTATAAACCTTACTGTTCAGTTAAATCTGAACATTAATATGAAAATGTTTTTTTTTTCTACTAAAATGCTATATTTAATAGGTAGGGCAACATTGAATGTTGGCATTAATTTTATGTCAAATATGGCAACTTTCTCTCTTCCGTTTGATCTTCAATGGAGCTGTTGTACTTAATTTCTAATTTCTTAATAAACGCGAATTATCGTCAAATTAAGTTTTCATTTTATTTATACACTTATATAGTGTATAGTTGCAGACCCATCGTGAAATTCCAAAACTATTATTATTGGAATGTTTTAATTCTGATCATGAGTTGAAACACTTTAAATTTTAACTCAAACAGGACCTTAGAATCTTGTTAGATTTCAAAAACCTACTAATATTATAAATGTGAAAGTTTGTGTGTTAGTATGTGTGTGTGTGTTTGTTACTTTGGCAAAAACTACTGAACCGATTGCAACGCTTGGTATGTAGGTAGCTGGAGATCTGGCTACTTTTTGTCCTGATATTCTCACGGGCTCGATACATACGCGGCTGAATCCGCGGGGCGCAGCTAGAGTTTTAATAAAATCAATTTGGTCTACGCGGGTCTAAAAGTTGCTTGATTTTGCCTTACATTTCTTTATGTGTCATCTAATTAAGCAACAATACTATTCATAAAGGTAACCAGACGAAAATTAAGATGTAGCAAATGTACCTATCGATCGATGAATTCATACCAAGTTTCATCAAAATCGGTCTAGTGGTTTCGGTCGGAGTTACTCATATCATAAAAAATATTTAGAAGGTTGATTTAAAAAGCTAGGTACCAATTACATGCTATTACTTAAGTACCTACCTTGAAAGGTCAAGAAGTCAAATCCTGCTAATATTATAAATGTGAAAGTTTGTGTGTGCGTGTGTGTGTGTGTGTGTGTGTTTGTTACTCCTTCACGCTAAAACTACTGGACCGATTGCGATGAAACTCGGTATCTGGATAGCTGGATACCTGGATTAACACATGTGCTACTTTTTATCCCGATATTCCTTCGGGATCGGGACTTAGGCGGGTGAAACCGCGGGGCGCAGCTAGTAATAAATATAATTTTCAACCTTTTTCATCATGTGTGTAGGTAATCCCTTTACATTTGACCTTGAACCTTGAATATGTTTTCACATTGAAGTAATAGTATAAAAGCAACATTACCTTTATTAATATAAACACAGGTATGTTGTACATGCTACCAAACATTCGTCGTTTGTACTTTTACTCTAACATGTCAAGGTGAATGTTTTTTGTGAAGGTTAAAATATGAGTCGAGGGTGCAATATAGTAGAATAAGGGTGAAGGCAAACTGCAGACTAGAATTTGATTAACAAACGGCTGAACCGATTTCGATCAAACATAGCTAAGAACACTCCCGACTAATGCACCTTTCAAACAAAAAAAAAACTAAATCAAAATCGGTTCATCCGTTCGGGAGCTACGATGCCACAGGCAGACACACACACACACACACAGACACGCCAAACATATAACACCCCGTCGTTTTTGCGTCGGGGGTTAAAAACCAGAAATTATTCTTCAGCGTTGTTAGAGAGAGGATTATTTTTTGCTTCAAGAAAGCTCTTCTTAGAACAATGTTCCTTATCGCGGGATGACAAGAAAAGCCGAGAAGAAATGAAACGCGTCTTGAAAAACCGTAAGAGGAAGAGAGAATGAAGGAGACCGATAACTAATCATGTGTATGTATGTATATATACATATGAAAAAAAATAAAATAAAAAAATTATAAAAGAATTTCGTTTCAAATGCGTGTCCCGCAACATGTTTTTTTGTGTTCTGTAGCACTATAAGCATAGCAGTAGGCGCCATGACACTACTTTATCTACTAGTTCGTTCACACCAGTCCGTAATCTCCTCATGTCCTTATTATTCATCGTAGAAAATAAAGTACCTGCGAGTAATAAGGTTTTTAAGCTATTGCATAGCTTTTATCGCGGGCTTTGAGCGCGGCAACCAAATCAAAAAATTCTGTAACGAAAATAAAACCTAACATCCCCCACTCCGCCTACCATGTAGCTCGGTCGAACGTTCGCTTATCGTGTATCTATATGGCACGATTTTACGAAGCTCGCACGATGCAATAGCTTTACCGCGGCAGTCCCCGAGTGCCACACTTTTTTTTCACCTTGACACGAGTATTAGTGACAGAATAACAAGAAAATAAATAAATGAATTATTTTTCAAATTGGCAATAAGTCAAATATAAATATTAAAATCAAAAAATCATCATTATCATTTAGATAAATCCTGTTTTACGTAGTTTTCCCTATTTTTACAAAAAATATTTAGTTTTGAATTAAGGTGGCAGATAGTCTTTATTATCTGCAGGCACCTTATTATTATCACACAATGTCGAAACATTGAAATTTTCTGTATAAACATGCGATGCAGAAAAATTTACCATTACAATTTTTCTTAAACCCGAGCTTGCCAACTCAGTCAAATCGAAACCATATGGAGTTTTACTTTATTACTATTTGGCATTGGATCAGCATCTGTAAACGATAAGGTGAATTAAATGTAGGTTAAGATGGTACGCGGGTATTGTTTCCTTCATACGGACAACCCAGTTGGCCAATGGTCTCCATGCCGGACTGCCAAACACAGGCTTGCGGGTTCGATTCCCGCCTCAAACATGTATTTATGCTTAGATATTTGTCTGTGGTCTGGTTGTTTCTGTGTGTTATAAGTATATATTTACAAAAGAAAAGTATATAAGTAGAATATCCGTTGTCTAGCACCTATAACACAAGTCTAGTTACTTAACTTGGGGCTAGATGGCGATGTGTGGAATGGTCTGCAACGGTCTGCAATATTTATTTCTCTATTTTCTTCTTGAATAATGCTTCTAGCTAAAGCAATCATTTTTTTTCTTCAATGAAACGAAGATTTATTGCACCCTGTTTTCCTTTTTTCTAACAACTAATTAATATAGGAAAAATATGTTCCTCTAAAAACCAAAAGTGAAAAAGGAAATCACAGAGCAATCCTTAGTTTAATGAAAAAAGAACGATTGCTTAAGAGACATCGTTCAGAAGGCTAATAGGTACATTGGAGAATGGTCTTTCTGGGCCTGGAGGCCTCATGAAACGAGTCATATATCAAATGAAAGGTGGTTTCAAGAGGAACATTTTATTGTATGACCACTTTTTCAAATTAGTTGTGAGATCGGAGTTATAGGTCATTAATGATAGGTGATCGATTCACTCTCCGTACACCAGTAGGGAGTATTAACGCCTTAATAGAATCAAATGTAGCCATCGTATAGCAATGAGTCATATATCAAATGATAGGTTATTTCAAAAGGAATAATTTAATGTATGATGATTTTTAAAATTATTTTTATTTTTAGTGTTATAGGCCATTTATGCTAAGTAGTAGGTATAGGTGACTGAGGTCTTCTCTTGTGCAATGCAAAAGCTTGATTAGAACCAGATGTTGGTCTCCTCATGAAACGAGGCATATATCAAATGAAAGGTGGTTTCAAGAAAAACATTTTATTTTAAGACCACTTTTTCAAAATAGTTGTGGGTTCGGAGATATAGGTCATTAATGCTAGGTGGTCGTTTCACTTGCGAGTTTTCTCCGTATACCGCTAGGGAGTATTAACGCCTGAATAGAACCAGATGTACCCATCATATAGCAACGAGTCATATATCAAACTAGCAGCGCTCCGCGGTTTCACCCGCGTAACTACGTGCGTAATATCGAAATATAAAATAGTCTAAACCCTTATTCAACAATGGACTATGCAACATAAAAATATTTTTTTTCTATCCGAACCAATAGTTTCTGAGATCAGAGCGTTCAAACAAACAAAGAAACACTTTGTATGCTAAGTAGTAGGTATAGGTGACTGAGGTCTTCACTTGTGCAATACAGATGCTTGGTTAGAAGCAGATGTTGCCCTCCTCATGAAACGAGTCATTTATAAAATGAAAGGTGGTTTTAAGGGGAACCATTTTATTGTAAGACTATATTTTCGAAATAGTAGTGGTTTCGTAGTTAGAGATCGATAAATGTACTTAAGTAAGTATTCAGTTGTATCAGAAATAGTTGTCGTGATTTAGTCATCACTACCTAATACTATTTAGTGGCATAGCAGGCTGATAAAAAGCATGATGCTTATCGTAACCGAGATATAAGTTATGATACCTAAGTAGGATTATAAATAGGTTCAATGTCCTGCAAACCACACAAGAAAAGAATGCTCACGTCTCGTGACGGGTCTTGTACAATAGGTATAATAATGATACCACATACCTTTCTACGAGTACCTATCGTGCGTTTCTTTTGTTACTGCAATAATATCTATTCAGATTTTCCTGTTTGGGGACTAGGTATTTTTCTAATCGACTAAATCGATTGTGATGAAACTCGGTATGGAAATTGTTGGAGACCTAGATTAACAAAAAATATTATTTTAACTCGATATTCCCACTGAATAGAGACTAACGCTGATGCAACTATGAATCTTCGTTATCAATTTCATTGAGAGGAATAATTTTCAAGGGTTATGCCTTTCGACTCAATAATAAAAGTGCGGGGTGGTGGTCCAACCATGGAGCCCATTAAGCGGGAGTCGAAAGGAATAATCCTATATTTCATTAATTCTGTATTCACAATCCGCGTTGAACCACCGCACACTTGGGCCTCCAACTATAGGTCGTGGTTCAACTTTTTAAATAGTTGGACCACGGGACTGTTCAGAGTCCCGTTGGACATTCATGACGCGAAGTCTGAAGATTTAAATTATTTCGTTAAATAACAGAACACGGTTTGTCGAGAAAATATTATTTACACAAAATACGCAATAATGAATGAAAAACCACATTAAACTTAACACAAAAACATAATAAAATAACAAAAGACATTACTAACTAAAATGTTTAAAATAATTAAAAATGCATTTGCTGCATTAGCTGCATCTGCATAAGCTATTGCATACCTTTTATCGCGGGCTTTGAGCGCAGCGCAATCAAGAATAAAACCTAACACCCCCGACTCCACCCACCATGTAGCTCGGCCGAGCGTTCGTTTAAGTGTATGTATATGGTACGAAGCTCGCACGATGCAATAGCTTTACCGCGGCAGTCCCCGGGTGCCACACATTTTTTTTTAAATAAAGGAACAACACTGACCGTACGGTCGTATAAAGCCACATCAGCAACATCACGACAGGGCACTGGCGGCGGCGCAGCATGGTCATACGACGCTTTGGCCATTTTCATCTTTACATTTATTTTGTTTAATAAGATAATAATATCTTGAACTAAATATATATCGACTTGAATTCGATTACTGAGAAAAAACCTACTAAGTACTAAACTCTGGCAATATACAGAAGCCGTGCGAAGCTATGATTTGACATGAAAGTTGTCAGTGAAAGCGATTTTCCCTATGGCTGAAAGTTTTACTTTCAACACGCTCGTTAGGCACCTTCGGAGTATGAATAATGAAGAGTACCTTTTGTTTTTTGAAGATACCTAGTCCAAAAAAGATGATTTTGCTTTGTCGGAACTTATTGATTGCAATAGGTTCCGACAAAGCAAAACCATCAACATCAAAATGGCTTGCGTATGGCTTGCGTATTTGTGACTCGTGATGGTACCTATACCTCGGTTACGATAAGCATCGTGCTTTTTATCAGCCTGTTGTGTCACTAAATAATGCTAAATAGTGATGTCTAAATCACGACAGACATTGTCAACAATTTCTGATACTACCGAATATACTTAAGTACATTTAACGATCTCTTACTTCGAAACCACTAATATTTCGAAAAAGTAGTCATTCAATAAAATGTTTCCCTTAAAACCACCTTTCATTTGATATATGACTTGTTTCATGAGGAGGGCAACATATTCTGTTTATAGCCAAGCATCTGCATTGCATAAGGAAAGACCTTAGTCACCGATATCTACTAATTAACAGAAATGACCTATAACCCCTAAAATAAAAATAATTTTTAAAAGTCATGATACACTAAATTATTTCTCTTGAAATAAACTATTATTTGATATAATATGACTCATTACTATACGATGGCTACATCTGATTCTATTCTGGTGTTAACCCTAGTGGTGTACGGAGAAAGTTCGCAAGTGTACCGACCACCTACCATTATTAACCTAAAACTTCGAATCCACAACTATTTTGAAAAAGTGGTCATATAATAAAATGTTTTTCTTGAAACCACCTTTCATTTGATATATGCCTCGTTTTATGAGGAGTGCAACATCTGGTTCTAACCAAGCGTTTGTATTGCACAAGGGAAAACCTCAATCACCTATACCTACTACTACTTAGCCTATAACGGCCTATAACTCTAAAAATAAAAAAAAAAATTGAAAGTCATGATACACTGAATTATTTCTCTTGAAATAAACTATTATTTGGTGTATGACTCATTACTGTACGATGGCTACATCTGATTCTATTCTGGTCTTAACACTCCCTAGTGGTGTACAGAGAAAATTCGCAAGTGTACCGATCACCTACCATTATTGACCTATAACTCTGAATCCACAACTATTTTGAAAAAGTGGTCTTAAAATAAAATGTTTTTCTTGAAACCACCTTTCATTTGATATATGCCTCGTTTCATGAGGAGACCAACATCTGATTCTAATCAAGCTTTTGCTTTGCACAAGAGAAGACCTCAGACACCTTTACCTACTACTTAGCATAAATGGCCTATAACTCTAAAAATAAAAATAATTTTAAAAATCATAATACATTAAATTATTTCTTTTGAAATAACCTATCATTTGATATATGACTCATTGCTATACGATTGCTACATTTGATTATATTAAGGCGTTAATACTCCCTACTGGTGTACGGAGAGTGAATCGACCACCTATCATTAATGACCTATAACTCCGATCTCACAACTAATTTGAAAAAGTGGTCATACAATAAAATGTTCCTCTTGAAACCACCTTTCATTTGATATATGACTCGTTTCATGAGGCCTCCAGGCCCAAGCTCTGTACATTTTTTCCCATTCTCCTTTGTATGTTTTGAAAAAAGGTTTGGAGTTAAAAATAATCCTCTCACTATAGACGCTAAAATAATTTCTTGGTTTTAGTAATTATAATAAATAATAAGCAGTATTCTTTATATTTGAGATTAAGATTTCTTACTAAAACTAAGAAATTATCCTCTATAGCATCTTTAAGGAGAGGATTATTTCTGGCTTAGAAGAAACTTTTTTCTGTGTGGAGAAAGCTCTGTTAGGGGGTACTAGTTAAGACTACAACAGGTTCTAGGTAGTAACAGGTACTTTTTCAATTTACAAATAATTTATAGGTTTACATTTGAGTTTCTAAAGTTTTTATCGTAGCACATTTGGATAAAGCATTCGATCACTCGATACGAGTTGGCACTATGCTCAAAGCCTCGGTAATGTGTTTACTGTGTAGGAACATGTATTTACGATTGTCTGGTGTCCGGTAAACATGTGTTTCAGCTGAGGTTTGTGAATATAATTATAGGTTTTCCACCCTAGCTGCTGGGGATTGCACCCTAGTAGCTGGGTAGCTTCAAACGTGGGTGGCAAGCTTACCGGTATTACAAGCGGAGCTTTTGACGTGTTTCCTCGCACTTCCCTCCTGAAAATTGCAATAAAAATGAATACAATGTTTCACTGAGGGCCTAGTTACACGAAAGGCGGATAGACTTGGCACTGAGACTTGGTACCCATAGTGCTAAAAAGCTCAAGTAAGTACATTCGATTCTTTAAAAACAGGACGACTACGCAGAGGCGGCTCGTGAATGTTTTGGGCGCTGAGATAATACTACATAGGGGCATACCTAATTAGGTATGACCCCTCAACTTATTGACCGATGTACTAACTTCGTACAGGTAGTTACAGTTTAATTTTTGTATACAAAAAACCTTCGCACCTACTACAAATAGGCAGAACTATCAATGTTCAGTGACCAGGTATAGAAGTCAGGTCACAGTCGCTCTGCATGAGCTGACCATTTTGGCCTGCATGTCTATTGTTTTCAATGGAGGCTTTTGTGTCCACGGGGCTCTAGGCTGCAGCCCAAAATGTCCCCTGCGACTACGACAATAAAATAGATAATTAAAGACTTCATCTGAACTTATTCTATGAAACTTTTTAACTCTACTCCACGGAAGTAAGAAGGATTATTTTATATTCCATTTATTTTCTCTCCTTTTCTTATTATAAAACATTTATCTCTGAGGGAAATGCTAAGTGAAATGTTATTTGCAATTGTAATTTACAACGATGAATTTTCATTTAATTATTGTAACTATGTTTTCCCGGCAAGCTTTCGGCAGTAGGTGCCTATAAAGTTGAGTTTGAATTAATCAAATGTTTATACAAATACTCCAACGAAATACTTAACGTCGAAGAAAAGGAGGTATTTGACGAGAAGTATTTTCTAATGTTTCGCGAATTGAACTCTTAATCAATACATATCAAATTCTTTGTCCTGAATGACTGACTGACTGACGGATCAACGCACAGCTTAAACCGCTGATCGTAGAGACCAGAAACTTGGAGGGTATGTTCTTTGTATGACGTACGCATCCGATAAGAAAGGATTTTGAAAAATTCAAACCCTACGCGGACGAAGTTGCGGGCGAAAGCTAATGAAACTATTAAGTTACTTCCCGCTCGTTAATACTCTGAGGTTAACACTATTAACGACAGGGAATGTTTTGTTTCAATCGTTAACAGTGTTGATTTTTGAAGTGAAAACTTCTTTAGCGGCGTTGAGCACTTTTTCTGTAATGGGTATAAAATATTAAACTCGCGTCACGACACGTGACCTGATCGAAAAAGCGTAAGACGGATGGAGAGTAGACAGCTATCCCCTCTCTACGGCGCGGCGAAAGTGTTAAATTTTTAATGTAATATAAATTGTCATGTTTGTTTACGATAGCGCAATAAATGAATATTGTATTCTACCACATAAATGATAGTACTTTTATACTGATAAAGCAATTGGTGCAAAATTATTCCCTAACCATTCCAAAATATCAAACATGCTCATGCTCAACGTTAATAATCAAGTTTTCACTTCTGCCGGCACTCCCGGAGTGCAACCCGTTTTTTTTTTGCAATTGTTCACCCCTCGTTTCGAGTCTAGGAGTCTACTGAATCACTTTAGTTGGGTCGTTCTTTGGTCAGTGGAAGCACGAGCTGACTGATCTTTGGAACATCGCCTAACAACACCACCAATGTTATTAAAAACAGGATATTTATCATAGTTTTTTGGTGTTCAACTCACTCACGCAAAGCCAGGTAGTCCGGTACTGTCGCATCTTACTATCAAGATCTAGAAAATTCCAGCCTCGTGAAAATGATGCTAGTAACACCATCGCAATAAATAAACAGAAACAATAAAGCTATTACGTCGTGCGAGCTTCGTACAGTCGTACTATATACGTACGTTAAGCAAACGCTCGGCCGAGCTACATGGTAGGCGGAGTGGGGGGTGTTAGGTTTTATTTTCGTTACGGAATTTCTTGATTCGGTCGCCGCGATCAAAGCCCGCGATAAAGCTATGCAATAGCTTAAAAACATGGTAAAATTTCCATTTTTAAAAACTTTAGTACGAAAAATAACCATGGTAGGTAAAAATCCTTTATCGCCCAGTTATTTATGAAAAGTGCAAGGCTCTTGACGTCACCAATCGCCTTATGTTTAATTTCCGCTGTACACAATCAACGAGGCACCATACTGCAGCCATACCAGTACCATTGTTTCCCAACACTGCACGTTTCATCGAGGGCCATCAACTCGAGCCCTCGCTCGCCATGTTGCCTCCCCATAAACGAGCACCCTTCAGCGACAACCCGGTATCGATTGCACGTTATTAAAATTTTCGCCTCCTTTATACTTTGTTGAAAGGATTTTGAAATGAATTCTGGCGCTTGTAAATTATAAAGGAAAAGTTCGCAATCTTAGGCTGGAAATTTTTTGAAGAATACCTTTCTAAAGTTAGAAGAGATGAAATTAGAAGAATCTAGGCGCAAGCGGAATGTTATGAATTGCCTGAGTCTGTCTTTCCGTGACGTGTACAATTTGGAGGTCTTCACGGAATATCGACTGCATAATTGCAGCCCCCGGTAGAGTTCTAAAATTTCTGTTATTGGCATGTTTTCATTTGAATAATTTTTATTTGATAAATTGATGAGTTAGAAGACTTTAAACTTTAACTAAAGCAGATGTCTAGAATCTTGCTAGTGTTGAAAATATTCTTATAACAGCCGTTTTGGAACTTTACGGTGGGTTTGCAATTATGCAGCCGATCGTACCTTCTAGACGCGACACAGCATCGTTACTTACCATCAGGTGAGATAGTGTTCAAATATATCTAAATTGTATAAAAAAAATGTTATTTACCGTTATTGGCTATCTGATTTATATTTTTGTTTCTAGTTTGTAGTATTAGCTGTGGGTGTTCCTAAGATAATAAAATAAATAAATAAATAAAAATACTCTTCTTTTCGTTTATCCGTAATCGGGTAAAAAGAAAAACTTATAGTCGATTTGGTGCAGGTAGAAAGATATTTAGGTATACATTTAATTAGAAACTAGGATATTTCTTATTTCACATTAAGGTGAAAGGGTACCCGCGCTCTCTCCATACAAACGTAGTCGACTGTTTCCTCCCTGGATAATGACACTAGAGCAAATATTTTTGCGGCATAAAACCTATAACTGCCATGACTATTCCCCTATGTCTTGGTTTTTTTCGATTAAGATTTTAATTTATTTAAATTAAGATTTTAAAAACAAAAAAAACATAGGGGCATGGTCAATATGGTCATGGCAGTTATAAGTTTTATGCAACAAAAATATTTGCTCTAGTGTAATTTATCCAGGGAGAAAATAGTCGACTACGTTTGTATGGAGAGAGCGCCCGGTACCCTTAAAGCACTCTTAAAGCTTAATGTAGTACCAGAAATGACGATCCTAATATTTCAAGTTCTCAATAACCGAATCTCAAGTTCGTCCAGATAATCTATTCATTATAAAACACCATCGAAAAACGGAAATTCTGCAGCCAGAAATAGTCAGAATGGCATTGACGTGGAAAAGCTCTTTAAGCACTAATAAAAGTTGATGATAATAGTTATTGTGTTCAGAGACTATTTTGTCCGCAATAACTTCTTATTACAGGATACCGAGTACCTAAGAACAAATAGATTTAAATTACAATGGTATAGAGAACATCACCCCCGAACAACACCTCTTCGTCGTTTATTCCCAGTTGACTTTGCGTATAATTAATTTATTTTGTGTTATTTTTAATTCCGAGTATTTTAGGGCTACTTGCAGATAATCAAAGCCACCTACCACCTTAATTAAAAACTAAATATTTGGTAAAAATAGGTAAAGCTATTTAAAATAGAAGTAAATATTTGCTTTATTGTCAATCTGATTGATTTATTAATTTTACTTGTCGTTTTGTCAGTAATATCAAGGTTTTTAAAAAACCTTGATATGTTTGTACGGTATAATTTGTATACTGCCAGTATTTAATTCGTGATATTATAAATTTAAGATAATCCTGAATTTGATCCTTCGTAACTTTCAGGCGGCTAAACCGATTACGATCAAACATAGCTAAGAACACTACCGACTAATTCACCTTTCAAACTAAATCAAAATTGGTTCATCTGTTTGGGAGCTACGATGCCACAGACAGACACACACACAGCCACGTCAAACTTATAACACCTCGTCATTTTTGCTTCGGGGGTTAAAAACCTGTATCGCGCAATCATTTTTTTCTACCGGAGCTATGAGGCTTGCGAATGTCTAGATTGCTAAAATCATCATGGACGTAAAATGCTCACTTTAAAAAAAAATCGCTTGTCAATACATACCGTTCTAAACTAAGCAACTAAACTCGTGTCATGATGACCAGGGAATTGATGAACTACGTACTAATTTAGAGTATTTTTCTTTTGTAAATATCCACGCTACAGTGATAATTTAGGAGACTATTTTAAAAGGCGATTAGATGTTCACTCTACCTTTGGCTAGAGTGAACAGTAAAATCATTATAATTGGGTTGGAGAAACACCTGCGCTACCAGCCTAATCAAATAAGTACTTAACATGTTTACATAAACAAGTATTATAACTTAAAAGCTTTGTAAGTAGAAGCTTACTTGTTGTTTACGTATATAAGTTAGAGATGTGCGAAGTGAGAGAGAAGAGAACAAGATGTATCTTTGCGGCTTTCCGAAAAGCTCTCAAAGCTGTCACCTATCTATAGGTACCTACGTAAGGAAGATATATCTACGAGTATCTATATACGGTCGTATGTTTCCACTTTTATCTTCTTTTGTTTCCATTTCGATTGGTTTTTGTTTTCATTTCAACCGTCTTTAGCTTCCATTTTGATCGTCTTTAGCTTCCATTTTGATCATCTTTTGTTTCTATTTCAATCGTCATTTGGTTTCACTTTGATCCCCTTTTGTTTTCACTGTAAGTTAGGAAGGAACACAATTTAATGCTAGGCTAAAAAGACTAAATAAATAAATAAAAAATCTTAATTTTTTACTATTTCTAAACCTCACCCACTGCTTTTTATCCCGATACCGCAGGTCGCTGCTAGAAAGCAATAAAATTTTCAAACTACTCATTGAAATTTAATAAAAGTTAAAAGGTGAACCGTGTTCCCGTACAACTTTGTAGTTGAACTATTTCCCGTTCAGATGAAAAACCGATAAAACTAGAATTACAGCGATTGCCTCTCTGAATTGCGTTTTAAAATTGCATCAGTTTCGAAGTGTTTGCTCCTACAAAATGGGGATTAAATTTAAACATCTGCGGGATTTTTTATTTGACGTCATTTAACAATAATAGGACTATTTTTGCTATGTGAACTACTATTTTATAAAGAAGAATGCACAAAAGGTGCCTCTTAATGGCGTCGTGTCAAAACTTGTCATAGGTATATATTTAAATAATGGGACTGCTATATGATTTTTATGTTTTTTTTTCTCGGTCTGAAACCGCTTTTATTCGCAGTTTTTCTGACAACCTTTCTATGACATAACTATAACAAAAGGATAATTTCTAATACACCGCGGATAACACCAGCATCTAGCCACAAGCTAAGCAACTAGACTTGTGTTATAGAGGCTAGACAACGGATAGACTGTTAATTACAAATACTTTTCTTTTGTAGAAAAATGATGGGAATTTCCATTTTAAAAAAAGTAAAGTAGTCCAGGATATAAATCAATGCAAGTAATAAATTCTGCAGTTGTTTTTTTTCGTAGAATCCACTTACTTATTCAAAGCCTTATGCTACTTTTATCACTATCTACTGTAAGAACTAAAACCCCACTGCGGTCAATGGAAAAGAAATGAGTTTTACAAAAGCTTTTTTCCAACTTATTCTTAGAAAAAAAAGAAGAAGAAAAGGCTAAAAGAAAATAAAATTGAACAGAAACGGTAAAAGTAAGAAAGAGTGCCATTAAAGCCAAGTTTAGCCGAGTCTTTTGTTCTCCGCTATAATGATTTAGTGAAACCATTTAGGAGAGGTCCGTGAAACTAAATGTTCATCAGTTTTCATTTGTTCTACGTGATGATTATCGCGATTAGTCGTGGTTATTTCACTTGTTTTACTAGGTGAGACAGTTATGAGGGTAAATAAAGATTAATTTCTGATCTGGGTGTTTCTGTATGCGTCATAAGTCCACTATCAGTTTTCTACAATAATACTATACACCAGTGTTGGACTTACGACCTTCTTCTACGTTACACACATACATAAATACTTGAATTAAAAGTATTCAGTGTAATTATTATTTACAACATGTTAGCTATGTCTTTAGTTGGCCGAGTGGTCTAAGCCGCCACCCGCTACACCAACCGACGTGGGTTTGATCCACAGGTTACGTTGTTATAATGTTTAAATAGTGCTGCATAGGATTATAAACGTTACGATGGGCAGGGACTTTTAACCATTGATGGTACCTATAGTAAGTATTAGTATTCTATCCATTGTCTGGTTACCATAACAGTAGCCTAGTAGCTTAGCTTAGGGCTTGATGTCGCTCGCTGTGTAAAGTAACCAAAACCATAAAAAAAACATTTGAACATGTTCCATTAATTCAAAATATGAACATGTTTATCTAATGATTTAATCCCAGAATATGAGGAGGCTCACAGATAAGCGACGCTCGCTGATCGTTTACGGTCGTGCGGGTTAAGCAACGCCTGGCGCGGTCTTTACTTCTATGTGTGGCCAATTAGAAGTGTGGCAAAAATGTGTTTTCGTGAGCCCCTCCGTGCTTGGAAAGGCACGTTAAACTGTTGGTCCGTGTTACCTCTAGTAGCAGTTGTTACATCAAGTTAGAGACCTTAAGGCGATCTACAAACTCTAACAATAGGTGAGCCACACCACTATACGAGAAGAAGAAGATCCCAGAATACTACTAGCTATGATATTGATGATTTCTATTCAAGTTTGAGTATCAAGTGATCCCTTTTCAGAGCAGCAGCATCAAGAGTAAAAATAGCCTTAATGATAGCCGACCTCCGGTAGGAGATGGCACCTCAAGAAGAAGAAGTTTGAGTAAAATTTCTGTATTACCTAGCATTAATCAGCGTAGTAAGTAATTAAAACTAGTAGCAAACAATCTGAAACAGACTGCAAGATAACTGGTAACAGAGTTAGGCGGAGTCTAAACAAACAATGAATTGTCATAACTGAGCGTCCATTGTAATCCAAAGTTTCATTAATTTAGCTTGTTAGCTGCCTCAGACGCTGAGCTTTGATTTAAACAAACATTATTTGGACAATACAAGTATTTTATTGATAAAACAATGCTTAAATTGCCAAAGCATTGTTTTATTTAATACCTACTTACCTATAGACTGACGTTAACTTATTTGTTACTTAGCATAACGTCAAACCTCCGTGGTTTTTATATGTTAAGTAGACCTATGTTTGTGTATGATTGTTAATATGATAAATAAATTTAAAAAAAAACCTTGATGGACTTGTTCTGCATCTATATAGTTTCACCTTCGTGCTCCAACTGATAATATTTGAGTAGGTACAATCATGATGACAATTTCAATTACATACGCTTCGTTGGTGTAAAAAAAACAAAAGACAATCGAAACGGAAACGAAAGACAATCGAAAAAAGAAACAAAAGATTGTCGAAAAAACAAACAAAAGACGATCGAAAAGAAAATCATAACAATAATAGGCATAGGGGGTGATTCAGCCGTGGGTCGCGGCCAAATTTACACCATCTCAAATGAGTGGTGGTAAATCAGGCCGAATCTACGGGACAGTTTTTCACTGACAAAAAATGTGATAGTACCTATAGTAAGTAGGTACAATTGGCACAATCAAAATCAACACGAAATTTGTGCTTGAAATAAAGGATGCTTTTTTTTACAAATTCTTATCATTACGGTATCATTAATTATAAATTGCAACTCCAAAATTTTTGCACCGCTGCTCGATGTGAACTCGCCGCAGTGCTTAATTTAGCCAAAAACCCTATCATATCGTAGGTAAATATTGTAATTAATGAACGGAGTTATCCAACGAAACAGAGCTCCATGCTCCATCATTAGTCATGCTCAGTAAATAAAGCCAATTTATCTGGAAACTTTGACCATTAACCGTGCCATGTATCGACTATATAACTTACAACATGGTTTAAATTGGATATCGGCCATCGCCAGTAGGTATAAAGTGTTGTGCACACTAGTGTTCCGAACGTAGAAAATCACAGCTACCGATAGGCCTCTATCATGGCGCTTGGCTCGGAGTAATACTATCGCTAGGCGATATTATAACTTTAGATTCTAAGCTTCAGTGGGGCCCGCATGTGGAAGCATTGTCCAATAGACTTAGTTCTGCCGCTTACGCCGTTAAGAAAATTCGCGAATACACGGACATTGAGACTGCTCGCCTAGTCTATTTCAGCTACTTCCACAGTGTCATGTCGTATGGCATCCTGCTGTGGGGGTGTGCTGCAGATATTGATACTATTTTCATATTGCAAAAGAGAGCTGTCCGAGCTATCTACAAAATGGGCCCCGCAGGGAATCACTTAGAGAAAAATTTAAAGAGATAAAAATATTAACGCTCTATTCACAATATATTTACGAAAACTTGCTACACGTTCACAAAAATCCTGAAATTTTTCGTAAAAATAGCGATAATCATAATTTCAACTTAAGAAATAAGAATGAACTGACCGTGCCCGGTAGTAGGCTCCGGAAAATAAGCAGGTCTTTTAATAGTACATGTGTTGCTCTATTATAATAAATTACCCAAAGATGTATATGACATCATGTCCATTAGCAGGTTCAAAACTTTTATAAAGCATAAATTGTGCAGTAAGGCGGACTATGATACTTCGTCTTACCTTAATGATAACAACCCATGGACGTGACTTAATTGCTCCATTTCAAATAATACTTTCAAAAATTTGTAATATTGACCTTTGTGAGCGTGATCACTTTAAAAAAACCCATGAGTTTCTTGTGCCTTCTTCTCATTGGTGGGCGCGTTCCGAAGGCACACATCCTAACTTAGTTTTTAAGACGTTTTTCAAGTGGTCTATGTACAATTGTATTAAGCATCCAAAGATATTAAAAATTTTGACTTTGATAATATCAATAGAATTGCATGTTGTATGTAGTTGTTGTTTTGAAAACATTCGATACTATCGATTTCTCGGTACTATTGATTATTGCCTATATTACAGAACTGCCCCCTGATTCACAAACCCTCGGAAGGCTACCGAAACGTATAAAACTGAAAAGACAAGGATAGCAACACGTCAAAAGTCGCTTGAGTGAAAGAGCAGCAAATTTTTTTGTCACTACATACAATGCATGATATCACTTGCGTCTTGAAAATTAATTATTATTTATTAAATATAATTAAATTAAGCTATATAAAATCGAATCGATATAATTTACCGATAATATTATTATGCATTATGCTATCGATAGTACTATTCTTCTCCTTCTGTCATGTCAAAGAATTAAATGTAATTTGCCCAAAATTTACGACGGATCATATAATCGTATCTAATACTTTGTTCAAGTCTTCCGCTGAACATCTAGTAGGACACACAAGCAGGCCATGAGGTAAATTGCATGGCCACGAAACTATTGATTTTTAATGAAATATCGTTAGTGGACTATCTATTGACAGCACTAATGTGACTGACGCTATACTGTTCCGGGGACGGATTTTTTTATAATGTTCTAGATTCTATGTTAAATAGACCCCGCGGACGCGGTCTCTGCGTTGCATATAAACTAAAAAATTACAAAAAAACTTCGCCCCAGGCACACTCCCGGTACAGCCGCAAAATAAAAATAAATAAATAAAATAATTTATTGCAGTAACCAATAGAACTTAGATACAAACATAGTTGTGGGAGCCACCTTTTAATTAAAAAAATACTTGCGTTAGATGGCCTCAATGTTCATGAATGTCGCCTATCAACATTCTACCTTCGATAGTATATATTAATTTAATCAATATAATAATCAATAGTATCGATAGGTTATCGATACTATCGATAGCATGATGCATGGTGCTAATCCTCAGCGTGAACGGCGCTTTACGTTGTATACCCTCGTCAAAGGGTTGATATATTGGCTCTCTATACCGGAGTACCTAGCCACGATCGAATATATTATGTTAAAACATGCGCCTTTCTATGTATTTAAAAACTTGAAAGAAAGAAAAACATTTATTTAGTGCAGGCACACGACAACTTTAAAATTAACACACACAAAGAAATAGGTAACTTAAACAACGAAAAAATAAAGAAAGAAACAAGAATATTTAGGAGGCCATGTGCTGCCCCAAATGGGTCGACCTCAGCTGTAAGCCATAGTCAAGCGAACTAGTTCTCTGACTGCTAGGTCTACCCGTTCTTGAGAAAATCGGCGATGACCTATGGTGGTGACACACGAACCTTTTGTACCGAACCCTAAAAATAGAGAAAAAAAAACGTGCGGCACCCGGGGACTGCTGCGGTAAAGCTATTCATGGTGCGAGCTTCGTACAGTCGTACCATATACATTATACATACACGTTAAGCGAACGCTCGGCCGAGTTACATGGTAGGCGGAGTGGGGGGTGTTAGGTTTTATTTTCGTTACGGAATTTCTTGATTCGGTCGCCGGCTCAAAGCCCGCGATAAAAGCTATAGCTTAAAATCTCTTTTGTTCAAAATAGGTACCAGTCAGAGAACTAGTTCTGTGGTAACGATAGTTTTACTTCGCTTGGCCCTTCATTGAAGAAGACTTGAAAAAGTTAGAAATTGTAATCGGTTCACTTGTTACTTCGCTTTATAACTAAAAAAATATAAAAATAAAATAAACCGATCCTGACATGGTCAAAAACATGAAATTCCATTCGCATTATAACTTAAAAAATGGACAGTTGTTTCTGATAGATTAATCCATTTGAATCAAAACCGTAATTTATAGTTGGCTGCCATTTGGCTGCAGTTAGTAAAACCGGCCAAGTGCGAGTCGGAATCGCGCATAAAGGTTTTCGTACAATTATACTCTGTTTATAATATTTGTCGTTATAGTAAAAACAGAAATAGGTTCCGTGCCCGGTAGTAGGCTCCGGAAAATAAACAGGTCGTTTAATAGTACATGTGTGCTCTATTATAATAAATTACCCAAAGATGTATATGACATGTCCATTACCAGGTTCAAAACTTTTATAAAGCATAAATTGTGCAGTAAGGCGTACTATGATACTTCGTCCTACCTAAATGATAACAACCCATGGACTTGACTTTAGTTGCTCCATTTCAGATAACACTTTCAAATATTTGTAATATTGACCTTTGTGAGCGTGATCACATAAAAAAATACCCATGAGTTTCTTACATTCATATAACACCCGCTTTGGAGCTCTACGGTGGATCTGCAATTATGTAGCCGACTACATCATTGGTGAAAATTTCAACTGTCTAGCTATCACGTTTCATGAGATACAGCCTGGTGACAGACAGACAGACGGACCGTGGGGTCTTAGTAAAAAGGTCCCGTTTTTACCCTTTGGATACGGAACCCTAATAATATTGTTGGTACTATGCCGGTGCCATTTTAATTTGTGAAGCATGAGCTATTTTTACAGCGGGCTGCAATTCGTTCATTTTTATTGTAAAATGGACATCGTGCCGCGCTGCCCTGCCCGTTGCATGCAAGCTCACCAACTATGCTCGGTGCACAGATGGGACTTTTTTTTATTTGAGATATATTGGTTTCCTGATTTTTTTATTTGAGATATGTGGATGTTGGCATAGAAGACTTATACAATGTATTTGGAAAGGGCGTTGTTCTAGAGGCTTAGTCAAACAACCTTTGTTTCACAACTTTTACGAATATTTTGGGGTTATGTTTTACTCAAAAATCAGCTGTTTCTTAGAGTTAGAGGTCATTGACCTTTTAGTTTTATAATGTGCTTATTGAGTATCGACTATTATTTTAAACATTAATGATTTTAATTGCCGAAAATAGATGATTTTCCAGTACTTACCTATTCCTTATTCCTCATATATATATTAACGAATTACCATCAGTTACTAATCATCTAACTGTTATGTTTGCAGACGATGCAACAGTGTTCATTTCCAAAAATAATATGACCCACACAGAATTTGAAAAAGAAATTAACGAAAATCTAAATTTGTTAATAAATTGGTTAAACAATCTAAATCTAAGAGTAAATATAGATAAAACCATGTTCATGCAATTCAAAAGTTACAGAGCAAAACCTCAGAAAATTAATATTCTCCATAATAACACAAATGTTGTCGAAGTTGCCGAAACTAAATTCCTTGGAGTTATTATTGACTGTCATTTAAATTGGAAATCACAAATTAAAAAAGTAAATAACATTTTGTCAAAATATTGTTACAGTTTATCAGTTATAATTAATATATCTTCCAGGAACATAGTAAAAACTGCGTACTATGGTTATGTTTATCCTCATTTAAGCTACGGTATTATCTTTTGGGGCAATTCTACCGAAGTGCAGTCAACATTTAGGTTACAAAAAAGATGTCTTCGAACTATGTACAATTTACAAGAAACAGACACTTTACGTCACATTTTTAAAACCGAAAATATCTTAACTCTAACTTGTATTTATATTTTAGAAATCTGTCTGTTCGTGAAAAACAACAAAGAATATTTCTTTAGCATAATTTCATCCAGGTCTCAAAGTCAACGAAATAAACACAAATATAACATACTTATACCTCAAGTCAATAACAGTTTATTTTATAAGAGTTCATACTATACAGCTATTAAAATTTACAGTCACCTACCGTTGCACTTGAAAGAACTCAATGGTGTCATTTTCCATAAAAAACTAAAATCCTGGTTAATATCTAAGGTTTTTTATAGCTTATCGGAATTTTTCGATGATGACGAAAAACAATAGATTACCTACTAATTTAGTAAAATGATTTAAGTTTTAAAATTATTGTATGCTCGAAATGAGTAATCTGTTGGAACCATATTATTTATAAGATCTTTATGTACCTACACAGATTGAACAATAAATTATATTCTATTCTATTCTATACAATCCTCAAAATTTTCATGAGAAATGTTTGAATTTTTAAATAGCTGTAGAATAAAAGTTCTCCTAGAAGTCTAGAACGAGCCCCTTCGTCCAAAAATATTGTATTTTCTGTAACCCATTGGGTACCTACCCATTTTTAGGGTTCCGTACCCAAAGAATAAAAACGAGACCCTATTACTAAGACTTTACTGTCTGTCTGTCTCTCACCAGGCTGTATCTCATGAACCGTGATAGCTAGACATGTATTTCTGTTGCCGCTTGTAAGAACAACAACGAAAAAACAGAAAAATAATAATTGGGGCTCTCTTGCAACGTTCTTCGGAACCCTTCATGTGCAAGTCCGACTCGCACTTGGCTGGTTTTTAAGCTCTACAAAGGTTAGTAACGCACACCCTGCACCCGACATCCCCGCGATGCGAAGTGTTTCCCTAAAGCCTTACAAAAGTATGAAAGTTACTTAAAACCGAGTGTAATTCTATAGAAACAAAAAAATACCTTTTCCAGTCCAAGGACTCCCATTTAGAGGGGTAAAACCTAAGGGCGCGTACACACAGCACATATGCCGCTTAAATGCCATTGAATTACATCGCATAAGTGCAGAGAGGGGGGAGTAACAGCCAGCCATCTAGCCACATCAAAGGCAGTGCCACTTGCTTAGCCATTTATACCTAGCAGTAGTACGACGCTAATCATGCATCTCGGGACTAAAGTCTATCGGAAAAAATATTTATGTAGATCTGTTACAACTGTAGTTTCAAAAACTTTGTACTTTTGTGTACCTGATCCCGTGGGAATATCGAGATAAAAAGTTGTTTATTCATTATACCACCAAGTCTCAACGCATTCGGTTCAGTATTTTTTTGCTTGAAAAAGCAACAAATATTTAAAAATAATATTAGTAGTAACGTCGTAAATGAGTTAATGACCGACAACGTTACAGAGGAGTTGTCAGACATTGGCCACATATCTATATTTAAGATATAAAAGAGAAAATAACTCACTCACTCAGTGATACTAAAATCTCAGAAACTACAAGTGCTAAGAGTCTCAAAATGTAGGTGCTCACTAGACGGAATCGAAATCGACCCCTAAAGGGGTAAAAATGACTGTTAAAGTTTCAATATTACTTAAAAACACTAACGCGGGTTAGCTACGAGTTGCTATTTAGACTAATTCGGAAACAAGAAAACTCCCAAGATACATTTTCAAAATAGGACGAGTGTACACTTGACTGAGTCCCGCGGATAGGTCTGTTAGCGGTGTGCACGCCGCTTAATGGATGTTTGACGAGCTGGCAATGGGTTCCTTGGTTTTGATGTGAATTGGGTAATGAAGGCTTTATCGTTGATGATGTCTTTGTTTGAAACCGACCGTTAATAGGTACAATACCATTTAACTCATTTGATGAATACGATGTTTTCCCTAATTCCCTGAACTTGCTGTAGGTACTATCGGTGGTCCTTTGATGTCGGTGCATACTATTGACATGAGCAGGGTTTTTGGTAATTATATTATTATAAGAAAACTGTTGAGGGCTACTTCTGTACACCTTAACAATCAATTTATATTTTATAAGAGTTTTGAAAATTCGTTTTCTTTTGGGTGTATGATTATTGTGCTCTTTGTATGTCTATAGGTACAATTAATTAATACTTACATAAAGAAAAGGGAAACCAGACTTTTAAAAAATCCTTAAATTCATTTGAAATTTTAAATAATGCAAAATACGGCTAACCATTACTTAGAACTATTCAAACTTCGAATGACACAAAAACGTCAAACCGTGGTCTCAAACTCGAAAGAGTATTGTTACAAAAATCACGGGAGCAGATAAAAACCTCCTTGCGAGATAAAAGGGTGACCTCCCTTTGACAGGGGAGGTGGAAACAGTCCGCCGGTCCCTGCGATAGCTCGGGGCACAATGTCGCTTGTCTAAAACTAGGCTAGCGTTAAAACTCGGGAAGAACATCACGGAAAATGGTAATAGTTTCCGGCCTGTAGGTGGACATTTTCTCATGTTTGGAATGAATTTTATTCTATTGTTATAGTTCCATATTTATTCCAGTGAGATGTAACAGTGGTTATATCCAAACTTCGCATTCCTTTATTGTGACACAATCCTTTATTGTGATATTTGACGTGTCGTCATGCAATATCCGAAAACACCCGAGGGATTACGAGTCAATTGCCTTACTTTCGTGTGGTCAAGTTTATTTCACAAAGGCGTATCTCTGATTGATATATCACTGATATTTTTGTAGTTACTCCATTTCAAATATACCATCCAAAAGTATTTGTAATCTTGATTTTTGTAAGCAAATTCACAATTAAAAACCCATAAGTTTTTATGCCTTCTTCTCATTGGTAGGCGCCTTCCAAAGGCACACATCCTAACATCGTTTTAAAGATTTGTTTCATCGTTGAGAAGTTTGTGTTGTGTAGCCTTTATTTAGTACTTTATTTATTGATTTGTTTATTTAATGTGTAGAATGTGTAGTATAATGTGTAATAATCTACTAATCATAGTAGATTATTACACATTATACTACACATAGTAGAAGAACAGTGCATACGACTATCAAGTCGTATGCACTGTTCTTCTCTAAATATTTTTAATGTATTCAATTGAAAGTTATTTTGAGCGCATATGAATACTCTTGCGATTTTTTTATATAAAACTAGCTGCGCCCCGCGGTTTCACCCGCGTAATAATGTTCTACTCAATTTTCTTAATTAACCTTCTCCGGACAATAACAAACACAACAAAAAAAGAATTGGCCAAATTGGTCCAGGCGTTGTTGAGTTATGCGCTTACCAACACATTTTGCGAGATAAACCTAGTTAGGTTTCCTGGCATTTGTATAACTAATTAATTGTAAATAACTGTATATTATTATGTCCTTTTTATAAATAAATAAAAAAGACGTTGTTTCAATGTGATTCTATGCAAATTGTATGACTCCAAATGAATAAAAAAATGTGACTTTGACTTTATTAGGCGTTTCACTGACTTCAAGGTATTTATATAATACTAGCTACGCCCCGCGGTTTCACCCGCGTAATAATTTTCTGCGCAACTTTCTTAATTTTTTATTTCATAAGAACCTTCTCCTGATAATAACAAACAGACCAAAAAAAGAATTAGCGAAATCGGTCCAGCCGTTTAGGCGTGATGCGCTTACCAACACATTTTGCGATTCATTTTTATATATAAGATTTATTATATGTATAGATTGAATTTTGCACATTACCTAGCTATGCACCCAGACCACATAAGTAAAGATTCTGTACTCATGTGCCCAGACTACATATAGCTTTGCCTCAAACCCGTGGGATCATCAGAAAAAGTATATAGCCATAAATGAGTTAGTATTAAATCTAAAAGTAGCAAGTCATTTAAAACGCAACTCGGAACTTGTCCTAAAAGCATTTCGTCTAACTCTTAGGTCGTCTTAATAATGTTATTCCATGCTACCTAAGTACTAGGCTTATACCAAACTTTCAAACCTAATTATCACAAACCTATCTTTTAGATTTGTTTAATGCCGATTCCAGCGTATTTTTCTATGCTAAAAATATAAACACAAGTTCACAAAGTAATTTAACTTGATGTGGTAAACATCGTTCATGCAAAGTGGATCTTCTTTCATCCATCAAATACTTGCTTCAAAAGTTACTTTGCGGTTTAGTTAGTATCAAGGATGTTGTAAGTTGCGGGCCGTTTTTATTCCTATTTTTATGATTAGTATAGTTTTTTCCTCCGATTAAAGACCGAATGTTCTGGCTCGTATACCTAGTTAGAAATCTGTTAGAAAGATAGCCATGTCAAGTTTTCAACGTATAACCTTATTCGTATAACGTTTTTTGTTTAAACCTTTTTATTATTATCAATTAATTATATCATATTTAAATACGTCTGGCATATAGCCAATATGAATTTAAATTTTGCATCAAATTATATCCAAAATCGGGTTTAATAAATAAAAATAATTTATTTTAAGCTAGAAAACCCATATTAAACTTACGAAAATTTACCAGTTTTTATGTCATTTTAAAAATATTATAATTGAAACTTAAACTAAAATTAATTTACTTAAAAGTGTTTAGTTTTAAGTTTAAAAGTGTTTAAAAACAGTCAAACTCGTCATAATTCGTCGAGTCAAGGGCTATAGCAAAGCATTGGGCTCTTTGCCATAACCTTTTAGGAGATTTTGAAAGCACCGAGAATATGTGTAACTTCATAAATAGGTCATAATTTGTAACGGATACAAGATGTAGCTAATCCGTCTTCTTTGTTAGATGGGTTAGCTACACCCTTCAGAAATATGTTGTAAGATGAGACATTTCATTAAGTTACTGCGGCTACGTCCCTGATATTTATTCAAGTAATGGTTTCGTACGATTATTGCATTGAAATCGCACTAGACTGTGCATTAGTATGACATAGATTTTCAGTTGAAATACAATTGAACGACATTGCTTAGCAAGACATTGCTTATTATTTAGCAAGGAAATTAACAATGGCTGCGACCTCAACTCCCTTATAAACAAACAATCATGGCATACACAAGTTTGCTACCCTACGGGCTATTTTCTATCCCCATAAACTTTCGTAGACTCATAACCATCTTCAAACATTTGAGTTATGTTTTCCGTAATTGAAACTCTATGGGGTGCGTCCTAATGGACTTGCAAGGCGATTTAACTTAATAAGGATTCTCACCTCGGGGCGTAACATCTAGCTCTATATCTTGAACTCACAAGGAGGTTCTATCCTACCTCCTTTTATGGACAAGAAGGTTGCATAGATAAACTTCCGGCTTAACAAAGAGTTCGCATACCATTAACGACTTTCACCAAAAGTTCGTACACACAACAATATTTACAACCGCTCTAGCAAAAGCTTAACTTTTATAACTTGAAGTTAGAAGAATTTTATTATGTTTTATAGTGTTTTGAGTTTATGGCAGAGAACGGCTATGAAACTCGCACAATATCGTATATTTTTAAATTGTTTTCGTATTTTTCGCAGAAGATAAATTGCCTTCGTTTCGGTTAGACGTGTTCCTTGTCTAATTTATTTTTTTTGTTGACAGGAGCCATGGCTCAACTCTGGTGGCTGATGGTAGCCCTGCTGGCGTCTGCCTCGGCTAAAGATGAAATCATTGGTAAGTGACATCACCGTTAGATAAAATAATACCTACCTACAAAATGACATAAGGCATTAAATTCGCATTTGTTCTTTTATAGAGCAATAAATATATCTTTATACAGAATAAGCAATTTCCTTTGATTTGCCATAACATGTTTGTTTCCAGAAATTTATCTCTATTGCCAACACTATCGATTGATACAAAAATAAATATAGGTGACTAGCAAACCCGGCGAACTGCGTTTCGCCACCAGATTTTCCTGAATTTTCTTTGCTATAAACCTCACGGAGCCCGAGACCTTTCCAACGAATGCAAAACCGTGGAAATCGGTTCGTGCGTTCTGGAGTTATAGCGTCAGGAAGGAAAACCCGACTTATTTTTATATATTAGATTATTTTTGAAACATTAATAGTCAGTAACTTTTCTAAAAATCTAATGATGCAGTTTTAGTCAAAATCGGGCGAATCCATTCAGAGTTTTCTGCTATCTCTAGTTTTGTAAATTTGCCATGAAAGCCCATTTCACCCTGAGTAAATAAAACAATCACTCAGTCCGGTGTCCCCCATAAACTTGACAAAGGCTCAACCAATTTTGATTAAAAAAAATTCATGCGTTTGAGTTGGTCAAATTGGATCCGATATGTGACTTTTTAAAGTAATTCTTTTTTTCGAGACCGTACAAAATGTAGTAAATATTAAAACGAATTACCTAATATTTTCATAGTAACTTTTCTGACGACCGACGACCGAACGTTAGGTACCAAAACATTTTACTTATCATCATAAAAGTGATGATAATACCGATAAAAACACTCGAGCAAAACGATTCTGAAGCTTGAAACTTTTAACGGCGCCATAAGCTCGACCTAATAAAACAATGAACGTTTAAAAAATAAACGTTCGTTGGGAAGATTACTTGGGCAGTGGAGGTAGATAGAGTACATTTCAATAAAGAAGACACGCAGACGCAGCGCTACGGGGTGTTATCGCTTACCTTCATTTGTTTTTCCTCCTATACTTTTTTCTATTGTATTTGTACGGGCTCTGTTTCGTAACTAGATCTCTTCAGTTGGGTCCTTTTTGGGTGAGGATGGAGTACCCTTATCCAGCACATATACTAGGTACTCGCTCAACCTTGTCAATAAGTCTGGAGCCAACTAAGCCTTCGGTTTCATTATGATGTTTTCCTTCACCGTAAAAGCACATACATTTTCCGTGAAAAAAATCCAATGGTACGCGACCGGCCATGATTTAATACCACGTCTTTCGTGAGTTTCCACGAATGAAAGTCGAGGTATCTACCACTAAGTCAGTGCCGATCCTACCTCCTTTGTATTCTACCTTATATGAAATTATAATTATTATAATTATCATTATTAAAAAAAAAATAACGGACGCACGCTACCAATAGTACTCAACGATACTCTTCGTTGAAACAGTTGAATTGGCTCATTCGGTATTCCATAGTCAGCTCAATAAAATGCCCATTAAATTATCGTTTGAACTCGAGTAACTGCCGCGCAACTTCTTCAGTGAAATGAACTCTAGTTAACTGCGTGTGCTGAGCCATTATCCATGATCCTCGTTTGTAGCTATAACTGTTTAATAACAAGTTACGTAACAGCGTACCAGTTGGCTAACGATGGAAGCGAAATTCTATCGACGTGGTTTTCAGATGTTATAGGGTAGCGAACTTATCTGGCCCGTTTTTAGCAGCACGGGGTGGTGGTTCAATTGCTTTGTCCAATTTTTAGGAAGGTAAAAAAGGAACCCTTATAAGATAACTTTCTTGTCTGTCTGTCTGTGTGTCACAACGGGTGGACCTAGCAAGTAGAAATTCATACCAGATACTAAGGTCTACATGATAGTCCCTATTAGGTATAAAAATCAAGGTCCTGATTCAACACGATAAATAGATATGGGCCAATTTACATTTTCGTGAAAATTTATAAATATCAAAATTTGTCTTAATTTTCAACTTTTTTTATATTTCGGATTTTTCCCTTTACTTGTGTTAAAAGCCCTTGCTTTTTTGGGTGTCCCTATACATACATAGATAAACCAATTTAACTTGACCCTTACATTGTATTGGCGCCCAAACGAAATAGGGATCAAGTTAAATTGGTACTTTCCATACCACGGCAAAGGTAGAGAAAGAAAGAACCCTCGGCGCGCGAGTTTGACTCGCACTTGATTTTAATTTGGACCACGATCCCTTAGAGGACAGTGGTCCAATTTACTTCAAAAAGACATTTGACTCGCGATCAAAGAGAAGACAATCTGAACAAAAACAAAAGATGATCGAAACAAAAACAAAGAACAAAAGGCGATTGAAACAGCAACAAAAGAGATAGGTAGCTATGCTTTTCGCTGTCATCGCTAATAACCGAGGGTGAGTTTAAACGTGAAAACGGTTCTATAGATATATACCATGTGGATATTCGAACCTAATACATTTTTGAGATGTATACAAATGTCTTCAGACAAAACAAACTGGGATAAGACAAGATGATGATGATGACAAATGTCTTCAGAACCAAAGGACGAAAGTCATGTCATAAATACGTCATAATTTGTAATGGATATTGCTAATCCAACCTGTTTGGTAGATGATGGGTCAATTCGATATGTGTCAGGGAATATCAAAATGACCAATTTGACAAAATGCCAAATTAACCTGCTATCTACCAAACACCTTTTATATTTATAAGTATTATTTGCAACATATAAAGTAATTCAAAACAAGTTTACCATGTGTTTATCGATATTTCGATGCTGTTTAAAACACCTATTACACGAGACGAGTTTAAAATCTTGTTTGCATTAAGTTAAAGTCAAAGTCAAATTTCTTTATTCATTTGGATGCTATGTATATTTTATACAAAGATCACATTGAAACGTCTTAAAAACTAAGTACTAAGTCGGAACGCGCCCACCGATGAGAAAAAGGCACAAGAAACTCATAGGGTTAAGCCCAAATATTACTTGTAATAATATTAAGTATTGTTTTTGGAACAATAGTTGGCATCTAATTGGCATGGCACGCACGCCTAGATAGACAAGTGACAAATGCTAGCTGGGACATATTCGTTAGGTCGTCTATTTTATCCTGACAGACTGATATTTCGGAACTTTTCCCTACCGAAAACCTACGTGACATTTATCATAATTCTTCGAATACGTGCTCTACCTGTACACGTTTTTATGAAGTGGTAATTTGAAATGGAACTAAATAAACATTGTTAATAAACATGGTTGTTAAGGAAAAATACATCATCTCTAGCTATGTTTCTAAATTTGTCAGAAGGTATTACGAATCAAATAGACGAACACTGAATCGGTGGAGAAAATAAAACCATGCTTTTACGTTTCGGAAGCCTTCCGACTTACACTGAAAAGGGACCGCAGACGAGTTTGACACATCAGTATTTTACCAAACCTTTATTGTCTCATTGCTGGGCAAGTGTCTTCTTAACGCCCGTATAAGCATTTCGGTCCTGGCCAGTCAGAGTCAATGTCCTGTCGCCCACTGACGATCTTAGCCCATTGACTTTAAATATAGACTAGATTTATGTTGGGTGCCCAGATAGAGTAATGAAACTAGTCGTCCATTTCGATGGTAGGATTTATTCTCCTAGTAATAACCTGACCCCGTATAACATATTACAGCTTATACCACACAGATATCTAGATAGGAAAGGGTAACAGTTAGGTAGCGCATCTGATATACAAACTATCACGTATACACGTGATATTCATAAGATACGATAAAGACACGTATTTCTACGGTCGCTATAGATTACGACGGAATGTGCTGACACACAGGGATGTGTGTCCGCCACAATATACAATTTCAAATTTCAAATTTTAGCTTTGGAAAGGTCTGGTCTGGCCGTTCAGCGGATAAGATAGATAGATAGATAAACTCTATACTAAACCTTAATTCTAACATAAATTCCTGCTAAAATGTTAATAAAAACCAAACATGGCACAAATAAAAAAAAAGATAAGCAGCACAATGCAATGAGAAAACGCAACCAGTCTTTTAGGGCATTCCCATTTGGACTTTAGGTAGTCAGTAACCTACTGACTTACTGCACAATTCTAACAACAGACATTTTAAATTATTCACACTAAACAGCCTTTTGTATAACATATTGTAACCCTTCCTGCAAACGCAGAAGCTTAACATAACTGTCTACATAGACACTGGTAGGTAATACTATCAAGGATTGTTGACAACATGTTTTGACATAACAAGATAGCTATGGGAGCCATGCCATCCGGGTAATGGGGCGCAAATTGAGTTTAACTCGTGATCTTTCCGTGGGCCGTGTCAGAGGGTGAACGTTTGTGACAGCAGGCTACAGACTTTTTAATAGACTGATAGCTTGCTCGCCGATACTGTTCAATTTGAGAGCATACGAAAAAAACAAGAAAAAAAAGCTCCAAGAAGAAGCTGACTAAAAAAAAGCTCCAAGAAGAAGCTGACTAAAAAAAAGCTCCAAGAAGAAACTGACTAAAACAAATCTACAGTAATTGCAATCTCTATGCTGTATGATAATGTGAAGTTTCCTTAAATTGCTGAAAATCTTAAAGAAATGTTAAAATTTCCGTCTTAAGACTACCAAAATATTAAAACAATTATAGAATGACTAGCTGCGCCCCGCGGTTTCACCCGCGTAAGTCCCGATCCCGTGGTAATATCGGGATAAAAAGTAGCCTATATGTTAATCCAGGCCTAAAGCTATCTACATACCGATTTCATTGCAATCGGTTTAGTAGTTTTAGCGTGAAGGAGTAACAAACACACACACACAAATTTTCACATTTATAATATTAGTAGGATAAATGTATATACATCGACAGTTTTTCTATACCTTGACCCAATGATTGCCCAATACAAAAGTTAATAGTCTACTTTCATCTTTACTCCATATTTCTAATAAACCACACGAAAATCTTTGACGAGGAAATGTAATATGAATTTCTCATTACATTGCTTGGGTCCGAGATTCGCTCGATGTGGATTGGCAGTTTTATTTACCAAAAGTACTTTACTGTCACATTTGATTAAATAGACCCACAAATACCAGAATTTTCATAGAAAATCTTGTTCTCTATCAATTTGTGAAATAACGATTAATTTCCACATTTACGGTAATAAAATTTCATCAAAATAATCAACAAATGCACACTTTGTCTTATTACCCGACTACGACGAAGCCGAAAGGATAACGATTTCTTATCCCATCTATCCAAAAACAGACGTTTTGTTTTGTAAAATCTACCAAAATAGTACGTTATGGTGCATATTGAGCGGGCAATAATGTATCATTGTTACGTACTTATTGAGCGGGAATAATGAGTTTTGAATTTTAAACATAAAATCTGGCCTTTTTATGTCCCTCATTATTTCTAAACTACTTATCATACTTTGACAGATAAGTAATACTCAGAAGTCTTGATCATCCTCTATACATATAAAATGCTTTGTCCTGACTGACTGATGAATCAACGCACAGCCTATATCGCTGATCGTAGAGACCTGAAACTTGGAGGGTGTGTTCTTTGTATGGCGTAGGCATCTGATAAGAAAGGATTTTTCGAAATTGTACCCCTAAAGGGGTGAAAAGGGGGGGCAAAGTTTGTATGGGACAACGTGATTCCTTGGTCCATTTTCGACTTCTACGCAGACGAAGTCGTGGGCAAAAGCTAGTCGATTATAGTACCTTATTTGTACCCACCTATAGTAAAATAACAGGTTAACTAAACGGTACCTACCTATGTTCTAATCCATTTATTTGTAGAATAGGGTTACCCAAATTCCCAAAACTGGAATATAAGTTACATTTCTAGTTCCTGTTAACACAACATGAAACCGCAAATATAGAAAATAGCCAGACGCTTACAAGTTTAACATACAAACATTTAGTTTACGTGTTTTGGACTATGTAAACTTTGAAACATCAATAAAAACAGTGATTGTTAAGTTAGCAAACTGTATTCAATATGCGAGATGGGGCTTACATAATGTAATAACTATAAACAAGATGGCGAAACTGCACATCATTGTTTTTTGGGAGAATCAACAACAAGAAAAATCATGCGCAGTAAAGCCATCTTGATTCTAATTATTTGGTGCGGCTTATTAGATCACTTACTTTTCTGTATTTGGATGGAACTCTTTTACATGTACTTGTATACAGGCCATTTCCGACATTGGACCCTTTTTAATTGGATCCTGTTTGCGTGAGGATGGAGTAGGCTTGCCCAGCACCTACTACCCTCTCAGCTTAGTCGACCATGTCCAGAGGAGAGAACCTGTCAATACTTCTGGAGCCAACTAAGCCGCGGGTTTCATCATGATGTTTTCTTTCACCGTAAGAGCAATGTCAATTAGCGCACATACATAAATTAATAAAATCTGTCACTTTGTCGATCTTCATTTACCTACTTTCTCATAAAAATAATGTTTATTGCGTGTACTGTAATCGTAATGTTATTTAAAAAAGATATACGTATTTCAATTGCCGGCATTTTTATATTTACTAATGCCATAATTCTACTTATAAAATGTTTATTACTCCTTCACACACACAGGCACTACAGCAGCAACGTTGAAACTAAGTAGGTGGCTGAAGGCTTTTATCCCGACATAGCAGCGTTCCGCGGTTTTACCCGCGTAACTCCAAATCCCGTGGGAATATCGAAATATAAGATAGCCTATAGCCTTTCTCGACAAATGGACTATACAACACAACAATATTTTTTCAATTCGAATCAGTAGTTCCGGAGATTACCGCGTTCAAACAAACAAACAAACTCTTCAGCTTTATAATATTAAATAGATGTGCCCCGCGGCTTCACCCACGTAAGTCGCAATCCCGTGGGAATATCGGGATAAAAAGTAGCCTATGTGTTAATCTAGGTCTCTAGATGCCGAGTTGCCAGCTATCTAGATGCCGAGTTTTATCGCAATCGGTCCAGTAGTTTTTGCGTGAAGGTGTAACAAACATACACACACACACAAATTTTCACATTTATAAAATTAGTAGGATAGTATAGATTATATTACAATATACTACCAGGATCGAGATTGACTCGGGTAAAACCTTAGAGCGCACCGAGTCAACTATAAAATTCAGCATATTCTCCAAAACTCCTAACTGTTCGATCGTTCCCGCGAAATGAGATAGGTATTTCCCAAAACCTCGTACACGAAGTGCTTATAACAATATTACGATAAAATAAAGTTAACATTTCCCCAAACCCTTTCGGGTTGACCCGTCTATGGTTGACCCTCGATAATTTCTCATAACACGGTTCTGACTTGGGTTTGCCATATATTTACTGAACGAGGTCGATATAGCCTATAGCGATGGCACGCGAGATAGCCCCTTGTATTACTAAAACAAAGTTAGGGATTATCAACCATGTAGATAGGTTTAATTTTATACCGACCTATATTTTACGGAAAAGATAGAAGACAATAAATTCGACAACAATTTCTACATTGTATAAGCATTTTTATGCTGTTGTTTATGTTTTGATCGTCTGTTGTTTTTGTGTTGATCGTCTGTTGTTTATGTTTTGATCGTCTTTTGCTTATGTTTTGATCGTCTGTTGATTATGTTTTGATAGTCTGTTGTTTATGTTTTGATCGTTTTTATTTTAGTTTCTGCTGTTACCGGGTTATCGGACACGTGCACCGGAGTAAATGGGACCAAGGTCTAAAACCGAAGCTGACAGCCCGATGTAAAGCGCTATATAAGAATTTTATAAATAACTTTTTCTTCATTTCGTACCCTAAAAATAAAGGTAAATAATCTCCCAAACAAATAGAAAACATACCTAAGTCATAAGGCGGCAGAGCGAGCGGCTGCGTTCAGTTGATAACAGTACCCACTTCAAATTGTAGAGATTACGTAGCTACAATTTACTTCCAACAGTTAACAAGAATATAATTTACAGTAAGGTCCTACTATAAATTATACTCCTGTTCTGTGCCTACTTCAAAAAGATCTTAAACATGTAGATGCCGAAAGCGCAAGAAATTAAAAATTATAGTTTCATGTTAAATATGAATTAGTTTGACATCGAAATGTAACTTTATTTTGTATAGTCTGCAACTATAGAATAGAAGAATAGAATGTTTCATCTGCTAATAAATTATTAGAAGTGATTATGGCCTAGTAGTAAATACCTTGACTTTCTTTCCGAAGGTCGTGGAATCGAATCCAGGCCGGTTAAAAATGGATTTTTGAAAATAAAATGTTTGCCAATTCACATTGCTCTTAAGATGACTAAAAACATTCTAATGAAACTTATATAATATATTTATTAAATTCAAATAAGAATGCTTATTACAATTAAGATAGTTACAAATACTAATTAACTAGGCTTTTAAAATATACGGTAATTGTAATATTATGTTCTACAGTCGTAACTAGTGAACATGTTACATTTCTAAAATTTAACAGAAATATTTTAAGTGAAAGTGAAAACTTTCTTAAATTTCCCACACATTCCGTATCCAATCATTTTTAGAGATCGAAAAGTTCTCGTTTTCAAAGCCTTCGTTGTCAGTTCTTCGAAGAGAATTTCTTAATTTCCTGACGTCGCATTCGTTCCCTTACTCACGGAAACGAATGTGGTAACATAGGTATACTTGAGAATAGTGAAAATGGACACAAAATGTTCGAGGAATTCTCTCAGTCAGCGAAAATGTGGAAAGGGAGGATAAATGAGCATCAAATAAAAGCTATGTGCATCAAGGTTCCTTTGTTAAAAAACGGAGATATAGCCCTCTCACAGAATTATCACAAAATATAAAAATTGACTTCTTCTCCTTGGATTGATATATCACAAATGAACGATGAATGTTTCGCTATTTAAGTGGTGGACCCAACCACGGATCTATCTATTGATCTCTAATGGGTGCTTAATACAGACTTAAACACCTTAGCAGTTGTAGTCATACGTAAGCTAGCTTGGCTCTAAGAAAGGGGTGTGTATTATGCTTTCTTTTATGTGTAAAATATATTAATAAAAAGATCTACATCCTAACTTAATTTTTGCTTTTTTAACTTAATTTTGACTTAATTTAATAAAAATGTCTATCAATTCATGTCAAAGTGATCTTCTCGAATAAATCTTTTTGAATAAAATATGTTGGACTTTTGATTTTCAGAACCGTGATAAGTACGAGTTACTTTTTCGAATTACTTGAAACACTCGTATTCGTAGTTTTATTTTCCATCGCCTTTTGTTTCCACTTTTTCCCATTTTAATCCCCTTTTGTATCAACTTAGGCCCTTTTGTTTCATATCGATCGAGTCTTTTGTTTCCAATTTGACAACCTGTTGTTTTTATTTTGATTCCCAAATTTATGCTTAATAAAAATCTTTGTAATAAATTAAACAAAGTAGGTACATTTTAGTGCAAATCTCGTAACGAGTGCGTTTTACCATATCCTCGCGCATTTTGCTAATGTGAACTAATGTCGTAAAATATTTAGTTTTACGTGCAAAACCGAAACAATTTTCCTTTTAACGAAAAGCTGTTTCGACGAAGCTTTGACGCGTGGTTTACGGCAAACGTAATCTGATTACGTCGCTCGTCTACGTCAAAGTGCACAAATTTTACTTGAGTAAAATCAAAAACAAAGTTTCTCAACACGGGCAGCGCATTCTAGAATGAATATCTTTGGCCACATGTCAAATGCTAGCTCTATAGTCAATTTCATTTACAAAGAAAACGGACATTAACCTTTAAAAATTTTCGCGTCTCAATCGCGTTATTTTATTTTTCTTACTCTTATGTTTTGGTTATGTTACAATAGTCATGCTGGTTTCGAGGAGACCCGGGACAATAATTACTATGAATACAAATCGTGTGAGTTTAAAAAAATCATTGACCTTTAGTTGTATACTTAAGACCCTTAGGTATATATGTATCAAGTAAGAGAAAAATAAAGTAAGCATAAAAAGAAAATAAATATATAATATTCTATAGAATCTGGTAAATACTTTTTTTGTAAACCTATTTCGTCCTACTGCCTACAACGGGAGTCGCATTTAAAGACCTGAGTGCTTATTTTCTCAGGTGCTCAAAGGACACTAAAGTGTCGCCTGTAAGCGGTGTTATCGCCCTGGTCCTTAAGAGGAATGGAACGGAGAGAGCCCCCGGTGGGCTTTCTCCATACAAACGTAGTCGATTGTTTTCTCCTTGGATAATGACACTAGAGCAAATATTTTTGTTGCATAAAACTTATAACGTGTTCGTTATTTGTGTGTTGTACAAATAAAGTGTTTATCTATCTATCTATAACTGCCAGGACCATGCCCCTATGTTTTGTTTATTTTTATTTTTAGTATTTTTAAATATTAATTTCAATGATAATAAGAAAATAAATAAAAAAAAACAATTCTTAGGGGCATAGTCATGGCAGTTATAGGTTTAAGGCACAAAAATATTTTTGCTAATGTGAGAAAACAGTCGACTACGTTTGTATGGAGAGAGCACCGGTACCCTTTCACCTTAAACTGTAATAGAAAACACCCTTCCAAGCGTCTCGGTCGTGAGCCAAACTTGGTCAGTGTCCGTTGAAGGCAATACTTTAAGACCTACTTAATATTTTAACAAAGATTAACAAAAGTATACTTAACATATATTCCACAAGCCACAAAGCATCACAGTCACTTCTCTCCCTTCGTACTTTCTTCCTATAAAGCAGCTTATAGACCCTGTCTTTCGTTTCCCGCTAATGCTCACTAATGGAGGCAATTTGGCGTTTGAGTGCAGTTTCAGCCTCGGCCAATGTTACACGAAACACGCAACAGTAACGTAATTGAGTGTAGGTATAGAAGACGTCTTTTTTAATACATTGTTGTCTTAGACAGTTATTTCGTTGGTGCTCTTACACTTACATTAATAATAAATAATATAATAATAAATGTTTTACTTCATAGAACAAGACACTACGGCTAATTACAGAAATGAGCTTAAAATTAATACAATTAAAACAATTTTTTAATCACAATTTGCAGCATCAGATTAAGCATCTACCCTCCGTACTAGTTTGCACTGTATGACGGTCAGGTATGATTCCTCTTCCGAGATCGCAGCAAGTTATCCACCTACCCCCATATTGTCAACCGGCAAACGGCTCAGTAGGTGAATACAAGTAACAAGTTTGTCGGTGAAGCATAGTATAACGAAAATTTATAGAATGAGTTGTTTACATTAATCGTTCCAATCATACATTTAAAATCATTTACTGTGATCACACCAAAGCATGAACTTCCGTTACTACTTTTTTTAAAATTCAGCAGAACAAAAAGTAAAGGTTAGATTTCTTTATTCAGTTGGAGTTTGTATTATTCTACATTGCATCGTCTTAAAATGAATTTAGAATATGTATATTCGGAACGCGCCCTCCATTGAAAAGGAGACACAAGAAACTCATGAACTATTTATATTTCATACAAATCAAGTTTGTATTCTAAACATGCTGAACTAGTAAAACAGTATTATGTTCCCGTAGCTCTTAATTATTACTTAAATCATTGTAAAATGAACGAATATTTAAAAATACCAACTGGTAACCTATAAGTCAAAGTTTATGAATAAAATATAAAAACCTTTTTCTTGAACAAATTGAAATTTTATGTTGAAAAAAAAAACATTATGTTCATTGAATTTAAAATTACATTTGATTTAAAGTTGACCGGGTTGTATGAGCGCTCCTTTTTTCCAACTTTAAATGAAGTTCGCATGAATAAATAGCTATTTTACTTCATCAACGTCAGATGAGGTGAGGCGGGTCCTCACGGACAAATGCCATCGGGGCTGCTGATGAATGCGAAAGCGATGCCGGTAGCCCCGACAATAGGCATCGAGACGGAGCACCCTGGGGTTTTAGTCGGTTGGAGCCCGACATAACCACTTCGTTGGCCCCAACAACGGAGTGGTACCCGACCGGGTTTCCCCAGGCCAAAAAAAAAAAAAAAAAAAAAAAAAAAAAAAAAAAAAAAAAAAAAAAAAAAAAAAAAAGGTCGTGACCCTCGGGCACATGTAACAACCTATAGGTTAAGTATATAAAGTTTACTAAGTTATATCTATAGATCGATTGACGAAGGTCGTAGAGATCAGGAGCCTTTGCTATTAAATCAATGTAATCTAAGAAAAGATCTGCTACGTAACGGTATATCTTTGTACCTATTGAATTATTCAGAGGTATAACTCTAAAAAAGGCTTAATTTGTATATATTTTCAATATCTCTAAAAAAGGCTTAATTTGTATATATAAACAACCATGGTTATTTTTTAGCCGCGATGGAACGGAGAAGGTTACCTATACTATGCCGTTAGGCTGTTTCCAAATGTTCCTATTTATCTCCAAAATGGCTGGACCGATTTAGATACGGTTTTCTATAAAATGATTCATCACTATTAAAGTTATATAACGGAATATAATAACGGACACGGGACACATGACAAATATCCCGTTTCCGTTATAGTTTTATTTAACTTTAATATTTTATTTGTGTTAGCCTTTCATCATTGTACCTAGGAACTAGACTTTACCGATCTCGTGAACCTAGGAGGTGAATTTTCCAAATACCCTTCTTAGCGGACTCTTTACGTCGTATTAGCAATCTGTATGCCTTTGCGCGGACAAAGTCGCGGGCAAAAGCTATATAATCAGTCAATCAAATCAGGGACTTTGAATTTTATATTTATTTTACAACTTATTTCCTACGGTGCTACAACCCTTACTCGTAGGTTTTGAATTTCACAAATATTCTTACATTTTGCTCTCAGGCTTCCCTTTTTCCAAGTCATTTTCTTGCCGTATCTCCATAGATCTTTCTCAACACGATCCAAGACAATGCAAGGTTATAATGGGTAATTATTTTATTAATGGTTTTGACCTATATATTTTGATGTAGGGTAAAAATAAAATTCAATAAACGCGTGCCAAATTGCCCTACATTCAAAGTCAGTACAAACCCACCCTATAAAATTTACATAACATTTTTATAAGAATGTCCGCTAAAATGATAGACGAGCTTAAATTCTGACACTCCCATTTAATACACCCTTTGTTAGAGCTTTGTTACCATTATTCTTGTTCATTTCGTTTTTCCATTGACACTTACATTAAACCCCCGGCGGCATATGAATTATTGCTTTAAATTTTATCGTTTAAAAAACATTTAATGCCTTTCATGAGAGGCTTTGTGATGTAACTTTGCTCTCATGCTGATTGATATCGGATTTTTGTTTTGTGAAATTGGAGATCCGCACGATATTTATGTATTACTAGCTGCGCTCCGCAGTTTCACCCACGTTCCCGTGGGAATAATAAAATGAAAAGTAGCCTTCCTCGATAAATGGACTATACAACACAAAAATATTTTTTCAATTCGAAACAGTAGGTAGCTCCTGAGATTAGCACGTTCAAACAAACAAACAAACTCTTCAGCTTTATAATATTAGTATAATATATGTAAATTAAAATTAATTCTGTTAAATTTCAATTTTAAAATCATACAAGGTTAAAGACATTATTTTTACAGTTTTGTTTGATATATTCAGCTTCTGATGCCTTTGTTTGAAAAGAATTTGTTATTTTTGCCTTCGCAGACTACGAGTATAGGTAAAGTAGATTGATTCCACAGAATGTTGTGTGATGTCAACATGATCGATGCTTATTGAATAGGAAGCAGGTATCGGATCGTCAGTCAATAGAGAACGAAAGGCAAATATTTGCCTTACGGAATGTAGGTTCTGAAAGAGTAGAAAATAAGAATATTGCGTCTATTTTTACGACCAATACCAATTTGCAGTATGCAGTCCGCATTTTCATAACTCAACGTACCTATGCCCAATACATAAAATGACCAGACTCGTAGGCAAAATATGATTGAAACAGTACGGAGTTAAATAGCGAACCGCGGCAATATAAATGCTCAATCAAAGTCACAGTCAAATTTCTCTATTCATTTGGAACCACCATTGAGAAGAAGGCACAAGAAACTCATGAGGTTTTTTTCATGTAATCACGCTCTCAAAGGTCAATTTTACAAATATTTGAAAGTATTATTTTAAATGGAGCAACTTAAGTCACGTATGTGGGTTGTTATCATTAAAGTAAGACGAAGTATCATAGTACTCCTTACTGCACAATTTATGCTTTATAAAAGTTTTGAACCTGTTAATGGACATGTCATATCAATAATAGTCCTCTTCCACGAATGGAACATGATGGATTAAATTTCTCAGATAGACCAATACACAACAATAACTAACAGTATCTGTATATGACAAGCGTATACAAATGTATCGAATCGGTGGTCGGAGCCAATCATCTCACATTCATGCCCGGTTGGACGCTATTATTAACTTGTAGATAATTACATGGCCATAATCAATCATATATTACAGGAAAATAACGCCAATATTAGTAATATTGTGTTCTTTTATTTACCTTCTTATTTGTGCAACTTGTAATTTCTAGCTATTACTTTACTTTGTGTTCTAATGTTCCTTCCTATGTGTTGTACAGTCAGCAAAGGACTGAGGGTAACAGGTGCATATTTTAGTTTTTAATTATTTTAATGACGGTTCAATAGTTTTTGATTATTCTGCTTGAAATAACGAACACTTCGAAAGCTTAGTGATATCAAGCAGAATAATTAACATATACTGAACAGTTATTTAAAAAATTAAAACTTTAAAATCTACACCTGCTACTCTCAGTCCTTTGATGACTGTACAAATAAAGTTAGCGGTCTATCGTGTCTGTTTTTGTTTTCTCCTTGATATAAGATCCCTTTAAGGACGACCTTCATCGAGCTGTTTAATGGATGAAAAGTATTTTATATCAAATTAAAAACACAACAACCCACTTGGGTTGTCTAAAAAATTTCATTCAGAATATGACTATTAACAATTGGTTTGTTTGAGAAACAAATTCCATACCAATCGAAAGTATGAAGTCTATAGAATATGCAAACGTTAGGTTGACTATTTATTCCCGTCACAACTCTGGGTAAGTAGTTAAATCGATACTAGTAATTTGCACTGGTCTTGTTATTTAATTATTATGTATTTCAGTATGTATTTCATTGGTATGGAATTTGTCTATTAACCCAAACCAGCAAAAACCATTCATTAAACAGCTCGATGAAGGACGGCTTTAAAGGGATCCAGTACTATAATCTAACCTCATTACCTTCTAAAAAAGAGTTTTGATAAGCGAAATCTTTTAAAATTGTGTCGACTTGGAGTGAGATGAGAGGTAAACACACGGTCTATGTAGTAAGACATAAATAACTCGGCGTGGACACTTCATGCTGTATATTTTACTGAGACCAATAAATTAATTAGTGCTAGTTTAGTGACTCGGAAAATAGTTGGGTTAAAAGTTCTTGTATGTGGGTAACCTTATAGGTAGGTGAAAATAATAAGGCTCGGAATCCAAAGTACTATTCTGACAATTGAGGACGGCACATAGGTGGTACGTTTCTGCTGATCAAACTTCCTGTTCAAACTAGTTTGTCCAAAAGGAATTCCTCGTAATCAAACTACACAACTAAGTGGTTAACAAAAAGCGATGGTATGCTTTTTTTAAGTATACAAAATTTAGTTTTTTTTTTTTAGGTTTAGTTTTGTAGCCAAGTAAATCAAGAAAATCTTTGATGTTTCTTCTTGATATCCTTTTGTTTCATTTTTAATCGACTTTAGTTTCCACTTTGGTGGTCTTTTATTTTCATTTTCGATCCATACATTGGTTTGAGCTATGCTTTGATATATCTATCAGTCAGTTAGGACTTTAAATTTTCTATTTATAGATACAAATGTAATTAATTAGCGTCACTAATTTAAATTAATGTCATAATTTCCATTTAAAATTAAATTAAATAATAAATACGCTATAATCCAACTATTTGACGAACCAGTTGGCACAATGGTCACCATGCCGGACTGCCAAATACAGGGTTGCGGGTTCGATTCCCGCCTCCGAGAAGTATTTATGTTTAGTGTAGTAACTTATTTTGGGGCTAGATGGCGATGTGCGGAATATCCTGCTATATTTATATTTATTTATTTTCCAGTGAGTAACAACGAATAGAATTTGATGTAAGAATCCATTAGCTTCCACCATCTTCCCTGCGGTCGAAGCATTAAAGTCAGAACATATTTACTTTGTGTTCACACAAGGAGAAGTGGAAACGCCTGCTACATTTTACAAATAATCTCTCCTGAATTATTTCCATAGAGATTATCCAATGGGCTTACGTTATTTTCCGACCCAAACTTCCTCAATCCATTTATGCTAATAATTAAAATGAGAAAGGTTGTCTATGGTTTTCGCGATGTAAACTCTAAAACGCAACATATTAATGATTTTATCGTAACGTGATTAAATTCCTTGAAATGGTTTTATTTTGGGAAAGATTCATAGATGATTTATACAGCGCAAACGAAAAAAGTTAGTAGTTAATCCGTTTTAGTTTATCGGTTTAGTTTACGGAAATTCTGATCACACCTCTCAGCTTAGTCGACCATGTTCAGAGGAATAGGAACTCGTCAATAGGTCTGGAGCCAACTTAGTCACAGGTTTTATCATGATGTTTTTTTTTCCGTAAACAAATACCTAATATTGCAAGTAATCTATACTAATATTATAAAGCTTAAGAATTTGTTTGTTTGTTTAACGCGCTAATCTCAAGAACTACTGGTTCGAATTAAAAAAAATATTTTTGTGCTGGATAGTCCATTTATCGAGGAAGGCTATATATAGGCTACTTTTTATTTTGATATTTCATCGGGATTTATGCGGGTGAAACCGCGGGGCGCAGCTAATATAATATAAATATTGTAAACATTTTACAAAGCGCCGTCTAGTCCCCTTTTTTTATAAATATATATTTAATATATTATACCTGGATGACCGAGCTTTGCTCAGTATTTTTTATTTATTTTTATTTAACACGTGCATTAAGAAAACACAAATAATATAAATAAACATTGTTTTTATCACAGTTGCTCATAAAGTGGATCTTATTCAACGGCTTTTAGGCTCATAATCCAACATATTATGCACGCGTGCGTTTTAGATTTGTTAACTAGTGCTGTAAAGTTATCCCGAAAAGGTAGGTACCAAAGAGTTTTTTAGCTAGCAAAAATGGTTGTCTCTAAAGTCAGTTTACGAACGAAAATTTTACGTGATAATGACTTAGAAAACGATTCAAAATTGAGTTGTTTATTTTTTGTTTTTTCTTTACTTAAATATATTGTTTTTCCGTACCATTGTATTTTGTTCTTAACCCCCGACGCAAAAACAAATAGAAAAACCCTAAAAAATAATGTATGTCACACGAGGATGTATAGGTTAAAAGTCTTTAGCCTGGCCTTTCCGGAGCATAATTAACAAAAAAATATTGCCTTAAAAAAATGTAATCACAAATATTTTGTTAATTATTATTTTGTTTGCTTTTCAAGTCTTTTCTTTTATTCGCAACTGTGATAAAAAACGTCGTACTTCTTGGCTTCTATAACACGCTCGCTGCCGCTCGCGCGTCATAAACCGCCTCTATGCAAAGATCAATTTACCACACTTATATCGTAATGTACTATTTTCTTAGTTTAACCTCAAAGCAAACACTCATTGACTTAGTGTTACTTAACAACGCCATCTGCTGGAATACTTTATTGCTCACAAAAAATAGTATTAGTAGTTCGCCAATAGATGTCAGGAAGAGTCATATTTTTCAGATAAAAAAAAAGTAAGTTTCGATAAAACACGAATAAAATGACATTTTCTAAAAATGATTCCTAGCTAGATCGATTTATCGCCCCCGAAACCCCCTATATACCAAATTTCATGAAAATCGTTGGAGCCGATTCCGAGATTCCAATTATATATATACAAGAATTGCTCATTTTAAGATATAAGATATATAATAATTTGACGTTCGTACCGTTAAAGGTCTTCTCATTTCTCTGCTTAATACACATATAGATACCTAGATCAGAAACAAATATCTATAGCATAAATATTTGGTTGACGCGGGAATCGAACCCGCAACCTTCTGCGTCGCAAATGGGTATTCGCCCGACACGCCACAGAGGTGGTCAATAGGAATATTGTGTTTACCGGTCAATTACATTATGTAATTGAATAATTATGTTAATTGATATAGATGCGTGCGACGACCGAACAATTTACTTAATGGTCGAACGCGATTGATTGATTTATTATTTACATATCCATGTAGGTATCTAATAGGATATTTTCCTTGTTAAGGGCAGTTGCTACCAAAATCGACCTTTGTTTTAAGAAACTCTAAGTAATCAAATACTCTTTTTTGTTATTTGGATATAAATGGATATTGTAGTTTAATAACCATATTTTTGTTTATTGTGTTTGAAAACATGATATGAACAACTTTGCTCGATAAAATAAATGTTAGAAAACAGAGAATTATTAGATCGTTTATCGGGTTTTATTCAAAAAATAGTTAACGTTTGTTTCTAAAAATGAATCAAATGATAGGTTTTGACCTCTAGGAACTATATTTGTGGATAATAATGCTAAAATGTTTTACATATCGATCAAATATAACAGTTAGCACGCAGCACGCTACGTTTTTGAGAGCGGGGGCTAAGGTAATGTGAATACCTACACACGGTACTGGAAGAGCGCCTTAAATAACATTAATGAAAACATGGTTGTCTGTAAAGTCGGTTTACGGACGATAATTTTACGTGATAACGTCATAAGAACACATTGATGGTAACCATAGCAACAATAATAAGTTGCTATGGTTACCTATGGACACGTACTCGTAACATGACAATATTGCTATGGTTACTTATAACGTCAATAACATGACACTTTTTTGTGAGCGCAGTACGGTGTTCATCCATATATAAGACGTTATCACGTCCAAAATATTTATTGTAATTTTAAAATATGAATATTTTTTTAAGTTCGTAGCCCTTTTTTAAAGTCGATTTTTTGCATTTAAAAATAAAGTTCCTAGCCCTCTATGGAATTTAAAGTTCGTAGCATTATCAGTAAGTCCGTAGCACATTCCGTAGTATTGTCGTAGACATTTCGTAGATGTACTCGTAGCAATTCGTAGACTTTACGTAGCGTATATTTTTCCTTCTGATTGTCTATTTGCAAACCCAGGTTGATGCTCATCCTCCCTTCAACCCCTCCAATGGGTCGAGAAACTCCAGACCCTTCAGGGAAACATAAAAGAAACATTTTACAACAATAAAAATGAAATTTTTAAATAATAATCGTGTTCTAATGAATCATCTTTCAACAAAAAACCGAAACTTCGAACAAAGTATTTACTTAATTTATGGGATAGAAATTTCTCATTTAAAGTTCTTGTAGACTAGATATAAATACGCACTTTCTGTCGACCGACGGTTTTGTTATTATAAACTAGCTGCGCCCAGCGGTTTCACCCGAGAAAGTCCCGATCCCGTGGGAATTATTAAAATTAAAAGTAGCCTCGATAAAAAGACTATCCATGAGTACAAACTCTTCACTCGGACTCCTACTCGCTAATCTCATGGATAGTCTTTTTATCGAGGCTACTTTTCATTTTAATAATACCCACGGGATCGGGACTTTCTCAGGTGAAACCGCGTTTTTATGTCTACGTTTATTACTCACTAACAGCGCTTCGCAGTTTCACTCGCGTAACTCCTGATCTCGTGGGAATATCAGGATAAAAGGTAGCCTATAGCCTTCCTCGATAAATGGACTATCCAACACAAAAAGATTTTTTCAATTCGAACCAGTAGTTCTTGAGATTAGCGCGTTCAAACAAACAAACAAACTCTTCAGCTTTATAAGATAAGTATAAATTTTCCCAAATACTTCTGAACCGATTACGATGAAACTCGGTATGTAGATAGCTGGAGACCCAGATTAACACATTAGCTACTTTTTATCTCGATGCACTTATGCGCAGCTAACGTGTCTACATTGAATCAATCGGTTCATTAATTACTGAACGATTTTACCATTTTTAGCATCTTTAATTAGATCAAGACTTATGCAGGTGAAACCGTGGAATACAGTCAGTAATATTAAAATCTATACTAATATTATAAAGCTGAAGAATTTATTTGTTCGAATTGAAAAATGCTTTTTGTGTTTGATAGTCCATTTATCGAGGAAGGCTTTAGGCTACTTTTTATCTCGATATTCCCACGGGATCGGGAGTTACGTGGGTGAAACCGCGGAGCGCTGGTTATTGGAATAGTAATTATATAAAGAAAAGTTGTGAGTCTGTTTCCACCCTTAATCCTGCGAAAATAACGCAGTCGGTAAGTGACGGAGGGATTTAGCAAGATTAATTCGACCCATGTCGGGACGAATCTGTATTCATTAGCTATATTCAAATGATGGACTTAAAAGCTTCAAATACAAAAGCTGCAAGTGGCGTGAACTGGTTGAAGCTGGTTATTGGAATAGTTATTATTGATAAATATAAAACTATTTGTCTAGGTTCATAATCAACGCACAGCCAATTTAAATAAATATTCTAATTTGGCCAATTGGAATAAATTGATGGCTAATTTGGCCAATTTGAATAATTCTAATATGTAGTAAGGAAATTAAAAATGACAGAGTGTAATAAAACTTGAGGATTTACAACTAGGTATTTATTTTGGAAAAACTATGTTTTATTTCAATTTGGTAATGACATGAATTTCTATGACTTTCCCCCTAATTGAAACGGACAGTGAACTATCGGCTGATCTAAAATTTATTCTGCGTTTATATCTTTAATATATTTTTAACAACCTTTCCTTTCTAAATTCATTATTTTCCTTCCTTTGAATTCCATCACCATTACAAATTCGAGACTATTTAAATCCTGAATATATGAATGGGCAACCGTAAGTTCACTACATTTGTATGCGGGCAACGTTCTAATACACTCACGTGCAAAAATATTCAACTTTAGTTATTGGAGATGGGGGCACGAATATTTAGGGCTTAAGAGGATCATAATACACCAATGTCTTTTTTTGATGGAATTTTCTGAGTGATAAAAAAAGGAAAAATATTAATTACACAAAAAAAGATACCGAAATCGGACAATATTAAAATACCTATATTTCAACAAATTCAGGGTGAGACACTGTGTTATTTATTAATACGTAAAGATTGAAACTTAAGATCTCAAAAAATATTCAAGTTTGTCCCCTTTAAGATTTTCTTGACTGGTGACTTAATTGTGCGTGTTAACTCCGATGCTTTAGTAATAAGTTTAGTGTTTACTGCATTATTTCAAGTTATTTGTTTATCATAATGGTCTCTAGCAATTGGTATATGGGTCTCGCGTTTCTTAGAATACCGTTTCCGAGATGCTTCAGTGGTTTTGTGTGAAGCCATTACTTGTTCATCGTAATTTCCTTTACGATAGGAATTACCACCAAGGTGTACCGCGCACGTTTGTAAAAACTTGAATCTCACGCGTTTCTTATACTTATGATACTGTTTCGAAAATAATTTAGAAGCATAAAAAATAAATTAAAGATCCTGTCTTAACTTTAACATTTTTTTTTCTAATAAATAGGTCAGCGTTTGACCACTATTTCACACGATGATAGGTAACGATGCGGTCTAAGACGTAGCACGCTTTCCTGGAAGATACCGCTCGTGACTCAAAGACCAAAAGTCAAAATTAAAAGTTCAAGAGAAAAAGTAGGTAATATTTCAAGATGTATATTTATGTAAATCCGTGATATTTTTCTCTACATACGTGTGAGTGTACAGTACGTCGTACATTGTACGTCGCAATCCGTTTCACTGATTTATGAGAATAATCTCCATAGTGACGGTCTGACGGCACTCGACTATATTTTCCACTTAGTGGAACATCTCCGCACATAGTGGGAAGGGAACAATAGATGGAATGGTCATGGGGATGGAGATTTATTTCACTTTGTGAGGCTAATATTAGTTACAATTGTTTTGCGTGAAGTTTCTTTATTGTTTACAGGGTTATTGATAATTAGCTATACAGCCAGTTAACAGCTACTTCTGTATGATATCGAAAAAGGAACAATTGAGGTTAGTAGCAATTCTGCTGCAACTGGATAGATTAGTAAGAGGACAGTGAACAGTCGTAAAATGTTTTTAATTTAAAAAAAAAAACCATAAAACTTTTGCGACGCTTACGCGTCGAATCGAGACACTTTTTTTGAAGTCGATTAAAGAATAAGTACAATAATAGGTCATTGACCTCTGTCTCTTGTCTCATTGACTATTTTCGTGTATTCAAATAAAACCTAAAAAAATCTACTCTTTTCGTATATTTTTTTGTCTTAGAATAAAAGCTGTTAATAATATGTACAAATTGAAATGAAAAGTTCATATTTCATTCACTTATTCCTTTCATGAAGTAAAATATATATTAGTATTTGCTAAAATAGAATGTTGTAATCTCTACCCAGTGGCCACTCATCGACAAGCCATAACTCCAGAGCTAATCTCTCACACAAACATGAAACATTGATTTCGAGACTTTACAGCCTCCCCGAAGTTCACTGACCCTTTCCGGAAGCCATTATTATTCTACGTGTGTTCAGTATTTATAGGGCGATTGCACACTGCAGACTTTTCATTCGGTGACTGATAGCGAATACTTGTTTTTTAGATTTCCGAGGCCAAATGGTAAAAAACGAAACCCTACTAAGACTTCACTGTGTGTCTGTCCGTCCGTCTATCTGTCATCGTGCCGAATAGTGATGATATAGTTGATTTCACAGATTATGTATTTCTGTTGCCGCTTTAACAACAAATACCAAAAACAGAAAAAAACAATTAGGCAGTTAAAACACCCTCAAATTGCTATCATAGTTCCGCAACAATTGTTTTATTATCGATCTATAGTGCATGGTTTTTGCAAAGCCGACAATGTTTAAGGATTGTACTTACCCAATTTTTGCTTAGCAAATTCGAAGGCAGACTTTTACTAGTTTCTTAATTGTCTTTAAATTGAACGGTCCCCACAGAAAAAAAGTTTCTCGAAGCTAGTAATAATCCTCTCTCTATAGACGCTTGAGAATATTCTTATATTAAGAATACTGCTTATTATTTGCTACAAGACAACTTACTAAAAATAAGAAAAAAATCTCTAGCGTCTATCACGAGAGGATTATGTCTTGCTTCAAGAAGTTTTTCTATGCCACTGGCTTATTATTTCTTCCAGTCAGCCAATTTCTTTCAGCTGGCTTTCATTCAGCCAATCACAGCGCGTTCCGTAGTGAGACTTAGCGTAGCTCGGACATAGACTAAGAAAAAAAGAGAGTTTTTATAGCCAGCTGCCAGCTGTCTATCAGTCGATTCAAAAATCTAGTCTACATTGACCCTTAAGGTAAGCATAAATAGCACTTTATTTGTATTGTAACAGAACGTGACGGTTCACAATTTATACCGTTGCGATCACCGCTATTAAAATATAACTTTTAGTGAAGTCAATTATATTTTAATGTACCTAGCAAGTGGTTATTGTTTTAGGTAGGTAGGTAAAGGTTTGTTTAGACAAAAGGCTACGACAAACAAATATAAAAAATAGTACTTAATAGTAAATAAAATGAGCTTTTCTCGGACCTGGAGCCTTGATAAATCGATTCATTGAGCCAAAAACCCCCGCATACAAAATTTCATGAAAATCGTTGGAGCCGTTTCCGAGATCCTGATTATATAAATATACAAGAATTACTCGTTTAAAGATATAAGATAGATATATAGCAGATTTATTGATTTATATATCAACGCATAACTGAAGCCAATACCTAAAAGACACACATATAGGTACAGATAGTAAGCGCTAAAAAAGGTGATTTTGAAAAATAGTCACGGGCGAAAGCTAGTAAGATGGATAATAACCGAAGAATATTTAGAACATAAAGAGCAGATGTTTAACCCAATATTAATCACCGTTTAACTATCAAAGTAGCTGAAACTACAGTTAATATCAGCTAAAACTAAACGTTATTAATTCGGTTTTGGGCGAGCTGCGAAGTGGAACAAGCAACACGTTTCGATTTCCGTCCTCTGATTACACAGTGTTTATCTTCCGACCAGAGTGTTCCGTATAGCGTATAGCCATCTGTGGTATAGCGTGCAGGGTACAGTCGCGATCGACGTCGTTATCGGCAATTGAAGCCTTTGGAACGAGCAATTACGTTTCCTAGAGTAGGGACTTCTGTGTAGGGAATTGATATTTTAAGTTTAGAAATTTCAACATCAATTTTCAAATTATTTATTGTCAAATGCTGACATTTTAATTATTTACTTATATTTGTAAGATTAAAAGGCCTGTAAGCCTTCGTGTATCAAACTTCAAAATCAATTAATCCAGTCGTGGTTATCCTTTCCTATAATAAAATATTAAATAAATAATAAATAAATATTGCAGGACATTCCACACATTGCCATCTAGCCCCAAACTAAGTAACTAGACTTGTGTTATGGGTGATAGACAACGGATATACTACTTATATACTTTTTTTTTGTAAATATATACTTACAATACAAAGAAACAACCAGACCCCTGACAAATATCTAAGCATAAATAATTGTCTGAGGCGGGAATCGAACCCGCAACCCTGTGCTTGGCAGTCTGGCATGGTGACCATTGTGCCAACGGGTCGTCAACATGTTTACATGTATATTTTACATGTTTATTGGGCTTTACATCTTACATTCACCTATATTTTTAAGATGTAAAGGCCTGTAAGCCTTCGTGTATCAAAATTCAAAATCAATTAATTCAATGAAGCATTATCCTTTCCTACCTTTCACACTAAGGGCTCACGTGTAAGAAACTCTCTGCTCATATGCCTACTAAAAATAATTAATTTGGTCTTCACATCCAATCTAGATTTATACGTCACTAGCAAATTTAACCCACGCTATTCTGGGCTATGTTATGCTTGAGATATTTATTAGCGCTTGCCCAGAACCTATACCACCCTCTCAGCTTAGTCGACCGTGTCCAAAAGAAGTAACTCGTCGAGAGTCAACTAAGCTGTGGATTTCATCACGGTGTTTTCCTTTACCGTGAGAGCAATATTAATTTTATGTATAGGTACGGAATAGAGGTAGGCGTAATTGAATAAACTCCTTGGGGTCGACGTATGACGTCCGAATAACGTCTGAATTAAGTTACACGTCGTATATTGACGTGATTTTACAATCACAACACATCTCTCTCTGATCCCGCACTTCTATTTCGCTCGTGGCTGTACTTCAGCAGATAAGTAGGTATGGTTATAATATGAATTCAAACTTGCGGAAGTTATGCGGCTCAGCTATTTTGCTTATTACCAAGTTATGTGCTTCCCCACAGGAATTACATCTTATTTTCTGTTATAAATTAATTTATCGAAGAGAGGTTGAACATAAATTATCAGGGTAGAGATAGTATTATACGATTTTTTAAGTAAAATACTCTTTCGTGTATTTAAATGGATTAATAAAAGTAGATAGCTTGACGACCCTGTTGGCATAATGGTTACCATGCCGGACTGCCAAACATAGGGTTGCGGGTACGATTCCCGCCTCAGACAAGTACTTATGCTAAGATATTTGTCTGTGGTCTGGTTGTTTTTATGTATTATAAGTATATATTTACAAAAGAGAAGTATATAAGTAGTATATCCGTTGTCTAGTACACAAGTCTAGTTACTTAACTTGGGGCTAGATGGCGATGTGTGTAATGAGCGGTGTTGGCTTAGTGGTAGATACCCCGACTTTCGTTCTGAAGGTCGTGGGATCGAATCCCAACCGGCCGTGCACCAATGTATTTTTCTTAAGAAAAAATTATGTGCGCTAATTGACATTGCTCTTACGGTGAAGGAAAACATCGTGATGAAACCCGCGGCTTAGTTGGCTCCAGAAGTATTGACATGTTCTCTCCTCTGGACACGGTCGACTAAGCCGAGAGGGTAGTAGGTGCTGGGCAAGCCTACTCCATCCTCACGCAAAAAGGACCCAATTAAAAAGAGTCTAGTTGCGGAAAAAAGCCCGTATACATACATACATATAGGTATATCTTACAATGTAATATTATGTTGTTGCATTGAGTGACATGTATTGTTCTGGCAGACAATTGAGACGTTATATTCGCTACGGAATACAGACTGCAGTGAGATGATTCACTGCGAAGGGCAGGATGTAATTTGATTGTTTCCTAGTGTCTGTAGCAGCCTCAGTATACCTACACATTATCTAGGGGAGTATAATGGTCATACTCCACCCCTTGCCCTCTCCTTTCTATCTGTGGTTTGTACTTACTCTTAAATTTGTCGAAATAAATGATTAAGTATAATATTATTTTTGGTCAATTAAAGATGAGTTATATGTCGTAGATAATGTTATATTCAAAAATGACATAGTGCTTGTGCCAAAGTCTCTTAGAGATGAAATGTTGCATATTATTCATGAAGGTCATTTAGGCATAGATCGTTGCAAGAGACGTGCGAGGCAGGTGATGTTTTGGCCTAATATGGGTAGCGATATAGAGTCGTTTGTTAAACGATGTTGCGTATGTCAAGAAATAAATAGTGAATCGAAAAAATGAATGTGCGTTAATTAATATTTACTTACTCTTACGATGAAGTACATAGTGATGAAACCCGCGGCTTAGTTGTCTCCAGACGTATTAATGAGTTTTTACAGTTACCAACCACAACCTTGCACGTTTCCTCTGGGTGGTGCAAAACGAGCTCAAAATTTACCTATAGAATTACATCATGCGTAAAAAACTAATTTCTTTGGTGGGCAGGGTGCGGGGGAGTCACAGCAGTATCTTGAAGACAGTGGCGGAGAGGTTCAACTCCCCATTTATGGTGCATTTCAGGGGAGTGGCGGTCAATCAGGGAAGTTTTCCTATAAATTGACCGTTGCTCCAATGATTTTTGCGCCATACGTCTTAAACCCGTCCCTAATTGTTTGTTTAGTTTGTTTTGATTTTAATTTTAATGCTATGGATCTGAGTTATCTGAAATAAATGATTTTTTTTTATTTTTATAATACGATTAAATAAATAAATCTGGACATAGGTCGACTAAACTGATGGGGTGGTGTATTTACTGTGGTATTTACTGGGCACGCGTACTCCATTTAAAACATGTACGGTTGGCTGTATAATTGCCGACCCATCGTAGAGCTCCAAAACGGCTGTTATAATAATGTTTTCAACACACAAGATTCTAGGCACCTGCTTAGTTGAAGTTTTAAGTCTTCTAACTCAACAATTTATCAAACAAAAATTATTAGAATGAAAACATTCCATTAATAGTCATTTTCGAACACTACTGAGGGCTGCAATTATGCAGCCGACTGTACCAGACACTACAGCCCCAAAAACAGCACGGTTTAGATTTTTTATCTAATAGTGACTTTTACTTGTACAAAAAAAAGAAAAGAAAGAAAAAGAATTAGTTGGACAAACAATTAAAAACCACTTGTAGTTTTTAATAAGCGTTCTCTTATGAATATCTGCAAGAATGCGAACACCTTTATTTTCAAAATAAAAACCTAATGTATTTAACAAATGTTACACATTACTAAATTTAACCCAAACTGAGCAAGCAAAATAAAACCGTTTAATAATATAACAACAAAAAGATAAACAACTTTCCGATTAGACATTTGACTTTTTATCCGAAGAAAATACGACATCATTTCGAAGCAGTAGAGGCACGAATAAAAAACTGGTACACCACTGTTGTATGTAATGGCCACGTTTGCGGGCATAAAATATGTCGGGGCGGGAATAAAAAGCGGAAATAGCAAAGGCCACGGCTGAATGTGAGGATAACAAAGGAGAAAATATCGTATTGCTGCACGGAAAATAAACGCTCGTGTTTCATAGAATATAACGTCATTATTGGAATATGTCTTGAATACGTCTCAATTTACACGTTCGAAAGGTTTGAATATCAAGTTATTGATCGATCTGTGGAGGTTTTTAAGCCCTCGATGCAAATTAAGGGTAGATAAAACCCACTTGCGCAGTTCTGAGTTAGTTAATAACCTTACATTAGGTGACCTAAAGGCTGGCTGCTGTTTCAGCTAACAAATTAGCATTGCCAAACAAGGAGGCAATGCAGCCAACCTTTTGGGTACCCTTTTTAAAAGGAAATTTGATCAAGTAAAAGACAATCGAAACAGACACAAAGACGATCGAAGATGACAATTTGAACAGATTTTTTCCTACATTTATAGATGGCTAGCTTTTGCCCGCGACTTCGTCCGCGTAATAGTCGAAAATTTGAAGTAGATTGGACCAAAATCACGTTGTCCCATACAAACTTTGCCCCCTTTAGGGGTAGAATTTCGGAAAATCCTTTCTTATCGGATGCCTACGTCACACAAAGAACACACCCTCCAAATTTTATATGTATAGATTAACCCTCGATTTTCAAAATATTTATAATAGATATAACCGTAATTTAAGCTATCGATTCATCGAGTTTGACGTAGTTATTGCTGCGGTGATCAGATAATTCAATACCAGTAACGTTATTACGAAGCTCGTTAATTTTGATCGAATGATACCTATCTGAAAATGGTTATTATTAAATTAAATGCGAGCTCAGTTTTAATGAGGTTCGTACGCTTTGTTGACTGGTTTTGGGACAATCCTGGTTTAATTATAATGATAAAATATGAAAAAGAGGATTTAATGAACAAAGAGGACTTTTTTTTAAATAATGATAATTTATAAATTCAGTGGACATAATAGGCACACAATAAATCGGGTAGATGTTAGATAGATAATTTAATTATATACTTACCTTTTTATTAAAAAATAGAACATACAATATACTAACATGTAATCTTCGAGTGACCAAGTGCTGCTTGCTCTATCAAAAAACTAGATTGATTGTTGTAATTTAATACAACAATCAATCTGGTTTAATAATGACTAGAACTAACTGAGAAAGTGACATATTTTAATGAGTCGTTATTTGTAAAACTATAAAATATTAGTACTTTTTTTAATTGAAATTGTGTAAATTGACATGCCTATATTATGCAATGTAATGTTATGGCGAAATAAATGAATAAGACGGATTTTACTGACTAAAGTAACATACCGCGTCTTATCGGTATAAAAGAGGTCGGTATGGCCATTTAAAGAGACAATGTAGCCTAAGGAAACTTATTTGTATTTTTTATGTTCATTTATAGTAAAGAAATAAACATAAAACGTTAAATAAAATACTACATACCTACTTCCTTTTATACGTTAACATTTTATTTAAAAGATCCCTACATCAGTTCCCTTTTGTGAAGACAAGAGATCTAAAATGTTACACAAATCGTGTATCTTCTCTTCCTATTCAAGAATACAATACGAAAGCCCGTTGAATTCTCCAGAGTAAATCTCCTTATAGCATAGAGTAGTAACCTTTCTGATTTCTCACCAAATTGGGGCCACTCGACTGCGCGCCAAAATTGGAAAAGTTTATGCGATAAGAGTGTTTAGGTGCTAGACTTCTTTCTACTGATTTATTTAGTTTAAGTAAAAGGTTACGAAAAGATATTTAAAATAAATAGGTAGTTAAATAGTAGGTAATAAGCTGTTTACTAGGAACATAATTAATTTGTTAATTAATGCATGAAATCTTGTTGTTTTATTCAATTTTTTGGTTTAATCTTTACCGATATTTTGGTATAATTTGAAGACGATGATTTCTTTTCGTTTAATAGTCTAAATAAAAACAAGGTTTTATGACTAGTAGAATTTGAAACGACAACGTATTTTTGTCTTAAAATAATTATACCAAAATGTCTGTAAAGATCACTCTGACTTACCTTTATGTATACCTTTTGTATTCAAAACGACAAGGACTTTTCGTTGGATATATTCGACCATTTTTCGTGCAGTTTTAGTCATAGGCGATGGGCATTTTGCGATTGACTTACCAAGTGAAGTTTGATCAAGGCTGAAAGCTGGGGACAAAATCGTTAGCCATGAAATTGCAAAGACCAACTGCTATACCTACATATTACAACAATAATTCGAGTCGCAGATGTTGTTAGCATTTAAATTAACATTCTGTTGGCAAATTCAAAGTTCAATTCCTTTATAAATTGCTTTCTTAAATAATTTGGTTTTTTGTAACCGAAGAAAATAAAGTAGGTCAAAGGATTTTTATTTGATGACAAAAAAAACTGAACAGTTTAAAGAAACCATCATGCTATGTTAAAGGTAGGTATTCATTTTTTAATCAACTACTTATAATTAGGTATGTAAGATGCAAATGAATAAAGCTATTATTAGAGAATAGCTTTTGCCCGCGACTTGGTCCGCGTAAAAGTCGAAAATCGACCAGGGAATCACGTTGTCCCAAACAAACTTTGCCCCTTAGGAGTAAAATTTCGGAAAATTTCTATTAGATGCCTACGTCACACAAAGAACACACTCTCCAAGTTTCAGGTCTCTACGATCAGCGGTTTAGGCTGTGCGTTGATCCGTCAGTCAGTCATTCAGGACAAAGAATTTTATATGTATAAATAAATAATCTTCACTTGCGCGCCCTCGTTTATTTGGAGGTATTTGAGTCACAAGCGTATAGGTATCATATAGGAAAGCGTACTACATCTTTGACCGCATCGTTACTTACCATCCTCTGTGAGAAATTGGTCAAACGATGACCTATTTATCATAAAAAAGAAATCGAGAAGTATAAACTTGCTTCAGCCATATTAAATTCAATAATACATCATCTTTATTAATCCCACTTCATTTATCTTTAACATTAAATCAAATCCCCATTCAAATCGTCAAGGATCTTCAAATAATACCAGCGTAATCCGTACTTCAGATCGCGGCTCTCATTATAACTTAACAATTGTTACTCCGAATCAGTATTTGGTTACCATTTCACTATGCTCGGGATTTCAAATTAAATGTAGTGCAGCCGTGGCGGAAACAAATTGAAAATGCTAAATTCTGCTAATGAGGGAGAGTCGAGTGGATTTATAAATACTAAATTCAAATAAGTGGGATTGTTAAATAAATATAAATAAATAATTGCAGGACAATCCACACAGCGCCATCTAGCCCCAAGTTAAGCAACTGGACTTGCGTTATGGGTGCTAGACAACGGACATACTATTTATATACTTTTTTTGTAAATATATGCTTATAATACATAGAAACAACCAGACCACAGACTAATATCTAAGCATAAATACTTGTCTGAGGCGGGAATCGAACCCGCAACCCTGTGTTTGGCAGTCCGGCAAGGTGACCATTGTGCTAACCGGGTCGTTGAAGTTATGTTAAAATTCGAATGTTGGTTTTAATTTTGGATCCGAATTATTTTACTAATTTGTGCATAGAAGAAATAGACTAAGTATTATATAATAGCGAAATGGGCAATATAACAAATAGGCTATAGTGAAATAGACGAATAGATAGAAACTAGTAAAGTAGGTGTAAAGTAAAAATAACAGTAGCCCAATCTAGATACACAGAAAAAATAATCCTCTCCTGTTAGACGCTAGAGAATTATTTATTGGTTTAGGTAAAAATGTTAAAATGATAAGCAGTATTGTTAATTTAAAAGCAACATTCTGCTTAAAACCGACTTCATAAAAGGAGGAGGTTCTTTATTCGGTTGATTGTATTTTTTTTTAAGAATTTAAGGAGAGAGTTAACTTTTTTCCGTCCCATGTATTAATCTACAAAAGTTATTTCAAGAGAATCAAAAAAACTAGCTATACCTAACAAAACAACATTGCAATACAAATGTGGTAAATTGATCATTTCATCGAGGCGGTTTATGACGCGCGAGCGGAACGAAAATAATAAATAACAAAATATTTGGTGATAAGTCTATGTTTAAAATTTTTTAGGCAATATTATTTTGTTAATTATACTCCCAGGCCAGGCAAAAGACTTTTAACCTATACAGCCTCGTCTGACATACAATATTTTTTAGGGTTTTTTCCATTTGTCGGGGGTTAAAAACAGAATATAATGGTACGCAAAACTATATTTAAGTAAAGAAAAAACAACACTAAATTTTTAATCATTTTTTAAGACGTTATCACATGAAATTATCATTCGTAAACCGACTTTATAGACAACCTTTATTGCTGGAGTAAAACCTCTTTTTTGGTACCTACTTTATTTTATCCATCAAAACAGTATAACCCAAATAAATAAAGAATGTTTCATCTACCTAACATGTAATTAGCAGTAACATACCAATTTAACTTATCAGGATAACTTATAACACACTAGTGGCGTCGAGATAATCCATAACGCACGGGTGTGTAATACGTTGGATTATGAGCCTAAAAGAGGTTGAATAAGATCCACTTTATGAGCAACTGTGATAAAAATGTAGTTTCCATTCCATTAGCAATTAATAATTTATTTATTTGCGGTTTGATATGAAATAGTTTTGGATTAATCTACAGTTGAAACATGGATGCACCAAAATTGACCGGTCGGTGATGTTCGATGGATGACTGCAGCATGGCTGTGGTTTCGCTCGACAGTTCATTACCAAACTGATGTTTCAACGTTTATTAAATTGGTTGTATATCTACAGTTATATAAAACAAGGTTCCCTTCCACAGAGCAGCTGTATATGCTCTGTGGTACCCCTTTCCCTTCTGGCCTCTGATCATTACCGAAACTTAGATATATTTTTAAAACACAAATTCCAAGTCTTTTCAAAGCTGTAGTAAAAAAAATAGGCAAAAAATCTAGTTTATACTTATATTTGAATTTTTTAACTAAAACTTGATATTATCATCTTAAAAAATAGTATATATGGTATAAATCACCCCTTTAAAATAGACAATCAAACAGACGGACAAGAAAGTGGTCTTATAAGGGTTCCATTTTTACCCGTTAAGGTCCGGAACCCTAAAAATCATGTAATAATTAACAATTTTAGTTATAAGCAACGACGAGCTGACCTTTGCTAACGCCACTTTAAACGCGAACAGGTAAATTTCCTCAATAAAACACCACCTAATTCAAAGATAACTAACCCCCAGCTCCAGTAACAGTGGAATTAGATGCAATGGTATTCGAGACTGCATCTGTATGCAAATGCTCGTTCAGCAGACGACAGGCAAGCTTTATCTCGGGGATTATAGTGTAGCTCAGTGCACCGTATGCGAGGGAACGATCGCCAGCTTATTTGGATAATTATGCACCTACATATATAGGTGCGGGGTTAATTGCTGGGGTTAAAAACTATTGTATTGTAGTATACTTGTAGACAAAAGGAAAAGCTTTATTAGCACTACACATAAAATATAGACAAGAGACAATCTAAAGGAAGCAAAAAACGATTGGAACTGAAACAAAATACGAATGATTTTTATCGTCTGTTGTGATTGAATTTTTTTTCTGTCTTGATTGTTTTATGTTTAAATAATATTCCAATACGTATAATAAATAAATAAATAAATATTGCAAGACATTCCACACATCGCCATCTAGCCCTAAGCTAAGTAACTAGACTTGTGTTATAGGTGCTAGACAACGGATATACTACTTATATACTTTTTTTGTAAATATATACTTATAATACATAGAAGCAACCAGACAACAGAGAAATATCTAAGTATATTTAATATATCGCTAAGATCATTATGGACGTAGAACGCTCTCTATCAAAACTCCGAATTTATTATACCTATGTATAGATGAAACGCCATATTTTTTGCTAACTCTATAGATTTTGAAATTGTATGGAAAGATGAGTTTTGCAGTTGAATAAGGACTTAAAACACAGAAAGCTAAAAGCTCAGAAGTTAAAAGCGACACAAATGGGCAGCCTTATCGTAAAAGCGATTTCTTTGCGAATTTAAATAGGTGGCATACGTAGACTTACGTAGTAAAAAGTACGAATGTATAGGTATGATCTCCGAGGATGGTAGTATTTAAGTGGTACGTAGTTAGTATTACGTGCTCGAAAACTCAAACTATGTCGTTTTACGAGGCAGTTAGTCACTGATATTGATCGAGTTTTTATAGTTATAGTTCACATTTTTATCTACATAAAGAATAGACCATATACAAAAACTTCGACCTTACTATGATTATGATGTTTTCATCTGATAATAAATATATTTTTGCGTTCTCTATCGACCTTTCGTTTCTACGTCAATCAACAAAATCATGGAAGCATTAAATCAAAGAAAAATTATAATTCCTACGCTTTACCTCGTTAATTTAAAAGTGTGTTAACTGTTCCCTAGGGTTTTCGGCCCTAAGTTCCGATACCGTGAAAATATCGGGATAAAAGTAACCTATATATACTTAAAAGAAAAAACACTTACTTGTAGATACATAATATATTATATTATATAGAGTTTAGTCAAGGAAAGCTATAAGTTTAGTTTTATATTGTTTTATTTTTGTTATGTATTTGCTGTGATTTATGTAATAAATGAACAAATATTGCAAATATAAATATATTAAAGATACAGGTAGGTAGATAGATAGATCGAAGGAAGATGCGGGGTGTCATAATTTAATAATACTCAAAAGAAGCCGTTGTATTCGTTAATTTCTTTGAAGCCAATCCACCCTTGCGGGGGTGGATACATGAGGAAAATAACATATTTTAAAGCAGACCACAGACATTGTATAGGCATAAAGCATATAGTTGATGGTTACTAATAAACATCTAAACAATTGCTCACTTGTTTTTGACGTGTGACTTTAAAATCGGCCAGGATTCACTTACGAAAACCAAAAATAATTACTTCCATGTCAATTACAAAATTGACATGGAAGTAATTATACCCGTTTTTTTTTTAAATTGTAATGTCTTGTCCGCGTTTATCAAACCATGTTTCTTTACTCGTTGTATAATGTGTTACCTTTTTCTTTGTGTGTGTTTAATTTTAAAGTTGTCGTGTGCTTGTACCAAATAAATCTTTTTCTTTCTTTCTTTCTTTCTTTCTTTTTACCGTGAATTCGATGAACCTCTTCCTGGTACACATAATCTTTCTCTTTCTCGATCGACCGTCACTTAGTCTCAAGTCTCTTATTCATCCTTATGCTGTTTTTATTATAAACGCCCTCGCGCTCTCCAAACTTTCAATGTTATTTTGATTAAAGAGACAATTTAAGTAACGAAGCTCTGAATAGAGGTTGGTTTAAAATACATGAAAACCTGAAGAGATAATGATAGAGTAGAATTTAATTAAATAAAGTTATACCGGGGATTCCTTTATACATAGGTGTGAGTGTGGGTCAGAGGGGTGTTGGTCCAGTGGTAGATACCTTTAATTCGTGGGTTCGAATCCCAATGGATGTTAAATACGTTTTTTTTTCTAACTTAGTGGTCGTCGTGCATTTGAGACCAGAAGACGGACGTCGGAATTGAGGCAGATCCCGAAAACGATGGCGTGACGATGCATTTGACGTAATCTAGCCCGATACCGAATTGCTTGGATAGATGTTAGGACGGCCTTTGCCCAGTAAGCAGTGGGACGGGACAGTGGACTAAAATTATGAGTGATCGACCATAATACTGTAGCTTTTTGCTAAACAAAAAAGCGACGTAAAGAAACATGAAGAATTGACAACCAACTGACAGAAATACTCATTTTGCGGGAGACAACCAAAGTCACTCTTTGACATCAGCATCACGATAATTTTTATGTTCACTAATATTTGATACAGATTTGACACTTTTTACCCAATGTTTTACTTTTACTTAAGTACCTATGCAACTTTTTTCTTAATCTATACTTTGTTTGTTTGTTTGTTTGAACGCGCTAATCTCTGGAACTACTGGTTCGAATTGAAAAATTCTTTTTGGGTTGGATAGTCCATTTATCGAGGAAGGCTATAGGCTACTTTTTATCCTGATATTCCCACGGGATCGGGAGTTACGCGGGTGAAACTGCGGAGTGCTGTTAGTAATTAATATTTGGTAAAAAATGTCAATCTCATCAATTTTTGATAGGTCGATCTCCACTAAGCAATAGATTACTACTCATGTGGCAATAGTATAGGCACCGCTGATATAGGCTAACAAAAAAGTATATGATATGGCTGTGATTGAATGCATGTAACAAACAGAGGAAGGCAAAGAGCTTTAGTCCATACAGCTTCGTCTGACATTTTATTTCTTCTTCTTTTTAGTATCGCACTGAAACATTTTTGCACATTTTTGCACTGAAACAAGGAAATTTCACTTTTCCACGTATCGGGACTTAAAAACCTGCTTATCTATACTTATATTATATGATATTATACCGCTGATATAGGCTAACAAAAAAGTATATGATTAGGGACATAAGGTAAGCCAAAAGTTATAGAAAGTTTCCCTTTCCTCGCCTTCCACAATCAAGGACAAGCATAGCTTATCTGGTGCCTACCCGAAGTTATTCCGTTTTCTGCCCTAATTATCCTTAAAAGTATTTTCGGCCTTAAAGTCAGTTAATTAAGCAATGGTTATGAAAATTCCTCTTGAAAAAGGTCAGTAGGTAGGTATTAACTTAGCGCTACGATGAATAAGTATTTAAATCAGGACTTAAGTAAAGTCTTAAATAAGGGTATATACGCGTCTTTTTTGGCAACGGAGTTAAAGTTTCAATCCAATTAATTCGGTTTCGTATTTTAAAGAGAAATTTCTAAACAAGCCAATGGTGTTTTATTTGGAGTTTTGGCGAAAATCGCTCCAATGGTAGACATGCCTTGTGTTCTTCATGATTTTTAAATGTTGTTATCTATTTTTTATCACAGTTGCTCATAAAGTGGATCTTATTCAACGGCTTTTAGGCTCATAATCCAACATATTATGCACGCGTGCGTTTTAGATTTGTTAACTAGTGCTGTAAAGTTATCCCGAAAAGGTAGGTACCAAAGAGTTTTTTAGCTAGCAAAAATGGTTGTCTCTAAAGTCGGTTTACGAACGAAAATTTTACGTGATAATGACTTAGAAAACGATTAAAAATTGAGTTGTTTATTTTTTGTTTTTTCTTTACTTAAATATATTGTTTTTGCGTACCATTGTATTTTGTTCTTAACCCCCGACGCAAAAACAAATAGAAAAACCCTAAAAAATAATGTATGTCACACGAGGATGTATAGGTTAAAAGTCTTTAGCCTGGCCTTTCCATATTATGAAAAAATATTGCCTTAAAAAAATGTTAACATAGAGTTATCACAAATATTTTGTTAATTATTATTTTGTTTTCTTTTCAAGTCTTTTCTTTTATTCGCAACTGTGATAAAAACGTCGTACGATATAAGTGTGGTAAATTGATCTTTGCATAGAGGCGGTTTATGACGCGCGAGCGGCAGCGAGCGTGTTATAGAAGCCAAGATACAAATATCAATTCCACACGTATATCGTACGACGTTTTTTATCACAGTTGCGAATAAAAGAAAACACGTATATCGTAATGTACTATTATTGAATAACTAGCTGCGCCTTGCGGCTTCACCCGCGTAAGTCCCGATCCCGTGGGAATATCAAAATGAAAAGCTTTCCTCGATGAATGGACTATCCAACACAAAAATATTTTTTCAATTCGAACCAGTAGTTCCTGAGATTAGCGCGTTCAAACAAACTCTTCAGATTTATAATATTAATATACTCGTAGATAAGCAGCGTCCCGCGATTTTTAAGTCCTGATACGTGAAAAAGTGAAATTTCTTTATCACAGGCTTAAGTGCAAAAAGTAGATACTAAAAAGAAGAAGAAATAAAATGTCAGACGAAGCTGTATGGACTAAAAGCTCTTTGTCTTCCTCTGTTCGCTACATCCATTCAAGCACAGCCAGCAAAAGCCTTATTCCTTTCTGGAAAGGCAAAAAGTAGATAGAAGAAGCAGAAATAACACCCAGAAGGAACCTTACTTTCTGTGAAGTCGATTAAATCTAAATCAGAGCCAATCTAATAATTGGATTCGAATGCCTATTAGCATTCACAATTTATCACTTAATCAATATTGAAGCAATGTTCGTTCACTTCATTGAACAATAAACATATAAATTGCTATTTAGTTGTGTTATCGATTTCGCTAATATATACATACTTTTACATAGTAAAGACAATAATTATTTACTTATTTGTTTGTTTTTGTTTATATAAATAGTCAGTAGTTTGAGAAACTACTGCTACTTACTAATATAATAAAGAGGATTTCTTTTTGTTTTTTTGTTTGTGGGAGAGCAAGGGGCTGAAAATACATGGAAAGTATCTGTCACACTTGAGATTTGCAGACGACATAGTGCTACTTTCAGAGAGTCCGCAGGAAATGCTTTCAATGGTAACATCCCTCTGTTTACAAAGTAGTAAGATCGGACTAGAAATTAATGAAGACAAATCAAAAATGATGTCAAACAGAGAGAAGACTCCAATGACCTTACAATCCTCAAACCTCGAATATGTCGATAAATACGTTTACTTGGGCCACCTTATCACCTTTAGAGCATGCACAGAGAGAGAGATCGACAGAAGAACCAAATCTACTTGGAACAAGTACTGGGCAATGAAAGAGATCTTCAAAAGCAAATTACCAGTAAAACTGAAAACTAAAGCCATGGAGATGTGTCTACTACCCTGCCTAACTTACGCTAGCCAGACATGGACGTTAACAAAAGAAAACCTAGAGAAGATAAAGGTATGTCAAAGAGGCATAGAAAGAAGCTTTCTAAACATAAAACTAAGAGACAAAGTAAGAAATAGCACTATTAGAGAAAGAACAAAAGCTAAAGACGTAGCACAAAAAGTTTTACACCTAAAGTGGAAATGGGCAGGCCATGTTCAAAGACACAACGACGACAGATGGACAAAAACAATCCTTAACTGGCACCCGTTAGACAAAAAGAGAAGAAGAGGAAGACCATGCAAACGATGGAGTGACGACATAACAAAGACGGTGGGCCAGACATGGAGTAGAGTCGCTAGAGATAGACTGAAATGGAGACAGGTGGAGGAGGCTTTTACCGCGGAAGCGGTCCCTACACAAAACTAACAAATACTAACCTAACCAGATAAATACATAAGAATAATATACATACTTACCAATAAAACTAACAAACAACACTAACATTTAATTACTTATAAACTAACCCACACATAACACTTCATAAAATAAATATATAAAAATAAAAGATAAAAAAAAAAAAAATACAATTACCTACCTAAGATAGATATAAGTACAAACAAATGTTGTGTAAGGGAACAATATAGCTATTTAATGTGGAGTTTTCTCCTACTCGGGTTGAACCCGGTGTAAATGGACACCCCGTCCCGTAACCCACGGGAAAAAAGGTGCCCATTGCCCCCTATCAAAGTTGTAATCTTATTCTTCTCCTGCCTATTGTTGATTGTGTGTTGTTGAGTGTTGATTGTGTGTTTAGAGCTTGTGTGTCTGATGGTGTTTGAGTGAATATGGGAGTTGTATGAGAGTGGTTTGGTTCTGTTTGATCTGTATTTGCATTACTATTGACGAAAACTGTATCTCCTAAGACTTTACTTAAAATGATTGTTGTATGAATGGCGGCTTGTTTCTGTAAAATGGTTATGTCTATGTTCGAATCTAGCTTTTCTATGTATCTTGTGAGACTTTTGGCAATTATTCCGGTTGAACCTATTACTATTGGTATGACATGTGTGGTCGTATTCCATATTCTTTTGAGTTCTGTCTTTAATAAATGGTATTTACTTAGTTTCTCTACTTCTTTAGCTCCTATGTTGTAGTCTGACGGTACTGTTATATCTATAAGGTACGTGTTATTGCTAGTTTTGTCTGTATATACTAAGTCTGGCCTATTGTGTGATACTGTTGTGTCTGTCTGAATCGGTATTTCCCACATTATTTTTGCCGTCTCATTCTCTACTACTTTGGGCTGTGTTAGGGTCTCCTTCCACCATAGTTTATTGACGTCCATATTGTGCTTACGGGCGAGACACCAGTAGACGTACTGAACGAGATTATTATGCCGTTTGACGTAATAAGTACCCGCCAGTTTTTCGCATCCGGATATTATGTGTTGTGCCGTTTCATCTTTGACAGCGCAAAGTCTGCATTTGCCATCTACTGATTCTTTGAGTATGTCGCGTTGGTATTGTCGCGTCATTACCGCCTGATCCTGTATCGCAAAAATGGATGACTCTATTGAAGGGGAAACCTGCTGCTTCTTTATCCACCTAAACGATTGTTCTATATCCACGTTGGCCTGGTCTAAAACTACTTTTGCAAACTGTCCATGTAGCTGTTTGTTACGCCATCTTTCATTCTGTTTTTTAATTATAGCTTCTTTGATTTCCCTATCTGTATGTCTATTGTCTATTTCTAATTGTAGCTCTGTTTCAATTACTTCTGCTTCTTTAATAATGGAATATTTATCTTTGTTAATATCATGATGTACTATTGTTTTTATTAAATGATCCTGTTCTATTCTGAGATACTGTTTATATTTTATGATTTGTGTTTTGTATATGTTTTCTACGTTTAGTAACCCTCTTCCCCCTTGTGCAACCGGTAAGTATAATCTTTCTACGTCTGCTTTTTGTTGATGTGCTTTTTTAATGTTTAGTAGTTTTCTAGTTTTAGTGTCTATTTTTTTCAGATCGCTGTTTTTGTAGTTAATTATGCCAAATGAATACATTAGAACTGGAATAGCATAAGTATTAATACCTTTTATAATATTGCGTGAATTTAAATGCGAGTTCAGTAGTTTTTTGACCCTTTTGAAATACTCTTTAGTGACCTGTTCCCTAACTGCACTGTGCTCTATCTTTCCTGACTCACTTACTCCTAAATACTTGTATGTGTTACCTACTTCTAACTCGTTAAATTCCTCACCATTCAACAATACATGCCCTTCTCCTGTCGTGCTACTCCGATGACCTAAACTCAAGTGCAGTACACTACACTTGTCCAATCCAAACCTCATTCCTATATCTGCTGTGAAGACTTCTACACTATCTAATAATACTTTTAAATTACTTCTATTGTTTGCATATAATTTCAAATCGTCCATATAGAGTAAGTGGTTTATGAAATAGCTATCTTTAAGTTTGTATCCTTTATGTTCATATTTGTTTAGAATAAGTGAGAGTGGGTTCATGGCTAGGCAGAACAACAATGGTGATAAAGAGTCGCCCTGAAAGATACCGCGTCTGATGTAAATCGGTTCAGTAGTTATCGATTCGTGGGTGCCTCGGGCTGTCATTATGACTTTCCAGTTCGGCATAGACAACTCTAGAAATTTTTTGATCATGGGTGGGCACTGATAGACATCTAGTATTTTAAGAAGCCATTCGTGGGACACACTATCGAAGGCTTTCTGATAATCTATCCACGCCATGCTCAAATTCTTCTGTGAAGTATGTGCGTCCTCTAATATGGCCTTGTTGACCATTAGGTGATCTTTACAACCGCGGGCACCTCGACGACATCCTCGTTGTTCTGCTGCCATGATGTTGTTATTACTGCAGTGACTATATAAGACATTGGCTAACACTGATGTTAAGAGTTTGTACATGCTCGGCAAACATGCGATGGGTCTCCAATTCTTAGGATCTTCGGTATCAGAGTTTTTGGGTATTAGTATGACCTGACCTGTAGTAAACCAATCTTCTAGATGTTCTGACCCTTGGACTATTTTACTGTATAACTTTGCTAAATATTTATGTGTACTAGTGAGGTATTTCAAGTAATAGTTCTGTACCTTATCTATGCCCGGTGATTTCCAATTATGTAACTTCCTAATTGCAAACTTAACTTCCAATACTGTGATCTCTTCTGACTCTACTGTATTTACCTCATCAACTGACTCTTCTATTTCTTTTATCCATCTAGCATCTGTGTTGTACTGAATTGGATTAGATAATATGGAACCCCAAAACTGCTCTACACTATCCTTACTGGGTATCTTAATGTCGCTTGAATTACTATTGTTTCCTAAACTTCTATATAGTCTGTGCTCGTTTTCCCTAAAAAGCTTGTTCTGTTCTTTTCTATCGTTTAACTCTTCATATCTCTTAATCCTGCCTGCTAATGCTTTAACCTTTTGTTTTAACAATTCTACCGTATTACTATGATCATTTTCGTCGTGTATGTTGTATTTACTGTATAAATAATCTCTGCTTCTTATCATTCTACGTGAACTTACACCTCTTCCTATTTCTATTAGTTTTCCTAGTTCTTTCCTAAAGTTTTCTATTTTCTTTTGTATGCGCTTTTTCCACGCGGGATTAGTTTTCGGTTTGACAGTGTTTCTGGGTTCATATGGCATTTGGTTATTGTTGACTATTAAAGTCTTAGCAGTGGCATAAATGATATCATTAATTTCTCTGAGGGAGGTGTTGATTTCTAAAAGGTTAGGTAAGAATTTATTGAGCTTATGGCAATTTCCAATGAACTGTTTATTGATTTTGGCTTTAGGTAATAGTTTTCTTTCGGAAATCGGTGTTTCTTTTGTTTCTGATAGTATGTTTAAGAGTTGTAGTATGATTGGATCCTGGTTTTCACTATCTTGGATGTTTTGTGTTACTTGATCTATTATTTGAGTTTGCTCAGGTGTGTATGTTTGCATGGTGTCTGGCGTTTGATTATCTACTTGTGGCAGGTTTTGGGTTGGTTGTGAGTCTATAGATGTGTGATTAATCGGTTCAGTGTTTTCGATAGTTTCTGTAACTTCTGCATCTTGTTGAATTCGGTTCAATACTTCTTGGGATAACATTTTGTGTTTTATTATAGTTCGTGCTTGTGTGGATAAAGATTGACCGTTAAATCTATTTACTTTTGGGTTGTGTGGGTTTCTCTCTATAAATATACGCTGTAATCTGTTCATGTATCCTGAACCCCCTACACGCGCTTTGTAATAACAGAACATGAGCTCTTCCATTTCGGCATTACTCCACTTTCGCCTTCTATCATCGCCTATTGTCTCACTGATGTTGGGTGGTGGTTCAAGGTCTTCTGCAATCGTATTTGGTGAAGCTCTACTATGGGTTTGATGTTGTGTATTTGTGATGTTAGGGTCGGAGTGTTCTGTTGGTGTTAGTTCAGTAGTTTGGGTGTCATCTGTTGTTTGATTATCTGAGTTTGGTATGGAAAGTGTTGTGACACGTGATGTATCTTCTTCTGCTCTACTTTTGATGGAATTTAATGTGTCTATGGGAATGACTTTACGTGCTATTACACTCCTTGCCTGTCCGGATAAAGTATTGCCTGTAAAAGCGAATGATTTAGGGTTGTTTGGGTTTCTGGCTCTAAATATTGACTCTAAACGTTTGATATATCCTGGTCCAAGTGCTCTTGCTTTATAAAAACAGTAAACTAGTTCGTGAAGTTCTTCTGTTGACCACTTTCTTCTTTCTTGATCACTTTCGTATCTTACTGTGGTCGGATGGGGTGTACCGGCGGAGCTAGTAGGAGATACGTCCCTACTCCGCAAAATATCACCCTCAAAATTGTCGGCTGTAGTCCCTAGGGCGTCCCTCTCATCCATCACCCCGACTCCCGCCCGCCTGCTCAGCGGAGAGTCGCTGGCTAACCCTGCTACACGCCCGCCACCAGCTACAGACGTGTCCCGGCGATAGCCCCCGGGTAGCGGCGTTATACGTTTACTTTTATTTTGTCTCTCCATATTGTTTTGGGTTGCCATAGCCTTGTTGGTCACCCGCAAAGTAATTTCGTTTGCGGTGTGTCCGCCTCTCACGTAAACTTAGATGGTCAGTTTGGACGTAAGGTTGGACTTATGAGAGGCTTATTTTATTTTATTTTATTTTATTTTATTTTATTTTATTTTATTTTATTTTATTTTATTTTATTTATTATTTATTTATTAACGAATAGGCTCCGAAAGTACTGGACCGATTTTAATGAAACTTGATATGAGGATACATTGATTAATTGGGAGTAACATACGCGGTTGAAACCGCGGATTGCTGCTATAATTCATAAAATTATTAAGTACAATTTACCTCCTTAATAAATATAAAGCAAAAACTATTAAAAATCCAAAGAAGTTGCCCTAGGTAAAAGGCTAGGCTGCATTGCCTCTTTGGATGACAATGCCGATACCTTGGGCCAAAGTACGATAGCAGTCCTTTGGTCACCTTTATTAATTAAAACCGGCCAAGTGCGAGTCGGACTAGCGCATCAAGGGTTCCATACTAGTATATTCGGCGTTTAGTAGGTATTTCTTGTTATAGCGGCAACAGAAATACATCATCTGTGACAATTTCAACTTGTCTATCTATCTTGGTTCATGAGATACCTGGTGACAGACAAACAGACAGACGGATAGACAGTAAAGTCTTAGTAATAGGGTCCCGTTTTTACCCACTGGGTACAGAACCCTAAAAACTAGGTGCTATATTATATAGGCATGGTTGTCCGAGCTTTTCCAAATAAAATATCCAGTAACGAGGTGAAATGCGGTCCGTTGTGTCAACGTTGCCCGCAAAGATAACAACCAACCCTGGTTATACAGGGTGGTTCTGTTAACATAGATTATATTCTAATATATGCCGCAAATTGAACAACTGATGCGAGCAACTTGCTTTATTTCAAAATCGTATTGAACTTGTATTACGCGTATTGAACGGATCAAAGGGTTGTTCAAGTTACTTTTATCTTGTTTTAGCTAGCATATAAGTGGGCAGAAGCAAGTACTACTGCTTCTGCCCGCGGCTTCGGCCACTATTTCATCCGCTTAGGGGGTGGTGTTTCGAAAAAGCCCTTCTTAATGGATACCTAAATTTCACAAAAACACTCACCAAATGACATGTCTCTACGATTAGCGACTTAAGTTGTACGTTGATATATAAGTCAAACAATCAGTCAGGACTTTTAATTTTATATTTATAAATGAACCTTTAGTAACTAGGAATTGTTCCATTCTTCAGTATGGGAGCGTTACCAGTAAGAACTACTAGGAGGAATAAGGGAGCGTCATTTGAATGAGTCCGATAGAGGTTAGAAAACTTCTAAGTTGACTGTTCTCTGTTAAAAATATGTGTGTGTTATCTTAGAAACACACACTTATTTTTAACACAACTCTTTTTCGGCGTTTAACCACTATTTTATGTACATGACGAGAACCAAAGATTTCTTACATTTCTACACCATCTATGGAAATAACAAACTTGGAATTCTCCGCAACTGTTCCTTAAAATAAAAGAATGATCAAAATCACAGTACTCTGTAAAAAGTTTTGTGTGATCAATAAAATTGATCAATTGATCATACATAAAAAATAACAAAACATACTTACGCGTCGACTTGAGAACCCCATCACAAAATAAGGATTACTCTTCTAAAAACTTTTCTACTTTAAGCTTATAAATTGACCAACCTGTATTACGCAAGTATTTAGTGGGGTCACAAACACGCGTTACAATGCGAGGTTAAAGTTAAGTCTACACGTTGCGAGTGTCAACAGACGATGGTATTTTTGTGTTCATGGTTGTATATTATATACAAAGATTAGAAATTTGACAGCTGCCCTTTTTATTGTCTTTTTGTTATAATTTAACTTAGCTGTCCTTGGCTGGTTCTCTATTTTCATTAATCTAGCAGGCCTCAGAATTTCTAAAATTGAAACTGAATGTTTAATTTGATTTAATAACTGGAATAATGAATTGAAATTGTTTAATCGAACTATGCTATGTTCCCGTAGATCGGTTGCTAGTCCCGTTACCAAACTAGTGTTCTGTCGTTCCATTAGTTCGAGTGGTGCGATTCTGAACTCGAACTAATGGGAAAAAGGTTAATTGAACCACGTGGACACAAGGATTATCTCATCTCCTCTTGTGGATGTCGTAGAAGGCTACAATTATCAGAATCTAAATGTGCTATAACTAAGTGTAATTCATTTTTAACAATTGACTAATATCGTATTTTCCTCATTCGCAATTGGTTACGAAATGATAGTTTCGTAATCACTTCTTGGTCGAAGGGTCTTGAGCGGAATCGATTGGTCCGATATACAATACCTACTACTGGTAAACAATTCGTGAACAAAACCAAATTGTGTAGCAGCAGAAATTCAAGCTGGCAAGTTTCGAACAAGAACTCTCGTCCAATACAGCTTGTTTTATCAAGATTGTGATTTTGCGCTGTCGCGACCAACTTCGTTGAAGTTATGTTAGTCGGTACCTAGAGCACAGAATAGATAAAATAATCTACAGTTTATAGTACATGACTATTTTTATTAATAATCTAATTTTAACCATCTATGATATTCATCAATAAACTAAGATTTTAAAGCATTAGCAAACCGAACAATAAACAGATTACGTATTAGAACATTTAAAAAATAATATCTACAGTTAAAATGCCGATATTCAAAATCCCTAAAATTATAATTATGTATATCGAGCAAAATTGTTGTGAAAAAGAGTTTTTAATATTTATATGTTCGAATAGTAATAAACAGCGATATTCACTTCGTTATACCCACATAATATTGCAATAAATCACAGTATCCAATTAAGTTTCATTTTATTTAAAAAAAACAACCAATATCGTATAAAAACAGCGCATGCAGCATCTCTACCAAAGCAAATACCCCCATTATTGGTTAGACGATGCAAACAAATTGAGCACCCTCGATGCTAATTCGATATTCTCTCCCCCCAGCCCGCCTCATTGCCTTCCTCTGGCTCACAGTTAATTAATTAAGACTGAAAACTGCTTAGTCTGGGTTCCTGTCAGGCCCTCTAAGTAATGATATTACTCGCCATGATTTTAAAAGGTTTTATATACAGCTACATTGTTTATTTACTGTTATGATGCTCTTGTTTGAAAGTTTATTTTGTTCTAAGATTGCATAAAGGACAATAAAAGTGCATATACTCAAGTATAATACAAGTATGTTAGATTTTATACTCTATCATTACATAGTATAAAACAAAGTCACTTTTTGCTGTCTGTCTCTATGTATGCTTAGATCTTTAAAACTACGCAACAGGTTTTGATGCGGTTTTTTTAAATAGATAGAGTGATTCAAGAGGAAGGTTTATACATACATAATATAGCCGTGCGAAGCCGGAGCGGGTCGCTAGTATTATTATAAAACGTCAGTTATAATATTTTGTGCCTAATCAAAGCCCTATTGAAAATAGTGTGAAGCTATAATATATTTTTCTGTAACAAAAGTAGATTCTTGACATGATTAGTTAGTTAATTATTAGGTCTTAACCACCTTTTCCAACAATTTACAAATGAATATACGGAATGCTATAACGGAATAAGTAAAAAGTACCTATCTAGGTATCTATAGCTACCCTTTAGCTTATGTAATTCTTTCAAAGTCAAAATTATTCAAACATGCATACCTACATGAAATCACATTGAAACATCTCAAAAACTAAGTTAGGATGTGTGCTTTCGGAACGCGCCCACCAATGAGAAGAAAGCCCAAGAAACTCTTTTTTTTTGATCATACTCACAAAGGTCAAGAGTATTTAATCATAGTGCTATAGATAAGCTTTAAGGTAGGTAGGTACACCCACCAGCTGCGTTTTAACTCAAACCCCTAAAGTAGAATAAGAATTGGCTGACGTCCAAAGCAGTTACGTAGAGAAAGATACTCTCGAAGTTAATAGTTTTCATTACAATGCATTAATCTTGTAACTGCTTTTTAATGCATTTTTATTTCTAAGTAAATAATACGAGTAAATAATTTACTCTCTTCCCCCTTACTCCAAAACGAGATTTAAGAATAGTCCGAGATGTGAATTTAAACCTTAGATTCAGACACAGATTTATCTCGTGAACTACAGTCTACAGGGCTATCCCTATAGACTATAGTTCACTACTAATATTTTTAGTACTATATTTCCGTATATAATCTATAGGGCTAATGTTAAGACTATAGTTCCTTATATAATCTATAGGGATAGTGTTTAGACTATAAGTTCACGAGTAAATCTGTGTCTCAAACTAAGATTTAAATCACATCTCGGACTATCCTTAAACCTCGTTTTGGAATAAGGTGGTTGTTTAAATAGATGCTGAGCTCGCTATACGGTTCAGTTTTTTTTAATAAAAAAGCACGCAAGCAATGGCAAATCGAGAACATTTAGTTGTTTTCTAGATACAGCTTCAGAGGCATGATTGATTCGTTTTTCTGCAGACAGATAAAAATTCCGAAAATGTAGTCCGAACATTAAAGTAATATGATGTACTAAAAAGCAAGGACATTTTAAGTTTGAACGTAAATACTTATGTAAATGAATATTAGTTCAATGGTCAATAAGGGTCGTTTGCCTTTGGAGATTTCCTTTTTTTAGATTAGTCGTGCAAAGGAGGTTCCTATTTCTGTGTAAAAAGTAATTAATCTAAAGAGGTTTCATACCGTAGGGAAATTCCTATAGATCGAAACATCAAAACAAAGTATTCCCTCTTTGGAGGAATTTTCTCTAAGATTCCATCCGATCTCATATTGTGGGTATTTTATTGACAAAAATATTCTCTGTTTCAGACTTATCAAAAAACCCGGAATTCTCTGTTTACGTAGACCGGTGGAACGACTGTGATCCCAAGGGTCTCGGCGAACATGGCGCAGCGGCGCTTGCTGCTCAAAGGTAAACATGGATGACATACAATGTTTTACTTCAATGGAAATCGTTAGAAATTTACATAGTCAGATCTTGAATTTTTTAAAACTCTCGTCACTGATGTAGCCCATAGACTAATATTGTAAAGTTCAAAAATTTGTATGTTTGAACACTACAATCTCAGGAACTACTTGTTCGATTTGAAAAAATATTTTAAGGTGGATATTATGTATTATAGTCCGTTCTATATGTGGCTAATATAGGTATTGAAATAGATTTGACGACCCAGTTGGCACAATGGTCCCCATGCCGGACTGCCAAACACAGGGTTGCGGGTTCGATTCCTGCCTCAGACAAGTATTTATGCTTAGATATTTGTCTGTGGTCTGGTTGTTTCTATGTATTATACGTATATATTTACAAAGGAAATGACTATAAGTAGTATATCCGTTGTCTAGCACCCATAACACAAGTCTAGTTACTTAGCTTGGGGCTAGATGGCGATGTGTGGTATGTCCTGAAATATTTATTTATTTAGATGTAGACTATAACTTTTTCGACTACTAGACAATTCAGTTATGTCCTTAACTAAGAGCGATGATGGCCCAGTGGTAGAATCGACTTTCATTCCGAAGGTCGTGGGTTCAAATCCCAATTTTTCGATTTTTCTTACGAAAAATGTATGTAGTGATGAAACCCGCGGCTTAGTTGGCTTCGGACGTATTGACAAGTACTTTCCTCTGGACACGGCCGACTAAGCTGAGAGGCTAGTATGGGTGTTGGGCTAGCTTACTCTATCCTCACGCAAAAAGGACCCAATTGAAGAGGTCTAGTTACGGAAAAACAGCCCGTATACGAATGCAAGTATGCCCTTGACTATTTATGTCTAATATATTAAATTTCCACGCCCCGCCCGTGGTTTACCCGAGTATACCTACTGGATGTACCAAGAGCAGTCCCGTGGTCCATCTCAAGATTACTGGGTGTACCAGGCGTTTTTAATTATATCCATAGTTATTTCTCCATTATCTATAATGCCATGATGTTATTTATTTATGTTCGCAGGGCCAAAGAAGAAGACTCAGAATCTCTCGTGTACACTCCTAAACTAGGAGTCCAACAGAGAGAAATAGAGTGCCGCAACCACGAGGGGAAATTCGTCGAACCTATGTAAGTCCTGACTGACTGACAAATAATATAACGCACAGCTCAAACCAATGAACGGATAAAGGATTTTAATATATTTTTCATTTATAATTTTAAAGAACTAAAAGGAACTAAATGATTTTTGAAGTGTTTTTAAAGCCTGCACTGGGCTATCTGAAAATATTTTTAAGGAAAAATGCGGCTTTAAAAATTGCAACTGAGACTTGACTGAGTGGCATAATTGGTAAGTGCACTTGAACGGTATTCAAGGGATGCGAGTTTGAGTCTCTTTAATTTTTGAAGACGCATTTTTGATAAAAAAAATATATTTTCAAAGGGAACTATTTTAAAATAAGAAAAAATACACACAGTGTGTTTACTAAATGGAACACGAGCCTACAGCCCTAAATTTCAGTCGCATTCCTGAAATGTTGCATATGTATATAGACAAAGTCAAAATGAGTAGATTCAAAAAGATAAAACTCAACGACCAGGAAAACGTAATCGAAAGAGATTTGCACGTACAAAATGGCCGATAGAAACAGTATTAGCACTTTATATCTACTAGCAACACTATCGTTTGAATACTTTTACTATAACATCGATAAAAAGCTTTCAAAGTTAAAAGCTCAAGCACAAAAGCTATCGCATTAATTTACGACAAGTACGTTATCACATTATAAGATTGTCTTGAAACGAATTTTATATTAAGTATCTCTGTCATATTTTTATAAAAAATACACTAACGAGACATGAATTTTTATCGGGCAGTATTAAGTTAAATTAAGACTATCAAACACATGACTTCACTCGAGTACTAAATTCTACAGTTAAAATAATGCTTCGCTTAACTTGTTTTTTTTACTATCTGCGCGGTTTCAACAGCAAAGGACCTCGATCCTATGGGACTAATGGGATAAAAGTAGCCTATGTATTATTTCGACTCCAGCTATGGATATACAAAATTTCCTCACAATCAGTTCAGTAGTTTTTGCGTGACAGATACAAAAAAGAGATACAAAAGAGATACTCTTTACTCATGAATAACACTCTTCATGAGTGAAGAGTTATTCATGAGTAAAGAGTGTTATGGGAGTGTTGCCTATACGTGTATTTTGCAAGCTTATCTACTCACGTTCAACGACCTGGATAAAGAAGTCTTCGCCGCGCGCTGCGTCGTAAATCTGGTTTTATAGTTTTATTTTCATTCTTCTAATACACAACTATTTATGTATTTTCTAAGTATTTTCTTTTTTATTCTATTGTTATTAGTCAACCCATGGCAACTGTCAAATATTATATGGAAAAATACAACACCTCTGAATTGCCCAGTAGTCTAAAAATATGTACCACACGTACCTTTCATTTCTCCCCAATATAAAGTTTCATACAGAGATTTTAGAGATCGATGTGTGCGATCAAAGCTGACCCAATTCCTGGTTCAGTGTGGGCACATGCATAGCTAGCATACGTGATGAATTTAAATGAAGAATTCAGTACCTTTGTAACTTCACGGGGATGTAATTTTATGGGGTTTAAAGTTGTTTTATCGGGGGTTGTATTATGAGTAAAACATGACGGGTTGTGGTTCGTGTGACCGAGCTTTTGCATTACTGACTTAAAAAACAAAAGAATGTTTGAAATTTTTTCAAACTTGCGATTCTTTCTGCTCAGGTATTGCGGTACCAACATAACAAACATAACAAGAACTCGAATGTGCATCCTCCGGGAGGACTGCTTGCTCGGCGAGTGGTTTCCATGGCGTCCGAAGCCGGACGGCTCACTAGTCCGCAACCGAAGGGTCATTCGGCTACCGCAAGGTGGGTAAATACATGAAACACGCATTTTCTACTTGTCTCCAGGGACTTATTTTCGTGTTAAACTCCGAAAACTGCTCTCTTCGCTTTTAGGAAATTGCAATGTCACAGAAAAAGGGAACTGCTTGCTTATAAGAGCATGTCTAGAATTCTCCACAGTGTGATAACATGGGATTACGTTAGACATCCTTGGCGTCTTATTGCCTAACCAAGGGAAAGTTAGGAGCGAGTGAATAAGAGAGGAACCTTTGGACTTAATAGGTTAACTATAACTTTAACCCCATTTACCCAGATGGTTATTTCAGTGTAAAATAAACTCTCTACTTATATTATCCAGGAGGTGGCCGAGATTGTGGACTAGTTGAAGAGATAAGACCAGCTACTATTGACGAAAGCGCACATTGGTCAGCCGGAGCTTGGGGGCCGTGTCGCGTTGCAACCGACACTTCTATATCACCGTTACCAGGTAATAATAAGAATAGCTGAGGCGTTTATTTTTATACCATGGAAACAGCGAACCTACTGTTTCCATGGTATCCCCGCTACGAATTAAAAGTAGAGAAAATAATACATGGGAAACCTAATTAGCGGCCTTTCCAAAAGACTTTAGGACAGTAGGTATATCAAGATCAAACCAGTTACCAATCCTTGGGTTATACATGCTGTTGCTGACACATTGCAATCGTAGGTGAGGCAAATACCGCAAACCCCAGTACTGAAAATCTTGGAAGCTGATGCATTTTACCTGCATTAGGCAGAACATCTATCTTCTATTTCTATTTTATATTATCTTATATATATAAAAGAAAGTCGTGTTAGTTACACCACTTACATAGGCTGCACTAAAAGTATCGGGAATGGAATATTTCCACTGTTCCTGTCATATTTAAATCTTTTTAATTGAAAACTTCCTGGTTTTAAAAATCGAATACCATTTATTTATTTAAAAAAAGAATCTCGGTCTTGTCACAAGGTTTTGTCAAACTTGTTTAGTCGTTGAGAAAATGGAATTGACTCGAGAAAATTCAAGAGCGATGATTTATTATGACTTTCGAAGTGGTTTATCACAAAAACAGTGTGTTGACCGGATGATTTCTGCATTTGGTGATGAAGCCCCATCCAAAACCACAATTTATCGCTGGTTTGCTGAATTTCAACGTGGACGTGTCAAGCTCAGTGATGATCCCCGTCAAGGTCGTCCAAAAACTGCACTCACCCAAGAAAACGTTGATGCTGTGCGTAAGCTGATTGAGGAAGATCGACATGTAACATACCGCGAAATTCAGGCAACTTTAGACATTGGCATGAGTCAAATACAAATAATCTTGTATGAACAATTAGGTGTAAAAAAGTTGTTTTCCCGATGGATACCGCATTCGCTCTGTGAAGAGCAAAAAGTAGCTCGCGTTACTTGGTGCGTCAGAACTCTCGAAAGATTCCACGCAGGATCCTCAAATGCTGTATACAACATCGTATCAGGTGACAAATCCTGGATATACGCGTACGAACCCGAAACAAAAAACCAGTCACGAGTTTGGGTGTTCGAAAATGAGTTAAAGCCAACAAAAATTGTTCGTTCACGGAGTGTTGCAAAAAAATGGTGGCCACGTTTGTCTCCAAAACCGGCCATGTTGTGACTATTCCTCTTGAGGGACAAAGAACGGTTAATGCAGAATGGTATGCTAGCATTTGTTTGCCACAGGTCGTTTCTGAACTCCGTAAAGAGAACTGCAGCCGCCGCATCATCCTCCATCACGACAATGCGAGCTCACACCGCGAACAGAACAAAAGAGTTTTTAGAGCAAGAAAACATAGAATTATTAGACCATCCGCCGTACAGCCCCGACCTAAGCCCTAATAATTTCTATACTTTCCCTAAAATAAAGAATAAATTGCGTGGTCAGAGATTTTCATCACCTGAAGAAGCTGTGGACGCCTACAAAACGGCCATTCTGGAGACCCCAACTTCCGAATGGAATGGTTGCTTTAATGATTGGTTCCATCGTATGGAAAAATGTGTCAAATTTCGCGGAGAATACTTCGAAAAGCAATAAATACATTTTTAAATAGTAATGTTGTGTCACTTCCTTGATTCCCGAAATTTTCAGTGCCGCCCTCGTATAACTCAAAAACGGCAGAACAGATTGCGATGAAATTCGGTATCTAGATAGCTGGAGACCTAGATTAACACATAGGCTACTTTTTATTCCCACGGGATCGAGACTTACGCGGGTGAAACCGCGGGCCGCAGCTAGTAGGTCAATAAAAAAATGCCTAATTGCGTTACGCTGAGCCTTAATTATTTATCCTAGTAACTGATAACGAGGACGACGATGGTGATGACAACGACGCTATCTATGACGACGATGAGGATGACGCTGATGACAACGAAGGCGAGAGTGTGGCGAGTTGTGGTGGAGGCATGCAACGCCGTGAAGCTACCTGCGTGCGGGCTGACGGACGCACGCTGCACGCCACGCAGTGCACGCACACACCCATGCCAGCCTTGGTACAACCTTGTGAGGTAAGGAACACTGTTCCTGGAAATTACTACACTTTGCATTTGGATATCCTTGTTGTTGTAGACAGGTGTTATTTTTTCCCCCCTCTTTATAGGTCCCGTGTCCGAGGGATTGTCAAGTTGGAGAGTGGAGTGAATGGGGAGCCTGTCAGCCAACAGATGGATGCCCACTATTTCCTGTTCAGCAACTTACTACAACTGGTAATTACTACTTTAGCTGAAGATTTCATAATTTAAAAAGAAGGAAATCTATCAAAAATTAGAAGATAATTTTTGCTCACGCTAACTGTGGATGATATTATATCCATTCCTATTAATTTTAAGATTATCTTCATACATTTTAAGAATGAAAGTTTCTGTATTAATGTATATGTTTTTATCGTCTCTAGGTTACAGTGTCCGTCGCCGGCGCGTCATATCAGCTGCCTCAGGGGGTGGAGCACCCTGCCCTCCTCTAGAAGAGAAACGAACCTGCAGCACCCCCCGATGTGCATCGTGGAAGGCGCTGCCCTGGGGCCCATGTGTACTAAGCCAATCACATTCGCAATGCGGCCCTGGAAAGAGAACTAGGGAACTGAGATGTGTTGGACATGATGGTGTAAGCTGCAATTATTCTATTTAGTAAAATCTATTTTTATACTGAAACAAACGAACCAATTTATTTTGAAATCCTATTTTTGCTTCACTTAACAAATGAATCGAACTTACGACCTCTATGATCGGTTGTCTACAGAAAGAAGCACAACGCGCATGGTGCAGCGGTTCAGGTGCCCCGGCTCGCAGCGAGCGATGCCGTATAGCGTGTCCTGGCGACTGCGTGGTGTCGGCGTGGACACCGTGGGCACCGTGCTCCGCGACCTGCACCGCACATGCACGACCAAGACCGAGACGCACGCGCACCAGGCATGTGCTGGCTCATGCCGCACCAGGTACAACTCCCAATCCCGTGAGAATTATGTTATTTCCAATGGATAAATGTATCCTCAAATAAAGTTTCATCAAAATCGGTCAAGTAGTTTCGGGGCCTATTCGTTTGAAAAAATCTTTCCTCTTTATTATATTAGTGTAGAAACAGATCTTTAATATCGTGAGTTCAACCTTACTAACCATATCGCTTTGCAGACGGCTGGCCTTGCCCTCCAGACAGTCAGCTGACACAGAACGAGACATGTAACACACACGCGTGCGCCACATATTCCTGGCTAGCAACCCCCTGGGGACCTTGCGAGAAAAAACATCAGGACTACATGCCGGCTAATAACTATACTGATTTACAGGTAATCATTATAGAATTTAGTTTCACATACTGCTTCTTGATCCATGATCTTTCCTTCTTAATTCTCTTCTGTGATGCGTGGTATGTAATTATCAACAATCCAGAAGCCGTCGACCTACTTTAAGCTGTTGTTGAAGCTGTTTTTAGGATTCCGTACCCAAAGGGTAAAAAGGGACCGTATTATTAAGACTTCACTGTCTGTCTGTCACCAGGCTGTATCTCATGAACCGTGGTTGAAATTTACACTGATGATGTGTTCTGTTGCCGCTATATCAACAAATATTAAAAAAAGAAAAAAAAATTAAAGGGCCCATACATACAGAATTATTCTTGCGCTAGTCCGACTCACACTTGACCGGTTTTTTTTTATTTTAGGAAGGCGAACCCTTTAATGAGAGTGACGACGAAGAGCCTTGCGTCGAAGAAGGCGAAATGATCAGAGACGTGATGTGTGTACAGGACAACGCTGACGTTGTTAGAGAAGCATTGTAAGTAAGACAATATCTTTCTCCCTTAGTCCAGGGGGGACGATGAGCGTAAAAAGTTTTGGGGTGTCCGTTGAGAGTAAGGGATCTTTTAGGGGAATCGTCAGCGTCAACCTTAAGTCCAACACCAGGTTTCGTCAGGGAAGTAGGAACGCGTACCCCAAGGAAAGCTCAGTTAAGTACACGAAATAATTTTCGCAACCAGGATACAGAAATCGATAAAAAGCTGAGTCCAAATTAGTTGAACCGGTTTGAATATGATTCTAGATATATACTCTATGTGACTTACAATCTTGTTTAGAAAAATATTCACTGCTTAGTATATTTTTGTTCAAAGATGTGCACCATTGAAAAGGCCAGCCTCGCGTCGTGCTTGTACTGTTAGATGCCATCGAGGTTGCAAGGTTGAATCTTGGATGCCTTGGACACCTTGCCCTAACAGCTGTGGTAAGTGGCCTTTCAGAGCACCTTCCTTCAGTCCCTCAGAAACCCTTATTATAAGTTTTACAACCATTCACAGAGCCAGCAAAACAGAGTAGAGTGCGAGTAGTTCACGGAGGTCCAAGCTGCGGTCCGCGGCAAGAGACTCGCGAGTGTCTGTCACCGGCGTCATGCGGGCCGCGGGCCGCTCGATGGGTCACCGGTGACTGGACCGTCTGTCGTCTGCCACCTAACCAACGTTGCGGTCCTGGGTATAGAGTTAGAAGTGAGTAAACAATTAAATCACTGTGTAAGTCTTTAATTATTGTGCTATTTCCACCATATTTTACCAAGGTCCACGCACAGCTCAAGCCAATGGAAGGATCGGGCTAAATCTTGGCACACAGATATAGCCATAAAGACGTAGGCATCCCCTAAGAAAGGATTTTGGGAAATTCAACCCCTAGCTAGTTTCGTATAATTCTATTTCTGCAACGATTTGTCCAACAAAGCGTTATCTATTTCGTCCAGGCCTCTGGTGTGGAACATCAAACCACCGCGTCGAGGCCGGCGCGTGCGTCGACCAAGCAGTTCCGCAGACAGTGTCGCGGTGTCACGTGGCTTGCGACTTGATACCACCTTCGCCTCCCAATTGTTCGCAAATATGTAAAGCTCCTATGAAGTAAGTGGTTCTTATTATTCCTGCTCTAATCTTCTATAAATTTAAATCCTGACTGATATATCAACGCTCAGCATCTCAAGTCAATGTATGGATCGAATTAAAATTTAGCACACAGATGGCTATTATGACGTAGGCATCAGCTAAGAAAGTATTTTGGAAAATCAACCCCTACGCGGATGACGTCCAGGGTGAAAGGTAGCCATAATTTATTTGGAGCCAGTGCAATTTGTCTTCTATTCGTCATCACATATTAAAATTCCATCGTTTTAATATTTTTTAATAAATTTCCTTCTTCAAAATTATGATGACTCTGAATCCTCAATTATTTCTTTATGTCAATCTACAGATTGTTTTGTTTGTAACGAATAGATTGCAAACTATTTTAATTAAACTTGTTATGATAATACATTGATTCATTTGGAGTAGCATTGGGTACATTTTTATCTACAAGATCGTGACTTACGCGGGTGAAATCGCTGGGAACTGCTAGTTCAAATTATTTTCTATTGTTCATTTTTTGTTTCAGATATCTTGATGCCACCGATCCAGATATACCTAACTGTTCATGCCCTCAAACATCTGTTGTCATTCTACCATCAGACTCAGACTGTATTCTACCTCCAGGGTAAGATGTTCACCTAGACGTATACAATAACTCCTTTGTTATTAATATCATCTTCAGCATTGACCTATTATGTCTATAACCAGGTTATTTAAGTAGCGCATAGATCGGCCATACTTTTTACAATACCCTTATCAAGGCACAGTTTTTAAGCACAAAAATAAAGCCTTGTATCTGTAGTTCTGTTGTAATTCCGGTTGACTGCAACTTTTCACTTTTTACGTGATCGATACGTTACATCGATTGTACAATCGACGCTCAAAAACCCACCGCCGCCGTAACGTTTTCAATCCTGTGCAGCACTATTTGAACATTATAACAACGGGAACTGTGGATCGAACCCACGTCAATACGTAAATACAATAGTTAGTGAAGATTGTGGGGTGCCCAGATAGAGTAATGAAACTGGTCGTCCATTTCGATGGTAGGGTTTATTCTACTAGTAATAACCTGACTCCGTATAACATATTACAGCTTAAATATACTACACAGATATCTAGATAGGAAAGGGTAACGGTTAGGTAGCGCATCTGATATACAAACTATCACGTATACACGTGATATTCATAAGATATATAATAAAGACACGTATTTCTACGATCGCTATAGATTAAGACGGAATGTGCTGACACACAGGAATGTGTGTCCGCCACAGTATTCCCCCCTTAATTGAAAAAAAAAACTTCCAGAAACTTCCAGTTTCTTCTCGAACCTGCTGCAAGCTGATGCTGTTGCGAAACTTTGTCGGATTGTTGACGCGGCTCTGTTCACGTAGATTGCTCCATTGCTCCATCTGAATATCCCATCTTGAAATGCTTGTGAATTTTGTAAATATTCCCCTCATTTAAAACTTCTCTTGTTGAGTGATGCTGTTCCTTAGCTCATTTTCCGATAACCAAAGAAACCTCAGCACGATTCTCAAACTCCTTCGAACCACCTTATTTCTTCATTTGTATTCATTTTCACACTTCTACATTCAATTATTTCAACTCCCCGTACTCGTACTGTTCCGTGCCCATGCCACTTCAAAACGACTTGTCTGTCCGTAATTTGGCAGTGTGCTTGATGGGTCCACGCTGAACACTTCAAATTTTAATATTCCTCATTTTTCACATTCTCCTTCATATTTCGTGAGAAAACATTTCTTTGACGATCTTGTTTGTTAAATACTCCCTTGTATTATTACGTGAACTTGACCTTGTCGTGTTCGCTGATTTGCTGATTCTGCATTCTTCACAATTGTTGACGGTTGTTTTGTTACACATATTAACCTTGCCGACTTCGCTGTTTTTTTTCCTAACGTTTGTATTGAGGCCATTCGTCTTGCTTCATAATACCATAATGTAAATCGCTTGATTTTCGTCGTTTAATCTTGAAACCGAGTGTGCGCTAACTCTTCATACTATGTGACGGTGATTTAAACTGCTCTGCTCCCGTGAGGTCAAGCGGGTGATGTTTGTAGTCTTCGAGTTTGAAACCGCAAAATACCGCTGCTTCCACCTTCTTTTCCAAACCATATTCATAACGTCGTCTATTTCCGTCAGACGTTGCTTAAATGCCGTTGAGCCGATCGTCTCAGTGCGTCGAGACCGTGCGTAATATCCCAGTGAGTCGGGAAATAAATTAACGGGCGTGGCACATACTGGTGCTACTGATGCCCATGAAGCCTTGAGGGAAAACCAGGCGAGCGTTGTCCGCAGGCGTCGTGGTCCCATCGATGTGGCTTACTTCTTCAACTTCTCATTTCAATTTGCTTCTCTAAATTCTCATTATCCTTGTTTATTCAACTTATCCTTCCAATTCAATTTGGCTGCTGGCTGCTTCGAATAATCAGTAAGGATGAACGATGTGGCGGCGGGCGGTGATGCGGAGTCTTGATGGCTGGCTACTCGATGCTGCAGAGTGACGAAGGTCGCGTCTTGTTGTGGACAGGCAGAGTAACTAGTGCTAGTGCTCTTGCCATTACGTCTGGCGACGATGGATCAAGTCGGACGATCCTGGATCACGTCGGGCGACGTTAGATCACGTCGGACGACGCTGGATTACGTCGGACGACCCTGGATCGCGTCGGGGTCACCACTGTGGGGTGCCCAGATAGAGCAATGAAACTGGTCGTCCATTTCGATGGTAGGATTTATTCTACTAGTAATAATCTGACTCCGTATAACATATTACAGCTTATATATACCACACAGATATCTAGATAGGAAAGGGTAACGGTTAGGTAGCGCATCTGATATACAAACTATCACGTATACACGTGATATTCATAAGATATAATAAAGACACGTATTTCTACGATCGCTATAGATTAAGACGGAATGTGCTGACACACAGGAATGTGTGTCCGCCACAAAGATGGTGGCGGCTTATACCACTCACACAACTAAAGACATAGCTAACATGTTTAGAATAATAATCACACTGAGTACTTTTAATTCAAGTATTTATGTTTGTGTGTAATGTCTATTAGAAGAAGGTCGTAAGTCAAATACTGTAGCAAACTGATAGTAGACCTATAACGCATACTGTATATGGTTCTTGTGGTGTGTTTTAGGATGGAATGCGGTGAAGGCAGAGTACTTTGTACGGCGAAATGTATGTACCTTCAATACGAAGTTCCTATGGACGTGTGTAGAAAGTTTCATCCACTTTCTGGTGAGTATATCATTTGACCAAGAGTCAAAGATTCTTATTCTTATTATTATTCTTTTATTATATCTTTTCTTATTATTATATTTATTATTCTTATTGTCAAATAAAAAAATATATATTGCAGGACATTTCACACATCGCCATCTAGCCCCAAGATAAATAACTAAACTTGTATTATGGGTACTAGACAACGGATATACTACTTAAATACTTTTCTTTTGTAAATATATACATATAATACATAGAAACAACCAGACCACAGACAAATATCTAAATACTTGTCGGGAATGGAACCCGCAACCCTGTTTTGGCAGTTCGGCATGGTGACCATTGACCAACTGGGATCGTCAAATGGGATAGTTTAGTCACAGTACCCTTGCCTAAAGCTTAGCTACAGTATCATCTGTTGCCCTGTTGATCATCTGCAGACCAGCTAACAGGGCATAGAAAGCAGGTCATGGTTTGGGCGGCCCTCCCATAGTCACACAAAGTGTCCGATCTGGAGAAACCCTTGGTCACCCCTACAGTGGCCAACCTGAGTCTGCAGCTGATTCAAGGACTTCGATTCGCGATTGGCCACTGCAGGTTTACAGGCAGGCGGGGATTCCGTTGGTACGAGGAAGGGAGTTTTGGAGAGATTATTTCTGATTTAGAAAAAAATCAGCCAAGTGCGAGTTGAACTCACGAACGAAGGGTTCCATATTCTGTTTTTTTATGAAAAACTAGCTGCGCTCCGCGGTTTCACCCGAGTAAGTCTCGATCCCGTGGGAATATCGGGATAAAAAGTCTATGCTTATGTGTTAATCTAGGTCTCCAGCTATCTAGATACCAAATTTCATCGCAATCGGTCCAGCCGTTCTCGAGTTATAAGTGTTGTAACAAACACGACTTTCTTTTATATATATAAGATCTGAAATATGTGAAATTTTCAACTATCTGGCTATCACTGTTCATGACATACAGTACAGCCTGGTGACGGACAGACGGACAGTGGAGTCTTAGTAAAAGAGTCCTGTTTTTACCCCTTCAGTACGGAACCCTAAAAAAAAAGACTTTACATAAAAGCTCACTATAGTATCATTTCCAGGTCCACTCCGCATCAGCGTACCAACAACTGACGGGTATACATACGACGAGGAGTTCCCCGACCTACTCCGTGGGACGTGTTCGGTGAGATGTGCCCGGGACTGCGCCGTGGGGCCCTGGGCGCCGTGGGGACCGTGCGCGGCCGAGCCTGGGACACGAGCCGCGTTTAGATTTAGATCCAGGTGAAATCATACTAACCAGATTGTTAATTAAAATAAAAATGTTTGTCTGTAAAGTCGGTTTCTGGACGATAATTTTACGTGATAACGTCATAAGAAAACGATTAAAAATTGAGATTTTTCCTTTATACTTTTATTTTCCTTTATAAGTACCTCCATTTTTTTTCTATATTTTTGTTCCTTTATATAAGTCTTCTATTTGTCACTCGTCACCATAACACAAGCTAAGATGAGCGATCTCATAATTAAACGTGATTATTGAACGTGAGTTATTGACAAGGTAACCATAGTAACTCAACGATAATATGTTGCTATGGTTACCATCAATGTTTTCTTATGATGTTATCTAGAAAAATGTTGTCCGTAAACCGACTTTACATACAACCATTTTTTTACTACCTTTAATGACATCATTTATTATTTTATTCGTTCTTACTACCCTTATCAATATATTGTTACATTATCACCTCCAGGGAGGTGATACAAGGCGGTAGCGCGGGAGGTCGAGAATGCGGTGCAACGTTACAGCGTGCTACATGCAACCTTGCAGCACCACGGTGGGACATCGGCGACTGGTCCGTCTGTACGCCGAGACACGCGCTCTGTGGACACGCTATTGTCAATAGAACTGTCAAGTTAGTACAACACTATATCACAAAAACTGAATTTGGTAATGTTTTGTTTATCCCTAAAATCTGACATTCTACGAATATTCGTAGCATATTTGCTATTAGTCACGAATCATCACAGCATATCTGCTATCAGGTAAGATTCTTCATAGCATATCTACTATTAGCTACAAACATCGTAGAATATCTACTATTAGCTACAAAAAATCGTAGCATATCTGCTATCAGCTACGAATCCTCGTAGCATATTCACATTCACTACCAACCGCCTTCGCTAATAGCTACGAATCTTCGTAGCATCTCTCTTTCTTCTTCTTTTCGTTTATCTTCTATTGGCTACAAATATTACCGAAGCATCTGTTATTTTCTCGTAGCATCTCTGCAATTTAAAACAAATCGTCGTAGCATATCCGTTTGACTACGAATAATCGTAGCTGATAGAATAGACTACGACGTATTATGTGCTACAAATGCCAGCTTAATGTCTTGTTTAGATGTTTAGACGAAGAAGGGAAGAAAGTAGACGCGACCGTATGTGAAGCGAGCGGCGCAGGTCCGGCGCCCGCAGCGGAAGCAACGTGCCGCGCGCCTTGCCCTGCCGACTGTGTCGTTAGCGCCTGGTCGGAGTGGAGTCCTTGTGAACAGGTAACATTTTGATATTAAAAAATCTATTGCTTATACTCTCTGTTGAAATTTATCAAAGCTAATGACACGAAAATTTTTCAGGTACAAAAATATTTGAAAATTATTAAAAATATTCGTTTTAACACTTTAAGAATAATATATATAGTGGCATTCAAATGATTATGTACAGGATTATTGGTAACTATAGCAAGCGGTTGAGGGCCACTTCTGTACACCTAAACACACAATTATTGTTTTACGACCTTTGAAGATTTAAAAAATGGTCGTATGTACAAAAGTTTTAGAACATAAGTTATTTTTAGGTGCACAGAAATTGGCCCTCAACCACTTGCTAATATGATTACTAATAACTCTGTATTGAATGGCTGCAGACTCGTTGGGGTGGTCGCCGGGACCGCACGCGTGTCGTTCTCCGCGGCGCGGCCGAAGGCGGCGTGTCGTGTCCACAGCTCGTGGCTGCGGAGCCCTGTGACCCGCTTACTTACTCCTGGCACGTCGCACCTTGGGACGACTGCCAACCATTAGGTACACTACTTATGTCTCTTGGTTTTACTCGAGTACATCGTGTTGTGATTATCTAAAAATAAGTACCTATATTAAAAAGAAAACTTAAACATAAGTCTCATGTTATGGACGAAGTGATAAAGTGATGAAGTGAAAATAACGAAAACCTCAAAAATATATTACAACTTTTCAGAAACTAATTATTTATTATATTATTTTCTTTTTAATAATATTATGTATTTAGCTGTCTCTTATTGTTTCATCTGTATTTATCAGTGATATGTCAAATTTATGTCGTTTGTTTGTTAAAATATATTATTTTCTACTTTATAAAATACAGGTGGTTCTCCATGCGGTGAAGGTACTAAGAAGCGAGCTGTTCGTTGTTTGAGGAGCGATGGAGTTTTCGTTAATGAATCTCACTGTCCGGTAAGTTCATTATGGACAAATGTTTAACTAAAACTTTGTTGTTCAAAATACAACATACTTCGAAAGAAATAACAAAATTAAAGAGATATACAAAAAATCCTAATATAAGTGTTAAGTAAAAGCATGTGGTATTAGTATATTATTATCTCTGCAAGTAAAAGCTACTGAACCGATTACGATGAAATTTGTGCAGATAGATGAAGCCTTGAAACGAATGAAACTTCTGGATCCATTCTGATTAAACATTAAATTCTTAGGTAACAGTTTAATCACATATTTATCTTCTATTCTATATATACAAAAGGCAAAAGTGAATGACTGATGTATCAAGGCACAGGCTAAAGCCTTAGGGCTAGAAACTTAAAATTTCCCACACATATTCCTCTTATAACGTAGGCATTCACTAAGAAAGGATTTTTACCTGAAAGATAGTACCTACCTGTAAAAATTAAAGAAGTTCAAAAGTAAGTGTGCGCGAGAGAAGCGGCGGCGGGTAAGAGCTTTTTAAAAAGTATTTTATTTTCAGAACACAACGTCGACTGAATCAGAATCATGGTGCTACGTGCCTTGCGGTGTTGATTGCGAAGTTAGTGAGTGGAGTGAATGGGATACATCTGCCTGCAGCTGTGGGATGAACGATCCTCTTTCACATATGAGGAGAACCAGGTATTGTTACCGGCAGTCATTTAGAGAGTTATAGAACCTTAAGACTCGTGTCAATAGGTTTGAAGAAGATATTTGATTTGAAAAAACCCGCTTGTGATGAAGAAAGTTTCGGTTATGATTTTCAGATATTTTTCTTTGGTTTAGGTTCTGCATTATATAAAAATCCTACTAATATTATAAATGTGAAAGTTTGTGTATGTTTGTTAATCTTCGCGCTAAAACTACTTGACCGATTGCAATGAAATTCGGTATGTAGATAGCTAGAGGCCTGGATTAACATATAGGTTACTTTTTATCCCGATAATGGGATCAGGACTTACGCGGATGAAACCACGGGGCGCAGCTAAGTTACCTATATATTTACAAGGGAAAATTATATAAATCATATTATATCCGTTGTCTGCCATACATATTACATAGCTGAGTTGAAGACTAGATGTCTCATATAATATTTTTTAACGATCTACATTTAAATTCATTTTACTCTTCGCCAGAAGTTAAATACCCATTCCATCTAATAAATAGGAATCAGCGTACTAAGCTAGATCTAGATCACTTGCTCACCACCAAGTGCGTTTCAATTCATTACTAGTAAAAATTCAAGTCACAAATGTCATTCACTGCAGATGTAAGATCATTCTTGTGGTTTTTGGTATACGAACCCCGGAATACAAAATTTTCTATGAGTAGTAGTATTAGTAAGTACGGTACAGTCTAAAAAAATTATACCATGATGACATACTTACATGCAGGAACCTGAAGGCGAATTCTCGTAAATAAAATTGTTTAAATTACATTGCAATATCATTCTGATTGCATTTCGATTTCAAAAATACCCTCAAAGTCATTTTTTTTTTCAAAAAGCTGGCTTTATGGCTATTTTGAGCTAATTTACCCCCAAAATAGCCTTAAAGCCAATTCTCGTAAACAAAATTGTTTAAATTATATTGCAATATCTTTCCGATTGCATTTCGATTGCAAAAAATACCCTCAAAGTCAGTTTCTTTTTCAAAAAGCTGGCTTTAAGGCTATTTTGAACTACTTTACCCCCAAAGTAGCTCAAAATAGCCTTAAAGCCAATTCTCGTAAACAAAATTGTTTAAATTACATTGCAATTTCTTTCAGATTGCATTTCGATTTCAAAAAATACCCTCAAAGTCAGGTTCTTTTTAAAAATGCTGGCTTTATGGCTATTTCGAGGGAACTTTTTATAATCGAAATGCATTCGGAATGTTGCAATGTTATTTGTTCAAATTACATTAATTGGCTTTCTGATTGTTATGAAATCTTGAAGATACCTATTCAACTTTATCTATTGTTGCTATTTTACTTACTAAAACTTATAACTTAACTAACTCTTTATCCTACTGTTTCTAGGGAACAGCTAACAGCCTCAGTATGGCCGGGCCGTGCGTGTCCGCCGACTGAGCAGCGCATACCGTGCCCTCAGAAACCGTGCCTTCGACTCGTCTCACATTCCACTATGTTGTGTCACCTAGAGGTACATTATTATCGTCAAAAGGTTACAATTTTATTCGTTTAAAAGTATGATTTATTACTGTCCTTCATCTCTGAATCTACCTAAGACGTTTCGCTAACTGTTATATATGCACCACACTAACAGTAGGATTTTCGACACCCAACACACAGCATAGGCTATTACCTCGAAAAAAAGAGTAAAATGTTTTCAAACTGTGTATTTGGTTTAAAGGAATGAAGCGAGTGTGTGTTCTGTATTTCGTTTTTTTTTGGTAATAAATTTAAAAAAATTATATATTTTAGTATACTTAACTGCTTATTAATGAACCGATTGAAATGATTATTTTTTTTAGAAAAAGTTCCCATTTTAATTTTATCACATTTTGCTTCTATTCGACATATTAATTGAGTTTATATCATGTCTTTAAATCATTCGCCTGTTGTAGGCGAACCCTGGCGAAAGTCTGAACGGTCCATCGACCAGCCTGTGCGGCGTCGGCAACAAGATGTACAACTCCCGCTGCGAGATCATTCAAGAGGACAACATGAATATGCCGTTCACTAACATGGAGCCGTGGCGTTGTACCAACCATCTGCCTGGGAGGATCATGATGCCGGCTCTACCGTTACAGGTGACGTACGGGCTGTTTTTCCGGAATTAGACCTTTTTTAATTGGGTCCTTTTTGCGTCTTCTTCTTTTTCGTATCGATAGCACAAATTAAAGGGGGAATTGATTAGGTTGGGACAGATCCGCCCACTCCAATGAGCTGCCAGATCTTTAGAGTTGTTTTTAGCTGACATCAAATCAGCCAATGTGCAGCTATTAGGGCTGGAGGGGCAGGTCAAAAGGTGAAGCATAGTTTGCTCGGGGGCCCCGCAGTCGCACTGAACTTGGCGTGGATCGATCATGCCCCGTGCGTGAGGATGAAGTAGGCTTACCCAGCACCTACTACCCTCGCAGCTTAGTCGACCATGTCCAGAGGAGAGAACTTGTCAATACTTCTGGAGCCAAATAAGTCTCGTGTTTCATCAAGATGTTTTCCTTCACCGTAAGAGCAATGTCAATTAGCGTACGTACATTTTTCTTAAGAAAAAATCATCGATGCACGGCCGACCGAGGTTTGAACCCACGACCTTCAGAATAAAAGTCGGGGTATCTACCACTAAACCAACACCGCTCCTATGCGCAGGTGAAATTCGAATTAATTTTATTGTCATTTTGTTTTCCGTAGTTCTTACATATTGACACAAACCCTAAAATCACTAATAGTCACATGCAGACTCCAGACCTTATCCAAAAAAAAATATAAAATAGAAACTAATGCCCGAATACTCAAACGACTCTCAAAATTTAAGGGATCCCCTAAATATTTAAGACATTTCTACCCTATTTAAATATGAGACTTAAATGTCAATTTAATCGCCACTAATCTTTCAGTATTCAGGCGTAAATATAGTTAATTTTTTACTTAACTATTGTTCCCAGATATCCGAAGAGACCTGTACAATATTGTGTACGTGTGTGTTTACGAGTGAGATCCGCGCGGGTCCGTGGGGTGAGTGGGGTCCATGCCATCTCGGCTCGCGATCCCGATCAAGACAAGTTCATGCTAGAACCAGGGAATCGTGTCCAGTGCCTTCCAAGTGAGTCATTAGAAACATATCAATTCACAGGCAACTCTAACAACGTTGATAGTATTCGGTATTAAAAAAGAAGGTACGAAAACCACTTGAATCCAAAGACGCTACAAAAAAGATGCTACAAAAAAACATTCCAGATTGAGATGCACACTAAAATAAATTCTGCAAACTAGGTACCTAAAAAGAGATTCGAGACATCAGCGTAGTAACTATACTAAAAAACTAAATTAAAATCGGTTCATCCGTTCGGGAGCTACGATGCCACAGACAGACACACACCCACACACACACACAGACACATCAAACTTATAACACCCCGTCGTTTTTGCGTCTGGGGTTAAAATTATACTTACCTATTTCTTACTTGTGTACAGCTACTGAATTTCGGCAAGTGTGAAACATATGAACGTTTGAATTAGTTCATATGAGCCCTTTTTTGACGACCCAGTTGGCACAATGGTCACCATACCGGACTGCCAAACACAGGGTTGCGGGTTCGATTCCCGCCTCAGACAAGTATTTATGCTTAGATATTTGTCTGTGGTCTGGTTGTTTCTATGTATTATGAGTATATATTTACAAAAGAAAAGTATATAAGTAGTATATCCGTTGTCTAGCACCCATAATACAAGTCTAGTTACTTAGCTTGGGGCTAGATGGCGATGTGTGGAATGTCCTGCAGTATTTATTTATTTTATAGTATTTATTTTTGAACGAAATAATTAAATTATTAGAGTGGTTGAAATTAGAAAGCTTACGAACCTTTTATTTTTTCAGAGTGGTGACAATCGAATGGACAAACTGTACCGATGAAGGGAATAAACAAGAATTATCCAAGTTAGATTTCGCACGACAAGTCGAGAAGCAACGACGAGCTTACGAACGAGAGATCTTTCATAATGGATATTTAGGTTTGTCTACCTTTTGTTTGAGCTTGAGTTAGTTAATGTTCTGAGGATAATGTTATCCTTTTATTACATCAATTCCTAATTTTTAATATATTTTACCTAAGTGGTTATTTCTTGCAGAGGGAAGCAAGTCTTTGCTGATCGTCATTTGGGCTGCAACCGTTGTTCTTGTTGGATATGGGTGCTACGCTCTTTACGTATTTACTCTCAGGTAATTTTGTTATTGTAATTTGAATATAGCCAAAATCCTTTTAGAATAACGAAGTTAAGATTTCAAACAGATTCTACCCCACATAAATCGCATCGTGATATCTGTAAAAGTGATATCAAAACAGCTTAAAATATTTCATATCATTTAAAATTTAGTGACTGTTTTCCTGATGTTTCATCTAACTCTGACCTTTTATTTCCAGATTTGCAAGAAGCAGGCAATTGAAAAGCGTCACTAAAGTGTAAACAACCAATGTAATACGATGATCTGTGACTACTTATACGCGTCAATGCGATACTAATCTTGAGCTAAACGCGTTTTTTTGAGGGCTGTTTCTTTAACGCTACTTTTACCAACCTTTTTTTTATCAAATATGACTTGATAAGAAGCATCGCCTTGACCTTTCAGCCCAGTAGCACCTACTCTAACTAATATCAGCCCCTATTGTTTATCTACCGTTATAAAAACTTTGTTAGTTGTGAAACATTTTTATATCTTAGTTGATGTTTAGTAGTTAAATTAAGTGTTTGCTCATTTATCTCCAGTTTGTTCTTATGATTTGCAACGTCATCTCATACAAATTTATTCAAAGTGGTCATTCAGATTAGGGATACAAAACGTAGCCAGCAATGAGTCTGTCCGGAGGAGTGCTTCCATGTTTTTACTACTAATATTAAAATGCTTTAGACGGTTTTTAATCATGCAAAGGTAAGCTGCAAGGCTTTCGAATTGACAATATACTTATTGAAGCTCCTTTGTAGCTATAGTATAGAGTGCGGGTCCGATGAGTGTGCCCTGCGGCACTCCCAACTGAGACGACGTGTGAGATCGACACGCACCCGTCCATTTTGTTAAATAATAACTCAGTGTAATGTCGGCTAAATTAATATTAAAATAAACAAATCAACTTTTGTACAACAAGTTCATTTTTAAATTTACTTTTGTGAAGATTTTTCAGCATTTTACTATTTTTATAACATTGTATTACATACTAATGATTATCGATGTCTGATAGATATCCGCACAAAATAAAATAATATTTTGGATTTTATATTTTACAGCTGATTATTTTGCTTTATACTTAGTTTTTTGTTTATATTTTTACTATAAGAACAATAAAGCATTGTGTGCAGCAGATAACTTCTTTAGCAAAACTTCACCTAGTCTATATTCCATATTTTCATAATTTTGAGACGAAGTTTTGCCTGAAGTCTGAATCATTGTAGGAAATTGATCGATGACGATGTGATAGATCAGAATGCCCTGTAAGGTAGTGTGGAGCTGCATGCTCATACGACCAAATGTAGACGTGACACATCAAGCCACATATCAGTTTTACAAATATTCGTCTAGATAATCTGGTGTTGTCGATTTTATACCTATATCTATAAAGTCGATCACAACAAGATAATCTGGCAATGCTTTAAAGATCATCCAAGTAGTGCTATAGCGCACAGACCTACCTACATCATTAAAAACAGTTATTCTCAAAACATTACGCTCTCAAAATATAACGGTTAGTCTCGAAAAAATATATCAGTGCTTGCTATTGCAAAACAAATCCAACATTCAATTGTTTTCCGGAAGAAAAAAAGAAAAGGAAAATTTGTTTTTCTTTTGCTTAAAGATTCCCGATTATCGTGCTTAGGACTTTTTTTCGAGACTACCCAAATGTTTTTAGAATAATCCATTTGATTAGGTACGTATATAGTTTGTAAGACCTATTTATTAACTGACGATCATACAGTTCTCAATAATCATGTATACTTAACACTTTTTGTAGATTTTGCATTTAACCCATGTATTGTGACGTATTTATAGTGTGAATGTGTTCTAAGTCTCATTGACTTCTTTCCATTTCATCGTTTTCCGTGTCTATTGCTTACTAACTATTTATCTTCTTCGTTTCGTTATTATGAACTGTTATATTATTAAGTATAACTTAAAGTTCATTAAGTTTCGTTAAGAAATCTTCTAGACTGTTATTCTAATTCTAAATATTTAATATCTATACTTGTTCCTTCATGACAATATGTAAAGAGTACTTATCAGTTCATAAGTATTTCTTGGGTATTATTTTACTCTAATCCACTTTATTTTCTAGCATTTGATGTGTTTCTTGTATAAGTAATGACATTTATAACCTTATATCATTATGCCATTATAAGATATTGATGGGAATCGTGTTAGACAATACAATATTTGATATTAATAAAAATTTGATTGTGTTTTTATATAACCGTGTTTATTTTGTCAATAACAATACTGAACACCTACATATGATATAACATTTTTTTAATTACATTACAAACGTATTATTAGTTACGATTAGTTTTATTAGTTAAGTACCTACTTAGTCGAAGTTTGTCGAGCTTTGGCTGACGCAAAATATTACAAAACTATACAATAAAATATTAACCTTATAACCGGACACTAAGCAACGTTTACGCTAAGGAGTTAAATATGTATATTACTTATTAGCTTTCATCTTTAAATTATTAAGAGCATCTGGTTCATACCTCAGTTCTGCAAGGCCTTTCTGAACGATGGCATTCACCCTCGCCGCTCGAAGTTCGCGCCGGTACCGCACTACGTCATTCTCAGCCACTGCTAGGTTTTCCAGGTTGTTTAACAGGACCTAGTGTCATATATCGAAGAATCCATATTGCTATTTTGTGAAAGACCCATTTTGGGAACGAGCTCGTGCTTGACCTGGTATTTTACTTGGGTAAAGCACCAGATCGTTCTACATCGGTTCGTGCTATCTTAAAGTTGTGGGTGAATCATCGTCTTCTGGAGAATGGAGGACCTCAGTACCTATCTATGTTAAGTTCTGCGATATTCAGTGGTTCAAAAGTTATTTCATCTTTGGTTAAATTTTAGTAAAATCGCAATTACAGCCAAACTACCAATAGCTAAATAGCAATTAATAAACATACGGCGGTTGAAATCGATAGGACTAAGGTCCTCCACCCCCCAACAACCGATGATCTAACTCTCTTGTTACACCGTTTATCTATTGAAAATTCCGATGAATGAAATAAAAAACAACCAGCAATGAAACAATATCTCGAAAAATGTAAGTAAAATAATATGAAATTATTATTTAATCAATAAAAAATCAAATAAGTAAATAATATGTTGAGTGACACAATCTCAATTGGTAGCATAACTGGATTCATCATACTCTTTGGCAGCTCTCTGAGCTCTTACCATCGTGGGGGAGTTGTAAGTAAATGTATCGGTGCAGTAATACTCTTGCAAAGTCTTCAGTTCGATATCTACGGGAGCTACTTTATCAGGAGACAGCTCAGAAGCTAACTCAGCCACTAAATCAACAAACAATTTATCTTGATAAGTTCCCAGGTTAGTGAAATTTGGACTAATCTGACTCATTCTACTAGAAAGAGTACTCATATCGTCGTAAAACAGACAAACTCCACAGAATTCTGCTAAAGCTCGTATTATCTTCCAGTCGTGACGCGCTTTACCAGGTGGAGTAACTGCAGGCATCGCTTGCTGAGACCTACCTTCCATATTCAAGTAAGTCCCACCAGATTCTGTGTAAGCACTTCCAGGCAACACCATCTTGGCTAGTTCGGAGCCTCGGTCTCCTTGAAAACCGATGTATATGACATTACAACTTGGCGGAGGTACCCAATCGTAAAAAAACTCGTCCGCGCCCAAAGAAATAATAACTTGTGGAGACGCTTTTTCCAACGCCTGTACTGCACCGGGCTTCCATCCTGCTTCAAGAGCCCCTGCGAAACTAGCTTCGCGGGTTATGAAATTCAATACTTGCCAATCATTAGTAGTATGTGACTCTGCTATTTCACTAAGCTGATTAATTAACATTCCAGAACCTGGCATTTCACAAATTCCAATTCCAACAAATATTAAGGGTTTCGTAGCATCTTTCAACGTCTGAGCGGCTATACAAAGAGCGTTAGGAGCCCAGTTACCTATGTAATTGACATGATAATTATATTCACATTCAGGTCCTATAGAATAGATATCGCATTCGTTAGTTCTGTATGCTTGTCGAATCCACACATTGAGAATTGGAGCCTCAAAACGAGGATTGGTACCGACGAGCAAAATTTTATCAGCTTTTGCAATATCTTTCATGTTAATATTCAGGCAATATGCTGCTCTTATATCAATGCCAGTCATCGTATGACAGAGACCACGTTCTATGTAGGTATTATCTGATCCTAATGCATTAAGCAAATCTTTGGCAGCAACTAAAGTTTCGACATTACAATGCGGACCCGCTACAGCAAAAATGTTGTGCGCTTCTGCGGCAGCAATAATAGCCGCTGTATGTTTCAAAGCAATATGCCATTCCAGAGGAGAGAGGCGGCCGCTACACCTTTCCATAGGTACAACTAGTCTTTGCATTTCTAAAGAATCTATTGCCCATCTTCCTTTGTCAGAGAGCCACTCCTGATTAATTTCTTCATGTTCTCGGGGTAAAACCCGCAGTACTCTATCAAATCTATGGTTCAAAACAATATTTGTGCCCGTTGCGTCGGTCACGTCTATGGAATTAGTCCTCGTAACTTCCCAAGGTCTAGCTTTGAACATGTAAGGCTTAGCCGTCAACGCTCCTACGGGGCACAAGTCTATTATATTACCAGATAATTCTGAGAGAAACATTTTATCCACATATGTGCCAACAAGCATATCAGTGCCACGACCAGTCGTGCCTATAACATCAATACCACATACTTGGGAGCCAAATCGTATACACCTAGTGCAATGAATGCACCGTGTCATCTCCGCCCTAATAAGCGGACCTAAGTTCTTATCTTCAACAGCTCGTTTGCCAAGAAAATGAATGTCAGTGAATCTTGACCGGTCATTCCCGAATCGCATAGACAGATCTTGGAGATCACATTCACCACCTTGATCACAAATCGGGCAGTCTAACGGATGATTTACTAATAGTAATTCCAAAACCCCCTCCTGCGCTTTTGCTGTAGCTTCAGAGTTCGTTCGTACCTTCATACCCTTGTCTACAATCGTGCAGCAAGAAACTTGTAATTTTGGCCAGCCTTCTACTTCTACGAGGCACATTCGGCAATTACCGACAACAGATAGTCGTTCGTGGTAGCAGAATGAAGGTATGGTTACATTTTCACTTTTAAGCGCCTGGAGTATGGTGTAGTAACTGGGTACCATCACAGGTTTGCCATTTATAAAAATCTCTGTTTGATTATGTGTTACCGATCTTTTAAAAGTATTTTGGAGTATGTTACGGCTCCTAAACAGTTTATTTAAATAATTACGAAACATGGTTACTGTAGATATATGTTTTGTTGTTAACCAGATTGTCACCAGTGTCAATTCAATCTATGTCACAAAGATCACGGAAGCGGAAATTGTATTTCCAATAGGTTTTATGCAAATCCAACAAAAAGTCAATTAAAAAAAAGTCTTAAGTCTTACGCTTTGGTCTTACCTGATGAATGGATTCAATGAGTTGAACCAGAGCTTCCTTGAAGTGTAGAAAAGTTTCAAATGCTCTTTGATATCTGTAACACCAAATATTAAGTTTATAAATACAAAACATGAAATTGCACTTTCAATCCAGAACTATGGAATTCCTTATTACACACCTGCACAAATCTACGCTACTACATTGTTATACTGTACTGTGGTATAATAGCACATGATTAACTCAAGTGGTAATAGTCCAACTTTTTGCAAAAAGCCAAAGGTAACAATTTTGCACGTTTTGAAAGACATTTGTAATGGACACTATAATAGTTGTCGAAATCAATAACCTGATCATACTTGCTCCGGTCAGATGCAGATATTGTCTGAATTCCAGCGCGCATGCGCTGTATTTTACAACCGTGGTCGTTACAACCGTAAGTCTTGTGCTGTTTATCCAATTTTCATCGCAGAGCAATTATGATAGGTTATCGTGAAACTTATATTACGTTTCCTACTTGTGATCATGCATAGCATCGGTGAAAGCGTAATCCAGGGCCAGCCGCAGGGTCCTAGCGGCGCGAGGAGCAGCATGAGCAGCCAGCACACGCCGAGCACCCCGCTCTAAGCATCGAGCTTCCACTAGGTACCGACATGTGTCTGCGCACGCACTTGTGCGCTCCCAGCCACTTCTGATAAGTTGGTACATATTATGGAAAACAGATAATCATAATCATCATTTATTACTTCATGTGTAGGCCTTGTGTTGTGGCATACACTGCTCAAGCTGTTGGCAACTATGATTATTATGTTACAACAAAAATACGAGGCCATAGTTTGATAAACAGCCCAATTTATAATAAAAAAATAAATAACTTGCTTCCCTCCTTACCCAATTTCACAACCCAGAAATGTTGACTACATTAGAAATAGTGTGAAAAAAATTAGTCCTGCCTTTTATGTACGAACTTGCCAACACCAGTGAGTTTCCAAGCAGGCAGCGCATCATCTAACAGCCTCGCAGCAGCGTGGACATACTCTACAGCAGCTCGTAACCTGGCACTTACGGAGGACAGTGCGTCGCGCAAAGCTATAGCTTTCTTTAGAACTATCTCTATTGGCGAACCTGGGCGAGATGCTTTCGTCCAGATACTTTCTGAAATCATAAAAACTGACATAGATAATCTAAAATTAGATCCTTAAATGTTACGTCCATGCTTTGCGAAATAAACTTAACCACACGAAAGTAAGGCAATTGACTCATAATTTTAATCCCTCTGGTGTTTTCGCCTATTGCATGAAGACATGTCAAACTATTGTGTCACAAAAAAGGAATTCGAAGTTCGAATCAATCCTACTAATATTATAAATGTGAAAGGTTGTGTGTGCGTGTGTGTGTGTGTTTGTTACTCCTTCACACAAAATCTATTGGACCGATTCCGATGAAACTCGGTATCTAGATAGCTGGAGACACATAGGCTACTTTTTATCCCGATATTCCCACGGGATCGGAACTTACGCGGGTGAAACCGCGGGGCGCAGCTAGTATACTAATAACTAAAGTTCTTTCCTTACCTAAGTTCGGGCATGTCAACTGGCGACGAGGATAGGATAACCACTTACCTAATAGCTGCTGTAACTGCGAATACAAAGACCTTAAGTTCGATAATTGAGCTTGAAGCGTCCGCTTTTCTCGCTGCAGCTCATTGTGACGTTTACGCAACATACTCAGTTCTAATCGCTGCATTTCCTGAAAGTATTCAGACGATGGAATATAAAGAAAGAAAGAAAAAGCATTAATTTTAATAATTTGTATTACCCAAGGACGTTAGATATAATAGGCAAGTGTAATCCTATTTTTATGACCTTACCTTCCTATTGACATTGGCAATAAAGTCTTCATTCTCTACAGCTAATAGCGGACGTCTGTATAAATCTAAACTAGTGAACATCTGGAATTAAAATTATCAAAATGGGTATAAGTCTATGATACCTTTAGGGTAATAAGTACATGATTGTGTGACAATAAGGCGAAGTCTAGCACACTTTTATCCTACTATTATTATAGATGTGAAAGTTTGTGTGTGTGTGTGTGTGTGTGTGTGTGTGTTTGTTACTCCTTCACGCAAAAACTGCTGGACCGAGCGGTGAAATTCGGTATCTGGATAGCTAGAGACTTGTATTAACACATAAGCTACTTTTTATCCCGATATTCCCACAGGATCAGGACTTATACGGGTGAAACCGCGGGTCGCAGCTAATAAATTCCGTCTAAATGAGCAATGCACAATTTGAGACCTAGCACTTGTAGTTTATGAGATTTCGTGGTCAGTGAGTGAGTGCGTCTTATAAATATAGGCCAATTTAATTAAGTTGTAACTTTGTAATGTTTTCTAACTTTAAAAAAAGACCACAAATTAATTGATTTGGTATTTAAATGGCAAAATAATTTAATTACCAACCTGATGCATGGTTTGAGCGTAGTTATCTTTTGTGATCATTTGCGTCGTTTCTTCAAATGAATTTATCTCCTAAAAAAACATTTCTCGGTAAATAAAGCATCAAATTCAAAATTTTTAGTAGTGTTTTAGTGAAATTATTTACCTGTTGTATAGTATCCAATTCTGATATGACAACAGCGAGTCTAGCAGCGGGCTGTGCCCTCTCGATGGCTGTGATCTCCTCATCGATCCTCGTTAGAGCTGCTACGATGGTCTCCGGCCGGTATGGCCGGTGATAATTCTAAACATTCACACCGAACATTATGCTAGGGTATTTATTTAAACCCAGATAGGTACACTGAAGCAAGAAAAAAATCTTCCCCTAGAGACGCTTTAATTGCTTGGTTTAAGTAAAAAAGAAGTTATACGCAGTATTCTCAATTTAAAAGCATTATACTACGAGTATTTTGTTTTCAAGAACAATTACTAAAAACTAGAAATAATGTTTTAGCATAAGGATAAGGAGATTATTATTTTTCACTTCGAGAAACCTTTTTTTGGGCGTGGGCATCATTACTCATGAAAATGAAGGTATAGTTACGCTCGCCGTTGGTATACCTAATAAAAGATATTTTCTGCTAGAAGGTATCGTAAATTCGTTAATTTACCCATTTATTTTGTCAACAGAATAATAATTAATAAAAGAAGTTGAGCTCTCATTGCATTACTGGAAAGTAAAATTAATTACCACGCACAATGAGACTAGACGGCAGCGTGGCTCCATTAAACATGCAGAGCGTCGTGAGGTCGCAAGTTCAAGTCTCGTCACGGTGTAATTTACGGATATATATTTTATTATTTAAAAAAAACACCAGAAACTCAATAACAACTGTAAGTTATCTGGCGTAATGTACGTGGAGACGAAACCAACTCGTAGAGGCCCTTTAGAAAAACTTTTATTATTACTTACTGAAACTTTCGAAGAGCGAACTTTTGGCGAGCTTGCCAAGCAACCCATTCAGGCTTTTAACTTCACCACACTAAGTAAAAAGCTAAGAAGCCACATTTTATAAGAAATTGTAAGTGAGTCAAGGATAGCGCATCATTTAAAGCATGTATTTGCATGTATTTGTTTACGTAGACATTGTTAAAGTGAACTGACTCATTGCCTCTGAATACGTGCGCCGCGCGAATTGGTACCGATATCATTAATATTTCACATTGTGTCGTTGATGTATAAAAGCTAAAGGGCTTACCACTAGATGACAAAACTAAAAATAAAATCAGTAAGTACTTAAAGGAGCGATCCAGTTAATCAGAATGAATCAAAGTCCATTTTTAATCGACTACCGTTATACCTACGTTATCCATCGCTTTAAGTATTTCTATAGAATTTTAGTAAGATATAAAATATAATTACAAAGCACTTTTAAAATTAAAATATATTATTTAAATATTATTACAATATTCTTACATTTTAGGTACAATTTTTAATGTTAGTAAGTCAAAAAACGAAAAAACCATCAACAATACTTTTAAATAAAACCGTTTAATTCCCTCCATTACACTTTACCTAGTCAATACAATACTCTTTCAAATTCTTAATAAATAAAACAACTTCTAACATGTATGAAATGTAAATAAAGGTTTTCGCCCACTATACTTTATCGTATAAGAATGTAAACAGGCACACAGCTGCTGTATCCTAACTAGTAAGGAAACATCATCAGTCAAGAATAAAAGAAAATGTACCAGTACCTATAATTATCCTAATGTACCAGTACCTATAATTCCTAATAATTATCTACACAGGAATACATCATCTAGAGAGCGGTGTTGGCCCAGTAGTAGATACCTCGACTTTCATTCTGAAGGTCGTGGGTTCGAATCCCGGAAGGCTGTGCACCAATGGTTCCGTATTAAAGAGTTCTTTCCTCTGGACTAAGCTGAGAGGTTAGTATAGGTGCTATGCAAGTCTACTCCAAACTCACCCAAAAAGGAACTAACTAAAAAAAAATGTATTATACATACAAGTAAATCATCTTAGGAGGTATAATGGAATGGCGGAAGACCTTCACACAGGCCCTCGGACAGGACATCGTCGGTACGATATGTTCAGAGCCTATATTACGAACAAAAAATAGTGTAAAAATAATTTTAGAGAGCGAGGAAAATGCGCAAGATCTTCGACAAATTACATCGAAAATACAACGTAAAAAAAGAAAAAGCAATGAAGTTATGCCCGAATAGCCATAAAAAACAATGAATGAAACAATCCAAACTACCACATCCACAGTTTTAACATTCACAATATCAATTAAGGTACACATAATAATAGACTGCATGGAACCTGCACGTTTCTAATTATTAAAATTACCCGTCATCACGGAAAGCGAGTGCTTTCGTCATAGAACGAAGCCTAGGACGTAAAACCACTTGATAATTCAGAAAAGTAGATAACTAGAAAAAACTCTTCTTCTTCTCGAATAGTGGTGTAGCTCACCTATTGTTAAAGTTTTCAGTTGGTCCCGGTTGCTACCTCTAGTAGCAGTCGTAAGCTTAAGTTAGTATAACAACGGATATAAGACGATGAAGCGAATCTTACCTCTGTTGATTAGCTTCATCCTCTTTGATAAAGCTTTCATAACTTTTGTGTGTAATAAAGCGTTCCATCTATCCATTATCTCTCCATCAAACAATTTTTTTGAATGGAAATAATGGCATAGTTTTTTCTTTTTGCCTTTTTGTTTTAGTAGGTAGGCGTTACCCTAAACCCTCTAACAAAGATTATGGATGGAGATTATGGATTTGCAACATCCATCAGAACTGTGTCGAGTTCCTGCTCGCACCGCTGATGCCTTCGACCATATAAGCTGATGCTTTCCTATACTTACAATCTGTTTCAGGGAGAGTAATGTAATCCGAAAGGGCGTGGTTCTACGACAGTTCTACAGAAGGAACTTAGAGAATGGGACTAGGCGAACCACTTTTGTTCTACGACCTACGAAACTTTATCTTTTTTTTTCCTTTCGAAATTGATTACTCAAAAAATTGCATAGAAATCGCATGTTAACATATTGAATACATTTTACTTCGTGTAGCCATGGCACATGGGTAAAGAATACTCATGTGGCCATGGACCATCCATGGACCTAGAAAACGTGTAGCAATTAGCAATCAACAAACTAACAAACAAGTAACAAACTCTTAAAAAGTTCCATGCATTATATGCCCAAATCGTACCAAGCCACTAGGAGAAGAAAAACATGTTTGACGCTTGGTTGCCATGGAGATTAAAGTTTTGTTTGTTTTGATAACTGAAATCTCGATGCTGATATTTTGTAACCATATTATGAGTTAGAATAGGATACTCAACACCTAGTTATTAGAAGCAATAGTAATAAAATTTTACCGTATCAATAACTCAAAATGTCTGGTATGAAACAAATGAGAAATAAAACACTTCTGCCCGATTTGGCTAAGGAAGGGTACTTGGAGAAGGATATAGTTCTTACGACTAAAGAAAAGCATGGATGTCCGACTGGTTCGAGGCTGTTCTCTCATCATACGTTGGCAAGTGTTCGGAGACTCAGTTTCTATCATCCGTTTTTGTAAGTATTTTCCAATCAAAGCTAACGGCACAAGCTTATTCTAAGGCAGTTAAAGGCATATTATAGATTCTTCAATCTTGAACTAATGTATTTATCCCATCACCCACCTCCGTACAATTATAAGTCTCCGAATGAGATAATATTATTTAGGATCTTATTTTAAGTCATTGTAAGATACTATTGTTTGTTTGTCAGTAAATGTTCAGACAATTTTCTGGTTGAATATTTTTAACTAGCCCGTCTTGATCTACCTGTTTGGACATCGGGGCATATAAAAAAACCTTCCTCTTGAATCATTATGACGACCCAGTTGGCACAATGGTCACCAAGCCGGACTGCCAAACACGGGGTTGCGGGTTCGATTCCCGCCTCAGACAAGTATTTATGCTTAGATATTTGTCTGTGGTCTGGTTGTTTCTATGTATTATAAGTATATATTTACAAAAGAAAAAGCATATAAGTAGTATACCCGTTGTCTAGCACCCATAATACAAGTCTAGTTACTTAGCTTGGGGGCTAGATGGCGATGTGTGGAATGTCCTGCACTATTTATTTTTTTATTATCTCTATTAAAAAGAACCGTATCAAAATCCGTTGCGTAGTTTTAAAGATCTAAACATACATAGGGACAGACATACAGCAGGAAGCGACTTGTTTTATACTATGTAGTGATTGTAGTGACAGTGAAGTTAGATTATTTTGTAAAAAAATATATTTTCAGTTTAACTGAAGACAGCCTGGACATAGTGTTAGCAGCAACGTACAACCACTCGACGGAAAGGTTTGCAGACAAAGAGGATCTCTACCTCCAGCCTGAAACACACGGCTGCGAGACTTGGCGACGGCTCAGGAACACATACGACAAAGCACCGCCAGTCATTATACCATTGGTAAATATCACAATTAATGCTACTAATATTATAAATGTGAAAGTTTGTGTGTGCGTGTGTGTGTGTGTATGTGTGTTTGTTTGTTACTCCTCCACGCAAAAACTACTGAACCGATTGCAATGAAATTCTACATATAGGCTACTTTTTATCCCGATACTCCCACGGGATCGGGACTTATGCGGGTGAAACCGCGGGGCGCAGCTAGTAAATTATATATATGTAAAAGCACCCCTAACTTACAAACTATCCCCCTGACTTATAAACTACTAACACAAATTCACTATCTCCTTCTAACTTGTCAACGATCACGAACTTAAAAACTATCTCTCCTAACTTATGAACTTTATTAATAAAATAAATAAATATTGCAGCACATTCCACACATCACTATCTAGCCCCAAGCTAAGTAACTAGACTTGTGTGCTACACAACGGATATACTACTTATATACTTTTTTGTCAATATATACTTATAATGCATAGTAACAACCAGACCTAAGCATAAATACGTGCCTGAGGCAACCCTGTGTTTGGCAGTCCGGCATGGTGACCATTGTGCCAACTGGGTCATCAATATTCCCATTACTATATGATCCCCTAAATTATAAACTATCCAATTTATTATAATCAATCCCTCTCAATCTCTCTCAATCTTATAACGTAGCCCCTTGCTACCCACTAATCTCTAAAATTTCATGGCGTCCGTCTCTTCCAGGGACACCCAATGAAACGCGGCGGTGTAAAAGAGCGAAACTCGCCGTTCAGTGTGAAGCTGATGAATTCCGGAGTACATTCGTCGCAGACCAACCCTGGATACAGCAGGCAGCCAGCGGGAGGCGCTATATTCTTCTACTAACAGCAATTTTCTTACCATGCAACTGTCTCATATGAAAGATATTACCTTTTTGAATACCTACTTACATTTTTGTATCAATTTCGTACTTGACCAAAAAGTACTTTACCATCTCTAAGTCCCTAATTACTAATGACGTTCAAATAGCTACACCCAACAGCAAATAAGGTTTCTTAAAATCTTAAAATGATAAGCAAAAAGTACCAATTCTTAAATTAAGAATACTGCTTAATTATTGTAATGAACATTGACTAAAAATAAGTAATTATTTTCTAGCGTCTGTAGGGAGATGATTATTTCTTGCTTAAAAAAAACTTATTTTTAAAAAGGAACCCATTTAAGATCACGTTCTTGTCCTTTCTTGTTTTTTTTTTTGTGTATTTGAACTCGTGTTGGCGCGCGGGTCAGCTTTGATTTGTATGAACGCTGTTTCGTTCGAGCAACACAAATCACAAATGTTAAAACATCTGCCCCCTTATCCCAAAACGAGGTTTAAGACTAGTCCAAGATGTGGATTTAAAACCTTAGAACGATAGTGTTTAGACTATAGTTTCCTATATAATCTATGGGGGCAGTGTTAGACTATAGTTTCCTATATAATCTATAGGAATAGTGTTTAGACTATAGTTCCCTACATAATTTATAGGGATAGTGTTTAGACTATAGTTCACAAGTATATCTGTATCTAAATCTAAGGTTAAGAATAGTCCGAGATGTGGATTTACCACATCTCGGACTATTCTTAAACCTCGTTTTGGAATAAGGTGGCTGTAGTTTAAAACCTTTCTAATGATAGCAACTTTAGAAGGTAGAGATGGTAATGAGCTTTTGACTCCTGACTGTCCATTCTGTACATTTGGTTCGTCAAAATAGAGTTTTTTTTGAAAATATTCTAAAACACTATTTAAAATATCGTATGAATAATGAAAATGATTTGTGTTATTATAATAATTTATTTTGGTGTACAAATCTTGTTTTACAGAAGCAATAAAACATACTTAGATTTTTTATGTGAGTGTTTGATTTCGCTACAATCACAGAATATAGATAGATAGGTACAGAAGAATCACTAATCAAAAACATTTATTAAATTATAAACCCTCGATTTGCTTATTAATATGTACAGTCGGCTGCATATTTGCAGCCCCCAGTAAAGTTCAAAAATTACTATTGTTGCAATTTTTTCATTCTAAATATTTTTGTTTGATAAATTCACAAAGCAGTTGCCTAAAATCTTGCTTGTGTTGAAAAAATTCCTATAACAGCCGTTTTGGAGCTCTACGGTGGGTCTGCAATTATGCAGCCGACCATACCTACCTATCTACGATACGACGTTTTTCGTACTCAAGATTATTATCCTGAAGTGTTATGGTGAAAGGGTATTGGCGCTCTCCATACAAACATAGTCGACTGTTTCCTCCCTAGATAATGACACTAGCACAAATATTTTTGTGCCATAAAACCTATAACGGCCATGACTATGCCCCTATGTTTTGGTTTTTTTTTTCATTTTCTAATTATCATAGAAATTAAGATTTTAAAAACCAAAAAAAACAATACATAGGGGCATGGTCATGGCAGTTACAAGTTTTATGCATCAAAAATATTTACTCTAGTGTCATTATCCAGGGAGACAGAAAAGACTACGTTTGTATGGAGAGAGCCCCCGGTACCCTTTCCTCTAAAACGTTATTAGATAGGTATAACATAAACACAGAATTTAGATATATATTTTTATATTGCTATCATTTAGTTAACTTAAGAGTAAAATTCTTTAATGTTAACAATGGGGAGTTGAAAGTTTTATCGCTGTGCAATTTCGTAAAGTGTTTTTTTTATAATAAATAAATAAATAATCCTTTATTTCAGGCATACAATGTCCCATATTGGAGAAATATTAATACTTATAGTCAAATTAAAATTAAATAAATAAAACAAAAATCAAAAAAATGAAGTGAAAAAAAATAAACTAAAATACATAAGTGATAAAATATCTTTAAAACATAGAAGCAATAATAATCATTTACATTTCGTCATTTCGTCACTTTAGTACTGTTTTCTTTAAGATGAACAGCAGCCCAGGTCAGAGACAGCCCTCAGTACCTATTTCATTGTTGGAGCATCTTATCCGATGCCAGAAGGTTGCAAATAAAAACTGTTCGTAAGAAGAAGAATGAACTTTTTAGACTTCATAGAGTTCTAGTAAAATATGATGGTGTCAATATTGTCAGTGATTATCGCCATTTTCTGGGACATTACAGAATTAGGAAAATTAATTTATAGAAACGATGTAAAACTCGCGTCGAGAGCGTATTTTACGGGCTTATTTATTTTAATTTAACATTTTGGATGGATTTCTTGGAATCGTTTGGTAAGTACGTACTTACGTTGCATCTACCTATAGAGGTCCTTACCCATTTTTCAGAATAATCATTTATCCACAATACTTGACCTTAGTTAGCTACGTACCTATTGACGAGTTCTATCTTATGGACACGGTCGACTAAGCTTAGACAGTGGTGCCTATAGATGCTGGGCAATCTTTAATCCATGCTGTTGAGGACACTGAAATAATTGCTGGCGCTGCTGTATTCATCGTCTAGAGTTCATGTAAAAGCCAATGAACCGATTTTAATTTATTTTTGTTTTTATAGGTCGTAGCACACATATCAACTCGTAAACGGAACGTAAACGTATCTCCTCTCCGTCGTTCTGTTATACCCCAGTAATGTTACAGCTTGTGCTGACTCAGTAATACTATAATGCACTCAGCATTTAGGTGACCAGATAAATGTTCATATTCAGGCAGTTCATTGTTAGCGGTGGCAAAGAAAAGACCTCTTGTATTTTGTAACCAAATTCTTATTAAATAGTTTATTTTTATAAAAGTCTTTTTATCCCGGATAACAGTTCGTTCGTGAGCTTGTCCCGAGGCGAGGAGATTAAATTACGATTCCGATTAGTGTGCGTTGCAGTAGGGAGTTTCATACAAAGAATACTGAACTGCTCGAGTTGATACGTTTACGAGTTAATATGTGTGCTACCTTATACGACCTTATACCTTTTGAGGTACGGAACCCTAAAAAAATACCTGAACTGAAAGAAATCGCTTTCAGCGATAACGCAGTCCATTTGTGCAACATAAATACCTACTCACTTTCTTTTTGTTTTTTTGACGACCCAGTTGGCACAATGGTCACCATGCCAGACTGCCAAACACAGGGTTGCGGGTTCGATTCCCGCCTCAGACAAGTATTTATGCTTAGATATTTGTCTGTGGTCTGGTTGTTTCAATGTATTATAAGTATATATTTACAAAAGAAAAGTACATAAGTAGTATATCCATTGTTTAGCACCCATAACACAAGTCTAGTTACTTAACTTGGGGCTAGATGGCGATGTGTGGAATGTCCTGCAATATTTATTATTATTATTTTTTACTTTTGCTTTGTGTACCTAGATCGAGTTCAAGACTTCCTTCCTTTGTTGTAGGTACTTGTAGCATTGTCTATCAATACCTTAGTACTTCATTATGTTTTAGATTTGAATGTATCTAAGAAGAAATCGCGCCGCGTGCGCTCTTGGTACTTGTATGAACAATTTAAATCACTCGAAGCTAACCAAGTAGTCGCCGCTCAGAAGCTCAAAAACCGCGCGGATCAGGAGACGATCCTCCGCCAAGAGTAATTTAATACAGTTATTTATTTACCTACTAACATTATAATACTCCTGTCGCGGTGTTAGTTACTAAACTCCTTTAAAACGGCAGAACCGATTTGTATGATTATTTTTGTATAAGTATATTCGTTAGATCTGAGAATCAAACACTATTCCATTTTTTCCCTTTTATTTTTCCTTTTTATAGGTATATATATTTTTTTGTATATGTCAAAACAACGTTTGCCGGGACAGCTAGTTACAAGTAATAATTAAAACCACTTTCACTGACTTACCGACTGACTGATAACAAACAATTTGAAACCAAACTTGAAATCCTTGTCGCAAATAGAAGGGATTTTTGAAAATTCTGATCAGATACTGTTCATAAATTCGAATACTATGTGTTAACTAGCAGTTCATCCGATAGATACATCCCAATCCTGCTCGAATTGTAGGATATGCCAATTTTCATCCAAATCGGTCCTATCGTTTGACCGTGAACAAAGAAAAAAAAACTTGAGAGGTGTCAAGGGACACCCGGATGGAACGAAGTTCCTTTCGATTAATTAGTGAAGGAATTGTAATAAAAACAAAAAGTGTCGTTACAACTTTTGGTCTTAATTTTTTCCGTCTAGCCGCCTTTCGTAACGCGCGATAAGGAACTTCGTTCCAACAAATAAACAAACTTTCGTATTTATAATATTAGTAAGAATATTGTTTGCTACCCAGTCACGCGGAAACGGGATGAAATTTCTACACTTCTAAACGGTCGGTAGATTAAAACCATGTTTGTCTAATAAATTTAATTACATATAGGTTGCTAGAACGACGAGCTCGCAGAAACCTGTACGACCAATACGAAGTTAAAGAGAACGAGTCTAGAGCAACAAGAAGTGTTAAAAGCTCTAAGGCGTCCCTTTGCGCCAGCGACGACTTCTTCGAGAGCTTCAGTGAACACCAAGAAAATTTTTACAGGTCTTGAAAGTTTACTAATACCCACGTACAGTCGCCTGCATAATTGCAGCCCTCGATAGAGTTCGAAAATTACTATTATTGGAATGTTTACATTCTAATATTTTTTTATTTATTTATTGATGAGTAAGATGATTTTAAACTTCAAGGAAAGCAGGTGCCTAGAATCTTGCATGTGTAGAAAACATTCTTATGACAACCGTTTTGGAGCTCTACGGTGGGTCTGCAATTATGCAGCCGACCGTACCTAAATCCAACACAGGAAATCTCTAAGGACGCGAGCATATTCTCGCCAACCAAACCGATACTCCGTACCTTCCTACTGCGGTACCCAGCGCGCGGCCCACGCCTGCGTCCCGCTTCCTCACCATAGCCTGCGCCCGCGCACTTCCTTCATTTGATTCTTCCATACTACGAGCGACATACCGTGCGTCTCGCTCATACACACTTTTTTTTACTTATTCAAACCCATCCTGTTTATATATTTGTCGGCTGAACGATTAAACCTTTTAAACAGTCCACTCTCTCTTTACCACCTTCCCTACGCCGAGGCTTCAACACTAAGGAAATACCTATTGAATAGATGCAACAAAAAAAGACTTACAATATGGTATTTTTAAGTAGCTCACTCCCAAGACCAGACACGCATTCTCTCTTCATCGTATTTCACCTTTCACTCAGTCACTAATAGACGGTATGCGCCTATGTTCACACAGCAATTTCCTTCTAGGATTCTGTGGCGTGAACATAGCCGCATACCGTTCGTTGACAGGTGAAAGACTCATATTTGCAGGACACATGGAGAGAAATTTGGAAAGCCTTTCTGCAATGTGACGTATTTTAATTTTGTTGTTAATTCGGCAGCAGAATTTCAACTGTCTATTATAGCTATCACAGTTCTTGAGATACAGCCTGGTGACAGATAGACTAGACAGACAGTGAAGTCTTAGGAATAGGGTTTCATTTTTACTCATTGGGTACGGAACCCTAAAAATCACTTTAATGTTTACAGGAATGCAGAATGCGAGTCGGAATGCAGTCAAGTGCACTGTCAAACGAACTATGACGACTACAAGACGATCGAGGAGAACACCATCGAAACTGAAACAGTAAACAGCGTTACCGAGATACGATCCGACGACACCATTACACAAGACTCTAATAAAAACTTAAGCATCGAAACTCAGGTATTAGGTACAATCACGAACGATAATATACAGAATGTTTATTTTACGTGGGTCTTCAGGGGTATATCCTAAACTACTTGTACTTGTAAACAGGCTGTTTTCCGCCATTAGACCCCTTTTATTTGGGTCCTTTTTGCGTGAGGATGGAGTAGGCTTGCCCAATGCCCAGCACCTACTACCCTCTCAGCTTAGTCAACCGTGTCCAGAGGAGAGAACTTGTCAATACTTCGGGAGCCAACTAAGCCGCGGGTTTCATAACGATGTTTTACTTCACCGTAAGAGCAATGTCAATGTCAAATATCCTTAACTATAAGAGATACCGAAAAATTCTGAAAGGAGTTGCATGCCCGATTTTGAAACAACCAAAACTGTATCATTGAATATGGTATAGTAAAAACATTAGAAAATTATTTGCTTTATTTTCAATCTGAAAAACAATCTATATCTATCTATCTATATAAATAAAAATGAATTGTTGTTCGTTAGTCTGATTAAAACTCGAGAACGGCTGATCGGATTTATCTTATCTTAGTCTTGAAATGTTCGTGGAGGTCTAGGGAAGGTTTAGAAGGCAAGAAAAAAACGAATAACCGATATTGCCACGGGATCGGGACTTACGCGGGTGAAACCGCGGGGCGCTGCTAGTTTAAAATATTTTCTTGTTATTTTATCATTGTCACTAATATAAAGATTTAAAAAAATCTTTTAGTAGTAGTCTTTCCCCTACTACCCGCAGGCATGGTATTAATAGTCTGACTTTACGTTTCAGGACAACTTAAAACAGATAAATTTCCACTTTGACGAAGTTCGTGAACATTTAGACAACCTAGCAAAGCTAACCGAAACGCAGAGTTGTAAAAATTCCGACACAGAAAGCCTATATTCCTACGAGGATGAAATGAGACTTGTCAAGATGGAAGATAAGAACGTTTATACGCAGGATAATAATATATTTGCAATGTGGAGCAAGTTGGTTTCCTTCGCTTACCAGATCATAGAACTGAACCATGGTAAGGAATACGCCTTTATAAGTAACTAGCAGTAACTAGCCACGATCCCGTGGGAATATACGGATAAAAAGTTGCCTTTACAATGAATCACTGTATCCCCATACCAAGTTTTATCAAAATCGGTCCAGCAGATTCAGAGTATATTTATTACAACAAAATAACAAAAAAAAGTGAAAAACTTTCCTCTAATACATTAGTGTAGATGACGATTTGGCGCCACGGACTATGTCGACTATTAAGACTGTAAGATCTCATATACAATATGAAACAAATGGAATGAACACAGGCAGACGGCAGAGCATTTAAAATGTTCGAATGTAAATTCGTACGTAGGTTCATAAATCTCCTTTTGATGCCTTCGAATATTTACTTCACATTCCTATCCGACTGACTAATTAATCAATGCGCAACTTAAGCCAATAGACGCATACAGATAGTCGGCAAAAAGATGCCTGTTATAGCGTTGGAATCCGCTAAGGATTTGGAAAAGTCAAATCCTACAGGGACGAAATCGCATGCAATAACTAATTCACACGTAAAATTGGGTACTGTAGCCATCTCAAAGCATCTGTGCTTTGAGAAGCCAAGTTATGCTAAGCCGCTGTAATCGAAAACGGTTGGATGATGATACGAATCTACGTCGGTAAATTTAAAAATATTATATCATGGTCTGCCGTCCGCTGGTGTGCGTTAGCTCTAAATGACCTCGAATACCATTTTATTTGACTTAGTTGCAGATAAACGTGTCGCAGTAGCGAAAAGTATAAAGGTGTCTGCTAATGAGTCCCTACAAAGGGCTTATTATTCTTCTAGGGAGAGTTCGAGCGAGGCTTGGTCAGCGAATTACGGCGCAGCGCGCACTGAGATTGGCTGACCAAATCTTGCTCTGTTGCTAGAGGAAATAATAAGCTTGCAAGCCTGCAGGTTGCTCCCTCAATTTATCTGCGAACATAGTCGCTAGATCTTAAGTTCAAAACCCAAATACTCATGTATTTACAGCACATTCATCATCGTTCCCAGCTCTTAAATTATGTTTTCTCTTTCAGGAAATTGCTATTACGATTATGGTTCTCAATTCTTGACCGCAATCCTAGCTTGTGATGTACTCCGTAGAGGCGTCAATAAAATGTGTAAGTTTTTATAATAATATTCTAGTAATCCATAGTTTCTGATACCTAATATTTTAAAGATAGGTACAGTCACATAATTATGTATTCAGGTACTACATTTAAGGTTTTTTTTCAATAACAGCTCAGTCATAGTTGGTTATTTTGCAAGAATCTTTAGCGTAGCTTTCAAAATTACCAATATTTTTTTTTAATTTAAAAATCTACCTGGATACCTATAGTTGGGGAGCTTCCCATATGATTTGAGTGACTGTGTTGGTACCGTCTGCTTGGCATTAAATATCAATTTTCGGTAGCGCCCCAAGTCCCCCCTGAAGAAATTCGAAAACCATAACTAAGCGACTTGAGGACATGATATTTGCCAAGCAGACGGTACCAACACAGTCACTCAGATCATATGGGGAGCTCCGTATCTATAACAAACAATGTGACTGTACGTAATTTTAGGTGATATTTTGCAGCCTTACGTTTCACCAATAAAGTTCGCTACTAATCCTACGAGTCAATGTTCCTGTTTCAAAAATGTTAGAAGAAAATTATCAGAAACAAAAATCAGAAAAAAATCTTTTATACAAAAGGTAAAGATATTAAATATTTTTTAAAGCGGCTGCAAATGGATCTGTGACTTTACCACAAGTTTTTTACGCACTCGATCAAAAGTTTTCAAGAGCATCTGGACATATTCGCATTTAGAGAGATTCTCAAATGTGCAGATTAGCAATATCCAGAATAAATGTTGTTTTTTTTTACAAAAACATTGTTTTTTTTAATACTTTTCAGAAGTAAACGCAATTAAAAATTTACAAAAAAGGCTTACCTCTCTTAAAAAAAAAAATGTTTTTCATGTCCCGGGACTTTGATTGTAGGCTGTCTCGTGTCCCGGGACTTTTAACCAACACACAATTAGACCCTGTTTAATAAGGTCCTTTTTTGCGTGAGGATGGAGTAGGCTTGCCAAGCACCTACTATACCCTCTCAGCCGGGTTTCGAACCCACGACCTTAAGAATGAAAGTCGAGGTATTTACCAATAAGCAAACACCGCTCTCACCAACACACATTTTAAAAAATAATCTAATTTTCAGTTAAAAGCCAAAAAGAAAATGAAGCCCACAAAGAAATCACAGTTCGCCAGGAAATATAGATCAGAGAGCTGGCAACCTTGTCCAAAACAGATATGCCAACCAACCAATCAGCGACAAGATCCGAAGAGTGAACCTTGGCGAAGCGTTGAAAAAATCTCCATTGACTTGGATAACGCATCACCAAAAAGTTCGAAAACTTCAAAACCAAGCACAATATGGCCGGGATTTTCAAGTACCTCGTGCAGTAAAAGCAGTAAACTTAAACCTAATTTTGAATGTGACTGTCGGAATAGTAAAGTTATTAATCCAATGGTAAAATTGTCGCAATACATTGATAGCGTATTAAAAGAAGTCAATGATTGTAATTTGAAATAAATTATTGTATACCATCCAATCACTAACTTGGACTTTTCTTTCGAGCTTAAAAATAACCTTTAAGTTTAAAAAAAAAACTAATTTTACCTAATTTATTTCCTTAAATGATTTTTTTATTTTTTAAAGTGCATGGCCTGCACTGGGCTATCTAATAATATTTTTTAGGGAAAATACATCTTCAAAAATTGCATCTGAGACGAGACTCAAACTGGCATCCCTTGAATACCATTCAAGGGCGCTTACCAATAACGCCACTTCTTCGTCTTATCTTATCTTAAGGGATCGCTACTCAAATAAATATAGGTTTTAAAAAAAACAACAAACGTAACAAATATGTAACACTTTATTACACGCCTTTACAACGGCGAACTAGTTACAATATTCGTTTACGATCGCGCTTAGAAACTTTCCCAAGTGAATCTTTACTTAATTCTTTGTCTCGCTCTCGGAAGTGACATGCAACGGCAAAAACAGTGACAAAGTATTGATTAATTAAAGATTTACATAGGATTGTTACTGAGTGCGGCGATTATTTATTAATATATGTTTCACAAAAAATGATCATAAGATTGCATCCCCTTCACCTCTAAGGCGCAGAATCAATAACTTACCTTTACTTGCTCCCATCGGTTAGTGGTATCATTTCTGACATTTAGGCTACGATTCGAAATGGAAATGTAGTGCGCTGAATGCACGGATATAGCGTCGTAAAAGTTTTTAGTACGCTCATAATTTCAAAACGGGAGAGCGCTGTTCATCCAATTCAGACTGCAACCTTCAAATAGACGTAAAAATGACAAATATCCGATATAACCGATAAGAGCAAGTGAGAGGCATTATAGATTTCGACTGTAAGCCGTGCTATTAAAGAAAACGGGTCACTTTTGCGCGGAGAATCACGTAACCACATAACCACCAATCAGCAGCGCGCCGCACCCCTTTCACCACGAAAAGGACCAATCGGTGCTGTTCAATCTACCAATCAACTTATACGGGCCAATCAGCGGTCACCTTGATTGGTCCATTTCATGGTCACGTGACCGAATCACGCGAGAAAGGGACACGGGTAATCCGCTATCTACAATAGCACTTTAATTATAGGGCAATTAAAAAGTTTGCGGCCTCACACAGATGTTATTAAAATTTATATGGTAAAACCAAACCTTATTAGATTCACTAATTCAATAGCCAAAATTCTGGTATAATGTAAGAGACAAAATTGATCGCTATAAAGTTTCCATTAGAAAGGGTATCTTTTAAGGTAATTTGCCGATCTCTTGCCGGATGCTGAGCCCTTACAGCATCGTCTTGTTAAACGTGGTAATTTTTAATCGACTTCAAAAAAAGGAGGTTTTGAAATCGGTTGCATGTGTTTTTTTTACTGCCCATAGCCTTTTACTTTTTTCCGATACCAAGATGGTGCTGCGATCTATTGAGACGTAATAAAACTAGTCGTCTAATTTGCATTACATTTAAAATAAGGCCGTGAACTTTTCAATCGCTCCTCGTACATATAAATTCGTACAACAAATACATATTTCTAAGTTTTAACATATAAGGCAATGTTTTGGAGTTGAAAAATTGGACTATTGCTTATAAATATAAACTATTTAGATATGAATGCGCCAGCGCACTTGGAAGTAGGTTAATGTGGTGGTTCAATGTAATTATGATTTTTATTGTTTTGAAGTAGTAATAGAGGAGGGATGAACGCTAAAAAGTGCAAATACTTGCATTTCTTTAAGTAAAATTCTGATTGTTTTTTATTTGCCTGGCGATGTTTATAGAAATAATAAATTCAATAATTAAAAGCTAATGGAGGCGCCGCATTCTCAATATTTTTAAAAGATCTATCTCGAACGTTTCGCCCTTTAATTGACACGAGTTTTTATTCTGTAGGGCCCTGCTGGGAAACAATTAAAGATTCTGCCTAAACCTTTGAGGTACTCATTTTTTAGTTATTCTTTTCGGAAGGTGTATAAACTATTAGACGTAAAGCCTAATATTATTAATCCTGACAAATATAGCTTTTAGCAGTTTTTTTGCGTCCATCTCTCCGTCTTTTATTTGTGGAGTTTCATTTAAATTGGTAAAGGGATTCATTTAATAATTGTGTCAAGAAAATTATATTTAACGGTGCAGAATTAACCCAAACTACACACTTAGGTGGTTTATGGAAAGCTAATGATTAATCGTATACAATCAACAAATTTTTCAAACACATGAGTAAAAATGCTTTTTTAATGGGAAAATCAAAATCATTGAATAAATGACAAACATTGGGTATTAGAGTACAAAAAGGTGCAGTTCATTGAAAACCAAAACAAAAAATTACAGTTTTATAAAAAAGAGATATTTAGGGCAGTTCCCGAGGTTTAAGACAAAACAACAGCAGCTGCAGTTGTCTTAAGCAGACACTTAGGACATGTCCTAAGTTGATGAACTCAAAAAATTAAGTTCTTCAAATTCTATTCAAAGTTGTTTGTTGGGTTTCGCTCAGATTCTTTCAAGATTCCAAATTATCGCTATATTTTATTTTTATTTTAAACTGTCAGGGAAGGCAAAGGATGCTGAAACCATACAGCCTGGTTTTTAGAAACTGTGTCGATTTTTACCGATTATATCTTTTAGTTTTTTTATCCGGTGCCAAGATGATGTTGCCACCTAACAGGACATAATGGAACTGGTTATCAAGGGAGCCGTATTTTTAACCGATTGCGCGACGCAAAGTAGTAATGGGTTTATCAGCCTATCTATGTATATATGTATGTTCCTTTGTGACACTACTTCGTGTGCGTATTGTGCCAAAATAAAAACTAAAGCAAATTGAAGTTATTTCAAACGGGATATTTCCATGTTATTTTGATTTTTAGGATACCGTAGCTGAAAAGGTAAAATAGCGAACCCTTTTAAGATCACTTTCTTGTCCGTCTGTCCATGTGTCACCACCGATTTTTTTGGGAACTTGTGATTTTGATGCTATTACAATTCACGAGGCCGTGAGTTTTTTTTTTCGAGTAGATCTTGGTATCAAAATGATGGTAAATATTCAATTTTTAATAACTTTAGTGGTAAACATAACCATGCTAACCGAATTCATTTGTTCAAAGTGAATTTATTTATATGTATTTTTATTTTATAGCGGGAAAGATAAGCGTTAACGTATTTACCAACGTTGCAAAATGAAGTGTTACATATTTAAAAATAAAAATATTAGAAAATGATATCCGCAATCCAAAACTTTTACATTTTTTTTTACTTTTTGTATATTATTATGACGACATTTTAAATACCAATAATAAACACATATTACAAATGGTAAAGGGGTAGTAACATAATGTACGAGGTATCGTACGTGCTTTCAGGCAACAAAAGTTCAGACCCACTGTAGAGTTCCGAAATTACTGTTATTACATATTAGAATGTTTTGAACTTAAGTAGGACTTTAGGGTCATGCTTTAGTTTAAGTTCAAAATCTTAACTCTTAACTCGAGCAGGACTTTCAACTCCTGCAGTTGAGTTGAAATGAATTAACTCTCCTTTTTTGAAGTCGGTTAGAAATAAACACTGGTATGTGATTCTGGGTTATGGACATTCAGAGATTTGGACGTTCTGGGATATGGATAATTTGTACCCTCTGGACTATTTGGTATTTGGACATTAGGAACCTAAAAGTTGAAAATCGCAATTTTAACACTCTATGGTGGGTCTGCAATGGTGTTGCCAACTGTACCTTAAAGTTCTGCATATGAGTGCACGGTTATGATGAGCAATGAAACGTCATCGGACCAGAATACATGTCCTTTTATTCAATCGTTTTACATTTTTTTGCTACAAAGAGGCTCACCGTTAACTATGTCAAAATGTTACGACCCCTTTGTTTGTTCATGTCCACGGACAAATGGCTCAGCCGATTTCGATGGTTTGCACAAAGATAGTCCAAAGCGTGGAAAAGGAAATAGGCTACTTTTGATGCGGGTGAAACCGCGTTACATTATAAGTTAAAATACAGTGCGACCAACTTATCTATGTAGAGTTTTATAACTTCAAGCCTGGTGCAATTCGCACTTTAACAACCACATAGTTCATACACTGGCAGACAGATGGCGCTGCTCGGAAAATGTATAAATCGACCTAATATAGGTGAATATAGGTTTCTTCCTCTTAGTGGGATCACCGCGTTAATCGACCACTTCTTCAAAGAGCAAGTACTATTAAGGTAGGGGTAAACACAAAAGATCCAACAAGGTCGAAGTGTTGCTGGCTTTGTTAGCCCCCGGTGTAAAAAAAAAACATTAGAGGTGTCAAGGGACACCCGGCTGGAACGAAGTAACTTGAAGGAATTGTAATAAAATCAAAAAGTGTCGTTATAACTTTTGGTCTTAATTTTTTTCGTCTAGCCCCCTTTCGCAACGCGCCATAATATAGGTGGATCTGCCAGTTCACTGGATAGACAGGCCCCAGGTTGTCGGTCATTGATTCAGTGGCAAAAACGTCCGTCACATGAGGTTTAAATAACTCATTATCCAGGGTTAAGATATATTAACAAGCGGTTAAGGACCACTTCTGTGCACCTAACAAACAATAGCTTTTGCCCGCGACTTCGTCCGCGCAGAAGTCGAAGATGGACCAAGGCATCACGTTGTCCCATACATACTTTCCCCCCCTTTCCAGCCCCTAAGCGGTAGAATTTCGGAATCCTCGGAAATTATCGGATGCCTACGTCATACGTTTCATACGTTTTAGGTCCTACGATCAGCGGTTTAGGCTGTGCGTTGATTTTTCAGTCATTTATTCCGGACAAAGCATTTTAGATGTATAGAATATATTCATTAAGATTGAAGAATATTGATATACGTGGCAAAAAGGACCTAATGGATTTGCCATAAATTCAGTTGGAAAAAATCTATGGAGACATTTAATATTATAAATAGCAGTTCAAACTAAATAAAACCCCAAGTCAATGACATCTAACTTCAAGAAACAGCTGATTTTTGAGAAAACATAACCTCAAAAGTTTGAATTTTATAGAACAAAAGTTGTTCGCCTAGACGTCTAGAACGGCCACCTTTCGTATTACAATACCTTCATTGAACCCATTAAACGCATCAAACTCAGATAAGTTGATCTTACCATATACAAAATATAAGTAAACAATGAATATAACCTTCCGTTATGGTATTACGATGTTTCCGTTAATTGTCTGGCGGGTTGTCGAAGTAGTCTATCTTGGGAGCTGGTTTCGGTTGGCTGCGAGCTGCCCATGTGCTGGAGGCTGTTAGGGTTGCCCAGCCACCGGACCTGTTTGAAAAGAGACAGCATTACCGCACATATTCACTAACAATACTTAAGTTGATCATCATTCGAAATGCGGCCCTATGGCTGGTCAATTTTGTGCTGCTCTCTTCACGTTCTCTCTCTTCTCTACTTCTTCACTCTCTTCTCTAAGTTTGGATAGGCATTTAGCATTTGGCTCCTATTTATAAGGTCTAATTCTATTTGTTTTGTTTTCGAATATTTTCCTCTACTTTTTTATGTAAATACTTGTTTCTCATTAAAGTATCCTAAAAAAACCGAATTTCACAATATTTAAAACTTATTGTTACCTGTTATTGGTCGAAGTGTTAGTATTTGCTGGTGTATGTGCGGAGGAAGACTGAGTAGCGGAGGGCGGCGCGCGCAGCACGGGGCCGGGCACGCGACGCTTGCCCGCCTCGCGCGCTAGCACCTCGAGCACGCTCATTGCTGGTAGCCAAGACTAGAAATAAACATACAAAATTGAAACCTAAACATAGTGGCAAAAGCCGACCTAACCGCTGAAAGCGGTCACTTCCAAACAACCTTAAGATGAAAAGGATTCTATGAAAGATTTAGGGTGAGATGCGTGTAATTAAGGATTTACTGGATGTTGCCCGGCAACAAAATGTAACTGCAATGTGGACCTATTAAAATGATTGAAAATTCTTCGAGCGTATCTTTTATACGACCTCTGATGTGCGGTGGGAAAACTCCTGCCTATAATGGAGAAGGTAATGGGTTTGCTTCCCACCCTCCGAAATATTTGTGTAATATTATTAGTTGTCTGGTCACCAATAACCACAAGCTTGAAGGTAGATGGCGCTATGCGCAATGTCTTGCAACATTATTATTTATCTCTATATAATAAAAATGAATCGCTGTATTTGTTGCTAAGCGCAAATCTCGAGAACAGCTGAACCGATTTCGCTAATTCTTTTTTTGTTGTGTTTGTTACTGTCAGGAGAAGGTTCTTATGAAAGAAAGCGGGTTAAACCGCGGTTCGCAGCTAGTTTATTATATATTTGTACCTTTTCCCTATCAGCGGTAGCGACAACATTCCTATTAGGTTCGGCATCGTAGGCGACGCTCTCACAGCCGAAGTGTTCACACAGCTCGTGGATAAATTGACGCTTCTGTCGGTTCATTGACGGGAACGAGTGCGAGCGGGTCTTCTGTTTCGACTGAAATATTAGGTACATCCATAGGTTAGATTAGGGGTTTCCACACTTAGGCACAAGTATAATGCGATTCAATGGAAACTAAACACGAGGTAGTCTCGCTCAATAAAATAGGGGGTCAATTTCATTCATTTATTACCAATAGTCGTAGCAATCGCAACCTATGAGGCACCTGCTTCAATATGCCCATCTACTACCTGTACATTAGATGACGTAACGGAAGCCAACGCTGCAGTGGCCAACTTTTTGACAGAGAAGAAAGAAGATGATGACTAATAGTGTTTATCTTACGTTTTTAGCCCTCTGCACGAGCTCGGTCAGCTTATCGTGCACGTGTGTAGCGAAGGTGGGGTCCCGTGCTGCCTGCGCACGTACCACCTCGCTGTAACGCGGCGCCAGCTTAGCGCTCACGTCGGGGTTGCGGATCTGTAGGGCCAGCGCCAGTTGACGGGACCGGGCCTCTTGACGGCATGTGTCGTCGCATTCCAGTCTGAACGCAAAAAAAAGCTTCAAAAGCGGTTCGAAATGTTCCTCAGTTCCATAACAAAATGTCATCTTCTCAAAAAAACGTTTCTATCCCAAATGTCGCTTTCCCGAAATAGGAAGGTATTTTCAGTCCACAATATGCACACTTTTATGCAGATCCTAATGTATATTTTTTATTTAGAACTTTATCGGGATGAGAACAAGTTTGCGCGAAAATTCAGATATATATTTTGAATAAGATAAACATTGGTATTACTTACGTTTTTAACATATTAACAGGTCGTTGCACGTCGGATAAGTCGACGGAGCCACCTTCCTGCATCTTCGTAGCCGCTAAGGCACTCATTATTCTGAAAATTAAATAGAACTAAGCACAAACATCTTTTTATTACGCTTTTATTACTTCAACAAGATTACATATCACTCATATAATGAGAACTGCATGGCTCTAAATAACATTAGCCTATTCATAAACATACTTCGCCAAATCCCTGGAATTATCAGCGCAGGTACGTTCAGCATGTCGCCGTCCGCACGGGCACGTAGCGCGCACGACGCGGCGGCACGGTGTCGTGCTCGGGCACGACGCGGCTGATGTGCCCGGCGTCGCGCCCGCGTGGCACGCAGCTGCACATTCGTGTCCGCACGACGCACGAGGAGCTGTGCATGGTTGTGTGCATCTAGAAGAGAAAGCATTTAGCGGGACTTTAGAAAGAAAAAATATCGATTAGTACAAAAACATAAGCGTTTTTTTTTTGCAAAATTAAAAGGTTCTTTGGCTTTGCTATCTGATAACTCTCCAAGCCCCTGTGGTTTGAACCTTAAAAATTGCACATCGTTCATAACAGTGTTGGAGGCATGCGCGGAGTAATTCTAAGCTTTTATAAAATCACGAAGGTCTGGCGGTAAACGAGATCTTGGTCTAAAAGAATAATTGAAATCCACCCACGCTTCATAAAGAAACAGACATATATAGGCTGAACGCATTACCCTCCTTTGCGTTACGCTGTCGAGTAACAAGTAACAAACAGTATGTAGGTACTAACTTGCTTGTATCACATGGTCCCTTGTGGCATATCTTAATACAGGTATGCTTCCCGCAAGGCAGCGGTTTGCCGCATGGTAGACCACACGAGAAATCCTCTTGTGAACATGGTATTGTTTTCCTTTCCTATCACACAAAAATATGATTAATACCAACATAACTTGCGAGTCCTAGAATAACGCATTTTTATTATATTTGTTGATTGTATTGAGGCTATTTTGATATTCTGACGGTATTAGGACTTATGACGTGAAGCCGTAAGGAGCAGAAACTGACTGATAAAAACCTTGGCATTTTATCTAGAAGAGAAACACACCGGCTGGCGGCCCCCTTATACAAGATTACTTTTCAATTTCTAAAAATAAAATGTAATAATATGAACCATTGTATGATATTGGCATAAGATGAAACTTTTTTTTCTCTAACGCAAGACCATGTGACTTTTTGTTGGCCTATATCAAATTCATACAAAAAATTAAAAAATTGTCGATTGGCGATATCGATAATATATAGCAATCTTATTTATGGGGACAGCAGGCTAATTCACATAACTTCGGAAGGCAACCGAAACGAAAAAAAAATTGCTGCTCTTTCACTCCCGCGACTTTTGACGTGTTGCCATTCTTGTCATTTCAGTTTTATTCGTTTCGGTAGCCTTCCGATGGCTTGTGAATCCGCGTCCACCTCTCTTTGACCTGGAAGAGATGCAGAGCTGTGTACTGTACCTCGTGTAGTCCATGGCATCGCCTGGCGGTGAGCACGACGCAGGGCGGACAGGGCCCGGGATGGCAGGCGTGATGTGGGGGGTGATTACAGGCGCGGGGGGCGCGGCACGGGGCCGTGCAGGGCGGGGCGCGCGCGCCGCATGCTACCGGCGGTAGGAGGGTCGTCGCTCCACAAGCGCAACGTAACTCATCGAAACCTAACGAAACAATCATATTTATTTACTAGCTGATGCGACTTCGTACGCGTGGTAGTTTTGTTTTATTTACTAAAACCTTCCTCTTGAATCACTCTTATAAAAAACCCCATTACAATCCGTGTTTTAAAGATCTAAGCATACATACGGACAGACAGACAGCGGGAAGCGACTTTGTTTTATACTATGTAATGATACACAGATAGCAGTGTGACAAAGTCGATCGTGAATTTTCGGAAAAAGGGGTTTCTACTTCTATAGTTTCTACTTATATATAAGTATATTGTTTCTTATGATTAATAAACATCACAAAAACCCCTAAATTGAAGATATCATCACAGAAAAATCTACAGATTTCACGCTACACGTTATTATCAGGAACAATGAAAATGAATCTATATTTTACAAGTCCAAAAAAGTAATACACTGTTATTCATGCCATCTCATACTTCTTTCATCAATAATTAGTCGACGAACGCTGTCGAGCTGGTTTGACCCCTGGCGGCTACAATTTTGCTTCTAGCTTCGCTCTTTCGCTGCTTAAATTGTAGCTACGTTCAACACCTCGAGTGTTTTTCACCATACACACTGCAAGCTCACAGCCTCGTCGGGAATTCCTCTATTATCATCGTATATATCTAAATGCCACCACCACTATTTTAATTTTTTTTAGTCATAAATATGTTTAGCGTCTATTAAAAAGAACTCACTTAGTCTAGGACAAGGCGCGCAGTGTCCCGTGTGACAGAACTCCTCGCAGCGATGCAGACCGCAGGTGAGCGAGCGGCCGCAGACGACGCTGCAACGGTGCGACGTGGACGAGCAACATGTCGTGCGGCAACGGTGACGGCCGCACGATAACTTCTATACAAATTTAGAAAAAGATAAAACTTTAGATCATCTTAACATCATAGAAGAGGATTTCAGATTTTGAAGAATGTATTTGACGAATTTCATACATGATAGATCAGCGTTTGACCACTGTCACACTCGCCTGATGGCAGGAGACGATGAGGCCTAATAACCTTTCCTAGAAGATACCTATTCATTGAAGAGCCTCAAATTGTACACGTTAGGAAAGACAGACGCAGGCAACTTATTCCATTCCCTTGCGGTACGAATGAGAAATAACGAAGCAAAACGCTTAGTGTAGACGTTTAGATTAACTATAACCGTATGTAAGGTTGACTTTCAATGGATCGCCTAGGGAACCGTTGAGTTTAAGGTCTTCCAAAATCTCTTCTTACCTTATTACACTTCTTTTGGCAGAGCACATTGCCTGCTAACTCAGGTAGATCAGCGCAAGGCACTTCACGGCTCGAGTGACCACAACGGCATTGTACTAAAGTTTTATCAGGGCAAACTGGGCATGGGCCTGGAACAAATAATTGACATACTCATCTATAATTAATGAATAAAGGAAAATTACATAAAATTCTCATTATGTTCAGTAATTATTATTGAAAACTTTTCATTTTTTCTTTGTGAAATCTCTCTCTATTTTTATAAAATAGAAAGAAATATAGTAATCATTACCTTCATGACAATCAAGCTTGCAAAAATGTTTGTCCCCATCAGGTCCACACGACAGAGGCTTAGCGCAAATATTGCCGCATAATGGTATCGGATCGGTACACAATTTGCGTTGCTCTTTATCTAGTCTGAAACGAAACACAATAATGATAATTCCGTCGTATTTGTCACCCATAGAATCGTGTGCTCCGGCCACAAAATGCTTACAAGAGACACTTTAAAATAAACTAGCAGCGGTCTGCGGTTTCACCTAACTACCGATCCCGTGGGAATATCGAAATATAAAATAGCCTATAACCTTCCTCGACAAATGGACTATCTAACACAAAAATAATTTTTCAATTCAATTCAATTCGTTCCTGAGATCAGCGCGTTCAAACAAACAAACAAAGTCTTCAGCTTTATAATATTAGTATAGATTAGCAGCGCTCCGCGTTTTCTCCCGCGTAGCTGCCGATCCCGTGGGAATATCGGATAAAAGTGGCCTATGTTCCGTTCCTACTTCCAATGAATCAATGTATCCTAATACTAAGTTTCGTCAAAATAGGTCCAGTTTCGGAGCATATTCAATTCAAACAAACATTTTCTCTTTATAATATTAAGTATAGATTATATCAGACATAAGTTTAAATGACAGACTTAGAAATCAAATATTGGCAATCTTTCATTTCAACTTCCTTTTTATTCAATGAAAGTTTAACATAATTTCAAGCTCGTAAGGTGTGGGTAACTTAGTTAAAACAAAAATGGTATTAATTTATTTATTTAGAATTCCCTTAGTGTAGGTTTAAAAACTTTTGTTTTAAAATCTTCCATTCATCCATTACATTCAAAACAAATCTTTCAATTTATGTGCTAATTCCTTACCTCTTCTTTCCACAGGGGCAAGTGAGCACTCTATCGGGCAACAAGGAGCAAGCCCCGCACGGAGGCACGTGGCAGGAAGCACGACACACGTGCGCGCCGCACGCCAGCACGCGGCCGCACGATGCGCCGCACGACCACGCCGTGCCGACGCCCCTGCAAGGCACGACGCGGGTTGTTTGAGCGGGGCAGAAGCATACTGGAAAGTAAAAAGGGTATGTTATAAGTTTGATTACTTTTATTTGCATGTCGTCTTTTAATTTGTAAAATAAACAGTGTTACGCGGTTTCACCCGCGGAAATATCGATGTAAAAGCCTCATACCAAGTTTTATCAACATCAGTCCAGTAGTTTAATTATTACAAAGGTCAAAAATAAAACATTCTCTTTGGACTTGTGCCCCCTTAGACAAGATAGCTTTCTATTAGCGATATCGCCAATCGACAGTTTTTTTTTCGTAAGCCTACGTAAAATCACAGTCTTGCGTTAGAGAAAAAAAAACGATAGATAGTTTCATCTTATGCCAATTTTATACAGTGCTTCAAGTCGATTTTATACAATTAAATCTATCGATTGGCGATATCGCTAATAGAAAGCAATCTTGTCTAAGGGGGCAGATCTGCCTCCAAAGTTAAAATATAAAGAATTGTATGGATAAAAAATACCGTGTTATTTGTAATTAAATTACCTTGTGTAATAGTCTTATCGCAAAGATCGCAAGATCCCTCATGACAGTCCTTGCAGCAGCTATGTTCTCCGCATTCGAGCATCTTCCCGCAACTACGGCCGCACTCTTGCGGCAACTTGCTACTGCAAAGCACTGAACGAGTCTCAGCACCGCAGCCACATTGTCTGTGAGATATATTATACATTTTTAGGATAATTTCTACCTAGAATGTTATGGGAAAATATCGAGATTTTTGTAACATATCATTAAAAAAGTTTTAGCTTAGAATCTTATTGAAAAAATCTAGAATTGAAAGGAAAACCTCTGACAATTTCTACTTTTTGGTATAGGTCATCACTTGACCATTGTGTCACCGAATAGTAAGTGATGAGATGGTGTTCACACCCCATAAAGATATCTGTTCACTCGTACCTTGTAAAGACACCCAAATTGTACATGTCAGGAAAGATAGACTTACTTGGTGATTGTAGCCTGACAAGGCGGGCATGGTCCAGGGTGACAGAGCAACGTGCACGGATGCGGACACGATCTCGGCCGTCGACAGGATCTCCCGCAAGTATGCGCCCCGGTCGAGCCGCGTTGGTACTCTGGCGATCGTACCGCGCCACACATGCATCGGTAATCGCCCGGTATACTGTCGTTAGTGTTCTGGCACGCTGGGCACCGCCATTTACCTTCTGAAAGTTGAGATTACAATAAAACTAGAAGAACAGGCTGGAACACATGGTATACAACAATAAACCAAGATGAGTTTCTCGTGCTATTTCTCATCTTCCGTGTTACAAAGTCACACATCTTAACTTGGTTTAAAAACTTTTGCAACTGGTCACGACAATGTGACTTAAATCAAGCTAAAAAAAATCTTGCTTAGTAAGTAGAAAATTATAGAAAATGAACAGTCTAGCAACACCTAAAAGAATTGTATAGTCACTTTATAAAAATGAAAAGAAAATAAGGATAGTTTTATACCCCATTTTGTACTATTTCTTGTTGAAATTTTAGCAACTTCTCAACTTACCAACAGTACTGCTAACAGCCCACTTCCTAATGCACCGTAGATGCAGCACATGGTAGCAGTTACTGCAGGACCAGACCGGGTCTATCTGCTTCACCCGATCGCAGCAGACGAGGCACTCCAGTGTGCCTCTATCAAGCTGCTCAGTTAGGCGCTCACGTTGCGTCATCTCTTTGTTAGCTGTTAGAAGATTTTAGAGGTCAATAAATAAGTTTTGGTTATAGAAAGGAGCATTCTAAACCTAAAACGCATTGACAAGAAAAGAAATACAGACATAAGGAAACAAACAAAGATAATAGATGCTCTTAACCACTGCTAAAAACTTAAGTAGAAATGGGCAGGCCACGTGGCATGTATGAACCCAGATAGATGGTCCAACAAAACAACCCTCTGGCCTGGCCCGTTTGGAAAAAGGAAACAAGGTAGACCCCCTGATAAGTGGCTTGATGAGATAAGAAAGATAGCTGGAGACAACTGGACGACAAAAGCCAAAGATAGAAAACTTTGGAGCGAAATGGAGGAGGCCTTTACTCGAAAAGAGGTCCTTAATACAAAAACAAGAAAAACCAAAAACTAAAACTGCATGATTTATTATTATTATTTAAATGGCTTTCTAATTCTAATTCTAAAATAAGTTTTGCAGGACTTTGAACTCAGCGCCATCTAGCCCGGAGCTACTAAACTTGTGTTACAGTGGCCAAATGGAGATGGATACATATCAAAAGAACATCTAAGAAAAAAATAGGTGCGTGTACTTATGTACGCGCGTAAGAAGTTTTACGTCCGTCTGTCTGTCTGTCCGAGCGTCCTTCTGATATTTATTGTGCGGACAGCTTCAACTTATTATTTTTAAGTTACAGATGCGCGCGCATCTTAAAATTTCAATCTCATCCTTTTTTCATAACGCGCCTAAAGAAGTATAACTTCAAAATGGATAGAATACATTTTTGACAGAGAGCTAAAAACGAGTGTAATAAAATTGTATGAACAAAGTCTAGATTTTGCAATTTTGCTGCATATACTTTTCTTTTATAAATACATACTTATTCAAACATACTGAAACTCTCAGATCAGTAACAAATATCTCTTGGGAATACAAATTAATGAATCCCGACACCTTTGCTGTTACAAAGGGTGGGACAAATAGTAAGGACTTACCCTCTCTCTCTCTCCCTTGATCCCTGTTCTTATTATTAAATCTATTTGGGCTAGCAACTTGTGACTTCACAGCCTTTTCTTTATCAACCTTATCATCTCTCTGCAAGTAGTTGTTAGCAAATTGTTCATCTTCCTGGTTGTACCTGTGATGTATAAATAAATACAATAAAAATATTGCGGGACATTCCACACATCGCCATGGGTGTTAGACAATGAATTTACTACTTATATAGTTTTTTTTTATAAATATATACTTAAAATACATACAAACAACCGGACCACAGACAAATATCTAAGCATAAATACTTGTCTGTTTTTATGCTTATATATATCTAAGCATAAATACATGTCTCAGATGGGAATCGAAGCCGCAACCCTGTGATTAGCAGTCCGGCATGGTGACCATTGTGTCAACAGGGTGGGTGGCTGAATCTTTTATTTTTGGGCAATATGTAGGTATAATTTTTTATATATATACAGGCTTAGAGCAATACCACATGGTTTGCAACAAACAAATCTGCAGACGTGCCTTAGACCATTTCTATCACTTGTTGCCCTATTTGACTTCTATTGACCTTTGTTGACAGGCAGGCAACAAAAACATTCATAGGTTCACAATACTATAGTGTTGTTACTTTGTCATGTTAAAACTACTGAATTGATTTTGATGAAACTTAGTAGGTATGTAGATAGCTGAAATATATATAGAATAGACTTTTTATCCCCTTACAGGACTTTACAGTTAAAACCGCATGGAGCTGATTACTTACCATTATTAGGAGGGTGGCAAAATTGGAAAAAACATTTTGTGCGGTCACTGGTAAGTTAGACAATAAAAAAAAATTACCCACTCGCACATATTGAATGTCCCTCCCGCCCAATACAATTGTTGCAAATCACGAATCGCCCCGCATCCTTACACGGTTTTGAAATAAATATTGTTACGTTTTTTTCTGACAAACATTTATATTTTTATGACGTCAAAGAGACGGCAAATTGCGAACATTATTATTTTTATGACGTTAAAAGGGCGTCAAATTATAACTCCGCCCCGGGCAACAATGACCCACGCTACGCCACTGCTTATTTTAAAATAATATAATCATATTTCTTGAACTTACCTATCATTCCCACGCAACCTTTGAGAGCCAGTATAGTTCCTCCGTCCAGAAGACTCCCTTGTCCTTACATCCTGACTGTCCTTACTAATTGAGCTATTGTAAAATGTCCTATTGTCATCTTTAGCTTTGGACTTTCCTTTTTGATTCTTCCTGTCATTACGACTGTTGTCATAACTTCGGCCATTGTCATAACTTCGGCCATTGTCATAACTTCGGCTGTTGTCATAATTACGGCCATTGTCATAGTTACGGCCGTTGTCAGAGCTACGGCTGTTGTCATAATTCCGATCAGTATCGTAATTACGGCAATTCGTACCAGATTCTTGGCTGCGATGGGTTTCTTCTGCATTTTCTTCATAACTCTGGCTTTCTCTTTCTTGTCGATTAGAAGAATCACTGCGGTTATCATTGTTACGATATGTATCACGATTACGAGGGTTTCCGTAGCTACTGTGGTCATCGGAATAACCATTGGCAATGGGTTTTTCTTTTAAATTATTTTTGTTTGAGCTCTGTGGCCTTTCCCTCCAGTTTTTATCTGAAGAGCTACTAGAGCTCGGTTCAGTTCTATCAGTCCTGTTCTCATAAGAATTTTTATTACTAGAAGTCTCTGGAATGTTCTGATTGCTAGTGGAAGGTTTGGCAATAGAACTTTTTGGCACAAACTCTGTAGCTGTAGCTGTGAGGTTCGACTTCAGTATGACTTCGTTAGTGTATGTATTCTGCTCTGTACTGTACTGGCCATGTGCAGGTGCACCCGCTGGGTGGGGGTTTACATCACCGGATGCGTTAGAAGGGCCAGGGTAACTGTAATCATTGGGTTGTGAGTTTGGCGGCAATTGTTGGTAGTACTGATTGTTACCAGGGACATTAGTATATTGCATGTTGTTGTAGTTGGGAGCGTTCGCCCCACCAGCACCATTCTGCATTTGATTCAGAAACTCGTTAAAACTAACGTATTGAGCATTATTTTCCGGTCTGTAGTAAGCTTGAGCTTGGTTCGCGTATTGTCCGTTCGGATCTCCGTTCCACGAGCTCTGACCTTGATACTGGTTGTTGTAAGGGTAAGAGTTGTTCCACTGCGACATGATGTATTGGTGTCCAACTTGTGAAATATTGTTGAAATTATCAATACTTCTAAATATAATAACGATAAATAAATAGTATCACAGAAGTGGATATGACCACAGGCCGAAGCCTTAGGCCCAAAACGTGGCCTTCACGAGCCTGAAAGTAAAATTAAACTATGTTGAAAATTCGGAACACCTACCGACATGTGCAATTTTCGAATAGGTAAATGTAATATAGCGACTTACCCCCTGTTTTATTGGTTCTTATATTGTACAACGATAAGATATAAAGGTTACAAATAAAACTAAAATAATTTAATAAATTAGAAAATTACACTAAATAACTATGAACGATGAGTCGGAAACTGTTGGAGTGGAGGAGGGAGGAGAAAGGCGGGAGGTGGGGAAATCCAACGTCAGCGTCAGTCGATGACTTTGACTGAATATTGGCACGACTGGTAATTTCTTGACTAAAAATGGCCAACGTGTACTTTGGCCACGAGACTTTTGCAGAAAATGGTAACATTATTTCCGGTTTGTTTATGAAATGGCCTATGCTCCCTTTTCTTGTTACCATTGTTTACTGATTCTTGTGACCACTGTGTGGAGCAAGCGCAGGAATTTTTTTTTATACATTAATATACGTGGCGTTCTTTGGGTTTTTTTTTTTTTTTTCTGTGTCCAGTCAGCTCTGTGACCGAACTATTGGCCCCGGATTTACGGATTTGGTTCTTTGGGTTTAGTTTATATTAAAATAAGAATGATAAATAATAAGAAAATTGCTTCAGCCATTTTTAATTACCGCCAAATGATTGTCTATGGATTTAAGCGCTTGGTTTTTTTTTCGCTCGATTCGATATCCGGTCGCCATACTTGTTTTACCGCTTGCGTTGGACGCACGCTTTGTAGAATTTCTAGCTTTATTTTCTTGTAATATCAATAATTCTCTGAAAAAAGTGTGTTTAAACCAAAGTTAATCGAATAATCAACAAAATGAGTTACGGAAGACCGCCGCCGCGTATTGACGGCATGGTGTCGCTGAAAGTGGATAATCTCACGTACCGTACGACGCCCGAGGATTTGCGTCGTGTCTTCGAAAGATGTGGTGAAGTCGGTGATATTTACATACCCAGAGACAGATATACACGAGAGAGCAGGGGATTTGCATTCGTCAGGTAAGCAAAGGATTTACATTTTGTGTATGACGTCACTGACTACCGGTGAAAAAAAAATACCACACGCGTTATGTCCTCCCGCCTTCATTGACATTAGCGTCCTTCACTGAACCAGTTTTGTACTCATGACAGTAAACAAATCTTATGGAAACGTAGCTTCAAATAGGGTATTCATGATAATGAAATCTAGCTTATTCTATGTTGACCTTCCAGATTCTACGACAGAAGAGATGCTGAGGAAGCTCTGGATTCACTGGACGGACGCATGCTGGATGGCAGGGAGCTTCGAGTGCAGATGGCACGCTACGGTCGGCCTTCGTCGCCGTACAGGAGCCGATATGACAGGCGCCGCAGGTATTTTTCACGACATGACACTTGAATCTTTTACTACTACCTTTTTTTAGCTCTGACAGCTGTACACTCCATTCGATGCCTAAAGAAAAAGGAGCACTCAAGCAGAAAGTGATCAACATCAATTCATGCAAAAATAAGTTAATGCCCAATAAATAGGATTTACTTAGCTCTACCTATAATTGTCGATGACCACTCAAGATAAAAAATAATCAAAAAGGCCATGCACCATTATCTCCCCTTAATTTTTTGTACAAAGTGACTTGCACTAATCTTAGTTGATCATTTTCTGGTTTACAGCGCTCTATTGTAGAGAAAATGAATCATAAATTCAAACTAATTTGTTTTTAACTACCTACAAAATCTATCATATCCATTATTTAATTACATCACTAATTGTAATTTACATAATATTCACTGCTAATGATAATATTTATCCAGATATCTAGTCATTTGGATGATACGTCTCATGTAACACCAGGGCTGAGCTGGAGAAAGACAGGTTTCAAGCTTTGTGATTCATTAATGCCGAATAATAGATGTGGATAACTCGACTTAGGTTGCATACCTATATTTACTCTGGTGTAGGTCAAGTCAATTTATGTGTCATCAAAAGACATTTCATTCAGATCACTTATTTCAGCCAATGACTTCACTGAATGAGTGATTGAAGCTAATGAAGTACACCAAAAAATAAATTTGGGCCTATACTGGCCGGGTCTATACAAAATCGCACGCGGCGGGCCCAGAGACAGGTCAATTTTGTATGAATCTGCTGCGGGGCCCTCGTAATGCTGTTTAGACCCTTAATCATTAAATGCACTATTTAGATTAAAGTAAATACTCTAAGTTAGCAATGCTCAAATGTTGAATAAATAGCATGGCAATGTTTGTTTCAACCGTGTAAGTCCCTATCCCATAGAAATATCTGAATAAAGAGAAGCCATAAATACTTTCAAAGGTTCAACATGTTCTAATACCAAGTTGCATCAAAAATGTTTTATTACTTTTTAATCTGTAGACTAACATAAACAATATTAGTTTAGATTTTCAGTCCAAATATCTCAAATACATAATCCCTAAACTCCTGCAATACACAAGGGAGATGATTTAAAATTCTCAGGTATAGATGGTAAACTGCTTAATTGAAAGATAGCCTGCACTGTGGGAAGGTATGTCACTTCATAATCCCATCCACTCCTATGTCCCCACAGTGAAGCAATCTTTCAACTACGCCATATACCTTATAGTCTCTTAGTCGAGTTACCCACATCTATAGAATGGCGAAGAAAGGTACACTAAATTACTCAGTATCGGATGTTGTTTTTAGCAAATCCCGTTCACGGTCTGGTCGCTCCAGGTCCTCCCGGTCGCGGTCCCGCCGTCGCTCGTACTCGCGCTCCCGCTCCCGCTCGCGCTCCAGGAGCCGCTCCGACTCGAAGAGCTCGCGCGGACGTTCCCGCTCCCGCAGCCGTTCTCGTTCACGATCCAGGCATTGAGTTGATGAGTAAGTTTACATTTATTTTTTGCCTTCAGACCTCTAACTTAAGGACTTAAAGAATTCTAAGATTTTCAGATCTGATTACACAGCAAAATTTAAGAAGCACTGTAGTATTGTATCTGTACAAATTGCACTAAAAAACTAGAACCAACAACATCATTTTTATGCTCAGTTTTATTTCCGTGGTTAACTTTAGAATTACTAGATTTTCAGTTTGACAGTCTACCTACATTGACAGTAACACTATTTCTGTATTGATTATCTTATTTATTACAGGTTATGTACCTGCTGTGAGCTGAAGTGCTGTAAATCCAGCCCTGAGCAGCCTTTGGCCAAGGTACCTACTATTCTCATCACTTACTTTTGCCTCTCAGACCTAACTATGATACCATAGTGGCAACATCAAGTGTAACAAATTAACTTCCTCTATTTCAATATTTACATGAAAAAATAGTACATGTATTCTGATATTTTTCTTCTCTGTAAATTGGTACAATTAATGTGTGCGCTACTTTCTTTCCACACATATAATCGCAAACCATAGTTTTCACCTTACAGTAATAATTAATATAGTAGTATTAGTGATTAGATATATTTTTTTCTGTAATTTTAAATATTTTTGTATGAAATTTCTGGCCCTAGCTTGTATTATTTCTGGTGTAACATTTTGTTCAGGATATGAAAGTGGTTGTTAGATAATTTTCAGGTTTAAATACTTATAAACAATTTGGAGGATCTCTATCAACCACAACAAGAGATTATTGGGCTAAATTGGGCTTATTTGTGACTACTTCTTGTGGTAACTAATTTTAATAGTATGCTGTTGTGTTCCTTTGAAGATAGATTGAAAATTTCATTGTGAAATAGCAAAAGAACAAAGCTTTTTGTATTGTTTAATGAATATCGGATATTCAGTGTCCTAATAATATAGATTTTAAGTACATAATAATGTTATTGATAATGAATTATAACTGAAATATTAATATAAATGTTGGTATGCTCAGGGTGTGGAGATTCGCGGGGAGCGAGGCTGTGTGTGCGAGGGGCGGGGGGGTTCGCTGTTTGCAGTTGCTGACAACTGCTGATATGCTGTTGTTGCCGTACATAAGTTATGAGTAATTTTTATATTTATTGACAAACCAAGACACGCATTTTAATATAAAATATCTACATACTTAATGGTATCGCAACTTGCGCGACTATTCGGCGTTACGTTACATCTTTGTACCTCATATTATTTATACAATAAAATCCAGAGCAGACTGAAACATTAATTATACTATCCATGGAATACAAAAAATGTCAAACTATGGTAAGTATAGTTTTCTTGTGTAGTGCGTTTTCTAAGTATTTAAATTTGGCGGAAAAAATAGATATATGAACTCGCATTTATTTGTAAACACTTAGTCTGCTTTAAAAGGATCCAAAAATGTGTGATGTAGTACAGAGATGATTCGTACAGCCTTGACAACATATTATTAGCCAAGTGAGACTATCTGCAGTATTTGGCGTAACATGTGCGTTTGTTTTGGCAGGCCGGTGCTGCTCGCTGGCCTGTGCTGATCCAGTACCTGTGCAGTTTGCTGTGATTTGCAGATGATATCGCGCGTCTAGGTTTATCGGTAATGGTGTACGCCCACCCTGCCCCAGGAGCGCCCTTTCGACTACACAATAATACGTTCACAATTAAGTTTGCTTGATAAACATCTAAATGACATTATAAATACAAAAAAAACTAAAGTCATCCGTCAGCCAGTTAAGGGCAGACGACAGATAAAACAGGACTTGATAATGAAGGCTGCCATATTAACTTTTCGAGAAAAGAAACGCTACTATTGATAGGTCGCTTTCGCAGTAGTTTGGTATGGCACGCCTTCAGCCGCTATTATCGAGGCCTGTCTTCCGCCGGACCTTACTAGACTAGCAAAAGGGCAAACAAAACTTCAGCAAGTGTTATTGCTAGTGGACATTTATCTGTAAAATATCATCTTTTGAAATCAATAGAACGGAGTATTCGTTACATCCATAGAAGCCGCGCCAGTACAACCCTACGTTTTTCATGATTTTATCCCAAATATTTAGCAATCATCGTGAGAAGATCAGCTTAATTTTCTCTGTAATATTTCAAGAAGGAAGCCACCAACATTGAGAGAGGACATCATGAATTGTGTGTAGGTTTTAACTTTTTTCTTGAATAAATTAATTAAGTCTTATCATCTTGTCTTTTTTCCCCCTATAAATTATGGCTTCGCACGGCTTGAACTAAATTGAATAACATTCCACCAGAATTATACAATTCAACTCTGGTTACAACTTAAGTTTCATGAAAATAAAACTGCAGCACGACATGTTACATAACTTGTTCCCGCCAAAACTCCATCATGTTTTATTTTGCGTTTTTAGATAATAAGTTATGGCAGTCCAGTGAAGTGTATGGCTAGAGAATTATTCTATCAATTATTATAGATCATCGTCCAAGACAGAATTTGACGTTCGTACCTCACACTCTGTAGACTAAGATAATGTAGAGGGGTTGGTCTGTTTAGGTTTCCATAGTCAGAGGTCTGTAGCTAGAGAATCCTCAAGAACAATTTAGTTATTGTGAGGGAATCAATATACTGAACAAACCACTCACGTGGCGTGGGAGAAGGCATGTTTTGTGTGGAATTTTTCCCAGAGAAACGAAACATGATAAGACTAGGTGCTAGTGGAGTGACGGGATATGTAATCTGAAAAAAGTTGAATGCAAGAAATGGTTTTCGAAATGCAAATGCACCAACCATACTATTGTCAAATATATGTAAATCATCTGTTGAGGAACTGGATGTATGCACTGATCGTGCGAAGCCAAACCTGGAAGAAAAATATAACGTATGTCATTGTTAGCTGATTGTCAATGTCATCCATTACCTCAACGTGTGCGCTCGGTCTCTGCGTGTGATTTGTTTTTACTTTAATTTTCTTGTGCATTCTTCAACTAAAATCATCGTGTATCGTAAGAATGTCTTCGAAATTCTTCTTGAAAGGTAAATCAAGACAAGTACACCAAAGGAAAGGTGAAAAAATTAAGAAGAAGAAGCTTAATAAACAACCCGATTCTAACCTCGAAAATGGTCACGATTCTTCTGATAGCGACCTAGAACTCAAGAAGTTTTCTGATGCAGAAGGCTCGGAGAGTGATCAAGAAACAGCCGAGCAAAAGAAACTGCGACTGGCCAAGAAATATCTCGAAGAAATCGAGAGAGAAGAAGCCAAACGTGCGGAGGAAAAAGAGATTGATAACGCTGTTGAAAACCGTTTAAAACTCGATTATTTGGAACAAAAAGGTAAACTGAAAGTAGAAGTTGCAGATAACTACCTTATTCCCACCGATAACGACGTGAGAATAATCCGAGCGCGAGAGCATCGACTCACTCTCACTTGTATCTGTGTTAGTACCGATTTCGTGTTTTCTGGCAGTAAATGTGGCACAATTATTAAATGGGGCGTCAAAGAGAAAAAGAAATTCGGCTGTCTAACTTTCAAAACACACCCTAAATTATTGAAAGGTGGTATAACATCACTTGCGATATCTACAGATTCAAAATTCTTAGTATCATCTGATGAGTCACCTAATGTTCAAGTTTGGGACCCTAAAACTTTAAAACACATTCATACATTCATAGGACATAAGGACACTGTCACAGGACTTGTTTTCAGGAAAAATACACATGATATGTATTCAGCAAGTAAAGACAGATCTGTGAAAATTTGGTCTTTGGATGAAATGGCTTACGTTGAAACTCTATTTGGACATCAATCACCGATCACATCAATAGATGCATTAACAAGAGAGAGGGCTGTTACATCTGGAGGCAGAGATAGCACTGTCCGAATATGGAAGATAGCTGAGGAATCCCAATTAATATTCAATGGGCCTGTCGGTAGCTTAGATGAAGTCAAATTATTAGATGAGGAGCATTTTGTATCAGGAAGTGATAACGGATCCATTTGCATCTGGAGTGTGTTGAAGAAAAAGCCTTTATGTACAGTAATAGAGGCTCATGGAGTCGAAAACGAGGTTCCTAGATGGATAACAAGCTTGGCAACTCTTTTGAACTCAGACCTCTTTGCTTCAGGCTCCTACGATAATAGCATCAGGCTTTGGAAAGTATGTGACCAGTACAGAAAAGTATTGCCACTATTTAGTATAGCAGTAAATGGTTTTATAAACAATATACAGTTTGCTGGAGATGGCAAACTATTGTATGCAGCAGTTGGGCAGGAACATAAAGCAGGGAGATGGTTTAAAATAGGTGGTGCGAAAAATGGACTGCTAGTTGTTAATTTTAATCTTAAGTCTTGAATTATTATGTAAAAAATAAATTTTTATGTATATTTTGCCTATTTTCTGATAATTCACAAATTATTTAGTTTAGAAAACCACATAAATTACAATCATTAAAACTTTATTATCTCCAATCACTTCTGAACAGATGTACAGTTATGTTCGAAATTATTTCCAGCAAATTCAGTACTGTAAATTCACCCAACAATAGTATTAGCACCTCTGAGTTGTAAGTATCCAGCTGTAATATCCATAGGCAGGCTGCGAACTGTGGCAAACTCTTCACAGTTACTATAGAAGAGCTTGGAGTGTCTATCCATGTATGGAGCAGGGAGGCCTGAGATGTCAGAGTATTTCTTAGTAGGTTTGAATGTTGGTGGTGCATTAATGGAGTAATCTATAACAAAACATACATTTTCATAAGCATAAATCTTGGTTTGGAAAAGAGTTCATAGCTTAGAAATGGCCTATTTTCATGAAATATCTCACTAAATTCTATCACAGTAATAGAAAGTAAATAAATAAATATTGTAGGACATTCCACACATCGCCATCTAGCCCCAAGCTAAGTAACTAGACTTGTTTAATGGGTGCTAGACAACGAATATACCACTTATATACTTTTCTTTTGTAAATATATACTTGTAATACATAGAAACAACCCTGTGTTTGGCAGTCAGGCATGGTGACCATTGTGCCAACTGAGCGTCAATACTTTCAAAAACAGACCTTCAATTATACCTCTATATTTTTCCATTCCAAAGCTACAATAAACATATAAGCTGGATTCCTAAAAGCTAAGATTTTTCTTTTATTTGACTACAAGTTACTTATGAAGTACCTGGTTGAAACTTACACAAAACAGCCTCATTAGGCCACGGTAAAGCTCTTTCAGCAGTTAGTATTTGCTTCAGAGATCTCCAAATTCTTTTCTTGCAGCCACTTTTTACTAAGAATTTGTTTTCTACTTTGAATGAATGGGTTTTCAACGACTCCATGCTGTCTGAATTATTTTTTATTGAAACCACGATCCTTGTTTAGCTATTTCTTGAGAAAAATAGAATATTCACGCAGTTTTTGTAAAAAATCGAAAACAAAAATAAGAAATTGACATTGACATAAAGTAAGGTAATAGTCTCGAAAAAGTTGTTTTTTTATTGGGTTTATCTGTCAATTCTGCCAGTGTCACATCCGTCAAGAGTAGGGTGAAAACGTCACTGCTGTACTCCCCTGCTGTTTTCTTTTTGAGGTTAGATTTGTGTTGTGTAAATGTGGTGAAATTAACATTTTATTCCTCACAATGGATATCGTAAATCAAATATTAGAACGAGAGCAAAAGAAAGCTGAAAAATACAAACCTATCACGGTTGAAAAGCATTTGGACCTAGAATTTGATATTGGGACACTGTTAGCTTCAGACACAAATGACTTGGACACAAAACAGCTAAAGTAAGTGTTAGCTTTCTACTTCTCAAAACCGACTTATTCTCTAACAATTTTTGTTATTTATCACTCAGTACGCTGTAATTTAATCAATTTAACTTCGTACTTCATAGGGCACACAAAGACGACTATCTACAATCGCTTACCCGTGATAACACTCAATTACTACTCAATAAAATATGGGAACTACCCACTGAGCGTATAGAAGAAGCCATAGTAGTCAGATTGCCTGCCCCGACGACTGCCGTGCCGCGCGCCAAACCAGTACCTAAGCCTAAACCGCTAACCAAATGGCAAGAGTTCGCTAAATCTAAAGGCATTACTAAAAAGAAAAAGGATAAGTTGAAATGGGACGATCAGTTGCAGAAATGGGTGCCTTTGTTTGGGTAAGTGTGGAAACCAAACTATTACTAACTAAATCAAATAAGTAGACAAACTCCAAACTGACTGATACCTATTCATATGTACCAATTGAGATTATTAAACCCTGGATTTTTCCTATATTTCAATTATTATTCATTTTTAGCCTATTTCGTCCCATTGCAGGGCAAAAATCCCCTCTTATCATATTTCACTTAGGTAGTTAAATAGTATTTATCTACAGTATATCATTAAAGTATATCTCTTAATTTTCTAACAAAAATCTCATCACAAAAAAAGGGAATGCTAACAACATGTTTGATTTACACCGCTCTAAATATTATATTAAAACCACAGATTCAAAAAGGCAGCAGCAGAAAAAGAAAAGAATTGGCTTATAGAAGTGCCACAGAACCTCGACCCTATGACTGATATGTACGAGAAGAAAGCCGGCGAGAAGTCAGAGAAGGTAGCCAAGAATGAACTGCAACGGTTGAAGAATATCGCCAGGGCTAAAAAGGTTAAAATACCTAGGGTTGGATTGCCTGTTACTTCCGATAAGGCTTCTGCTACACAGGTAAATAAAAACTTTTAGATCTCAGCTCATTTTAGCTTCAGCATAATATGGGCTGAGGTCGAACACTGTAATTTTTTTAAAAATACCACTGCTCATTTACTACCTTAATGTCAGAAGGACTAGGGAGCCCAACATATCCCACCATACACCCAAGGTTGGGTGGCATTTTCCTGACGTTAAAAATCTTGGTTCATTTTAAAATCAAAATCTATCAGCTAAGAACACTAGAGAAATGAGAGAGAGAGCAAACACTAAATGTTTGCAAAATCATCTCAGCATTAAATCCCAGATTGTTCTTAATTAAATGAAAATAGGAACAATTTTTTAATTACACCAAGGCTTGCGTGTTCCCTCATCACAGTCAAGTAGCTTAATCAATTTGGATGAAAATTTGTATAAAAGTAATCCATAGATGAGAAAAGCGATGTAGGCTTTCTTTTTTTCCCAATATTTCCACCGAATCAGGGCTTGATTGGATCGTAAAGCGCAGCTAGTAAGAAAATATACACAAAAAATGTCAAATAAATTTTTCAGCTTGCCACAGCAGCATCAGTAGCAAAAGCATCTACAGCCTCTCTTGGTAAATTCCAAGAACGGATCCCTAAAGAGAAAGAGGCCCGAGGCAAAGGGGTCCACGAGTTGATCCCTGGTAAGGAACGGAAGCGGAAAGCACCTGTGCCTACCCCACAGGCTGAGAAAGAGAGTAATCTGAATCTATTGGACAGTATATTGAATAAGAGACCGAAGATTGATATGGATAAGGCTGTGGCGAAGCATATACATGATGAACAGAAGAAGTAAGTTTATTGATAGGGCCCTATTACTAAAATTCCATTGTCTGTCATCAGGCTGTATCTCATGAATCATAATAGCTAGACAGTTGAAATTTTTACAGATGATGTATTTTTGTTACTGTTTTCTTTTTAATTATTTAAGTGCTGAAGTTAGGCGCAAGTGAGATGCATGAAGCTGCCTTCACAGCTTACTTTAGAACTATTAATTTTATTTGCAATAAGCCTACAATTCTTTATGGACTTGTCTTTGGTGGGTAGTATTATGTCCCTTATCTAGTACCCATATTACAAGCCTTAGGCCTAGATGTAATACAATGAATCATATTTATTTGTTACAAAAGAATTGTATTTCAAACACTTTAATTTCGATTTTTTAACAGTCGGTCAGAAGAAAAGAAATCAATGAAGCCATCGAAGGGCAGGCCAAAGAAAGGCAAGGGTAACCCGACCAACTTCACTGCTAAGAAACCGAAGGGCGGCAAAGGGAAGAGATCGCCGGGTAAGGCTGTAGGAAGGAAAAGGAGATAAGTTCAGTGTATTGTATATTTAACTCATTAAACATTAGAAAATATATACTTAGTTGTTTTATTTGCTTTTTAAAATTTAAGAATACTTAATAATAAAAAGATTTATACGGCCTGTCCACAGAGCGGAGCGGTTTTCACCAATAGAAGTGCATAAAAACTCCAAACGCGGAGTTTTTTCTAAGCGCTATTGGTGGAACCGCCGCTCAGCTCCTGTGGACAGGCAGCCTAAGCTTAGCTTGCACCGTGATTGACTGGTGACTCTCGCTTGAAGAAATAATAAGTCAGCTGATTGGATACTTCTTTATTGGTAAACATTTGGTGCATCTGAAACTTTCGTATTTCATATCTACCGGGGGTAACCAAAAGCTACATAAGTAAAAACTTCAGAATATAATCTAATTATTTAATATTTCAAATTTATATCCTTCAACAATATCATATCTTTGGTCTTACAATATATTCCCTTTATAATCTCACTCAAATATCTGATTGGCTACTGATTATGATGTCTACTTTCACTACTTTTAGTTAACTTTTAACTTTATTATAGTAGTTGGTATACAAATATGGAGACAGAATACTAAATATTTAAATGAGAGAATAAATAACTTCATGTATTTAAGTATTTTCGATCAAAAATAGGTCAACCACGGGTTAAAACTTCTGTAAATAAAAATTTATAAACCACTTTCAAAAAGGTTAAAAAAAATAGCACATAATTTAAAAAAATATAAAAGTAAGCTTAAAAAGAAAATTGTTTTTTTTTTGTATAAAATATTGAAAAATTATAAAAACTTAATTAAATATAAGTAATAGTATAAAACATATTCTTAAAATATTTTTGTAACAGTCTAAGTACAGTAGAAATACTTACTAATAAATATAAACACACCACAAAAACTAAGAATTCAACACATTATATTGTATGCCATATTTATATATCAAATACTCTCTACAGTACAATATAATTTCTAAAAGCATGAAAGCATTATAATATCAATCTACATACAATAAGGGTCAAAAGTGAAGTGTACTTTTGACTCCAGTTGTACAATTAACAACATTTATAAATACTTCTCTTTAATTTGCCCCCTAAACATCTACATAAATTATATAAAATTTTATATTATGTTTTTATATAGCTTATGGTTTTATAATTGCACAAAATATGCCTACATTTCTGCATTCTATTAAGAGGGTCACATTACACACTAATGTCATTTTTTTATGTAATTTTCGTGTCAATATTCACCTACATCCCTTAATGAATGGTGTCACTCATACTATTTTTTGGTTGTCCTCATTGCATGCCTCTTCAAGTGGGCGGGAGGGTGGTGCACATTGCATTTTGTGTTTTGGCACAAGGCTCGGAACTAAAAACTAAATATTAATACTGCCATTCCAGAGCTCTATTGTTAAAAAAAAACAGAATCAGGTAACATTACTTTACAACTTTACATAATATGTGCGAGTGAGCTCTAGATCACGTGAGCTAATTGGTATTCCGACTGTATATTGGCTAGTAACAACGCCAAACCGCCGCCGACGTGGCAGCACACTGGAGTGGCCTAACCTGAACCTATCTAATCATTTCGCCTTTAATTTGCGCTATCGATACGGAGAAGAAAAAGGAAACACCGAAATTGGGAGATATTAAGGGGAGAAAAGAGCTATTTTGACACCTGTTTGTACTCGTAAATAGTTGATGTTGAGAAAATAATCTGTTTATCTAATAAACCATTGTATAAATAATACAATAAATGGTTGATCTGTTAAGCTTTGACCTAGTTGTGTCGTAATAATAAAATTTGATAGAAAGAATTTTGATTTTAAGGGCCAATCCCTTTACTCTATGATGTATAAGTACGGTATGTTACCCTCTTAACTCCATACTAAACAAATATATATAACATTTCAATATAACAAGCCTCCTACGTAACTAATATTGCTAATGAACATCTATTCTATACAAATAGGTAAAATGTTTATCAGAAAATAGGACTTTTTCTTATTTTACTTAGATTAGAGATGAATTAACAACGAAGCTTTAAATTTTTTGCTAGTTTGATGTCAAAGTACCCGTCCGCCAAATTCAGTTTTCCGTTAAAATGGTCAAGTTAAAGATCAAAGGCTCACAAAGTTTTGTAAAATGTGGTGCTTAAAAATTGGTACCTAATTTTCTCGAAAAACAGCATTCTAATTTGGCAGACACGTACGTGGACTTTTTGGATGTTAAAATAATGCGGCGAAGTGAAGATAATCGGAAAGGGCTTATAGGTATAACTAATTTAAATAACTACACAGAAAAAAGGTCGCTTGAAGCAATTAATAATCCTCTCCTCTAGTAAAAGATCTTAAAACGATGAGCAGTATTCTCAATATAAAAGCAATGTTCTTCAATCTATACATATAATAAATCTGTAGACATCAAAAAATCTGTAATTGTAAGATATCCAGAAAAAAAATACACAGGTCGTCTTTAAATCGTTAGCTGAACACGATAGGGTGGTTTTTAGAATTTTTGTCTGTTTGTCTGTCTGTTTGTTTGTTTGAACCAGGTACAAGGAGAATAAATCCTACCATCACAATGGACGAATAGTTTCATTACTCTATCTGGGCACCCCACGTACTACATTATGATAAACTTGGTACTATACGGTGACTAATCTAGTACTACTCTCGAAAACATGTTGATAAAGAAGAACGGGAACCTGCCTGTCGCAATCCTACGGCCGTCAATCGTTAAGTAAGAAGGTACCTATGTTGCTCGTGGTTGCACTTAAAATATTATCAATTGATAATGCTTATATTATAAAATAGATTAGTAAGTAGACGTAAATAAGACTGATATTTATTCCAATTTAAAACACAAAATTAAATGTCAATACATCAATCAAACATCAAATCAAAATACACAAAATTAAAAACTAAAAATAATAATAATAAACACAAAATAATTAAATGTTAGCCAAAAAAAAAAACAAAAATTAAAAATGCGTAAATAAGTAAAAAAATAATCTATGTATAATGATTATGAAATTAAACCCCCGGCGCGTCTGTCTGAAGAATAAAGTAAATAAATATTGCAGAACATTCCACACATCGCCATCTAGCCCCAAGGTAAGTAACTAGACTTGTGTTATGGGTGCTAGACAACGGATATACTACTTATATACTTTTCTTTTGTAAATATATACTTATAATACATAGAAACAACCAGACCCCAGACAAATATCAAAGCATAAATACTTGTCGGAGGCGGGAATCGAACCCGCAACCCTGTGTTTGGCAGTCCGGAATGGTGACAATTGTACCAACTGGGTCGTCAACCCTTGGAAATATCGTGATACTGTGTACACACAAATATGTTCAGGAAATATCAGATTAACATTTAGGGTATGTTTCAATTTGAGTTTAATACAATAATTAAGATATTTGATAAAAAAAACATTTAAAAAATGTGAAATCGAAACATTTTTCCGTGGTAAAACGTAATCGAACGTCAGAAGGGAACAGTACCCTTACCACGGGTTTTTTACGTATTCGATTAAACATAATATATTGAGTATTTACTATGAAACTTCCTAAAAATTAACTTACTAGGTCCACCCGTCTCTGAGAATATCGGTAGTGACACACTGACAGACAAACGGACAAGAAAGTGATCGAAAAAGTGTTTCTTTTTTTCGAGTTCTTCAAAAAGTCATGGTAGGGCTGCAGTACATGCCTCCGCTCAAGATGACAGCTGTCATAAAACCAAATAGTTTGCATTTAATACTACCTACGTGAAACTGAAAATGAGGTTGGTATAAAGAGGTACTACTACATAATATTACCGATCTTCTTTACCGAAGACCTCCGATGTTACACTTCTATCGCGCTTTTCTCCTCCTATAGTTTGAATTATGAGTTCAAGTAGCGGAAACCTTAAATAGTAAAAACAAAAAAAGAATTTTCCGAATCGCTCCAAGAGTATACAGATAGTTATTTGTAAAAATCATTTTTTTCCCAAAATTACGTAGGCCTGCCAGCTACCTAATAAAAAAACTAATTTACAAAAATCTAAAGATAACTAGGAAGACAAAGTATTTTGAAAAATTTGTGCGAATAGAAATTGGACTTAGTTTTAGCTTATCATATTGTTGTGTATTATGTTTTATTTGTGAAAAATTAACAAAAAAAGTACATTGTTACCCAAGGTGTGAAAGTCACTCATTGAGTCCCGAGACGGAGTTTGGCGCCCGAGCGTAGCGAGGGCGCTAATAGTTCGAGGGACTAAATGAGTGACTTTCACACCTTGGGTAAACAAAACAAACCCGAGGTAAACACTGTGCTTTTCATTACGAATAAACATAAAATTCTTTCTAATAACGAGAGTGAATGAGAGACTCCATACTACCTGATCCTCTTACAAGGTTGGGACCAAAGAGGTTATAGATTATGTAGATTTTTTTTTGTTTTTGCTGTTTGTTTTCAATACTCAAATACGTCGGTACTTACCGAAGTGATTTTTATTAATTAGTTTATCCAACACTGAGTAATGACGCGAAGTCCGTAGATTTAAATTACAGTTTTTGTAACACGGTTTGTCTAGAAAATGTTATTTACACAAAATACACAATCATAAATGAAAAACCAGATTAAACTTAACACAAAAACAAAAGATAATACTAATTAAAATCATTCAAAATGCAAGCATTTCCTGCCAGTATTTTTTTACTCAAGGAACAACACTGACCGCACGGTCGCATAAAGCCACATCTGCAACATATTGACAGGGCGCCGGCAGAGGCGCAGCATGGTCATACGTCGCTTTGACCATTTTCACCTTTACATTTATTTTATTAAATAAGATATCTTGAACTAAATATATCTACCTGAATTCGATTACTAAGAAAAAACCTATTATGTACTCTCTGTCAGTACTCTGGCAGTATGGATGAGCCGTGCGAAGCTATAATTTGACATGACAGCTGTCAGTGAAAGCGATTTTCCCTAGGGCTGAAAGTGTTTCTTTCTACACGCTCTTCAGGCATCTTTAGACCTACTTTCGGAGTATGAGTAAGTAAAGTGCCTTCGCCAAATCAATTAAAAATATAGTTTAAAAACAATGTAACTACCTATTTTGTTTTATAACTTACACCGAATGATAAATTGTATCTATGCCGAAAAATGATAGGTATTCTATAAAACCCAAAACCACATCGCAAACGAAGTCGCGGGCAACAGCTAGTTTAGAATATTTAGATTAAATAAATAAATATTGCAGGACATTCCACACATATCCATCTAGCCCCAAGCTAAGTAACCTAGACTTGTGTTATGGGTGCTGGACAACAGATTTAGTACTTATATACTTTTCTTTTGTAAATATAATAATACATAGAAACAACCAGACCACAGACAAATATCTAAGCATAAATACATGTCTGAGGCGGGAATCGAACTCGCAATGATGGTGACCATCCGGATGGTGACCATTGTGCCAACTGGGTCGTCAAAGATTATTGTTATATTATATTAAGATTATTATTATATTATATTAAGATTATTATTATATTTACTTATTTAGATTATTATGTTTGTTTTATTTATTTGTACCTAAATAAAATCTATACATTTAGAATACTGCTTCTTATCTTCAAGAACCATTTTTTTAAAACAATAAATGATGCTTCAGAGTCTTTATGGAGAGGATTATTTCATGACACATACAAGATCATAATAAAATTTAGCATACAAAATAGAAATTAATGGATTACACTAGTATAATGTAAATGAAATCTACTTAAAATTAATAAAAATGTATTTAAAATACACAAATCTACGAAATTCGATAATTATTCATCAGACATCAAGTCAATAAATCCAATAGAAATGTTATCAGTAAATGCGTCAAATCCCAACAATATACAAAACAAAGTTTGTTCGTACCCTTTCACAAACAAACGCATAAGAGGAAAGGTTACCGGCTCTCTCTCCATACAAACATAGTCGACTGTTTCCTGTAAATATTTTTGTAACATAAACCTATACTGCCATGACCATGCATGTCTTCTTATTATTATATTTTTTTTGTTTTTAAGACTCGTTATAACTCCATATCTGTAATAGAAGTATTAATATTTAGTGTTTAGTTCCGAGCCTAGTGCCAAAACACAAAATGCAATGTGCACCGCCCTCCCGCCCACTTGAAGAGGCATGCAATGAGGACAAGCAAAAGTTAGTATTAGTGACACCATTCATAAACCACGACACGTGTTTCGCGTCTACACGACGCATCATCAGGATTGGACCCCGACCGCGCTATATGGGCGACAAACGTTAGATACGACGTCGCAAGACGAGAGAGCAAGAGAACTTAACTTTTAACTTTTTAAGACTCACTCACTTCCTTTGATAATTATGATGTGAAGAAAAACCCGGCCAAGTGCGAGTCCGGGCTCGCGCCATTGTCCATACCATGTTGTATGTGAGACCCACTTAATATTTGTTTTCTGTTCTGTATTTGTTGTTATAGCGACAACAGATATACATAATCTGCGAAAATTTCCCTTTGGGTGCGGAACCTTAAAAAACAAGACACAGGGGCATGGATTGGTCATGGCAGTTATGCTACAAAATATTTGCTCTAGGTGTCATTATAAACAGTCGACTACGTTTGTATGGAGAAAGAGCCGGTAGCCTTTGCTCTTAAAAAGTCTATGTGTAAAAGGACATAGGCTAAATTTTACACAAAAGAAACTGCGGATCAAAGCTAGAAAGTTAATATTAGATGAAACATAGTAATAGAACATACGTTTAATTACTTATTTATACGAAAAAGTAGATATAATAAAAAGTCAATCTACAATAATATGTACTTAATATAAAATAAATTTATAGTTTTGAATTCATTTTCAACCTAATTCAAAGAAAAAGCCACGCTTTTTGTAACAAAACAAATTTACCTACAACCCTGTAATAATGAGGTTTTAGTTCGCTGCTTTAATAAAAATATAGACTACATTTTTTAGTTTTACCATAATTTTACTACATTTTTTATATATATTTTATAACGGTCACAGACCAATAATTAATCCATACAATTTTAAATGGAAAAAATAAATTATTTTGAATACGTGTTTTTACAGTGTGTAGCAATAACCCTATAATGCCTCTTTAAGTACACAACATACACAAATTAAATTTAAAAAATAAAGTCTTGTAAAATTATCCTAATCGACTAAATTTTTCAGGAATGTCTCTCCAGAACATACACAAATGAAATTAAAAAAATTAAAGTTTCCTAAAATTATCCTGATTGACTAAATTTTTAAGGAATTTCCCTCCAGAACATACACAAATTAAATTTAAAAAATGAAAGTTTTGTAAAATTATCCTATTTGACTAAATTTTTAAGGATTTCCAAGATGTAGCGACATCATTATAAGCGCATCCTTAAGTAAACAGTGTGGGAAATATCCAAACTAAAAAAAATAGCAAATCTAAAAAAACTTTTAGGTAAGCTCCGAAATTGCTATCCTACTAATATAATATTATAAATGTGAAAGTTTGTGTGTGTGTGTGTGTGTTTGTTACTCCTTCACGCTAAAACTACTGAACCAATTGCAATGAAATTCGGTATGTAGATAGCTAGAGGCCTGGATTAACATATAGGCTACTTTTTATCCCGATACTCCCACGGGATCGGGACTTACGCGGGTGAAACCGCGGGGCGCAGCTAGTTACATATAAATATTTGCTTTAGTTGGTTACAGGGTTTTTGTAATATATTATATAATTAAATTAAATTTTAATAAGATTATATGTATTGCTCTTAACACTACACTATAAAGGGTGAGGAGTTTAATAATGGAATAGAAAAATCCTTAAAATTACAACAACATTATGTATTATGTTTTGATGTAAACATCACTACTTCCGAAGGCTACATTTTTATTCTAACTGTACATTTTAACAATTTATAATATGATGTAGAAATAATCTCCAACAGTTGAAATATGTTTTTTAAATATTATTTACTTTATTAAATTTTCAATGCCCGTCGATAGTTGCTCATAGAGATCTTTAGATTTTTTCTAATTTTTGTTTAATAAATAGATACAAAACTAATATAACTTATTGGGTATTACTATGTAGATTTTGGACGAAATAGCTTAGATTTTCAATAAAATAGATTTATGGCTATTTAATTTAATAACTGAATATTTTCATTGAATAGGAGTCAAAAGTAAAATGCTTTTTGCTGATAACTAAAAAATATATGTAATTCTGGCTTCTGCCCGTGGCTTCGCACACCATTTCACCCTCTTTGGAATGGAATTTCGTAAACCCCTTAGCGGGAAACTAGGTACACCTCACAAAGAACAGACTATCCAAACATGTCTCTAATACCAACGGTTTAAGCTGTACGTTGATATATCACCTTAGACCGCATTGTCACCTACCATTAGACATGTGTGATAATGGCCAAACGCTAATAATAAAATGCTTAATTATTACCAAGAAACTAAGTCTGGGTAACTTTTTTGATTATTACATAGATTTCTTTTTTCCAGAAAAGTATGAAATTGTATCAGGACTTCTTCTTCTCGTATAGTGGTGTGGCTCACCTATTGTTAGTTTTCAGATCGCCTTAAGGCCTCTAACTTGACCTAACGACTGCTACTAGAGGTAGCAACCGGGACCAACGGCTTAACGTGCCTTCCGAAGCACGGAGGGGCTCACGAAAATACATTTTTGCCACACTATTAATTGTAACAGTACTGACTGACATTGCAATTTTTAATTTTAAGTTGGAATTTATTTAGCATTTTATTTTTAGTAATATTTTATAGTAATTTATGGATCTGAAACAAATGAATTGAATTATGACAATGTTCCAAAAATAAAATATGATATATTTTTTTATTGGCGAGATGCATTTGGCTTGGTATAAGCACGTCATCATTATTTAATTTTCATACGCAATGCTCCGATCGCACCCGCCATTACAAACCGTATAAACACCAGAATAAGCGTCATGCTTCCCTTTATAATGGCAAACAATATGGACCAACTTCAAATTCGTCTTCGTAAATATCTGCAAATAATATCTATCTGTTTCCAACATCTTAGTATTCTTGTTGCATTTCCCGCATTTTATACCTCCACGGCAAAGGTCCTCGATTGCTTCCAGTATATTAGGAATGATAGACCGTGATAGTTCAATTTTATGGTCCAAGTTCCATGTTTGGAATATAATACGTTCCTCCTTGCTTCTATATGGATTGATGATATGTTCTCCTTCATATTGACATCTCCTATTATTCCACAGACCACCGCATTCGAATAAACCGGTGGTACTGCAAAGGCGTTCATCTGAAGCTTTTCTATTGAAATATTTATCGTTATATTTGTTTGATTCTAGTAGTTTCCTCAAGTCTGTTAGGAATTGATCTATGAGTTTCTTTCCGCGTCCGTTTTTGGAGTGTACATAGAGATCTGATGATTGGAGAGCTGTTTTGGTTTTGTAGTAGTAGCCACGCATTCTTTCTTTGACGCGTTTAGACATTGATTGTTCTTTCGTCTTTTCTGATGGTTCCAGGCCTGGGAACAATATTTTTAAGTACACTAGCAGTTCCCTGAGGTTTAACCAAGGTTAGTCGCGAGACTACGTGTGAAACCTTTATAAAATATCTATGAATACAGTACCAAATTTCATCAAAATCGGTTCAGTTTTTGTGTGATTGAGCAAAAAATATCTCAGACGGCTCGCTTGTGTAAAATTTTATTTTTTAACTGCTAGATCAGGTTGTTAGGTACTTGCCTTGATAATATCTGTTCAATATAATAGAAACTTCTATATCTTCTTCTTCAATCACATTAAATTTCTGTTTAATGTGTGTGTTTAATATACACCAAGGAACTTCTATTTCTTCTTCAATCACATTATATTGGCCTATTGGATGAATAAAAGAAATAAGTAATTCGAAAGATTACCTTCAAACCAAGTGGGATCCTGCGTCCTTTCACTGAGCATGGTGCTTGCATCGTCAGCAGCCGCGATGTATCTCTGGAAGACATTGAATTTCTCCTTTATATTTGCGGTGAGGAATTCTTTAGCGGCCACTCCTGTCTCAATATAGTCCTTCTTTGACGAACGTATCACGTTGTAGAAGTAATCGAAATCTAGAACATAGCAAGTTATTGTAGTCATTATTTTCCCGGTTTTTTGACGTGATAACTTCTTAAATATTGATGTACACCGGCATTCACAAAAAAGTGTGACGTCATCGCTCACGTTATTGACAAGGTGACCATAACAACGTATTATCGTTGCTATGGTTACCGGCAATGTTGTCATAAGACGTTATCAGTAAAATTATTGTCCGGAAACCGAGTTTACAGAACGCTATTTTGACCCGGGAAAATAATAAAGTAAGTACCTACTATGAATACAAATTGTATGGGTTCAAAAAGTTCATTTAAAATCCAGGATTTTTTTAAAAAGCAGAACTGGAAATAAAAAGGAATAGTAAAAGGAGTAAAGGGAAAGTAAAAAGAGAAAAGGATAATGTCCTAGTTCCTCGGGATATAAATAGTGGTTACGAGGGTGAAACCACGTGGTGCAGATTGTAATAATACATGTGAAAGTGTGTGTGTGTATGTTAGGTACTTCTTCGCGCAAAAACTACTTATAATTCCAAAATTATTGTTTATGTACTATTCTAATTGGATTGCGATGAAGCTATATCGGTAGAATAGAAATTATTTATCTTATGAATTATGAATTTATCTTACTTTTGCCAGAGTGGGGACTAGGCCTTTTATTTTGTAAGTTACTGGAACTTACAAAATAAAAGGCCTAGTTCCTTACGCATTGATAGGTGGCAGCACTTTAACATCACTACATAGAATTTTACGTTCGTACCTCACATTACTAGCAATAGGTAACTGAATAGGGCTTCTGCGTATTTAATTGTTACAAGTGTCGGTCGCACGCAGGCTTTTAAGGGTAGTTTTAAACACTGCGCCACCAAGTGTTGGAATGACTTGCCACCACCACTGAGACAGCATCGCACTGTTAAATCCTTCAGTTCTGCATATAAACTTCTCTTCATGGGTAGACAATTAGCCGAACTAAGACATGGCTGTTTCTGATGCGAGAGGTATATATGCTTATGCAGAAGTATAAATGTATAAATTTTTTATATTAATTTTAAGCTTCATTTGGTGGCGTATTTATTTATTTATTTTATTAAATTTACTTTTATTTTTACTATATTGACGACCCAGTTGGCACAATGGCCACCATGCCGGACTGCCAAACACAGGGTTGCGGGTTCGATTCCCGCCTCAGACATGTATTTATGCTTAGATATTTGTCTGAGGTCAGGTTGTTTCTATGTATTATAAGTATATATTTACAAAAGAAAAGTATATAAGTAGTATATCCGTTGTCTAGCACCCATAATACAAGTCTAGTTACTTAGCTTGGGGCTAGATGGCGATGTGTGGAATGTCCTGCAATATTTATTATTATTATTATTTATATTGAAGCCTCTGCCCGGTCGGCGTCATGTGAGCTGATATGCAGATAATGATGTGTCCTGTAATACTTTAAGTCTTTGTGTATAATTCTATAATATTGTTTGTGTTGGATTGCCTAATCATTAGTATTAGCAAGACAATTTAGAATATTTATTTAGTTAGTTATAAAGTTAGTGTCAGTGTTTCCTGCCTACTATAACTAAATTACAGCATCGTCCTACTCTCTCCAATCACAGGGTCTCTGCTGAAAATCAGCGTTGCATTTATGCAACACATAGCTGAGCAGGAGCCTATTTGGCGGCGACACTGTTACTGTGTTATAAATAACATAGTTTATAATATTTTATTAAGTCTGTTATTTTTATTCATATCAAAAATAAGTTATGTCTAAGGTTTAGTTTTTTTGTTGGCCAAATAAAGATATATGTATCTATCTAATAAATACAGCCTGGTGACAGACAGACAGCGAAGTCTTAGTAATAGGGTCCCGTTTTTACCCTTTGGGTACGGAACCCTAAAAACCGAAATTACCAGTAAATATCCATTATTTAATTATATACAATCTTTTCGCCATCTTTATATAAATAAAAATGAATCGCTGAAATGTATGTACGCGCATAACTTCTGACGACTTCCGTGTACGAAATTAGATAAAAAAAATTGGGTTCGTTCGTTGTCAGAACAAGGTATGTTTAGAAAACAAAAATGGATGAAACCGCGGGGCGAAGCTAGTTTGAAATAAAAGTACAGATCGCAATTAACACAGATCCATAAAAATGTTAATAAAAAATAAAAAAGCAGGCATTCTAAGATTTTATTTTCCAGTTTTTTTTACTAGCGCATTTATGTAACCAGATTTAATCGTGGCATAGTGGTACAATAGTTGTTTCTATGAGAATAGTGGCAATAGAGCGCCATCTGTCGAGCAAATCGAAAGTAATTAAAAAAAATAAGCTATCCTCATTAAAAGTTCTACCTTTATTAAGATTCTTTGAAAGCCCAATTCATTTTTACGAGAATAATTCCATCATAATTATCTCAATTAGTCTTTAAGTACTTTGCATAATTTCATTCAGAAGTTTCCTCTTCCATTAGAATATTAACATTCATTTTATGTTAATGTTGCTATTATACTCTAGAGAAATCACATTATTGTAATTTACTGTAAAGCTCTTCTTTCATGGAGATATTCCTTAATTGAGATACCTCAGCTTTTACTCCAAAGGTTATGGGTTCGAATTCGGCTGATAGTGCACCAGTGGATTTTACTAAGAAAAATTGATGTGTGCGCTAATTTAAATTGCCCTTTCAACCCGTTGTTTATTCGACAAGTTCTTTTCCTCTGTAGATGTTAGAATAAACAGAGAGATAGGTGCTGGGCAAGCCAACTCCATCTTTAAAAAAAAGGACTCAACAAAAGAGGTTTAGTTGCAGAAAAACATTTATACAAGTACGATAAGGTACCTGCGGGTTATAAGGATCACTAAAAGGTTTTGTAAAAACCTTGATATTAATGACAAAATAACAAGAGAATAAACAAGTAAATGATTGTTTTACAGATCGAAAATAACGAAATTCTTAGAAAATCTCTACTATGTGAAGACAACACTATCTGTGAAGGAATAGAATAACACAAGCCTGTACCACCGGCAAGAATTGTAAACACTTCATTGTGTTTGCTGAACGCTCCTTGCAGTCTTGTCATGTTTTGGAGTTATAGATGATGAACATTGAGTAATGAACCAAATGCTTGCAGATTAACTGTAACTCCAAGCAACCCAACTTTAACATGAAGCATTGAATTTTCCCGGGTTCTAACCACTTGCGCCTGAGTGTCGATAAAAATATTGGCCTTTACATCTAAGATGATTTTTACCAGCAACTTTAACTCATACTATTCATACTATTCCTGTGATATGTATTAGATGGAGTAGGCTTACCCAGAACTTAATACCACCCTCTCAGCTTATTCGACCATGTCCAGAAGAAAGAACTCATCAATACATATGGAGACAATACTTTTTGATACTATGGGGTGGATAGATATAGGTACTTACCAGTGACCATTTCCTCCCTTTCCTTCAACACCACAAACAGGGTCTGTTGAGGCAACGTAGCGAGATACTCGTCGTCGTCAACCCTTGTCCCGTCCTCTGCCACGAACAGCCGACATTCCATACTAGTGACATTGAACTAAAATGGAAAATCAGGTCAAGGCGGAGGCAATATAGGCCACGGACGCAACCGTGACCTATTTACATACATTTCAAGGATAAACAAGTCCTATATGAATTAGTCTCATTATAATCGCCAAATATGATAAGATAGTGTTTGAATGGTGGGAAAGTTTGAAATATAAGGTAAATGTACTTACACCCAATTTTTTGCAAGACTTTGCAATTAATTCCTCCAGGTTCCCGGCCGCGACACCTATTTTTTTCTCGCGTTTCACGTCTGTAACTTTATAACCTTTCTTCATGATGAAATAAGATTTGCAATAATTTAATTAACAATCATTAAAAATTAATAAAAACAAAGAAAAGTTAAATTCCAATTTAGCCCCGCCGCCAGCCAGTGTAATTTTCACTCGATTTTCCGCCGAAACGAAATGTCAATGTCACGTCCGCAAACCGCAAAATGAATGAATGAAAAATGTGCTTTCACACGAAGATGGATTTCTATGGCTTTTTTTTTTCTTTTATTATGGCTTCGCACGTGTGCATTTAGCCAGTGTCAAGTTATATTTTGCATCAAATTATGACCCGATTTTTCATAAATCGGGCCTAAAGTGTTTCAATACAGTCAAAGTCGTCAAGTCAAGTCAGGGGCTATAGTAAAGTGGTGGCAAGTTTACCATAACCTTAATAGGAGATTTGGAGGCAACGAGAAAACTGCATGTTTGACACTGATTTTTACTTTCACTACACTTGTGCACTTTCACAGAACTAAATTGAATAACATTCCACCAGAATTATACAATTCAACTCGGGTTACATCTAAGTTTCATGAAAATAAAACTGCAGCACGACATGTTGTTAACTCGTTCCCGCCAAAAACCCTTTCTATGGCTTTCACACTTGCACTGCAACATAGTTCGTTTTGAAAAAGTTTTTACCCTAATTTTTTTATCTGTTGAACTGAGGTTGAAATTCATTGATAGTGAAAGTCTGTCAGTGTTACTTTTTCGCGCCAAAAATAAATTTCGAGGTTATATGCACGGTCATTGATTCGATTTTAAAGTTGATTTTTGCTGTTTGATACATATTACTTACAAAACCAATACTATGAATAAATAACTATTGTTCTAAGCCTATATGATATAATACCACAGAAACACAGCAATAAATAATAGTTGTTTTAACAAAATAAATACACCTAGATTTTATTTGGACGATTTTGCAACAGTATTAAAACAAAATGAAACGTGGGGCTCTGATTGTGATTGAAGGCGTGGATAGAACAGGAAAATCGACGCAGGCCCGAAAACTGGGTGAGTAAGAACTTAATCTCAACACATTATAAATTTTATTGATCATGTTATTGATAACCACTTTTTCCATCTTTCCAGTGGAAAATCTTATAAAATGCGACATTAAGGCCGAATACACGAACTTCCCAGCACGAGAAACAGAAATAGGCAAAGTAATCAACAGCTACTTGACGTCAAAAGTATATATCCACTTATATATAACAAGTTTTCCCTAGTTAATTGGCTAACCTCTGTGCTAAATGTTTCCATGTTCTTCTTATTTTAGAATAACCTGTCGGACGAGGCGATTCACCTGCTATTCTCAGCGAACCGCTGGGAACGAGCTGGTCACATTATAAATACATTAGAAGCCGGCACAACACTGGTTGTTGACAGATATTGCTACTCTGGAGTCGCTTTCTCAGCTAGTAAAGGTAAATGATGAAACTTTACAAGAAGGGAACAAACAGATACAAATAAAAACGTCTAGTAAGCTGCAAATACAAAAATATGATATGTTTCAAGTATAAAAACATAATTATACTTTCTGATTGGGAGGGACATTATTTATCTATCTGTGTATTTGGTTTGAGAAATACTATGGAAAGATTTTGATTTTTTTGGTATCAAGCTTTAGGTAGAAAATAAACCGCCATACACTATGCCTATATAATTATCTTACACATACATAAGTTTTTATCCCATGGTAATCCTAATAATATTATAAATTCTAAAGTGTATGTTTTGTTATTCCTTCACACATAAAACTACTAACCAATTGGGATGAAACTCGGTATGTAGAGAGCTAAGGACCTGGATTAAAATGAAGGCTACTTTTTGTCCCGATATTCCCACAGGATCAGGATAAAAAGGAGCCCAAGTTATAAAAGCCTAAAGACTCGCTGTATCCCATAACAAGTTTAATGAAAATTGGTCCAGTTGTTTCAGAGTCACAGGGCAGATTGGGACAGTAGCATAACATCTGTTTATTCTCCCAGGGTTGGATCTGAACTGGTGCAAGGGCCCTGACCGAGGTCTACCTCAGCCTGACCGAGTGTTCTTCTTGACCATGCCATTTGACAAAGTCCTTCAGAGGAACGGATTTGGACAAGAAAGGTATGTTTTATACTAGAAATTATTTAAAAAATTAAGATAGTTAAAATTGCATAACAACCTTTTGTGGCACGGTAGGTAAACTCCTGTCTGCATTTTTTACGTTTTATGTATTCTTCACATGTTTGATCACACAAAATCTGGTTTGAGTGTAGGTATAATATTGTATTGCCTAAAGAAAATATATGTAGTATAAATATTTTTCCATTGGCACCCATATTACATGCCTACTAGCTTAGTTTTGGGCTAGATGGCATTGTGTGTTGTCATACAATATTTACTCTCAACATAGGTACTCAATTTTGTAATATTTCAGATATGAAGTCCCAGAGTTCCAGAGGAAAGTATCAGAAACATACAATAAGTTACAGGATGCTAGCTGGCACATTATAGATGCACACAGGTATAATTTATTTCTAGCATATATTAAAAGAACTGACTGAGAAATTGTATAGAGAACTGACTGACAAACTGTCAAAAGAACTGACTGATTAACTATATAAAGGACTGCCAAAAAGAACTGACTGACTATCTAATGGACTGCCAGTTGACGGAAAACTGACAAACTGTTGTAAGAACTGACTGACTAACTGTCTTACTGCACAATTAAGGTTTTTAAAATAGAAATTTAATCTTTTCAGGTCTATAGAAGAAATCCAGAAAGAATTGTTAATGAAAACAACAGAAGTAGTGAAAAATATTGACAATGATATCGGTAAAATTTGGACTATATGACAAATACCACAGCCTATGTGGGTTCTTTATAATAACTATGCTAATAATTTTAGTTTTAGCAGCTATAGTTGATTTTTAATACATAGTTTAAAAAAATACATGTAATTAAAGTAATATGTAATTAAGTAAATTAAGGATACAGTTTTGATTCATTTTATGTAACATTATTTAGTGTGCAGTAGTTTTTCATAAATTGACATAATTATGTACCTAGGTAATATTTTCGTTATAGGAAAGGGTACCGGCTCTCTCTCCATACAAACATAGTCGACTGTTTCCTCCCTGGATAATGATACTAGCACAAATATTTTTGTTGCATAAAACCTATAACTGCCATGACTATGCTTCCATGTCTTGGTTTTTTCCATATTCAATTATTATAGAAAGCAAGAGTAAAAAAAAAACAAAATATATATAAAATAAGACATAGGGGCAAGGTCACGGCAGTTATAAGTTTTATGCAACAAAAATATTTGCTCTAGTGTCATTATCCAGGGAGGAAACAGGCGACTATGTTTGTATGGAGAGAGCGTCAGTATCCTTTCCTCTTAATAATTAAAATAATTGTATAAGTAAAATTTGAATAAATGTAAGCAAAATGTTGTGATAGAATAGCAATAAAATGAATGTATTTTATTTAAAAAACTGTTTATTTATTAACATTTTGTAATAACAGTTTTGCACCTTCCGAAGTCTGTTTCTGAAGTAGATTTACATGTGGTTTTATCTTACTCCTGAGGGCTTTCGCTGTTTTATCATTATTACTCTCTATTAGCTTTAGAAGAAAGAAACATCCCCTGTTCGTTGGAAGCCATACTTTGATCTGGAAATAAAAAAATGACAAATCATATTTTGATCATTTTTGTTTTCGATAAAAGCGATGTTTGAAAGATAACTTCAGAACGAATGGACCGAATTTGATGACTTTTTACAGATAGAAAGTAAAAAATATCGAGACTTCATTTAATACAAATTATTAGATAAACGAGAGCCTACTGTTTAATAACAATATATTTATTGGTAACTAGCCTCGCGTAATAATTTTCTGCGCACACAATTTTTTATATTCAGGAAAGCTTTCTACAACTCTTAGAATAGAAAACCTTAGAAAAAAAATGAATGAAATCGGTAAAGACGTTCTTCAGTTATGCGCCTGACCAAGAGAAATAAGGCTTCATTTTTAAACATAGACTTTTCTAAAAATATCTTACAGTATCATCCTTCAAATTATCCGCCAAAGCCTCTCCAAGAGTACCCTCAGTTTTGTCCTTGTCTTGTAACGCAAGTTTCTTCAAACACATGTGTATGCCCGCGTCTTCGATAGCGAGCGGGGTTTTGCCGTCGCCTGCGCCATCGACGGATACGCGCCATTCAGGATTGATTATCACTTGCGCAAACGCCGATAGGATGTCTTTTGATGATTCTGTAAAAAGAAAAGCAAATAATTAAAAATTAAATAAATTATAATCAACCTTGCTGAGCCCCATGGTAAATCGCTTAAAAAGAATATTACACTAAGCTCTTCGTCATTATTATTTGCACCGCGAACGAATGGAATCAGTTGTCTGAGTCTGTCTTTCCTGATGTGTATAATTTGGAGATCTTTAAGTCACGAGTGAAAAGAGGGATTTTTCAAGACGGGCGTGCTATATCTTAGATAGAGGTGATGCCAAAAAATCAATTGATATAGTTAGGGCTTTAACCCATCCCATCATCCGAGCGATGTTCCCGGTTGCATCCCTCTCGGGAGCCCGGGGTCCGCTTTCCTACTTTTACGCCTCCACTTCGCACGATCTTCGGCATACTGCTTAGTAAGGCCATTTGCACGCATATCACCCTTTACGACGTCAAGCCAGCACTTCTTGGGTCTACCTAGTCTGCCACTACCTGGCGGAGACGCCATGGCAAGACATTTGTTCCCCACGTAACTTGCCGGTTTTCGCACGGGCTTGTTAGAACAATAGTTAGGGCTTTAACACATCAGTCCATTTTACAGGTCCGTTTTATCGTATACATTTTTATTCGATGATGGCGAACGTAGCAGTATGATGTGTTCACACACGCGACAGTATTAAGCGACGTATCCATTTATATTGATAATTCGATATGGTTCTAGTCCGGGAGCCAGTGACAGATTTCACGACCAAGTCCCTCCCGATCGAAACTTCGTAAAATGCATAAGGGACTTATACTATGAATACTCGCGACCGTCAGCTGCGACTCCGTTGGTGGGGTGGGCAGTGGCAGCCTCCCAAACATGGAGAAAAAAATTTTTTTTTTCAGTCATTTCCACTCATTTGAAAATTTATCAGAGTATAGTTTATTAATTGATAAAATATGCTACGATAAATTATTCAATAATTAATTTACTTATACAAACATTTCCTCCAATATCAAACTTCATATTTGTTATCAATACTCTCAAATCAAACATACTGCAAAATAATTTAAGAAACGTTATTTCCTCCCGGATGAAAATTTATCAGAGAATTGTTAAAATACTCTAGTAAATAATAAAAAAAATCAGCTAGCTGTAAGTCAAGGGAAAAGTCGTCAGCTGATAAGTTTCAGTAGGTCATAGATGCTGTTGCGTTACACCTTTCAAAGTATCAGCTGACAAACTTTCCACTGAGATACAGCAAGCTGACATTAATTTTCATTCATAGTAGCATATAAACGATCACCAGGTAAATTTTTAGTTGAGAGGAAATCATTGAAAAAAAATGTCATGTTCAAGGAGCCAGCTGATGTATAATCCACCGTGTTATGGTCAGCTGACTATGTTTTTTTTTACAAAATACTACATAAACTAAACTCTTATAAATTTTCAAATGAGAGGAAATGACTGAAAAAAAATTTTTTTTTCTCCATGCGTGGGAGGCTGTCACTGCCCACCCCACCAACGGAGTCGCAGCTGACGGTCACGAGTATTCATAGTACAAGTCCCTTATGCATTTTACGAAGTTTCGCTCGAGAGGAAATGATTGACCGAAAATTTACCTGGCTCCTGGACCATTCAATATGGATATACTCCTGTAAATATGGTGTGAACATTACCTACCTTCCAGTAAAGATCCGTATAACCGGTCTTATAGACTGTCTTACGGATCTTCTGTGTCTGACTTACCGATAGAAAGTACGGCGTTCGCTAGTAACATATTAGTTTTACAACTGAGCCAGAAGTCTGCGTCTGCAGCCATGTTCTCCTTCAGCGCGGGCAGTATGGCCTCTCTCAGTTCAGCGACTCGGATGTCGGCATCTTTCTTAGATGAGCCGCTCTTAGCGCCCTCTTCGAGGAACTTGATGAACGTTGGGTGGAAGGCTGCCGGGTCTTTGGGTTTTACTAGCCAGTGCAGGGTCTGGACACACAGATTAAAATTTTCAACTTAACAACCGTGATTTAATTCGTTAAAATAGTTTTATTATAAGCCAAAGAGATTAAACATACCTATTTATTATGTTAATAATTATCATACTAGATATTTGCATTATTTCTGCACAGTGGAGGAACATAAAGGCCACACTAAAAATTGACGCATTGGAAACTTCCTTTTTCGACAAGTTGGTGAAAAGAATAGCAGCGTCCCGTGGTTTCAAAATTTTCTAATACAGTCTCATCATTATAATAGTGGGAATATCGAAATATAAAATAGCCTATATAAGCCTTCCTCGACAAATAGACTATCCAACATAAAAATATTTTTCAATTCGAACCAGTAGTACCTAGACTAGCGCGTTTAAACAAACTCTTCAGCTTCATAATATTAGTATAGATTCATTATAAACAAAAAAAAATTAAGCCAGTAAACTCGCACTTCCTAGCCTATTGCCACATTGTATATTAGTTTAGTACCATTTAGCAAAATTCCTACTTACCAACTTCCCCCAATGATCTTTAGCAATATCCTTCAAGTTAGCAGCGAGGGTGGAAACGATAGCTTTCTTCACGAGCACCGTGTCGTCTACAGAGTCGAATATCGCGAGCAGGAGGCGGTATCCGGTCTTGTGCTTGCTTAGAGCTACCGAGTGTTCTTTTACTACTTTCAATATTGTCTGTAAAATAATTCATTTATTTCATTTCATACACATATGGCGGAAGATGTTTTAGAATAAACAAGTTTATAATAAGGAAGTTGTAAGTTATCTGCTGGCTGTTTACCGTGACTAGACTTCTTTAGTTGGGTCCTATTTGCGTGGGGTTCTACTTGTTAGAGGGATAAGTAAAAATGGAAAATGATAAAAGAAACCTAAAAAAGATTTTGAAATACCTATTCAACGATACCCCACTTGATATAGTTGATCAACTTTTTTTTTAATTTTGACAATATGGCGTCTTGTACTCGCCATTTTTTATTATTATTGAAATGTCTTTAGTGACACTCGCAAGGTTGAGACGAATCGATTAACGTAAGAGCTGCATAAGTCACCGATCAATCTTCTTGTTACCGGCCAATCTCCTTCGTTAATTTCTTTATTCACTGGACATTGACGGAATTGCAACGCAATGTGGGCAGAATCGCTATTAATCAAGAATTGAATTGAAGAATCAATTAACAAAATTGGCCCACGCGACTGGGCTCTAGAGAGCCACATAGGTTCAAACATACATACATCGACTGATGAACACATTACCACTCCTTTCCGTGGCGCAGTCGGGTGACGAGCCTAGCTCTTCCATTTTGTCACAATGGTTTCATGGAGATTATTCAATTTAAAAGGTCCTAAATCTAATTTCCGCCAGTACAACACAAGTGTACGAGTAATAATTCTGTAGGTATTGGCTTGTACATGCTTGAAATAAGTAAATGCTGTACGAGAAATAATTCTGTAGGTATTGGCTCGTACAAATAAGACAAACCATCAATACGTGCGCTGTCATCCCTTCTTCTTGCCTTCATTTGCATCCTTCGAAAGCCCTTCGAAAGATCGTGATTTGAAGACACTCAAATAAGCGGTTATTTGAGTGTCTTCAAATCACGATCGTTTAGGTATCGTAAGCGTGGTATCTTAGACCGCCTCAACACTTACTAATTAGTTGGTCAAACGCTGACCTAAAACAAAATGATAATGTGTAACTATCGACTACATACCTTCTTATCCTTATTAGTGCCCTGCCACACGCACATGCTGGCAGCATTTACTCCGGGCAGCGAGTTGCTTAGCGGTACGATCAGCGGACTGAGGGTGGTTATAAGCTCTGTGCGTTCCTCTGGACTGCACTCGTTGATGTAGTCGTATAACACTGAGTGGAGGAGTCTGGAACGATTTCACATTGTATGAGAAGCTAGCTTTTGCCCTCGATTCCGCCTGAGTAGGACTTGGTATAATTATTATTTATGGACGAAAATTCCACTACGAATAATGGCAAAACTTCGATCAAAAACTACTTGTTTGCAAGGAGGTTAGGTTCTTGAAGTTCCTATATGTGTAATGGCGTCACATGTTGATGAAGAAACTGAAAAACACTTGATTTTAAACACTTATATCTTTTTTCCACATCTAGTTCGTACATGAAATACTATATCAATTTCATTGTAATCTAGAAAATAATTTTATTAATTTTTTTTCTATTTGAGTGCTCATCATTATCTAAGAGAATTGACAATGCCTTAGTTAAAAACTCACTCTCCATCATGTAGATTTTTATCCAATATTTTCTGTATATTCGCCTTGCAGGACTGTAAGATTGCTCCCTTCATTTCTGGGCTACCCTTGTAGGTATCACTTAGTGTTTTTACCTTATCATCTTTTGTCTGTAAATATAACAATACACATAGGTACAATATAAAGGATAACGCAGCGCGGGTCGCCCTCCGACTAGATGGTCGGACGACTTAATTATGGTCGCGGGAAGTTGTTGGAAGCAGAGAGCATGCGACCGATCTCTCTGGAAGTCTTTGGGGGAGACCTAAGTTCAGCAGTGGACGTCCTGTGGCTGATATGATGATGAATTAACTACTAGATCACACTAGATCCTAATTATGACAGTGTGATATAGTTGCGCTCTGAAATGTGACCTTCATGGCCGCATACATACCAACCCCGGGACACAAAGGTTTGTTATCATTTCAGAGGCTAGCTATGTCACCTTTTATCAATATTGGTTTAAATAGCACATAAGCCATTTTTAATTCTGATATTCCCATGGGATCTTAACTTAAACGGGTGAAACCGTGGGGCGCAGGTAGTGAATCATAAATATACTTACATTTCTATAAATATCTCCGTAAAACTCCTGCTGCATATGTATCTTCTCTTTCTTGGTAGCGAACTCTCCGTATGAATAATCCAGCACCGGAGCACTGATAGTATGTGAAGCTAAAGACACTATATGACCATAGAACTTCTTTAGGACTTCATGTCTAATGAAATCGGTACCATATTTGAGGATTCTTTTCACAGCGTGCTGGCCATACCTGTGTATTAAAAATTGATGTGTAAATAAGCACAACAGAATTGCAGATCTACCACAGCGTTTTAAAATTATTAGATACTATTAGAATGTTTTCATTCCAATAATGTTTGGCTATTAAATTCATAAGTTAAAAGCCGTTAAACTTAAACTGAAGTAAGACCTTAGAATCTTGTTTGAGTTGAAACATTCTAATAATAACAGTTTTGGAGCTATACAGTATGTCTCCAATTTTGTTCCTTCATTGTACATTTAACAAAAGATATTGCTAACAATTTTTTTAGTTTTGAAGCATAAACATCCTTAAAAAAATGGATCAGAATGGTAGGGGTATTGCACAAAACAATACCAGACAAAACAGTGAAGTCATAAATTGTAGCTAATTTGTTACAAATGTTGCTAAACCAATTTCTTTGGGATATTAAGTTTAATGTATTAATATATGAACTATTTGGTTCAAACTAAATGTTGAATCATTGGGAGTAACATTGGCTACTTTTTATTCTAATATTCCCAGGGAATCAGAACTTAGGTGAGTATAACTGCAGTCCTGCTAGTCTTCACTAATGTTATAAAAGAAGAAGAGTTTTTTCTTTGTAATGAATAGGCTCCAACACTACAGGACCGATTTTGGTGAAACTTGGTATGAGGATACATGGATTCATTAGGAATAACATAGGCTACTTTTTATCCCGATATTGCCACGGGGTTGGGAGTTATGCGAATATACCGCGGAGCGCTGCTAGTTTATTAATAAATACTCACTTTGATTGAGCCATCGGAACCATTAAATCAAGTAACTCCTCTGTGATCTGAGTCTTGATGTCTTCAGAGCTGTGTTTGAGGAGCACCTGTATGACTCTGCTAAGGTCGTGAGTTAGGGCAATGGATTTGTACTGCCCTTTTAGGATACCATGCAGTTCTTTACAGGAATTCTCTCTGAAGTCTTGTTTTACTACTTTTCTGAAAAAAATTATGTTGTGGCAGTTTTGATAATTGCAATTTTAAACTAGTTTTCGAGTAATAAATATCTAAGCATCTAGTCTAGTGTTATGGTGACCAGAAAAGGGATGTAATACTTGTATATTTTTCTTTTGTACATACATACAGAAAAAATACCTCTTTATAAATATTTGTGTTGAGGCAGGAATCAAACCCACGTTGTGGCTTCGATTTCCGAATCAGACATGTATTTATGCTTAGATAATTGTCTGTGGTTTGGTTTTTTTTATGTAAGTATTATAAGTATATATTTACAAAAGAAAAGTATATATGTAGTATTTTCGTTGTCTAACACCCATAACACAAGTCTAGTTACTTAGCTTGGAGCTAGATGGCCATATGTGGAATGTCCTGCAATATTTATTTGCCCCTCGTGCTACTGAGGGCGTAGCTTACTGGCTACAATATATTCAGGCAATTACTTAAACCTAGGTATTTAATAGTTACCTTTGAATTTGGGCAGCCAGTAACTTAGCCTTGTGTGAGATTTCAAACACTTCAGCTGTGGCTTTGGCTTTGCGTCGCACAATCCTTAATTCTTTCTTCTCTTTCTTCATTTCTGACCACTTTGGTTTCTCACCAGGCTGTTCTTTACCGTTATTAGGTTTTCCGGCGAATTTTCCTTTGCCTGACTTGGCGAAACCATCTTTTCCACCACCTTTCTTGAAGTCACCTTTTTTTGTACTTACACCACCATTTTTAGGGGATTTATTGTTAAAATTCTTCTTAAATTTCTCGTTTTTATTAACTTTATCCTCGGTGTCTTTGTTGGATTTGTTAAATTTCTTTTTTGCTGGATTTTCGGCGTCCGTAGCCTCACTTTTTCGTTTAACTTTTTGCATCTTCTTTAAGGTTATTTCGCAAGATAATAAAAAATGTATTTGCTTTTATGTAGAAAATAAAGAAAAATCTATAGACAAGTAATCTCAAATCTCTCTCAAATACACGAACACTAATTTATTAGAAAATTATTATTCTAAAATACACGTGCACGCAATTTACCAGAAATGAATGTTTTCATTTTACTAACTGACACTGACGTTCTTGATTGACATTTAACATTGACATTTATGGTATTGTACACCATCGAGCATTAGCTCATTGATACACAATGGGCCAATCCATGCCCCAGAAGCTTTTCTACACAATCAGTCGTGAGGAGGATAATTTGCATACGAGCGAGGCAAATTCAAACGCACTGGCCACCACGTAGGGCCACTACCTTCTCCATCGTTTTGCAACTTTTTTTAAGGCCCCTAACAACGAGCGAGTAAAACCGACGATGTGCTTAATGGCTCGTCGGTAAAGCTCACCGGTGTATCATTGCAATACCGCGGTTTTGTGTTTCGATCAGTAAAGAGTATCATAATAGTATGTCGATCAGTATGGAACGAGTCGCGAGTTATACCGATGTTCTTTAAAACCGCCGGTTTTAAGGGTGTAGATCGTGAAAATCACCGAAAAGAGTGTTACGATTTTTCATATTTAACCTATTTACATATGATTGATATCAATGATAATTTGTATATATTACAATCAAAGACCAATAAGTATGTTCATGCTTAAATTAAACTCTTAAACCTAATAGTTGTTTTATAATAAACGTCAACAAACGCACAAAATTGAGTAAAAATGCAAAAACATGACTTCGTATTTTTCAGATTTAACCCCATAAATCAACACAAATTGATAAAAAGAAACACTTTTTGAACACTGAAGAAACCAATAAGTATAGCTGTATACTTTTTTTTATACCTTTACAAACAAAGACTTCCTCTTTTAAAGCCCTAAAATCTAGATATATTTTAAGGTAAATTTTTCATACACAAATGTATGGGATAAAACGTTCGTTTCATTCGTGCAATCTCGGTGGTCAACAGCGGCAGTTCCTTTCTGTAAGTGAACGCGACACCACGCTTGTCGGCTGCAGACAGCAGAATTACGTATTGTGTATTTGTGTTTTTTGTAAAAAACTGTAAGTATAACATTTTTATAATTAATTTATTTTCAGTTAGTAGAAAGTATCGATATAATGAATGTCTGAAAGAAAACCATGATGGAACTAGATATAAATCGTAAAAAATACAATATCTACACTAATAGGTATTATAAAGAGGAAAGATTTGGATTTTTGTATGTAACGAATAAACTCAAAAAGTACTGGACCGATTTTAATAATTCTTTTATCATTCGAAAGCTACATTATCACTGAGTAACATAGGCTATTTTTTTCGCAGGACTGATTGAATTTGAGTGTCATGCCAGGGAAAAGAAAGTTTTGTACGCATTATAAAAATATGAAAGCCAAAAGATCTCGGAATAAAATGTAAGTTCCTCCCTACTTATTTATTATCGCATTTGAACAGGGTACATTACAAAGCTAATAGAATATGTCATATGATTTAGATCGCCCGATTCAGACATATACCTACAATAACATGTAGGTATATGTCAAATTGTGGAAGTAGGTAGGCGACAGCGCAACTTTGTCGACATACCCGCCAAACAGACGCGAGGCGCCTAGCGTCTGGCTTAGGGTTGTACAAAATAAATAAAAAGTGGATAATATTGATGAATAATATTTCCAGTATTGAAAATAAAGAAAACCTTGGGGCCGAGACTCTGAGCAACAATGCTACGCGCTGTATAGAGGTAAGTTATTATACGTAATTCTTGTAGACTTGTTACATAAATAAATAAACTACTTAGTTAGTGATGGGCGAAGACAAAATCTCAATACCTACCTATAGATTTTTTCTTGCAATATTTATTATTTTCATCGAGAGACAAACACCTTAGTACCGAAATACTTCTCAATTACTTTCTCAAAAGAAAATTTACGTTCAAATAGGTGACGTCATAAAAAAACAATACCTAATGCGTAAAGAAACTATAATTTCTATTCATCAGGAACCTAATATTGTATTAATTCTTTTGCATTTTTTTAAATTTTTAATTATTTTTTATAAAAAAAATCAAGCCATTATCTTTCTTTACAGGAACTAGTTATTGAAAACGACCAAGAGGGAAAGGTGGATGAAATGGAAGTTGGGCGTAGAGTTGTAGACGTTTCTTTTTCTTTTAAAGCTCTTCAGGCCATAGGGGACCACGGTCCAATGGATTGTAAGTTAAGTTACCTCAGTATAATAGGTGAAGTAAAAGTTGGTCTGGACTCAAAACTCATCATGAAATGTAGTATGTGTAGTATGAAATTTACTGTGTGTTTGATTGAAAAGAAAGAAGATAGAATGGAAGTGAATCATCAAATTGTATCTGGTATCATATCATCTGGTGGGAGCTACTATCAGTTAAAAACATTAACTGCCGCAGTAGCCCTACCAATCATGTCACCTTCATTATACAATGAAATTAATAATACGGTTTGCGATTGGTGGGAAAAGACAGCAGCACATTCCATGGCAGAAGCTGTCAAGGAAGAAGCGGAGTACGCAGTGTCTATAGGTAGTGTTGATAAAAATGGTACACCATTAATATCTGTTGCTGTTGACGGTTGTTGGAGCAAGAGATCTTATGGTAAGAATTTTTCCGCCTTGTCCGGCGCAGCTGCGATAATTGGCATTAAAACTAATAAAGTATTGTTTTTTGGAGTTAAAAATAAATACTGCGTAGTTTGTGCACGAGCCGCAAAGAACGACAGTCAGCCCTCGGAACACCGTTGTTTCAAGAATTATTCGGGATCATCTACCGGTATGGAATCGACCATAATAGTTGAGGGGTTTAAACGTTCCATTGTTGATCACGGTGTAATTTATAATAAATTTGTAGCAGACGGCGATTCCAGTACTTATAAAAAAATATTAGATTCGCGACCGTACGGTAATTTAACAGTAGAGAAAATTGAATGCAAAAATCATCTTTTACGAAACTACTGCAATAGCTTGGAGAAACTGTCGAAAGACACTAAGTATCCTTGCGAATTGCGGAAATTCCTAAAAGAAAGGTATTTGCGTTTAAGAACGGGTGTAAAATGCGCTATTAAATATTGGGGCGATCAAAATCAGTCACTCGAAGAAAAAATAAAAAATCTTAGTGAAGATATCCTAAATGGTCCACAACACGTATTTGGTAATCACCAATATTGCAAGGAGTATTTCTGTAGACCTGATACTCGTCGAATAGAACCTGTTGGGTTGCTTCCAGCAATTGTTGGATGCGGATTAATGGACGCGGTACACATTTTAAGTAAAAGACTGTCATATCATTCTAGAAGTTTAATTCATAATTGTACAAGTAATATAGTTGAAAGTTTTAACGCAGTGATTGCCAAATTAGTAGGGGGTAAGCGTGTAAATTATTCTTCCCGTGGTTCTTATGCGGGCCGATGCGCAGCTGCTGTTGTGTCTTTTAATACAGGATCGATTCATAGTAAAACTCATGAAGTAATATTTAAATCTAGTCCTAATCCTTTGATCGCGAAAGTGGAAAATTGTAATCGTAAAATCCGTTTAATTGCTAAACCTAAATTAAGATTGAAAAAGAGCCACAGCGCTGTATCGAAAGACGCTCACTATGGACCAAACTGCGAAAAACCTGATCTGAGTCCAGAATTATATGAGAAAGCCAAGTCATCTTTTTTAGCCGATTTAAAGTTGTCTTGTGCTGAAAGAGAGGAGCTTGAAAGGTCGACCCATTTGCAAAGAAGTAGTTCTGAGTGGATGAGTACAAGGAGAAAATTACTAACCTCATCATCGTTCGGGGAAGTTTGTAAAAAACGAGAGAGCACAAGTTGTGCTGTTCTTGTTCGTAAAATCGTTTATGGTAGTAATATCTCCAGTTTGCCTGCTGTACGGTACGGTATCGAAAACGAAGAAACCGCAATTAAACAGTTAGAAATTCAAGAGAATATTAGTATACAAGGTTGCGGTTTGTTCGTCGACGATCAATATGAATTTCTTGGTACTACACCAGATGGCATTTATGCAAACGGTTTAATTGAAATTAAGTGCCCACATTCTTTAGCTGGCATGACTCTTGATGAAGCAATGGCCAAACATACCTTTTGGGTTAAGGACAAGGCTTCCAAGGGTTATGTCATAAATAAAAATCATAACTGGTATTTCCAAATTCAGGGACAGGTACATATTACTAAAAGAAACGTTTGCATGCTTGGCATCTGGTTTGGTGCTACTGTACCTATGAAAGTTTATATTATAGAAAAGGACGACAAATTTTGGGAGGAGAAAATGGAGATGAAATTAGTTAGGTTTTATTACGATTGCCTACTTCCAGAATTAGTTGATCCTCGGCAGTCACGAAGCATGCCCATTCGTGACGCGCCCAGTATCATAGAGGCTATGAAAGAGAGGAAAGAAAGAGCTTTACGTGTTATGAAAGAGAAGAACGCCTAATGATTTTGAAAGATACAGGTAACTTAACTACCCAGCCAGTCGATTCACGTAAACACGCCAGTCCAAAAGTCGTTTTAACTTAGGAACTTAGAAATCGCCTTTTGGTTTTCTGTTTTAAACGCACTTACTTATCTAGTCTTGGATTGTCATAAATCTTCCAATAGCTCAATTACTATACAATTTCTGAGTTACCTGGTGTAAAGAATCATAAAAATTGGTTAAAAAATACAGCGAATTGAGGATTCTCCTTTTTTTAAGTCGGTTAAAAGGGCTAAATTTGCAAAAAACGAAGTGACGTCACTGCGCTACGGTTTTTATTACTTACGTGAATCGGGCAGCTGGTAACGTTTTCATTCTGATAGGTTTTGTGATAGCCATTGATTTTATCATCAAATTAGCAGAAATCAGAACTTGATCCGTAATCGAATGAAAAACCATTAGAATTTTGAACTCATATTTCGTTATTGTTTAATTACATACTTTTAATTAGTATATTAATAATTTACAAACTTCTGTTAAAATTAGTAAATAAATGAATTATTTACTAATTTTTGTACAACCCTAGCACGCTTTTGAGATAGCGAGTAATGGCGACTCATATTTGTTATTGTGTAGTAAATAAATCATTTTTATACTTGTGTTTCATTTATTGACATTTTTTTTTAAACCCTAGGATTTTTTTTTAGATATCGACGAGGTGATCGTAAACAAAAAGTAAGTATTTGAGTTTACGCAATAGGCACATTTCCTTGCGTAGAGATAAACACACTTCCTACTGAATTTGCAATTATTTTATTGAATGAATATTTTACGAATTAGAATAAATTTTGGTAGTGAAATTACAAATAAATAAATAGTTGGAATCAGTCAGATGTCAAATGATAGAAAAACATAAAAATTGTGTCTCAACAATCTATTAAAAAGAATCAACAGCTAGTTTCCAAAAATTCAACGTTATTGTTATGCTGTAAATATTCAAGTTCAATAACAATTTCTCAACGTGGAACGTTTGTTGCAAAACATTTTGAAAATCGCGCTCTCTAGGTCATTCATCCGCCCCGTCGGATGTTACATTAAACTTTGGCGCTGCGGTCGCTCGAAATCGAGATCTCAGGCCAACAATCTACACCCTTAATATAATCGATCACTCACATAACACAATAGAAGCACTATAGAGAAGGCTGTGCACTGACTGTGATTGGCCTATTGTGTAAAGGAGTAATCAAATCCATGTCCAATCTTATCCATTGGTATTGGTTGGATCCATCATCCCATCCATCCAATCAATCAAACTTGTTCCGACTTGCAGGATAACATGGATTGGTGATTTGTTTTGTTTATTTATCGAAAACACTGAAAGAAAACGACGATAATTTATCTAAAAGCCACAAAGTCTCGAAATGGTTGATATAAACAAATACCTCGAAACACAACTCGCTCTCGCCAAACAAAAGGAGACGAAAAACAACAGTAAAAAGGACAATGTATCTCAGAAAAGCCTTTCTGCTGCTGAACATATTTGTAAGAAACAAGTGAAAGCTCTGAAACCGGCTTCAGAACCTACTGGTTCAGACGACGAAGAGTTCCTACCTTCCGATGATGAAGAGGAAATCATACATAACCCATTTTTACCTTCAACATCTCGAACTAAGCAAAATGTGAAAAAAATCATAGATGACGGTGATTTATCACTGTATGATGAAAGAATAAAGACATGGCGTTATGGTGTAAGTGCTGCGTGTTCGGGAACATTTGATGGAGGTACGTTAACAGCTGATATTCAGTACATATTGGATGGAAATAAAGATCCAGAAGACAAACATGAGCTGCAGAATGGCTTGAGTGTACCCAATTATATTTGGAAGCAATTGTACAAGTTTCAGAGAACCGGTATTAAGTGGTTGTGGGAACTGCATCAAGTTGAAGCTGGTGGGTTGCTCGGAGATGAGATGGGATTGGGTAAAACTATACAGATTATTGCTTTTCTGTCTGCATTGACTAATACAGATGCTGGTTCCTGGGGTGGCCTTGGCCCAAGTATTATTGTAGCTCCAGCTACCGTTATTTATCAGTGGGTTTCACATTTCCACTACTGGTGTCCAAAATTAAGAGTGGCTGTCCTTCATCATACTGGGACACATTGTGGAAATCATAATAAACTTATACGAGACCTACATTTAGCACATGGAATACTGCTTATTACTTATGCTGGAGTTGTGAAGTATAGCAAAGATCTTCAGGCTCGAAAATGGCACTACATCATCCTAGATGAAGGTCATAAAATTAGGAACCCCGACACTCAAGTCAGCAAGCTTGTCAAACAATTTCAAACCCCTCATAAACTACTGATAACAGGATCACCAATGCAAAATAGCTTACAGGAACTTTGGTCTTTGTTTGATTTTATGAGGCCAGGATTGCTTGGAACCTATAATGCTTTTATGGAACACTTTGCTCATCCAATCACTCAAGGAGGCTATGCCAATGCCACTGAATTCCAAGAAGCTACCGCCCTAGAAATTGCGAAAGCCCTGAAAGATTTAATAACCCCTTATATGTTGAGAAGGACAAAAGCCGAAGTGCAAGATCATATAAAACTGCCTGAGAAAAATGAACAGGTACTATTTTGTGCTCTGACCCAAGAACAGAGGGATCTCTATATGGGTTATCTGATGGGTGGTACAGTGAGGAGCATTTTGGATAAGGATAATAAATATGGTAATCCTATTCGAGCAAGAATGCTGGTGGCATTGACTACACTAAGAAAAATTTGCAATCATCCTGACTTATATTTGCATGAGGCTCAAGATGACATTGAAAAAATAGACCTAGAAACTTTTGGTCATTGTAAGAGGTCTGGAAAGATGACTGTTGTAAATTCTCTTCTAAAAATCTGGCAGAAACAAGGACATAGAAGTTTGATATTCTCCCAGTCTAGAGCAATGCTTTGTATCTTAGAGCAGTACCTACAAAATCAAAATTTTAAATACATAAAAATGGATGGCAGTGTAAATGTTGGCCAGAGGCAGAACTTGATTAAAACGTTTAATGATAATTCTGAATATTTGGTATTTTTGGCTACTACAAGAGTGGGTGGTTTGGGAGTGAACTTGACAGGAGCTGACAGGGTGATTATTTATGATCCAGACTGGAATCCAGCTACTGATGACCAAGCTAAAGAAAGGGCATGGAGAATAGGCCAGCTTAGAAATGTAACAGTATACAGGCTGCTCTCAGCAGGGACTATCGAAGAAAAGATCTACCAGAGGCAAATATTTAAACATTTTCTCAGTAACAAAATTCTAATAGATCCAAATCAAAAAAATGTACTGACTACTAGCACTTTACAAGGCCTTTTTACACTTGAAGAACCAAATTGTGATGGTGATACTGAAACAGCTTCACTCTTCAAACATACAAAAGTTAATCTTAATTCTAAGAATAAATATTCAAACATTCCTCCTGAAGATGACAATATAATGAAATCTAAAAAGAAAATTGAAGCAATGAGAAAGTTGGCGAAACAGATAAGTCAGAAAATCAGTAAAAAACTTGAAGATGAAAAACCAGATCCGAGAGAAGAGTATAAGAAGAAAAGAGAATTATTATTAAATCCGCCTAAAATAGAAGTACCTGAAATTAATTTAGTTGATGATAGGGAAACTAGTGTTCCCTTTGACAATGTGCTCTCTGAATTAGATATTATAAATATGCATGCTAAAAAGGATTATGAAGAGAACCTTATTAAAGAAGTGCTGAAAAATCAAGATAATGCTGAAGTAGAAGAAGGTGAGATCACTGAAGAGGACAAATTGGAAAAACAGGATGAAGCCAATCAGAGTCCTAAACACCGAACAGATCCAAATAATGAGGAAAAAGTATTAACTAAAGAAAAAAATCGTAAACGAAAACACTCGGAAGTATCTGAAGGAGAAGTAGAAAATCTGGTTGCTATTAAAAAAGTAAAAAAAAAGAAACATAGAAGGGAAAAAGAATCGAAAGACAAGAATGCTAATGATGATGATTATGTCTTAAGTAAATTGTTTGCTAAATCATCTGTGAAAAGTGCTTTGCAACATGATGAAGTTGTTGGCTTAGCAGAGAAAGAGAAAAAGCACAAAATAAGAGAAGAAGCTACCAGAAGAGCTAAGAATGCTGTCAGGGCTATAAAATTTTCATCAAAATAAGCATTTATTTTAATTTAAGTTGCAATGTAATTTGATTCGTTATAAGATATAATTTTGTTGATAGATTAAATACAAATTATTTAAAAATGTAAGTACATAATATATTTTATTCAAAATTCCTGGTATCTTTAAAAATACATATAAGGCCAGGGTTTTTATCTACCGAAATCCCTGTACTAACTGGTGGGCCAACTTGACATGCGTGACGGAGAGGTTTTTCTCCTCCCGAACCTAAACTTTACTTTACTTTTGGTCTTTGCTAATATTAAACCACAGTTAAACTATGGTTAAACTACATGACTGCAGCTAGGTCCTTACATTTCCTTAGCACATTCAATCAAAGAAGTGCTCCCCCTTATAATGTAGCCTACATTATAAGGGGGAGCATTATGTAGATAGGTTTTTTTAGGAACATCAAAAGCATAGATCAAAAGAAGTTTTTACGATGTTGTGTGGGTCAAAAATCTACTGGGTATTTCCGACAAGAATCATGAAGGTGAAAATCGATACTTTCTTCGCCATGAATTTAGTACAAGTTGGTAGAATCTACGGGGTAGAACTTCTATTAATTCATTTGCGAACAAAGACACAGAACAATATTACTTGAACAAAGATAGCCGCGAAAAACATAACCCTTTCCGCAGTCGGGCAAAAACGGAAATGCGTATTACAATGTTGCCAAGTAAAAAATAATAATAATAAGTGCAACACCGTGACATAAATGTCAAATTGTTATTGCTTTGCTCTGTGCCTTTACTGCTGCTATGTAATTTTTTGGAAATATTTAGTTTTTACAGTAAAATCGGTGTTTTTTTTATTTGAACTTTGTTATTCTGTGTTATTAAGGTTTAACTACAGTATGATTTCGTATAAATACCTCTGATTTCGTTATTTTAATTGGTTACTAAATCGAGCCCTCCGAGAACGTTTTGCTGATTGAATATCTGTATTGTTATTCAATACAGGCGCTTGTGGTCAATTTAGTGGGTGTTTAGATTGACAGTACGATGTCCGGACGAAGAAAACCTCCGCCCCCTGGCTTTAACTTCAAACCTCAAGAAGAACAAGTAGTGTAAGTAGATATGCTATTAACATAACAAAAATCTAATTTAGAGTTAGCTGTAGAATGGTATCCATTGGTATTTCTTCATATTTGTAACTATACACCTTAGGAAAACGTTCAAATTGGTTGTAGAATACTTTTTTATTCTAACCGGAATAGAGCAGGTAGTGCAATGCAAGGTGTACCTGCCTACATCAAGCTGCAACAGCTTGGAGGGAAAAATAGGTATACCTACTACACTACATCTCTTCCAGACAAAAAGATCTACGTTCAGTCTGCTTGCAAGCATATTTAGTTACCCAGGGGTTGACACTGAAGAGTTTGGTTACCTCTAAACCAAAAATCTCACATACCTTGTTCCTCCCAGATGTAAAAATGATGCATTTTTTTCCACCTTAAGGAAACCTGTCCTACCTAGGCTTAAAGACCTAATGAACAGCCCAGTGAAGGGACCACAAACAACCTGTCTATTGTATTTTGAACCTTTTCGACACAACTAATCAAATACATAAATAATAGTTTATTTCTTAACTCCTATAGGAATAACTGGTGTCCAATAGCTACAAATCTTGATAAATTAAGTAAGGTAGAGAGGCCTTTGCCCTGCTGTGGGACAGTGTAGGTTCTTAATAATCCCGTAATAGACAAAATGTTTAACCTTTATTTTGTAATATATATTACAGAACACCCCCAGCTAACTTGGACAAGCAAACCACCATCACTGTTGATGACAAAACGTTCACTGTACATGCAGATGACCTGGTGAAGATATGTGACCTCGGTCGAGGAGCTTACGGGATCGTGGAGAAGATGCGCCATATACCTAGCGATACTGTTATGGCTGTTAAGGTATATATTTAAAATGCTTTGTCTTGACGGATCAATGAACAGCCAAAGCCGCTGATTGTAGAAACCAGTAGTGATGTAGGCATCCTATAAGAAAGGATTTTGCGAAATTCATTTCCCCGCTATTACATTTCGCTACTGATTTCTAAAGAGCAAATTCCTTTTCTAGCACTTGACTTTCATGCCTAGAAATTTTCTAAAAAAAACCCGGCTAAGTGCGAGTCGTACCATTAAATTCTGTTTTTGGTATATGTTGTTATAGCGCCAATAAGGAATACATCATCTGTGAAAATTTCAACTGTCTAGCTGTCACGGTTGATGACAGACAGACGAACTTTTATTAAGTGGAGTCTTGGTAAAAAGGTCCCGTTGTTATCCTTTGGATGCATTACTCTAAAAAGTAAATCCAAAAAGAGCACCAAAACGTGATTTGAACTCTCGACCTTCTGCATACCGTGCGTGCGAAGATCACAAGTTCATCGCATTCCAATTTTTGGACGTGCATTTTAGAAAATATTTCTAGGAATCAAATAAAAAAACAATCAGTTTTTACTTTCATATACAAAGCAACCTAGGAATAATAGAATTTTGTTTTAGTATTGATAAGGCATGTCCTACAATTATTGTGATATCAAACCTATGTTTTGAGTTGCACAATGCACATGTCTTTTGTATAGTCCTTCTTTGTTAGGGCATGGCTGTAATTTTTAGCACCTACATTTGTTCATAACATTAGTCTTTTAATATTGTAAGCACATGTTTTGTTTTGACAGAGAATCACGGCAACATTCAACAGCAGCCAGTCTCTAGAACTGAAGCGTCTTCTGATGGATCTAGACGTCTCTATGCGAGCGAGCGCTTGCCCCTACACCGTACACTTCTACGGCGCGATGTTCCGCGAGGGCGACGTCTGGATCTGCATGGAGGTCATGGACATGAGCCTCGACAAATTCTACACTAAAGTCTACAAAAACAATCGCACCATCCCAGAAAACATTCTCGGGAAAATCGTGTTCTCCGTTGTGAGCGCGCTGCACTACCTCTACTCGAAGTTAAGGGTCATTCACAGAGATGTGAAACCGTCAAACATACTAATTAATAGGAAGGGTGAGGTGAAAATGTGCGATTTCGGTATATCCGGGTATCTCGTCGACTCGGTAGCGAAGACTATAGATGCGGGTTGTAAGCCTTACATGGCGCCGGAGAGGATCGACCCAACAGGCAATCCAGGCCAGTACGATATACGCAGCGATGTCTGGTCGCTCGGGATATCTATGATCGAGCTAGCGACTGGCACTTTCCCATATAACATTTGGTGCACACCTTTTGAACAACTAAAACAAGTGGTAAAAGACGACCCGCCACGACTGCCCAGTGGTCAGTTTTCTACAGAATTCGAGGACTTAATAGTGAAATGTCTGCAGAAAGATTACAAACAGAGGCCTAACTACGACGCTTTACTCGCGCATCAGTTTTGTAAGGAACATGGGGATAAGGAAACGGACGTGGCCACGTTTGTTCAGGAAATCTTAAATTTACCTGATGACTCTTAGTGACAGGATCACTTACGTACCTATAAGTACAATGTTTAGATACTAACATACAAAATAGATTATGTTTGAAGCGTATAAAGTAACAAATTAATTTATGTCTCATAAGAATATAATGGTGATTTTGATTTGCCAGTGGTTTGTTATAGTCTAGGTAAGTAAACCGTATTTTTATTCATAAAAAACGATGACACCGTAACCTCCATTCGGCACATTCGAACATTTTATCTGAGTACGATTTTTCATAGCACGAAATTTCTATCTGCATCATTTTTTTCGAATAAGCATTATCCACTAGTGTCCCACTGCTGAGCATGGATCTCCCTCAATCGGTCGCGGTTCTGAGCCACCTCAGGCTAAACTGATTCAGCCACTGAAATATTTCCGTGGTTCTAGCCCATTTTTCCCCGTCCTAGATAATTATATGACCCGCCAAATCCCATTTCAACCTTGCTGGTTTTAAGCCCGCATACGATATCTTGGTCTTTTATCGAAGATGTTATTGCGTATTCGATCTATCCTTTTTACACCGAGAATGCTGCGTTCTATCACCATGTATTTAATTTCACGTCACAAACAAACACTCGAGCGTACATCGTTTTTATAAATAAAAATACGGATCTAGAAAGAGGTATTGTGGAAAGAATTTACTTGATTTTCCGTTGTAGGCCTATGTAATTAATTTCTTTACTGAAAATGTAGTGTCATATAGTTATTCTATAAGAGTTTTTGGTGATGACTTTAAATGACTAGATTACTAATAAATGCTGTTACATCACAAGTTAATTTAGTTGTAATAAAACCTACTTATTGTTTTCATGGTGGTTTTAATTACCAAAACTTTATTATAAGTAAATAAATAATATAAACTCACAAACTAGTAAATGACTATCAAAATCTGAGGTCTCTTGATGTCTCTCGACACGTCTGAACGAAACTTTTAAGTAAACATGTTGTACAATAATGAAATTGTATTTTACTCCTTAACGCAAAAACTACTGGACCGATTTCGATTAAACTCTGTGTGAAAATAGTTTGAGACAGATTATCACATAGGTTACTTTTGATCCGATATTCCCACGAAATAGGTGACTGACGCGGGGGAAACCGCGGGGCGCAGCTAGTATATATGAAAGCTGTGCTAAAAGAAATCTACAAGATAATTTTGTCATCTATCCAATAGGGTAGCATGACCCTATTTTATAGGTTTCATTTTTTTTTATGACGTTTCAATATTTTTTGTTATTATAGCAGGAAAGCGGACCCTGGGCTCCCGAAAGGGATGCAACCGGGAATAACGCTCGGATGATGATGATGAATATTTTTTGTTATTCTGCGTGAAATAACGAACACTTCCAAAGCTGTAGTGTTATCAAGCATAATTATATAACAATTCCTGCACCGTTATTTAAAAAATGCACCTACTACCCTCAGTCCTTTGCTGACTGTACTAAAGTCATTTCCTCTGGACTCAGTCGACTAAGCTGAGAGGGTAGTAGGTACTGGCAAGCCTACTCAATCGTCACGCAAAAAGTAAAAATAAAAACCGGCCTTATAAAAGTACAAGTAGGTACGTGTGTAATCAATAAACTACAAAAAACTTAATGTAATGTATTTTGAAAATATTTCATTCATTTACAATTTAATAATAAAATCATCAAAACCGAATACAATAAATAAGTACAAAATAAGTACCCTACTAAGTACATAGTCACACTTTAACTTAACCTAAATTCCGTTTTACTTATACAGTTGAGTCTCACTAATCCGACACCTTAGTATACCGGCACTTCCATTGATACCGCACCATATTTGCTAAATTTCTTGTGATCCAAAACCACCCAGTTCAAATCCAATATCAACAAAAAATTGCGATTTTCCACGATCTTGCGAGAATGAATTTTATAGTTGCTATCATCATGATTTTCACGGAATTGTCACAAACGCGGTTAAAACCGCAGGGGGCAGTGGGTGGAGTGCGAGTTTTTTAGTATAGCAAACGTTACTATCACGTTAGCGTAAACGAGAAAGTTGTATGGAAAGTTGAAAAGCGCCCCTAGCGGACGTAATGCGAAGCTTTAACTTTTCATACAATTCGCACTCCACCCACAGTTGTTATATATGTATAAAAAGAGTCAAGATTCGTTCAGTTTTTAAACTATTGAATCGAGTTTGATAAAAGTATGAGGATACTTAATCTATGAAAGCAACATGGACTATCTGAAAAATTCTTAAAGGAAAATGCGTCTTCAAAAATTGAAACTGAGACGAGACTCGAACTCGCATCCATTGAATACCGTTCAAGTGCGCTTACCAATTACGCCACTCAGTCAAGTACCGTCATAGTCGATTAGGAAACGCATGCACCTCTCATGGACTTTTTATCTCGATATTCCCATGGGATCAGGACTTAAGCTGGTGAAACCGCAGTGCTCTTTTCGTACCTTATATTATCCAATACAATCAATGTGAAATCTACCTAGTAATCCAAACTTTGCAGTAATCCGGGATCCATCTTTTATTTTTAATAGTGTCAGATTAGCGAGCCTCTCTTGTACCTTGATCCGGTAAGCGTATAATTGACTAGAAGTGGCTCTTGGCTTTAGAACGGAGAGTTCATGCCCAGTTTAGTTCCGAAATCGAGACGCGCTCTTCTTTGGTTACGAATATCAGCCCTGAAATATAAATAATCAAGAGGTAGGGTTAAAACACCCAACAAATGTTAAAAACAAAATCTCCACGTCCACTTTCAATCCCGAGCAGTACCCGTATGTATTAGACACCATTATACCGCTGTATATTTTTTGTACTCACTTGATCTCCTGCCACTTTATAAACTCATTGACAGCGAATATGAGTAGTAAAGACATGGCGTACGCGCTCGCCAGCGTCCACGGTACACGGTACTGCATCTCACACACGTTCCATCGCGAGCAGTACCCGTATGTATTAGACAACATTATACCGCTGAATATTGTTTGTAGAATTACTCTGTGGAAAGGTTGGTACAATTTAGTTAATCTAAGCCAATCTATGAATTAGTTAATTGGTAATCAAAAGAATAAAGGGGCCGGTGGAGTTAAATGTTTCATACAAACGTAATTTATAATTTAATTTAGAATATGTGAAGAAAGAAATAGACGATTATAGATTGGTTTTATTCCGTTAGTGGTATTGTAAATATCTTGAAAGTAACCTGCTTCTGCGTCTGCTTGGCATGAAATATCAAGGTTGGTGCTCCAAGACCGACTGGTTATGGTTATCGAATTTCTTCAGATCAAAGTCTAGACGTAAGTTTAGAGTCATATCTACCGATATATTAAAGCGGCAAAATTATTTTCGACCCGAACTTTGGTATGAAGAAACCTGTGGTTTAACTACTATCAGACCTGCCTGGCAGTGACGATACGTCCTATGCAGCACGCTTTCCTAGAAGATACATATCGACAGTTAAAAGGAAATAGAGCAAAAGCGACATTTTTTGCCAAAAATGACTTTTGAATGCCATTCTACTCTTATAAATAAATAAAAAACCAATTAATGCTTCCATTTTTCTCGATTTTAAAGCTGTTTTCATTTTTACGTTACGATAATAAATAAGAAAGTTGTGACCATTGTTCAGCAATTTCAAACTTTAAACAGCTGTCCTGAACAATTTGGTTTTTGGCGGTTATACCCTATTTCCTTTTAACCGTCGATATTATTCACTCGTGACTTGAAAACCCCCAAATTGTAGACGTCAGTAACGACAGATGCAGGCAACTGATGATTAGATACAACGTTTGTATGGTTAATTAATCTTCACCGGCCCCTAAAGTACTTACAATATTACAACAGAGAAACACCACACCTTATTAGACCAAAAGCTCCTCTGCCAAATGGAGGATTGTCTGTGTATGAATGACATTGATATGACGACTGAAACAAACGTTATGAGTTGTTAACGTTAATCGTGAAGAAATATGATGCAGTTTTTGATGCAACGTGAAGGAATATGATGCATTTTTTAAAGAAATATGATGCTGTTTTTGAAGAAACCTGATGGTGTTGAAAGAAACATGACGCAGAACTTGAATATTCATAAGACCAAAAGCTCCTCTGCCAAATGGAAGATTGTCTGTGTATGAATGACATTGATATGACGAAATAAACGTTACGAGATTTTCAACGTTAATCGTGAAGAAATATGACGCATTTTTTGATGCAACGTGGTGCATTATATGAAATATGATGCAGTTTTTAAAGAAACCTGTTGGTGTTTGAAGATATATGACGTAATTTTTGAATTAACATGATGCAGTTTTTAAAGAACATAATGGATGTTCAAGAAATATGATGCAGTTTTTAAAGAAACATGACAAACTAATTTTGAAGGGACAGATGTGACAAAAGCATGGGTATTTAGAGAAACGCGATTTTTAAAAATAAAACTTGAAGAAACATGACAAGCCGTGTTTGAAGGTAGACGTTTCTTCATCGACCTCGTAAAACCACGGACTCAGCTAATAAAGCTTAATTAATAATTACACACACTGAGTCATAGCCCTTTTGTACTGCTGCAACACACACATATTGTTTATACTTTGGTTGAAGAGAAAATGTTGTAATAATTAGATTAAGATCTTTTTTTGTACAGCAATATGTGTGTTTTGGAGAACAAATAATCGTTATATATATATACTAGCTGCACCCCGCAGTTTCACCCGCGTAAGACCCGATCCCGTGGGAATGTCGAGATAAAAAGTAGCCAATGTGTTAATCTAGGTCTCTAGCTATCAAGATACCGAGTTTCATCGCAATCGGTCCAGCAGTTTTAGCGTGAAGGAGTAACAAACATACACACACACACACACACACAAACTTTCACATTTATAATATTAGTAGGATATACATATCTAATTAATCGTATACTCACTTAAATGCAAAGTAATCAACGCTAAAGTGATATGTTGCGCCATATAGAATCCATCGTAAAAATCATCGCCCCATCCATGCCAACTTTTACTACTCAAATCATGGCTCTCGCTATAATTACCGACATTGACCGGATAAACTAGCCAGCAGGATGTAGTGTTGGTCATTTCTGATATTTGCTCGCAGAATGTCCTCAACGTGAACCAGTAGAGGGTCAGTATTGATATTAGAGAGGGGATGAACTTGCACGCGTAACACCAGAATATGAAGCCTGCCATCTGTCGGGGAAAGATTCAATTATAATTTGGTAGTAGTAGAAGCTTATCAGTTGGCACAATGGTCACCATGCCGGACTGCCAAACACATTCGATTCCCGCCTCAGACAAGTATTTATGCTTAGATATTTGTCTGTGGTCTGGTTCTTCCTATGTATTATAAGTATATATTTACAAAAGAAAAGTATATAAGTAGTATATCCGTTGTCTAGCACCCATAACACAAGTCTAGTTACTTAACTTGGGGCTAAATGGCGATGTGTGGAATGTCCTGTAATATTTATTTATTATTATTTAGTAACAATTAGTTTTTAATTTAATATTAATCACCTACAGTAAATATTAACACTGCTGAAATCATCTTTTAAATGAAATGGACTAAGCTGTAAAACGATGTGAGCGTTTCCACCAGAGATTGGCGAGGATGTCTCAATGCGTTACGAAACTGTGAAACGGCGCGAGGATGTGTAACAGACTCTTTTGACATCTACCTTTAACAAACACAGTATGGTTTTTGATTTTTTAAGTAAAAATTCCCTCAGAATTATCGAAAAAACCTTACCCTTTTTCACCAGAGCGCTACGCTGAGCGAAACTAGGAAAATAGTATTGTTGGATTTTTCCAAGCTTAGCTTCCTAGCACGTCTTTGGTGGAGAAGCAGCCTAATGTACCTGCGGTGTGATCTGCGTGTTGTTCTTGTGCGCGGCGCGCTGCATGAGCGCGGCGTCGAGCGGCGCGTGCGCCAGCGAGCCGCCGAGCAGCGCCGCGCACACTGCGCCCGCCCATAGAGCTCCGCCCACGCCCAGGGCGAGGGGGAGGAATGCACACAGCGAACCTGCCTGGGGATTTAAACAAAATAATATATGTATGTAAGACCGATGATCTTTTGTTTTCGTTCTAACCGGATTTAAGTTCAGGGGCCCGCGATGCAAACGCGTGACTCTCATTTCTTCTAACTCAAATGACTCCTCGATACACTCGTAGTTTCATCCCTAAAATGCTGCTAGACTTTAGAATATAATATAACAGTTTATTTTGAGACTAAACACACAACAAATACGTTACAGAAGAAAAAGGTGCCAAAATTGACAAGGACATAAAAAAGATTAAAAATTATAACAAGAGAAAGAGAAGTTGACCCAAATGGGTCGACCTTAGCTATGAGCCACTGTCAAGCCTACACATAAAAAAGGTTTCTTGAATCAAGAAATAACCCTCTCCGTATCGACGCTAAAAAATAATTTCTTAATATTTTTAATTTAAGAATATTACTTACTTCTGAATTAAGAATACTGCTTTTTATATTAAGATTTCTTACTATAACCAAGAAATTATACTCTAGCGTCTATAGGGAGAGGATTATTTCTTGCTTTAAGAAACCTATTTAGGGTTCCGTACCAAAGGGTAAAAACGGGACCCTATTACTAAAATTTCGCTGTACGTCCGTATGTCTGTCTGTCACCAGTATCTCATGAACCATGAAAGCTAGAGAGTTGATTTTTTTTCTGTACAGTCAAGCCTTTAAACTTACCAAAAAAGTGCGCGAAAAATAGTAAGTAACAAAACTAACCTGCAAAAGTGCAATGAAACACACGCTGCACATCCAGAACTGCGTGCAGTTCCACATGCAGGTCGTGTAGTGTCGAGACATCGTGATCAACGTGAAGAGAGACACGTCCGCGTCCCGACTCATCTGTTATACGAAATTCAACTCTATTACATGAGGCATGTGCTAAATATTTGATCGGTCGGAAGTTGCAGCGAAAGGCGTCGCAGTTATGAAAAATACAGATACCTAATTTATTAATAACGTTCAAGTTACATGTCAAATGATTACAGAATATTACCTATTATTTAAACCTTTAACTTTAACCTAACCTTAAGCCCTTAACCAACTTAAAGGTGTTAAGGTGAAAGGGTACCGACGCTCTCTCCATACAAACGTAGTCGATTGTTTCCTCCCTGGAATTTATTTTCTAAACATCAAAGAATATTAAGATTTAAAAAATAAAAACAGGGGCATGGTCATGGCAGTTATAAGTTTTATGCAACATAAATATTTGCTCTAGTGTCATTTTCCAGTGAGAAAACAGTCGACTACGTTTGTATGGAGAGAACCCCCCGGCACCCTTTCCTCTTAACACACGTCACAATTTGATCGATCCAATCTAGGGTACCATTCTCAGGGGGGAAAACGGGACCCTATTAGTAAGACTTTACTGTCAGTCCGTCCGTCTATCCGTTACGTCCGTCCGTCCATCCGTCTGTCCGTCTGTCATCCGGTTATATCTCATGAATCGTGATAGTTATAGAGTAAAAATTTTCACAGATTATGTATTTCTATCGTGGCTATAACAACAATAACTGAAAACAGTAAATAAAAATGAAGTGGGGCTCAAATACAACATGGTACGGAACCCTTGCGGGAGACCGACTCGCACTTGTTCGAAATTGGACGAAGGACCCGATCAAATCGCGACGTGATCTTAATCTTTTAAATAGGTATCCGTCAGTGAGCACAAATTATTCTATTTCCTCTAGTGAGATGTAACAGTTATAGAGTGGTTATCTCCGAACTTCGCATTCTATTTAAATATATTATAGAATATTTTATGTATAATATGCTATTCCTCTTATACTATTTTAATATAAGACTATGTATCGTTTGCATTATTTGATCACGTATATTTTGTATTTGTGGTTTTGTAAAGATTTATTTTATCGGTCACTCATCATAATAGTATTGTACTGAAAATCAGCGTTGTGGTGTTTTTTGGCATCACAACATTATGCTGAGTATAATCCTTTTTTTTTGGTTACACTACAGGTTTAGAACTCTGTTTAATTGTTAAGATTTTGTTTTCTGTTATTTATTTACTTTTGTATGTGTGGTGTAATTACAAAATAAAGTTATTTTTATTCTATTCATTCCTTTATTGTGACACAATGATTTGACGTTTCTTCATTCAAAATGCGAAAACACCAGAAGGAGTTTTGGCGGGAACGAGTTAACAACATGTCGTGCTGCAGTTTTATTTTCATGAAACTTAGATGTAACCCGAGTTGAATTGTATAATTCTGGTGGAATGTTATTCAATTTAGTTCTGTGAAAGTGCACAAGTGTAGTAAAAGTAAAAATCAGTGTCAAACATGCAGTTTTCACGTTGCCTCCAAATCTCCTATTAAGGTTATGGTAAACTTGCCACCGCTTTACTATAACCCCTGACTTGACGGACTATGACGACTTTGACTGTATTGAAACACTTTAGGCCCGATTTATGAAAAATCGGGTCATAATTTGATGCAAAATATAACTTGACACTGGCTAAATGCACACGTGCGAAGCCATAATAAAAAAAAAAAAACACCAGAAGGATTATGAGTCAATTGGCTTACTTTCGTGTGGTCAAGTTTGTTTCGCAAAGACTTGTCTACCTCTGGTTGACATATCACTGATTTCCTCTCACTATCTCCCACCGCTATTTTAAGGGTTTCGTAGCCAAAGGGTAAAAACGGTAGCCATTATACTAAGACTCCACTGTACGTCTCTGTCTGTCACCAGGCTGTATTTCATGAACCGTTATAGCTAGACAGTTGCAATTTTCACATATGATGTATTTCTGTTGCTGCTACAACAAATACTAAAAAAATAATATGGTAAAGAACTCTTCATGCGTGAGTCCGACTCGCACTTCTTTTTAGGGTTCCGCACCTCAAAAGGTAAAAAACAGAGCCCTTATAAGATCACTCTCTTGTTTTTGAAAGCGTTACATTCTTGCTAATAATAATATCATAAATGTAAAAAAAATAGTCCCTCACGGAAAATCTACTGGACCGATTTTAAATGAAACTCGCTATGTTGACCTGGATTAATGCAGGCTATTTTTTATATTAAGATTTCCACGACTTATGCGTGTGAAACCGCGGGGTGCCGCTAGTCGTTGATAACAAACAATTACTAAGTTACTAGCTGCGCCCCGAAATCTCCATCACGAAGGATATTTATATTATTTTTTCCTACACTACTCCTGTAAAAATTATCCAAATAGGTCGAGAAGATTGAAGAGGGAAAAGCAAAAAAACGTATTTATAATAAGCATAGTTAAGATTTACCAAACACTAAACTTTCACAAACATAGAAACACTAACACATATACTACACATAGTTACAACACCTAAATACACAATAATATTTGTTATTCAATTCCTCCATCCCCAATTAATACATACAGTGTGAAAGGAGAACCCTGCACTCCTTCTAGGTACATATAGGTACCCTCGGGCCTTAACAATAAAACATAAGTTTTTTTTCAAGTCTGTAAAAATTATCCCAATGTACCGAGACTGGGAGTTTTTCAATAGAGACAAAACTATTATTACTTAGGGATTCAATTTACCAATAATGGTGTATGTAATATCTTGAAAAATCCTTTAATTAAGGATAACTTCGCATAATTTAAATTTGTTATTTATTAATTATACACAAAAAGAACCTAGTACACATGCCTTTCTTAGAGCCAAGCTTACGTATTATTGCAACTGCTGAGGTGTATAAGTCTGTAGGCGGCATCCATAGAGATCAATAGAACATTGTAATTTAAAAAAATATTGTGTTTTTATTTATTTACTTGGAAATCTAACAGCTATTATAAAAGCGATCTCACGAATAAAAATAGAATAATGGAATGAGATAAGGAGTGAGCCTTCTGTTTTTTTACTAACATTGACCTGGGGTTTACCTAGACCTACAAATACGATAGAGATTACAGAGATTTCCTTACACACTGTATAGATACAGACAGATGAAATAATATTTTATTCAATTATCTACTACGAATTTTCTTAACCCAATCAATTAGCAAAATTGTGAAACATCAATATTAAATAGTACAAAAGATTAGTCATACATAAATTAGTCCGAACTAATTCTACTGACCTTTTGACTGCAGAATTTCGTATAAGGCTGATTTTGCCATTTATTTGGCAACTATGCAGCATGTGAACAATAGTAAATATTAATTACTGAATTAAAAAAAAAATTGACTATAAATCTTTTTTGGTAACTATGAGGCCCTTCATAATAAATGAAAAATTGTGCAAACTACGACGCACGATTCTAACAGATGTAGCTAATCCAACATTTCTGTTAGAAAGTAAATCATCTTTCTTAGATTACACGCTTCCCTAATGGAAAAATATTATATTCCAATCCGTCCAGTAGTTCTACGAAATTCAAATATACCAAAGATTCTTCTCAGTAGTTCCCTAAAAATAATACTAAATAAATAAATTGCCATAACAAAATGGACCTTACCGATAAGGAACAAGGTACAGAGTTAAGTGATCTCGCCAAGTCGATAGGGCCGACGCAAGACTCAGGTACTTTATAAGGAGGCATTTTTTGGCACAACACTGGATATAGTGGTTCTACTGCTATGCTGAAAATGAAATCAAAAGTTTGTTATTAAAAAACTTTTCAATGGATAGTTGTGGTCTAGCCAGTGCCAGACAGTTGGCGACAAATATGCAGAGGTGATTTTTGATTATTTCTGCAATGTAGACAGTTGGTGCCCGACTATAGACAACCGACCGACTTTCAACGACCTGAAAGTCGGTTGACTTTCACGACGAGGTCCCAAAGTTACACTGAAGTCGGTAGCTTATCGTCAACCGTGTAGCCGACACGCCCGACGGCGTTGCCAACCAACCCTCCGACCAAGTCTTCTCTGCAGATTTGCTTATAGCCGTATCTTATATAAGTATCTGCCATTAATGACGGCTCTGAAGTTAGAAACGGGATACTGCGCAATAGGAAATCCACAGCTAAATTCAGAGAGACGTTATTAAGTAAGGAGCAACAAACCTCGCGTCAGCTTGCATAAATATCTCCATATTAGAACAGTTTGCAGCAGAACCCATCACGCAAACCACTTCTCCATAATCCTGTAAGGAAGTTAAAAAGTAGGTATCACTATTTTTTAAGACTTTTTAGTAATGTTGCAGGACAAATCAAATATACCTAGATGACATTTAACCGTTAAGGCATCATGCTTTGCAGGCATTGCAATTAAGCATCCTGAATTTCTTAACTTTTTAGGTAACTCGATGAATAATCTTTAAACGGCTGAACCGTTTTGCATTGAACAACCAATTTTGTAATATACGGCCCATGCCCTTTCATTTGATACCCCACTCAGGTATTTCCCTACTTTGGGTTGTTCGTCCCGACTTTCCCCTCATACCTTTTTCAGAGGGGTGACCCAACTTTTAAAAAGCTGCCCGATTTTTATCAAACTTAGGTAAGAATCGATTAAGTTACCTTTCGAACAAAAAAAAACTAAATCAAAATCGGTCATGAGTTTGGGAGCTACAATACCACTGACAGACAGACACAAAGATAGTACACACGTTAAGTTTATAACCCCCCTTTTTAGAGTCGGGGTTAAAAAGGCTCGAAGCTGAAGCAAAGAAGAAGTGGCTAGTAGGGCTGGAGTCGCCGCGTTGAAAGAGTTTCTTCAAAGAGGCCAAGATACAATTCGAGTTACTGCGCCAGCAGTGTTTAGGAGAAAGGGTACCGGCACTCTTGTCGACTGTTTCCTCCCTAGATAATGACACTAGCACAAATATTTTTGTTGCATAAAACCTATAACTGCCATGACTATGCCTCTATGTCTTGGTTTTTTTTATTTTCTAATTATCATAGATTTAAAAAATAAAAACAAAGTGGCATGGTCATGGCAGTTATAAGTTTTATGCAACAAAAATATTTGCTCTAGTGTCAGTATTCAGGGAGGAAACAGTCGACTACGTTTGTATGGAGAGAGCGCCCGATACCCTTTCCTCTTAAGTAGGTAAGTAAGCAAATACCTGCATAATTTGTATCATGAGATGCACGGAGCGCGCCGTGCAGTCAGTAAATAACGATACCAGAAGCGGTACATTGTCAACCTTTTCTATGTGCGGGCGGATGTTCTCTATACCACGGGGCAATTTAGCCTGAAACAACAATGATTCAGTGAAGTTCGCGTCTTTAAAGACGGCTCTGAAAGTAGGCACAGTAGTATAAAAAAAATAATGGCCAAGGTAATACTTGAGCATAGAAAAAATATCCGTTTTTCTAGTGAAGTTCGCGTCTTTAAAGACGGCTCTGAAGTTAGGCACAGCAGTATAAAAAAATAGGTCATACTTAAGATTAATACAAATGGAAAAAATATCCGTTTTTTTTAGATTACAATGAAATTGATAGTATTTAATGAACAAGATGTGGGAAAAAAGATATAAACATTTCAAAGTCAAGTGTTTGTCATTTTCTTCATCAGCATCTGATGCTATTACACCATTACACATATAGGAACTTCAATAACCTAACCTCCTTGCAAATAATTTTTGTTCGAAGTTTTGCCATTATTCTTTAAGGAGCATAGACGAGGCACCTTTGTGGTTATGCTGCATGGTATCTTACCCGGTTACTCATGTCAAAGTTGACAGGCGCGGAGTGGTCCGTCGAGTCTGTTAGGCAGGACAGCGACCGACATCCGTCCATTGGAGACGAGGCACCTTCGTCAGCTTCTTCATCTAGTAATGAGTCGGCTGACGGGTGTGTTGTGGCTATACTGCCTCTCTATATAAAATAAACATTTATACATATTAATAATCAAAAGGTCTATTTGCTGCCTTTTCGCAGTCAGACGGTTCTAAGATTAAGATGAAAAATATACTGAGTTGCGAAGCAGCGTGCAAGAGCTAATCTACTCTAATATTTTAAAAATATTTTTTTATTTGTATTGTATTGTATTCGAAACTACTTTTGGTTTGTTTGATTTGATTTACGGGGTTGTTTCCGTACGTAGCCTCTTCATTTGGATAATTGTGCTTGTGAAAATATCCTTGTTGCAACACCACAACCATGTCAGGTCCTCCCAGAAGGCTAGCAGCCTTTTCAGACTGCTGCAGGCCTCCGGAACAGATGCCGACGTTTGAAGAGACCGTGCCCTTTGATATTATGCTACGCTACTGCTCTCCATGAGCACGTGCTGTTGGTTTACGTCCGCCTCTATGCATCCTCTAGATGAAATGCATAGATTAAACTTGGTATAATATTGGGCTACATTGCTTTATTTTAGTACCTTAGTAGGAACTTAGAATAGTGTGCGTTTTGGTTTAGACTGTAAACCACTGTTTGTTTTATTTTAAACTAGCTGCGCCTCGCGGTTTCATCCGCGTAAGTCCCGATGCCGTGAGAATATCGGGATAAAAAGTAGCATATGTGTTAATCCAGGTCTCCAGCTATCTAGATACCGAGTTTCATCGCAACCAGTCCAGTAGTTTTTGCGTGAAGGAGTAACAAACATACACACAAATTTTCACATTTATAATATTAGTAGGAAGTAGGATAAATAAATAAATTTATCTCGATATTTCCACGGTACCTATGCAAGTGAAACCACAGGGCGCTGCTAGTAATCCTGTAATCGAAGTGGTTCTTACCTTTAATCCAGTATGAGTTGTAATCGAATGTCTTGCCTTCTTGATTTCGTTATCAAATTTGACTGTACTGTGTTCTAAGTTGATAGCTCCCGGAGCGGACATGGACATTGCTTTCGAGGACTCGATGTTGTTGCTAAACATATGTAGGTATTTATAGTAGATAGATACATTCTTTATTGTAAACACCATTTTTAAATTACATTAAATATAAAAAACTCGGTCAAGTGCGAGTCTGCCCCCTTAGACAAGATTGCTTTCTATTAGCGATATCGCCAACCGATAGACATTTATTTTTGGACGAAATTAACACAAGCCAACGAAAAGTCACGTAGTCTTGCGTTAGAGAAAAAAATGGTGAATAAGTTCCATCTTATGCTAATTTTGTACAATGTTTTATGTCGATTTCATACAAGTAAATCTGTCGATTGGCGATATCGCTAATAGAAAGCAGTCTTGTCTAAGGGGGCTGATTCGCGCACGACGGGTTCCCTACCATGTTGTTTAGGAGCTCTACTTAAATATTTTTTTCTGTTTGTAGTATTTGTTGTTACTGCATCATAAATACATAATCTGTGAAAATGTCAACTGACTAGCTATCACGGTTCATGAGATACAGCCTCGTGATAGACAGACAGACAGTAAATTCTTAATAATAGGGTCCCGTTTTTACCCTTTGGGTAAGGAACCCTGAAAACAAAGCTTAAGTATAAGTGTTACAAAGCGCGGCCTTACCGCTCAAAGCGATTTCTTCCAGACAACCCTTGGACTTAAAGGTAATGTAGGTAGCTAGTTCAAAGCGGGGACTTATTAAATTCAATAAATATTGCAGGACATTGCACACATCTAGCCCCAAGCTAAGCAACTAGTCTTGTGTCAAGGTGACCAGATAACGCATTATAATACTTAAATATTTTTGTACATAGATACTGAAACACCCAGGCTGCAAATATTGTTTACAGAAAGAAGTATCTATAAGTATACAAATCGACGCCGGGAATCGAACCTGCTTCGCAGGCCAGAGTTTGTCAAAGTGTACTCCCGTTTGTACAAAAACACAATAAAATATTTATTCATTCGTAGAATACATTGTCTAATTAACTATACTTAGTTATCTTATTCTGAGAATGTTTTTATTATAAAACTTAGTACTTAATTATTTTCTAAGAAAGTGTCTATTTTGTTGTAACTCTATCATGTTTTTAATGGTTTTCCGATAAACGGAGCAATAAATAATCCAAGATTATATTAATATAATAATATAGAACTTTATGTGTTAGCGTGTTTGTCACATCTTCACGCAAAAAACTAAGACCACGAATTATTTACGCACTTGTTCAAGCGTACCGTTTTAAAGACTTACAATGAACCTTCAAAACTAGAAGACGCTCCAAAGTGATATCATGATTTATTGGCCAATTAATCATGATATCACTTTGGAACGTCTTAATAATTGAGTTGGGATGTGTGCCTTCGAAACGCGCCCACAAATGAGAAGGCACAAGAAACTCATGGAGTTTTTTTGTGATCATGCTCACAAAGGTCAAGTTAATAAATATATTTGAAATGGAGCAATCAAAGTCACGTCCATGGGTTCTTTATCTTCTCGATATTTCTAAGGAGTCCCCTCCTTAGAAATATCGGGTCAACCACGGGTCAAAACTATTAATTTATTAACGATACAAAATAACTTTGTTTCGGTGCACGAAGAAAACCATTTCAGCGTTCTTGGTAATGTTTTATAACATATTTGTTTACTTTACAGTAGGTACTTCCATCTTATGATATTTTCTCAGAAAATGAGTTGTTAAGGAAATCAAGATAACCTTTAACTGATTAATTTTATTGTTTACTAGCTGCGCTCCACGGTTTCAACCGCGGTAGGCCCGATCTTCTTTATTTTTTTGCAAAATCAACAGGTTCGATTTTTTTTTTCTTTTATTATGGCTTCGCACGTGTGCATTTAGCCAGTGTCAAGTTATATTTTGTATCAAATTATGACCCGATTTTTCATAAATCGGGCCTAAAGTGTTTCAATACAGTCAAAATCGTCATAGTCCGTCAAGTCAGGGGCTATAGTAAAGCGGTGGCAAGTTTACCATAACCTTAATAGGAGATTTGGAGGCAACGAGAAAACTGCATGTTTGACACTGATTTTTACTTTCACTACACTTGTGCACTTTCACAGAACTAAATTGAATAACATTCCACCAGAATTATACAATTCAACTCGGGTTACATCTAAGTTTCATGAAAATAAAACTGCAGCACGACATGTTGTTAACTCGTTCCCGCCAAAACTCCAAACAGGTTCGATTGTTGCCTAGGGTAATGACATTTTCAAAAATCTAATGATATATTTTTAGTTTTTGTCAAAATCGGGCACGCAACTCCTTTCAGCATTATTGCTATCTCTTATAGTTTAGGGTATAGAAAGTAAAAATTCATAGTAAAAATTCACTCTGTATAAGATTCAGTTTTTCAGCACGAGGCATTTTTGGTAATATTTTTAAGATAAATTGCTCTAAAATTTAGCACCGAGGCGAGATTTGAACTCGCAGCGTATAGGTCACTAACTACTATGCTACGCCGGCGCCGCGCCGCCGCCAAGTATCGCCCGGGCGCAATTAGGATATACATTTTAAATGTTTATTTTTTGTATACATACCTAGGAAAAAAAACATTTTTTCTTCGGTGTTTTTTTCTTTAAAATATTTTCAACCTGAACTGATTATTTTTTTCAATAACCCTTGCAGTCAAGTAAAAAAATAATGTTGTGTTAATCGTGATATTTGTATGTAGTGATATGTTATTAGTTACAATATAAAGCAGGTACTTACCTAAATAAATGCCTATTACTAAAGTGCAAAGCAAACATAAAAAATACTATTATTTTGATCACATTTTCAGTGCAAGAAAAAAAGGAAAAATACATACTAATTTATAAAAAACGTCCTGCTATTTTTGAAGTAAAAAATATAACCAAAATAATAAATTGAAGTAAAACATAATTTTGTAGCTTCGTGTCGTATCTCAGTTTCATACAGCATCCATACTTTAATTATGAAAGTTAGGTAAATCTATAAATATAAAATTCAATATTCAACGCACAGCTCAAGACATCGGGTTAAAATTTGGCATAAAGATAGCTTTTATGACGTAGGCACCCGTTCCTGTGCACGCTGAGGTTGGAATGTTCGAGATTTAATGCACAATGCCACATAGACACAGGGCGATCTCTGTTTGGCACGCTGCATAAAATCTCGAGTATTACAAAAAATCCAGCCTCTGGAACCGCCTCATTGGATACAGCGGTTAACGGATGCCTACGTCATAAGCTATCTTTGTGCAAAATTTCAACCCGATTCGTCCATCGTCTTGAGTTGTGCGTTGATATACTCGTACCAGTCAGTCAGTCAAGACCCAAGAGGAACCGCCTCAGTGTGCACAGCGTTGAACGGATTTTGGAAAATTTAAGCCCTACGCGGATGCTGGTGAGATCTAACTAGCTATTATGTATGTATGGTTATAAAACTGAGATATGTACAGTGAGAGATGTGCAAGCGATAGATCAAGACAGAAACAAACCTATAGAGAAAGGTTCGTGCGGGCGCGTGATTAGCGCCTGGTCTCGGCTTCGCGCCCGCCGGCAGCGTCTGAGACGACAGCGGGGACCCTCCCTTGCTGCCGACAATACTCCTGTCAATACTAGAACCGGCAGACTTGCATGTATTGGCCGAACTTCACACCAATACATTAAGAAAACGACTATGATCGAATATTAGCGATTGTAATAGCTTTAATGCATGATAGCAGATCAGCATTCTCTAACCATCGCTACACCTCGCGCTCAGCTGTCAACGAACGGTATGCGCCTTTATTCACACCGACAATTTCATATTGAACTATGTGGTACGAACATCGGCGCATACCGGTCGTTGACGACTGAGCGACACTCGCTAACTCACTTAATCGGTGGGTTGTTCTACCAGCACAGAGAACTGCAAACGACAGACGAAGGTGATTTCATAGGCCACAGCACTCAATTTATGATTTAGAACTCGCTGCCGCTCTAACATTTGCAATTGTTAAAAATGTCTAAGGAAAGTTAAGGGTGATCTTTTAACGTCTAAATATTGGAATAAAAATAAAACTCTACACACATTGAGATACAACATCGAATCTATAAGTGCCTACATAGCTAAATTAGGCAAACGTGTGTTGTGGTGTGTTATTCACGGACACGGAACAGTTTGTTAATCATTTTATCACACGATATGATCATTTTATGAGGCCTTATTATCATGAAAATTATTTCAATTATGTGAGTGTACGAACACGTTATTTGCACGCAAAATGAGTACGCATGTGCGTACTACAAATACAATTAGATTCTGTCATCTTGCCATCGTCGAACAACTAGGCCAACCACCCTGGTTCTCAGTAGAAATCCTTGATACTAGTTTATCTTCTTCATTTTTGCATCGCGAGGGAATGGAATCAATTGCCCAAGTGTCTTCTGATCAAGAAGACTGACTTAGGCAACTGATTCCACTGGGTTCTTCAAGTAACGAGTGAACAGGTATCTTCTAAGCGTGATACATCTTAGACAGCATCTTCAATTACTATCACGGCATACATTTAAAAAAAAAACAGAAGAATAGTTTTGTGATGTCCTCGCTCCACCATATCACTTTAAGTTTGGTACTGCATTTCTTTTTTCTAATAATAATATGGATCAGCGTTTGACCACATTCTCACCCGATGGCATCAATGTGACAATGCGGTCTTAGAGGTTACCATACTTATGAATACCTATAGAAGATTTAATATCCCCGTACCTGGGCACTTCCTCGCTCATGAGCGATATATGACAATTCCACCCCGACTCAAGCCCCATTTTCTCACTGAACACTCTCGACCGCAGCTCGTTCTCCTTACTGAAGTGAACGAAGCGGATGCAGGCGCGTTCGAGACGCTCGATCAGCTCCACCATGTCACTTTGAGCTTGGTATTGCATTGTTACCATGCCTATGAACACCTATAGAAAATCAACTATTGTATAAGATAGTAAAAACTCACCATCATTGCGTATGGCGTTCATCCCCTTCTGGTCCATAAGGTCTAGGGTACTATAATAACCAGTGTCCAATCCTGCATGGATTCCAAGTTTTAATAGACAACTTGCGGCGGCACGTGTGAATTTGTGGACTTCCGAGATTCCACCGGGAAAACAGCGAAGGTTTCGTTTACCACATTGGAAGGGATCTGGTCAGGCTTTGTGCAATCGCATTTTGATGACTTCCTTAATCTCCATTTATGGACATGATGGTTAGTATCCGTGGTCGGAACAGAATCGGTTCAATCGAGTTCAAGAAACCGGGCAACTTCTTAGTGGAGTCCAAATAATAAAAACATAACACTACTTTTGGCTTTGCCGTAGTACGGTAAATTAGCTACAAGTAAAGTTTCCGAGTGTTGTAGTAGATTACCTGATTACACTGCATATCGAAGAATCCATCAACATCTTGCACGTCATCATCCGTGACCTCATTGAATAGCAAGGAATCTGCAACGTAAGGAGTGTTAACTTACATTTAAATCTACTAATAATGTTAATGTGACCTGGTATGAATATAGTTGCGAGAGCTTTAATAAAAGTTCCTTACCAGTAGAATGGAAATGTAAGGCAGGTGCGTCGGCCCACTGTTGAGAATGAGGCGCGTACAGCTGTCGACTGTCTGCCGGCAGCTCCAGGTACATGCGAGACAGGGACGGTGATATACCACGAGTTAGAGGCCTGGTAACAAAATTTTTGTTCAAAATATATCTATATTACGAAATATTTGAGGGCATTATGGCAGAAAAAAAGTTCCCCCTCATAATTATTTAAAAAACTGGCTATTCTAGATTTTATGACCCAGTGATTTTATGGACTTAAACTTTTGAGATTGTTGTGGTACCTACTTATAAGAGGGCGCCTTCCGAACCTCAACCAAATCATAACTTAGTTTTTATTATAACGCCTTGAAATGAAAGTAACATGTAAAAAATGGAAATCAATTTAAAAAATGATTCTTGAAAAAACTACCTTGTGCCCGTGGCTTCGCATGCATAATTCCATGAGGAAGAAACAAAGAAACAGATGTTCGCGTTTAAATAAGGTATTTTAAGGTGAATTCTAAGGAAATATAGCGTTGATGAAACTTACTTGTAAGCAAAAGCAGTACAATAAGCGGTCAAAGAGTTCCTCTGGTAGAAGTCGATGATCTTCTTGCGATCGCTCGGCGATATCGGCGAGAGGTCGCGCCCGTTCCAATAGTCCACGCACGAGTCGAGAACTATGTCAGCTGTACCCTAAACATTCAAAAATATTAAAAGAACGGATAAAAGGAAACTGCACGTAGCAAAGATGCGAATGCTGAACATATGGTGTAAAATAAAGTGACAGGATTAGAAACGAGTATGTAAGTTGAAGATTCTGCTTAAACTTTGAGGTACTGATTGTTAACCTATACTTTTCAGAAGATACTAAATACTACCAACGTAATACTTTAATCGAATCCGACGAAGGGCCTTACTAGGTATAATGATAGCATTTATTGACAAAAATAGATATGTACATTATGTTTAGACATTAAACACCGGTTTTTTTATTGTATTACTTTCCGGCATAGGCTTACCCAAGTATTCTCCACAAAGTTCTATCTTTTGCTTCCCTCATCCAATTCGTTCAGGTATATGGATATTGAAAGTTAAAGAGTAATAGACTAGCGTAGTTCGGTCACGGCATCGGGAGCGACTCATGTCACCAAAAGAGTACAGAACTTAGAAGTAAATGGTCGTAGAGCGAGAGGAAAGACAATGAAGGTATAGAGACATTCCGTTGGTGAGGATATAGGGTAAAGGGGAGTGAACGCAGACTTGACGGGGAATAGAGTGAAGCCATCCTCTCATAGTGAAAAAAGGGCAAGAAGAAGACACATTAGTACACAAATGTTGAATCCATGCTCATCTTTCTCATTAACTTCACTGTAGAACATGAACAGATATCAGTCACTAAGACGTACCTGTGTCAACATCTGCAGCTGATTAGCGTGGTCTTGAACTAGGACCGCCAGCATATGCGGCAATGGTACTTTAACACGCGTGCTCAGCTGGAGTGATCGGACGAATTTCGTCTCCCTCCGGATGGTGTCGGCTTGCTAAGGGAGGAAGAGTAAACAAAATAATAACTTGAAACTGCAACCATTGATGCCAAAAACAATTGTAAACATACCAAATGCCTAAAAACAGCTAGGCAATCTTGGACGGTATATGATTCGGCTACTGATTCGTTGAAACCTATCTGTTTCGCCAATTCGCAGAGGCATCTTCTATTTGTCACCGGTACTAGATCTTCACTGAAAAAAAGGTACAATTTTCCAAAAACTAAATCGGAAAAACTATTCCTCTAATACATCGTTCTAATATTATAAATGTAAAAGTTTTTATGACGCGAAACTATTGAACCAAATGGCAATAAAATGTTTTTGGAAGAATCTTTACTCTAGCCCGGAATCGAACCTATTGGTTTCCAAAAAAAATGCACCATTCGATATTTGTGTTAGAAATAAAATCTTTGAAAAAATCAAAGGATATATAATAATCTTACCTGTAATGCGCCTCACAAGTGAGATGTGCGCAAAAGTGTGCGTAAGCATGCCGCGCGTGGCCGGCACACGTGTTGAGCAGCGCAGCCAGCCCGAGTGGGCGGAGTCGCGCCGCGTGCGCTCGCCATCCTGCGTCGTCCCATTCCACGCAGAATGGAGCATTCTGATCGTGAGTCAAGTCTAGTACCTACAACAATATTATAGGAGATTTAAACTTCCCTGCGACAAGAAGGTCAAGAATACCGCTAGCTTCCTCACAAAATAAGCCAACCCAGTTTGAACCTTATTCAAAAGTACATTAGGTCTATTTTTTTAGCTACTTTCTTTTTATGTTCATTATCACGTTGTGTAAGTACGGACATGGTGCCGTTCTAACAAGTCAATTATTAGATATTTTATACACTGATCAATTATAATCTGCTATAACTCAAAATCTGTGAAAATTTCAACTGTCTAGCTATCACGGTTTACGAGATCCAGCCTGGTGACAGACAGACGGACAGTGAAATCTTAGTAATAGGGTCCCGTTTTTACCCTTTGGGTACGTACGGAACACTAAAACAGTGTTTGTGAAGCGCCATCCACTAAAAGTTCAGAAACCGAAGTATTTTCTTTTCTATTAAAAAATTTCAAAGTCTAATAAACATAACAAGATCCATATTCACCTAACATTTATCTATATGCTCACCTCAGCAATAGTAGACGGTTGTTCGTTTTGCTTCCCATCCGGCATCTGTTCCAAATTATCCCCGCTGTGGTGCTCCATAGAGTCGACTAAACTCGTCTTACTAGAGTTGTTGGAGGCGGGGCTCGAGTTGCGGAGAAAGAATACCTTCTCGGCAGTCGGGTTAGGCCACGATAGAATACCTTTTTTATCTATGCAACATAGCGCCTGAAACGTTAATAGAATTTAAAAAAAATCACATAAGTATTCTTTTTCGAAGTCAGATTAAGAAAAGCATGAATCAATGGCATATACATCAAACTGGTATCGGTAGGAGCTGATTGGTGCATTTCACATCATATTTAGAGATAGATTTTCATTCATTGCATCACAAGAAGCATACAACATATTTAAATTACAAACAAACAGATATCATAAATTGTAAGATGAGTTGTGGGGTGCATGTATGCAGCAAGAAACTTCTGAATTTCCCAAACTTTTAATCATCAATAAGCCAGTGAACATCTTAGATCCAGTATCAATTACAATAACTCTGCAGTGTCGTCACTTACCGACAAAGATCCGAGCACATGTACGATATTAGATGTCCTTGCAACCATATCCTCTCTACCAATGAGTATATTGAAGAAAGTCTTCCCCAAAGACTTGAGTCGCTCCGGTTTCAAGTTGGACTCGCTCAGAGCTTGTATGAGCGGGTCACTAGCGTCCTCTGATATAGAACACGATTTGGGACGGACGTATTTCTGACGAGTTTGGGATAGAAGCTTGAATCTGGAACAGGTACAAATGAGCAAATCGTGTAGATCTAAAATCACATCAACATATTTTATTGCTAGGATTACAGTAACTAATGGATCCACTCAGTGGATCGTACAGTTGATCGCAAGGGTTACAGAATTCACCCATACCAATAGTGCTATCCTATCCACTGGTGGATCAAAACAGTGGATTTTGGTGGATTGAGAATAAATTAATTTGAATATGGGGTTTTTATAACTCACAGTTATGCCATCCGCGGTTTTTATCTAAGCTTTTTTTTGTTTATCGGCTCTGTGACCAAACATTTTTCCTCTTGAGTGTCTCAGTTGGCACAATGGTCCCGCCTCAGACAAGTATTTATGCTTAGATATTTGTCTGTGGTCTGGTTGTTTCTATGTATTATAAGTATATATTTACAAAAGAAAAGTATATAAGTAGTATATCCGTTGTCTAGCACCCATAACACATGTCTAATTACTTAGCTTGGGGCTAGATGGCGATGTATGGAATGTCCTGCAACATTTATTTATTTTATTTTTGGCCTTCTTCCAACAGTTTTATCTAAGTTTCATTGCAATCGGTTTTTGCGTGAAAAACCTCAACCGCTGGACCATTGTTGGTTTAGAGATAAATGATACTTTGAAAAATGAAATCTATGAGCTACTTTTTAGGTTGGTTTAGGTATATTTTGCTTATCTTGGGGCCAGATGGTGCTGTTTGAATGTCCTTACCTAGCTAATCCATAACAGTTAAGTGCGACCCAGGCGATAGGGAATACAATCTGCAGGAGTGGTAACGTAGCTGCTATGGTTTGTAAGAAGTATATTTCGGTCCAGTGCGTGATCCCGGGCAGGTGGTACACGTGGCGGACGAAACTCGCGACCACGACCATACAGATAACAACGGGGAGCACTATCCCTTCCATTATTTTAACCGTACACTGAAAATAAGATTAAATAATTAAGCGATTAACAAGGCAAATTGATCTGTGACATCGGCTTTTGGGGGCAATCCCTGCACTAAGCGTTTCGCTTTGTAATTTCTTATTTAAACCGGGAATCAATCCTGAATTTAATCTTTTCTCTGAGTGTAAAATTTGAGGGTCTTCAAGTCACGGGTGTGCATCGTCACTTAACATCAGATTTAATAAAAATTCAGTCAGTTCGAAAACAGTCAGATGCGCATGAGATATTTAAAAGCATAAGGGTACGCGCAAACACAAAAGTACTTTCTCGTCCGTGCCCCCTTAGCCCGATAAACAACTACGACCGGTGGGGGACTGAATAAGGTCTGGCAGCAATAACATGGCGGCCTTGTTAGACCAGCAATAAAATATAACTGCTTACGTGGCTTGCGATCGTTTGTAGATTGCTCTACTTACAACCAAGACAACGTAACTCAGGCCAAAGCCTGCCGTTTAGAGCAAAGCAAAGCCGTTCAGAGCGGGAAATTTAAAAGACTCATTGAATATGTCATATAAAAAATGGATGTTACTTTCTTACCAAATATCTCTGTTTCTCAAATACAGTAACAGGCCTTGTTGTTGCTCGTTCGAGCGCCATTTTCAGGTTCCTTATGTACGGTGTTTCGCACATTCTATACGCTTTGTTCTGGTGCGGTGTCCGGACTCGAGCCTTTGTAAAGTTCTCTTTGTACTAAAATATAAGAATACAATAATTACTTCATTATGACCGTGCAGTTCTATGTGTGCGTGGGTATGTAAACATGGTCCAAATGCTACACATTTGCAGACGATCCAAATCGGTCTTGTATCCTATTTTATGAGGCTACACATTTGCAAACGATCCAAATATGTCTTGTGTATTATGTTATGAGGCTACACATTTGCAAACGATCCAAATATGTCTTGTGTATTATGTTACTAGTGGCTACAATTGTGCAAACGATCCAAATTATGTGTTGTATCCTATGTTATTACAGGCTACACATTTGCAAATGATCCAAATATGTCTCGATTCCTATGCTATTAGAGGCTACACATTTGCAAACGATCGAAATATGTCTTGATTCCTTTGCTATTTAAGGCTACACATTTGCAAATGATCCAAATAGGTCTTGTATCCTATGTTATGAGGCTACACATTTGCAAACAATCCAGATAGGTCTTATATCAAATAGTATTACAGGTATTACACATTTGCAAATGATTCAATTAGCTCTTTCATCCTATTTCATTAGAGGCTACACATTTGCAAATGATCCAAAAAGGTCAATTTTGACTCAGATTTTCCCTGGAATCGGGATTTAACAGGGTAAAAGTGCAGAGCACATCTAGTTGATAGTGAGGGTGCAACAAACTTACATGTGTGGTAGGTAAAAACGTTTGTCCATCGAAAAGCTCAGGGTCATCTGGCTGCAGTCCTTTACAATGCCCCGGGACATCTTGGCCTGGTCTTAGTACGATTACATCTCCTTCCACCAGCAACGCCCATGGCAGGTTTACTATTGTTGCTGTTCGAAATACAACTTTAAATAAAAAGGTAGTTGGTAGATTAGGTACTTACTTACTCATATGAAATTTTGGAATAATCTTCTAAAATTTCATAAGTATGGTTCGCTTTTAGAATGTAATCAGAATGTCAATGGAATATTAGAACAAAAACTTACCATCTCTATAGGTCCACTGCAGTATAACACATGGTGAGAATGGAGCACATAAATGAGGGTAGTGTTCTTCCTTCCATTTTGAATTATCAATAGCTTCTTCTAATGTTTCTGCAAATTAAGAATGAATTTAGTAACTCCTACTTCTAATAGCTCAAAGTAAAGTAAATGTTGGCTCTTATGATTCTCTGTACCTAATGAATAAAGGATTTTATTTAAGTTTTATACGAAACTTGATAAATGCTATTATGCCCAATAGGGTCACTAATAGAGCCACTATTCTAAAGAAAGTGCTTAGTAACATTATTTTAGTTCTTACTTCTGGATAGTCATTATTGGCGACCCGATTTATACTTGTTTCTAGTCTGTAGTAATAGGTTTCCCTTAGGGCATGGCTATGCCGAAGAAGCATTGCAAATCGACATAACACAAAGAGATACAAAGCAGTGTGGCACTAGGAAGACGGGGCATGGTGACCTTGTTTTGTGAAATTAACTTCATCGATGTTTCGCAGTGATGCATCTTTCGCATGCAAGTGCGCCTATATTTTCATACATTTGTTTTACATGAATGTAACATCGATGGGTAATGTGCAATGTATCTTCGGCACAGCCATACCCTAAGATAGTAAAATGCTTTGTCCTGAATGACTGATGACGGATCAATGCACAGCGTAAACCGCTTATCCTAGAGACCTTAAACTTGGAGGGTGTGTTCTTTGTATGACGTAGGCATCTTATAGGAAAGGATTTTGTAAAATTAAAACTCTATGCGGACGAAGCCGAGGGCGTAACAGTTATTAATAAAATAATATACTCACTTAAAACTTTCCTAACTCTATGAGGTATTTCATTCCTGTACAAATACTCTTCATTAAAAGCAATTATAAAATTTATAACTAGTATTATAAATAGGAACAAGGCTTCCCACAGTAGAAATGCGTGAGCCTGCACTGACTCTCCAAGAAAATATGTCAGGATAAGGCAGGCTATGTAGATAAAGATTATAGTGTATGCTACTCCAGATAATAGAACTTTCTCTGATGAAAATGATATGACATCTCTGAGGAGGCGGTACCTGTAATTGTAAAATAATAGTTTGTTAGTAAAAAGGTTTATAAGCCCAGGTTAATAAGTGTATAAGCTAAATGTTTTGGCCTTCCTTTCAGGTACAAAAATATAAATTGGTAAATATTAGAGATGGGCCGAATGTGATTTGAACCGAATACGAACTTCGGCCGAATGTTCGGTGAAAATAAAAAGTTCGGCCGAACTTCGGTTATTTTTACTGCACTTTCTTGAGAATGACAGGTCGAATCTTGTTTATGCGTTCAATTGAATTGTTGGTGCGTACACACCGCCCGCCGTCCTCGCAACCCCCGCGTCGCTCATTATTCTGCGGCCGGTCATAAACAAATAAGTCATCATTACGTGCACTATTGTTTGTTTACGCGAACGAAGTTTAGGAAAAGTAAACAATATTTAATATTAGTAGTTGCAAGTGTTGAACATTATGAGTGGAAGGACTTTTAGAAAAATTAAAAGTCCCTATGTAGTGATTTATGGCGATAATTATTTAAATATTTCGATATCAAAATTAAGATATTTTATTTAGAAATTAGAATTTAGATTTATTTGTTAAATAAGTGATAAAAAATAATTAAACGCTTATGATTCTCATTTACTGGTTTTGTTTTATTATGTTACTAGCTGCGCCTCGCGGTTTCACCCGCGTAAGTCCCGATCCCGCAAGGAAATCGGGATAAAAAGTAGCCTATGTGTTATTGTGTTATTCCAGGTCTCCAGTTATCTACATACCAAGGTTCATGGTAATCGGTTTAGCGATTTTTACGTGATTGAGTAACAAACATACATATATACTCACAAACTTTTAGCTTTATAATATTAGTAGGATTTAAAACAGCTAAGTTGTTAATTTTTTTCTGTTTATGATCAAATACCGAATGATCGGCATTTTAGCAGAATTTCGGCCGAATGCCGAAGTTCTGTTTAAACTGCCGAAGTTCGTTTAAACTGAATGTGAAACGAATTTCGGCCCATCCCTAGTGTAAATATCTATGCCTGCTAAGTAGGTAGACTAGCTACTTTGGGGTGCTAGGACCTAACTTAGTAAAGTTGAAAATAACTTGTAAATTAGATAAATAAATTAACCCTTATATTTTAAATTAATACTTAACCCTCTTAGCCTCCAACGGTTATTTACCTGCGCACTCTCTCCCAACTAGAGACGACAACTGTTTGGACCATATTGTTCTAAAAACTCAACTCTCTTCAGTCACCTTGGTCTTGGATTCTACCGTCACTGATCACGCAGCTACCTTGCTCAGTCTGAATATTAAACCCCTACGCAATCTTACTCCAATCGCAATTACAAAAATAGACTATGATGGCCTTGATAGGTCATTTGAAGAACTTGACTTTGCGATTATTTATAATATGCATGACCCTAACCAAGCCATTGACCACCTAATAAATCTAATTACTTCAGCTATTAGGGTAAACTCCAAGATCTCTGTAATACCACGTAGAAAGCGAACATACAAACCTTGGATAACGCAGGGTTTACTCCGATGTATGCGAAACAGGGACGCCATGCACCTCAAACTAAAACTAAATCCTACTAATGACATAATAAAGACCACCTACCATCGATACCGCAATTTTTGCAACAACCTACTTAAAAAAATTAAACGTCAATATGATAGGGATCAATTTATTAAAGCAGGAACCAATATCAAATCGGTTTGGGACACAATTAAAAAAGTAACAAACACCAGTAAGCCTAAACAACATTCAGACGAATTGCTCAACGTTTGTAGTACACCTCTCGAATCTGCAAATGCCGTAAATGAATACTTTGCAACTGTTGGTAAAAAGCTGGCCGATAATATTAAGGTAAATAGTCAACCAACTGACGACGTGTCTTCCGATATTTTTAACACTAATTCATTTGTACTCGTGGATACTGACCCAATGGAAATTATGTCAACTATCTCTTCTCTTAAGAACAATGCAGCGGTTGGATGGGATGCCATATCGTCTAATATTCTCAAAAGATATGCAAAACATTTAGCACTTCCACTCGCGCATACATTCAATAACTGCTTCTCGTTGGGTATAATTCCAGATTCACTTAAGAAAGCCATTGTCCATCCCATTTACAAAACCGGAATAAAAAATGACGTAGGAAACTATAGACCGATTGCTGTTCTTACATCCCTATCGAAAGTGTTGGAAAAACTCCTTAACAAGCGCCTAGTTCACTACCTAGAATCCAACGAACTAATATCCCCAAATCAATATGGCTTCCGCCGTAAAGTATCAACCTCAGACGCTGTCCTTGAGCTCACTACTTATATCGTTGAGAACCTAAATAATAACAAAAAAGTTTTATCAGTGTTTTTAGATCTAGCCAAAGCATTTGATTCTGTCCATATACCTACTCTCCTTAATAAATTAGAAAAACTTGGCATACGAGGTATGCAGTTAAAATTATTTAACAGCTATCTTACTGACAGACAACAGAGAGTAAAGATCAACGAAACACTCAGCGATTACCTACCAGTCACCTATGGAATTCCTCAAGGAAGCATACTGGGTCCAACCTTATTCCTCGTCTACATTAATGATCTGACTAGAACCACTCTCTCCAACGGAAAGATTACATCTTTCGCAGATGACACTGTGATCACTTTTACCGCTAATTCCTGGTCTCAGGCTCAAGCTAATGCTCAAGCTGGACTAAACAAAATAACGTCTTGGTTAACAAAGAACACGCTAACAATTAACGCCACAAAAACAAAGTTTATTATGTTTTCCGTCCGTAATGTCACACAGCCTCGCATTCCACCAACTCTTAAAGTCCATAGCTGTTATAACACTGATCAATGTGCAAATACCTGTACACCCTTAGAGTCAACAGCATCTATTAAATACCTAGGCGTTATTTTAGACCGCAATCTCAACTTTAAACTACATGTAGATTCAATGTCTACTAGGCTTAGAAAACTTATATATATATTTAAAATCCTACGACACGTTGCCACACGTACAATAATTAAAACAACCTATTTTGCACTCTGTCAATCGGTCATAGCATATTGCATTTCTTCCTGGGGTGGAACCTACAAAACTCATATTTTAAACCTCGAAAAAGCCCAACGAGCACTCCTTAAAGTTAGTTATTTTAAGCCACGAATGTACTCAACCTCAAGATTATATGAAGAATGCAAAGTCCTAACCGTACGCCAACTATATATATTACAAATTATCCTTATTGTACATGCAAAAACACCATTAATCACTACGGATAGAAGAAGACACCACGAAGTATGTCGACTACCATCTACTAGGCTAGTTTTCACAAAACACTTCTACTACTTCCTTGGCCCTTACCTATACAATACTATTAATAAACTTACCGCTCTCCACTCCTTACCATATTCACGTTGTAAAACTCTCCTTACCAACTGGCTAATAACCAAATCCTATGACGAAACTGAGGAACTCCTCATAGTTCTCAGCTAACCAGACCGTAAAAACCATGTTCCTAAAATAAACTACACAAATAAATCAACTTCACACTAAAGCTACAACCTACACCTAATTAATTAATCTTCTAGTATACTACCTATTCTAAAAAATAATTCTACTCTCCTTGCAGTTTATTACTAACCAGTATAATTTCTCCATTTTAGCGTTTGTATTATTTTATCCACTATGTCGTCCAAATTAGTACTTATTATTCTTATTATTATTATTTTGTTGTTAAAATTACATTTCCAATGATCACAACCGCACAAATCCCTTATGGAAAAAAGGAATGGGACTGCTACCCTTAACACAGATTAATTGTTAATCTAGCTAGGGTACAGTTGTGACACAAATCTGTGCATTCCTGCCTTACGCACCTTACATGAAAATATGTACATTAATATGTTCTACACTTTTTTGGCATAAATAAAGACCATTAAATAAATAGGCCTACAAAAGATATAAACAACCTGTTTTAATTAAGTTTCACGAATAACCCAGAGATTTTAACAAAATAAATGAATTAGTGTGTAATGGATGAGAGCAATCTATACTGTATGAGTTTCTAATAGAATTAGGTGAGAAATTATTAGGGTTATTTCAGCAAATCTTACCCAGTAGGGTTCTTGGCTAGATGATCTTTGATCACAACATTTATTTCATCACGTAACTTTATTATCGCTTTTTTCGTCGTGTATCCCAGCATCTGTTCAGTAGGTTCTTCCATTATCAAGCGTTTTTACATATTCGTTAATTGAGGAAAGAAGGCATTTGCTAAATTAATTGAAATCTTGTGATACACAAAAATACACCAAGTTCGAGGGATGAGGGAGGGGGCAACTGAGGAGGGCGCAGGGGTAGACGTAGAAACCAGTGCTGCCAGAATATAATGGTCATAAAGGTTAAAGTTTTGGTAAAAACTTTGACGGTAAAAATGAATTTATGAAACACTTTGACGTTCCAAATATTTAAAATAGTAATGAAGTATTTATAAAAACAAACAATCCCTAACATACACGTTGATAAAATAATTGTTAGCACTGATTGCTTTCATTCAATATTAGCAGTTTATCATAGTTGGCTGAAGCACAAGACAGAGGTAAAATTTGTAGAAAACTGTCGTTACACTAAGATATAGCAACATCATTCACACAATAATTTGACACTGACGTAATTAATTCAATATGACATTGACGTTATAATCACAGGAAATAGTGATGTTCCCACTCTATATAATGTTTCAATTCATCGATTCTGTAGATATCTATTCGGTTGGAAAATGACTTTTACGTGTGTACTATTATAAATATTATTCTCATAGCAATTAATCTCAAAGTTCAAGTTTAATTTTTTCATCAAAGCTTAAGATTTTATAATAAGTGTAAGCTCCAACTTAATTTAGTTAAATTTGGAGAATGGGAAAAAATGTACAGAGCTTGGGCCTGGAGGCCTCATGAAACGAGTTATATATCAAATGAAAGGTGGTTTCAAGAGGAACATTTTATTGCAGGACCACTTTTTCAAATTAGTTGTGAGATCGGAGTTATAGGTCATTAATGATAGGTGGTCGATTCACTCTCCGTACACCAGTATTAACGCCTTAATAGAATCAAATGTAGCCATCGTATAGCAATGAGTCATATATCAAATGATAGGTTATTTCAAAAAGAATAATTTAATGTATGATGATTTTTAAAATTATTTTTATTTTTAGTGTTATAGGCCATTTATGCTAAGTAGTAGGTATAGGTGACTGAGGTCTTCTCTTGTGCAATGCAAAAGCTTGATTAGAACCAGATGTTGGTCTCCTCATGAAACGAGGCATATATCAAATGAAAGGTGGTTTCAAGAAAAACATTTTATTTTAAGACCACTTTTTCAAAATAGTTGTGGATTCAGAGTTATAGGTCAATAATGGTAGGTGATTGGTACACTTGCGAGTTTTCTCTGTACACCACTAGGGAGTGTTAAGACCAGAATAGAATCAGATGTAGCCATCGTATAGTAATGAGTCATACACCAAATAATAGTTATAGGGTTATAACCCCTAAAATAGAAATAATATTTAAAAGTCATGATACACTAAATTATTTCTCTTGAAATAAACTATTATTTGATATAATATGACTCATTACTATACGATGGCTACATCTGATTCTATTCTGGTGTTAATACTCCCTAGTGGTGTACGGAGAAAGTTCGCAAGTGTACCGACCACCTACCATAAGGAAAGACCTTAGTCACCGGACTAAGGTATTTCCTTATGCAATGCAGATGCTTGGTTAAAAACAGAATATGTTGCCCTCCTCATGAAACAAGTCATATATAAAATGAAAGGTGGTTTCAAGAAAAACATTTTATTTTAAGACCACTTTTTCAAAATAGTTGTGGATTCAGAGTTATAGGTCAATAATGGTAGGTGATCGGTACACTTGCGAATTTTCTCTGTACACCACTAGGGAGTGTTAAGACCAGAATAGAATCAGATGTAGCCATCGTACAGTAATGAGTCATACACCAAATAATAGTTTATTTCAAGAGGAATAATTCAGTGTATCATGACTTTCAAAAAAAATTTTATTTTTGAGTTATAGGCCGTTATAGGCTAAGTAGTAGTAGGTATAGGTGATTGAGGTTTTCCCTTGTGCAATACAAACGCTTGGTTAGAACCAGATGTTGCACTCCTCATAAAACGAGGCATATATCAAATGAAAGGTGGTTTCAAGAAAAACATTTTATTATATGACCACTTTTTCAAATTAGTTGTGGATTCGAAGTTTTAGGTTAATAATGGTAGGTGGTCGGTACACTTGCGAACTTTCTCCGTACACCACTAGGGAGTATTAACACCAGAATAGAATCAGATGTAGCCATCGTATAGTAATGAGTCATATTATATCAAATAATAGTTTATTTCAAGAGAAATAATTTAGTGTATCATGACTTTTAAAAATTATTTCTATTTTAGGGGTTATAGGTCATTTCTGTTAATTAGTAGATATCGGTGACTAAGGTCTTTCCTTATGCAATGCAGATGCTTGTCTATAAACAGAATATGTTGCCCTCCTCATGAAACAAGTCATATATCAAATGAAAGGTGGTTTTAAGGGAAACATTTTATTGTATGACTACTTTTTCGAAATATTAGTGGTTTCGAAGTAAGAGATCGTTAAATGTACTTAAGTAAGTATTCGGTAGTATCAGAAATTGTTGACAATGTCTGTCGTGATATAGACATCACTATTTAGCATTATTTAGTGACACAACAGGCTGATAAAAAGCATGATGCTTATCGTAACCGAGGTATATGTACCATCACGAGTCACAAATACGCAAGCCATACGCAAGCCATTTTGATGTTGATGGTTTTGCTTTGTCGGATCTTCTTGGACTAGGTATCTTCAAAAAACAAAAGGTACTCTTCATTATTCATACTCCGAAGGTGCCTAACGAGCGTGTTGAAAGTAAAACTTTCAGCCATAGGGAAAAACGCTTTCACTGACAACTTTCATGTCAAATCATAGCTTCGCACGGCTTCTGTATATTGCCAGAGTTTAGTACTTAGTAGGTTTTTTCTCAGTAATCGAATTCAAGTAGATATATATTTAGTTCAAGATATTATTATCTTATTTAACAAAATAAATGTAAAGACGGCCAAAGCGTCGTATGACCATGCTGCGCCGCCGCCAGTGCCCTGTCGCGATGTTGCTGATGTGGCTTTATACGACCGTACGGTCAGTGGTGTTCCTTTATTTAAAAGAAAATGTGTGGCACCCGGGGACTGCCGCGGTAAAGATATTGCATCTTGCGAGCTTCGTACCATATATATACACTTAAACGAACGCTCGGCCGAGCTACATGGTGGGTGGAGTCGGGGGTGTTAGGTTTTATTCTTGATTCGGGTGCTGCGCTCAAAGCCCGCGATAAAAGCTATGCAATAGCTTATGCAGATGCAGCAAATGCATTTTTAATTATTTTAAACGTTTTAGTTAGTAATATCTTTTGTTATTTTATTATGTGTTTGTGTTAAGTTTAATGTGGTTTTTCATTTATTATTGCGTATTTTTTGTAAATAATATTTTCTCGACAAACCGTGTTCTGTTATTTAACGAAATAATTTAAATCTTCAGACTTCGCGTCATTTATTTATTTATTTATTTATTTATTTATAGTCAATTAATACGATTATAAAAACCTTGAATCATGTCATGAATGTCCAACGGGACTCTGAACAGTCTCGTGGTCCAACTATTTAAAAAGTGGAACCACGACCTATAGTTGGAGGCCCAAGTGTGCGGTGGTTCAACGCGGATTGTGAATACAGAATTAATGAAATAGAGGATAATTCCTTTCGACTCCCGCTTAATGGGCACCATGGTTGGACCACCACCCCGCACTTTTATTATTGAGTGGAGGTCGTAAGATTTTTCCTTACGGCCCCTATAAGCGGGAGTCGAAAGGCATAACCCTTGAAAATTATTCCTCTCAATGAAATTGATAACGAAGATTCATAGTTGCATCAGCGTTAGTCTCTATTCAGTGGGAATATCGAGTTAAAAATAATATTTTGTGTTAATCTAGGTCTCCAACAATTTCCATACCGAGTTTCATCACAATCGATTTAGTCGATTAGAAAAATACCTAGTCCCCAAACAGGAAAATCTGTCACGACAACTATTTCTGATGCAACTTAATACTTACTTAAGTACATTTATCGATCTCTAACTACGAAACCACTACTATTTCGAAAATATAGTCTTACAATAAAATGGTTCCCCTTAAAACCACCTTTCATTTTATAAATGACTCGTTTCATGAGGAGGGCAACATCTGCTTCTAACCAAGCATCTGTATTGCACAAGTGAAGACCTCAGTCACCCATACCTACTACTTAGCATACAAAGTGTTTGTTTGTTTGTTTGAACGCTCTGATCTCAGAAACTACTGGTTCGGATAGAAAAAATATATTTTTATGTTGCATAGTCCATTGTTGAATAAGGGTTTAGACTATTTTATATTTCGATATTACGCACGTAGTTACGCGGGTGAAACCGCGGAGCGCTGCTAGTTTGATATATGACTCGTTGCTATATGATGGGTACATCTGGTTCTATTCAGGCGTTAATACTCCCTAGCGGTGTACGGAGAAAACTCGCAAGTGAAACGACCACCTAGCATTAATGACCTATATCTCCGAACCCACAACTATTTTGAAAAAGTGGTCATATAATAAAATGTTTTTCTTGAAACCACCTTTCATTTGATATATGCCTCGTTTCATGAGGAGACCAACATCTGGTTCTAATCAAGCTTTTGCATTGCACAAGAGAAGACCTCAGTCACCTATACCTACTACTTAGCATAAATGGCCTATAACACTAAAAATAAAAATAATTTTAAAAATCATCATACATTAAATTATTCTTTTTGAAATAACCTATCATTTGATATATGACTCATTGCTATACGATGGCTACATTTGATTCTATTAAGGCGTTAATACTCCCTACTGGTGTACGGAGAGTGAATCGATCACCTATCATTAATGACCTATAACTCCGATCTCACAACTAATTTGAAAAAGTGGTCCTACAATAAAATGTTCCTCTTGAAACCACCTTTCATTTGATATATGACTCGTTTCATGAGGCCTCCAGGCCCAGAAAGACCATTCTCCTTTGTAAGCTCCACAAATTAATTTTTCTATACCTGATATATAAGAAGTCGTAGGCCCATTGAATTATATAAAATAGGTAAATATATGCCTTTGTATCCAAAATAGTACACTAACTCTTCTCTCTTTTTCAGTCTGTGTTAATAATATCTGGAAAATAATCACCAATTTCGATACTAAACATCAGTATCGATTCAAACATAATTCATTCTCAATGTACATCACTAAGGATTAAAGTGAAGTTGGCAAATTCTCAGAATTTCTTCAAGTTTTTCTTTCTATTTTATGTAAGTACTTACACTGCAAGCGTAACAAATTCTCTGTTTTAAACAATCTTTCGGATCGGAATAGTATCTCTCGTGTCGCTACAATCAAGTTCTTGAATCGGCAAAAACAGTAGCGCAGATAGATAAATGTGCAGCGCGACCAGCGACCATAATCAGTCAGTGTGTTGTGTGTCATCGTGTCGGGACCAGTGGTGCGCCATTTAGCTCAGTAACAAAAAATAAGGAATGTGTCACCCGACTGGCTCGTTATAGTCGGAATCGGGAGTTTATTTCGTAATGGAGTGATATTTAACTCTTGGATTCAGTTATGGCAAATGTAATTTTTAATAACACTCGGAAAAAGTGCAGTTCGCGGAACATCGCGCAGTTCGGACTATCTGTTTGGTGTATAACAATTCAGTGCGTGATAAGTTTACCATGTATCTCGTCGGGGAGATGTCAAGGGGTCGAAATGCCGCTAGCGTTGTACCCCGAAGGCTCAATCACGGTGCTCTACGGACAGCCCCTAGATCTCTATTGTTCTGATGACAATTACACAGCTGACAACCTTAGTTTTGCCATCTATGGGGAGACAGTTCCATCTGTAAACCTCAATACAACATTTAGATGGCTTCACATCAATCGACCAGAGAAAGGGGTGTATTCTTACTATTGCTGGAATAGAAAAACAAACAAACATTGTACTACTCGAGTGCTTATTGACTCTGCTCCTGAGGAGGTGAAAGATTTCAAATGTACATCTAGAAACCTCGAAATTCTCAACTGTACATGGACTACTCCTCTAGAGATGCATAGTAAAACAGATTATAATTTAACATTTCTAATTAACGGTAATGAAGTGAGTCCGTGTGTTGCAGCGAAATATAAAAATATAAGGTACTGTTCTTGGAATACAAGCAGTCAGCCACGATACAGACAACTGGAAAAATGGTACTATTTTAATCTGAAATTTTGTAATGTATTTGGATGTAGGGAACAAAATTTCACAGTAGATCATTTCTCTGTAGTGAAACCGGATCCTCCTAAGGACTTGAAGGTATTGAGTAATGATACTCACAGTGTTTATTTACAGTGGAATATCCCCAATAATATGGTTGATCTCTTACCTAATGGAGTTGTACATAGAATTGAGTACCAGATTGCAAAAATTGATAATACTTCATACTTTCGTCAAGTGAATTCCACCCTGCAATACCCACACAAAAATAGAACATATAGGTACCTGTTGGAAAATCTACCATATGCACACATGCAGTATGAGGTTAGAATATACATAAAACCCTTAGAAGCTACAAATGATGATTATTGGTCTGATTTCACCTACTTAGTTTTTTACACAGCAAGTGAAAGGCCACCGAGGCCTCCGGACACTATTGCAGGAGCTTTTGATCAAGCATCATATGAAACAAAGAGAGTCATTTACGTGTATTGGAGACAACTCGAAGAATATGAGGAGTCTGGTGCTAATTTCACCTACAAAGTCGTGGCATATCAAGGTACTAGAAATCCTAAAACTTTGCTTGCCGATAACAAAAAGAGTTTGAGCTATGTAATACTGAATGAAGCTTCTCTCGGCCCTATCAACGTAAACATTTGGTCATACAATGATAATGGATCTTCGCTAAACAACAGCCATCTATACATTCCTTCTAAGAGAGATACTGAAGCTTTAAGTGTACCATCTTTTACAAAACTAGCATATGAAAATGGCACTTATAAGTTGTCTTGGGTTGGCTTTGATAATATAGACAACTACACATTATTCTGGTGCCAACACAATACTACAAAAATATGTGCAGGACGAATGAGTTTTGCTGTGTTGGATTCTAAGAAAAACAGCCATGTAATTGATCTACCAAAAGATAACAGATATCAGTTTGCCATATCTGCCAACAACGGTACCAAAACAAGTGGCATGGTTTGGGCTACTTGTGATATCTCTAAAGACGGGATACCTATGTATGGCTTCCCTGTTAAACTTGAACATGAAATTCCTGGAAAATCATATGTCAAAATTAAATGGACAATGGCCTGTACTCTGCAAGAAGGCATCATTACTGGCTACAACATCACATACTGTCCAGTTTTGAATACCAGTAATAAGTGTGACACCACATTCGGAAATAAATCTTATGTCTATATTTCTGACCCAAAACAAATGGAAATTAATATAACTGATTTGAAGCCTTATAGAACTTATCAATTTACCTTGGCATTGAATACCACATACGGTCTGAAGACAATAGAGAATGCTTCCACTGGAGTGACAACTACCGAGGATACACCAACAAGTCCAAGAAATGTAACCATATCTGAAGTTTTAAATGATTCCCTTGTAATATCATGGGATCCACCTATTCATAAAAATGGAATTATTGGAAAATATGTAATTTTCAACTATTCAGATGAATTCTACATTGACAAGGTTGACAAGGATGACAAGGATCTTCAGAGAAGAAGTGTAAAACTTGTTGGTCTTCAAGGATTCTTCAACTACACATGGTCAGTAGTAGCTTGCAACACAGCCATCAGAAGCTGTTCCAAAAATAGCCCAGTGAATGGCATTTTCGTAAGAACTAGAATTGGTCCTCCGAGTAAGTTGGAAGCACCTAGTATCATTAATAGTCCAGATCTCATTAAATGGGAAAAACCTACAAAGCCAGGTGGTACTGTCGATTTGTATCAAATAAAAAGGACAAAAGATAATCAAGAACCTGAGATATTCAATACCACTAATTTGTCTTATTCTCTTGTTCATTGTGAAGGCAGTGTTGCTGTTGAAAAGTACCAAGTTAGAGCAATTAATTTCGATGAAGAACCTAACCATGGTGTACTGGCTGACAGACTCGAAGTGGCTTTGCCATTGAGAAAAAACAAAGATGTTTTGGAATTCCCTGGTGAATGGAGTGAGCCCGGTACAGTTGCCTGCAGAAGTAGAGATGGTCTTACAATGACATTTATTTTGATGGCGATGTTTGCTGTCGTGACAATCATGTATGGATCAATAAAATTTTACAAAAAATACAGAACAATGAAAGACGTAGTGCCCGTCTTGCCAAACGGCTTAGGAATCCCTGAAAAAGACATTTCAAAGTATGCTTTTGGTGGGTGGAATCCTTCAAACAATGACGAAAAACCACCGTCAGATGAAATGTTGTTGCTACCGAACAGCCGAACGACAGTTTCGTCTACAGATAACAAACAGAAAGATGAAACAAATTGCGGATCTAGTGATCGAACTGATAGCACTGTATTATCGGAAACATCAAGAGGTCCAGTCGATAGACAAACTTCTACGTCAGATGACGGCTCATCTGATTCCTCTTTGCATATTGAAGTTGAAACAATCAGACAAGATAGCAGAAATGCTCTACATGATGAAGAATCTTCAAACTCGGAGGCGGAAATTTCACGTGAAAATTCGCCCTACTTTAGTAACAAAGACTTTAAAAAGAACCCAACTAGTGGCTATGTACAGCAACCTGTAGTCAATCCTAACACTGGATATGTGCAATCAGCTCCGGCGGCCGTCGTGAGCGCTCCTCCAATAGCTCAGGCTCAGCCGACAAGTTCTAGTTACGTAATGGCGGCACTATCACCACCAATATTTACAACAGGCGTCGCACCACCGACAGTGCCGAGCCATCCACCTCCTTCATCGGGATACGTGCGGCCGGAAGACGCTCAAGCGAGATCGATGCTGAACTTCCCTAATCCTAAGTCAACGCCGACCAAAATATTCGGGCCGGAAAGCTTGCCGATAATGCCAACCTTGCCACCGCCATCTAAACACGGCGCCGACAGTAGCTACATCCAGCTACAATCATTGGATTCGTTGCCTAGTCATAAGCCTCTAAGAAACAGTGTGCCATTGAAGACTCCCGCGTCGAGCGGGTACGTAGCCCCGGGAGACGCGGTGATCAACAAACACTTGAACAATATGCTCTCCGCCGGGCAGCTGATGGAAGAGCCGGCGATATTAGACCCTACTATGTCACCTGACGCGTACTGCCGCTTCTCGTGGAGCACAGATCCCGCCAATGACAATTTACATTCGTTGCTCGCCGAATCACCTACGATAAAAACCTCGAAGAATTAAATCTGTTATTTATAAGTTAAATTGTGCTGAAAGACTGTGACTGATTATAAATATAATGAACTTTATAAAACACTACGATATAATGGACATAATATTATTTTACACAAGAACTTGGGTGTTGTCTAGTGATAATTCTTGTGCCTTATTAATTTATTTTAGGTGATTTAAAAGAAGCTAAGTAGGTAAGACATAAACAATCACTTCAAAGTAATTAAAGAACGCAATTTGAATCAATTAGTAATGGAGCTCATCAAGCAAATCTTTAAAGCAAATGAAACATTTCATAATGCGTTAATTAATTAATACATTTTGCTGCACGCTATCAGTTCGAATAAACAGTGTATTTCTTTACAGAAACTACATATAAGCTGTTAACTATGGAAGGTATTTATAAAGTCAATTTAATACCGAGCGATCTGAGTACCGAGGAAACTATTCTTCAAATAGCAGATACTATAGACAATTTGAATGGTGTAGTAGAGGATGTCTTTACTCGAATCATGTCCAGAGTTAAGCAGAACACGGACAAGACAAAAAAGCTGGGCGAACGAATCGAAGTTTGCCGCTCTAAGGTGGACACATTGACAGGTGTCCAGAAAGCGATTAAAGTATTTTCCAGCGCTAAATATCCAGCGTCTATAACGCAAGAACATTACCGGTCAGTGTTTGATTTGGATGGATATAAACATGAACCTAGACCCATTACTCTGAGTGGAAAGTCTCAGGGGCTGTCCAATGACAAAGCTTTACAGGTAAAACAATAATTATAATAATACATTTCGACTTCACGTGCCTTTAACTAAAATTGTAAATTATTGCAAGGAAAGTTGTTAAATGTTATGTACCATTTATCATTTCATTTACTTTTGGTTTTCGGCTCCTTTAAATGCTAAAACTCACTTTTAACGTACCTATCAATCTACAACTGGATCAAACAATAGCAAATATCTATTAACCTATACCTAACTACCTCATAGCTTATTTAAAAGTTTCGTTCGTTTCAATATCCAATGTATTTCAGGAGAAATTACATTTCTATCACGTGAAAGTAGCAGATCCTGGCAACAGATCTAGACCAGACTACAACTTGGAACAAATGATAGATCGTATTGAATCCGTTGGTGAACTGCTAATATTCAACACAGACGAAAGTCCTTACTTAGGGACGGTTACGAAAGTGCCAGCTTACATACCCACTCAGCACTCGAAGGTTGCTATCGAAAGCCTCTTGGAAGACGCTCCATCGTCTATTATGAAGAGGGATGTCCTGAAGCGTGAACCCGACGAGTATATGTACGCACCCGGCATCGGAATGGTAAGAAAGATTCTACTAATATTATAATAGTAAAAGTTTTTGTATTTGTTTGTCATAAAATTATGATAACACACAGGAGACTATTTATAACCGCGAGGTGCAGCTAGTAACTAATATGTTACGCAGTGGCGTAGTGTGGGTCACTGTCGTCATAATTTGCCGCGCTTTTAACGTTATAAAAATAATAATGTTAGTAATTTTTGACTTTTGACTTCTTAAATATAATAATGTTGGTATTGGTGAGAAAAAACGCAACGATATGAAAGATATGCGACGGGGTAAGAGTTAACTTCTTGAAAATGAATTGTCTGACTGACCGCCAGTGACCGCACAAAAGATTTTTTACGCTACTGATTTTACGTCCAATCTTGTAAATTGATTAGAAGTTCCTTACTAATCTATACTTTATATTATAAAGCTGAAGAGTTTGTTTGTTGGTTTGTTTGTTTGAACGCGCTAATCTCAGGAACTACTGGTTCGAATTGAAAAATTATTTTTGTGTTGGATAGTCCATTTATCGAGGAAGGCTATAGGCTACTTTTTATCCTGATATTCCCACGGGATCGGGAGTTACGCGGGTGAAACTGCGGAGCGCTGCTAGTCGCAATATAATCTGATACCTTATTACTTATTCCGTTCTTCTAGTCATAAACTAATAGTTTAGCAGCTGTCAAGTTTTAGATACGAGTAGTAAAAGATAGATAGATAGATAAACACTAAAAAAACGATAAAAGTAAATATATCAAACAGGTACCGGAGCTAGAAATGCCTCTTGACCTACCCAACCTGGCGAACATAGCCGGCGACCTGCAATTCTCTATGACCGGCGACGGTTCCATCGCGCCGTCAGTGGTCACTTCGCCGGTATCGGTGCAAGTACCGGAAGAAATACTACCGGAAATACCGGAATTGCACACTTTACCGGAACTACCGAGTTTGCCGGAGTTACCGAAAGCAGAAGTTACTAAAGAGGCAGTTAGAGTGGATATGCCCGATGCTCCTCCAGTGTTGACAACTGTGGAAGTGCCGTCGCCGAGTCTACCTCCTCCTCCACCGCCGCCTCCGCCTCCGCCTCCGATGGCGCCGGCGCCACCTACACCTATCCAAGGGTAAGTCGCTTTAATATCACTTTTTAAACAGCAATAGAATTACTAGACCACTATAATTAGTGTTTGTTTAGAATCACTATCATTGCACTACATTGTATAAAACAAAGTCACTTCTAGCTGTCTGTCCCTATGTTTTTTTAATAGATAGAGTGATTCAAGAGGAAGATTTATATGTATATTACATACATAATATAGCCGTGCGAAGCTGAGGCGGGTCGGTAGTCGATACTAATATTATAAAGAGAAAAGATTTTTTGTTTGTTTGTAACGAATATGCTCCGAAACTACTGGACCGATTTTGATGAAACTAGGTATAAGGATTCATTGGGAATAACATAGGCTACTTTTATCCCGATATTCACACGGGATCGGGTTTTACGCGGGTGAAACCGCGGAGCGCTGTATATTATAAATGCAAAAGTTAGACCTATTTGGATATTATGGTGCCATTGTTTAAAGTATTTTTTTAAATATTTTTAACTAGGTGCGTGGGAATATCGGGATCAAAAGTAGCATATGTGTTAATCTAGGTCTCCAGCAATCCAGATACCGAGTTACATCGCAATTGGTCTAGCAGTTTTTGCGTGAAGGAGTAACAAACATACACACACACAAACTTTCACATTTATAATATTAGTAGGATTGAAGTAGCTTCTTTAGGCAACCTTTAACCTTTATTACGTTATCCGCTTCTTTTTGCCGTTGTTGATGCGCAAAGTTCCAATTAAAATAAACAAAATCTACGCGTCTGATAAGATTAGTAATATTTTTTATCGTAATTTAAGCTTAGTCATAGTTCATTCCGAAAACAGTCGAATGTACCTACTTATGTTTTTGTTTACGTCCCGTTTAATGTAAATATTGATTTTTCATTAATATCGAATTTGTATTTTATCTCCGAAGATATTTAAATTGCAATAAAGATAACATCTGATTTTTTTTAATCTTTATAATAAAATCGGCCAAGTGCGAGACGTCCTCGCGCACGAAGGGTTCCGTACGAAAACGTCTTACGAATAAAAAAACGACTTAAAGATTTTTTGTTTTTAGTATTTTTTATTATAGCGGTAACAGAAATACATCATCTGTGAAAAATTCAACAGTCTAGCTATCACGGTTCATGAGATACAGCCTGGTGACAGACGGACGGACGGACGGTAAAGTCTTAGTAGTAGGGTCCCGTTTTTACCCTTCGAGTACGGAACCCTATTTATTATATTATTTATTTATTTATAGTCAATGAATACGATTATAAAAACCAATACTGCAATGTATGTATTGAACCCGGGTTGTATAGACCCCTCGCTACTGCTACCTACTGACATTTGAATCAGGATCAAAGTTTTGGGAACGAACCGTTCAGATGCTCATTCTATAAAACATTAATATTAAATATCTTTACCTATCTATCTATCATCGCAACTATCAATCAAAATGAAAGTGTGGTGATGATCCCTTAATCTTTCTCACCATATGTTTCCATTTTTTTCGTCGTGACACGAAGGTTCATCATAGCTTAGCGGTCATATTTCATTATTACCTGATTTTTTGTGTCAAACCCTTCGCCATATGTGGTACAGATTTTATAGCATGAGGCTTGATGGGACCGAGCAAATATTGGCCTTTTGCAAAGTCCGTTGTGTAGCAAGCAAGATCCATTGGCTAAATATTCACGAGCTCTAGAAATCCCTTATTAGTCCTACCTTAGGACTCAAGTTGAGTGACAAACTATTTACGAGCTATATTTTATCTCTTTTTGATAATAAATTTGCAAGAAATCCCTTATTAGTTCTACCTTAGGACTCAAGTTGAGTGACAAACTATTTACGAGTTATATTTTATCTCTTTTTGATAATAAATTTGCAAGAAATCCCTTATTAGTCCTACCTTAGGACTCAAGTTGAGTGACAAACTATTTACGAGTTATATTTTATCTCTTTTTGATAATAAATTTGCAAGAAATCCCTTATTAGTCGTACCTTAGGACTCAAGTTGAGTGACAAACTATTCACGAGCTATATTTTACCCTTGTTTAGTAATAAATTTGCAAGAAATCCCTTATTAGTTCTACATTAGGACTCAAGTTCACGAGTTATATTTTATTCCCATTTTTGAGAATAAGTGCAAAAACACCCTAATAGTCTAAGCTTAGGTTAGGACTCAAGCTGAGTGACTAAATATTTACCCGCTATATTTTATCCCCCTGTTTGAGAATAAAGCAAAAAAATCCCTTGTTAGTCCCAGCTTAGGACTCAAGCTGTGCAAAATTCTAACCCTCCTTTTATAATCGCTTATTAAGCCTTCGACAGAATATGCTTTGCGTCACTTACACATCTGTTAATAATAATTGAGTGAAAGTGATATTATTATTAATTATTATTAAGAGCCTGTAGTGTCCCACTGCAGGGCAAAGGCCTCTCTACTCCCCTTCCACTGATCGCGATCTTGTGCGACGGATTGCCAATCTGTCATAAATTTGTCCATATCGTCTTGCCACCTACGACGGGGTCTGCCGGGTAATCTTTTTCCGTTGGTGGGTGTCCAAAAAGTTGTTGATTTGGCCCAAAGTTCTTCCGGCATACGGCAGATATGGCCGGCCCAATTCCACTTCAGTGTGGCAGCTTTTTGGGTGACATCGACTACTTGGGTTTTGGAACGTATTTCGGTATTCCGAATTCGGTCAGTAAGTCTGACCCCGAGAATACTTCGTTCCATCGCCCTTTGGCATACCCCAAGTCCAGACCTTTGACGACCAGTCAAAGACCAAGTTTGGGCGCCGTACGTAAGGATGGGCAGAATGCACACGTCCACGAGCTTTCGTTTAAGGGATAGTGGTAATTTGCCCTTCAGGAGTTCTTTCATGGACCAGTAGCTCTTCCAGGCGTTCTCGGTGCGTCTAGCAACTTCTTTTTCTTGTCTCGCCTGGAAGGAAACTAACTGGCCCAAATATATGTACTCATGAACGTATTCAATCCGCCCACTTCCCACGGTAATCGCGCGTTTGACGCTGTTGGTCATCACTTTAGTCTTTGACATGTTCATCGTCAGTCCGACCTCGAGGCTTGCCCTGCTCAGATCTTCGAGCATTTGAGACAGTTCTTGTGCTGTGTTAGAGAAGAGAACTATATCGTCGGCAAAACGCAAATTTGTTAATTTGCGCTCGCCGACCGCGATACCCTTCTCTGTCCAATCGGCTGCCACACTCCTGAAAATTTCCTCTAATAATGAGGTAAACAGTTTTGGGGATAATGGGTCTCCCTGTTTTACCCCTTTCTGTATGTCAAAGGTGGGACCCCTGGCATGGGTTTTGATGGCTGCGGTGCTATTTCTGTAAATGTTTTCAAGAAGTTGGATATAGGTGTTGTCTACTTCTTGGTTGCGGAGGGCGTCAAATATTGCTGAGTGTTTTACACTGTCGAATGCTTTGGTGAAATCTATGAAAGCCAGGTATAAAGGTATGTTGAATTCGTTGTGTTTTTCAACGATTTGGTTGATAGATTGGAGATGGTCTGTAGTGGAGAGTCCTCTGCGGAAAATGGTCTGTAGTGGAGAGTCCTCTGTGAAAGTGATAAAACATATTTTAATATCATCAAGTTTATGATGACTTTATATCCATGGATTTTTTACTATTTACCTGGGTGATAACAATCAGATGCTTTAACCTTTTAAATGCATTAGTACCAAGGCACTCATGTGACCAAGGCGCGTCTCTTCCTCTCTATACTTACAAAAACTTAAGACGGACTATGGGATTTCATGTAATTAGTTTTCATTAAGTAATTAATTATGGATGTTCTAAACAGGACGGTCCATACTTGGTACCTTAATAAATGTATAATTAATCAATTGGAGTACAATCGATTATAAAAAAATAAATCGACATAGTGCGAGTCGGACCCGCACACGAAGGGTTCTGTACGATTATATTCTGTTTCTAGTATTTGTTGTTATAGCGGCAACATAAATACACCAGCTGTGAAAATTTCAACAATCTAGCTATCACGGTTCATGAGATACAGCCTGATGACAGATAGACAGTCGGACAGTGGAGTCTTAGTAAAACTTAAAAGGAACCCGTTTTACCCTTTGGGTATGAAACCCTAAAAACAAGTCGTAGATCTTGTACCTATCCGATGCTATAAGTAGAACTTCATGGACTAATTAAACGTTGACGTCGCTATTTATCATTCAATGATATTTTTGAAAAACAAGAGTATTTAATTAAATCCAATCACGCTATTCACGCTATTATGATTTGTCGCGCAATTCCACTCATTATAGTCGGTGTTTAGTAAGTAAACATGTTCTTAGAAAGTTCATAATCATTTGATTACATTTTCTATGAAAAAAAAAAAGTTATTTTTTTAAATTCGACGATTTTTGTTATAAACATTGTGAGTCGTAAATTGGCCTCTTAACACTCCCAACGAAACCTTATACTGAATCCCATGAATGGTAATCGTCTCTACAAAATAATGTTGTATTATTCAATGTTTCCGAGAAAAATGTAAATTTTTGTTTTCCACTCGTTCTTACATCGGGATCAGAGTTATGGGTCACTTGACCCCTGGGTTTATCCTTCGATGGAATATTAAATAGTTAACGTTCGACAATAAAAAAGCTAACTGTGACATAAACTGTTGTTCCTTTAAAATACTGGCCAACCATATTAACTAGATCTCTTTTAAAAAAGACTAGTCGTTTTTATTTATTCTTATCATGCAGCGAGAGCGTGTCTTCAGATCGCCATAAAGCCTCTAATTTTACTTGATACATCTGATATGCTATCGTGTCACTTATTCCCATCGATTTATTTAACTTTTTCGTTTCATAACACAGGATGCGGGTTCGATTCCCGCCTCAGACAAGTATTTATGCTTAGATATTTGTCTGGGATCTGGTTGTTTCTATGTATTATAATTATTTACAAAAGGAAAAGTATATTAGTAGTATATACGTTGCACCCATAACACAAGTCCAGTTACTTAGCTTGAGGCTAGATGGCGATGTGTGGAATGTCCTGCAATATATATAACTTATCAGTCGCAATGTGTATCACAAAATAATTAACAATCAACAATAATTATCATGCTCAAAATAGCCTCAAAGTCAGCTGTTGGTATTTTTTGTAATCAAAATGCAATCGGAATGACATTGCAATATAATTTGAACAATTTTATTTACGAGTACTGGTCTTCAGATCGCGTAATTAGCTTCTTTTTTTTCTATTAATTATGACTTCACACGGTGCATTTAGCCATTGTCAAGTTATATTTCGCATCAAATTATGACCAGATTTTTCATAAATCGGGCCTAAAGTGTTTCAAAACAGTCAAAGTCGTCATAGTCCGTCAAGTCAGGGACTATAGTAAAGCGGTGGCAAGTTTACCATAACCTTAATAGGAGATTTGGAGGCAACGAGAAAACTTCATGTTTGACACTGATTTTTACTTTCACTACACTTGTGCACTTTCACAGAACTAAATTGGATAACATTCCACCAGAATTATACAATTCAACTAAGGTTACAACTAAGTTTCATGAAAATAAAACTGCAGCACGACATGTTGTTAACTCGTTCCCGCCAAAACTCCCCTTAATTAGCTTAATAATCGCAGAATTTGCCGCTTTAATGCATAAACATAAAATCTTAATTGTTATCATCTCAAAGCGTAAACTACGCATATTTGGCTATGGGATAGAAACTAGTTGATTAACGAGTATCAATCCATTTGCAGTACCCTGAGATATCTTTTTTATGTGTCAATGAGACCTCCGAGTTGTACATATCTACGCACAAGATGGCAGTTATATTGCATTTTTATATTATTTGTATACGAAACTTGTATTTAATCACCAATGCATGCAATTATTATACGCAAATGATTGAACGCCTACTACATATTTCCAAGTATCACACTTTGTTTCTCAATATTTTGTAAGCATTCAAGTTTTTGTCTATCTTATTATTTTTTCTCCGGATAAGGAAAAATAATTTAGAGTAAAAAATATAATAAACTCTTCCTTTTTTTTAAATCGGCTAAAAATAAGTTGAAACGACATTGGACGCAGAAGGCATACCTACGACCGATCGATCTGAAAGTCTTTGGGACATAAAGATGCTAATAAATATATGTGCTAGATGCTCCCTGCGACTCGCGTAAGTCCCGATCCTGTGGGAATATTGGGATAAAAAATAGTCTATGTGTTGATCCAGGTCTTCAGCTACTTACAAATCGAGTTTCATTGCAATCGGTCCAGTAGGATTGCGTGAGTAACAAACATCCATACATCTATCCCTACGAGTAAAATATTAGAAGGATTGTATGGAAAATAAACTATTTGTATTTATGAAAACTTAGAACAAATCTGGGTGAAAGAACCTTGAAACTAAATAGGTACATTGTTTTCAAAATTGAAACTTGTTTATTGGCTGTGAAGTGAGTAGTGCCGAATGAAGGCTTCGCGTTCAAGAATAGGGATGTATTTACAAACGTTCCGTTTCTCCGTAACGTGTTAATAAGTAGAAACAGTGGTTTTGAAAACAAAGCGCGTGCCCGTGTTCCTAAGAACAACACTATTGTACAAATAATGGATATCTCACTGAATCCACAGTGTAAGATTTACATAAAGTAAGCATAATATTTGTGTATTTTCACGCACTTTTATAGATAGATAGATATATCTTTATTTGGCTAACAACGAAACTAAAACTTAGACACAACTTATTTTTGGTATGACTAAAAATAACAGACTTAATTAAATACTAAAAGCTATGTTATTTATAACACAGTAACAGAAAAAAATTATTCAATTCGAACCTGTAGTTCCTGATGATTAGCGCGTTCAAACAAATAAACTCTTCAGCTTTATATAAGGTGCAAGGGTACCGGCGCTGTCTCCATACAAACGTAGTCGACTGTTTCCTCCCTGGATAATGACACTAGCCCAAATATTTTTGTGCCATAAAACCTATAACTGCCATAACTACGCCCCTAGGTTTTGGTTTTTTTTAATTACCTATCATAGAAATTAAGATTAAAAAAAACAAAAAAAAAAGAAAACATAGGGCATGGTCATGGCAGTTATAAGTTTTATGCAACAAAAATATTTGCTCTAGTGTCATTATCCAGGGGGAAAACAGTCGACTACGTTTGTATGGAGAGAGCCCCCGGTACCCTTTCCTCTTAATATCCTCTATACATTGCCATGGAAAGATGTCTGCGCCACTAAAAAAACAATGGCTGACTATTGACTGTGCCAAAATGTTACAGACCCTTTGCTATTAATACGTTAGATCAAATACTTTTCAATATGCTAATAAAAGTGCGTGAAAGTACACCAGTTTTTTTCCGCGCAGCTAACAAAAATAATGATTGAATATCAGCGCATCGCGGTTTCACTCGCGTAGCTCCCGATACCGTAGGAATATCGAGATAAAAAGTGTATGTATCCTTATACCAAGTTTCAATAAAATCGACCCAGAAGGGTCGGAGCATAGGCTCCGACCCTTCTGGGTCGTTTGAAACGAATAGTCGTTTCAAACATAAAATCAAATTAAAAAATCTTTCCTTTTTATAATATTTGTGTAGATAGTTTACTATACCAAAATGTTACAACTCCTTTACAATACTATAATCGCAATAAAAGGGTAAATTCTCAGAAATTGATATGCTTCTATTGATAAATTCATAAAAGCTTATTCGCAATCCTGTTGATTGATTAGGCGTGAAGGATATAAATGTCGAACAAACTTGTCCCCTTCATTTTAAACAAATCGTTCATACAGTAAGTATTATAGTACACACACACACACCATGTTTCATTTATAAGTTTTTAGTTCTACATCATTTATATTCTGTTGAAACATTTATGAGGCTCCGCTGAAGTTCATTCTGTTCCTTACTCCTCAGTAAAGATGCCTTCTTCATTCTAAGAAACGCAAACAGTTCTTAGAAATATCGTCAAAATATTTTTCAGTGTCGTATTTAACAATTCGTCTTACAAAAAGAAAGCATCGCCTTGCCATATTAGATAGATTTATGAACTGGATGAATAATGAGTTTTAGTCGGGAGTGGTCGGGATCTCGAGTAGTTTTTCATGGGATCTGCTTAATTATAAAATCTCGAGATATATGGGCATGAATTGCTTGGAGTTTTTACATAACTGGATGCATTGCATTCCCATACTGATATAACTTGTGTGGAGAGCTTACTGGATACCGCCATGACTTAAATCGTTTGTAAATAGATTGATTTATTTGTTTTGGATCGTTGGGCTCATTACTGGAAGCAAATACAATATTAAGATATTAAACTATACCATAGTTAATTTTACTACCGAAGATGCTTGAACGGCTTTGTAACATTAAGCTCCACTAAATAAAAATAAACAAACTAACAAATAATTTGAGTAGTTAATACAATTTTTCAGTAAAATAAATTCGATCTGAAAATAATTTATTACCTTCATAGTAACTATTTACCTACTTGAGTCTTTCGCGTATTGTTAATATTTACAAAGTTTGAATACAAATCGTATGAGTTTAAAATGTTTAGGATCAAAAAGTACAAATATAGAACCCATTTCTGTTTTTCTTTGATTGCGATTTCGATTACACGTATTTGGGTATAGACATTATATTCTGTAAAATGTAATTACTGTAATCGGTTTATCTGTGTGTGCAAGATTATCCGTTAACACCTCCCAAATTTAACACCCGTTTGCACTGACACTTTAAACTGAAGAGAATAATTCAATCTGGCACTTGAACAATAAACCAGTTAAAAGAACTGTCACTAACTCGATGTGATTGTATCAATTGGAAACCAACCTGTGTCAACGGCCTAGAAGCTAATTTTCTCTGACGCGAACTGAATACGATCGTTGAATTCCATTAGTATAACGATACGACCAATGATTCTGATATAATTTCATTGAAAAGGGGAAGGGGACTGCGCACTTTGGTACAGAATTACAGATCAAAGGATCTGGGTGATTGATCCTTCTTAGAATACGAAATACGCTATGGCGATAAAGTATATTAGAATAAGTACCGGGAAGATGGGAGTACTTATGAAAGTTAATATCTTTGATGCAACAAATTGAGGAAAACTGTCGCTGTATAATTTAACAGTTTTGTTTGTAATCAATACAATGTTTTCTAATCAATATTACACCTTAAAAAACTAATTTGAAACATATTGCGGTAAATTCATCAAAAGCCGAACGTTTTATTAATTGTAATCGAAATTACGTAATGATAATAAAACAACCATTAGATTCTTTGGTATTATTGTTTCTCGGTATTGTTAGTTGTTTTTAAGAAACACTTGTTTTATTAAAGATTAGTAGGTAAGTACTTCTAAATGCGCAGTAATGTTGTAAAAGTTTAAACATGTTTATTTACATTTCATACGGACTTCAAAGCCATAAACTATAAAAAACAAAGGACCAAATACGTAGCCTTGAGGAACCACCAATTTAATAAACATGTACATGTTCGCGGGCTTATTTTCCGTAATAGATAGATAGATAAACTCTATATTGTACTATATCAAAACTAAATTCTAACATAAATTCCTGCAAAAAAATATAAAAAAAACAATGGACTGCCTTAAAATCTCTTCCAGGCAACCTTTGGATGGACAAGAATTAAAGAAGGCTATGGATATTTCAAAATTTTGAATGGCCGTCCACCTAACCCTTCAAATGCAGTCAAAGGCAGACTGAGGTCGGCCAATCGACCTTATTTCTAGGTATTATAATCGTCACTGGGATTAGTCAACGATTTACAAAAATTGATACAAAAAGTGCACCTCAGAGCTTCAGAAGAACGAGCAAATATTTTTCTGTTTGATCTTCCATAGTGGTGAAGCGATACGCTCCCATCTAAGTAGATTTTAGACTTTAATGTTTAGGTAAACTTTTCACGCCTTGTTATTTTTTAATAGCAAATTTTCTGGCTATTCCGCTATCATATAGACACATAGATATAATTGTTTCTGCTTGATGTCTGTAACATTTCAAATAAGCGCGGGTTGCATTGAGCTTCGCGCCGATAGGCTACATTGGTCATTGAAGGTCCAATGAAGGCGGCTTGTGTGACCGTCGGCTCGCAGCGGATTGGTCGCCGCCGCAGCCATATTCTTCTTCCTTCGCTTCCTTTGAAAATCTCTGTGAGCACGCGCTCCAGTTTTTTCCTAGACTTTTCGCTGGTTTTTATGTGAAATATCGTACTGATTTGACTATAAACGCACCCTGGGTTGCCAAGCAGTGATACACAGTGTTATTGTGACTGTTGTGAAGTATCAAAGACGTCGTCAGCATCTTCAAGCAAGGATCCCTTCGGCGGGCTCGATTGTCCAGTTGGTCAGAGGTACGTTGGCTTTTGTATACCTGTTGCTCTGTATGAATTTGTTGTCAGACATCAAGCAATTCCCAGATTCTAGTTACGAATTTCATATACATAAATAAACTATTTTTTCAATAATCTTCCCGCTCCGCGACATACACTTACCCTCCATGGTAACGCTACTGGAGAGACTATTTACACGTCAATCCATAAGATGGTCCTTCTAAGCCTGATAAAAAATCAGCATCATAGATTTCGCGTAATTATTGGTGAAATTCTAACCTTAAAACGCATATTTTCGCTCCAAGATTCGCGTAATAGTTGGTGAATTCTTGTACTCTTATCCTACGCTAACTCAGATTTACGTAACTATAATTGGTAAATTCTGTAACCCCCGCTCGAGATCTATGTATTTATTGATAGATTCTCTGTCGTACTATGAGATTTACATTAATTAAAGTAAAAACTTCCACTTTAATAACTAAATAATTAACTTCAACGCACCTTGTCTTGTAAGATAAAACTACCTACATTTACGCTGATTGTAATATTACTTATTGCATTTTGCAATCATGGCGCACGAGAATGATTTGTCATTATTAAATACAAAGAAAGATTTAATATTTGAACGCGTGGATAGATTGTTCAATGTATCTAAGAACATTGTTTCGTTCGATGCATCTTCGCGAACGAACGAGAACTTTCTGGCTGAATCAGAAACGATAGACGAATTACGCGAGAAATTCGAAAGTATTGTTGACAAGATTAATAGGGTTCAATTGTTAATAAAACCTGACAGCACGCCACAATACGCTTGTCTAGATGCATTTGAGGATTTGTATTCACGTATAAAACGCACGCGAAATAGATTGATAGCTTCTTCGAACATTCCGAAGCCTCGTTCAGATGAGTCGAGTAACTTGAACAAGAACTTAGTGAACTTAGAACCATTAAGAATTCCTAGTTTTAATGGACGCCCCGAAAACTGGAATATATTTTACCAGTCATTTAAGGCCAATATTCACGAAAATAAACAGCTGACTGACTCGCAGCGTATGCAGTATTTAATTTCCAAGTTAACTGATGACGCATTAAAGTTCACAGCTGGCATTATTCCATCTGGGGAAACTTATTCATTGCTATGGGATAGTTTAGTTAAGAAATATCAAGACACGCGCGCATTAGCCACATTTTACTTGAATAATATACTTGACTTGAAAGCTAGCTCGCACAACGCAAACGCTCTCGATACCTTTGTAGGTGAATATTCCGCTTCGATATCTGCTATAAAAGAAGTAGGTATTCCTGATTTGGCTGATTTTATGTTTTTGCAATGCGCATTAAGGAAATTAGATTCGCAAACAATTCAAGCATTTGAACTTTCAGTGCGTAATATTGAAATACCTACTACTAAACAGCTGATCGACTTTATTCAAGATCAATCTAAAATTTTAGAACGTTCGAATCCATGTAATTCGACGTATGCAAATAAACCATCCGCTCGTTTTTCGAATAACAACCGCCGTCAAAATACGAAATCTTTTGTCGTGGGTAAAATGATCGAACCCGCACGCTCCGCCGCGAGTACCTACTTGCTTAATGACGCTTCGGTTAGCACGAGTTGTTGTCTCTGCGGAGATAGTAAACATAGGCATTTATATGAGTGCGCACAATTTAAAAATATGCGAGATTCTAAGACTCGATTTAATTTTATAAAGTCGAAACACGGTTGCGTTAACTGTCTAAGTACGTTGCACAGTTTACCTCAATGCAAAAGTAATTCTGTGTGTTTTTGTGGAAAGAGACATCATAAATTATTACATTTCGGTGATTTAGATAATAAAAATAATACACATTCGCACGCCGCGATAGTCAGCGTCACGCCGCAGTCGCCTGCGCCGTCTTCGCCACCCGCCGCGCGCCGTAACCCCGCTCCCGTGTCTTCGTCACTCGCTCCCGCTCCCGCGCCGCCTACCGCGACCGCGCTCGTTCAGCCCCCGCTTTCTTCCGCAACCGCTCCTTCCGCGCAGATCGACTCGTTGCATCTATCAGAGGTCGCTACGCACTCTCAGTCTTATGCCGCTAGTTATAAGGGAGATATTTTATTATCGACCGCGCAAGTGTACGCTCACCCTAAAGGAAGACCTGAGAATAAATCGATTATTAGGATTCTGATCGATAATGGCTCACAGAATCATTTAATAACAACAGAATGTTCCCGCAAATTAAATTTACCTATTATTCCGGTGACGAATTCTTTTGTCAAAGGAGTAGGGACGTCGTCTCGTCCGATAATAGGTCACGTTTGTTTAGACATTGAATCGCGCATTTATCCGCAACATAGATACACTATACACGCGTTAGTGGTCGAATGTATTACGGATCAATTACCGTCACACTTTATTGATAACGATAATAACATAAACGTTCGCAATCTTCCGCTTGCTGATTTAAAATGGAATATACCGGGAGATATAGATGTATTGTTAGGCGCTCAGCTGTTTCCATACATCTACTTAGGTGAAAGGGTCGATTGTGGTCCACGCGCACCTCCTGCTTTATCCACGGCTTTCGGATACGTATTTATGGGAAATTACCCGCGTAATGAAGTCGCGCCTACCGTCACGTCTTTTTCTGCGTTAGCGCTCAATGATTTAGTGCAGAAATTTTGGGAACTCGAAGAGGTACCTACGAAGCGTCTGTTATCACCTGACGAGACAGAGTGTGAGAACATTTTTGCATCTACTGTGACACGTGATGACGTAGGTCGCTATACGGTCGCTTTGCCGTTTTGTAGGGATCCTGCTGAACTTGGTTCATCGCATGCTTCTGCCTACCGCCGTTTTATGGCACTCGAACGGAAACTTAGACAAGCTCCCGCGCTACGCGAAAATTATAATAATGTGATACAAGATTATTTGGACAACGGTTATCTCGCTCCCGTAGCTGAATCCGATTTATCCGATGACGGTTACTACATACCACATCACGCGGTGGTTCGTCCTGACAAGCCGATGCCTCGGATCGTTTTAGACGCGAGCGCGAAAACGCACACCGGGCTCTCGCTCAATGATGTATTGCACATCGGGCCCAACTTGCAAGCAGATCTGTTTCTACTTTTATTGAATTTCAGATTGTTTCCCATCGCTATGAACGCTGATATAAAACAGCATTATTTACGTGTAGGTGTACCAATTGAACATCGTAAATACCTACGCATTTTATTTCGGTTCCACGAATCGGAAAATGTTCGCACCTTTTGTTTCACTCGCCAACCTTTCGGTTTAAAGTCAAGCGCATACGTCGCGATGAGAACTGTCAAACAGTTGGCTTCAGATATGAGTTATCAGTATCCTGAAGCAGCGAAAGTTGCCGATACGTGTCTGTATATGGATGATTTGGTACATTCGGCGCCTAGTGGGCAGGTTGCCTCGGAATTAGCCCGTGACTTAATACATTTATTTAAATCTGGTGACTTCGATTTAGTGAAATGGTCAAGCAATTCACATTCGCTTCTCGAATCTCTTCCAGATTCGCACCGCAAATCTCTCGAGTTTGACTTTGGCAGTGACGTTTCGAAGGTTTTAGGGATGTCATGGGAACCGTGTGAAGATAATTTCTTTTTCACCTCCGCCCCGTTAAATGAAAAATGTACAAAGAGAAATATACTCTCTATAATTGCTCGTTTGTTCGACGTGCTAGGATTAGTCGCTCCTGTGATACTCTATGCCAAGTTGCTGATTAAAGAGCTATGGCTAAGCAAGAGTGATTGGGACGATCCCGCGCCGGAACACATACGCTCACGTTTTGCCGCACTAGTGCAGGAATTTTACTTGCTCGATACTCTACGTATTCCGCGACATGTAGGTGTCGAAGTAGGTTGCGAGTTGCGTCTTATCGCTTTTTGTGATGCTAGTATGAAAGGTTTAGGTTGTGTCGTTTACGCACACTGTACTCATCCGTCCGGTATCCAAACGCGTCTTCTGTGCGCTAAGTCAAAGGTCTCGCCGACTAAAATTACTACGCTCGCGCGCCTTGAGTTGTGCGCTATTCTACTCATGTCAAAATTAATAAATTCCGTACGAGAAACTTATGCAGCGCGTATTCCGATCGCCGGAATATACGCGTTTTCTGACTCGACGATAGCGCTATCGTGGATTCATTCTTCGCCACATCGTTGGTCGATCTTCGTCGGTAACCGCGTCGCTCAAGTTCAAGAGATCTTGGATCCTGAACATTTTTATCATGTGTCTGGAGCTACCAATCCAAGCGATTGTGTTTCTCGGGGTATGCTTCCGTCACAACTTTTAAACCACGATTTATGGTGGAACGGTCCTCTGTGGATCCGCTGCGCGCCAGAGAAATGGTTGATCAAACCGTTTTCACCCGCTAACTGCGCTGAGTTGCCCGAGCACAAGGCTAAAGTCATGACTGCCATAACTCACGCAGAACCACCATTGCTATGCTTATTGGCGCAACGTGTCTCTTCGTGGGAGAAGTTGCTGCGTATCATAGCGTATATTTTAAAATTCGCTCGACCAAAATCTAATTTTGAGCCTCGTTCTGTAGCAGGGATTTTAGCTGCTGAGAAAGCGCTTCTTCTCGCAGTCCAGTCTGCACACTTCTCTGAAGACCTAAAGTTGATTAAGGCTAGTAAATTGCCTTCGAAGAAGCTACAGAGTCTCGCAATCTTTCTCGACCCTGATGGGATATTACGTATAGGTGGGAGACTTTCTGCCTCTATGCTTCCTTTCGAGGCTAAACACCCGGTTCTTCTCCCAAAACGCGACCATATTGTTGATTTAATCATACAACACTATCACGTTGTGAATTGTCACACTGGTCCTGGACTTCTCATGTCTATTATAAGACAACGCTACTGGATACTAGATGCCAGAACTGTGATTAGATCTAAGTTGCGTAGGTGTAATACTTGTTTCAGGACGAATCCTACACACCCGACTCCTATCATGGCCGACCTTCCTTCGTGTCGTGTTTTAGAAGCCAAACCGTTCAGTCACACTGGATTGGATTTTGCTGGACCGATACGCGTAACTCTTTCGCGCCGCAGAGGTCAACATGCTCAAAAGGCATATATTCTCCTCTTCGTATGTATGAGCACAAAGTGTCTACATATTGAATTGACCAGTAGTTTGACTACTGATAATTTTCTAGGAGCTTTCAAACGCTTTATTTCTCGCCGTGGTCCTGTCTCTTGTCTTTACTCAGATAATGGCACCACTTTCGTGGGTGCGAAAGCGCAATTAGACGAGCTCTATAGTCTCCTGTCGAGCTCCAGTTTCAAGACTGCTTTGTCTAATGAACTGCTGTCTAGACGCATCGAGTGGAAGATGATTCCCCCAAGAGCCCCAAATTTCGGTGGACTATGGGAAGGAAATATAAAGAGCCTGAAGACGCACCTTTATAGAGTCATAGGAAGTCAGTTACTTTCCTTTGAAGAACTTCAAACGGTTCTGACGCAGATAGAGTCGATTCTAAACTCGCGCCCGCTTTGTTTAATGTCTTCAGATCCACACCCTGAAGTACTGACGCCCGCTCATTTTCTGATGTCTACTCCGCTGCAGTACTTACCAGCTACTGATCTGTCAGAGCAACGCATTGGTCTGTTAGATCGTAAGAACTTGTTAGATAGTATGGTCCAATCTTTTTGGAAGAAATGGCACCTAGAGTATCTGCATACGCTGCAAGTTAGGCAGAAGTGGGCTACTCCTGACAAACCGGTAGAAATCGGGACAGTGGTTCTCGTAGAGCAAGAAAACGCGGCTCCACTGAACTGGCCGTTAGGAATAATTACTGAGGTCTTTAAGGGTAAAGACAACGTCATACGAGTAGCTATGGTCAAAACTCGTACGGGTTTCTATAAACGCGCTGTTACTAAACTCTACCCGATACCAACGCAATAAATTTAACTTTAATACATAATTATTAGTTTAAGTTAGTCGCTAAAATATAAGTACATAGTTTAGTTTAATAAGATATCTCATACAACCCTTTTACAAAAATCGCTATCGCACTGATCAACCATAGAGTTTCCTTTTCGTTTTGAAAAATCTTCCGATCTTCCAAGGCGGGGTGCCATGGTGAAGCGATACGCTCCCATCTAAGTAGATTTTAGACTTTAATGTTTAGGTAAACTTTTCACGCCTTGTTATTTTTTAATAGCAAATTTTCTGGCTATTCCGCTATCATATAGACACATAGATATAATTGTTTCTGCTTGATGTCTGTAACATTTCAAATAAGCGCGGGTTGCATTGAGCTTCGCGCCGATAGGCTACATTGGTCATTGAAGGTCCAATGAAGGCGGCTTGTGTGACCGTCGGCTCGCAGCGGATTGGTCGCCGCCGCAGCCATATTCTTCTTCCTTCGCTTCCTTTGAAAATCTCTGTGAGCACGCGCTCCAGTTTTTTCCTAGACTTTTCGCTGGTTTTTATGTGAAATATCGTACTGATTTGACTATAAACGCACCCTGGGTTGCCAAGCAGTGATACACAGTGTTATTGTGACTGTTGTGAAGTATCAAAGACGTCGTCAGCATCTTCAAGCAAGGATCCCTTCGGCGGGCTCGATTGTCCAGTTGGTCAGAGGTACGTTGGCTTTTGTATACCTGTTGCTCTGTATGAATTTGTTGTCAGACATCAAGCAATTCCCAGATTCTAGTTACGAATTTCATATACATAAATAAACTATTTTTTCAATAATCTTCCCGCTCCGCGACATACACTTACCCTCCATGGTAACGCTACTGGAGAGACTATTTACACGTCAATCCACATAGGAACGTGTAAAACACAACGATTGTGAGATCTAGCCCTCCGCGGGGGTGGGGCACAGTAACGGAAAGTAGTATATTTGTACAAATATACAATCGAATTAAGAAGGTCCTTAAAATTAAAAATAAATAAGAAAATATGATAAGTTACATTAAATATGTAATAAAAAATCAATTTAATGACATAACTAAACTTTTAAACTACGAGTATTATTCACATTTAATTATTGTACATTTTTTACGTTTACAATAAAAGTTCTTTAAATTCTCATTCCTCTAAATAATCCATATCTAGCTTCGTATTTGTCGTAGTCGTTATAAAACAAGTCTATAACAACATTTGTTTTCATAACCTTGGGGCTAATTAGCATTGTTTCCATCGACCGGACGATAACTTTCCCAATTTGGACACCGCGTTTGAATATGTTATTCGCGTGTTATTTGCATACAATAAAAATTTTGTTGCACATGGGGTTTTCCTTATAACACTACAGCTTTAAGTATTTAGCATCACCCACAGAACTAACTCCCGATCCCGTGGGAATATCGGGATGAAAAGTATATGTTATTCCCAATGAATCAATTTATCCTCATACCAAGTTTCATCAAAATCGTTCCATTAGTTTCGGAGCCTCTTCAATGCATACAAACAATCAAACTTTCCTCTTTATAATATTTAATAGATGTGCGATTTTGTGCATAATATAAGAAACTCTGGGAGAAGCGTGAAGCATCGATATAGATAAATTGATTGACTAGCTAGCTGGTGCAATAAAACCATTAACTTATAAATTACTGGTTTTATTGTATTTTATTATATCAGTCATACGTAAGTAAGTAAGTAATCTTTACAAATTGTTCTCATTCATAGTTTGTTCTATTTTGCACGGCTCTAAAATAGATCGTAGATAATTTGTTAGTTTAATAATACCTTGGCAAATAACAAGACTATAAACGAGGTCGTGGATTTAAGTTCCATAGATATAAATTACGAAATTATCCTATTATGATAATAAATGTTATCAAGCTACTACAACCTAAAGCAACATTCCTTAATCTTTGTTAGAAATCGAGACTTAATTTATTATAGACTAGGTACTAAACTTTATCATCGCTGGTTCCCCTGGTCGTCAAGTCCAGACTCAATTCAATAGGTTAACGTTTTACGGTTTTTTTATTGAATCATCTAATTGAATTTGGCCTTCTAAGATTTGACACAAGGCAGACATGACCGGCCCAATCCCATTGAAATTGAGCAAATCGGGCAGCGTATGGAATAAAAAAACTTAAAAGGTGTCAAGGGACACCCGGATGGAACGAAGTTTCTTTCGATTAATTAGGGAAGGAATTGTTAATTTTTTTTATTATTAACAAATATAATGTAATATAAACTTAATCAGTAGGCTCAATTTTAGTAACCTTGCTTTCTATGAGAGAGAGAAAGAGAGACAGAGAAACACGCACACGCCGCACGGCTTACAACTATACCAAAAAGTGTCGTTACAAATTTGGTCTTACTTTTTTCCGTCCAGCCCACTTTCGCAACGCGCGATAAAAAAATCTAGTTCATTTGGTGATTTTCCTCCTACATTCCACAATTTCCTGAGAAATAAAAAAATACGTGACGTATATTCGGATATTTTTAGATGTCGGACATCTTTCTCTTCAAATAGCTTGATTTACATTTGACGGGCAGGCAGCAGTAAACATGTGTACCGGCCATAGTGGCGTCTGTTTATTTATAGTGATCCTAGAACAACAGTGTAATGGCTTTCTACGACTCGTCTTAGAAAGCGTTTATCCGTAAAAGATATCGTGATTTTTATGGCTCTATTAGTGAGAACTTGCGAGAGCTTGAGAGCTAAAATTATTTTGTTGTAAGCTCATAGGTTACTTTCCCCCTTAAGGTGAAAGGGTACCATCGCTCTCTCCATACAAACGTAGTCGACTGTTTCCTCCCTGGATAATGACACTAGCACAAATATTTTTGTTGCATAAAACCTATAGGTAATGCCCCTAAGTCTTGTTTTTTATTTTATTTTCTAATTATCACAGAAATTAAGATTAATAAACAAAAAAACAAAACATAGGGGCTTGGTCATGGCAGTTATAAGTATATCCAGGGAGGAAACAGTCGACTTTCCTCTTAACTTTAGTCATTTCACTTCCTGTCCTAACAGATCTCAAAACCATTCGTATTTCCTAAAGCCCCTTTTGCTTTTGGGAACTTCTCCTGTACCGGTAGTTTCTGTTCGTTGTCGGTCTTAAAACAATCTTGGAATTGGTTTCATAAACCAAGTTAAACAAGGATGCTTCCAATTAAAATAAATCCCACTTTCTAACCAAGCATACTAAATGCAAGTTAAATTCTCACTGCAAACGGCCATTGTGATTCCAAGTACATACATTGGATTTACACCGAGCATCTGGTACTGACAATCGTTTCCGAGAATACTTACTCCACGTCTCTTCTCTATTAGAAGGAAAATAATAGTTCTTAGATTGTAAAAACTAATTTTCATATATATTGAGACTTTAATTATCTTTACTTTATAATACATATTATAAAGCTGGAGAATTTGTTTGTTTCATGGCGCTAATCTCAGGAACTATTGGTTGGAATTGAAAAATTATTTTTGTTTTGGATAGTCCATTTATCGAGGAAGGCTACAGGCTACTTTTTATTTTGATATTCCTAGATATAAAGATAGGATTGACATGAAATGTTAATTATATGGTAGAGTCTACTCAAAATGTTGTTTCAACAATTATTGCATTAGAGTTTTTATGCTTTAACAAGATTTTAATTAAGTAAGATATCATTAGGTTGTTGTAAACATTTCTCGTCTATAAAACGACTTATTTCATCAATGTATTCGTCGAGAATAGAGTTCTCTTCAAATATTATTCAACAGCAATACTATAGGCGTAAATTACTATTCTCAATATCGATCGATTCGCTTAAATGTCAAAGACCACGACTACAACTCTGATATCGAACAAACGTTGGCATGAATCCAATTTGCAATATACTAGTTCAGGCATACTACAAACGGTGGGAAAATTAGAGAAACGCTTTTTCAAAGTAGACCAAACTGTAACGAATAATTGAACACAGCTAAAGCTTTGTCACAAGGCACTTGCTGGGTCTCTTATTATTTATTCTCTATAAAAATGATGTCACTCCTGTGACTCGATAAAATGGTGTTCTAACTTTGAATTCGTCTTTAAATTACGTATCACCTAACTACCACATATGGGATAAACCAATAAGTATTTAACTAGAACTGTTATAGCGTAAATATATAAATTGGTTATGTTAACTTCGGTTTTCCTCATTCGATCGAATCTGCATATTACACATAAGACATATGAGATTCGTAATCTTGTAATTAAATGCCCACATCGTGATCGGCTTACAAATAAATCATTTCAATGAATCATATTAAAGCTTTTCAATATAAAAGACATTTGTAGGACATCGGACTGTATTTTTTGTATGAATTAAATTTATAAATGACACGATGAATCGAAAAAATACACCTTCATTTTCGGGTGTTTACATAATTATTATACTGTACTATAATAAGATAATTTTTAAAGAGCCGACAAGTAACGAGATAGGTAGATGACTCGTTAAAATTGAAAATAAGACTTGAATGCTTATTATTCCTTATAGCACAGGATCTGAATGGATGACAAACACGTAAAAAGAGCTAGTATAAACAGCAGTGAGTCAAAACAACAAACTTTAAAGATCAATATAACCTGATAACTGTGCCAGAAAGATGGTGATGATGATGATGATGATGCATGATTTTTGGATATATTACAGCCGTCACTAGATCGTCATTTAAACCTTACCTTCAAAATGCGGTGTGCATCATATTAGCTTCTAAGTGCAAAAATTGTTTTAAATGTTCGCAGTAATTACAAACACATAGTAAATTAGCAATTATATGTATAGCAATAATAGTATTAACAGTTTATGAACTTATCGCGTGTTTACGCGCAATTATTTGAGAGAAACACGATAACTTAAACCACTGATCCTATACATAATCAAAGGTTACATAACTCTAGTTAATGGGATATTTTTTTATATAAACGAACCGATTTACCTAGAATTTGTATCAAATTAACATGTCGTTGATAGATTTAGTCGGAAAGATACAAGCAGGCAAAGTGGGTAGTAAAAATATAATTAGGCTTACTTAAAAATAAATAGTTACTGATGTCTCGATAGATAGTGTGTCTAGAACTGAATTCTAGACATTGAAAATACCACGTAAAATAAGGATTATTGTATTTTCACTAAGTTTTTTCAAAACGCAAAAATATATTGGCTGATAAAGTGAGTTTTTAGAATCGTCTCTTATAAAAACTCTTAATTATTTAAAAGAACGTAAAATCATTATTATAGAAAAACGTTGAAGATTGACAGTGAAATGAAATGACAACATAAATGATTAAGTTAGTACTTAAATTATCATCATCAAATCAGCCACATGAGGTCCACTGCTAAACATAGCGTAGGTCTACTCCAAAGACTTCCAGAGCGATCGGTCGCATGCTCTCTACAGCCAACAGCTTCCCGCGACTTAATAGTAAAATAATAAGAACTCAGTACCACCACAATAAAACCTAAGCCGTACAACAAAACTGCCTAGTTTATATTAACTCCGTAGTATTTATGGATATTGATTCAGTCAGAACACAGTACCGTTTAAATTAAATCGATTACGTATGCCATGTGCCTAGTACTAAGTTATTTACCGTAGTGACGTCATACATGGAAGCGTAGTCGGTGTATGTTCGGCGCTGTTTGTCTGTAAACTCAAACATTGACGTGGTATCAATTAGACACGAGGGAGTGCTTCGGAAATACGAAATTACATGGTATGAAATGAACTCAAAGCGTTACACGATGAAGTTGGTTTCCAGACTTTATAAGAATATGCTCTTATCTGCAACTTTGGACCCGTAGAAGATGGTAATCGTGTCTTGGCTAGTTCGGCTTTGAATTTTATAACAATAGGCCTTTAGTTTAAAGCTTCTATGGAAGTACTGACATATGGATATATAAATAAAAATAGATAATGCTTTTTACGCATTAGTTCAAGAACCGTAAGTCGTATATTCCCAATAAAAGATTAAAGATACATTAAACTCCGAGTAAATTACGTACGAGTAAACCTTGACGATAACAATCAGTTCTTGTGAAAGATACATGTTTCTGAACCAGCAATACTGAGTATAACGCGGTATAACCAAGTTTACAAATAGGTCCCAGTGCTTTTATGATATTTATGCTAAACATTCGAGTTTGGTTTCCCGTGTTTCTTGTTATCTCGTTATTTTCATCTAGCTTACGGCGGCAATGGTAATTATTCGAGGATATTATGCAGAGATAAGATCTAGCCAGCTTGGCGATGTGATATTGATAAGGCTAGAACTTGCGGGATACTTAGTGTAGCTGGTAATTTACAAAGTCATTAGAGGTAGAGCGACTTCACTACAAGTCTGTTCGTGTACTTTGAGTTCTCCTTTGAAGATAGAAGCGTGAGATTTCTGTTTACTTCCATTAAATATAGCACAATATAGTGTCAAAAGACTTGAAATAAGGTATAATCATTTTGCATGCGGAAATTCGGATTATTGAAGATGCTTAGCAGCGACATTACTCAAAATTCCTTTAGCTGTAGGTAGTCAAATCAATAAGTTAGAATGAAACCAATGAAATAAAGATTTGAATTACCGCAAAGGCCATTTGTATGGACTTATGTAGTTATTTGATAGCAAAGAAGCAACATGTTAAAAATTAAGCGTGACAATAATGAAATAAGTACTCGAATTACCGCCAACGCTATTTATAACAACTTCTGTGGAACCAAAAACCGTTTCTGGTTAATAACTTTGCAACCGTGGTTTTAGGCGTTACAAAGAACAACAAAAACATGTCATATTTTTTTTTGCGAATTGAGCTCGTCAAGTCTGATGACGAGAATACTGGATTGCCTCGTTTGGTTTTGTGAAACGACATTATTCCCGTATGAATTGTACATGAAATTATCATCCTTAGCTCCATTAGTGATAATGATTGTAATTCTATGGGTTGAGTGAAATATAATTATCCGTATAAAAACTTATAAAGCGTATGTCCGTTGGAGGGTTAAAACATTAAAGTGTTAACTATCCCACACCATTCCTGCTATGTTAAGTGGTTGCACGAGTATATTTAGAAATGCATTTGTTAATAGTCTAACGACAATTTTAATAGTTATTTTATTTAAAAAAATCCTACTTGCTATGTAGCCCGACCGGTTTGTTTGTAATAAAAATTAACAACATTTTATTCTGCTAGTCATCAAGCTTGTGCCTACCTATCTATACAGGGTTATTGGTAATTAATAATCATATAACAAAGGAACTACTTTTGTGCACCTTACCAAACAACTTTTGTTCTAGGACTTTTGTAAATTGAACATATTTTCGAGAAAAAAAAGAGCTTATTTTCCAAAAAATCTGCTCTTAGACGGGGATGCCATTTATACTTATATTTTAAGTTTTATCACCTGTTCTAATTCTGAGTGAACTTAATTTAATAAAAATATACTGATTTTACTGACCAAAAAATTTTCAAAAAATAATATCGAATTTTCGAAAGTCGTAGAACAAAAGTAGATTGTTAAGGTGCACAAAAGTAGCTGTGTTACACCACGCAACTTTGTGGATTTTATTTCCCTTTCCTTTCCCTTTGGAAACATTTCGTGAACCAATCCAATTACTAGCTAGAGTGAAAATGTCACAAGTTTAATATTAGTTGAATTAAGGACCAATAGAGCAGCGAAGCGTAACAATTAGAGACGTAACCAATATTCAGTTAATATTTGGTATTTGACCTGTCAAACCGTAAGGAATGACTGTATTAGCTGGCCGTGGTTCTAGTCTAGACTTAAGTAATTGGCAACGTCGCTCGGCGGATCAATACGGTGCCACTCAAAGGTGAATCTCATTTATAAACAACTATGAAACTAGGGCAGAGTTTTGTATACTGCTAGGTTTAACCCACAATTTTGTCCGCGTAGAAGTTGAATTTTCCAAAAATCCTTTCCTAGTGGATGCATACATCATAACTATTCATATCAATTATCTGAATGCCAAATTTGAGCCTGATCCGTCCATTGATTGGTTTGAGGTTTGCGTTGATATATCAATCAGGACTTTGAATTTGATATATATAGATATAAATAATAATAAAATAAAAAATATTACAGGATATTCCACACATCGCCATCTAGCACCAAGTTAAGTAACTAGACTTGTGTTATGGGTGCTAGACAACGGATATACTACATAAATACTTTTGTTTTGTAAATATATACTTATAATACATAGAAACAACCAGACCACAGACAAATATCTAAGCATAAATATTTGTCTGAGGCGGGAATCGAACCCGCAACCCTGTGTTTGGCAGTCAGTGGCGGTGGTAACCATTGTGCCAACTGGATATATAGGTACTTATAATAGTTTAAACGATCTGCAGTCTCTTGACCATGGCGTTTGCTGCATTTCATAATTTGGCCACAGAACGCTCATTGGCCTCTCGAGATTCCGCCGAAAAAATGTTAGCATCTTGCGTCACATTGCAATACGTCTACACCGAGCTAGTTCTGCGAACTTTCAATATGAATGAGCCAAGTTGTTTGTCAGATATATAAACAAATATTTCATTATTGGTAGCTAATGTTAGCACAGGACCATAATGTAATGTTAGGTTTGGTACTGATAGCAATTTTGGAACAAATACACCCACGTTTACTAAATTATAGAGAGCCAAAATGGTTTCAGTAAACTTTTATGGTCAGATATAACCATATTTGTTATCTATCAGACAAGCTTTTTATCAGCACCTAAAAGCTTTCTATAAACATATAGGCGTTGGTTCAGTACTGCGCCTATTTTTATGCGCACAGAAAATTATTTCTATTCGTCAACTTTATCACATAGACAAAAACAAAGCGGCCTTTAACGATGATGAAACCGCAAAAAATGTTCAGACGTCACTTCAAAATTATACGTATAAAAGTTAAAAATGTTTTAAAATTTTCATTTTTCGTGAAAGAACAACTTCGTTGTAAAAACAAGATCGTCGATCGTAGCATAATTTCAAATGTCAAGGCGAGGTGTAGTTTGCCTCTTTATTGATCTTCCAAGAATCACAATGTCAGAGAAGACAACGACAGCCAGTGCCTTGGCTTGTTCTGGCTCAGATTAATTCGCAATCAAATTCCCCTTCACAAAATTGTTTCTATCACTTCTTCACGCATAAACCAGTGAGCCGATTACATCAAAACTTGGTATGTAGATTTTAGGTAGCTGAAGTATTCTTTATCCCAATATCTTTATGGCATTCGAACTTAAGCATTGAAACCACAGCAAAAAAAAAAACTCCAACAGTGTCTAATTAATATTTCTTGTCAACAGAGATGAGATTAAGAAAGCTGGTCCAGCTCCAGCACCTGTAGGCGATGCTCACTCCAATCTGATGGCTGCTATCCGTCAGGCAGGCGGGGCTGGCCGGGCGAAGCTGCGCTCGGCAGATACTTCCACAGACACCAAGGTTAGAATATCTACTATGTACTATTATTTTTAACCCCCGACGTAAAAACGACGGGGTGTTATAAGTTTGACGTGTCTCTGTGCGTGTATCTATGTCTGTCCCGAACGACTGTGAGGTGAGGTGAATTAGTCGGGAGTGTTCTTAGCTGTGTTTGATCATAATCGGTTCAGCTGTCTGATAGTTATGGGGGATAAAAGTCGGGGCTTTTTAATATTCTAAATTATTTTATTATCTGCTATCGACTTATTTACTGACAAATTACCATTATATACTGATAACAGATTATAAGCGGCATATAATTTAGGTATTCTAGAATACTAGACATTATCAGCCTGAACGGTGTATAATAAATCTCTCTAAAATGAAATATGCCCAAAAAAATTAAGAAGCATTCCCATGTTGATTCCCTTTATGGAAATCGATATTTTACAAATATTTTGGAAGGTAAATAAATGTAGACTAACCAAATAAGATAAAAAGTGGGTAGTGAGCCTTTCCAAAATCCCTTTTTCGAACGCAAATAAATCGGAAATTCGAGTTTTGGTCATTTGCGGAGGATGCACCTTTCTAAATGTTAACAATAAGCGCCCACATTATATTTTTATAAAGGAGTTTTGAAATATGGATATGAAAAGGGAATAAATACCGGATGTCGTCGAATTAGTTTTGTTTTAGTTTTTCGTAAATATACTGTAAAATGTAACATCGTTTTGTAACACCCCATGAGTTTCTTGTGTGTTCTTCCCATTGCATTGGTGGACGCGTTTTCGAAAACACACCCTATGTTAGTTTTTAGACGATGCAATGTCAATCTCATGCGAATGATTCCGAAAAAATAAAACTATTAATTATGGCTTAGGCTTTAACGCTATCCCAAAAAATCCTACTAATATTATAAATGTGAAAGTTTGTGTGTATGTATGTTTGTTACTCCTTTACGCAAAAAACTACTGGACCGATTGCGATGAAACTTGATATCTAGATAGCTGGAGATATGAATTAACACATAGGCTACTTTTTATCCCGATATTCCCGCGGGATTGGGACTTACGCGAGTAAAACTGCGGGGCGCAGCTAGTTTAATTTATAAATGTTTGTAAAGTATACCAGATTTGAATTTAGTATTAATTAAGTTTAAACTAACCGCAGAATAAAAAATAACGTTACGTTGTGATTTCTGTGTTTTTTTTTTTCGAAAAGGCATCTGTTATGCCATAACCCAAACTATAAATTGGGCATCTTGCGTTTCGAGGAATTAAAGTTTATCTGGAACTCAAAGATAGTAGGTATTCATTAATTAAAATACTGACTTTGTATAGCTCAATTAATTTGTTATTCCTAAAAGGATTGTTTAATAAAAATGACGAATTTGGAATATCACGATAGATCGCGCGATCTTAATTGTACCTGACCTAGGTACGACCAAAGTTTCTTGCGGCCAAGAGACGTCGATTGCTATAGAATAACTAGTCTCGTCAAAGTCTAAAAACACACTTTTTCACAATTCACAAGAATAATAAAAACATCACAATATACGTGTGCGTTGTTCTTGCGTTCTTAGAAAAAAGAGATAATAAAATAGTCGTTTGTTTTGATTGAGTTAAGAAAATCCAGTTTCACTCAAAATCGTTAAAAAAAAATTTGATCACTCTACTGGCAGCACGCCATCTACTGAGATCCATGGAACTATTTTGTTTTTAAATTAAGAAATCCTCATTGCTCTGTCACACAAATGTGTTTACCTTAAAGTCGAAGCGTGTAATTATATGAGCAGAAAACAGTCGGAGGGACGGAGACTGTTCACAGAAGCGACGATAATTGTATGCTGGCTCGGCTTGACTACGCTTCCGAGAACCTCTATTATAATAGTACACACGATAACGTAATGATAATGCTATCACTTCTCGGTTATCCACGTGGCGATTATGGTAGACAACGCATTGTTTCCCTTTCTTTATTTTCCTCATTGTACGACGTTGTACACGACGCCATCTAGCTCTGAACTTTGCAACTAGACTTGTAATATGATGACCGGATTATGTGAAACGCTTTAATACGAAGTGGTGTCATTCCTGACTCTCGTTTCTATTTATTCTATGTAATCGCGGTTTTATTCGCGTAAGTCTCGAACTCCAACAGTGAAGATAAAAAAGAAGGGAAAAAGATAGAAAGATAGAAAAGAAATGAGGAAAGAAGAAATATTAAAACTCGATCTACTCAAAATTAGAAACTCCTTACTGAAAAGTCCGGCTTTATCTACGTAAGCAACAAGTAAACTTTCAAAGAGGCCAAAAATGTTCGGTCACAGAGCTGACCGGACAAAAGGAAACAAAACTTTCAATAATGTGGCAAATCGGTCTTTACAAACTTGTTACGGAGTAGCGCACCTCCTTGGATCTATTTGACACTGGCCATGCACAAATCGTTACTTGATCAAAATTTCGCGCAGGAAAATAGAATGATTCCTCTTTTGTAATATACATAGTTATTTAACCTCTTTAGTATGGTATAACATGGTTATATTAATCAGTGCGTAGGCGACGCGCTCACGCAACATTTATACAAATTATCCAGAGGAAATACTGGCTTATTTATCACAAGCATCTTTTCTGATAAAATATTTTTAGTATGTCACCTCTGTGGGCAGTTTGAAGTTGATGTCGTCGTTTCCAGTAACCGCAATCTGGAATCTCCTGATGTACCAACAAAGTTGCGTAAAGTTTTTCATTTCTACTTGTTGTAGTTAGTAGGTGTTACTTAACTGTTAGGTATATAGGGTAGTTAATTAAAAATGGGTCAGCAAAGGCTGCTCCTAGAAACACTAATAACGGGAAAACTTTCTTAGAAGACTTTCTTTCTTTCTTACATTTACAGTTAATAATATCTGCATTAAAATTTTTAATCTTTGGTAAATTTACCGAGATAAGTGGCATTTTTCGTGAAAAGTTTTTTTAACCACCATAAATAGATAGTACTAGCAGCGCTCCACGGTAACGCCGGATTCCTTGGGCATATCGGAATAAAAAGTAGCTTATGTTACTTTCAATTAATCAATGTATCCTCATATATTAATCTAGAACAAAAGTTAATCGTTAAGGTGCAGCTCAACGGCTTGCTAGTATAGTTACCAACAACTCTGTTTAGATAGTTAGTACAAGCTATAAGCTGACTGTTTAGTTTGGGGTTTTGTAGTGCAAGATAGAATATTCTACAGTTAATATTACCGCGACTACCTACTCCGGATTGGCAAAATGTTCCATGTATTTGAAGCTCAGTCGCAAAAGGTCTAAAAGTAGCAAATGTTAATTTTGTCTCTTTTTGGTGAGTGTATCTCGGTTTCCTCACAGTAAGAGTACTTACTGACTCTTGTATAAAAATTAAATCAGAACGTACTGTACCTACTATCTATCCATCTTCGAACAGTTATGATTACACTATTTCCAATAATTCTTATAAATATTAAATCGTTTCATTTAGAACGCGGTAAAACCAATCAAGTCTATACTAAACCAATTAAAAATGCAAATGAATCATAGAAATAAACTACTTATGATAAAATAGAAAGTATATTAGATCATTCACTAACAAAAATTCATGATTTCGATGTGACAATTTCTTGAAATTCTGTTAAGTGCTTTGAAATTACTATTATTTTACAACCTTAATATATTTCAAGCTGGGCCTTGTAAGTGTTACTCTGTGATTCTGATTACTAATCCTGTGCGGATGTCGAGATAAATCGTAGCCTATACACTATGTCTCGGTGATAGCTTTCTATTTGTATGAGAAATATCAATCAATTGATGCAGTAATTCCGAACATTACTTCTTTCAAATATCCTACCAAACTTTACCTCTTGATAATATTAGTATAGATTTTCATTTACATGTGGTTTTAAGAAGCACATGCGCACCATTTGATGTACTCTCTAATTCTAGTATAGATATTATATCTTTACGAAATGAATGCATGAAAATGCAGCAACGAATCGATCAGCTTACAGTTAAATGGAATCCCTGTTTCCGATGATTCGGCTTTGGTGAACTTCAGCGAACTACCATCGGTTCTTGTGAATGCCCACAACGCCACGGTTACGCCTGTTTATTTAATAATATTAAATAATAATGTATTTAGTTTTCTGATGAAAATCAATAGAAAAATTTAGTAGTTATTTACACGTTTCATCTCTATTTAACAAAAGCAAGGATAGAATTTGATTGTTTTAAGTTTGATTGTATAAAAATTATTTTGCTAGAAAAATAGATAACTTAAATTATAGGGTTTATACCTACTTAATAATATATTTAGGTCGTAGGTATTTAAGCCTACTTTGTATGCTAGACCACTGTCACACCTGCTGCCTGATGCGGTCTAAGACACTTTCCTAAAAAATACCTGTTCACTCATGACTTGAAGACCCCCAAATAGTACACGCCAGAAAAGACAGTTTTGCGCGTCATTTGGAAATATTGCAAGCATCTTTAAAACGATTATACGCATGTGGATGCCAAACAAAGGTGTTTTTTTAGAGTTCAGAATTACGTGACGTTGAAAAGCAAGTTGAGGGCGCGGGCGAAACTAATTGTTATTATTGTCCTATTGAATATACTCCTGTAATAGAAGCAACAAGTGAATTCGTTACGTCTGACTATTACTATTATCTATTCTGTGACTCGGTCTGGTATGCCGTTCTGTCGGTTCGTGAATTCCTTTATTATCTTTTTGTGTGATTTTAAAGTTGCATAATGTCGGCTTACCGCACAGTTTCACCCTATAGAGATAACGGGGCAAAAATAACCTATATTATTCCCCGGGTTATAATGTAACCTTATACCTATGTAGTTTCATCAAAATCTTTCCAGTCATTCCAGTCAGTCACACTTTTCCAAACAAAAAAAGATAAATTTTAGGTTTAATTCTTTATTTGGATTTTTTGTTTGCTTGTTATTTTGTTTTGTGAAACTGGTTTTGAACATGGTAAATATCAAGTTTTAAAAAACTATAAAGTAAGATTAATCTTTTCTCTATTAGATAAAAAAGGATGATTCAATTTATATCGAACATGTGTCGGAATGATATGTAGGTACAACAAATTCAAATGTATGAGGAAGTATTTGTAAAACAAGCCTGCATAATTATCTATTATCAAATACCTAAAGTTATTTATGATATCGTTACTCACATTATCCAAAACACAAGGAAGTGACGTGTGGGTTCATGAGAATTCATCAATAAAGATTATAAACAAATATTATACTTACCGTGCGATTTTTGCATTTGTTTGTAGTCAACTTTGGAATGAAAGAACCAGATCATATTTTTTTAATTTTTTTCATAATTGGCATTTACATCTGGCATTGTATACATTGTGCAGCCACAAAAGAAGGAGGAATCGAAAAGTTTTTGTTCCACTGCCTTAGAGAGGTACCCAAAATTGTCGTGGTTAGACAACTAGGTAGGCCTAAACTGGTGTTCTTAGCTCGTGGATTGTATTGTTCAAATAAAAGATGCGCGTTCCTTTATTGTGCAAAAGAGGCTAAAACTTTGCATGGGGGGTCATGCGAAGTTTCAGAGATTTCTTGATAAGTCTTTTTCTCTTTTATAAATATAGATAGACTAGCAGCGCTCCGCGGTTTCACCCGCGTAACTACCGATTCCGTGGCAATATCGGGATAAAAAGTAGCCTATAACACTCCCAATGAATCAATGTATCCTCATACCAAGTTTCATCGAAATCAGTCCAGTAGTTTCGGAACCTGTTCAATACAAAAAAACAATCAAACTTTCTTCTTTATAATATTAGTATAGATGTGCGATCTTGTGCATTTGTTTGTAAGAAACTCTGAGAGAAGCATGATCAATTGTGACTTGAAATACTTCAATGGTTTTCATGCCTTGCTATGCAACAATGTTGTTAACAATGTTTGCTATCTAAACTATTCTCTGCCTAATTGAACTTTCTAAATGCCGGAGATAGTGTCGCGACATCGTAGAGCGTGCCAAAACAATGTTTTAGTTGCATATGAGATTTTATCACCAGTGTTGGGAGCTGGTTTGACGACACTGCACTCGCCACTCGGATGTGGCTACGACTAATGTGCTCTCAACAAAGAGATTTAAAAAAAAATCCGCACGGGCATTTTGGAATCAAAAGTATCCTACTTCCTACTCCAACCCCTAAACTACCACTATGCAGATATTCATCCAAATCGGACTAGTCGTTCGACCGTAAAGGGAACAACCAAACAAATAAATAAACAATGTTTGTTATTTATATTTCGTTAGGAAGGATTAGGATAAGACAAAGTTACAAGCCTCCTCATCTTCTAGAAAGCGTGCTACATGTTAGGCCGAATCGTCACCATCGGGTGAAATAGTGGTCACAACGCTGACCGTTTTATTGTAAAAAAGATATAATAGCGCTTTTTCAAACCATTTCATGAATGGATCGACTCGCTTTTAGTGCCTAATGCCTTTCAGTTCCAGTAGTTTCGAGGTGAAAGCTTTGCATAGGATAAAGTTCAGTGTTGACAACTAATAGGTAGGTACTCGATTCGAAATCAAGTTTTGCAAAGAAAACATAGTTCAGTTGCCCTCTCTATTACCCTGCAGTTTAAATCTCTCTGACTCTGACCATTCCACGCGTCTCATGAATTATTTCCCCGTAAAATATCTTCGCAAAGTTGACAATGATACAAGAAAGGAGAACGTTCATTCTTTTCCTCGAAGATGGTTTCTGTTAAGGGCAACATGAGAGATAAAGCGATAGTGATAATATTATGGTTCATTAGTCAGAAAGGCACTATACAGTGTGAAAGAATGAATAAGAATAAAGAAAGCTATGTCATCCCTCTTATATCCATGTAGGTAGGTACTCCCAAGAAAATGTAAATAACTATTTCAATATTTTTTCATAAAATAAAATAAATATGTTTATTTAAAGTTAGAATACAATAGGACAAAAGGAAAAGACACAAAAAATTACAAGGACATAAATAAACCCTTAAATTTATAAGCAAGAATGAGAATTACACTAATTTACTGAAAATTTTAAAGATGGCAAAAACTGGCAGACGGCCATTAGGAAAATAATGGTGGTGTCAAATTTTGAAAATTAGGGTAATATTCCCAAATAAAAAAATATCCCTAAGTACGCCTTTTTTAATATTTTTTTGGGTAAGTTTCGTGTGTATTGTTGCACCTAAGAGGCATTCGAAAGTTTTTGTTACACACTGTATAAAATCGTATTCGTCCATTTCTCGGTAGTTCGTCTTTTAACGCGACCTTTTGACCGAACTCGTGGCGAATTGATTTACGTGTTTATTATAATGCTAACAGACAAACTGGTCATGATGACTGATGTCAGTAGTCGTCCGATCATTTTCACGAGATATATCGTATCGTTATGAATTCTTTGAATTCCATTCAATCTTATAAAAAATTGGTAATAAACTGAGAATTGGCTTCTTGACTGTTTTCCAGCAAGTATTTTAAAATTCGCGTAATATGTTTATTATAAACATCTTACAATAATCTTCTTTTTTTTTTTCGAAAAAAAACGTTATTAAATAATTAAAACATTTTTTTAATTAAATTAAATTAAATATTAATTGTCTTAAGAAAACAGTCGATGTCGTTTTCGGTAAAATTTACTGCAGGTGCTGCTTGTGACGTCACAGGTGTGGCCGTCGCGTTTTGTGTCTTGTTATCAACAGCCAAATAACCATACAATTTTACTAATTTTGCATTTACAACATATTTAAATTAAAAAAATTTATTTAGCTACAATTTTGACATAATTTATAGGGAGAGGAAAAAAGAGGTGCTTAATTCGAATGTTTTCTTTTTTGTATTAAATCGTTTCAACTGTCGAGTACCGAATAGTGAATTCTTTGACAGATTTTGGTTATAAAAAATGGATCGATTCTTGGTTCTTCCTTATACATAATCACAATTATTTAACCTACAAGTTATTCAGAGACAAAAAGTTTAATTATAAATGTGAGATTTATCTGTTCCTGTTATTATTTCAAATCGACATAGACATAATTGATGATTCAATTCTAATTCTCGCATATCTAATTTGGTATGAATTTGTCGTACTTATTGGTGATTGCCCATTTGCCCGATGCCCACACGTCTACTGATAAATGACGTGCCATTGACCTTTACTCGTACTGTGTATCTCTTCATCGAGTTGGTTCAACTATTGATTCTAAGTACTCGCTCAAATAATTTCAACTGACTTGCAAAATAGGTACCTAACTTTGACTTTAAGATTCATTGACGACCTCTGCAATGCGGTGGGCAAACACTTGCCTTCGACGCAGAAGGTTGTAGGTTCAATTCCTCAAACAATATTTATATACCACTATACTATTGATGACCTATAAGTTTTGCGTTTTAACCCATTATGTAGTACTTACAAGAGAATTAATTACTCGTATTGTCGGAGTTCCGAGTTATCTGAAAACACAGGAACTTGACAATGAATGGGTTAATAGATAAAATTCTTTGTACTTACATGCTGATCCTATCAGTTTACGTTTTACGAATTGTTGCGTAAATACGTAACTATGTTATTCTTGGTATAAAAGCTTCTACACGATCCGCTATATATATATGTTTCACACGTATACCTACACTCGTTTTGAAAAAACTTGAGAGTTGTCAAGGGACACCCGGATGGAACGAAGTTTCTTTCGATTAATTAGTGAAGGAATTGTAATAAAATTATAAAGTGTCGTGCCCTTTCGCAACGCGCTATAAGGAACTTTGTTCCAAAACTAACAAAATAAATAAAAGCTTTTAAAATTATGGAAGGCATTAGGCACTAGGCGTTTTTGGAAATATATTCAAAGAAAAATGTCCCTCTATAATCCTGAGAATTCAAAACTCGCTGCGATGCAACATTTTGGAAATATTGTTTTTATTCAAAAATTGTTAAATGAAGATAACAATTTATTAGGTGAAGCTTTGCTCATTTTTTGTCGCAAATATTTCTAGGTGACCTAGTAAAACGGTACTAAATGTTTTAAGGTTAAGATGTCAATGTATAACATAGTGTCAGTGTCAAAATGTGCAAATAGCTGAGCTGGTGTAAAAATGTCCTTATGCCCGAATATTGCTAAAAGTTTAATATCAATAGAAATGGTTTGAATCACGTTACTAAACCATTAAAACAGTTTTAGAATTTTACAGTGTTTTTCTTGTATTTATGTTAATTTAGTTAAATCTCCCACAGACCACTAAAGCTTCAAGCGGGGACTTAATGGCTGACCTTCACGCAAAGCTCTCGATGCGTCGCCGCGGCATCTCCGGCGCCGAACGCTCCGGAGGCACCGTCCTCCACACTCTGGCTTCCGTCATACCTGAACCTGGAGAATCTACACCGCAACGCTCTTCGAGTGACGAAGATTGGGAGTAAGTTGCTACAGGAATTGCGACGTTAAAGTTTAGTTGATATGGTTTCAATTGTATTGGTAGAATAACAGATTTTTTAAGACAATAATTTGATTATTCAAATTGATATTGTAATATCAAAGGACGAAGAAGAAGTTCTCATTGTAACGTCAAAATAAAGAAGTTTAGCGCGTTAGATTCTCACACGCTTTAATATAAGATTTCTCTCTCTGATTATGTTCGTGTGATATAATTGCTGTTTACTGTCGATTAAATCTAATTACTGCGTTGATTGTTTCGTCTGGATGCGCGTTTGATGATAGACCAATCAAAAGAGGGTGACTCTCACTATATCTCTGCGACTATACAAAACACGATTTGTCCAAACTGCAACAAATCTTGTCCGGAGTATATCTTTTAAAGAACGATGTTCTCGCCACAATTTTCTTCGAGAATTTTGTGAGTGAACAGCGCGAATGCTCTTCGTTGTCAGCAAGAATAGCTTACACCGTGTAATTGGGTTGTTTGTTCAGACGTGCCTCTTGTAATTGCACAGTAATTGTAAGGTCTAATGGAGACTCTCTCGTGCGTGACTCTTTTATTTTGACTGACGGCTTGTTGAACTTGTCTTTAACAGTTTAAGGGTATGTGCAGACGAAATGCCGGCCACTTGCGGATGTCTCGTTGCAGTTCCATTATTAAAATTTATAGCCGTCTTGCATTGATATTCAGGGCAGATAGTCTGTGTAGTTCCTTTAATTTATGTTATAAATTATAACTACTGTTTCTTATATCTTAAAGACGATGATAGACAAAATTCATAGAATCGAATCGATTCGCTTCGAGTGTAAATCGATAATGACATTGACCATTGAAACAATAGCTTCTAAGAAACTAAATTATCTCGAATTGTTAATCGAAGTGCAGTAATATTCGTGAGCACAATTCGATCCTGGGACGCGGCGCGTAATTAAGATCTCGCGACGGTAATATAACATTGAGATTGTTTTCCTGGTACGACCGGCCCGTAGATTCTAAGTAAAAACATTAATTTGTTCCCCGAAATGTGGAATTATTGATTGTTGCTTTGGTTAGGTATTACTGTTAACTACACTTAGTGCTGTAACACGAACACGCTTTTTACTTGTTGTTGTTCTCGGAACAAGTTTTTCTATTAGCTTAATTATGTTCGCTTCCGAATGAGATGAAATAGGTATGTTTCTACACGTGGTTATACGTAATTTTATAAGAAAAAGGTTGATGGCTACTTTTGTGTACAATAACAATCAACTTTTGTTCTACTTTTAGAAATTCGAACATTTTTTGGTTTTGTTAATTTGACCTAATAAATAAGTATAATCTTAAGGTTCATTACCTCTCCGTGAAGGTAACAGCTGATTTTGAGGGTTTTGGAACATTTTTACAAATTTCCGAAAAAAATGTTCGGATTTCCAAAAGTCGTAGAAAAAAAAGTTGATTGTTAAGGTGTGCATAAGTAGCTTTCTTATATAAATACCAATTACCCTGTATAGGTAGGTATGGTAAATTGGTGATTCCAGTAATAGGTGACTTGAGGGACCATCTTTACCGTAGATTTTTTATAAATGACTTTAACTACATGTTAATTTTTTGTACGTGTTTTGTACCAACCAGTTTTCTATTAGCACATAAAAAGAACAAATTGTATATTGAAAGAAACTTGAGTATAATGGACTTGAAAGAAATAAAACGTACTTACATCAAAAGCAGATTGCATGTAAAAATGCACTCGGTTTAATTAAATAATACAGTATTGCGGAAAATGGAATGTATTTTACCCGTAACAGCTTCTAACTGAATTCAGCGATATATCCGCATGAAGCTTTTATTTGATAAAGTATTTTTTACAGAAATAAGGATAGAACCAGCTTTGATACTATTTTCATAGTGTTTTTTATTCGTCATTAATTATTCTAAAACAAATATTTATGTTCATGATATGTAGAAAACTATGAAATCACGCAGTTGTTTGAATTAGAATTGTAAACAGTATGGCTTTATTTTACGTTTCCTTTGTTTCGAATTTGTGGAATTTTGCGAGCTTTCGGGAAAATCACTGGGAAAACTTGATAATATTTAGATTTGGTCAATAAATACCTACCTAAACGACCTACAGTGTTATATAGATTGTCAATGTAGCTTGTATTTCGGAACTCATAGAGCTCGTCCAGCTACATTTACCCATCGTGTAAGATCCTCTAGCAGTCACAACTTGGATAAGCGATCCAGCTGTAGCCAGTTCTAAATAAATTTTAAACCTAATTTGAATTCTATATTAATTCTTAACACGTTGATCTTCGTTAAACTATTTTACGAGCTATATTGTCTTGCATTATTTAGGAGCACTTAGTAATCATTTAATAAGTTATTAGTGCCTCAGCCATATTTAGTGATGTGATAATACAAAGTAGCAAATGACATCATCTTTGGTTTATAACGCTGTTCTTCTAACCAAGTCGTTTTCACCATCAAACTTCAAAGTGTTTAAGCCTCTTAGTTTTGGAGCGTTAACTTGCTTGAATATTTCAATAGCTTTAGATTTAGTGCACTAGCCACAACTCGGGCCACAAAATCGTTATAAATCTCACAAAGCTGAGTGACTAGATGTGCTCTAAAATATATACACTTATTTTTCTGTGCGATGCGTCCCTTTCTAGCTGAAAATCTATATATATAAAAGAAAGTCGTGTTAGTTACACCATTTATAACTCGGGAACGGCTAAACCGATTTGGCTGAAAATTGGTGGGGAGGTAGCTTACAATCAGAAGACGGACATAGGATATTTTTTTCGATATTCCCACGGGATCGGGACTTACGCAGGTGAAACCGCGGGGCGCTGCTAGTATTTCATAAAAAAAGTAAAGTATGATCTGAATTTTTCATAAGTAGGTTCTTACAATTTTTAGGTGAGACGTTCAGTGTAATTTTAAGACAAAATTTCATTGTCAGTTAAATGCACAGTCAATTAAATCCAAATCCTAACTCCGTCATAAATGTACTACATACAACTAGAGTACATACCTAGACTAATAAAAACACATGACCACACCTTTGCGTCGCGCAGTCGGGTAAAAAGACAGGTCATGATTGTGCATACCCATCCAAACAAAACACAGATTGACATAAACGAATGTGATTTTCCAAAAATAAATTCTAAAAGGTTATATCTTTCAATATGTAGGCAATTAAGAGTTTCATTTATAAAAATACGTCGTATCGGAAATGGTCCCTCTCGTTCCGGGAGGTTATTACGATAATCGTGTTTCTCACTAGAGGCTATCTCGCTTTCGTTTCTCGGAAGGTGCGCGCGCGCAACAGGCTTCCCCGCAAACTATCGCCCACAGATTAGCATTATACTTCGAGAAAAAAAAGGTATTTACTACAAACTAATGTTATAAATAAAATAGTTTGAAATATAAGTTTGTTTTGTTACTCTTAAACGCTGAAAAGACTCGACGAATTGAAATGGACTTTTTATAGTCATATAACCCTGCAGTTTTTAACCACGTAAGTCCCGGACCAATATTGAGATAAAATGTTATTTCAGAACTCCAGTTACTTAATACAAAGTTTTATCCTAATTTGTTCAGTGGTTTTCACGCGAACAAGTAACAAACATACAATCAAACTTTAGCATTTATATTATTAGTTTGATAGAATGTTATAAATTGTAAAACTTTAATGGACTCTATTTTTATTATACTTTCGGTTAATTAATTTTTATGGTCGTAAAGTCGTAAAATGTATTTTTCTTATACAATTTTAGATTATATCGTATTTCTAAATAATAATAAATACTTAACTGTTTCTTAGTATACGAGATAAAGAAATTAATCGTGTTATCTCTATTATATTTCATAGTGAGTGAAGCTATCTATTTCTATCGTTGAAATATGTTGTACAAACATACTATCAATTATTTCTATTTAAAATTATTGTGTAGATGGAATGATTGATAACTTTTTTTGTTAAATCTTTGAGGGTAGGAAGAAAATGAATGGAATATTATTTTACTAAAGTTTTATTGTAATCTGTTTTAATACATTTTATAAAATGAACATAAACGAGAGAAAAGAGATCCTAAGGCTGGTCTTCATCTAGATTGTTGTGATTTGAGTGCCTCAAGTAGTTGGATAATGTATTTGACGGTTTTTATACGGTAGGAACAAAAAATGCTGTGTAATAAATTACTAAAATGTGTACATTTTGAAAGGGATAATGTGTAGCAAGAAAGTTCTATTGAAATTTTTGGTCTAAAGATTGTTGTAAATAAGGGTCAATAATTTTGTATTATACTTCTTAAATAAATAAAGAGACTTAGCTTAAATAATATTGCTCTGAGACCTTAAATTGTTTTACAATTGATATGTGAGAGAATTGTATAGTAATACTGTTTCTTTTACAAATGGAATTCTAATAGAATATATTGTGTTGTTGAACAGTTTAGAATGTAAAAAGAACGCTTAAAAGAGAATTATATTCGCGTATACAATACAAATGCTTTTATAGGAACGTGACGCGAGTGTCGAACCAACGAATTAGGTAAATTGTAGGCGGTGGGCTCCTTTTATTTTGTATATTTAAACAATTTGTATGCCGCTCAAACACCGGCGGTTGTCTTACAGTTAAGTTCCTATGAAATAGCTGTTTGTGAACACGGATTAAGTGGCTAATACCACCTAATACCCATATACAGGATGACTGGTCGTTATAAATCTCTGCGGGCCATCAAATATATTATTTCCACGTTTGGTCGCGGGTAAAAAATGGGAGTGATCCGCCCTGTTGCGGGTTAATGCGATGCCGACGTGGCCAAGTGCCACATCTAGCCGGAACACGACACTAAACTCCATTTTACGAAAGTCCTGGGGCCTAAGTCTGTTAATACAGTTGTATTTCAATAGAGTGTCGATGGAATCGTTATAGACATTTAATGTCAAAAATATGATATTACATGTCAAATTGGTATTCTTCTAATGTTAACTATTCTATCGAAACACCACTGATGCACCACTGACTCACTTTGGTATTCTGCTCTAGAATCGTGGCTCAATGGAATCTCGATAGTTGTCAAAACGGTATATCGCTTAGCAACATATACAATGTTGCTAGGCAACACCAGCGACGGATCTATTACCATTCCATTGAGACTCCATAGCGATTCTATTGCGATGTTATTAAAACTTTAGCAAAATACCAAATAAAGTAACAATCTCGATATAATATCAACAGAGTCTCGATATAATGACAATGGTAAATCCATTCTTGCAAAATAGCAGAATAAAGTCCCTGTCATTTCATAGTTGCTGGAAATAATTTGATAAATCAATGATCGTGATATTTATACATTAGATCGAACAAATACGTCAGTACTTTAGTAGTGCTGTTGACAATGCATATGTATGTTTCTTAAGAGTACCTGAAAAGACGCGCCAGCGCCGAATTCTGCAATGAGTCTGCGGTACGTCTTTTGTAAATTCGTGGCATCTTCCAGCTATCAACCTTAATTATCCAAGTGTAAAATAAACTTAGCTATAGTAATTGAACAATACAATTCGAGCATGTGGTATATGAATAAATAATTATATCAAATATTAACTAATAGGTATAAATATAGGTCTTATCATAAGCTTTAAATTACAATTGTCACAAACAGGAATGTTTCATTTCAATTAATTTAGCATTTATCTTACATGAACGGGTTCAAAATACGTAAACAAACGATTATTCAGTTAATTAAGTAGTAACATATTTAACTAATGTTGTGGCAGCTTAATTTTACACCAGTGGGTTATATGATAAACTAAAAGGAAACTAATAAAATGTAATAATATTATAACTTACATGATACATTTCGCGTGCTCTATATTGAATTAACGTTACATTTGAAATATGTACTTAGGTATTATGCCTATAGTCGCATCCTGACATTACCGAGCGCTGGGGTTCTTAACTAGTTCATTAAAAACGATAGCGCCTACCCTTGTATCCGAACCTATCTTTAAATGACCGCGACCTTTCGATAACGATGTATAAATATCGTCGAACAAAGCCCCTCTTGCCTAATGTACAAACAAACAGACCTATATTCTGTAGTCCTGCGTAGTTTCCTATAGTTTAATCCTCTAGATGTTAATGGGTTTAGATTTTAACTCACATGATTAGGATATTATGTCGATTCTAAGGTGTTTTATTAGACAATGCAATTTGAAATAACTTTATATTATTATCGCAGCTGGACGTGTGTGGGTGCTATATCTAAATGCCATTGTTAAGCCTAATTATGTTAAGTTTTTAATAAACCGCCAATATTCTATATTAAATTGTAATTGTAAGGCTTGGTTTTAATTATTTTAGTAAGCAATGAGATGCAGTGCGCTTGCCTCACTGTTCATTGCTTCGATCGAGGGTTTTATTTCAATAAAAATAATGTATTTTAAGTCTATTATCGGCTAAATGGAATTAAATACAAAATGTTGATATTATTATGAGTTACGTTAACAAAATTATGTATATAAATAGCGAGTAACTTAGCATAATTTTGTATAAATTGTTAAGAGTTAATCGATGTAATTTTAATGTAGTGTAACTTGCCTGTCATAGATTATATTTAAGTTTTTGACTGATTTAAAGAAAATTTAATCATTAATCTACGTAATTTACTTACTTTTTTACACGTGCATTTGTTATTAAGTCAATGCAATTTTACATTTAGGTACAACAAACAATAGTTTATGTGTATGGGATTTGTATAGAAAGAGTCAGGACTCGTGTCTCGCGAAGCAATAAAACCTGTGGGGATTGGAGCTATGCACCATGTGCACGCCTGTAAATGCAAAAAAGTACTCAAGTATATGCCTCTTGGTTCCACATTTTATTACCTCGCTGGACGCGAGTCCAGAAATCAAGTATAGTGTATTGCACTTTTATGCAAATAGTTCTAGGAAATGCAACATGTTTTATCATTTCTGATTTTTGTATGCTAATTTTTTAATTTACTTAAATTTGTCACTCTCATCCATCTGTTTAGAATTAGCAGTTAATGTAAATATATACATTGTAAGTGTCATCTCCCATTTTATGAATATTGTGAAGTAGTTTGTTGTACGAATGATAATTTAAATGTTATTGTGTACGGTCATTCATTAAATATAATGAAATAACATACCTACGTTGTTTATTTATTTACATATACTTATTATCCCTGAAGCGTTTCGGACGAAACGATCCTGAATGTGGTTCTGGGTAAGAAGAGAAATGGTCGTAATTTAGGGTCACCGACACGTTGTTACGCATTCTGATTATTTATAACGGGTGGCTGAGTGGCACCTCGCTACTCGCTAGAAAGCTACGACGTGTTTCGGGTTTTACACGAATAACGCGAGTTGAGATTTCCTGGTATCAGCGCGCCAAGTATTTCGGAATCGGAAATAAGGATTCTGGGAAACGGCTGGCCTCCGCGCGGTGCGAGGACGCCCGCTGACCGCGCGCTCTGCGCCCCCGCTCCGAGTATAGCACTCGTGTTATATCGGCGTGCTCGCGGGCTCAGTCAATGGGTGGGTAGAGCTATTGATTTGCAATGTTTATTAGAAAGTGTAGGTACCTACTGAATATTACGCATTCTTACCTACCCTCTACTTATGCAAAAAATCTGTATCTAGGAAAGAAAAAACTATTTCGATTCAACTTAGATCTGTTTCACTGATTTATTGAGAATTATATCGGTAAGTTGGTAGGTAAATCGAAGAGAATATAAACGTTACGTTTATATAGAAGGTAGTTTAAAATTTAAAAAGCTGTGTACCCAGTGTAAGGTACATGTGAGGTCTAGGTAGGTAGGTCCTGTACGAGAAGTGTACGAGGGAATGAGGCTGTCTAGATCTTAGAGACTTACCTATATACGTAGGTAGGTATATTATCAAAATCGGCTTGGCCAAAGGTCCTCTGAATAATTAAACATATATTCAGAGGTTTAATCACACTACGTTTTGGCTCAGCATCCATAGAGGATAGAGGATCATAGCAGCATCAGACGAACATGCATTTCTATGAAATCAGCATTCAATGGTTAACGCATGGGGTTGACGATGGTTCGAAGGCATATATAAAAAAAATGGTATTGAGATTTTATCTGTCAATGTCAACGTCATATTGCGCGTAATGTCAAATGACGTCATTTATTTGTTTACCAATTTGCAAAATTACAATTCTAGGGCAAAATAAATAAACTAGGAGAATTGGAGCCTATTTCTTGGTTTTTTGAAGTAAAATTATGGCTGCTGCATTTCAGCAACAGATATTTGCATTGGACGCTCGGTTTAATGCATATAGAGCACCGAATAACCCTAATTTCAGTAAGTATAATTTGTACCCAAGTTCAGTTCAAGTTTTTAAATATTTTAACAAAAAAAACGATATGTAGCTAATATTACATGTTTTAGAAACATTGTACATACGTCGCCGTAGCCAACTTCTGAGAGAAAATGCAAAATTCAAGGTAAGCATATGAAGTTAAAACACGATGAAAAAGTCTTACGCAGATGACCATGTTTTGGTTCACACTCTACTTCCTGGACTTACATAGGGGTGTAGGCATCGAAATAGTGTAGGTGTACTTACTATAAGTATTTACGTACCTAAGTAGGTGTAAATGTAAAAAAGATTACCTTTGAAAAAATAATTTCACTTTTCATATTATTAGAAACAGATTTAGAAGCTAAACCGACAATAATAAAGATAGGTCTTTTTTTGAAAACATATTGTCCCATACAAACTTTTTCACCCTCTTTGGGGTGGAATTTCGGAAAATCCTTTCTAATCCGATGCTTACGTCATACAAAGAATACACCCTCCAAGTTTCAGGTCTCTACGATCAGCGGTTTAGGCTGTGCATTGATCCATCAGTCAGTCAGTCAATGATTCAGGACAAAGCATTTTATATGTATAGATTAACATGGGTTGCTTTTGTGGTGCTTGATATTTCGGTGCTGTTTCAAGTACCATTTTCACGAGAAAGTTATTGCGGGTCAATCTTGATAGCCACGGATGTTAAAAATACTATTGGTTTTGCTTATAAGAGGAAAATTCCATATAGGTACCAACCACATTTTTATTGCCTAGCTATGCAACTATGTACGGTCAGAGTCAGAATCGTAGACCCAAAGTAGAGCTCCAAAACTGATATTATTAAAAATGTTTTGGTCTTGCTCGAGTTCAAGTTTAAAGTCTTTAAACTCGTGAATTTATTATATAACTATTATTAGATTTATTAGAATAAAACATTCCAATAATGTTAATTTTAAAACTCTATGGTGGGTCTGCAATTCTGATTCTAAATGTACCTACTGCATAATAGGACTTTACTGGACAATAAAATTAAATATTGCTAGTAATCATAAACCATAATCACCATCTTCATTAGTATAAATAAAGTTTTCAATTTATCTTCAGGTTTCCCGAGAACTGTTCTAATTGATCATGTTTGTCACCCTCTGACCTTTTTTATTAGAATAAACTCATTTCTCGTGCAAGCAATAACTATGTTTGTAAATATCAAGTACTGAAACTGAGAATTATTAATTCCTAGGAAACTTAGATCAGAAGTTATCATTATTTATTCAATTTCTTAAAGATCGTTAAATGTTATCAATTATGGTTATTTCCAGATGAAATAGGTATCGTATGACGCCGGACATAGCGCCATCTAACCCTAAAATAAGCAGCTAGACTTGTAATATGAGTGCCAGACATAGTTTTTTTTTATACAAACTTGAAAAACGTTAATAAAGTTATTTCTAGAAAAATAAATCCAACACATAATAATACAGCTTAGAATTTCAATTACACCTATTCAAATCCCATACAAACATCATAATTAAACTTGAATGTAAAAAAATACAATAATTTCCACCAGGGTAAATTCTATTTTTATGTTTATGACCATTCTTACATTAGTTATTATCTCATTAGTATATTGTGTTTTTTTTTTACTTATTTAAAACTAGCTGTTGCCCGCGACTTCGTACCTTCTATCTATTTAAAAAAACCGCATCAAAATCCGTTGCAGAGTTATAAAGTCTAAGCATAGGGACAGACAGACAGCGGGAAGCTACGTTGTTGTATACTATGTAGTGATTTATTTAAATTAATAATGGTTACAACTACCACTACCCTTCAGGACATAGAAACCATAAAGAAGTATATAAACGTACGGTGCCAGCTTCTGCAGCGAAGATATGGGGTGCAGGACAACATATCCATCAGTTCATCGTCTTCCAGAGCTAGGTCTAGTAGTAAAGTAAGTTTAGAGAGCGTAAGTTGAACTTAGAGGCAGCTCTGAAGTTAGACACAAGGAAATATATTAATATATTGGAAACAATTAAATTACTCGCTAACTTCACACTTGCAGCTAACTTCAGAGATGCCATTAAGTTCTACTATTCTGTTCAATGAGTTTAATTAATATATGTACGTCATCGTCATGTAAAATTCACGTAATTAGTAGGTATTTAAGTCTTATTATTTATTCACAATTTCCAGGCAAGTTTAGCAATTGATGAGAGTCCAATTCACACGGCAAAAAAGAAAAATGATATGACAATATCAGAGAATTATGCCTTCACAGGAGTTCATCATATCTTTGATCAGGTAAACTTTTTCTGATGGGTTATAGGTAGCTAGGTGTAACTTTCATGCTAAATAATCTAGTTGTTATATTATTAGGCCAAGCCTAAAGGGTGGGTTATGTGTTTGACCTGTATGTATGTATGTTCATCTGTTCCCACTTAACTCCAAAACTACTTACTAAAATTTAACAATTGAGGTGTCGTTAGAAGCGTCTCAATGGTCTGCTGGTTATTGTTAAGAGCCTACACTGTCTCACTGCAAGGCAAAGGCCTCTGGCCTCTCTACCTTTCTTTAAAAATCTAGTTGTAATATTTTTTTACACGGTCAATAAATTAACCTTCCTTTTTAGCACACGGATCAAGTGAGCGTCGTGAAGTTCGCGAACAACGATCGCTCGAAGCTGTGCTGCGCGTCGCACGACGGGTCTGTCTCGATATGTGACGTCACAGCTTCACCGCCTAAAGTCAGCTTCATTATAGAAGCTCATACCAAAGCTGTTAATGGTAAGGAGTTATTTAAATCTAAGTCAAACAAAACTTAACTGGAATTAAGTTATTCGGGTTTAAGTTATCCTATTAGTAAGACTACTGTCTGTCTGTAACCAGGCTGTATCTCATGGACTATGATAGCTAGGCAGTTAAAATTTTCACAGATTATGTATTTCTGTAGCGCTATAACAACACATACTAAACCCAGAAAAGATATTTTATTTATATTAAATATTTTAGTTTATTTTTAGTAGATTTGCAATTGTGACAGCACAACATGGCGCTAGGAAAGTCCTATCGTTATTCTAATCGCTTTGTATCTGTTAGCATTGTATTTAAAATTTATTTTAGTACTTTAAATAAGTAGGTACTTATTGCATGCCCGCAATGGGTAATTTTTGTAACTTAATTTTTAAACCACCTACCGTCTAATATAAGCAATAAACATTATTTCTTGTTTTACTATTTATTTACCGTAACGTCCAGACTGCGATTGGTCAGCGTCGAACGACCTGCTAGTGACGTGCAGCGACGAAGGCTCGCTGGCGCTCTGGGACGTGGCGGCGCGCGCGAGGCTGCGGCTCGTTAGGGACCAGCTCGCTGCTCCCTTGCTGTGCTGCTGTTTCCAACCTGCTAACAATAACATGGTTATAGTATCCTTTTACAAACACATTGAGTACTACGCGTAGTTTATATTTGTTAAGTACTCTCTGGATGACTGCATGATAAGGCTTAAAATATAGGTTATTTATTGATAACTAGGAAAGTCCCGTAGTTTCACGAGTAAATTAATTACGGAATCAATATCAGAATAAAAATTAGCCTTACGCCCCAAGGTTCAATTCTCATACAAACTTTCATCAAAATGGGTTCAATGGTTTTAGTGTATTCTTTTATTTTTATAATAGCTTTTGCCCGCGACTTCGTCCTCGTAGAAGTTGAAAATTGACCAAGGAATCACGTTGTCCCATACAAACTTTGCCCCCCCCCCCTTTTAACCCCCTTGGGATTAAAATTTCGGAAAATCCAAGTTTCAAGTCTCTACGATCAGCGGTTTAGGCCGTGCGTTGATCCGTCAGTCAGTCATTCAGGACAAAGAATTTTATATGTATAGATTTAATTTATTTAGTTAAAAAAGTACGCAACATGCGTACTTTTTTAACTTGTTGTTGTTTGATGTAATTACAAAGAATAGAATTCAATTTCCTTAAAAGTTATAAAAGGCTGGCAACGCAAGAGGAATAGTAGCAGTCCTCAACATATCAACCGGAATATACCCTAGAGGTGGGTAGAGGTTTTATTCAAACAAAACCAAGTTACTTATATGTCTTCGACCATATTACCTCTATGTTATGTAAAGATATCGTGATTTTTATGGCTCTATTAGTGAGAACTTGCGAGAGCTTGAGAGCTAAAATTATTTTGTTGTAAGCTCATAGGTTACTTTCCCCCTTAAGGTGAAAGGGTACCATCGCTCTCTCCATACAAACGTAGTCGACTGTTTCCTCCCTGGATAATGACACTAGCACAAATATTTTTGTTGCATAAAACCTATGTCTAGGTTTTTTCATTTTCTAATTATAAGTAAGACTTTAAAAAAATCAAAATATATATAAAAAATAAGACATAATGGGCATAGTTGGTCAATGGCAGTTATAAGTTTTATGCTACAAAAATGTTTGTTCTAGTGTCATTATCCAGGGAGGAAACAGTCGACTAGAGATTGAGAGAGAGAGAGAGCCGGTACCCTTTCAACCTAAATTGCATATTGCCAAACTATAACCTACTTTATTACCTCCAATTAACTTATTATTAGATCTACCTACCTGTTAACACATCAGAGGTGAATACTTAACTACCTACTTTTATGTCTGCATCCCATTTGAAGTGATTATTGTGTCTTAGGAGAATAAATGTCTTTAAACCTTATATCTCAGGTGGTAGCAGCGTCGTCGGCGGGCGGGTGATGTCTATAGCTTGCGAATCTAGCGGGAGAATGTTCTGGGCGGCCAATGACAAGGTGAATCATATTATTATGAGGAACAAATGATGATACCTTTGGTACAGTCAGCAAAATACTTAGGGTAGCACCGCACATATTGATAAATATAACGCGCGTGTCGTATAGTTACGCATAACCCACACATATCAATTAAGCGAAGATTGGTGGATGTAGCTTACTCACACATTCACTACTAAGGTTTTTACGATGCGCTGGTGGCGCCATCTAGTTATTATCATGTAGTTACACACATTGCTCATAGATGGCGCCACCAGCGCATCGATATACAATAATAAAGAAATAATTAATATCGAACTTAACAGTTTTGTTTAATTATTACTGATACGTACGTGATCTATACCTACGAATAGTGTGCGTTCTTTTGCATTATTATGAGGTGCTTCCCTAAGTCCTTTGGCCACTGTACTTACCTACTGACGTCCTTCCCCCAGGGTATAATAGTATCGTACAGATTGGAAGGCGCGGGCGCGCTGAGCAAGCTACGTCGGTGTTGCGTCGGCGGCGCCGTCACTAGCCTCAGCTGGAGCCCCTGGCTCGCGAGACATCCGGCGTTGTTGGTCAGCGCTGCGCACAACGCCCTTTATCTCTTCAGGTACACGACAAACTATTAGGACAAGGAGGTAAGAAAGGGATGGAGAGAACGAGCAGAGTCTTCCCCCTCAGATTGAGTACATTGGATACTGAGAATCTACGTTATATATAACTAGTTCAAGCTTCGACCATATAACTATGGAGGTACCATCTACCAAAATCGCCGTACAAATATTTCTTCCACTCATTGCGCGGGGGGCGAGGTAAACCCGTATAGCACACTACGTAAATTCGACTGTTGCATAGAGACAATAATTTCTATTCATACACACTCAAAATATTAGGAGCACTTCCGATCAGCCAAACTCAGAGCCGCCAGTATAATATTGTGTGGGAATATTTCTGTTTACTCTCCATACGAATTAACAGTCTTAAATTCGACTGTTGCATAGAGACAATAATTTCTATTCATACACACTCAAAATATAAGGAGCACTTCCGATCAGCCAAACTCAGAGCCGCCAGTATAATATTGTGTGGGAATATTTCTGTTTACTCTCCATACGAATTAACAGTCATAGTAATCTACACTAATATAATAAAGAAGAAAGATTTTTTTGCTTGTAACGAATAGGCTCCGAAACTACTAGACTGATTTTGATGAAACTTAGTATGAGGATACATTGGGAATAACATAGTCTACTTTTTATCCCGATATTCCCACGGGATCGGGAGTTACGCGGGTGAAACTACAGAGCGTTGCTAGTGTTTTTATAACCTTCGTGTATCTTCAGGATAGCAGACCGCGAAGGCAGCTTGACACTGAAGAAGCGTTTCGACGTGTCTCACACACACTACGCCGTCAAGTCGACGTTCTGCCCAATAATGTCGTTCCGTCGAGGCGTGTGCGTCGTCTCCGGCAGCGAGGACTCGTGCGTCTACTTCCTCGACATCGAGGGACGGATTGAACATCCTGTTGTTAATAAATTACAAGGTTAGTTCTAATAGAAAAGGGTGGTCGATCTGGGTCATTCTCAGTCCCCAGGGGTAACAAATGTAACTTTATCCTAACCTTTGTGGACATGATCACCGGAAAATAAACACTTAGGTGGCTGGACGTGCACAAGAATCGCGACCAATGGTTCAAAAGCCAACTTTTGAAAAATAATAGGTATCGAGTCGGCCACTCGACCGCAAAATTCTCAGGACAATGGTTGAGCAGCCAGTAGAACTTTTAGAAATAAAAAAATTAAAGCTATCGACGCGTTATTTTAATTTAAAATGTTTCACAGGACACGCTTCACCAGTGCTGGGTGTGAGCTTCAGCTACGATGAGAGCTTGCTGGCGACCAGCGATCTCTCCGGGCTTGTTATCATTTGGAGACGGAGTTAATACTAATATATACCTACATAGACTACATATACATTCCGATATTATTTTAAGCAAAGAAGAATCTCTAATTATGTTAAATGTGACATTAGATATTGTTAATATTAAGTGCAAGGTTGGGATTCAGTCTTATTTAACCACGCCATGGAGTCTCGGCTCTCATAAACATTGCTTTGCTGACTTTTAGTATATTGGGAGAGGAGGTACGTCACGTTCATGGTGCATCTACTCCAATACCTATTGTGCCCTAATACCTGCACATTGAAGGACCTGATAGAGGCCAACGCTGCTGCAGTTGTAGTGGCTAACTATTGGACAGGAAAACATTTGACTTGTCAAGCGTCACTGACTCGGAAAAGAAGTTTTATGTTTTATTATTTGTTTTTGTTATACATATTGCAGATCATCCGATAAACAGTTGTTAAGAATGCGTCCTAGTATTATAAGAGTCACTATTTATTGTTAATAAAAATCGTATATTGAGTCCAAGTTATTTAATTTTTCATAGAAATACTTTTAAAAGACTCGACAAAGTCACAATATGAAAAGACTTTTAATACATACACATTCATCACTAAATACTGATCATACAAATTAATAACAATAAACAATAAATACAGTAATTTATTGGACAATTAATTCGAATAAGCCCGGGGCTGTTGTGACTAAGAGGTAAATTCTAAACCTCTGTAAGTTTCTAACTAATGCAATCTGTTATTTAGAAGATAAAGCATTGGATGATGACAATTGCTTAAAAGCTATTGAAGTTTGATGAGATTAGCCTCACAGTCACACTAGCCCTGGGTGACTTAAAGTTACAGTAAAATAATTAATTTTTAGAAATTACCATTTATTTTTTAAAATACTTGACAAACAATAATTTCATTTAATATATTCGATCGGTTTCAAATTAAAAGCCAAATATTTAAATTTTTTAATTCACTATATGATAACAAAATGAACATGGTTTAATTTATTTACATCTGTACATTAACGAAAACTTTCTAAAAAATATAAAAAATAATAATAATCAGAACAATAAACACGTTACAATCGATAAAGTTTTCATATTAAAAAGTGTTCATAATTCATAATAAGGTTTTGTTTTTTTAAATTATATTTACAACAATAAGTAAACAACTAAAACGCGATGATATGGAAATGAGGAGAATTGCACATCAGGTTCACAAATGGACGTATTGCATATAATGTTTGATGTTATATAATTATAGATATTTCAACACATATTTACGCGCTGCGGACCTTGAACCTAGACTACATTCGATCCATGTGTACCACGCCGAATAAACAAAGTAATTTCGAATGATAACACACGGAGGCGCTTCTATCTGGATCTGTCACGACTGATTCGACATTATATAGACACAAGTTATGCTGCCAATGTTTGTTTAACGTTCAAATAATAGAAAATGAATTGAAAGATTGCACGCTGTAGCTGAACATTGGGTTTCAATTTTTTGAGGAATGGTCTAGGCCTCAAAAGACACCCTTTAATATTTAAGGATGCAGAAGTTTATAGTTTCTGAAATATAATTTGTCAGACACGCTGTTTCCGTAGGTATAACCGTCTAAGGGTAATTTCAGACACCCACATACAGGGTTTTTTTAAATATAAAAAATATGCAGTATCAAAAACAGTGATTTTTTAAATATCTGTAGTTTCAATACATAAAATCCACGCGGATCTACGTATGAGTTTTGTATGTAGCTATTTATAAAGAGACGCACAGATCACGCCGCGCGTAAACAAATGTAGAAACATGTATACGGGGCGACCGTACTTGCCTACTAAACTAAGAAACGATTAACTCTAACCTGGCGCCGAATGCATAACTATAAACTATCACCACATATCAGACTAACTCTACACTTAAATATAACATTGCTTAAAACTAACAATTGGCTTTCACCTCTCAACGTATAGACCGAATTTCGTTCGAGGCTTACGATGGAAGATTATAAAAAGTATTACAATGCCAGGCTTAAACTACATAGTCTGGAATCGGACCAATCATGAAGTACAGGTGTCAAGCGAGACCACAGTTATTCATAGTCTCGTTTTAGAGTTGTGATTGGTCCGTTGTTTCCTATCCCAGCTTTCATTATCAATAGGATCGACTCAGCGCCATATTTTTATATCACAACTAGAAAACAAACTTCATTCGTGTCGGATTCGGTGCAATACGACCTGGCGTGAAGTTAGGACTGTTGTGGCAAAACAAAATGGCGCTAGGCTAGTCCTATTGATAATTTAATGGTATTGTATACGCGACTCATTTGTGCGTTAAATTTTATAGACCGGCACAAATACTTAAACGAACCGAAGAGACTTGAGACTTCGCTCGGATGATTTAGTGCGAGCTCAGGTCTCAAGTTGACTTAAGTGCGTTATATATTTTCATTAAATCATTATAGACACTGATTTTACAACTATAACACCTTCATAAAGCGACGTTATACTATTTGCATCACATGATACCACGCAGCCTTTGCTTGTGGTCGAAGCTAGTGCGCACAGGTAGACGGCAGAGCACGGCATTTTAAAGCTAACGTAAATTCGTACGTATTTACTGGTAACAAGATGTAGATTCCAAATAACTTCGCGGCATTAGAGGGAATCTTTGAATGCTCCGTAAATTTATATCTTATTACCATTAGATGCGTTTGACTTTACGTTATCTTGAAATTCCGTACCCTCCAGGCTGCCGTTGTGCGCTAGTCCCAAAGACTGCAAGTAGCGTCAGAATTGGTCTCATTTTAAGAGTTCAGTTTACGCTCACATACAAGTAAAAGTCGCGTCGCTTCGTGAGATGCAAATATTATTAAGTAGATTCTTGTAAATAAAATGTCATGGCGGAATCTCATCGCATTAGAAACGTGTTATTGAGTTAATGAATATTCTATTACACTACGACATTAAGAAATAAGAGTAAAAGTTTACGTATGAAAAGTCTAGCAAATACGTACATATTAAGGATGGTATTAAACGTTTAAATGTTGGATAGGCCACTAGTCGACGCTAAAATGTCTAACTAAGCGTTTTTTTAATGCAACCTTTTTTTTCATGATCGGCGCATGAAAGATAATTTGATTTAGGCGTTATATTGGCATCACAATCATATAAAATCTATATCGAAATAACGTTTCGTGTAAAAGTAACAAAGTATTTAAACCCGTGAATCGTTACCTACGAGAATAATTCAACGCTTTGTACATTGATTTAGGGTAACTTTGTATTCACACGATTGAACTGAATTGGCTGACCTTATAAATCCGATATGTTCAGAGTAAATCGAGTTGCAATCTTAAATTAACGGTAATCCTATATTATACGTAACTATTGTAATGGCATTGTATAACGGGCCGAGGGACGCGCGCGCAGGCGAAGCGTGGAGTGACGCATTCATCCCAATCGTGTGGTAAACATCACCGACACCTTTAATCATCGGCTTCATACATTACATCCGTTCCTACGAGATGTTCTGCGTCTTGTTTCTCTCGAGCGTCGCTTTCGAACTACTCTCGATACCGGAATCTTCATCGCCACTGTCCAAAACGGTACCTTCACCTTTCACGGCCTCGACTACTTTCGGACTTTCGTCTTTCACTTCAGTTTGATGTTCGGCATCTTGAGTTACCTCATCGAGTATAATCTTTTGTTCGGGTTCGACTTTCTGAACGCTTTTACCGAAGGTCGAGAAAGTAGGTTCGGGGATGGAAACTTCATCGTCACTATGTAAAGGTAGGTTCGTTGTGACAACGGGTGTTTCATCTGTCATTACAAGTGGGGTCGGTGTGGTGGGAGGCCGGTCTTCCTGTCTACGCTTAGGTTTATCTAGGACGAAGTTAAATACGCGGTTATGTCGCGGCGAAGGTACGTGAGGGCTCGGTGGCAGATCGAGTTTCAGTTTATCTCTGGTATGTCTAAGGCCTCCGAGAGCCTCACCACCCGGTGAACTCGGGCTGACTGATTCACTGGAGCTGCCACTGTCCATTCTCCACGGCATATCGCTCTCTGGTAACTTTTTTTTGAAGTCTTCATCCGTAGTCGAACCTGGAGTGATATCTTCAACTCCTGAATCGGGTGTGGTGAAGTCTAGAGATGGTGTTCGAGATTGTACTAACGTTGTGGAGGGTAGTGGCGAGGGGGGAGGGGGGAACTCCTCGGTGATGTCATCGGAGAGGTCCCGCTCCAGCAAGGATGGCTTCACGTGCATCCCGGGGAAGAACTGGCTCGTAGTCGACATTATGCCGAGAGATTCGAACGGACGGGCCGACGACGTTATGAAGAAATCTTCATCATAATCTGAAACAACACAAATTAACGTGTAAAAGAATGTAACTTTGGACTCCATGTCACGCAAGCTTACTCGTCTTACCGCATAGGCATTATAGGAACTTCCTCATTTCACACAATAGGTTGCAGGTTCGATCCGATTATTTAGTTACATTTTAACAAGTCTAGTTTGCTTAGTTCGGGGGTAGATGGCGCTATGTGTAACGCATATATATTACCTGCACCGAAAGCGATCCCTGCTCGCAGCGGGTAACCGGCAGACAGAGCTGATGGCGACGAGAACAACTGCCCGTAGCACAGCTCCGCTTCTTCCGCGTTCGATGGATCCCATTCTGTAATTTATATTTTATTATACACTGTGTCTTCTGTTAGGAGCGGCTCAACACGGCCAACAAGAATGAAGGTAAACTGCATCAGATGTGTGAATTTAGAGATGGATGTGTGGTGTAACAAGAAGTGATAGGATTAGAAACGTAGAAAAGTAGGCACGGGTTGCGGGTTCGATTCCCGCCTCAGACAAGTAATAAATACTTGTCTGAGGTTAGATATTTGTCTGTTTCTATGTATTATAAGTATATATTTACAAAAGAAAAATATATAAGTAGTATGTCCATTGTCTAGCACCCATAAGACAAGTCGTAGTTACTTAGCTTGGGGCTAGATGGCGATGTGAGGAATGTCCTGCATTATTTTTTATTATTATTTAGAAACGAGTGTGTAAGAGAAAGTATGAAAGTTGAGAGACTGGCGTTGTTTGTGTACGGCATACGGAGAGATGATACTCATGTCACTAGAGTACAGAGACGTGGAAGTATTTTTATTTTCACCGCAAAATAGGTTTGCCTTTGACCTCATCTCATCTGATGAGAAACGACGGTGAGGTCAAGGATGTGGCATGCTCGCCTAGAAGGAGAATGGGAAGACTTTTTTTTACCGTCTATGGGCCGTTTACGGAGGCAGCCGACCGTATCTCACTCTGCGGGTCGTACCAAGTCTGCGAAGGGGATCAGTGGCATTAGCCTCCAAAACGGAATGCCTGGACAACATGATGGCACGCCACGAGTCACTTTGCATCATGACTTTGTCCAGGAGGTGGTTTTAGAAGCCGCCGGCCAAGGCCTAGACCGCTTAATTGGTTTAAATGATCGTAAAGTGAAAGGAAATACAAAGTTAGCGTTAGGGAAGAGATGAGGGAGGGGGAGTGAATACGGACTTGATTGGAAATGGAGTGGAGTGGAGAAGAATGGCATGTTGTGCCAATAGATAGTGGGCAAAGGTTCAAGAAGATGATGATATTTGGTACCTGTATACGTAGAGAAGTCAGGTAAGTAAGCCGGCGAGTGTTGGTCGATGTCGTTGACCTCGCGCGGGTACTCGTACACGCAGTGGTACTTCTGACGTTTGAACACGACGCGCTTCTTGCTCATACTGTCCTGTGGAGTTACGACAATTCAGTATAACACTACCTGTGTATCGAGGTTTCATCCGCGTAATATCGGGATGAAAAATATCCAACTATTTGACAGTGGAATGGATACAAGCAAACCAACTATTGCTTTCATAATATTCCTGAACTCTGATGAAGATTTCGTCACAATTGTACTTTGATTAATATTTTGCTCAAAACAAAAATAGTCAACCCATAAAACTATAGATTGGATGGTCTGTCCTGAATAGTGCTCTGTACAAAACTTCATATTTATACTTTTTCCAAGCATTATGTGTTGTCCTTACAATGTAAACGAGATGGTCTGAAAGATATAGGCAAAGTAATACGTACAACAGGTTGAGCGTGTTCGACGCTCCTTAGCGAGCTCTTGGCGGGTGCGGCGCGACAGTCCCACGACGACGGTACAAACTCCACCTCAGATCCTTCAGACCCTGACTCCGCGGAGCCTGATGACGCACCATCACGTTCACCGGACTGTACTGCGTCTTGAGCATTGGCATTGGTATTGTTTTCGCCGCTGCCGCGTTGCTATTGAATATAGAATGTTAGGTATGATAATAAAAATCACGAATCACGAGAACCAACCTCTTCTTTTTCTTTTATCGGAATATTGTCTATTTCATGGTTAGATTAGGATTATGTTTTAATATCGCACTTTAATGATGAGGCTCGGATTTGAATTGGATCGTTTTTAAAACGTCTCACGGCATGGATTTGACGACTTGCAAAGTGAATTACAATGTTTCTCATATAAATATAGAGATAGACATATACAACACTAGTTTGTGGACACAAACGCAACCCCCTATGTCACCATCATAGGCGTGGAATTAAAAAAACCCTTTCTTAGTGGATACCAACACTTCAACAAAGAACACACAATCCAGACTTAATGTTCCTAGGACCTTGACCTAGGATTTTGAATTCTATATTTGTCTTCAACTCAAATATATCGTTCATAATATAACAGTCAACTCTCCGCCATATTAATAGTAGTTGATATTAGCCTCGTGCCAAAACATTTCATTTAAATTAGTTCAACAGTTTTCTAATTTAGACGTAAACTGTAAGTTGATGTAAAGGAAAGATTGTCGGATAACCTAGACCCATTTTCTAACAGCAGACAAACACTTTATACAGTTATATTTGCATGTATGAAGATGGATGGATGACTTGGTGATTACTGAAAAACACGGTCATGCAAACTAAACACAAAAGGTAGCAACCAAAACAAATATGAAAATGTATGGGCAATGAGAACCAACACCATGGAATGAAGACAACCCTAAGTAAATGTTTTAAAACTAAAGGGTTGCTTTATGTAATGGAATGGTTCACAAATACAATATACAGAACTCTACTCGGATCAAATTCGATTTATAATGCGTGTATAACTATATAACTTCGCGAAAACTTGTAAGTACCAAAATTTACCTTTATTTACAACTTTTTTAAGATTTAGTAATTTTCCCTTTACTTGGGCTTTAGAGCTTGCTCCCAAAATTGACAATTCCGGGTCAACCGAAAGTACACTATAAATGTTTTCTTTTACTTTATAATCGAATTTGTCCGAGAGAGACACAACAACTATATGTATAAATACAAAAGGGCATTAACACTCACATGTTCGAAGTGCGTAGAAGGTACGACGGATGTCTCGTGCCCATCGCCGTCCTACGCGTCACACACACAGGTAAACAATTACATGCAGCACACCGACCGACACCACGATACTATATGTTTTATATATATAAGTACACGATCAAACTTATAGATATGTATTTCTAAAAACGTCTAGGACACGGTCAAGAAACTGGGCCTGACTTGAAACAAGCAATTAAGTCAAGTCATGAAGATGTTGATACAAGCAGTGTCAGATTTACATTTTACTGTTTAATTTTTTTTACAATCCAACACTAAAGCACATCGAAATGATTTCTTGTAGACTTTCATCCTGCATGACAACAAACAACCATCTTACGGAAATCAGGACGTGTTTCTAGTTCAAGATTCGTCGTTTATGCTCACTACTTTTGTACGATTTTTTGTTTAATTTACTATTTATTTTTTATTTTAAAAGAACGGATCTCAAAACTTTATCTAAGATCTGCCGCTCAAGCCTACTTACTTTGCTGGTAAATATGCCACTGTCTCTCGTATCAATCGGCAGACCACATCAGTAGATTCAAGCACGTCTGTACAGTTTATGATTTGACCGTGTGGAAAGGCTTTTAAAATGATCAAGAAGTTTGATATGTACTTTTTGTATACATAAATACTATGTTTTTAGGGTTCCGTACTTCAAGAGGAAATGAAAAAAATTAAACCCAAAGATCAATCAATTGTCCCTCCGGCAGTTGGCGCCATGAAACTAAGCCACCGAATCGAAAGATTTGGCCAAGTATCATGCCACCAACCAAGCTGACATTTTTATTTACAAATAAGTACACGTGTACGGAACCCTCAGTACGCGAGTCCTACTCGCACTTGACCGGTTTTTTATAAAAAGCATTGCCATTCTGGGCGTACAGGTATAGACTATAAAACAAAGCAAGAAAGGGATCTTAACTACCGCATCCACACCATAATCATTCTAGTAATCCCCACTAATATTATAAATACCATATGCCGGTCTGTTTGTCTTACGGTAGCTAATACTATGCAGGTATCTCCGTAGGGCTAAAGGCTCAGAAACGTTCCTAAGTCAATTTTTAGTTATGCAATGCTTCGTCACTCACATTCGAGCTGGCAAGCGAGACGAAACCTTCCGTAACAAAAGTTTTACTTAGGAACGTTCCTAAGTGCGGCTGTAAGCTAGATATTTTCAGTTTTATTTACAATTCCCCACTACGATCAAACCACTCTTTATTATTTACAAGCCCACACCAGTATTTGAATATAGAGACAAGATGAAGGACTTTAGTCCGCCAAATGAGTTACGATTTTCACAAATTCTTTAAGCTATACAGATTTTGTATAAAAACGTAATGTTGTTTGACGGACAAAAGTATCTCTACTCAGGATTAAAATGTATGCAAATATAACCATTATACCAATGCTTATTTTTGAAACGGAATGAAATATAAATTAAACAAACACTTTTCTAAGTGTTTTCAAGGACAAAAAGTCCATATCTGTATAGATTTTAATCCACATTAAATTATCACCCAAAAACTATAACCTTGTTTAGTTACACAAAACTTACCTTCCAAATAAACTCCCCGCTAGACGAATTACTAGAATGCGAGTCGGTATCGCTGTCCCAGTCTTTCATGATTTCCGTAGCGGGGTCCGGTTTGTTTGGCTCGTTCTCAGGCGAAGTCGGGGACGTCGGCGAGTCTTGAGTGAATGATGTGCTCATTATTTCTGTGGCCGGGCCTGTTGCGGTAAATAAAGGATTTTAATAATAGCTGCGTTTTTACACCTACGTCTAAGTGTTTGAGTTATGGTCTGAAGTTCATACAAGTCTAGATTTGAAAGAACTCTAAGGTTGCCTTGCCTTGCACAACGAAAAATAATTAAACATGATTAACTAACTGTCAAAATATTAAACTGATTAAATAATATCAACCTTGTGGTTATTGAATTGTAGTATATTACTCGTTAAATGCATTTAGCCTAGTATTAGCTAAATATGTTTAAGCACAATCTTCCGCAAGCCATCCTATAATTATTGATTTAGTAGTTAAAGAAAATATCAAAAAGTACTTGGCTCAGTAATAAATTACTCGATAATGATCCAATAGTCTATATTTATCAGTGACTGAATAAAATAACTCACCAGTGAATCTGATATCACTCAGCAAAGGCAGATAAGAATCGAGTTGGCAATAATTCTTTTCGTTATGTAAAAAATCTTGAGTTACTGTTGTCATTTTTTCAACATCAGCTACACCATTCACGTGCGCTTCACCGTTTTGTTGATCTACTAAGTTGAGTGTAGTTTTTGATGGCTCTGTTGTTTCTGGTTTATCTTCAGTGGATGTTGATAGGTTGTTGATAGGTGTAGCGATTTGTTGTTTTATCTCAGAGGATATTGTTTCGTCTGATTTGTCTTGGTCTGCCTCGTCTACGTTGCTTTCAATCAGTTCTTCGAAACTTTCGTTAAGAAAATTAACGGTAGCAAAGTTTGCAATTTTACTGGATACTTTGTCTGTTGTATCTACTTCTGTTGGAATTTCTATTTCGTGAGATCCGTTTGTTAGGTTTTGTATTTCTGGTTCGTTAGATATATCTGTTGTTACATTAGTTATTTCTTCATTAGCTTCTATTTGAGATACATTCGTTGTGTTCTGTATTTCAGTTGTTTCGTCAGGTTGTGTCCCTGTTTTAACGTTAGTTATTTCATCGTTAGATGGCGTTTCAATAGTATCGGTTACGATGTTTTCGATTTCATCGTGTTTGATATCACCGTTCACTTTCGGTTGTTCGGTTTCAAATTCGCCTCGACTTTGTATATGCGAGTCGTAGGTTTGATTCGATTCGTTTTCGGTATGTGAATCGTAAGTTTTATTCGGACTTGCTTTTGTAATCGTCATGGGTATTTCTGTCACTATAATAGAGTGAGGTTGTTCGGTCTCATCGTCTGGACCAAAATTAATTAAGTAAGAGCCTGTTGGCTCTAACTCTAGATCGTTAGTTTCAATGTCATATTCTCTTAAATTTCTAATATTAGGCGTAATTATTAGAGATTGCGGGAATATTGCGTCGGATGATAAACGTTCACTTTCTAACAATCGTGAGCTAGCGTCTATCAACGATGACAGATCTTGGGGACAGTTCTTAACAGATTCTTCGAAATGCTTAAACCCGTCTGAAGAAGCGCTTTCCATTTGACTAGTTCCATCAGTCGCGTTCAAATCTTGAGGCTTTCTAACAGCTGAGTTCTCAAAATCGGTATAAGAAGGTGTAGTATTAGCCGCTGATATGTTAGTAGTGTTTTCTAATAATAATACTTCTGGAACTAGGCCTTGTGGCTTGGTTTCAGTGGAACTCTGGTAGTTTTGGAAGTATAGTGCGTTCACTTCGCGCTTAGGCTCATCCGATGCAATTTCGGGTAACACCATTGGGATCGACTCAAAATTTTCAGTTTCTGCTAAATCAACTAAAGGTGTGCTAGTCAGTGAAGGCGTCATGTTTCTGTAATTGTAGTTTGGACTATTCTCCATTTTGACAATGTTTCCAGTTTCGGTATCACTTTTAGGACTATCAACGAGATTATCTTTCAAGCACGATATCTCGATGCTCTCCATTTTACTAAATGTAGGTTCGGAACTAAACTGAGGGCTTGAGAATTCCTTATTATCAACGTTTTCCCCTTTCGGCGGTGAAATGTTAATATCTTCACCTATAGGTGACTTGCGGACGTGTTCCGGTAGTTTCCAAGCCTCTTCAAAACCGGATATAACTTCTGTTGTACAATTGGAGAAAGTCGGCATTGTTCCGTATGCTAAGTCTTTAGTTTGAGTGTTCTTAGTTGAGTCGTTGAGTTCTGTGTGGTTTGAAGGCGTAGTCCCTGCTTGGTCTGTTTTTGCTTTCGTGTACGTATAATTATCGTTCGCCGTAATAGAATCAGGTGAGAAAGTCTCACAAGGTTCTGATTTGCTGTCGTGGATGATGTAGGTCGAGCAATTGCTATGTTCCTTTTCGTCTTCATTGTGAGTTAAGGTGTCTGTGCTTTCGCTATTGTCCTCAACTGGTTCAAATTCTGTTGCAACGTCTGGATCCATAACTAAGTCATCGAAATTTTCTTCGACATTGTACAATGTGTCATTGGAACACCAGGAATCAATGCTCGTTGCTTTCGATAGACATTGTGTCTCAGTCGGTTTTGAAAGTTTGGCGTCTGTAGGCAGGGTTGTTTTCGACAAGGTAGACACTCCTGTTGCATTATCACAATTGTCGGAAGGTACAGAAGTATCAGTTGTAGGGCTGACAAGAAACGGTGAAACTTGTGAGATACGGTCGCAGGTTTCGACGACATCGTCTTTGTTGTAGGTGCGGTCGTCTATTGGTGAAAGGACATCGTCTTTCGGTAATCTGCGAGGGCTACAGTTCAGACTATCGGCACTCATTGTTATTCTGCAATTATTTAAAAAATATTGTATTAATTAATTAAATCAAATAAGGACTCCCAATAAAGCTTTGATAATGAAACAGAATGTTCCCTAAAAATATAACTAAAAATGGTTTAACTTACTCTCTACTACTAGTTGCAATATCCTTCACTATCGTATACGTGCGTTGATCTTGTTCGTGCTCGGGCAACGTGTACGTGTGTTCATGCGTGGGCTGTTCCGTGCATGACTGGGAATTGCACGGCTCCGGGTAAGATGACGATGACTCTGTGCGGACTGAGGCGTTCCCTACAAGTTAATTTATCTTTATATAGAGTAGAAATGCTAGAATAATTTAGCATATTGCCATTACTTGACCACTGTTTTGCCTGATTTTAAGTGACAATGCAATCTAAATTTAAGAAGGAGATCCACAAACTGGACATAGGAAACATAGGATCAGGAAACACAGACTCAGGCAACCTTTTTTTGCAGATTTACTTAGATGATCACCTCTCTGAGTTTAGGGCTAGATGGCGATGTAGGAAAAAACGTCAAGCATAAAAAAAATAACTTACACTGAGCATCGTTTTCATAAGCAGAAAGCTGCTGTCCTGTTTCCTCAGCTATAGGGCTCAATGCTCCAGGATAGCTCACTATCAGTTCAGGTGGTGGAGGCAGTTCAGATGACCATTCACCTTCGCCTTGTGGTTCTATTGCTGCCACCTGAACAAAGTAACCAATTAGATATTTTGCAGATGTTTAATACAAATTAGAAAGGATAAAAAAAGTGCAAAAAGTTGGTCAGCGTCAAGTTGCAGCAACTGCGTGGTTTCCGTGCTCATTGGCGCACTTTGTTTCCACTTTTCGCAGCAACTTCAGGCAGGCCCACTTTAAAACGAGTTTATAATAAAACTTACTTGAGCCAGAGGCAATTTCAGTTCCAACTCGTTTCTTAATGCCTGGACACATTCTTCGTCCAATGGTATCTCATCTCTAGCGTCCTCCATTCCGTTAACATTTCCCGCCAAAAACATCTCCGGTATTGCATCACTATCCCTTGTAATTTCACCTTCTTCGATCAAACCTTCAACAGTTAAAGGACCTGAGTATTCGATATTCAAATTGTTTTCGTTTTCCGCCATCGCTAGTTTCGAAGTGATCTGTAACTCGATCTGGTTCAAATCAATTTCGTTTTGAACTGGAATAAATTCTGCTTCTGGGGCGTTATTGAGATCGATATCGACTACATATTTTGGTTGGGAAGTTGAAGCGAGAAAGATTCCCGGCGAATTCGGTGGGGTTGACGGAGATACGCGTTTCTCAGTTCCCGATTTGCTATCGGTTGCTTCGCTCGGTGGTTCCAGTTTAGGTTCGCTGATAGAAGCAAGATCATCAAATTGAACATCATCGGACACTATATCTGGTACTTCATTCAAAAAGTTACCGTCCCGTAAAGGCGATGGTGTCTCGAGATTTATGTCGCTGAAGTTGGACGAAAAAGCTAAAAATTCCTCTTTCGGTAACTCTACTAAATCGATAGTAGGTTTTCCCGTTTTAGTTACTTCGAGATTGCAATTCTCGAAAGGACCAAGTACAACGGAGCTATTTTCGTCGTACGTATCTGTGAGGTGACTTTTCGAAGGCGATTCGAATGGACTGACATTATCTTGAACCGATTTTTGTTCTTTCGAGATACTAGCATCTGGAACCTTGTTATCCGAAAGTATAAGCGTTTCGCTATCTTTCGTATTTTCTAAAGTATTATTCGCAGAGTTATCACTAGCAATCGGTGTGCTCGCGCAAATAGTTTTCTCGACAAGCCCACTACTAATCATTCTTTCCATTTGTAAAAAATCATCTGTATATTTTATTACTTCAAAGCTTGGCAGATCTAAATAGACTGTAGACTCAGTTTTGTATAAACTGGCATCGCATGTCTGCATTGGAGACACTAAGTCATCTTTATTAATATTATCATTCGTTTTAGCTTCATAAACTGATTCGTTAGCACTATTACTAGTAACACTATCATTTAATATTTGACTATTAGTATTATTAATGAGATCCATATACACAGTGCTACCATTGGACTGCTCTTTTACAACAAAATTATCAGATCTAGGCATGGCTTCTTCATTATCCTTACTAACTAAGTTATCTTCCTCTACAATTTTATCTTTATTCACTAAATTTCCAGATTCACTTAAAGATCCACTATTACTAGTATTTTGTACTATTTCAGGTGGCAATATTGTTTCTATTTCCAGTTTATTGAAATTAGCGGTATTTTCTATATCATCTACTATAGTTTGTACTGAGACAGGTATCTGTTCTATGGGGGGTGTTTGTTCTACATCTAGAGGTTCTACGGGCTGATCTTTAGAACTATCAGTAACGGTATCGATGAGATCACTAACTAATATTGTTTCATCTTTACTGTAGTTGTTCTCCGTTTCCAATGATTCTGGTTCGATGTCCTCAGTGTAGGACTCTTTTATCAGGGACACTTCGTTCTCCTGAGTTATATTAGAAACGTCATCTGTAACTGAAGGAAGTGTGTCTATACCATCATTGCTGGCCGTAGAATCTTCGATAATCTTGGGCAAGATGGTTTCTTCTGCAATTTTTGTAGCAGTTTCCTTAGGCATCTCTACCAGATCAGTTACCTCTATTTCAGCAAGAGGCATACTCTCTGGGACAGATTCTGATTCTCTTACATCAACTACTGACTTAGTTTCCTCCTTATCGGTTCTTATCGCATTATCACATGATGTTTCACAGTCTTTTCTTACAATCAATTGATCTTCAGTTTCACTTATACTAGGTACAGACACTTCACACAACTGTTTTAACTCTGGTACTTTACTAACTATTATTTGATTTGGCAACTCTGTATCTTGTGTACGATCTAGCTCGTTTTCTACAGTTTTGTGAGCCGCATCTTCTATGATTATGGGCTCAAAGGTTTCTATGGGTTTCGAAGATGTATTCTCTATTGATTCTGGTTCTGTATACGCGACGTACGTCGATTCAACATTTTCTGTAAGGTCAGACTCAACTTCCGTTTGAGTGAGTTCATGATCTTCAGACTTAGGTGCCTCGGTCACATCGTCCTCGAGCCTCTCAATATCTACTTGAACTTCAATCTTGCCGAAAATATCAATATCTTTCATTGGAGTATCAGGGGTGAGATTCTCTAGGGTCTGTTGGCTCGTCGTATCACTGTGTCGTTCAAATGAGTGACTGAGCGTGCCGATCGTATCACGATCTACTTCATCATCAATGCCAGGTTCATTTTCCTGATCACCTGATGCAAATCCAGTGTCTAGAATGTTTTGGAAATTGCTTATGCCAGGGGATTTTACTAAACTCGACTGAACAGGATATTCCTTTTTGCAATCGAGACTCAGATTATCTCTAGACGGACTAGCTTGATGACTCGACTCAGAGCTTGAAGTTTTCTCTGAATTGAGAATATTATCGAGATTCTTAATGACATCGCTGACGTCCCTGTAATAGCTGACGTCATCTTGACTGCCTGCGATGATGTCTTTGAGCCAGGGATCGACGGAGGCGTCCGAGCAATCCGCGTCTCGTTCGTTATCGAGCATGTTACCTTGATGGCATTCTAGTAGCGGAGTCTCATTATGTGTAAGATAGATATTTCTAACATCTTCAAGCGAACCATGGAGATTCGTGAGACTTTCTGACTTGATTTGAGTCGATAATGGATCGCGATCGGACGTGATGCTACTAGACCGTGAAACCGCCGCACCGACGGTTAACAAAGTTGGCTCCAACTCCGAAGTCGACGGCGCATGTACTATAGCTACATGTTCGTCTACCTTGGGGATTGTATTGGGTTTAAGTCTTTGCCATCGCTCTTCGAAATCTGTATCTTGTTCGGTGAGTACTGGTGTGAATCTCACGCGCGCGTGTGTAGCGTGCAGGTGTTGGATGAGTGCGTAAACTTGAGCTGCCGAGGGGCGGGATGATGGGTCGGTGTGCCAGCATAGCTGCATTACTTGGTATCTGGAAGAAAGGGCCAATATTAATTAAAGACGATAACTACATAAACTAGACTATTTATAATCACTATTCAATACTCGTAACTTTGTGAACTAAATATAATGTTTTATTATTTGAAACAGTCACTAAAATATTATCAGCCGCACATGACGGCGGTTTAGCGCTTTAACTCACATGTCAACAAAACAATCTGTTGTCCTCTAATCCTAATTTTTCAAGCTATAAAACTTAAATTAGGTGTAAATAACTTACAAATGACTTTTATAAGGGCAGGGTAGGTCCGGCGGAGGAGACGGTCGTCCGGTGGGAACGGAACCCCACGAGCACACCTCCCATATCAGCGAGCCCAGGGACCAGATTTCACTTTCAGCCTGAATATAAGACAATAGAAATTCAGTGAGACGAAATGAAAAGAGTGAACATAGCATTGCTATACCCACTCTTCAAGCGAAGCAATTAGGAGAAGTAAGGCTACTTGTACTTGCATACGGGCTGTCTTCCGCAAATAAGACCCTTTTCAATTGGGTCCTTTTTGCGTGAGGATGGAGTAGACTTATCCAGCACCTAATACCCTCTCAGGAAACAACGTGTCAATACTTCTGATGCCAACTAAGCCGCGGGTTTCATCACAATGTATTCCTTTACCGTAAGAGCAATGTCGATTAGAGCCCGCGACCTTCAGAATGAAAGTCGAGGTATCTCCTAGGTAATGTTTTGCATCGTTATTTTGTACTATATGTTAGTCCAGGAGTCCAACTACTAAAAAGTAGATTGTGTTTAAGTGCTTCGTACGTAACTTACAGTGTAAGCAGCACCCCGCCTCGTAACTTCTGGCGCAAAAATCTCGTGATGCGGCTCCACGACCTCGTATCGACCGAGCACAGCGCGGGCATTCTCGCCTTCACCACGAACCATTACTGAACCGCTCCAGAGACGACTGAAATATGATTAGAAAAAAATTACGACCCAGTTGGCATTATAGTCACCATTCCGGACTGCCAAATACAGGGTTGCGGGTTCGATTCCTCAGAAAAGTATTTATGCTGAGATATTTGTCTGGGGTCTGGTTGTTTTTACGTATTATAAATATTTACGAAACAAAAGTATATAAGTAGTATATTCGTTGTCAAGCACCCATAACACAAATCTAGTTACTTAGTTTGGGCCTAGACGATCTATGGAATGTCCTGCAATATTTATTTAATATTTTTTATTTATCTTATTTAAGAAAACCAGTGGCAGAAATTTAACGAAATTTTAGTCTGACCGACAGCTTGCAACAGCGACAGCAGCATTTTACAAAACATTGACCCATTTAAATAACTTTAGTAGTGTTGTATTTTTTTCTGATATAGATAGAGTAAAAATAGCATCCTTACCCGTATGTATATCCAGCGGAATGCAAGTGCGCGAGCGCAGAAGTGACGTCACACATGAGCTGCAGCGGCGCGCCGCTCTCGTTCAGAACCGTCATGTGAGGACGATTCATTACCAGGTACTGTTGGAGATTCTGTAACAGACATACGAAAGGTAACATTAAAAGGAACTTTCAACACATTTTTCTTAGAAGTTGAAAATGACCTTTATGGTGTGCTTAGGAACTATCATTAGGAACTTACCGTAGAACAAAGTTCAAATATCAATATCCATGGGTCCTCGTTGACACATTTCCCTAAGTAGCCGAGTATCTGTTCGTGTGAGAGATCTCTGTACATATTCGCTTCGTCGAGGAACCTCGCTTTGTCGTGCGGACTGGCGTTTTGATTGAGGATCTTCACTGCGACTGTCGAGGTAGATCCAGCTTCTTCGATTTCGCCTTCTAACACCTGCAATTCATTAAAAACAATTCCATTTATTTTGGCACTCGAAGCTATCGTTAACGGTCGTGCAGGTGTGATCTTCTTCCATAATTTATCAATTAAACTGGTGTATTATGGAGTGTTCTGAAAGTTAAAAGACTCGTCAATCAGTTGGTCCTGGCTCTTATGCACGAGCATAAGCAGCAGATAGCAGTCGTAAGGTTAAAGTTATCAAGATTGTTTCTATTTTGGGTTAAATAAATTAAATAAACCTACCCTTCCAAACCATCCTCGCCCAATTTCTCTGAGGTACTGCAAGCTGTTCCTAGGAAAATCTTCCGTAGCTGTCAACAAAACACGCCTTGTATTAATCGATTTATCGCTAACGAGTTAAACTTGTCATTTCTGGGTAGAACGATTGTTAGTTAACCTCGCACCTAGGGATGTCAACTCTTTTTAGGGACTTAAGTTGTTTAGACCCATCTAAGTTTACTGGCCACTGCATGAAAAATGGGCAAATGTAATGTAGGCCCCAATTTGCCAAAAGTAAACGTCACTGAGGTAGACCCACAAAAAAAGCCCATGGTTCTTTGAATTTGCATTCGATGCAGAGTGACCAAAAACACCTGGAGATCGGGAAACATGAAAGACTAAACAATGACTACACTAATAAAATCTGGGTCGCGGCGACAATATGGTAAGATTCAAATTAACTTTAGGGAGTCGTAAGTGTTGAAAAATTTGTACTTTTTTTCGGGCTGTAATTGTGATTGTTGACAACCCTAGCCACAGCCTATGTATGAGTCATGGGAACCGCCGCCGCGGTCCATTGATCAGCGATCACAATGGATACGGTTACGTGTCTTTCACGAAAAACGAAATGAAACGCGGTAGCTATTGTAGATTGTACCACTGCATTTGTGTCAGCAGTGATTACTTTACAGTTGTAAAGTACGACAGATTTATTTCTTGTTGCTGAACGTGTTGATCTGTTTTATGTTTTTACTTGATGGATTATTTTGATCTACGAGAATGAGGCTAAGTATCGTTAGTGGTCTGTCAAAAATATTTTTGCAGACAGTTTACTTTTGTGGTTAGACCGAACACAGTAGACATATTGTTTTGATCACATTTATTTCATCAAAGTCAGACGCTGCCGTGGGAATATCGGTATAAAAAGTATGTTACTCCCAATGAATCAATGTATCCTCATACTAAGTTTCATCAAAATCGGTCCAGACCTATACATTAAAAACAAAACTTCAAGCGTCCAATCCAAACCTGTCGACGAGGAGTATTTGCAAACTTCACGCCACAAAAATCTTACAAGAAAACAGCTCTAAAAAGTACGTGTAACTTCTCTACATTCCGTACTTACCGAACCAATCAGCGCAATGCTCTAGTGGATCAGGCCCAATGATCCCGGTTGGCATCGGCAACGGTTCAAACTCCACGACGGACTCCCTCGAGATCCTGTTCCTCTCTTCGTTCTCACTAACAATATACGCCGCGGCGTTATTGTTAGCGATGTTCTGCATCTCACGGAGAGAAATGGGGCCATTGTTGTTGTCCTCGCTGATGTTGTTGTTAACTGGTTCTGAGAAGCCCGAGTCGGGGGCAGGGACGCGTGGCGTGTGCAGGTGGGATGCGCTGGCGCTGAACAGCTGGAGGTAATTACATGTTGGTTAGACATAAGCACGTGGAAATGCACATTTCACACCGAAAACATTAACCGGTTGCAGACCTAAACTAAATTGGTTTAGCTTAGCTCGAATAGCCCAGGTATTTTTTCATACTTTTCTGCAGAAACGAAGCTAAGTGAAGAAGCACAAAAAACGTAAAAACTATGATGTTGTCTACGATACAGGCATTAGCCTAGTGTAGGTATCATAGATAAGCTTATTCTATTATTGTGGACTATTTTATTCTACACGAAGCTAAGACTCCTTTACGGCTTCTTTTGGCAGTGTGTTGGGAGTCAACTTAGCTTTTGCTTAGTTGATGTGCACGCAACATCTTTCTTAGCTGTCTTAGAGCTTAGCTTCAGCAGTTTAGTTTCGGTCTACAATCGGCTTCAGATATACATACACCCAAACAATAAATTACTTATTCATTAATTCTTTATAAAGTCAGTATGTCAAGTTTACTACTCGATTCGAAATATTAAAATTTCGAAATTATAGTTTCAATATCCCTATATCTACATAAAGAAATAATGCCAATGTTAGTTTATTAGTGAATTGTGTTAAACAGAAAAGAAATACAACAATACTACAATTGACCAACAAAATAAACTGCGCAAAAGCGTTGACAAGACAAGGTGTTTGTAAGAATTGAGTCAGACATCTCGTACACAACATTGTACGTATTTAATTTAAACTAATTTCGCTTACACTGAACGCAAATAAAACACTGACGTGGAAAAGCTAATAAACATTCACTCACCGCTAAACCAACGATATGTATAAAATTAATTGTTAAAAGCGTGGTTAAATCGCATAACGCAATAAAAAAGTTAGGTCATATTGCATTCGAGCAGTCTTTTAAAGCCTAACCCAAGCTTTAAACGACGCCACGTGTGCCAAGGTATAATGGTGCACTTAAAGAGAATTAAAATATCCCAAAACCATTAAAATTATTAACGAATATTATTCCAAGAAACTACGTATAATTCCCCTGAAATACATTAAACCAAGCAACGATTAGCTATGTTCTACCTACACTAAAGAATAATAGTGTAAGATCCCGCCTACCACCGAACTTTCGTGATTTTATTAAGGTGAAAGGGTACCAGCAGGTGCTCTCTCCATACAAACGTAGTCGACTGTTTCCTCCCAGGATAATGACACTAGAGCAAATATTTTTGTGGCATAAAACCTAAAACTGCAATGACTATGCCCCTATGTCTTGGTTTTTTTCATTTTCTAACTATCATAGAAATTAAGAGTTTAAAAACAAAACATAGGGGCATGGTCATTGCAGTTATAAGTTTTATGCAACAAAAATATTTACTCTAGTGTCATTATTCAAGGGGGGAAACAGACGACTACGTTTGTATGGAAAGAGCACCCGGTACCCTTTCCTCTTAATGCTGAGAGCTTCTCAGCGCATGCGTCCAACATAGAATTAACAGGTTCAATTTTTGGTTTCGCTACCTGATAATTCTCCAAGCCACTATGGTCTGAACTTCATAAGTGCACATCGTTCATAACTATGTTGGGGGCATGCGAAGATAAATTCTCACTTTTTTTTTTGCTTTATTTCAGGTATTTACAATAATATGTACAAACCCATAGGATTTTAAAAATAAGCTAAAACTAAAACGAAAACAAATAAGGAAATAATACTTAATTTTAAAATTTTTAAATTAATAAATACAGTAGGTACCTTGGTATTGCGTACCAGCGATACGTTTTTATAAAATCACGAAAGTTCGGTGGTTGGCGGGATCTTGGTCTATAACATGAAACCTATTAAATTGTAAAAATAAACACAACAACGAACATACTAATATGACAATGGACAAACAAAACACGACAGTAGGTAGTAATATAAATAAATAAACTACCTGATTGTCAGCTCCTTCGTTCGGCTGGAGGCAAGAGAAAACAATGCGTGTGAGACACTTCATTTATTGACGACTAGCTGCGCCCCGCGGTTACAGCCGCGTAAGTCCCGATCCCGGGGGAGTTTCGGGATCAAAAGTATACTATTTCCTTCTCCATCCCCTAAACTACCACTATGCAGATTTTCATCAAAGTTTTACCGAACTCGGTCCAGTAGTTTCGGAGTGGAAAAATATTTTTAATATTTGTGTAGATTAATTTATTAATAGAATATTTTAGTGTGTATATATGAAAGCATTTTATTGTTACAATGAAAAAAGAAATTATCTCCCCCCTAGATGAATTTTCATTTTGGGTTAGACTAGATAAGGCAGCCAAATATGAACAGATGCAACACTCCTTGCTTTTATGAGCAAGACTTATGTCTACGCATATGCTAAGTTATAAAACCAAGGTCCTATCAACTTTATTAATACTATTTACATTATTCATTGTGGAATTATTAATGTGTTATTTACGATTTACACTATGGCGTATGTACTAGAAGGTAAATAGTACTGGAATAAGGTGCTTTTGTACTGGTTTACCTGGCTGACTTCGTTATTCAATGTCAAAGGGCTTGACGTCTATAACCCTAATAGTTAGGGAGCTGCTCATATAATTTGAGTGTGTCGGTACCGTTTGGAATAAAATATCTGGTAGTGCCAAGTCGGCTGGTTGTGGTTTTCTAGGGGAACTTTGATCTGAAGAAACAAAAGCAGGCGACTCGAGGCACTAAATGATATTTCATGCCAAGCAGATGGTACCTCGGTTACTCAAATCATATAGGCAGCTCCCTAACTATAACAAAAGGCAGTGTTGCAATGACTGGAAACTATTCGAAACATTACTATTGTTTTAAGTCCTTTATATAAATTATTTTAATACAAAATTGTAACCAAATTACATACCTAACTTACGATAACTAAACAATAAATCATGTTTGTATAAGGATTCTGGAAATTTCAAATCGGTAATTGAGTTCAAAAGTAATTAAACTATAAACTATAGTAGACCAACCCACGACAACACAATTTAATAGAATAAAGATTATGTGAAATGCAAAATTGGTAAAAGCACTTAGGTTAATTTTGTATCGCGTGTGGCTAACGCTTTTACTTTGATTTAGTATTTTTTAATATACCTAAACCTACCTAAATAGATAATGTTGCACGCATTAAATGTGTAAACTAAACAGTTTAAGTTAGACCGTTAGGGTCTTATTCCGAAACGAGGTTTAAGGATAGTCCGAGATGTGGATTTAAACCTTAGATTTAGACACAGATTTACTCGTGAACTAAAGTCTATACTTCGTTATATAATCTATAGGGATAGTATTTAGACGACGAGTTCACGAGTAAATCTGTGTCTAAATCTAAGGTTTAAATCCACATCTCGGACTATCCTTAAACCTCGTTTTGGAATAAGGGGGTTAGTGTCTCAGTGCAGGACTATGGTTCATAATAGTAGGGCTCTAGAGCTCCATCACGATAGAGTCTGTGAATTGAAACGACACATCTGAAGACTTCTAAAATATATCCATTTAGATAAATAATAATTTAATTCGAAGAACACAAGTCGTCCTCAAATAGTCACGATCATAATTTAATAATCCCTTTTAACTTTCTAGGAAAATCCGTTTATTTCCATCGAATGTAGGACGATGTGATTAATAAAAAAAGCAAAAGCAAACATAAAAACATCCGACGTTTAATAAGAAAAATCGAGAGATTTTCACTGCATTTGCGTCCGGTTGCTATCCGCTTGCGATCGGTCAGATAACAAACAGATATTGGTCCAGAATTAGAAGACAGGTAACAGCTAACTCGTTATATTGTTGAAGAAATAAAATTTAATGCTCTTTTAGATATGGGAATTTCAATGTAATAAAATCTCTCTTTAGCTACGCTAATGGATCCTTGAAATGATAAAATTATATATCTGCTAACGATTTAAAATAAAATTTTATCCTAAGATGACTCTAAAGCTTTTAGAGATTTTCCACGGGGTCCCGATTCCGATCTGCACTTACGTACAGGGTTATTTATTAGCTTTTGGTGAATTCGAAATAGCAATAGAACTAACAGTAAACTGTTTGTTAAATACATCATAACAATGCAGTATCAATGAAAATAGGAGGCATTCGAGTGGAAGTCATTTAGGCGTTTAATAATCGTCATATAACCTCGGCATCGTACAGCAATTGTACCAGATGATGTAACTGGAGTGCGATCGTGAATGGCCGTAATGATGGGTGCGCGATCAATGGACGGCACGACGCATACAATGCATTCCACGTACCAAACTGCCATTACGAAGGACATGTGAAGGTTACAATATTAATAATATACAATGAAAAATGTGTTAGAAAAATGTGAAAACTTAATTAAGGTCGCGGGAAGTCGTTGGACGCAGAGAGCATGCGACCCATAGTTCTGGAAGTCTTTGGGGGAGGCCTATGTCCAACAGTGGACGTCCTGTGGCTGATATGGTGATGAATAGAAAATGACAATTTTATAGAAACGTTTCACGCAAGGCAAAAGTTTTCCTATTTATTCCCTAAGGCAAGTTTGTAAACCCTTTCCATCATTGAAGGTCTTCATTGTAATGCACGAAAAGGGTCGTCCAAAGATCAAAAGGTAATTTTGAAAGGAACGAACTGTATTGTTTTTGGAACAGTAGAATAAAGTGTGCAGGAGAGTGAAAATATGCATAAGGAAATTACACAACACAAAGAGCGACCATTAGAGACAAATCAACGATAACAAAACAACGTACTTGTACTTGTATACAGGCTGTTTTCCGCCATTGGACCCTTTTTAATTGGGTCCTTTTTGCGTGAGGATGGAGTAGGCTTGCCCAGCACCTACTACCCTCTCAGCTTAGTCGACCATGTCCAGAGGAGATAAATTGTCAATACTTCTGGAGCCAACTAAGCCGCAGGTTTCATCACGATGTTTTCCTTCACCGTAAGAGCAATGTCAATTAGCGTACATAATTTTTTCTTAGGAAAAATACATTGGTGCACGGCCGGCCCACGACCTTCAGAATGAAAGTCGAAGTATCTACCACTAAGCCAACACAGCTCCTCACGATAACATCGTATCATTTACATAAACGTAACAAGAAAGCCTTACGCAGACGAACCGCAATTACTTAATCAATTCTACTAAGTATGTATGTATACATCAATGTATATATTTTTTTACATTTTTATTACAGATTCACATGAAGCACTCAATGATCGAATGACAGACGTTCGAAGCACATTCATTGACGAACAATGGAGTTGTAAATCGTTTTATAGTTCTTGTATCCTGGGGCAAACAAAAAAAGGGTAAACGCTACGCGGTCATAAAGTCAATTTTATCAAACATGCACTAGGATTAGATAAGATAGAATAGACTAACTACACACTAAACAATGTAAGACTAGACATTTTTAGAAACTTGACCTTTTGATACCGGGGTTTAAGACACTGGACATTGTGTAATAGAACAGAGGATACATTAGCATACTAAACATTCTAAGAAACTGGACCTTATCAGTCTGAACGTTTTTAAGGTGAAAGGGTACCTACCGGCGCTCTTTCCAGACAAACGTAGTCGACTGTTTTCTTCCTGGATAATGACACTAGCACAAATATTTTTGTGCTATAAAACCTATAACTGCCATGACTATGCCCTTATGTTTTTTTTTTCATTTTCTAATTATCATAGAAATTAAGATTTAAAAAACAAAAAAAACATGCCATGGTCGTGGCAGATATAAGTTTTATACAAAAAAAATATTTGCTTTAGTGTCATTATCTAGGGAGAAAACAGTCGACTACGTTTGTATAGAGAGAGCCCCCGGTACCCTTTCCTCTTAATAGGCAAGATACAGACAAATAATCGACAGTATTCAAAATTTCTGTGTATCTGTTAGCTGTTATAAATATTGGGACAAAGGATTTAATATGATAATGGTGATTACTTAAAAAAAACGTGAATTATTCGATTTACAGTTAGGATTAGAAATCGCTTCAATAAAACCGAATTTAGCAACTTAATATGATTTATGATATCGCTATTTTATACGAAAGACGGTCTACCTACATCGTGGAGACATTGGCCTTGTAAGCGTATTTACATATTACATCAAGGTGTAAATTGATGACGACCCGTTCGCGTAGTGTTAGGATTAGTAAATAACATTTATTTTCATTTGTAGAAATTTCAATTTTCAACTATAAAGTCCTAAATGGAAGACGTAACACGTTTCTAAGTTAAAATGGACGTGGGCCGGACACGTGTGTGGTACGGTAGGCGGAAAGTAGAGCAAAGCTGTTGTCGAATGGAGACTTAAGAATCGGGAAGAGATAGATAGATAGATAACTTTATTTGTACAACACAGTAAGGAACATTATTATTATTATTAAGAGCCTGTAGTGTCCCACTGCAGGGCAAAGGCCTCTCTACTCCCCTTCCACTGGGAAGGGACATAGAACAAATAAGGAACATAGAAAACGATATACACAAAGCAAAGCAAAGTAAAGTAATAGCTATAAAATACAAGTTGCACAAATGGGCGGCCTTATCGCTGAAAGCGATTTCTTCCAGGCAAGAGATGCGTGGGCAGACCAGCAGCCAGATGGTCCGACGACATAAGAGCTTATGCTGGGGCAGCATGGTCTATGAAGACTGGTGATGGGAAGGTGTGTGAAGGCATTGGCGAGGTATATGCCCTGAAGTGGGCTAACACATGGTGCTGAAGAAAGAAAGAACAATCCAAGTCATAAACGAAATATCAGACCAAATTTAAAAATTTAGAAACTCTTGTAGCAATCATAGCCAATGCATCAAATCAGATAGCATCCAGTCCGAACATCTGCGAACCGATTACTCGAAGTCAGCGGCATCAATTAACAATGAATTTACAAACCAAATCAACAACGGCAAGGATACGACGTAGATACGTACTTATGCATGCGATGACTAAGCGATAACCTTGGCAAAACAGATAAAATCACAATATAAACCAGGCAGATTTCATCGTTCTAAAATTGCATTTTATCTTTCCAATCTTTATTGTACATACGTTTAAGTGACAAAGCAATTTACAGCTTACAAGACCCGCATGCAATCGTTTTTTGATGAACATCGTGAATACCGAACAAAAATAGATTTAAAATGAATGACACTGTCCTCTTGCCAAAATAATTCGAATAGCAAAGTGGGCATTGACATTCTTTTTCATATAAAAAGTATATAAAAACACAGGTTGCATACATGTATATGAAAATGTATGTGAACTAGATACATTCTCACGGTAACTCTATCTCGACGTTATGAAATTAGGGAAACATTTATTGACGCGAGACATGCAAGAATCTAAGGAAATTCTCGTATAACAACACATTGACCAGTCAATCTTCTGGTTTTGCTAAAAAGTTGGATAAACTTTTTACTAAAAATCGATGGAAAAAAGATACTCTGTATCGGGTGCCAGTTAAAATGGTTATAAATATTGCAATATTGGAACGAAGTTCCTTATGGCGCGTTGCGAAAGAGGGCTAGACGGAAAAAATTAAGATCAAAAGTTGTAACGACGTAAGTAACTAGACTTGTGTTATGGGTGCTAGACAATGGATATACTACTTATATACTTTTCTTTTAATTGTAAATATATACTTACACTACATAGAAACAATCAGACCACAGACAAATATCTAAGCATAAATACTTGTCTGAGGCAGGAATCGAACCCGCAACCCTGTGTTTGGCAGTCCGGCATGGTGATCATTGTGCCAACTAGGTTGTAAAACTAATTTAATAGAGAAATGTTGCACACAAGGTAAAAGGCGCAAAATCCTTCAAGAGATAGATGTCTAAAAAAGGTAAATAAATGTTAGCCGCAGGGCCGTAGGTGACCTTTGCTGGAGGAAGACCCTATCGTAAACCTTTAAGATTCATAGCATCCTGTTCCTTCTTTAGAATCACCCTTTTCTAACCCTTTAAGATATAAAATAACATGTGAACTTTATAATGTGTGTGACTAGCTGTATAGTAGTCGCTTAAATGCAGATCTTGTAGAAATTGACGAAAAAAAAAATTCCTAGTAGTTTCTATACTCAGTGGTTAAGCAAATCTATATATTTTTAGAGATCTTGTAACAGATTTAACGGTACATTGATTACGGGAAACTAGGCGTATAGCGTGATCACGCGCGCATGTAATTTTGATTATGTAATTAATAAAACACCTAAACACGCGAACTTAAAACTACATCCTTTAGAGTTCACGCATAAATTAACAACTGCTTGATTCATCTAGAGACAATAAGCGCTCATTAACCGGACTTATCACAATGAGCTTTGCTCTGAGGTAAGCACGTGTTTGAGCCAATTCTTCCACCAACACTATTTCCTTTGCAATAGGGTGCAAATTAATGTTAATTAAGCAGTGGAGTAATTACAGAGTGAGTCACAACGATGATGCACTGGCATTATAAAATGGATACTTTTATCTACAGACGCATGCCGGCGCGGCAGAGTCTGACAGGCCAGAACGTTTAATCAGCTTACAACTACGTCTGTTGTCCAAAAGTTGTTTACATATTAGGGTGTTATTCATTTTCTACAAACAATGAAACAAACTCGAAAGATTTGTTGACAATGTAACGTAATTACATACATATTTCCATATCGAGTGTTGTCCTTTTAGATAAATCAAGGTATTCACATATATTACCGTTTACTTGCTTCAATCTCCTTGATCGATTATATTTATGTTCAAACAATATTATAAGACATAAGATTAAAGATATCAAATGAAACGTGAATGGCAGTGTAGACGGCAGTACAGCACCGGCTACTTTAATTAACGATGAGTCATGTACCTACAAGTGCAATGCTATATGTAATGGCTATGTATGTGAACAACACAAGTGCCGAGACGTTGTTACATTGACAACGCGGATGTCTTTAGCACGGATATGCGATCTGCACGTAAAGCACATTAGCAGCTATGTAAATAAAGCACGTTATATGCAAACAGAGAAACAAACGGATATCATAGTGATCCAATAAGAGGAAAGGTTACCGGGGGCTCTCTCCATACAAACGTAGTCGACTGTTTTCTCCCTGAATAATGACAACTAGCTGCGCTCCGCGGTTTCACCCGCGTAAGTCCCGATCCCGTAGGAATATCAGAATGAAAAGTAGCCTAAAGCCTTCCTCGATAAATGGACTATCCAACACAAAAAAAAAAATTCAATTCGATCCAGTAGTTCCTGAGATTAGCGCGTTTAAACAAACAAACAAACTCTTCAGCTTTATAATATAAGTATAGATAGAGCAAATATTTTTGTTGCATAAAACTTAAAACTGCCATGACCATGGCCCTATGTTTTGTTTTTTTTTTCATTTTTTAAATATTAATTTCTATGATAATTAGAAAATGAAAAAAATCATGACATAAGAGCATAGTCATGGCAGTTATAGGTTTTATGCAACAAAAATATTTGCTATAGTGTCATTATCTAGGAAGAAAACTGTCGACTACTTTTGTATGGAGAGAGCGCAGGTACCCTTTAAAGCCCCCGTGTTTTCGTCTCGAAGTTCAGAATCCTAAAAGTGCAGCAAGTTTTTAGTGTTCCGCTAAGAAGTAACTTATTTATTCTAACTGATTAATTCAATCAAAGAGGCGCTCTAATCCGTAGTTCACAACAACGTAAGACTACACAATAGGTATGTAAGCGAGTAAACATGACATTAAGCTAAGACCTACCTCAATGTTAAACTACCGCATTATACAAGTTTACTTTGATAAACTTATCTAGGCCAGGTGTAGCGTAGAATACCTTACGAGCTAAAGGTAAGGCATTTTATCTTTCTTACGTCATAGTTATTTTTTCTATCGAGCAATGACTTCTCTGAGGCAAAGTATATTAACTGAAATGTTGTTTTCAAAGAATGTTTTGTTTTTATTTGCTTTGAAACAAGGATCATGAATCCGTCTACATAGATCTAGTCAGATGATGACGAAGATGTTTGACAGTATTAAGTACTAGAACTATGGTGGGTAATAAATATAAATAAAGAATTGCCAATATCAAGTGGTAACTCTTACAAGGTGTGAATTACATTGTGGCATTTATAGCTGTTCATTATTTCAAAGTAGGAATCAGAGCAGCGATGTAGAAGGTGAAAAGCGATGACAGCGTGGGAGTGGCTCGGCTGTGGGGTGTGCCGGGTGCGCCAGCCCCGGGCTCCACGCCAACTAGAAGCGCCATTGCACCGTCGCATATCACGAGCACTACTGAATTACACCCTAATCCCAGACACACAAAGCCCACACGGCCTATTTCAAGCTGAAAAGTTAAATTAGTCATGTCATTGTGTGAATGTCTCGCGCGTAGTCTAGGGTTTTTATGTGAAGCATCTCGACTAAAGTCCGTCGTGCACAGAATTCGCTCCGAATTGCTTCAGTGGATTGCGAAATATTCGCATGGTTTATTTTTACCGCCCTTCTAAGTATGCATTGTAAAAGCTCGGAATTTCACAGTATTTACTTTATGATAAGCACGTCTTCAGAGTAAATGTTCTGTAAAGCAATAGCTAAAGTTTAGAAACGTATCGCATAGTTTCTGGGTAATTTGGTAGTGAAATTGCGTCGTACATAACAGCATGTCATAATAAAATTATGGCAGTTAAAATTCCGCAATGCATGTTTAGAGTGCAGAGCATTTGTAAGCATCGTTTTGTCGACAGGTGGGCGGAGTGACTCACTCAACAGATAAGATTATCAGACGTTAGTTTACGTTTCTTCTCGTCGGATGATTATGATTGTGAATAACACTGTTTACGTTCAATGAACGGCGCAGTTTCTGAATGTGGGACATCGCTATTGAAGCTCCGAGCAAGGTCAGTGCTGTTCATTTACGACCAGAAGCGTTCGCACAAAACATACACGAACTAGCAAAAACTAAATGTCCTACATTTTGAATAGAATCAACTGAACAGCGTGATAAATTAGATGTGACAATGTTAGGCGACCGCAGAGATATGTTTACGTCTATCATTGGTACATATTCTGATAAAAACTTTGATTATTGTAAAAAATAAACGTAGTCCCTGAAATAGAATAAAGAGGAAAGTTTTTATTGTTTTTTTTAATTGAATAGGCTCCGAAACTACTAGACAGATTTTGATGAAACTTGGTATGAGGATACATTGATTCATTGGCAGTAAGTAACATATTTTACTTTTCTATCCCGATATTGCCACGGAATCAACAGTTACGCGGGTGAAACCGCGAAGCGCTTCTATTAATAAATAAACTTAGTCCCTAAAGAATAACCTATTCGCTAAAAAAGCTTTAACAACAGGTTTTCTTGTTAAAATAAAAGTTGATACACGCCTTTGAAAATGTGCATAAACTTAATGGATCGCAAACGTTTCCACAAAGGTACAGATAATAAAACAAAGCCGAATAATTTCATTAAGCTTTACAATTATACAAAAGGTCTGCCATTAGATTAATTGGCCACAAAGTCTAGTGCTAATTTCAATTAAGTCGGTGTCACTTGCAGTATTCTGTCGAAGAAGTAATCAGGGTAAAGTGCCTGAACAATGGATACTTAGACTTTAATAGAATTTGTATATCAACTCTCATCTACACTAATATTATAAAGAGGAAAGTTTTTTTGTGTTATTTTTATGTTTGTAACGAATAGGCTCCGAAACTACTAGACCGATATTGATGAAACTTGGTATGAGGATACATTGATTTATTAGGAATAACAACATACTTTTTATAGCGATATTCCCATGGTATAAAGAGTAACGCGGATAAAACTGCGGAGCGCTGTTAGTTTATAATATATACGGGAACCACAGTAATCAAGGAAAAACGAAACTCCATCTCATCAGAACTTACTTAATACTTGTTTATTCCATTTCACTTGTGTGTAGGTGTATCTGCGAAACTAGCGCGGAAAAGTGGGTGTAGTAATTAGCAAAGCCTTCAGCTTGGTTGGTTCATGACACCGAAAGCTTCATTCACTAATTAGTGGAAGCAGAGCTCAGAAACGAATGCTTTGAGAAACACCCACAGAAACAAAACGTATTTCTGTAATGTTTCGTAAAGAATTTTCATGACTAAAAAACTTTAATTATCCACGGTTCAGTATGTTTAGTAGCTATTTAACGTGAAAAGGTACCGGCGCTCTCTCCATACAAACGTAGTCGACTGTTTCCTCCCTGGATTATGACACTAGCACAAATATTTTGTGCCATTAAACCTATAACTGCCCTGACTATGCCCCTATGTTTTGTTTTTTTCATTTTCTAATTATCATAGAAATTAAGATTTAAAAAACCAAAAAACAAAACATAGGGGCATGGGTCATGGCAGTTATAAGTTTTTGCAAATAAAATATTTGCTCTAGTGTAATTATCCAGGTAGAAAACAGTCGACTACGTTTGTATGGAGAGAGCGCCCGGTACCCTTTCCTCTTAACATTCTTACTGAATCCAAACGTGTTCAATTAGGGAGTGCCTTTCTTAAAAGTCTGGGTTATGACAATATAGGTCAGTCTTATTTTTCAATAATATTAATCGATTATATTAATTCTAAGTATTTCTATATGATTAATCAAAGCACCTGTTTCACCATGACAGAAATAACATTCAGTTCAAGTTTAGACAATCACAGAACTCAATGAAAGGGGAAGTAGGGTAACAAAACACGCAAGTAACCCGTTAACTTCAAACTAAACCTTTCTACGACGGAGTTAGTAGTTCTACGACGACAGATTCGAAAATAAATCATTACATAATAACAACAGTGTATTTTAAGTTTAACCCAGCGCTGATGCCATTCATAACAAGCATTGGAAGTCATAAAAACTAGAAATAAACACGTGTTCAATGAGTCAAACATAAAACATCGTCGATGCTAGATGCAGTGGCGCATCCGAGCAAATAGCACGCAATGATGCTAAATTTGATGTGATGATGAGTTCATGTTTACTGGCTAGTAATTAGCGGACAATTATCCAATGGTAATGGCAGTGGCAGTATCTTCTATCGAGTAGCTGTGGCGGTTGGTGACAAGTTTTTTTTTGGCCGTGGCAATGGATGAATGTCGCGATTGATGAGTTCGCTCGTCACAGAGACGTGAGGAGATTAAGAAAGCGCTGTTTTTGGTCGAACGGAAAGTTGGCATGAATAGACGTTGACCGAATGACCGTTTTGGATTGCTTTCTCAGAGATTAGTTATGCCTCACAGACTCACAGGTTCATAGGTATATAAAACCCAGGATTTTTTCTCAAATATATTTCCAAGATGATGTCAATCAGTAGATCTTACAAGCTTTGACTGGAATTAATAACGAAAAACTTTATAAATTGGGATTCAGCGATTTACAAAATATTCCGCATTTTCCGTTGAAATATAGATGTTCCCGAAATCAAGCAGAAACTTCACCCATTAGGATAATAAGAAATGACGTCACACAAAGGGACAGTGTAGCCTTGAGTGGGTGACGATCACGTGGTGGGGCGGGTGGCGAGCTAAATGTACCTATTCGCAACACCCACCAGGGCATCGTGGCTTCAAGAAGTACCTACGTGGCTCGCAAAGGGGATTTATAATCCGGCGATGTTTGAATTCCTATCAGGTTACTCTGAAAACGTTTGTTGAAATAACGAAGACGTTTTAGAAAGTATGCACCTATTTCTTTAGATTACTTACGGTTCGTTTATTTATTTTGTTTGACTAGAAGCGATGGATTACGAAAACAACATTGATCGATATTAAAGCAAATCTTTGAAGGTTTTCAAATTCGTTAACGTTGGTTTTTCTTTTGTTCCCATAAACATAATTTCACCTGCTTTAAAACCCATTGATGCGTATTTTAAATACCTATATCTATGGAGCAGTTATTTGTAGAAATCGGCCGATAACAAGTTAGATGTAATATCAAATGTCTCTCGATATAACCGTAACTAAATCGGTTAGGCAAACACGAAATACCTCAAAGGCTAGACACCTAGCGGTATTTAATGGTATGTCAACACGGTTCTACGGACTCGAGAGTTAGGACCTTAGGGAGCTCCCCATATGATTTAAATGACTGCGTTGGTACCGTCTGCTTTGTATGAAATTTTCAAGTCTGGTCGTTCAAAAATAGACCGGTAACAGTATGCAGCTTTTATATTTATCGTTAGATTTAATCCTGGACATCTCCAAATTTAACCTACGCAAGTTGTCAAGATCCAGAGATGTGTCCAAAAAACATTAATTGACTACTTGCGTGGACCAAACTTTTTGTCCTGCCATGTGGTCCTGCCATGTGTAAAAAATCATTATCAGGCGAGTTGGGGCACTACCAATATTGATATTTTATTTAAAGCAGACGGTACCAAACCACCATAGCCACATAAGTCATATTATTTTAGAGAGCTCTCTAACTAATAGGCCTGCTAATGTAATCTTCTTAGAGCGCCAAATTTCTTACCTATTCATACAAGTACGAGCTAAGCCAGTACATTTTAGTCTTTGGAGGATAGGTTTTTTTGGCGTAGACCCTGAAAGTAACCTGAACTGTCTGTAATAGCTAATAGCACACAAATAGGTTGTCCTTCATTAAAATTGACAGATGACACAATAGCTACCGTTTCCCATAGCACGGGCAACGGGCTCGGTGAGGGCGTGTCGGGCGTTGACCCCGCCCATCCGCTGATTACGAACACAAATGCAAGTTTTATTACCTAATTATAGGGATACCGCTCGTAAGGTATGTGGTGTCAACACGCGCATTACAATAATTAAACGGACTTATAAAAGCTGGTCAAATAACAATGTAGTAGCGATAAGGAACTTAATGAACGTGGCTGCTTGATAAGGCTCAAATTGTCTTATATTGTTCTATTAAAGGATCAAAGGAATGCTAGCACCCGAGCTCGCGTTCTTTATAAGACCTTGTCGTGGTATTTTCTCAGTATGTTTTTGTCTCCAATCGAGATTGGAATCTCACATAAATAAAACGATAAACTTAGGAGAAAATATTACTCAATAAATAATACTGCTACATTACTTCGTTGTCGACGCTGATTTGTGACATCGATATTAAGTACAATAAAGATCAACGCCTACTTGACCATATCAAAAAACCTACTACGTAACGCGATTGATATCATGTGACTGTATTTGGTTGATCATCATTTGTCGTGAAATCCTATGCGTCCGTATTTTGTCGATCTTCATTTGTCATCAAATCTGTGTCTTTTTCATACAAACTGTGTAATATAATGAGCGTGGCAAAATTTTCTGCTATGAAAACAGTACAAAAGAGAATTTAATGTTTTGGCATTCCTAGACATCTATCGCGAAATTATACTGCATTCCCAGAGAGGATGAATAAAGGATAATATGGCTGAAAGTTGGCCGCAGTCAGACGGGATAACTATCAAACAATTATGAGGGAGCTAAATAGCAGCATAGTTAGTTTAACAACAAAGCAATGTTTCAGAAGTAGATTGCAAGCTGCAGGTTGGTAGGTATATATATATATATGGAACCTAAAGATATTATGATTTTGAAACTCAATTAGAAGATGCACCAATGGACTTTTCTTACGAAAAATTTATGTGCGTCATATAATTGATATTGCTCTTTTTGTGAAGGAAAACATCGCGATGAAACCCGCGGTTTAGTTGTCTCCAGGCATATTGACGAGTTCTCCCATCTGAACACGACTAAGCTGAGAGGGAATTATAGGTGCTACTCCATTCTTAAGCGAAAAGAACTAAAGACATCTAATTGTGAAAAACATCTTCCATACAAATACAGTGTGTATCAATCCAAATGTTACAAAATTGCTACTAGTTTTAAATGATAAAAGGTCATGGAACCAATTCATATTCATTGCAATATCATACCAAATATTATTGTGGTCATTAATATATGATATCTTGAATGTCCTACATTAATGTGAAAGAATGAACAATAAACTTTGGTTACATTTACTCTATATTTTGTAAACAAAACCGCAACAATCTAACTTCTTTATGTGATTGATTGAAGTCAGTGGTATCACTTTATAATTATCTACACATTATCTAAAACTAGCGACCCGCTCCGGCTTCGCACGGCTATATTTTGCATGTATTATACATATAAACATTTCTCTTCAATCACTCTATCTATTAAAAAAACCGCATCAAAATCCGTTGCGTAGTTTTAAAGATCTAAGCATACATAGGGGTGTAGACAGCGGAAAGTGACTTTGTTTTATACTATGTATTGAAGGAAAGATTATCTTTGTTTCTAACAAATATGCTTTGAAATTACGGGACCGATTCTGATAAATTTTGGTATGAAGATACATAGAATCTTTGGAAGTAACATTTTTTTGCAGGGCAAAGGTCTCCCTCATCTTTTTCTAAGCCTATCCTGGGTGAACAAACAATGAGAAAAGAGGAGGTATGGAAAGTAACTTAGACTAGTTTTCATCCCCATTTACCCACGGGAACGGAACTAACATGGGTACACTGCAAATTAAAATTACTTTCTAATTAGGTAGAATAGCAATAGCCCTTTGATAAAGAATAACAGTGTCATGTACTAATAATAGCAACTACTTTGTAGTTTTTATAACAATAATATTTATAAATGTATCAGTCTATCTATATTTAATTAATGAATAGTAGTTAAATACCTAATTTATTTTACTATGTCTTTTAGTATGAGGAAGCCAATATTTGAATTTGAGTGGAAAATGTTTTTAGAGAAGAATATCAATTAGTTATATTACATTTAATTTTATAATATACACATTAATAATTAAAAAAACAATAATTAGCTCAATAAAGATTAAGTTAATAGTTTATTTGTACAGTTTTTGGTCTGGGTGTTTCTGATAATAACTTAGTATTTAAAAAGTATATACTTAATTATTCTATGTTCATTATCTGGCAACTATAACACAAGTTTAGTTGCTAAGCTTGAGGCTAGATGGCACTGTGCAATATCTTGCAAAATTTTACTGTTTTTACTGGACTGATGCTAAGCCTGATTATAATAAATATTACACTAGCTTAAAATAGATATTAGAAGATCACTAGTTTGTATAAACCATCCTAACTTAATTTTTCTAGTTTTGCCTGATACTATATTTAACATAGTACTAACGGAATAAACGTGAAGTTAATAACCTTCCATAAATTATCATGAAATCACATCAAGTAGCAATATTTGTAAAATAGCAGCCCTAAAATGTAGTATTTAATGCAAGAAGGTTCTAACTAAAGAGCTTTAGTTCCGGAAACTAGTCTGTGTCATGTCAGTGTTTATAATCTTACCTTGCAGTCCTTATGTCTGTAACACCAAGTGCATCCTACGAGCACTACTACGGCGGTGATTACCAGCGCCAGCACCGGTATCGCTGCATACAGACCTCCTTGGGAGGTCCAACTCTCGAGGAGGGACTGCCCGTCTGGAATGACAGGTTCTTATTGGATTTTTTTAATGTACTAAATTTATTAATTAAGTAGACTTAAATTACATTTTAATTGTTTAAAAGAGTTAACACTCTTTGGCAAAATTAACAGTCCTGTTAGTTTACTCCATTTGATTAATTCATTGATTAGTCTCACAGATTCTGTTAAATATTGGGGACTTATTTTCGTTTTTATTAGTGCTGGACAAGTGAAAGCCAACTATACTTCTTATTTGTTCAATAGATAGATATGTAGTTGGTTAGTAAAGTTTGGTTTACAAATAAGTAAGCCTATCTGGCCAATTCTGATCAAGCATTTTTGTTGAAGGTAGTCTCGTCAGAAACATGTTTTAAAAAATTAAAAGTAGGTAAGTCGAATAATTCTAAAAAATTGTTGAGAACAGTGTCTTTTAGCCCATGAACATCAGTATTTCTGCTACACAAAATGTTATCATTATTCTTTGCAGCATTTTTGGAGTTCTCAAAACAAGATTGGTTTGGGAACATTGTTTGGTTAAGGAAGGTCATGTGGATTATGTTCTTATGAATGAAAATACAAAGAAAACATAATAATTTCCATGTTTTCGTGACTCACCGTGAGGGTAGGTTTGCGGCGTCGGCCGGACAGGCAATCCATATCCCAAATGTGAGCCGGTCAAGGCCACAAATAACACCACCCAAATCATACCGAACATTTTCACATTATTTGCACTGATTTAACAATTTTCTTCTCATTATAGAGTGTTTTCATACATCACCAAAACAAAAAATACACGGTCCATGACAGGTTTGCACTCACGAGAATTTTAGTGACCACCTCACAATAAAATCACTCAGAACTGATACTAGAAGAACATATTTTCACTAAAATGTATGAAATTAAGTTATTTTTCTATTTTATTAGTTAATTCCAAACAGAATTAAATAAAAATTGCGCAACCCACATTACCCACAGCTGTACAGAACGCCATTTTTCTTTATCTGTATTGCCAGCTATTTTTAAAGCAAATCTACCATGATATTGTTGCATATTGTTGCCATAGAATTCTAGAATTTGTTGATTTCTACCTCAAAAATACAAATATAGTTTAGAGCATAGGTTTAGAGTAATGTTAGATTCCCGATTTCAATGCATTTTCTTTTTGACTGAGAATATTCTATTTCAATGCTGAGAATATATTATTATTCATTTCGTTTCATGATTTCGTTACAAATTCCACGAATTTTTCTCTTCTTTTTCGTAGGTGCTAGATGATCTTCTTTTTTGTTTTTGATCTTGCTGTCAGATTGACAGCTAACTTCAGAAACTGTCGATCTATTGTCAAATAAATTGTGGCTAGAAAAAATCTTGGATAAAAATTCCAAATCTGAAAATGTGTCACACATCTCAATAAATATTGCAAATAAATAAAAATAGTAAATATATTGAATGTTTCACATAATCTCAGACTAATGCTCGTAATAGATAGCTAAGGCCATAACGAAATAACCTCAAAACACATGTACGGTATTAGTGTTTTGTGTAGTAACCGTGTAGTTAGATTATGTAGCATTCGATTCTACTCAAATCCTGGTTCTAAGAAGTTGTTGGAAATTCTAGCTACAATGCCGAAAGCTAATTCAGGAAGGATCGCCGACGCTCAACGTCAAAGACAGAATATAGCTAAGAAATCTGAAAAGTATGGTCCAAGTACAGTGTATCTTCAAGTGTTAGGCTCTGGGGCAAGAGGATCTCCAAACACACTTTATCTATTCACTGACCAGAAGCGGTAAGAAGTATAGCTTAAGCTAAGAAATAACACTAAGAAATTATACCTATCACTTTCTTAGATCTTGTGATTATAAGATACTTATAACTCCCAAACTCTTTCTTATATTATGCATTAACACAGAATGTACTTCTATCATTTCACATTGGGCGGTTGGAGATTTCAACAAATAACAAGCATAGGGATGATGCCTTATAGACTATTGCACCATGATTGCATCATTCACTACTTGAAGATCCAAAGTATGAAATAATAAATAGTGTATTTTTTACTGCACACTGCAGATCTTGTATTTACTTTCAGTGTTGTGTACATATGTTTATGCTAGTATACAATTTCTATTAGAAAAATAATATGTATAATAATATTATTTTATTTTTACACTAGCTTCACCCCATGATTTTACCCACTTAAGTCATGATCACATAAGAATATTGAGATAAAAATTAGTCTATGTATTATTTCTGGGCTCCAGCTACCATCATTCCATGTTTTATCAAAATTAGGTCAGTAGTTTAACACCTAGTGTTTCTTTTGTGAAGTCTGTGTTGCCCCTGAACTAGAACTTTATATTTGTCCTAAAATAATTAGACGCTTCTAGTGTATTATACTTCCAACAGGTACCTATTCAATTGTGGTGAGTGCACACAACGTTTGGCCCATGAACATAAAGTGAAACTGTCAAGATTGGACCATATCTTCATTACAAGTAAGAGCTGGAGGAACATTGGTGGTCTTCCAGGCCTGTCCCTGACGTTGCAGGATGTCGGCGTACCAAATATAACGTTACATGGCCCTGAGGGATTGGTAAGAGTATATCTTAACTGCTGTTTACTGCATCTCATAAAGTACAGCTATATATTTCTACCATCAATGAATAATAGTCAGTTACTAGAGTCATCCTACTAATATTATAAATGTGAAAGTTTTAACTCATGTTGGCTCTATATGAAGTGTAAATATGCAGCCTGCTCTATCTATTACATATCCCAGGCACTACAGGGCCCTGATTAGCATGAATTAAAAATAGCTGATGCTGTAAAGGTCAATATGATTACCATGTTCTGAGTTGAAAGGTCGGCCTTAGCTCGATAAATGTCAGTCAGGCATATTGACATTTCTCCTGTAAGGTGCAGAGTGATATAACTTTATTTGTACATCACAGTAAGGAACATAGAACACAGTGATTCACATAGTGATTTCTTCCAGGCCAGAGTATTATAGGTATTATGTATGACCACCTTGTTACTGGCAGCTACTGAGTATCAAATGGTTTGTGTGATTATTTTCATTTCATGTTTTACTTCAGAAAATCTATTGTTGTATTTCAGGACGAACTATACAATGCTACCAGAAGATTTGTCGTGATGAAGGACATGAACGTGAGCATGGCGACGTGTTCCCCAGCTGAAGACTTTGAAGACGGAGCTATGAATGTTAAATATGTTTTGTTGTAAGTTACTTTAATACTACACTACTTACTTACTAGCGACCCAAAGTGAATCTTGACCGTCGAAACGAGAGTCTTCCATCGCTACCAGTGCTATTCTTGCCAATTGTTAATCATACTTCCTACTAATATTATAAATGTGAATGTTTGTATGACACTCTTTCACATCAAAAAGTATTGGACCGATTGCGTTGAAATTTGGAATGTAGATAGCTGGAGATCTGAATTAATACATACTTTTTATCACGATATTTCCTCGGGATCGGGAAGCAGGACAGCTTAGGCTCTTATTAATAGTTATTAATAAGAGCCTAAGCTACGCCTCACGGTTTTACCCGCATGAGTCCCGAATATCAAAATAAAAAGTAGCCTATAGCCTTCCTCGATTAATGGACTATCCAACACAAAAAGAATTTTTGAATTCGAACCAGTAGGTAGTTCCTGAGATTAGCGCGTTCAAACGAACAAACTCTTCAGCTTTATAATATTAGTATAGATTGGAATTTAATTTGCTCTTATCAAACATTTTTGTATTTACTCTATAAACCCATCTCTTTCAGAGGTCCTCATGACACTCTCCTAAAACCAGAAGCCTTAGGAAAAGATCTAAAGCCAGCTGCAAAAAAGCCTAAACTTGAAAATTCCGTAGATAAAGAATTTGAAGAGTTTGTTCATGATGAGATTGATTACTACAAAGTGGAACCTAAGAAAGATCCTAAAAATAAAAATATATTAAATAAGGACAAACTTAAAGTAAAACCTGCTGTTGTAGAGAAAGGTAATTATCTTTGTTTATAATCTAACACTCACAGATTCACTGCGTAACGTACACACGGCGTAATGTACCTACATTACGCCGTGTGTACGTTACACACACACACACTCACGGCCTAATGTACACACACTCGCGGCGTAATGTACATACACTCACCGCGTAATTTATACACACTCACCGCGTAATGTACGCAAACCCATTACCTACATAGTTATTAGTATTACCGTGAAAATTTCAGCTGCTGATCCAATGAAGAAAAAAACTGAAAAAGTGCTCCATGACCTACAAAAGAAGACTCATTGTACTGTGGCATACATTTGTACCCTGAAGAAGCGTCTTGGCACGCTTGATTTAGCTAAATGCGTAGAAAGGGGGGTGAAGCCTGGCCCAATGTTGGGACAGTTAAAGAGTGGATTGGATGTGGTGCTGCCTGATGGTACACTGGTGCTGTCTAAAGATGTGAAGACGCCTGATGATCCGGGACCGGTTTTTATTGGTAAGTGTTGGTAAATAACTACTTACTTGTACTTGTATACGGGCTGTTTTCCGCAATTAGACCCTTTTTTAATTAGGCCCTTTTTGCGTGAGGATGAAGTAGGCTTAAAGGTACTACGGATACAAAGTTGTGTCACTTGTACATTCAATGGTACAAATCAATGGTACTTCTGACACAAAGGTCTTGCCCAGCACCCACTACACTCTCAGCTTAGTTGACCATGTCCAGAGAAGAGAACTTGTCAATACTTCTGGATTATATTTGGCAATATTTTCCTTCACCGTAAGAGCAATGTCAATTAGCACGCATAAATTGCACGGCCGGCCTGGATTCGAACGCACGACCGTCAGAATGATAGTCGAGATATCTACCACTAAGCCAACACCGCTCTTGGAAAATAACTAATGACAAATATTAATAATAGCTAGCTTACTTTCCTATTTTTACTAAGCTGAAGAGTATGTTGTTTTGAACTCCCTAAATCTCTAGGCGCTAGGGGCTACCAATTTTTTTTAGCATTGCGTTAGGCTAATTCTTGGGGAAGGTTTTATAGACTACTTTTTATTTCGATCACAATCCTGGACGTACGCGGGTGGAACTGCGGGGCGCAGCTAGTAACAATATAAAATCTCGCACTATCTGCTTCGAAGACTTTGCGAAAGAGTGTAAGAGAACATACCAATATGTTTATTCCTTCACATAAAACTTTGAACTTAGTATATAATCAGCCCTGGAATACCATACTTTATCCCGAAATTTCCACCGGATTTGGACTTAGGCGAATGAAACAGCGGAATGCAGCTATATTTTTTTACTGCCAAACACAGGGTTGCAAGTTCGAATCCCGCCTCAGACAAGTAGTTTTGCTTAGGTATTTGTCTGTGGTCTGGTTGTTTCTATGTATTATAAGTATATATTTACAAAAGGAAAGTATATTATAAGTAGTATATCCATTGTCTAGCACCCATAACACAAGTGTGTTACTTAGCTTGGGGCTAGATGGCGATGTGTGGAATGTCCTGCAATATTTATTTATTTATTATTTCAGTATTGGAAGTACCTGACCTTTCATACCTTAAGACGACAGAATTTTCATCTCATTTCGACAACGGATGTAATCCACCGGAAAATATACCGTTTGTGGTTGTACATTACACACCGCCTCATGTCTTCCATCATCCTACGTAAGTCATTAGGAAATAAGCAATTTGTCCGAATAATTAAAAGACCCTCGATGCATAATGAAAAATGCATGCTAAAGCTGTCGCGTGCAAAAGTCGCTGGCACTGTGTTTATCAACGAGATTAAACTAATTTTGAAGAATAATACACCGTTAGGGTTGTCTTAAGAATAACCCTAACCCGAGGGAATAAGAAATACGCTTTAGAAAGAAATGCAACTTATAACGATTGGTTATGAGCGCCGTGCGATTTAATTTACACTTTATTATAACGAGTCGCTTTTTGTTTAATTGAGACTGTCGAGTGGATCTTCTATACTTGTTCTATTATATATTCTGTGGTAAAGGGCCAATATGTCACGGGGTCATCGAGTCTTGGACCTTTGGAAAGCATGTGTGGAGCCGAAGACAATACATAGAAGCCCTTTACAATTAGTAGTTAAATAGCAAAGTAGAATGGACACTAAACAATTATCCCTGTCTGCATAATAAAATGCACCCAAGAACAAGCAACATTCACCCATAATTTTGCAAAGTTAACAGGTACGATTCTTGGCTTTGCTACCTGATAACTCTCCAAGCCACTATGGTCTGAACTTCATAATTGCACATCGTTCATAACTGTGTTGGAGGCAAGCGCTGAGTAATTCTCATTTTTCATAAAATCAAGTAGGTCTGGCAGTAGGCGGGATCTTGGCCTATAGTCGACCCAGTTGGCACAATGGTCACCATGCTGGACTGCCAAACACAGGGTTGCGGGTTCGATTCCCGCCTCAGACAAGTATTTATGCTTAGATATTTGTCTGTGGTCTGGTTGTTTCTATGTATTATAAGTATATATTTATAAAAGAAAAGTATTTAAGTAGTATATCCGTTATCTAGCACCCATAACACAAGTTTAGTTACTTACCTTGGGGCTAGATGGCGATGTGTGGAATGTCGTGCAATATTTATTTATTTTTATTTTATAGTAGACTGGATACTAAGGAACTATGGGTACTATGATTCGCCAACTCTCAACTAGGCCTCCCTAAGTAACTGAGCAAATTATACCAAGGGGGTAACAGGAACGTTAATATTATAATATTTTACAGTTATCGTGCCTTCATGTCAATGTTCGGTCCCAACACCCGTCACCTCGTAGTAAACTCTCAGAACTCCTGCCTCGGCTCCGAAGCGGTCCACCGCACTCAGAACAAGTTACATTTACTTGACTCGGAGATATTCCCTCTACTGCGAGACGGGAGTCTACCAGCGGTGTGGAACTCACATCCGCCGCCTAACAATGACAGCCCAACTAGGAGGGGTTTAGAGGATTTGAAGAATAAGGTTAGTTTGGCAGGGTGCTTGAAAGCTTTGTTTGTCAATGTGCTTTGTAGAATGTTTTATGCATACCTACTTCGTAGAAAAACTTGTTTTTTTTTACACTTGCAGAAACTAAATGATGAATTTGAGAACTCTTTGGTTATGTCTTGTTTATGACGTTTTCACGTTTCAATTGCGGTTTTGTCCCAACAAATTTCATCAATATCAGTTGAGCTTTTTGTTTTTAATATTGGATTAGGTCTAAAAGCAATTTTTGTACTTCGAATTCTAAGGACCGTGTCCAGAATATTTCCAAATGAAACTAGTTAAGTAATGCGTTGTCACAATTTAGTTATAGTTAAATGCCACTTATAAAAACAAGGCAAAGCATTCTTTAACTAAAGTTTCACTTAGAAACATTTCTGAGTGTGGCCGTTAAGCATACAAAGATTTATTTTTGATTTACCATGGTATCAAATAAACAAAGCCACGGCTGAATTCTTTTGAAGCGACGTTACTAGCCGAGAAAAAATGTAACGCGTTACAAAAACGTGATACAATAAAAAGTAAAGAGACTTCGTTCTAAACGCGGCTCCCGCGATACTTTATTTTTTATATATTTTTTTATTTAGTAGTTATTTATATGTTAGTATGGCATGCGCATTGCTTAGCTGTGTTGTGGTGACGGTCCATTAATACAATTCTAGATTGCCCTCGCGCAGTTCCAGAACATTATAAACATGGAGGGTTCCCGCGGGGACGGACAGCCGTGTAGGGAAGAAGGAGACGGCATGAAGCTGGATGTGGTCGCTGGCAGGACTCTTACCACGTTCCATTTGAGGCCGAAGAGGCATCTTGATAGGTATGGTATTTTGGTAGTCAGGTAATAAAGCTTATTTTAAATTGTCACCGGTCGAGCTGTATAATATAAATACATATATTCATTAAATTTATATTTGTTTAAATTATATTTATATAATAAAATATAAATAATTTAATTATAATTATTTATTTATTAATTTTGTCGCAAACGCTTAATTTCGTCGCCCATTCACAGATCATCAGAACCAAAACTGCACATACAAGACTACATCCAAGAAACGATGGACGTCGATGGGTTCGTCGCCAGCCTCGAACAGTTCCGACGTCTGGTCGACAACATGCGATACGCTAAGATCGGCTCGCAGAAGGAGTACCCTAAGATTGTGTTCCTTGGTACGGGGTCATGTATACCGAGCAAGACGAGGAACACTAGCGGTATTGTGCTGCAAGTTGAGTGAGTATTTATTTATATACCCCATGAGTTTCTTGTGCGTTCTTCTCATTGGTGGGCGCGTTCCGAAGGCACGCAGCCTAACTTAGTTTTTAAGACTAATTCAAAGTGAACCCAGCACTGTACAAGATTCTTGATGAAAAAAATTGAATTTTGAATTTTATATTATACAGAGGAAAGATTTTTTTTTGTTTGAAACGAATAGACTCCGAAACTACTGGACCAATAGTGATGAAACTTGATATTATAGACATCATTAGGAGTAACATAGGCTACTGATTATCACGATACTCCCACTGTATGTTTGTTATATATTATACAAAGATAAAAACGCCAGCGCCCCACCGCTAGACCTTTAATTGCTTCGCTTGCTCAGTCAATCAATACATACTAAAACACCTACCCCCTTATTCCCTAAAAGAGGTTTAAGGATAGCCCGAGATGTGGATGTAAACCTTAGATTTACTCGTGAACTATAGTCTAAACACTATCCCTATATAATCTTTATGGATAGTGTTTAGATGTTTAGACCATAGTTCCCTATATAATCTATAGCAGTGCTCCGCGGTTTCACTCCCGTAACTCCTGGTCCCGTGGGATTTCGGGATAAAAAGTAGCCTATAACCTTCCTCGATAAATGGACTATCCAACACAAAAAGATTTTTTCAATTCGAACCAGTAGTTCCTGAGATTAGCGCGTTCAAACAAACAAACACTTCAGCTTTATAATATTAGTATAGATAAGGATAGTGTTTAACTATAGTTCACGAGTAAATCTGTGTCTAAATCTAAGGTTTAAGGATAATCCATATCTCGGACTATCCTTAAACCTCGTTTTGGAATAAGGGGGCTAGAATCGAACCTTCAACCTTATGGTGGGCGTATATCCGCCTGCGACACAAATGTCAAATATTATATTTAAATTTTCAGTGAAAATCGTTCAATATTACTTGACTGCGGAGAGGGTACATTCGGTCAGCTCGTACGTTTCTTTGGCCCTAAGAAAGTGAACGCTTTCCTGAGGACATTGAAAGCTGTTTATATTTCACATCTACACGCCGATCATCATATTGGTAAGGATCTATGGTTTATTAGATGAGTTATCCGGTTTCACTTGTGTTGAAATCGTATGATTGGGTGATTTCCCTGGGTGATTTTCAGGGTTCTGTTCCTCAAAAGGTAAAAAAGGAACCTTTTTCAGATCACTCTCTTATCCGTGTGGACCTAGCAAGTTATAGTACATTACGATATAAGTGTGGTAAATTGATCTTTGCATAGAGGCGGTTTACGACGCGCGAGCGGCAGCGAGCGTGTTAATGAAGCCAAGATGCAAATATCAATTCCACACGTATATCGTACGACGTTTTTTATCACAGTTGCGAATAAAAGAAAAGACTTGAAAAGAAAACAAAATAATAATTAACAAAATATTTGTGTTAACTCTATGTTTACATTTTTTTAAGTCAATATTTTTTTGTTAATTATGCTCCGGAAAGGCCAGGCTAAAGACTTTCAACCTATACATCCTCGTGTGACATACATTATTTTTTAGGGATTTTTCTATTTGTTTTTGCGTCGGGGGTTAAGAACAAAATACAATGGTACGGAAAAACAATATATTTAATAAAAGAAAAAACAAAAAATAAACAACTCAATTTTTAATCGTTTTCTAAGTGATTATCACGTAAAATTTTCGTTCGTAAACCGACTTTAGAGACAACCATTTTTGCTAGTTATAAACTCTTTGGTACCTACCTTTTCGGGATAACTTTACAGCACTAGTTAACAAATATAAAACGCACGCGTGCATAATATGATGGATTATGAGCCTAAAAGCCGTTGAATAAGATCCACTTTATGAGCAACTGTGATAAAAAAAAATATACCAGATACTAAGATCTATAGTCTATTTAGTGTATTTATAAATGGACCTCCAGCCTTTCTTTTAACTTGAATTTTGGAAAATCCTTTTTTAGCGAATGCCTGTATTTATGACAGTCAAATTTTAGCCTAATCCGCTCATTGGTTCGAGCTGTGCGTTGATATATCAGTCAATTAGTCAAGAAATATTTTGAATTTTATATATGTATAAAGTATATGTAAAAGTATATTCATATTTTTTTTCATATCATTACCAGATGTCAAACAACATTCTCCCATAGTAATAACATATACAACTTCTTCTTCTTCTTCTCGTATAGTGGTGTGGCTCACCTATTGTTAGAGTTTTCAGATCGCCCTAAGGCCTCTAACTTGATCTACCGACTGCTACTAGAGGTAGCAACCGGGACCAACAGCTTCACGTGCCTTCCGAAGCACATATACAACTCTAATCCCATCGCATTAACAAACATTATCTAATGTGCCTCGTTTGTTCCCAGGTCTAATAGGCGTGCTCCAAGCACGTCGAGAAGCATTAGAACAGGCCGGACAAACTGTAGATCCCGTCTATCTTCTAGCACCGGGACAGATCTACACCTGGCTCTCGATATACGACCAGCTCTTCGAGAGAATCAAGACGGATTTTACGCTTATACCTAATCAGAATTTGGTAAGTTGAATTATCTGATATTGTATTCAACGATAAATAGGTACAAAAACGCGTCAATGATGAAACTAGGCTTTTAACGGCAGACGACCTCTATGGTACGGCGGGCGAACGCCCGTCTACAATGCAGAAGGTTGCGGGTTCAATCCCTGCCCCCTAAAAAAGTATTTAGGGACATATATTTGTTTCTGTATTTGTTTTTGTCTGGGTGTGTGCATCTACCTATATTAATTAATTTATTTAAAGAAAAGTAAAAGGATATTGTATCTGTTGTCTGACCACAATAACACAAGTTGTTGCTAAGCTTGGGGCTAGATGGTGCTGTGCAAAAGTGTCCTAGAATATTTATTTATTAATTTTGATATTCCCACAGGATAGGACCTTTCATAATAGGTAATACAATAATACAATTACGCGTGTAAATATACAGATCAAAGTTGTAACGATACTGTTCATCTTTACAGTTGCAATTAGAAGGTGACACGCCAGCTCCGGATCAATCGATGTTAACATCAGCAATGCTCGCGTGTATCGGGTTGCAAGCCATCAAGACGTGCTTCGTGTCGCACTGTCCTAACGCGTTCGGTGTCGCTATACTGATGGACGAGCATAAGATCACTTACTCGGGGGATACCATACCTTGTGAAGCTCTTGTTAATATTGGTAAGTAGCCGCTGTATACAGGATTTTTTTAAGGTGGGCCTTCAGGGCTTTATCCTCAACAATAAGAGATAGCGAAAAATGGTGAAAGGAGTTGCGTGCCTGATTTCGACAAAAACTAAAAATGTATCATTAGATTTTTGAAAGAAGTTGTTACCCTGGCCAGGAATCGAACCTGTTGATTTTGCATAGAAAATAATCATCCTATATTTTTATCTAGTGTTGCGGATACAGATCAATTCTTTAAAAAACAAACTTAGTATGTCAAATCAAAGGAAATAGCTAATTTTTAAAAAGCTTAAATCAAAACCATGAACAGGCACGCTTTCAAGCGAAACAGAAAGGCGCAAAATAAAAATAAATACAATTATTGTTATACTTTCTAGGCAAAGACTCGACCCTACTAATCCACGAAGCCACAATGGAAGACGAGCTAGTCGAAGAAGCACGTACCAAGATGCACTCAACAACCTCCCAAGCTATAGAGATCGGACAACAAATGAACGCAAAGTACACTCTACTCACGCACTTTAGCCAGCGATACGCGAGGTTGCCGCGGCTCAATCCGCACATACTCCACGATAACAAGAGCGTTGGGATTGCTTTTGATAATATGCAGGTATGCTTCTAACTTTTTTTTACTGATTCCTTGTTCGTACCGCAAGGGAATGAAATCAGTTGTCTGCGTCTGTTTTTGCTGTTGTATACAATTTAAAGGTCTTCCAGTTGCGAGTGAATAAGTAGGTATCTTCTAGGAAAGTGTGCTACATCTCACCTACAATCAGGCGGGTGTGATAGTGGTCAAGCACTAATCTATCATATGCAGAAAAAAAGTAAATTTAAAGTTCTTGTTTCACTGTCAATTTATTCTTAGCTTTTATGATATTCATATTCCTTCTAAATAACTTATCTATTACATAAAATTATCGTGTTGCTGTGCGGTCGATCGGTCGAGCCGTGTCGGCGGAGTTTGGTAACTATACAAAACTTCTCCGAAACGGCTCGACCGATTCTTATGATTTTTTTTGTGTAAATTCGGTAGGCCTGAGAATCGGCCATCTTTTTTTTTATATGGCAAAACTATTCCATATACTTGCCTATATTTACAGATAACAATGGGCGACCTAGAGCTACTTCCCCAAATGTACGCACCCTTACAACTGATGTTCGCCGAACATTGCGTCGAAATGGAACTGAAAGCCGCGAATAGAGCGAAGCATAAAGCTCGCCGGCGATCGTCATCCCCCACGCTCAGCGGTATGAGAAACTACTCTACTAATATTGTAGACTATGATGGTTGTAATTTAGTTGGTGGAGGCAGTGATGAGAGTTGATGATTTAGTTTTTAGGGCCCTACCTCATCGGGACGCCATGGCGACGTCGTCGGCTAGAGTAGCCACTGGCTACTGTCTATCACAAATAACGAGAGCGTCCTTCCTCACTGGCGAACTCGTTGAACACTGAGTTAGTGAGGCGCAGCTTACACGTATACATTGTACTGGCTACGCTTCTAGGTGATGTCATAGTCATGCAAAAATGAATAACGCTGTAGTTTTAATGGTTCCATACATCAAAAGGTAAAAAGGAACCCTTATAAGATCACTCTCTTGTCTGTCTGTCACCAACGATTTTCTCAGGAACGGCTGGACCTAACAAGTTGAATTTATTTGTGATCGACAGTAGCCATTGTAATGGCTACTCCATTTGGCGACCTAGGGTAGCCACAACTAGCCATGGATACGCAGCCGGCGACGTCGCCATGGCGTCCCGGTGAGGTAGGGCTCTCTTAGTCTTATGGTAGGTTATCTTAAAATTTGCTGCGCAATTTCCTGATCTTGTATATTAGCTCATTTAGTATTCCATTTATTATCTGTCCTAACTTGATATACCTAGTAAATGTTGGTAAAATAAATCATATATTGATACGCGCTGTATATTGTGATTGTAAGTTCTAGTGTTTTAATAAACTTCATTCATAAATGTGATTAGATAGAGTACATAATTAATTAAATTGTTGACTTGAATCGGAATACCAATTCTACATTATACTTATATTAAATCTTCGTTTTTGAACACATTACCCTGTTAGAAGTTAAAAGTCTAGTTACATTGTAGGCGCCGCACATACGACATAGGAATAAATTCCTGACAGAAAGAGAACCTGATAATTGATAATCCTCCGGAAAACTGAGCAAACTTTTTGCCTTTTATCAAAAGCCACCATTATGGCTTTCGATAGCGTTGCTCCAATTATTTTAACGTTAGTAAATAAAACCGAGCCGGGTTTTGATTGAGTGAGCATCCTCGCGAGGCAGCCTCGGACGTTTGCAGCCTCGGTTTGTAGTTAGCCGCGTACGAGGTACGTCCTACCCGACCGTGGATTTGCCTCGCGCAGCTGCCTCGCGAGGATGCTCGCTCAGTCAGGACCCGGCTATTGCATACGACATTTGTTCCTCTTAACAGTTTGTGTGACGTAGTTTTTAACGGACTTACGTCGTCTGTGCTGCGTATTAAAGTTACAATTTTATAGTTAGGTAGTATATTGTACCTAAGTATTTACTTTCATTGCCTGAGCAATACATGTTAAGTGCCTCAATCTATACATTTATTTATTTTTAAGTACTTATTTGTACTTATGTTAAACATATATGTAATGTTATATTTGTCGATATATCAAACCATTTAATTGCTTGCTCTATAATATTAAATATTGGTTTATTTAATCGATATTGTTGATAGACTGCTGTTTTGTAATGCATAGAATGCATTTTCATGAATAAATCGTGAGAATAGTTATAATAAAATTGTTTTAAATGAAACTGGATTATTTTTTATTCCCTGTTCCTACAAATATTCACATATTTATAGTAATTGTAGCTTATAAGATCTAAATAATGTTCTATTATCATATTTATTTTTAAAATCTAACAGTGATCTTATAGAATAACCCAACTTACAGCCTGGCCTGGCTTGCTTGGCGCGGTGACGTTCTTGGTCTATGAACGTCACTGCGCCATGCAAACTTATCCGTAAGTAACATTTACATAGCCCGTTGACGTTCTTGGTCTATAAACATCCCTGCTGCGCCATGCATACTTCTCCGTAAGTAACACAGAGACTCAATTTTGGTATGGACAGTCAGAGGAGGTAAAATAACTGAACAATCTGTTCATTTCACTTCTGTGAAGTAGTTTTTTTTTAATATCGAGTTATTTACAGATAAGTCCGCGACTGGTACACGGAAAGTGTCACCCGGTTGCCGGACTGCACCCTCTTCTTCGGTACCACATGCGCGGTACAGAGAAAGTAATGCTTCAAGTAAGTTTCGTGTTTATATTTCAATTAAAAAACGTCGAATTAGCCGTCATGTTTTCTATTCACTCGTGAGTATTTATAACTATCCTTACTGAAAGAGGACATTATAACATATACTAACAGTGAAGCGACTAAACTTTGCCATAAAAAATGGTGGCTTTTAATAGTGTTGCATAGTTTCATTTAATAGTTTAATGGTATTGCAAAAAAGAAAACTGTCGCGAAAAAGGTGTCTAAAGTAATAGTCTAACTGTTTTTCCGGTTTCTATGAACATTTCAGTAGATTTGAATGATTTTTAAGCTGTATGAAATAGTATATTAGGTTTCCTAAAAATATGAAATAAATAATATTGTTTTTTAGTTATGACACTATTTGAGCGGAGGTGCGATATGTTGCTCCTATATTTTTAACATTTGACAGCTATAAACAGTACAATAACTTTAAAACTCACGAAAGGGTTTATGCTTGGTTTATGTAAATGATAGAATGGGGCGCCTCTATTTATAATTAAAACCTCATTGTTATTTTAGGACTGCGTCAAGAGATAAAAGGCATGACCGTGACCGGTATAGTGAGGTCTAGTATACGCAGCAAGTCCTCTTCGCCTGCGCAACGCTCGTCGCATTCGAGCCCCACTCGTATGTAAATATTGAAACGTTACAATAAAGGTTGCTTTTTGTTTATCTAATTAATCATGTCCAACTTATATATAGGAAAGTGTGTTAGTAGTTGTGTGTATGTTAGCTATTCCTTCACGTAGAAATAACTGAACCGATTGGAATGAAACTCGGTATGAAGATATGAGACCTAGAATTAACACATGTTTTTCTTTTAACTCGATATTTCCAAGGAATCGAGACTCACAGGGGTGGAAACTAGTAGACTATTAAACTTAAAAAAAATAAGAAAAACTAATTAGAAGAATTATCCTAGATACCATCCCTTAATTTCACTAATAAAAAACTTTCCGTAAGTATGACAGAGTTTGCTTGGCGTGGTGACGTTTTTGACGATTATGAGCAACTTATAAGCTATCGCTATAGCCATGTTAATGTTTGAATTTGTCACCTTTTTTAGGTATTTCATTGACAGACTTTTCAGGTAGGTGAAAGTTTTTGAGTTTTGTTTAAGTTGTTTATTTATTTTAACAATAGGTTCTACACATAAAGAAAACCTGACGCCGAAAAGGCGTTTATCCGAGAAAACCATCAGCCTTATTTCAACACGTAAGTTTCTCATCATCTGATCCCCAAATATCCTGATAAATGCGAATTTTAACGATATAGCGCTGTCTAACCACAAATTTATCCTTGTAATATGTTTGCCTGATTACGCGCAATTCTTTAGAAAATACGTACAGAAACACCCAGACCTGATATAAATATATGTAAATAATATAAATATAAGTTCAACGACCGGGAATCGAACCCGCAATCTTCTGCCTTCACCTCGCCATAGACGTCGATATGTGGTTGTTGTGTTATTTTTCAGCTAAAACAATGAGTGAAAGTTCAGTGAGCATTGATCCGTCCAGGAATGGTTCCGAAAATAACTATATTGTTGATAGTAAGTTTTACTATTACTATTTCTTTACGAATCTAAACTTTAGGTCACACTTTAGATAAATGGCCATAAGTTATTTTTATTCGTAACGGGATATTTACCATGTTTATTTATTTATTTAGTGCAGCTCGATATTTCAATGTCTTACAAGCATCATTTTCACGAGTTTCGTACACAAAATAAAAACAAAACATTGCTAAATATCCCGTTTTATTTAACTTAAGCGGACTACTTATTTAAAACGAACTAACCACACTTGTAAAATTTGTAGACTTTTCATCGTAATGTCTAGTTAATGACTTAATTTATCTTTCGTTACTCAGCTCGTTCGAAAACCCTCAATACAATTGATTGCAGCAGCTCTTTTAAAAAGGAGAAGGAAAAAGAAAAAGAAAAAGTGCCATTAGATCCAAGTTTTTGTAGCAGTAAGTACTAAAAAAGCAGCCAAAGCTACAAAGTGCTTTTTTACAAAAATGTTTTTGCAAAAAATCCAAAGCTCTTTCGAACCTGCTATCTTGAATCGGTAGGTACAGTTGAAGTCAGAATTACAGACCCACCATAATAATATTCATCTAATAAATTCATAAGTTGAAAGACTTCAAACTTGAACTCGAGCAAGATCTTAGAATCTTGGTTGAGTTGAAAACATTCTAATAATAGCAGGTTTAGAGCTCTACGGTGGGTCTGCAGTTTGTTGCCTTTTCGATAGATTACACTGCGCCAGGCATTTACACTGGCGCAGTGTAATCTATCATATTTTTAATCCCTGCTGACCATAGATGGGTGTCATAATAATGTAAAAAGTTTGACTTTATCTGTGGTTATTATAAGAATGAGTGAACCGAAATTTTAATGCGATTATTTATATCTGAAATTCGAATATCTATACAATATTTGTTTCACATCGGGAATTGAACCCGCAGTCTTCTGCGTCTCAGGCGCTTGCTTACCCGTCATCGGCTTTATTCATCTTATTATTCAATTGCTTTACAGTCCGTCCCAACATAGCTAGCGGTTACGGCAAGCCTCTCGTTACGCCCATGAACAAAAAATTGTCTATACGGAGAGAATATCAAGTTAATAATACACCCGGTTAGTTCAAAACCTTTCTACCTAAACCACTTGACAACCCAGGATCGTACGACCTGGTGCAAAAACACGAGGAGGCCCGACCCTGGATGAGCCGGGATAAAAAAAAGATGAAGAGGAGTTTAAAACCTTTGACCTAAGGCAGCGAGTGACCGGAGCAAGTAAGAATTGCTGTACGTCACAGCGCCATACAAACTGTTGTCACAACGTCATCTAACCATAATTTAAGTAACTAGGCTTGTTTGTAATATGGGTGCAACACAACGTGTGATGAGTGTTTTTCTTTGTACATTACATATACAAAGAAAAACACTCAGATCAGGAACTATTTTTTCGGCGGGAATAAAACCAGCAACCTTCTGTGTCGTAGCCACAGTGATCATCTATATGGCACCACCTACATAAGCATTTTTTCTGCCACATTCAGAATTTTAGTAAATTCGTAGTAAGGTTGTAAAATAGGGCACGGTTTCGGCAAAGTTTGTAAAAAAAATTAATACCTGTGTAAATACCTATTTTCTTTTAGTTGCAGACAACAAAGTGACGTGTCAGAAAATGTCCCGCCTTCGTTCGCCTACAAAGGCATTAAGAGGTAAACTTATTTAAGAATTGTATTGTTAACTTTCTTTTGGTATAATGTTAAATGGTAAAATCTATACTCTATACTTATATTATAAAGCTGAAGAGTTTGTTTGTATGTTTGAACGCGCTAATCTCAGGAACTACTGGTTCGAGTTGAAAAAATATTTTTGTGTTAGATAGTCCATTTATCGAGGAAGGGTATAGGCTACTTTTTATCCCGAAATTCCCACGGGATCAGGAGTTACGGGGGTGAAACCGCGGAGCGCTGCTAGTAAACTATAATGTTTACTTGTGGTGTGTTTACAGTGGAAAAGAAAGTTATCAAGACTGTATCGAAACTACCTGAACCGGTCAGATCAAGATTACGTGAGTATTGCCTTTCATTACACGTATGTTATATTACAAGCTTTTTTTTATAAGTATAAAAAATATTATATGTCTTACCAAGTCAGTATAACTTTTGTAAAAGTTACATGGCGCGGTGACGTGTTGACATATTGGTAAAGGTAGTGCAGCTGACACGTCACACCGTACCGTAAAAATGAAGCGTATGGCGCTGTGACGTCTCTGAAAAGCAAAAGCGCTTCATTGTTTTGTATAATATTCTTTTTCAGTAAATGAACGAGTTAAAATAGATATTTTAGCCAGCGTCGTAATTCACATAATACTGTGGCGTTTTGCCCACATCGCTACGTCTTTATTTTTCACTTGGCCATGCGTCTTGGCCATTATAGCGCTCTGTCTTTTGATTTGGACAGCCACTAAGGAGACGACGTCGGCAAACGCCATGTCGCGCGCGGGCTCTGCCGGGAGCCACTGTCGGCAGCAGCCTGCTGTGAGGAGCTGCTCGGGTGTTAAGCGTTAGTTATTGTTTTATTCTCATACGTCTCTAGAAACAAAGTGACTGTTGCTATATAAACCATACAGAATGGCCGAATGGCAGTGGTCGGTTGCTGACTACGCTTAAGACCGGTTCCCCGACCGGCCTCTGTTCACATATCAAAAGATGTGATAAAAAAATCATACCTTTCGTAGACCGAGATACTAATTGTGATAGCAAAGTATGGATTGTATTTATTTTGTTCTTTGGGCCTAATGGCGCCATCTTACTTTAATACAATCATGCTCATACCGATTATTCTGCACATTTTCAGCTCCGAGACCGATTTCATCAACTTCTATGAGAACGAAGAGTCCTACTAAACTGGCAGGTATATATACCTATCATATTTAATATTTACTCTTGTCGGAGTCATAATTGCACCCTATCGTAGAGTTCTAAAATTACTATTATTGGAATGTTTTTATTCTAATCAACTTTAAACTTGAGCTCGAGCAGAACTTAGAACCTTGCTTGAGTTGAAAACATTCTAATAATAGCAGTTTTGTAGGTCGTGGGTCTGCAATTCCGACTCCGACCGTACATATCTAAGTTGTTTTACTGACTTAACGCTTCTTACAGATTATACTAATTTTATTTCTTTATTTGGTAACCAAACAGCTATTATATAAATATAGAAACATAGCAACAGAAAACCAATGAACAATTAAAGCTGAGATGCTTAATAATAATTTGTTATAGACTCCAAAGAATCGCTTATCAAGTATCCACAAAACAAAGTTCTAAAGCAGACTATTAGGGACGTGATGAAAACGGCCCCGCTCCGCAACCTTTCTACGGAGAAGTTGAAGCAACAGTTCTGTAGGGATACGCCTGTTTTCGCCGCTGGGAGACCAAACTGTGAGTATATTATACTAGCAACGGTCAACATTTTCACCCTCGTAACTCCCGAATCCGTGGGATTATCGGGATAAAGCCTATGTTATTCCCAATGAATCAATGTAACCTCATACTAAGTTTCATCAAAATCGGTCCAGTAGTTTCGGAGCTTTGTTAGAAATAAAAAATCTTTCATTTTTATCACGTTAGTGTAGAAGTGTATAATTGTAGATGTAAAGTAAAGATTTTTGACTAGGTTTTAGGGTTTGTGGTTTTTAATTATGCCTTGTAGAGTTTTGATAACTTTTTAACAGAGAGCGTTATGACCGTGAGTCGTCTTGGCAATCTATTCTAAATGTTTTTTTAGGTGGGATTTACTATTTTGAGAGGTTTCGGTAAATAAACTTTATATCCAAAGGTTGTTTGGAAGAGATAGTTTTGAGCGATAAGACCGCCCACTGTAACACTTAAATTTAGTCTTAGTTTTTTTTAAATTTAAAAAACACACTAGGATTTCATCTTTTTGTAATTTTACAGCAGCAATCCACAGTAACAAAAGCTTCAAGCCGCAACTGGAAGACATCAAAAGTTCATATTTATTACTCAACAAAGCTAATGCAGAACCCAAAGTTAAACTAAAGGAAAAAGGTACTATTTCTCACAGTTTTAATAGAAATTATAAGGGCTAGTTCAGATGAAGTACTTTTGAGCGTCGAATACGTCACGAACGTCACCGCGCCATGCAAAAATATAACCCGGCGCGGAGGTGACGTGTTTGACGGACAAAAGCTAGTTTTTGCACTGTCCCTTTAATTATTCTTAGTATTCTGTTTAATTTTAGTGAAAACTGCTCTGGGTGATCAGGCTCATTCGGCTCATTCGGTATCATTTTCAAGAGTAACTGACTACAAAAAATAAGTAAATTCAATTTGTTGAAGAATCCAGGCCAATTTTCACCAAAGGTAAGATTTGATAGACAACCCTCTCCTTCTATGCTATTAGTTCCGTATCCAAAAAGTAAAAACGGAACCCTATAACTAAGACTTTACTGTCCATCTGTCTGTCTCTTAGTAACCAGGCTGTATCTTATGAACCGTGATAGATAGACAGACAGTTGAAATATTCACAGATTATGTCGGTATTTCTGTTGCCGGTATAACAACACATAATAAAAACAAAAAAAAATTGGGGCTCCCATACAACATGGTACGGAACAGTTTGTGCGCGATTCCGACTCGTAGGTAGTTGGCTGGTTTTTATTTTAAATCTAACCACCTAGTATTCCACTGCTGGGCAAAGGTCTCCCTCATCTCTGTATATCGGTCACAGTCCTCCGGCCAAACAGATTTGAGAAGGTTGTCTCGCCAACGCTTTCATGGCCGACCTCGACATCGCCGAGCACCCGGAGGTGTTCAACTTGTTGCTAATTTAGCTCACTTAACTCCCTTCACTCTCTATATACTAAGGTCCAACCAGCATGACGGACTATATCCCCTCACCATATCTATTCTCTAATTTCATTACAAATGAAATGATATTAAGTAATATTGAATGTTGTCTTGTTGCAGCTGATGGTATGCAGAATAAGCCTCCCTTGTCCAAGCCCCCGATATTTGATGAGAGTAAGAGAAAACAAGAGTTGGATAAAGCCAAACAGAGATATACAAGCCGAAATTTCTTTCATGATTCGAGTTAAGTGTCATTTATTGATTACATTTTTCAAGTAGGCATGCAACGACTGCATTGAATACGTCGACGTAAACAACAAATAGACTTTATTAAGTACACCTACCTACCCTGCACCTGAGTGAGTAAATGAGGAATGTACACCTAAGATAAACCTCCTGTGGTTTAATAGGTGTATTTTGTACTTATTCAATTAATAATAATGAGCTACACTACTAAGACTGCATTGTCATCATGAGATCATGCTCAGACATTGGCCTATATTTTATAACAAAATCCATCAAGTCATTCAATAAATCTGATTGGCTAGAAGGGCAGATGGTGGATAAAAAAGTAATTCAAATTCTTGTTTGTGCAGAGTGATGTCTTTGAATTACAAAAGTGAATGACTTGTGTTAGCCCTAAAGAATTATATGAAGTGCATCTACAAAATATTAATAAACATTGTATATTGTTTCAGGATATGATAAAATTGAAGGTTTGAATTGGATTTCTTGGAAATAAGAACACTTATTATTTATTTTATTGTAATTTATTTATTTATTATAAATCTATATTTGAAAGTAACACTGAAGTGTGACATGTTATTGTTAAAGTTAACGAGCATATTGTTTTCAATAAAAAGAAAAAAAATTGAACCCGTGTATTCTTTAAGAACTAGAGCTTGAACCTTTGCCATCTTTATCTTTAGGGTCTTTCTGATCATCTTTCTCATCTTTATCCTTTTTGATAGTGGACATTGCGTTACGGATAGCTTCACTCTGTGGGTCCACCCCAGGAAGGTTTTCTAGAACACTTTGTAGGAAAGCAGGGTCGTTCATAACTTCAGCGTATTCCTCTGAGACATCCATGCTTTCATCAGTTGCTGGTGCATCTTGCTGCATACTCATCTGCATGGCTAGAGCAATCTGTTCCTCTTCTGATAATTCCATGGCTTCACGACCCAGAGACATGGCGAGAGCTCTCTCCATGCCAGTATTTTCAGTCTCTGGCTTCCCGGGCTCACCCTCAGTGGGGGCCTGTTGACGCCGCGTTTCCTCCTCTTGCCTCTGCCTTTGCTCTTCCATAGACACTCTCAGAGCGAGAGCCAGTTCTGGATCTTCATTAGGATCAACTCCAAACTCAAATGGAGACAAGCCAGATCCCGATGGACCAGCTCCATCACCACCAATCAGTGGACTCGAAATCAAAGCTTCGGAAAGTACGACACATCCACCAGCAGGGATTGACACTAGATGACTACCTCCAGTATTACTGTCTTTACCATTCAGTGTGGAGACGAATGTACTCAACAAAGGATTGTTCTCAGAGTCTTCTCCAAATGAAACAATGTCGCAGTTTACTTTCTCCTTTTTCAATCGTTTCGCGAGTTTAACCAGCTCCTTCTCGTCCGAATTGATAGGAGACCCGACGAAAACAACAATACGCATTTTGTGGTTCTTTCCTTGACGGTGCTTCAGCGCTAAATGAGCGATCCTTATCCCGGTTAGAAGATTGATGTCACCGTTTGGCTGGACGCGATGAAGCTTCGAGAGTATGCGGCCTACATCGCTAGTTAATGTAGCTAGTACTTCGACATTAGCTAGGGTCAGTAATCCTACGTTGTTCTCAGGATTTGACCGTGTTTTGGATAGGCATACCACATTCACGGCATCCTGCTGAGCCTGCAGTCTAGTTGGAAGAAAATCTCCATTTCTCATGTAGTCACTGTTATCCACACAGATCATTGTACTTTCTAACACCATCTTGAAGAAGTTATTCAAGTATTTTCACGAATTATAATAATTTCTTGCGTGTCGAGACAACAAATCGCTTGAAAATTGCTGTATAATCATAGACTAAAAATTTTGACAGATAATCGTCATTGATTTTGTGATTAGGGTGCGATCACACTATTTTCTGGAAATAAAGTGTCTGTATTCACCATGGATGTAGAAAAGTATTCACTATCTTGATGGTTAAATTGACATGGTGGCCAATAGTTCTAATCAAGGTCCATCACTGGACAATGTATAATTTTGGAGTTTTGGCGGGAACGAGTTAACAACATGTCGTGCTGCAGTTTTATTTTCATGAAACTTAGATGTTACCCGAGTTGAATTGTATAATTCTGGTGGAATTTTATTCAATTTAGTTCTGTGAAAGTGCACAAGTGTAGTGAAAGTAAAAATCAGTGTCAAACATGCAGTTTTCTCGTTGCCTCCAAATCTCCTATTAAGGTTATGGTAAACTTGCCACCGCTTTACTATAACCCCTGACTTGACGGACTATGACGACTTTGACTGTATTGAAACACTTTAGGCCCGATTTATGAAAAATCGGGTCATAATTTGATGCAAAATATAACTTGACACTGGCTAAATGCACACGTGCGAAGCCATAATAATAGAAAAAAAAAAAAAAAAAAAAAAAATGTATAATTTATGCAGAAAAAGAAACGGATTGTCGATGGTCGTTCAGCTGTCATCACGATCGACCGAATTTTATTTGGATTAAAAAATTAGTGAATTTCCAGTAGAATCATGGCTATCGGAGATTATCCGAAGGAGTATAATCCGGCAGCCCATGGGCCTTACGACCCGGCCCGCTACTATGGAAAACGTAAGTCACTCATCGATGTTTTACCTCGCCCTTCAAACCTAGTGCTCTACGATTATGTAATTTTTTCTTGTTGTTTTTAGCTGATACTCCCTTTGGTCAGGTGAAGATAAATGAGCTGGGTGGATGGCTCGCACGTAGGAGCAAGACCCCGCAAGCTGTTGCTGGTGCTTGCAGCCGAGGTAAATATAAATATTCATATTTTAAGGTTAGGTTTAATAGGTAAGAAGGTAGGACAGAAAATACATTAAATTGTCAACAAATTGAAATAAAAAGTGGAACATATTGATACTAAAGTCATATATTTACAGTTACCAAATGCCTCTACTCTAATCAAATAATATACTTAATAAAATTATTTACCAAGTATTGTGTATTACAGCCTGGTGGAGGTGGCAACACAAGTATGTGCAGCCAAAGCGGGTGGGCATGGCTCCATTCTTCCAACTCTTGGTGGGCAGCATGACTTTCTTCTACATGATCAACTATGGCAAACTGAGTAAGTTTCGAGTCAATTTGTTAACAAGTTAACATTTAATTACTTCAAATCAGGAACAGGTATATTCTTTAACCTGGAGTAGGCAACTGTGGCACCTAAATTGCGATTGCCTGTTTAGACTTGTTCAGAGTAGGAATGGGACATTCAATAGCTTGGTGTAGACCTATGTTGTTATGTCTAATCCCTCTGTCATCCTTGATGTTGAGATTGAGGATAAAACATGCTTACCTAGAAGGTCTTAGTTGGGGAAACAGTGATGTTTGAAAGTGACAGAATGCTCCACTTTTAGCAGCATATCCTAGCTATTGAGTTATTATTACTTTGTAAATCTACACTAATATATTACAGAGGAAAGATTTTTTTGTTTTGTAACGAATAGGCTCCGAAATTACCGGACCGATTTTAATGAAACTAAGTACTTTTTATCCCTATATTCCCATGGGATTGGGAGTTACACGGGTGAAACCGTGAAGTGCTTCTAGTCTAATTATAATTTCATATGCCTGTAAATAGAGAGAGAACCTTCACTTAATATTATTATTAACTTTACCACCTATATTCTCAAATAAATTATTCTAAATTGTTATTTTCAGAGGCCCACAGGAACTACAAATACCACTAAACAATGGAGAAAAATCTTAAACATATTATTATCAACAACAAATTATATGCAATCAAATGAAAGCAAGTTTTACTCTGCTATGTGGTAGAAAACATTCAAGTGTTAATATTATTTCAATAAATATGTTAGTGTGATGGTATGCTGGGTTTTTATTAAGGTATTAAATCTGCCGAAAAAAACCAACCCATCCATGGTTTTGGTAAAAAGAAATCTCACTTCTAAAGTAACCACTCTCTCCCAGAGACAAGTCTCCGGCCGTCTTTATGAAAATATCAAGAGCCTACTCAAATTCGTTTGTATGAACATGTAATAAAAAATCAATTACTTAGGAGTGGGGTTAATTTATTTGGCGGCTAGAGTATTTTCTTGCATATCTCCCCTTAGATTCTGATGGGTTAATGTAACTAGTCATGGCTATTTGGGTAAAAAAATCACACGAAAATACCTCCTTATATATCCTTGTACATACTGCCACAAGAGTAAGGCATAAATTTAGAACACATGGTAGGTACCACTGTGCAACCAATACAAAATCTTACTTAATCTCTGGTTTATTAGTACATAGTAATCTATTCCCACAGGAATGGGACTTACGCATGTGAGACTGCGTCCTAGTGCTAGTATTCTATTAAAGAAAATATTATTTTATATTTTTTTGTAATGAATAGGTTCAGAAACTACTTATTGGATCGATTTGATTAAATTTGGTATGAGGTAACATTGGTGACACCGCAGGGCAGGGTTCTGCCAGCATTTTGTTACTACTCAGTTATTGTGGTACTGAAGCCCTACTCTAATACACTGATGTACGCAATTTCGTGCGATTGGTGCTCCAATTAAACTAAATCCAAAAGTTTGGTGCCAAATTCGTAAATTGACAGCTCAGTCACCCTACGATTTCAAATTATTCAGCTTCACTTATGACCACCAAAGCCAAATGATAGTTATTTGCCAGTAGCAAAATCTAGACACAGTATACCTATCATATTAAAAGTGGATTTAAATTAAAACATAAGATTATCTAAAAATTATAATTACACTTAATTGTAATAATTTATTAAGTTACACACACATTCACTGCTCACAAGCATACAGTTTGTAAATGCATCGGGGTTGCAGACGGTGTTTCTCTTGCAATCTGTTCTTATCACAATGCTTCTAATGTTAAATATTTGGGTACTGGAAAGAAACAAACAATAGGTTAGTGTATTTACTAAAAGAAAACACGAAAGTCATTAAATAACTATTTTATAACAGATTAAATTGTGTCTTAAGTGTCAATTCTATTATTTTAATTGGACAGTAGTTAATCAACATTTTAAATAATTTTGTAAGACCAATCGTGGGAAGTCCTTGGATGCAAAATAGTTTCATTATGAGTTCAGGTCTTGCAAACCTTAGAAACAGCTAAACATTAAACTGTTTACATCATCATATACATCAAAGAAAACTCAATTAACTTATAGATTTTAATTTAATTTTATTGCCTTATAGTTATTTGTAATCTACACAAAGAAGGAAAGATTTTTGTTCATATTAAATAGGCTCTGAAACTACTGGACCAAATTTAATGAAACTTGGTCTAAAGATATATTGAATCCTTGAAAGAAACATAGGATAAAGTTAATCCCCATATTCCCAAGGGAATGAAACTAAAGTGAAACAGACTGCTGCTATCGTTAAATAATGTAATCATCTTACAATATGTTGTAATTTAATAATGTTGCAAATGGTTTTGTTGTCAACCACAACAGCAATAAATACAAAAGAATTGCAAAACAAGTGACACTAATACAGATAAAATTAGTCATGCTATTGCAGTTTTTGCTAATATAGAAAGTTCAGTGACTCTTACCTAATACATTGAACTATATTACAACTCAGATCTACCCATATATTGGGGTTTTAACTCCTCTATCCTCTTTATAAAGTCAGTCTTCTCGATGCATCCATCACAGACCTCGTCCCAGTCGTTCAGGATCTTCTTCAAGTCACGGACCTTTAGTTTCTTCAAATCAACATTATTTAAGTCAATCTGCTTGTCAAACCGTAGGTCACAGATCTGGGCATCTTTTTTCCTCAGTTTCTCGCAGATTTTATCAGCAGGCATCGACCAACTAAGAGGCTTCGATAGTTCTCCGAGGATGCCAGTGGCAGACTCTTCCAAACCCCCTAAGTAGTAACAAAATCTATTCTCTTTGTTCTTAGACCCTTTGCAGAACTTCTTGAACTCAGTCTCGATCAATTTCGGATCCTTTTTCACGCCATCCGATAACGTGGCCGCGAATTTCTCCACGGTCTTCACGCATACTTCGCATTCGCCTTCCTTCAGCGATAACGCTACTTGGACAATAGCTGCTAGGAATAATAAATGAAACACCCCTAGTTTATACATTTTGAGCTAGAATTTGTACAGTTAATATTACTATTCCCACAGCGAACGTTAGCACCGAAATTCACTCGTTACTAAAAATGATAGAAGATCGTCCATTCAAGGAAATTAAATGAAGACGTTGACAGCTTTACCTGGCGAGCTGTGATTGGTGCACGTAAGAGTGACGTCACTGACAGCTGTCAATACTAGTGATGTGCATGACATTTTGATTTCTACAGTCCTACGTCCATGCCAGTCCTACATTTTAATCCCGGCAATCAATCACTAGCACTTCCGGTAGATTTGATCATTGGAAACTGTCAAAGTTGTCATGGCAACAGCACTTGTTTATCATTATTATTCTTTCGTTCGGCATTTATTTTGTCGATATCTTTGTTTTGCCGTGAAAAATACAATATTCCAGAAAAGCGAAGATGACTGAAGTAAAAACGAAGCTCGAGGAGAACCCTCGAGGCGTTCTGGAAGCGCACATAACGGCATTACAAAGTGAATCGAAAATGATCAGAAAGAAGGCTCTCACAGACATAAACAGCGAAATATTTGGAAAAGTCGAGAACTCCGACGTCGATCTCACTGTAATCTTCCCTGAAGTTTATGCATATGTGCTGAAAAGCTTCTCTGATCCTTCGGAAGCCTGTCGAGAAGCGGCTGCAGAAATAATTTCAAACTTCATAGAGAAATTGCCTTTGAATGATTATTATCTAACTTATATTCTCCCAGTCATCGTGCGCCGCATCGGGTGCCCTGAAATAGTGGAAGAATCTGAGGAAATTCGCCTCGTATTGATCACTTTAGTCCACAGAATACTAGAGAAGTACAAAGTTACTCATTTGTTGAGTCCCTTCATTAATGATTTTACAAATATTCTGACTAAAACGAGCACGGATCCGTTTCCTAAAGTAAAGCTGGAAGCGTGTGAATGTATTATCCTTTTGACGAAAGTGCTACAGAGAGATTTTAACTTCCAATCTGAGAGTTATGTGAAACCAGTACTGTCAAATTTTTCTCATCAACATTTTAGAGTAAGAGTTGCCGCTGTAAAGGCTATTGGTAATAATTAGTGACTATTTATTAACTCAACTAATTATTAACTATTAATTTTCTAACTAATTATTAAGAGTATTGTTTTCTCCATACAACATTTTAAAGATTGCTCTAGCTGGAGTCTAGAGGTATTATTTAGGAAGGAGAGAGCAATAAACAAATACTGCAAGACATTCTAATCGCCATCTAGCCCCAAGCTAAATAACTACATTTGTGTTATGAGTGCTAGACAATGGATAGGTATACTACTGATATACTTTTCTTTTGTAATTAAATACTAAATTTAGAAACAACCAGACTACAGACAAATATCTAAGCATAAATACTTATCTGAGGCGGAAATCGAACCCACAACCCTGTGTACCCAAATAAACACTATTAATAACTGACTGTAATGAAATATCTTCAACATTGGAAGTCCCAATTATTAATGTATTGCATTTTTGAAAAACAAACACGTTTTAAGGGGAATGGTGACTAAAAAGAAGGGTTGATTACTTCCACCCCATACCCTCTCACATTATATGATTGTTTTTGAAGCTAACCAGCAATTATTATTATTATTTCACAGGAGCTATTGTAATAGCAGGAAATGCGAAATGCTTCGAATTGTCCATAACTCCTATGGCTGAGAAGTTATTTGATGAAAACTCACTGGTTCGCCTTCAAGTCACCCTGGAAGTCGGCAACTGGATGTTGATATACAGAGACAGATATTCTTTCTGGCATCGAATGATACCTCTGTTACTTACTAGGCAAGTCAATTACTGGATACTTAGATTGGCTTCAGTAGCGAAGCGAGGGGAGGGTGGACTGCCCCGGGCGCCACCATTAGTTGGACGAATTGGGGAAAAAATATTTTGTGCGGTCACTAGTGATCAGTTAGACAATTAATTTTTCAAGAAGGTAGTCAATTCTTTTATATCGTTACGTTTTTTTCTCACCAACACCAACATTATTATTTTTATGACGTCAAAAGGGCGGCAAAATGTCAACATTATTATTTTTATGACGTCAAAAGGCGGCAAATTATGACTCCGCCGCGCGACAGAGATCCACACTACGCTACTGATTTGCTTATTACTATACAAACAGCTAAAAGCGTAGAGGCGCACGTCTAGCCCGCACGAGTCCTTCTAAAGGCTGGTTGGTTAACCGTATCCTTCTAAAGGCTCTTGTCTCTGCTATGAATACATAGACAATCTCAACACAGGATACAAATCTATACTAATATTAGCTACGCCCCGCGGTTTCACCCGCGTAATAATTTTCTGCGCAATTTTCTTATTTTTTTTTTTCATAAGAACCTTCTCCTGATAATAACAAACAGACCAAAAAAAGAATTGGCCAAATTGGTCCAGGCGTTGTTGAGTTATGCGCTTACCAACACATTTTGCGATTCATTTTTATATTATAGATTATAAAGCTGAAGAGTTACGCGCTAATCTCAGGAACTACTGGTTCGAATTGAAAAATTTGTTTTGTGTTGGATAGGCCATTTATCGAGGAAGGCTATAGGCTACTTTTTATCCTGATATTCCCACGGGATCGGGAGTTACGCGGGTAAAACCGCGGAGCGCTGCTAGTACTAGAATATAACGTCAAATGTATGATCCTATTTCTATTCTAACTTATAATTTTTTTATGCCTGTCTCTTTGTTAGCTATGCAAATTAAAACTGGTAGTCGTGGTATATTTTACGTAGCACGGTCGGCTGCATAATAGCAGACGCGAAAAGTCGTCGCTAAGCGATTAATTGCATAGAAATTTTCTAAAGTCGGCACTAGTCTGCACTGCGCCAAGTCTGCAAAAAGTCTACACAGATATTATTTATTTATCCTATTATTTATCTCTTTACAGTCTAAGCGATGTAATGGCAGACGTTCGAGAGACAGCCGCAACATTCTGGGCCGACGTCGGCCTCCAATACATGGACGAGAACGAAGAAGATTTGAAGAAACGCACTGACTTCCTTAAAGATGTACCGACTCACTACCCTGATGTGAAGAGACCAAACTTGGGGTGCAGGATGCTGGTTACAAGCAATATTGGGAAGATTGTACCAGCTATTTGTAGAGGTAACTAAAACATAGCTAAGAACACTTCCAACTAATTCACCTTTCAAACAAAAGAATGAAAATGAAAATCGGTTCATCCGTTCGGGAGCTACCATGCCACAGACAAACTCATAACACCCCGTCCTTTTTGCGTCGGGGGTTAATAAAATATTAAATAAAGAAGCAGCGCTCTCACCCGCGTAGCTCCCAATCCCGTGGGAATATCGGGATAAAAAGTAGCCTATGTTATTCCCAATGAATCAATGTATTATCATACCAAGTTTCATCAAAGTCGGTCCAGTAGTTTCGAAACCTATTCTCAATTATTCTCGAAAATCTTCCCTCTTTATAATATTGGTTGGTAAATAAATATTGCCAGATATTCCACACTGCGCCATCGAGCCCTAAGCTAAGCAACTAGGCTTGTGTTATGGTAGCTACACAACTGATAGAATACTTATACTTTTTTGTAAATAAATATTTCATAAACGTACAGAAGCACCTAGACCACAAATAATATTTGTTTATACAATTACGGATGTGAAACATGAGCACTCACTAAACTACATAGAGAAAAGTTAGAGCATGGCCAGAGGGCCATGGAAATAAGCATGACAGGAATAAGAAAATAAGATAAGATAGTAAAACTTCAACATTGGTAAATATTTTAATGTAACCTAAATAATTCGGAATAAAAATTATTATCGGAATAAAATTATTATTATTATATACAATTAAATATCTGTACTCGAATATTTGTTCGAATATTGATCGAACCTGCAACTTCCTGGCAGGCAGGCGGGAGCCCACTGCACCACAGAAATATTTGTGTCCTTTCATAATCCTTAGTTTTAAGACGGAAGAATAGCACATTGTTACCCTAGAGGTGAAAGTAACAAATTTAGTCCCGAAACGTAATTGGCGCCCCAATAGTTAAATAAGTCTTTAACGCGAGGTAAACACTGTGCTTTTCATTACAAATATGAACTCATTTGGTTAATACAAAACTCTGCTATACGGAAGTATAAACAAAACTTTAAAACTGAAAAAAAAAAGTTTTAACATCGTTCAATAGAAATGTGAAAATTGAACTAGTTTTTTTTTATAATTTGTCAGCTGTCAGTTGAAAACGATTCTCCCTAGAGCTGAAAAGTATTACTTCCATTTCGGGTTGGAAGTAATACTTTTCAGCTCAGGCAACTTCAGATCTACTTTCGTAGTAATGAAATAGTTACGTAGTTCCCTCTGTATCGTGTAGAAATGGAAGGATGGCAAGCTGACGCTCGACTGCGCGTGGCTCAGTTACTGTGCTGGCTGGTGTTGTGCGCCGAGGAAGGCGCCACGCAGCACGCCGCCACCATTGTCCGAGCCATGCTGCGCGGCGCTGCCGATGATGACGCTAGGATTGTCTTAGAGGTATGCAATGTGGGGGTGGAGGCGGAGGGGCGGACCGCCCGCGCCCTGGGCGTCACCATTAGGAGGGCGGCAAAATTGGGAAAACAATAAAAACACTTACTGACACATATTGAATGTCCCTCCCGCCCAATACAGATGTTGCAAAGGACGCGTCGCCCCGCATCCTTACATGGTTTTGATATAAATATTTAACGCTCAATTCTTTCGTATCGTTACGTTTTTTCTCACAAACACCAACAAATTATGACCCCGCCCCGGGCGACGGTGACCCACGCTACGCCATGCGCCACTGGGTATGCATTACATTTTTCTGTGAAAATTTCAACTGTCTAGCTTTCACGGTTCATGAGATACAGCCTGGTGACAGATAGACGGACAGTGGAGTCTTAGTAAAAGGGTCCCGTTTTTACCTTTTAGATACGGAACCCTAAAAGTGAATCTCCGAAAGGTATGTACACGCATAACGTCCGAAAGACGCTCGAACGCGAGGGAAACCGCTGGACTTATCTATAGGTGCTAATATTATAAAGCTGAAGAAATTATTTGTTTGTTTGAACGCGTTAATCTCAGGAACTAATGGTTCGAATTGAAAAAATATTTTTGTGTTGGATAGTCAATTTTTCGAGGCTATAGGCTATTTTATATTTCTATATTCACACGGGATCGGGAGTTACGCGGGTAAAACCGCGGAGCGCTGCTAGTTTTACATAAAATACACGTAAGTCCCGCAAAAATAACGCATAGAACCTTCCCAGATAAAACGTTCAGCGGAATTATTCGGCTACTTCATTGTACCGTCGACCTGGTGGCCACTTCTCGAAGCTGATGTGGACACGTGGCCGGCTCTGATGGTGATCACCAACATACTGAAGGGATCCCAAGCTGACTTGGTCAAGGATAAGGTTATGCCGGAGTTGTGCAAGGAATTGGTCGATCCTGATCGATGTAGAACTAGAAAAGTAAGATGGAAGTATGAATATATGTATATAATAATATGTAGCATGAGTGTTGGCCCAATGGTCACCATGCCGGACTGCCAACCACAGGGTTGCGAGGTCAGTTCCCGCCTCAGACAAGTATTTATGCTTAAAAATTTGTCTGTGGTCTGGTTGTTTCTATGTATTATAAGTATAAATTTACAAAAGAAAAGTATATAAGTAGTATATCCGTTGTCCACCCATTACACAAGTCTAGTTACTCAGCTTAGGGCTAGATGGCGATGTGTGGAATGTCCTGCAATTTTTTTTTTAAATTTTTATTTTATATGCTATTTTCCGCTAAGATAATACTCATACTTGTTTTTGTATACGGGCTGTTTGTCGCAACTAGACCTTTTTGGTCCTTTTTTGCGTGAGGTTGTAGGCGTACCCAATGTTTCGATCGTGTCCAGAGGAAAGAACTCAAAAACGTCTGGAGGCAATTAAATCACGATGTTTTCCTTCACTGTAACAGCAATCCATACATTTTTGATAAAAAATATAATCATGCAAGGCTGGTCGGAATTCGATCGAACCCACGTCTTTCAGAATGAAAGTCGATCTAAAATATTGCATTGTCACCCGATTTACATATTGGTAACCGGGAAGTGGATCAAAATTAAGTTGCAAGATTTGACCCAAACAAACATACATACATACATTGCAAGTTAAATAAAAGCTTTTAAAAATGCGTGTGTTTTTCAGATAAAATACCAAACGCACTTACTCCACGCAATGGAAGCACTAATGAACTTATGCGGTGAACATTGCAAGCCTGTGGCGAACGAGTTGTTCACAATCAACTTCACAGTGTACGCCATGCCTGTTGATGATAAAATACAGTTTATGGCTATTTGTGAGTATCATTTATAACTCGCGACGCTATGCGGTTTCACCCGCGTAACTCCCGATCCAGTGGGAATATCGGGATAAAATATAGACTATGTTGCTCTTAATTTATCAATGTATCCTTTCATTTAATCGGTTCAGTAGTTTTGGAGCCTATTCAATGCAAACAAACAATCAAATCTTTCCTATTTATAATATTTATGTATAGACTTTTTATTTTGAAAAATAATGTCACTGGTGTACCATGGGAGAAAGTGAGGATCCATTAGCCTCGGGCCGCATATTTTAAAGTATCAAAAAAACATGGCCCTTTACTCTACTGTCCGTAAGTCTGCCTGTCTGTCACCAGGTTGTATCTCATGAACCAAGACAGCTAGACAGTTGAAATTTTCACAGACGATGTTATTTCTGTTGCCGCCATAACAACAAATACTAAAATCAGAATATAATGGTACGGAACCCTTCGTCCGCGAGTCCGACTCGCACTTGGCCTTTTTTTTACAATTTTGACATGTAATTTCATTAAATTTCCAGCGAACCTAGACAAGCTACGCTACATAGAGAAGTGCGGTCGTACGCTAACTACACTGTACGCTAACGGTCACATTGGACGGATTCTATCAGATATAACAAGCGATGCTATCACTTGGACGTTACTTACGCCGGACCTCTGTCTGTTGGACGCTGTTCTGTTACACACAGGTTACAATATTATATTAAAAAATAAAACAAAAAAATACATACGATGATAACCTGAATTTCTACTGGCTAATTCAGAGGCCGACATGTGTTTTTTTTTTTCAATTATGATTTGACAGTTGCCATGGGTTGACAAATTACTTAATAGGTAAAAAGGTAAGTTGAAAACCTACAAAGTTGTATATTAGAAGAATGAAAATAAAACTATAAAATCAGATTTTTGGCACAGCACGCGGCGACGCAGTTTCGCGGTTCGTTTTTAGGCCACCCTAGGTCGTTCAACGTGAGTTGTTAACGTAAAATTTCTAGGGTTTACATTAGGTTCATTCACTAAACCTACCATACGCTTGGCACTTCGTACGCTTGGTACTTTGTACGCTAATTCCAACTATCATCGTTCCCAGGATCAGCATTGGGCGCTCAACTGCACCTCATAGCGCCATTACTAAAGGAATGCCTGGCAACACCCAAAGTGGACCCGGAAGTTAAACTAAAGATATTCACTTCCCTGTCGACTGTACTGCTCAAACGGCAGGATAACTTTTATAAAACTGATACGGATAAGTTGGAAGCTTTCTTGAAGATTGTTATTGAAGGTAAGATTGAGATGAATGTAGGCAATGAAACGACCGGTTAAATAGCAAGCTCGTTTGTTTCTGGTCTTGTGAGGGTGAGCTGTGCCGCGCGTAGATACAAACGTGTACATATATATCAAAGATTCTGTTCCTAGGACTTTTACCGTGTAGTCTTACCAGTTGAACTACTGGGAGTTTCCGTACCAATAGACTTACCAGTAATACTACTTTGATTTGCCATACCATGTTTGTTTCCAGGAATTGATCATCAATACTATTGATTACTACAAAAACAAAGGGAAATTATTTTTTTTGGAAAATTAACAGGTTCGATTCCTTGCTAGGGTAATGACTTTTCCAAAAATCTAATGTTACAGTTTTAGTTTTCGTCAAAATCGGGCACGCAACTCTTTTCACCATTTTTCGCTATCTCTCATTACTTAGAATATAGCCCTGAAAGTCCATGTAAAAGAATCATTGTATACATATCGGCGATTATGATTGTTACAGAAATAATAATGCCGAATCTAGTGTGGAGCGCTGGACGTACAGCAGAAGCGATACGTACAGCAGCAGTCGCCTGTCTCTGTTCCGCTTTACAAGACAACCCGCAGGAGGATAAACTTGCTAACGATGCGGGAGACGGGGACACCACTGACAAGGTAACATTTAATAATACTGAATCTAGTATGGAGCGCTGGACGTACAGCAGAAGCGATACGTACAGCAGCAGTCGCCTGTCTCTGTTCCGCTTTACAAGACAACCCGCAGGAGGATAAACTTGCTAACGATGCGGGAGACGGGGACACCACTGATAAGGTAACATTTAATAATACTGAATCTAGTGTGGAGCGCTGGACGTACAGCAGAAGCGATACGTACAGCAGCAGTCGCCTGTCTCTGTTCCGCTTTACAAGACAACCCGCAGGAGGATAAACTTGCTAACGATGCGGGAGACGGGGACACCACTGACAAGGTAACATTTAATAATACTGAATCTAGTATGGAGCGCTGGACGTACAGCAGAAGCGATACGTACAGCAGCAGTCGCCTGTCTCTGTTCCGCTTTACAAGACAACCCGCAGGAGGATAAACTTGCTAACGATGCGGGAGACGGGGACACCACTGACAAGGTAACATTTAATAATACTGAATCTAGTGTGGAGCGCTGGACGTACAGCAGAAGCGATACGTACAGCAGCAGTCGCCTGTCTCTGTTCCGCTTTACAAGACAACCCGCAGGAGGATAAACTTGCTAACGATGCGGGAGACGGGGACACCACTGACAAGGTGACATTTAATAATACTGAATCTAGTGTGGAGCGCTGGACGTACAGCAGAAGCGATACGTACAGCAGCAGTCGCCTGTCTCTGTTCCGCTTTACAAGACAACCCGCAGGAGGATAAACTTGCTAACGATGCGGGAGACGGGGACACCACTGACAAGGTAACATTTAATAATGCTGAATCTAGTGTGGAGCGCTGGACGTACGGCAAAAGCGATACGTACAGACGTAACGTTTATTAATTATGCGTCCATGCTGGGAATGTCCTCCTGGTTGACGATTTGGCTATATCCACAGACCTATAATATATCTCTGTGGCTATATCATATATTAGGGTGTAACCTGAATAGCAAAACTTCGCTGATAAAATTGGATAATATTATAATACTAAAACATAAATCAATCCTTCCTACACGAATTTTTTTTGTCGATAATGATGAGGTCTATTTGTTTTACAGTTAATTTATTAACTTACTTTCTGTCTAGTTGTACTTTTAGTTATGGTGTAATTGTTATTATTTTTCCGTCTATTAAACTTAGCATTTTAACTCTGTGTTTTGCCTGGTCTATGAAAAGTCTACCTCTTCACACCCTCACCCTAATATACGAGCTCACCTTGCACATATACCAAGATCAAGTATTCAGTAAAATTCACTTAAGGGTAACAACATTTCTTATTTTTATAATAAATGGCTAACATAAATGATATTTTTACTCAACTTGATTCAGACCTAAGCAACTCTTTCAGATGTTCACCTAACGAGTGCATGGAATATATAGTTGAGCCCCATAAAGGACTTAAAATTATTCATATCAATATAAGAAGCTTAAATAAAAACTTTAATGCTTTCTGTGCCCTTCTTAAAATTATAAGTTTCCAAGTTGACGTCATAGTTATGACTGAGTGTTGGCTAAGTAAAGTTACAAACATTCCTATATTAGAAGGTTATAGAGTTTAGTACAAAGCGTACCATAAACCAGAATGATGGATGCGTTATGTACGTTAGAGATTCTATTAAATGCATTTTATCTGAACCTGAATTTATTGGAGGTTGTTGTATCAAATGTAAGATTGACGGGGTGGTTAATATCGTGGGGGTATACCGGTCACCTTCGTATTCATCAACTGACTCTTTTATTGATAGTCTAAATCATGTCCTGTCATCATGTGGCACTCCAACAGTACTTATTGGAGATATTAATATTGACATAAAGCATGATAATGAAGATTGTAATGCTGATGTGTACCTTGAATGTACGGCCACACATAGACTATTGCCGATGCATACCTACCCCACACACAACAGAACGTGTCTGGATCATGTTTTCTTCAAAGGAAATCGTAAAACGGTAACACTTGTATTAGAAACATATGTCACAGATCACGAAGCTGTATTGTTTTATATGCAGACTACTAAACCACTTCATTCACCACCTCGCTCAAAGAACTTCATAAACTATAGCCTTGTCTTTAGAGACGTTTCTCAAAAGGACTTCTCAAATGTTATATCTGCTACTGACGCCAATATGGCCGCTCAATTCTTAGTTGATTCCCTTACTGAGGTGGTTAAAGAACATACCAGCCTTAGAAGTATTCCTAAAAAGAATAGAAGTTTGAAGCCCTGGATAACTCTGGGTATGCTACGTTGTATTCGTCACCGCGACCGTCTCCATCTTAAACTTAAAAAAACTCCAAATGATGAGATTCTCAAAATAACTTATGTCAGATATCGAAACTTTTGTAATCGATTAATTAAAAACCTAAAATGTATATATGAAAAGGAACAATTTGAATTAGCTAAAAACAATATTAAAGAAACTTGGAATGTTATTAAAACTGTTACTGATTTAAAAACTAGTAATATCCCTTCTACTGAATTGCTAGACTTGAAAGTTTCTCCCAAGGATTCGGTGAATTTTGTAAATGACTACTTTGCAAACATCGGTAAAAGACTGGCTGAAAAATGTACTACTCAAGCCATGACTTCCTGTTGTCAACCTGCTGCAAACAGTTCGTCAGATTCAATGCTTCTGCTCGAAACAGATGAGCAAGAAGTTAGTGGTATATTAAACAACCTACGTAGTAATTGCTCAAATGGATGGGACGGTATATCTGCTACCTTGCTTAAAACCTGTAAGGAGACCCTCGCTCCTATTATTACCCACGTGTGTAACTTATCTATTAGACATGGTATTTTTCCTGAGATTTTTAAGAGGGCGGTGGTCCACCCAATATATAAGACAGGTGACAGAGACGATGTCAATAATTATAGGCCGATTTCTATCTTATCAACATTGTCTAAAATCCTTGAAAAGATACTAAACAATCGTTTGACTAAATACTTGCTCTATAATAATATTCTAGCCCCCAACCAATACGGTTTTCGACCGGGTGTCAGCACTGAGGATGCAGTTATGTCTTTCTGCTCGGCAGTGACCCGTTCTCTTGACTGTAAGAACAAGTGTTTGGGTATATTTTTGGATTTGTCAAAAGCCTTTGACACCGTATCTGTCCCCATCTTGCTAAATAAGCTGAAGGCGATTGGTATCAGAGGTCTCCCTTACAATATATTTTATATATTGTAAGAGAGATATAGGGACTACTTAACAAGGCGTACGCAAGTCGTTAAAATAGCAGATACTATGAGTGATGAAGCCTTTGTGACATGTGGGGTCCCGCAAGGAAGTATTCTTGGGCCCACTCTTTTTCTAGTTTATGTAAACGACCTCTGTCAACTTAGATTAGAAAATTGCTCAATTTATGCGTATGCCGATGATACGGCTCTTCTTATTGAGGGTGGTACATGGGAGGAGACTTATTGTAGAGCTGGTGGAGCATTAGCAGCGGTGACACGGTGGTTGTCTTTCAATTTGCTAACGTTAAACACAAATAAAACAGTTTTTATGCCTTTTAGTATTAGATCCAACACATTACCGTCGGATTTATTTGAACTTAAGGCTCATATCTGTGATATGAATCTCGATTCTTGTGACTGCCTTAAAATCGTTAAAGTGCCTTGTGTGAGGTACCTAGGTGTCTATATCGATCAACATCTAAACTGGAAAACCCACATAGTTTCGGTAACAGCTCGGGTTCGAAGACTTGTGGGCATCTTTGTGAAGCTACGAGGTTCAGCTGACGATAAAGAGCTGCGATTGGTCTATACTTCACTTTGTCAGTGCATTATCACCTACTGCATTCCTGTTTGGGGTGGTGCCTCTAAATCTATCATTATGCCATTAGAAAGAGCTCAACGAGCAATTTTGAAGATCATCAATTTCAGACCTCGCTGGTACTCCACTTCTCTCTTGTATCAGGAAAATAATGTCCTCACTGTCAGGCAGCTTTTCATTTTACATGCCCTTTTGCGAAAGCACTCTCTAAGGCCTCCTTCGCTTCCTTCTAGAAGATTCGGTCGCTTGATCTTTCCCGTATCTGCCCCTCTAAGAACAGTTTTTGCACATAACCAATTTAATGCAACAAGTGAAATGCTATACCATAAGATTAACAAATGTCTCAATGTTTATTCACTTACTAGGTATGAGCTAAAAGAAAGACTTAAAGGCTATCTTCAGAAACTTGACTATGAAGATACAGAGAACCTATTATTAGCTTTGAAATAAGTGCTTTTGTTTCCTTTTATTTCCGTTTTTGTTTTTTGCTTCTCTTTAGTTTTTGTTTAGTTTAGTTTTTGGAAAGACTTTACAACTGTAAATCTGTTTCTGGTAACCTTCAACCCAACTCTTTAGAGGCTGGGAGTCTGCGGGTTGCCAGACAGGTATTAGTTAAAATATGTTTATAAATTAAATAATAAGAGTCTATATACTGGTTATATAATGTTTAGTTTTGTAAGCGTATACTATTGTTTAATTAGCAAATGCGGTAGGACACTGACACCTCAAGTCACAGGTTTTTTTTTGCCTAGTTTGAGGGTCAGGGTTTTATTATCTATATTGTAAATGATGTTTTTTGCGTAATAAATTATTTATTTATTTATTTTTATTTTTATTTATTAACTAGCTTTTGCCCGCGACCGCGTAGAAGTCGAAAATTGACCAAGGAATCACGTTGTCCCATACAAAATTTGCCTCCCCTTTTCACCCCCTTAGGGGTATAATTTCGGCCTACGTCATACAAAGAACACACGCACCAAGTTCCAGGTATCTACGATCAGCGGTTTAGGCTGTGCGTAGATCCGTCAGACAGTCATTTTTATATGTATAGATTACATCCCTATAGATATAAAATTCTCGTGTTAGTTGCCAAACTCCACGTAAACGGCTGAAACGAATTTGTATGAAATTTTTGTGTATATTCGTTAGGTCTGAGAATCGAACACTATTCTATATTTTTTCCCTTTATTTTTTTTTATAAATGGCAAAACGACGTTTGCTTTGCCGGGACAGCTAGTATTATACAGTGTTCTAATCTTTATTTTAAGTTCTAATGGTTTTTTATTTTTGTTTTGTAAATTGTAGATAGTGAATTTGTTCCCAACGGAAGATTCTCTCCGATCGGTCCTGGAGCATCTGGTACCACAACTGATGGCCTTAGTGGATGACAACTCAGCGTTGACGCGTCAATACTCGCTCCGTGCCGCGTGTTCGCTCGCCTCTCTCGCAGACAAGAGGGGATGTTTCACACCTCAGATGTTACATAAGATGTATTTCCGTGAGTTTTACATTAATATTCAAAGTCAAAGTCAAAAATCTTTATTCCTTTCAATGCTTAATACCTAGGTATAAGATCACTTAGACACGTCTTAAAAACTAAGTTAGGATGTGTGCCTTCAGAACGCGCCCACCAATGAGAAGAAGGCACAAGAAACTCATGGGGTATTCACTTGTATGTTATTTACTTAATAATGGCAAATTTATGAATATTTTATTATGAAATGGCAGCGCTCCCCGGTTTCATCCGCGTAAGGCTGATGCTACCAGAACTCCGCACGCGTAGTTTTTATGCAATTCTAGCTGCCTCTATCTAGTGAAAGTCTTGGTGGCAACGCCGCTCCGCTACCTCGCTCCGCTACTGGACAGGCATCCTTACTTCCGATCCCGTGGGTATATCGGGATAAAAAGTAGCCTATGTTACTCCCAATGATCGGTGCAGTAGTTTAGGAGCCAAACCAAAAAAAAAACAGATATCTTTCCTCTTTATAATATTAGTGTAGACAAACAAAACTTTAAAAAATCGTGCCAGGGATCGCAGCCTCTAATCGTGACTCATTGCAGGGCGCTTTTCGACACCGCACTTCTTAACTTAGTTTTTAAAACATGAAAGGAATGTATCCTTATAAATAAAATACTAATCATATTTGTATTTGAACAGCTGTGTTGAAAAGGCTAGACGACGCAAGCGACAAAGTCCGCAGCCTAGCGACGCGGGCGATCTGCGAGCTGTTCGTACGTCGGCCGCGCCCGTATGACACGAAGGTGTTCGAGGCACACGTTGACGCGGTCTACGGTGCTATGTTGATACATCTGGACGATAGTGACGAGGTGTTCAGGAATCAGATGCTGGGTGAGGGAATCTTACATGGACATAACAAAAACCGGCCAAGTGCGCATCGGAGCCGCACTTTAATTGTTTTTTTTCTGTTTTTATTGTTATAGCGGCAACAGAAATAAATACCTAATCTGTGAAAATTTCAACTATCTAGGTATCACGGTTCATGAGATACAGCCTGGTGATAGACAGACGGACGGACGGACAGTGAAGTCTTAAAACTTGCGGGCGTAATTTTAAGTGCAAGGTTATCTTACAAAATTCCTTTGAGATCTCGATATACCTACTTAGGTAGGTATTTCCAGATTGCATTTCATATTTAGTAGCAAAAAACTTGTAAGTAAGTTTTATAAGTTTTTGCCGCCATGTGAAATATTACCACAGAATAGAAAGTAACGCAGGTGAAACCGCTGGCCATAGCTAGTTTATAATTAATTTTATTGTTTGATTTCAGATGCCTTGATCCAACTGTCTGATATCGATCCGATACTTTTAATGAAGAAAGTAAAGGCAAACATTCATATTTACCGCAACAAGTTTGCTTATGAAAAACTATCTAGTCATATTGAAAAGATATTGTAATATTATGATTTTACGAACGTTATGTTTATCGGTAGGTATAATGGAATTGTGCAATACGATTTATTTTAACGTACGTAGTTTTACGATATTAAATGCACTGTTGTGTGAGATTTGACTTGTCTTGTGTTTGAATTAAATGAAATATGTATCTACTTTATGTACCTACTATTGTGAGTGCACAATAAATTAAGTTAAATTAATTTGGTTGTTTTATTCAGTAAGTACCTACCTACCATTTGTGCAACTTATACTTTCTAGCTATTACTTTACTTTGTGTATATAGTGTTCTGTTTCTTCCTGTGTTGTACGAATAAAGTTATCTATCTATCTACCTACTAGTGGAATTCTACAAAATTCGTACTTTTTGCCGCGCGTACTTTTTGGCGGGAACGAAATAATAACAAAATGTTTGTAAAAAAAATGCCCAATTATAGATTGAAACGTTTTCCTTGCGGACTATTTGTACAATAAATAGCATCATTTCCAACTTTCTATATTTAAGCTGCTAAATTACGATTTAAGGTCGTAGTACACATATCAACTCTACTGCAACGCACACTAATCGGAATCGTAATTTAATCGCCTCGCCTCGGGACAAGCTAACGAACGAACGACGGAGAGGCGATACGTTTACGTTCCGTTTACGAGTTGATATTTATCTTCCTAACGAATTAAATATTTATTTGTATTTCAAAAAGTACTTCATCATCATCATATCAGCCACAGGACGTCCACTGCTGAACATAGGCCTTCCCCAAAGACTTCCAGAGCGATCGGTCGCATGCTCTTTGCGTCCAACGACTTCCCGCGACCTTAAAAGTACTTAATTAACCTTAATTATTATTAGTGGAACTACATGAGTAACTTTACTCATGTGGTGGAACTATAGTTTAAAATGAATATAAAGAGGTATTTGTCCTTGCTTCTATCATGCTGTAAACCTCAGAATATCTGTAAACAATGCCGACGATAAACATTTACATACAATGATAAAACTCCGGTCCGGTTTCTGTTCACCGTCCGGTTGTGTCCGGTTTAATGGTTTTAGTTCGTGTTTTGATGACGTGACTCAGTGTTTATGTACTCTTTGGTACGACTCACATATTAATACATTCGAGCTGCCATCAATTTAGCTATTCTAGACTTTGCTGTAATATCGATTGATTCTGTAAACCTAAGTGAGGTGCAGGTGCGGTGAAATAGTGTGGAATTTTTAACGAGTTTTGAGTTAGGAATTGTGTTGATCAGTGCTTGTTACTATTTGAGAACAATTTTTCTTTGTACTGTTTCGTAAAGTAAACAAATCCGGTGTTTTTCTGGAGATTCAAGACTTTTGTGATTAGAGTACTTAACGAAATCAAAATGTCTGACCTTAAACTAATACCTTCGGAAATGTTAACATTAATACCCTTCTATGGAGGTGATAAACGACTTCTGAATTTATTTCTGCGAAAATGCGAATATGTTATAAACATTTATAAAGGTGTTGATAACCCAGAGCAGGATATTTATGTGATGCACGCTATCACCAGTAGATTAACTGGTGATGTCGCTGCTTTGATAAGCCAGCGTGAAGATGATCTCACCTGGGAAGAACTTAAAGCTTTGTTGATGCAACGTTTTGGAGATCATAGAACTGAAGAATCTATTGCAATGGAACTGGAAAACATACAAGTCCATCAAGGAGAAAGCTATATTGATTTTTACAATCGCATCCAATCCATTAGAACGGCTTTGCTATCGAAAGTTAATCAATCAAACTCATCGTACAAAGATTTAAGAATCTCAATGTACAATAACAAAGCTCTTGAAGCATTTTTATACAGTTTACCAGAATATTTGTTCAGCCACGTAAGACAGAAAACCCCTAAAACATTGGAACAAGCATTAGAAATTGTCGTCGAGGAACTTAATTTCTATGAGCAATACAATTTGAAGAATAAAGGACATGTTCCTCATTTTCAATGTAGACATCCAAGGGCCCATATGTTTCCTGTCCCGCAACAAACCTTATTTGGAAACCCTAATATTGAAATTGCTACTCCTTATAAAAGTTATGGCCAAACCACAAATCTAGGACTACCACGATCGCAAGCAGCTGGTGGAACTATGTTTGGTACACAATCTTCAACTGGCAAATTTGGTGTTAGCGGGTCTCAACTATTCGGCGCTTCGTCCTCAACTGCAAGTAACGCTCAACCGCAAGGTTTACACTTTGGGATCCCGCCTAAGAATTCCACTGCCTCTTTGCCAATAGAATCTAAAGAACAACCACCAAATAGTAATGAGAGTAAAATTGAGTTTTAATTTTTAGTATTAATTCAATTTTATTTTATTTATTCATAATGTATTTTTCTATTAATTGTTTATAAGTTATCGATTTTAATTACAGCATTTTTTATTTTATGGTTAATTTTTATTAAGAGTAGGTAAGTAGGTACGTACGTATTTTTTTTTATAAACAATGTAATTTTTATATTATGTTAAACCGTAGCTATGGCCTATATTTAGTCATTATACTTAATCATTTAACACACTTATTATTATAGACAATGTCATTTTCATAAGCTAGTCCATGGCTATGGCCTACATTAAATTTAATCGTTACAATTAAACATTAAATCACTTAGTTATTATTAACAATGTATTTTTCATAAGTTGAACCATGGCTATGATGGCCTACATTTTTAATCATTGCATTTAACCATTTAATCACTAATTAAGGTATACCGTGGCTATGGCCTACATTTAATCATTAATTATTATAAACAATGTAATTTCCCTATAGTGAATCATGACTATGGCCTACAATCACTAATCATTAAACAATGTAATTTTCATAAGATAAACAATGGCCGTAGGGCCTAATATTTTTAATCATCATCATTACCATTGTATAACTATGAAATAAATAAAAAATAATGAAAATATCTTTTTTATTTACTTTAGGCTACTTGCAGTATAAATAGGTACTTACTGTTTATTTTATTTATCTTTGTATCTAAATAAAAGAGGGCTTATCACTAAATCTTTGAAATTAAAAGAACTACGAGTCAGAAACTTTTTTATTATTCTGTGTTTGTAGAAAACCAATATCACTTTTAACGAGACTAATCAATCAAGTTTTGCATTAATAACTCACTCTCTCACTGAGTATGCTATATTTATATATATTTGATGACGCCATTGTAACTATTGATTTTTTTGCCACTAAAGTATTCAAGGATGTTAGAAACAATATCTTTTAGGTAGGTAGGTATAGTCTTGATTATGGCCTTTATTAAAACTAGTGACGTGGTACATACGTAACGGGCCGTTTATTTATATTGTATAAGCCAAGTAAAAACATATAAAAAAAACAATTATTTTTTCTTTCTTGGTCTGAAACTAAATCAACCGAATAGTAATAGCCGTGCGTGTCTATTATAATACTCTTTGGTATATAACGACATGATTATATGTATTGTATGTAGTATGTCTCATGATGTCAGTCAAATTATATCTAAACTTTTCTACCTACATACAAAACATTGTGCAATAAATAATACACATAGCTAATCAACCATGATTTGCCGATGACTAATGTAGGTATTTGAGGTATCAACTACTTTCTATTATCTAATTAATCTATTACTATCTGTCTACGTCATTGAGACAGTACACGTCAATTGACGTAGAAAAAAATCCGAGAGTGAAATTATAAGTATGAAATCAAAACCGGATAGAAACCGGATGACCCTCAAACCGATTATCACAGACGTGCATGCTTTATTTCATAATCTACCTTATTTTTTCTGAATCATCAACAGAAAAAAATAAAAAAACTACAGACAGTGACAGTTTCAATGTAACGTCAAAAAGAGGTTCGGCGCCTCTGAAATAAAGATTCGGCGGAGGTTTTGGCGGGAACGAGTTAACAACATGTCGTGCTGCAGTTTTATTTTCATGAAACTTAGATGTAACCCGAGTTGAATTGTATAATTCTGGTGGAATGTTATTCAATTTAGTTCTGTGAAAGTGCACAAGTGTAGTGAAAGTAAAAATCAGTGTCAAACATGCAGTTTTCTCGTTGCCTCCAAATCTCCTATTAAGGTTATGGTAAACTTGCCACCGCTTTACTATAGCCCCTGACTTGACGGACTATGACGACTTTGACTGTATTGAAACACTTTAGGCCCGATTTATGAAAAATCGGGTCATAATTTGATGCAAAATATAACTTGACTCTGGCTAAATGCACACGTGCGAAGCCATAATAAAAGAAAAAAAAAAAAAAAAAAGATTCGGCGCCTGTTTGGCTCATTGTTTTGTGTGTGCATATATTTTCTTAAAATTTTCCTTCAAAATTTTATTTTCTGCAACCAATGTAATTCAATTCAGTATAAGTTCTCTATTTGTTTAATCAAATCATGGAGGTTGTCCGCAAAAGTAAATAACACAATATTAAAACAAACAAAACAGGCTTGTGTTTGACGCGGCCGAAAAATACCCATATTTTTGTTTTTATTTCAGATTTTAAAGAGATATTGCCTCAAGTGAGTGCTTCTATAGACAAAGCGGACTTTCTAGTTATAGATGCGGAGTTTACGGGGCTCATGAATAGGCGAGACTTGTCTATTTTCGATTCGCCAAAGGAGTATTACAGTCGAATTTTGAACGGTTGTACAGGGTTTTTGTTGATACAATTCGGGCTGAGTGCGTTTTACTGGGACAGTGAGAAGAAGCAATACATGAATGACACATATAACTTCTACTTGTTCCCTCGGGGAAAGCCTGATAAAATGTTCATGTGTCAGAGTTCCAGTTTAGATTTCCTGATTGCACAGGGTTTCGATTTCAATAAACTGATACGTGATGGTAAGTTGGCATTACACCTATGTACGGTCTCAAATCATAATATAGAGCAGTGTTGGCTTGGTGGTAGATTTCTCAACATTCTGAAGGTTGTGAGTTTGAATCCCGGTCGGCCGTGCACGAATGGATTTTTCTTAAGAAATATTTATGTGCACTTATTGACATTGCTCTTATGGTGAAGAAAAACATTGTGATGTAGCCCGCGGCTTAGTTGGCTTCAGAAGCATTGACAAGTTCTCTCCTCTGGACATGGTCGACTAAGCTGAGAGGGTAGTAGGTGCTGGGCAAGCCTACTCTATCCTCACGCTAAAAAGGACCCAATTAAAAAGGGTTTAATTGTGGGAAACAGCCCCTATACAAGTACAAGCCAACCATAAGAATCAACTCCAGACTACCTAATTTAACTCAACTTAACTAGACTATATTTTGGTGTACAGGTGCTCTCACAGTGGTGAACTGTATAACCTACTTCTTAGATCTTTTCTAATATAAAAAAAAACTTACATTTTAGTTAATATCTTGCTTATTTAACATTTTATGACCAAACCACTGTTTCTAGGTATCTCATACATGCCAGAGTCAATAGAAACGAAGCTTAGAGAGAATTTGACAGAGAAACAGAAGAATTATAAGGAGAAGGATATTATAAATATTCCAGAACAAAACAAACCATTTGTTGAAGAGGTTTGGTATGTATGAATGCTGTTTTATGTGTTTGAAATTCTACTACACTGTAGTACCAGCTTTTTCACTGGCATTGCTCACATAACTCCCTCGGAATTGAAATATCCTACTTTTCAATCATTCTCAAAAAATCCATTGGCTAGATCCAACATGGATCTAATGAGATATTTTTAGAAAAATATATCAGTTATCCAATGAGAACATTGGATCCAGATTTTAAACTTTGGATCTCCCGAGATTTTTCTATCTCACCTGATTTCTTCCCAGATCTATCATGGATCTAATTAGAATATGTATTTCTCATTGGATCCAGATTTCAAATTGTGGATCTACTGAGATTTTTCTTTCTTAGTTGATTTCTTCCCAGATCCATCATGGATCTAATGAGAATATTTATTTCTCATTGAATCTGGATTTCAATTTATGGATCCACTGAAAACATTCCTTCTCAGTAGATCCCTTGGCCAGTTTGATGATCAGTCCGTTCAGTCAAACCATTTGAACTAAAATAGACTTTTTATAATATTAGTGGGGCTTATAGCTCGGTTGATCGGCTTGATCAACATAGGTTGAAATTCTGCTATAACAATGGTCTTTAAATAATTCAATTCGTTATTCCAAAATGAATTATACCATTTTTCGCTCCACACAGTTTTACCTCACATAAAGAAATTGGTGTTCCTTTAAGTTCCAAATATTTTGAAGTATCTCTTTTATGTTCCTTTTTCACCTCTCAAGATTTTGATAAACCTTTTTTATACAGTCAGTAAAACTAACAGAATTTACGGAATATTTTCAGTGCCAAAGTAAAAAAGTTCTTAGATGAGGGACAGCATGACGAGATGGTGGTAGACAAGTGCAACTCATTTGTGAGGCTGCTGCTTTTCCAGGAGTTGAGGCTACGGTTTAGAGATGATGTCTTAGTCGAGGTTAAGATTTTGGAAAATAAAGAAAGGTAAGTAATGTAAAACTAGATTATTGAGACTTAGATATAATATAATCAGTATCGCCTCAGATTCACTTTTTTATTAACTAGTTACAAATGGTTTGATGGACTGCCTTTAGATCTAATTCGAGGATCAAAGTACCACCTGAATTGCCTTTATAACCTGCGACGCAAAAAGAGGATCGTCTGTGGCATTGTAGCTCCTGAAGGGATGTATTGATTTTGATTTTTTGTTTGAAAGGTGAATTAGTCGGGAGTGTTCGTAGCTATGTTTAATCTAAATCGGTTCATCCATTCAAAAGTTGATTTTCTGTCGGCGATTTTTTTTATTTGTCTGACATAGACGGAGAGCAAAGGCTGATGTTATGTTAATAGAAAAGTAGAATCAAGTTTCAATTTTACAGGATATTAAAGGTAATTCGTGTGAAATCTCAAGATGATGTAAGGAACCATGACACACAGAAGTTTAAGAAAGAATGGGAAGAATTGGAAGACGCTGTCGGGTTCTCGAAAGTGGCCAGGATAATCAGCCAGTCTGTGAGTTTTTATTGATATTATATCGCAAAACAGAGCTGCCTACTTGAAAATGAGATGTTCCTTGCAACTAGACCTTTTTAGTTGGAAAGGATTCAACTACTTGTCAGGGAGAGAACAAGCCCAGCCCTTACCAAGGCTGTCTTTATCGTATTTGAGGCCTTGGGCATATTAGTATAATAGGGCACCTATGACTTTGACAGAACACTGTCTTTTAGTTTATTTAAGTTTTAGGGGGCTGTTTCCGCATTTAGCCTCATCAACAATGTCTTATCATTTATTCCAATTTATTAGTTTGCGAGAGTGCCCAGTGGGCGAAAAGAGGGGTCTGGCCCTTACATGTCACAGTTGTGGTTTAAAAATTTTTTTGGAAGTCTATTGACATCACCTGTAGCCCTGAGTCTTATTTGCGGTAGTAGTATGCAATCGAGGAGTATGTGTTAACCTCCATGTATGTTTTGCATAGGGGGCCGTCTGTTATATTCAAGTTGTAGAAATATTTGTTGTGTACCTGTCAAAGCGTTTTAGAGACTTCCTATGGCATGGGTTAGTTCAAAAGCGAGGTATTTCTATTGGCCTGTCTGTGAGTCGTGTTGCTCCGCTGACCAATAAGAGCGCCGCCGCTTTTAATAAATCAGGAAAAAAAATACGTCATCTGCGCCGGCGGCTCTCACTCTTTCAGATCTCACCTAAAGATAAGTGATGCTGTGACAATACACTCTAAGGCATAAGAATGCATGTTTTAAATATTGCTTATATTATAGCGCCATCTCGCCACAAGCTAAGCAACTAGGTTTCTGTTATGATGGCAAGACAATGGATAGAATACTTATATACTTTTCTTTTGTAATAAATAACTGATTTACAAGTACATACATAACTATCCAGACAATATTCACTTGCGATTTGAAGACCTCTAAGTTATACTTACATATTAGAATACAAAGAGGCTCACAGCTAAGCGAAGCTCGCTGATCGTTTACGGTCGTGTGGGTTAAGCGACGCCTGGCGCGGTCATTACTTCGATGGGTGACCAATTAATATTGTGGCAAAAATGTATTTTCGTGAGCCCCTCCGTGCTTCGGAAGGCACGTTAAGCTGTTGGTCCCGGTTACTACCTCTAGTAGCAGTCGTTAGGTCAAGTTAGAGGCCTTAAGGCGATCTGAAAACTCTAACAATAGGTGAGCTGCACCACTATGCGAGAAGAAGAAGAAGAATACAAAGACTCTGGCAATTTATTTGATTCCTTCAATTTAAATATTGTTTATAGGAGAAACTAGTAATTGGACACAATATGATACTAGATTTGATTCATACATTGAATCATTTCTTCCAACCACTGCCCGAAGACTACAGCTCATTTAAAGAGTTTGCTCATTGTATGTTTCCTAGGTAAGAATGATTAAATTTTACATACATACTAATATTATAAATTTACTAAAACGGCACCTACCGGGTCTAATTGTAAATCTAAATGTCATCCATCCACTCAAGTACAAGCTTTTTCATAAAAATCGAATTTATACGAGACCACCATATGGAGATTGATTTTCATATTTTTTATCCTACTAATATTATAAAAGTGAAAGGTTGTGTGTGTGTGAGTGTGTGTTACTCCTTCACGCAAAATCTACTTTACCGATTGTGATAAAACTCTATATATGTAGGGTTTAAGTTTTAAAATCCTTTCTTAGTGAATACCTACGTCATACAAAGAACACACTCTTCAAGTTTCAGGTCTCTACGATCAGCAGTTTAGGCTGTGCGGTCAGTCAGTCAGGACAAAGCATTTTATACGTATAGATTGGGGTGGTAATAACTCTGTGCTATTAACCAAGTATTATATTTTCAGCTTGTTAGATACCAAGTATATGTCAAGTTTACCACCTTTCAAAGATAAAGTGTCGTCGAATGCTCTCGGTCATCTCTTGGACACGTTATCCGAGCCACCATTCTCAATACCTAAAGTCGGTAAGTACATAGCTTTGAAAAGCAAACTAGACAGATTTTCAAGTAACAGAGGCGGACTCGCGCACGAAGGGTTCTGGACCATATTGTATAGGAGCCCCACTTGATTTGTTTCTTCTGTTTTTAGTTGTTATAGTGGGGCTATGGATACATTCGTACAATTTCCACGTCAACAGGAAATACATAATCTGTGAAAATTTCAACTGTCTAGCTATCACGGTTCATGAGATATAGATACAGACGGACGGACAGACAGTGGAGTCTGCCTTATTACAGAATAAAAATAGTCTATATGTTATTCGAGGAGTAGCAATCAGTTCAGTAGTTTTTTAACGTGATTAGTACAAACTATAACATTTATAATATTCTACCTGCGCTCCGTGGTTTCATCCGCTTATTAATTTCTGCGCAACTTTCTTAATTTTCTTTTTAGAACCTTCTTCTGACAATAAGAATGACTGATATTGGTCAAGGTAAGCAAAATAGGGATTCATTTTAATACATATAAATTTGTAACTTCCCAGGATCGGAATCAGGTCGGGGCTACTCCCGCTTGGAGGACAAGCACCACGAGGCCGGATACGACGCGTACATCACGGGGCTGTGTTTCCTCTCGATGTACGGCCACCTGATGCGCATGCGCGGTGAAGGCGACGCCGGCGCGCGGCCGCGGGCGCACTCCGTTGTCCTCAAGCCGTTCATTAACAAGCTCTTCTTGGGCAAGACCGCGCATCAGGACTCGCCCTATATGAATCTGGCTGGGGCTGACCGTGAGTATCTGAAATACAAATATATAAATACTTTTTTAACTTGAAATGGGCCAGGATAGGGACTTTCTTAAGTCCCGGTACGAGGTTCGAATACTGCCCATGGGTGGGTAACAAAACAACTGGGATGACATGCCCGTGATGCCCTAAAGCACTGGTCAGTATAATCTGATTAAAGTGGCCCCATCTGTTGTATAAAATAATAAAAAAACAAAAACACATTTGCCTCAACTATGAGGTTCCTGTGTTCTAAGCGAATAAGGGCTTAAATTAATAGCTAATTAAATATATTAAATTGCCAGCTAAGTGACTATTATTACCTAATACATTTTTAAACAAACAACAAAATTATGTAAAAAAAAAGTATAAAGATAAAATAAAGTATGTAAAATTGTAGATTACTAACTGTCCCGGCAAACGTTGTATTGCCATTTAAAAAAAAAGAAAAAAAAATAAACGTTATTTGATTCTCAGACCTAACGAATATACACAAAAAAATTCATACAAATCGGTTCAGTCGTTTAGGTGGAGTTCGGCAACTAACACCGCCAGCGACACGAGTATTGTATATATATATAGAAGTAACTAAAGAATGTATGTTTCAGCGACACCGTCACGAGACCACGTGTTCTCATTGACCTTCCCTAAGGAATGGACCAGGAATGATATAACTCAACTGTTCAGCCCGTTTGGTGAGTTGTTGGAGAAAATTTCCATTTTAAATATAAAGATTGTACGACACCGCACACAGCGCCATCTAGGCCCAAGCTAAGCAATTAGTCTTGTGTTAAGGTGGCCAAACAACGCATATAATACTTACTGCTATTTATACAGAAATACTAAATTGTTAAAGCATATATTTATTTATTTGGAATCATTCGCATGAAATTACATTGAAAAGGCCTAAAAACGCCCACTAATGTGAAGGCACAAGAAACTCCTGAAGTTTTTTTTTGTGTACAAACAGCTGTACACAAGTATTTGCTTGAGGCAGAAATCGAATCCGCAACCCTCGCCTATTACGCCACAGGGTTCGTCAAAAATAGTTTAACATGTAATTTGAATTCCAGGTTCAATAACTGTAGAATTTGAGGACGAAACTCACGCGCTGATCGCGCTCACGCGCCGCGACCAAGCCAGGGCCGTGATGCGCACGCTCGGTAACAACAGTAAAGTTTGTTTACGAAGTTACGACGATTATAACAAGGTAACTCTTACTATCACATACTACTTATATACTAACTAGCTTTTGCCCGCGACTTCGTCCGCGTAGGAGTCGAAAATGGACCAAGAAATCACCTTGTCCCATACAAACTTTGCCCCCCTTTTTCACCCCCTTAGGGGTAGAATTCTGGAAAATTATTTCTTATCAGATGCCTACTTCATACAAAGAACACACCCTCCAAGTTTCAGGTACGATCAGTGGTTTAGGCTGTGCGTTGATCCGTCAGTCAATCAGTCATTCAGGACAAAGCATTTTATATGAATAGATAATATTTATGTTAAAGGATATAATCGCGCACAAATTCACAAAAAATATGTGGAATACTGTTAATCTACTGTTTATTTAAATTTAATCAAAGAGTTTCTCATCAAACGCAGAATTGTCTAACGGTGTCCGTTAAACTAAATATAATTATGAGTTCAAGTCGCGAAAACCTTAGGAGACACTACTTCTATACCAATATTATAAAGAAGAAAGATTTGATTGTTTGAATTGAATAGGCTAAGAAACTAGTGGCCCGATTTTGATGAAACTTGGTATGGGATACATTGATTAATTGGGAGTGACCTATGTTACTTTTTAACTGTAATAAAACTGTGTTTGTTCCCAGACGCGGCAAACGCAAGCGGACAAGGAGGCTCCGCGTCCGAGGGCAATCGTGGCATTAACGTATAAACTATTGATTATATTAAACATTATATGCTTATTTCGTGCATGCATTCCAATGGGAATATGGGAGGGTGTTTTTGATATTTTACCATTTAACATGCAATTCATACTTCGTGAATATGATATAATCCCAACGACATTCGCCGATCCGGAGTAGACACCCTTGGCGTCTTACTGCGGAGACATCTCTAGGAGGAGACTAACGGTCGGTAGTGGGACAATATTGGGCTAACTTTGGTAAAAGTAAAGCTAACCATCCGCTCTATAACGTTTTATTAGTCGGATCCTGACTGAGCGAGCATCCGAGGCAAACCCCCGGTCGGTCAGGACGTGCCTCGCCTGCGGCCAACTCTTCAGACCGAGGCTGCAAACGTTCGAGGCTGCCTCGCGCGAATGCTCGCCCAGTTAGAACGTGGCTATTCATGTAAAAATGTGTTCCTAGTATCCATGCATTTGTTGTGTCTTAGTTATATATATTTCAAGTCTTATCGGGATTTAAGTGAAACCGCGGGGCCAAGTTAATTTACAACATTTTCGCAGTATAATTTGCGTAATTACGGAGTGGGTATAGACAAAGTTTTGTTTCTAACTAAACAATTTTTTGTTCGAACAAAATATAGTCTATGCCTGCTTATCTTAGTTTTAATTTTTTTTAACTGATTTTAGTGTTTTATGTGGAGTAATGTGACTCTAACATTTTTGTAAGTATATTAACCCTTATTGCTAGAGTTATAGGCTCTATTTTAGCTCGTTTTTAAGTTTTTATGGAATTAATTCTCTACTTCGGTAATTTTCGGTTTTATAATGGGCTAAATAATAATTCATAATGAAAAATATCGAAGTACAAAATTAAATTCTTTCACTTATTTTTTATTGATTTTTAAATATTCTCGAATAAAATATTTTTTATATAAAAAGATTTTTATTTGGAAGACTGTTGGAGTCACATTACTTATATATTTGTGCATGTTTTGAGTTTCTCCAACTTTAACCTAATTTTAAATCTAACAATATGAATTTCCACGTTAAACATAGGGATATTTTGATAAAAAATCCTTTCAAGATAATCAGATTTACATCTTACTAGCAACCCGACCCGGCTTCGTACCTACAGGTAGCACAGCATATACGTCTGGGTTCTGTACCCAAAGGGTAAAAAAATAGGACCCTATTACTAAGACTCCACTATCTGTCTGTCTGTCACCAGGCTGTATCTCATGAACCGTGATAGCTAGACAGTTGAAATGTTCACAGATGATGTATTTATGTTGCCGCTATAACAACAAATATTAAAAATAAATAATATAATAGTACGGAACCCTTCGTTTGCGCGTCCGACTCGCACTTGGCCGGTTTCTTTCCTTTTGAAACCTCAACAAATTATACAGCTTAACCTTAGGGATCACTCCGTACATTGGTAAAAACCGTATGAAAAGAAGTTATTGAATTTATCGCGTTCAGACAGACAGACGCGGCGGTGAAACTTTGTTAAATAAGCATAGAATAGATATATAGATACAGATTTTTGAAAAAAAATTAATTAATTTGTTTGATATTGACAAAAGGTAAAAACGGGACCCTTTTACTGCACTCTGTCCGTCTGTCAGTCTGTCACCAGGCTGTATCTCACGAACCGTTATAGCTAGACAGTCGAAAATTTTACAGATTATGTATTTCTGTTGCCGCTATAACAGCAAATACTAAAACCGAATGGTACGGAACCCTTCCTGCGCAAGTCCGACTTGAATTTGGCTTTTTTTGGGTGGTTTGGTTTTGCAAGTGTCTACTCTACTCTTATTTTTACTTACTTTAGGTACCTACTTACTCTATATCTCGATATTCTCATGGTATCAGGACTTACGCGGGTGAAACCGCAAGGCGCTGGTTAGCTAAAATTCTATGAGCTTTTTAATTACCCTAGAGCTTTACAACACGAAAGCTGTTTAGATGTTTTGATTTATAGTGAAATAATTAAGGTAAAGCTAAGAGTTTCGTTCGAACGGTGTTAGTTCTGGAAGCGGTAAGTACCTACGCTTCGAATACGACAATTTAGCGGATCGTGCTACGATATCGGTAGGGTGACTAGCATTTTCGTTAAAACTGAGACAAGATAATATTTTTGTATGATCCGACTTATAAAAAGAGTAAAAACTACGCAGTGAGTGGTTTAATACTGTAGTTTACGGTAGTTACGAGTAGTTTACCCAAAATGACGAATTTAATTATGCTGTCAAACTTTATTTATTTTACAAATTTTTCTTCTAAAAATGATTTTAAAGTACCATTGTTAATAAATATGATCCATAATTTTTAATAACTTTTTTTGGCTTTACACTTGATTCTATCTCTTAGTGAAAGCAGATCGAAACAGACTGTCTGTGTTAACATTCAACGTAATCTTGATCAATTTTGTGAAATCAGTTTGGTAGATGGAATCTTAAATTCAAAAGCTCTTGCGGTGAAGGGAAACGTGATGAAACTCGCGGCTTAGTTGGCTCCAGCACTTAGAACATGTTCATACTTTTGGAGCCAACTAAGCCGTGGTTTTCATCACGATATTTTGTTTCACCGTAAGAGGCGCATATAAATTTTCCGCCAGAAAAATTGTTGCACGGCCGGCCGGGATTCAAACCCCCGACCTTAGCAATGAAAGTCTAGGTATCTATCACTAGGCCAACTTTAAAGAGTACATTTATTATCCTAGAATATCCTGTGTTTTTTACGTGAATGGTTTCCCTACTCAGTAGCCCGGACAATGGCGCGTGGCGATACGGGCGACCCCTCGACCTCGCGTGCGCGTGCGCGCTTCCGCCATCTTGCATTTTAATGCGACACATTTGCATGCCGAGACCACGTGCGATTATATTCTATTCTACCCTCATTTACTTTAATGTCGCTGTTTTCTTACAATGCTATCTGATATTTAAAAAAAACAATGGTTTTCTGTAAAGTCGGTTTACGGACGATAATTTTACGTGATAACATCATAAGAAAACATTGATGAAATAATTGAGACTGGAGACTTGACAAGTTGTCTGTAAATTACCTTGTCAACAACGGAACGTGGGTGTGGTAACGTGAGCGTAACGTGGGCGATGACATCACCTTTTTTGTGAGTGCTGCCGATGTTCATCGATTTTTTAGACGTTATTACGTCAAAAAAAAATGCAAATTTATTTTGATGGTACAGATGCGCTCGACTGCATAGTTCTTGATTTCGTAGTAATAAAGGAATAAGTAGCAAATCAAAAAATCTTTTCAGAGGCAAGTGTACTGTAAACCTTAGTTTTATGAAAAAATAATAATTCTAGAGTCCAGCTAGAGGCGTTTTTCAGGAAGTAAAAACCAGCCAAGTGTCAGTCGGACTCGCGCTCGAAGGGTTCCGTACCATTATATTCTGTTTTTAGTATTTGTTGTTATAGCGGAAACAGAAATACATCATCTGTGATAATTTCAACTGTCTAGCTAACTAGCTATCACGGTACATGAGATACAGCCTGGTGGCAGACAGACAGACGGACAGAGGAGTATTAGTAATAGGGTCCCGTTTTTACTTTGAGTACGGAACCTAAAAAAGAGGAATATATTTCTATGAAGAAAGCGTTGCTAGTATACCGTGATACAATAAAATAAATGGTTATGTAACGTCAGATTGTAGCGTTTCATCGCTCGTGCCGATCCTATCTCACAGCTCAGTCTGCTGACTCTCCTGAGTTACGTCGTGCAGTAGTGCTTGGGGCAGGGGTGTAACTAGGCACGGTGCTCTAGGGGATTGTGCCCTATAGTTATGTATCACTAGTAGCGGTTTTACCATTTTTACCCGCGGCGTAAGTCCCAATCCTGTGGGTATATCGTAAAATATGCTCATACAAGGTTTCGTTAGAATCTGTTCTCTAGTTCCGGAGATGAATTATTACAATTTAATATCGAATCGTATCGTGAATTGTATAAATGTTCGGAGATTCGCTCTAAACATAAGTACATTCTTACGTAGGCTTTTATTGGGTAGGTATTTATTTAGTTTGATTCGTTTAAGTTTTGTGCTTTTATATGCGATTTGCTTGCTTTGTGCGTCACAAAGCGGTATACAAATTCAAGTCTATTACGAAAAACCTAATGTTAAATCCATTAAAAATAGTTTGATTATGACTTCCAATCGCGATAATACTAATTAATCTCCCTACAGTCACATTCGTAACTAGATTTTTTAAACTAACAACTGAATGGTGTTTTTTTCTGGTTCATAACTGCAGTTTAACTCTGCCCATAAGAATCAGAATCAGTATTTTTTATTCATTCAATAAAGTTACATTTATATTCTGCTATTTCCTGACAGCTTGGCGTATGATTAATCCTATTGTAAATGCAAAAGTTTGTGTGTTAGCATGAGTTTTTGTGTGAATGTTTGTTACTTTTTCACGCAAAAACAACTGAACCGATTACGATGAATCGCGGTATGTAGATAGCTGGAGACCTGGATTAACATATAGGTTACCTATTATGCCGATATTCCTACGGGATCGGGATATATACGTGTGAAGCCGGGTAGTTAAGTGTAAAATAGGCACCGATACCACCAAACTACACCCCTATTGTGCCTGACATCACAGTCCTCAGTTCAGCCCTGTCTCGAAATAATTGTATACAAAGTGTTTAGTCTTTTAGATTAAACCTTGGTTAAACGGACAGACAGCCTTACTTTTATTTATTAGAAGGCCAGTTTAACACTCGTACGTAACGGATTTATTATTCTTTGCATAAAGCCAAATGAGCATTTTAACTTTATGGCGTTCGGGATGTTGTTTATGCGCGGGAGTTTAGTTTATAGATACGCGTCTGTACTGTTTCTTATATCTCGATGACCTGCTACACGGTTGATAGATAGATAAATTCTTTATTGTAAACACCATATTCAAATAACATTAAATAAAAACAAAGCCTAAGTCTTAGTGCTACGAAGGGCAGCCTTATCGCTCAAAGCGATCTCTTTCAGGCAACCTTTGGATGTAGAAGAAGTTAAGGAAGGTGAAGGGTAGGGTGTCCAAACTTAGGATAATTAACTAAGATGCAAATAACAACAAAAACATAATAATAAATACATATATACCTACAAACTAATAATAATTACATATTGCACATACATACATATATTGCAGGTTCGATTCCCGCCTCAAGCAAATATTTATGTAGATATAGGTATTTGTCTCTGGTCTGTATGTTTCTGTGTGTAGGTATATTAAAAGAAAAGTAGGTATATTTTATCCGTTTTCTCGCCACCTTATCACAAGCCTAGTTGCTTAGCGTTGCTAGATGACGCTTTGTAAAATGATATGTTAAAAAATAACAATGATTAGTTTTTATATTTTGTAGCTATAAGTAGCCGAATGTCCGTGACTTTTTACGCGTGGTAGTGGTTGTTTTATATAGGGGCTGTCCATTAATCACGTTAGGCTCGAAAGGGGGGTCCAAAAAACATCACGTGATTAAGGGACGGCCCCATACTAAAACGTTCCTCTTGAATTACTCTATCTAAAAAAACCGCATCAAAATCCGTTGCGTAGGTTTAAAGATCTAAGCATACAGAAATACAGTGGGAAGACACTTAGTTTTATATTCGTACTATGTAGTGATGAGTAGGAAATGAGAGTTTGCAAAGCAGACAGGTGTTTAGTCCAGTCGGAACTGATTCAGCAGTCACCTGCCTGACGAAGCACGAACATGACATCCCAAATACGTCCCTCGTCTCGACCAGTGACGTGTGCGCGGACAATTTGCCCCGGACACGTCACTCAAAGTAATTGGCCATTAGCTAATGAGATGTCACGATACGATCAAGTCGGCGTTAGCGCAAAGCGAACACGTTAGTACCCTCCCCGTTAGGTGGCTGACGATGACAGCGAGCGACAAGACGGATTTAAACTCCTGTCAATGTCAAAGATGTCACAAGATATATCCCCAGATACGATTCACACGGACGCTTATGGTGAAATTACTATTTTTATGTTAGAACAACTTTTCAATGGTGTAAAAACGAACGCTTGTTACTACGAAATGATGCTTCTAATGTAGTAAAGGCTATGTTGCCAGATGCCGGTTTTTTTTCTCGTACCAAGGTTGCCAAAATCGCTTACTTTTAGTACATTTCAGTACAAAATTTCGTTCACGTTTAAATTTTTCAAATATATCCTACGATACTTATTAATAATTTACGCTATACAAACGTTACGTTTTCTAATCAAAATGGCTTAACTTACTAAAAAAATTAAAAATTAGTATTGGGGTAATGAAACTAGTGAAAAAATCCCCATGAGTTTCTTGTGCCTTCTTCTCATTGGTAGGCGCGCTCCGAAGGCACACATCCTAACTTAATTTCAAGACGTTTCAAAGTGATGTAAAGCACTGCATGACACCTATTGAATAAAAAAAAAATGAGTTGAGTTTGAGTTGTGTAGATTGTTAGTTGCATGGAAATAATTATTCATTGTTTTGCACATGACGCAGGCTGTCAACATTATAAAAATCTCGTACAATTTTTTGTTTATCTTCATTCGCGCCTACAGGAATGCTAAATGTTATACACGTACGGGATTTCTCTTACGTCTGACAACCCTGAGTAAAGGTGGCAGTTACATTGTATATTCATTCTTTTAAAGGCGCTAAAGGAATGTTATGGCAGTATTTTAATAGTCAAATGGTAAACTATAGACTCCAGTGAGTGATACTGCGGTGGCTAATAACGCCAATGACCTTGCTAGTGTGGGCGGAGCTAGACACTTCGTCCCGCGCGGCGCTCGCGCTTCCTCACACTGCCTCTTAGCAAAAGATCGCTCACTATCCTACCACCACAGAATGTATAGTAGTTACAAGCTACCACCTCGGTGATCGATAAGATAATTACTACATAATTTAAACAGAATGTCTGTACGTAGGTATGTATGTAAGGTTGTCGTGTTGCTGATACAGGCTTCTTTCAATCCTTATTTTATAAATCTGGTAGGACAGAGGTATGTACCTAGGTTGTTGGTATCTACCTACCTCGCACTTACTACACTGTATTCATATCATGTCAGTCATGGCAGGCGACGAGCGAGTGAGAGACGTGATGACCTCCGACTATTATCGAGGTGGTGGAACCGAGGTAGGTAGGTACCGGCAACTGACTATGGTAGGACCGAGGTAGTCGTTTGACGGCATCTACCTACATTGGTCCCACTACCTCGGTGATCGGTGGTATCTCGCACTACTACAATGTGGTAGGTGCGAAGTAGGTAGGTATCGTCAACCTCACACCTACCTCAGTCCCACCACAGTCGATTGATGGTACCTACTTACCTCGCACCTACCACACTGGTAGTGCGAAGTATTATAGTCCGGCAACGTAACTCATACACCTCCCTAGGGGTAAGAGGTATGCGGGGGGCGAGTGACGCAGGCAGTCGATTAATTTGTAGCGGACGCTTGAAACAAAAGGCACACAACACCCCGATCCCACGATCAATGCGAAGATGAATCGAAAAAAGATGTTCGACAAGAAAATTGGCAGGCAAACGAAACAAATAGTGTACAATGTTTATTATTTCTTTGAAAGTAAAAAACAAGATACATCTTCTACGGAGTATCTACGAGACATAAACTTGAAGAAAACTGTTGCGCAAGCAACAGGAATCTCAGTTTCTACTGTGAGTAAAATTATTAAAGAAGCCAACGATCTAAAATGTGAACAAAATAGCGTGGTTATTAAATCCCCAGCAAAAAAAAACAAATCCGAAAGAAAAAAATAGAAATAGATAATTTTACAGAAGGCGTAATAAGACGAAAGGTAACTCAATTTTATAATATTCGCAAAAAGGTTCCTACATTAAAAACTTTGAATGCAGATAGACTTAAAGAAGACGGTGTTATTAATTGCAGTCGAGAATACTTGAGAAGAATGTTGCACAAACTTGGCTTTAAATTTCAGAGATGTCAGTCAAAAAGAAAGATACTTATTGAACAGCCAAATATAGTGTCTTGGCCATGGAGGTATCTGAATACTATAGGGAAGCATCGGAGAGATCAGAGGAATATTGTTTACCTCGATGAAACATACGTCAATTCCTCCTTGAATGTCTCATCGTGTTGGCAGTCTACCGATGAAAGAGGAGTGCTGTCACGTATTAGTAAAGGACCACGTTTAATTATTGTCCATGCAGGAGGCCGTGGTGGATTTATCAATGGAGCCCTTTTAATTTTTAAATCTAAAACTAAAACAGGAGATTATCATAATGATATGAATTTTCAAAATTTTAATAAATGGATAAAAGAAAAGTTATTGCCTAATTTACCACCAAATTCCGTGATTGTCATTGACAATGGTGCGTATCATTCAGTGCAGGAAGACAAGAAGCCCACGATGGCGTCCACAAAATCCAACATGCAGGCCTGGCTGCAAAGGCATAATGTTGACTTTGATATCCACTTAAGGAAATGTGATTTACTTATTTTAATCAAATAACACTGATATGAAAATGTTTATAAGATTGACGTAATGTTAAAGGCTGCGGGTCATGAAGTATTACGACTTTCACCATACCACCCAGACTGGAATCCCATTGAGCTGGTCTGGGGAAACATCAAGGGACAACTCGTGAGAGCTGAACTTGATAGCAATTTGGATAAGAAAAAAATTGCACTTGAGCAATTATTCGCGCAATTCTCCGTAGAAAAATAGGAAAGCTGTGATAACCATGTCCAGAAAATAGAAGAAGAATATTGTCACCATGATCGAATACACGATGATGTATTGGATCAAATAATAATTAATTTACAAGATGATTCGGATTCATCAATAAGCTCTGAAAATGAAGATAGTTCAAGTGAGCATTATAGTAGCAAGGAAGAATAATCTATCTAGTTAGATAAGAAAGTAAAGATAATAATTAGAATAATAGATAGATAGATAGATAACTTTATTTGAACAACACAGGAAGGAATATAGAACACGATATACACAAAGCAAAGTAATATCTATTCTATATCTATATCCATATCTATTCTATACTAGCTGCGCCCCGCGGTTTCACCCACGTAAGTCCCAATCCCGTGGGAGTATTGGGATAAAAAGTAGTCTATGTGTTAATCCAGGTCTCCAGCTATCTAGATACCGAGTTTTATCGCAACCGGTCAAGTCGTTTTTGCGTGAAGGAGTAACAAATATACACACACACACACACACAGAAACTTTCACATTTATAATATTAGTAAGATTCTACATTTTTCATAGTTTCAAATAATATTAATCGGTTCTGGCATAATTTATTGTTTCTTTTTTCATATTGCGTTATAAAAATAAATTAAAATAGATATCATGTTGCAAATCATTTATTTATAAAGATTACATATTGAGTCCATCGAACATCTCTCTCATATCGCTCGATATATCTTGGAATAATTAACTACGTGTGTATCGATACCCGCCCCAGCGTACCTCCCCGCGAGAGGGAGGTCTATGAGTTATGTTGCCGGACTATAGCGAGGTGGTGGAACCGAGGTAGGTAGGTACCGGCAACTGACTATGGTAGGACTGAGGTAGTCGTTTGACGGCATCATAAATAGTTTCATTTTGCATTTTCCGCAACCGTCTGAAATAAATCAACAAATCAATATCACCAAAAATTAGGTATAGGCACATGAGTAGGAATACAACCAGAGACTAAGGTGTCACAAGGCTCTGTGACAAGTACACTCCTACAAAATTGACGCACGTGTGTGCGTGAGCACTGGCGGCCCGTCACGTACGGAGAGAAACCGGTCTATACTAGCTCGACCAGTGCCCGAGTTCAGGGCTGTCACACTCGCATGCTTGCGGGAAACGTCACGCGTCGAGTGTTTGTTTTTTAATGTTTAATTATATGTAGTGTTACTAATTTGAACTCAAGTAAGGTAAGGTAAGGTAAGGTAAATATCAAAATAAAAAGTAGTCTTTCTAGAAAAATGGACTATCCAACACAAAAGATTTTTTCAATTCGAACCAGTAGTTTCCGAGATTAGCGCGTTCAAACAACAAACTCTTCAGCTTTATAACATTATAGTATAGATAAGTCCCGATCCCGTGGGAATATCGGGATATAAAATATCTATAGCCTTCCTCGACAAATGGACTATCCAACACAAAAATAATTTTTCGATTCGAATTAGTAGTTCCTGAGTTCAAAAAAACAAACAAGTAAACAAATAAACTCTTCAGCTCTATAATATTAGTATTCATCAAAATTCAGATTACATTGTCACCGCGTCAAAATAAACGCACATAATAAAAGACACTGATACACATTTTTTTTTATTTAATATAATTCACCTGTGCCAACCCTACGTGATTACGTATCAATTTTGACAGCTCCGAATAACCTTAGTCTCGGTCTCTACTCATGTGGTATAGGTACAGTCGGCTGCAAAATTGCAGAACCACCGTAGAGCTCCAATGCGGCTGTTATAAAAATGGTTTCAACACAAGCAAGATTCTAGGCACCTGCTTTAGTTGAAGTCTAAAGTCTTCTAACTTATCAATAATTCAAACAAAAAATATTAGAATGCAAACATTCCAATAATAGTAATTTTCGAACTCTACCGAGGGCTGCAATTATGCAGCCCACTGTACAGTCGGCTGTTTTCATTCTAATAATTTTTGTTTGATAAATTGAATCTTGAATCTAGCTAGTGTTGAAAACATTCTTATAACAGCCGTTTTGGAGCTCTATGGTGGGTCTGCAATTATGCAGCCGACCGTACTTAGGTACAAACACTGTAGCTCGCGCGTAATGGGTATGACTACTATAGGTTGTAAATTGAACGTTCGACTCGACCGATAAATTTGCCGTAATCTGGAAAAATGTGTGTATTTTATAATAGGTAGGTACTTGACTACTTACTAGGTAAAGTTTAGGTATGTACTTACGTTACTTCGAGACAATGAAGCATACTCCGAACTCTAAATTTCTTCAATTTACTCATTTTAGTATTTTTTAAAATTGGCACTTTCTTAGCATCCGTAAACAATCACAAGTACATATGGAAGTAAAGAAAAGCGTCCTTGCGCAGTATGTAAATATGTATTTGAAAAAATAGCACTATACAGCAAAAACTTGGCACTATTCAGGCGTCCATTAGCCAAAACAATATATACTCGTATTATTTCAGAAAACAAGGTCCGAATAGGGATCACAAAAAACATAAGTAAATATCCGTGCGAGAGCGCAGCGCGACGCGGCCTTCCCGTCCGAAAGCCAGCGGCGTACTGGCCGCGCCCACCGTCGTCACAGTCTTTTCAATAGTTACTACTGGCGTTCTTGCCCCCGGTCGCTTTCGTTGGTGAAAATTGTTGATTGTTACGAATGTGTTTTGTTTTCCTCAAAAGTCAAAAGATAGAATTGTAGGTGAGATATTTACCGACATTTTGGTATAACTTTGAGTCAAAAATTCATTATAGTTTTGAAGCTACCCTAAAATTAAAAATTAAAACTAGTCTAGCTTTGAAATGACAAGTAATTTTCATCTCAAATTATTCCCAAAATATCGGTAAAGATCTCACCTACAATTCCAGCTTTGCACTTTTGAGAAAAACAAAACACACTCGTTACAATCAACAATGTTAGTTGTAAGCGGCGGGTATTTCTTAGGCGCGTTGCGTTTGGCATTAGAACCAACCTTAAGCATATAAAGCTTGAAAAAGGTGCTCGGCAACAACGTTGCAGACTCACAGTAGAGTTCTAAAGTTATTATTATTAGAATGTTTGAATTCTAATAAAGATTATAAACTTCAACTGAAGCAGGACCTTAGAATCTTGCTTGAGATTTTTGTACTAACCAATTGTGTTGCTAATAGATATCGATTCATTGAAATAAACATAGTATGGACAAACAAAAAATAATTTTCTAATTCAGTCTAGGTGTCTCTGAGTAATCAGAGAACAAAAAGAAGGAGGAGAAAAAATATATATATCCCGACGAATTGAGAACCTCCTCCTTTTTTTTGAAGTCGGTTAATAAAAGAATTTTAGAAATAGCTTATTTTTGTATTCTTATGTAATTTTCATACAACTATTCGGAATCTATACAATATAGAGACATCCGAAACTAGTCCTTTTATCTAATACTAGCTTTTGCCCGCAACTCCGTCCGCGTAGAAATCGAAAATGGACAAAGGAATCCGCTGTCCCATACAAACTTTGCCCCCTTTTCACCTCCTAATAAGTAGAATTTCGAAAACCCCCTTCTTATCGGATGCCTACGTCATACAAAGAACATACCCTCCATGTTTCAAGTCTCTACGATCAGCGGTTTAGGCTGTGCGTTGATCCGACAGTCAGTCAGGGCAAAGCATTTTATATGCATAGAGATAAAGATATAATAGTTACCTACTATTGTCTAGTTAGATACTTAAATACCACAAAGAAGTAAATTAGATACACAGCTGAATCTCGAAACAGTCTGAAAGGAGTGCTTGACTAAAACTGATAGCAAGTCGTTAAGACTGAGTGTTAGGGAATAAATCGCAGGCGTCGTCGGGTGGCGTCATTAGTTCAACGTCGTAGTATAAAGACCGTGCCCCCGTGCTCAGGCGCAGGTTATCTTTTTGTTCGTTCCACGCGTGCTGTGCTATTCAAACGATTTTATTAGCTTTGATAAATCTACTGACAGTTAAATGTACAGAAGTCTTTAGTTTTAATTTCGATCGTTTTTTGTTTCAGATCGATCGTCTTTTGTTTTTATTTAGATCGTCTTTGTTTTTATTGAGATCGTCTTTTGTTTTTATATAAATCGTCTTTCGTTTCGGTCGTCTTCGTCTTTATCTGATCAACCAGTTGTTGGTTTGATTGAAAAAAAAAACCTTCATAAGTTCCATTGAGTACGACCAGTTGGTCGGAATAGAAGGGCAGAAAACTTCATGTACTTATTTATTTAAAAAATCCTTACTGTGTAAACTCAAAATTTTGCCTTTTAAGATTAGGATCTTTTTCGCATTTTCTGTCTGTTTTACGTCTGATGTAATGGTGTTCAGGAGTCTTCCTGAATAGCTTGAATTGAAATGGCTGATGCTGAATAAATCAATCTGTGATTAAATGGAAAGTTTTTAATCTATGACAGTCGATTAATGCAGCGTCAGAAATTTTAATCCAAGCTATTCAGGACACTTGTAGTGTCGTGTTTATCACCATATCGAGCCTTAAATTAAATCAACGTTTCTTGCTACGTAATACCTAGTTTACAATACAATGCCCTCGTTTGATCAGCCTTAATATCGTAGCCTGCCGGGAAAGGCGGTAATTTTCGCGCGCAAAAACGTGTTGTTTAGTTTTTGTAGTTACAATGTGTCGTGTTAAGTAGGTTCTGTGGCGACATTGTGCTGTGACGTCAACAAGGGGCGATTAGTTCGACATTATGTAGGCAAGGGTTTTATGATGACAAGTGCTACATAAATAAATAAATATTGCAAGACATTTCACACATCGCCATCTAGTTCCAAGCTTAGTAACTAGACTTGTGTTATGGGTGCTAGACGACGGATATACTACTTATATACTTTTCTTTTGTAAATATGTACTTATATACAAAGAAACAACCAGACCATACCACAAATCTCTAGGCATAAATATTTGTCTGAGGTGGGAATCGAACCAGCAACCCTGTGTTTGGTAGTCCGGCATGGTGACCATTGTGCCAACTGGGTCGTCGAAGTACTGAAATTCGAATATATTAACAAAACTTTACAACAACGAAATATCAAAACCATAAAAATAATACCTAATATCAAAAGCTTGCCATACTAAAAATCGTCAGAAGTTGACTTGGTCGCATCTTGGTCGGGGTCTTGATTTTTTGTAAATCTCTTGTCCCGTGTCCCGCGTATCTTTATAAAATCAACGAAACAAAATAATAAAGTGTATAATTCTATTTTAGTTGTAATTATAAATAACTGGACGTTTTAAGATTTTGACATGGATACCTACCAGTCTTCATGAAAATACAAATACCTATCAGAGAATAAAATGAAACATACTAAAGTCATTTCAAAAATGGAAAATATCCCGTTTCAAAATGCAAGTAAAATAAAACAGGATATTTGCTATATTTTTTGAAATAAATAAATAAAGTATCTTTATTGCAGACATTGAACCACCCATAAAATAAATATTACATTAGTCAAATGCTTTAATTCTAAATTGTGCCTAGAACAATATAAAAAATACCTTTTAACTAAAATATCAATTAAGTTATAATTTTTAAACGAGATATTCACGTTCATAAAAAATATAGCAGATTCTCTTGTTTTTAAATAACTCTGTGAAAATATCTATATTAGTTTAAATCCTACAGTAAAATGAGACCTGCCTACAAGCTGCGTCATATAAACCAACCTAAGCCCGACTAGTGATTTACCTACCACGGTGTCTTGTCCGGCTCTAACAAACAATAAATACTGGTAGCTATTTACAGACTAACAGACTGAACTTACTGTAGCAAGCTTGGTGTTAAATACGCTGTACTCTTTTACCCGACAAGGCGAAGCGATAAGGTAGGGTTATGTTTTTGACCCGTTTTTATGTTTATCTGTTCCTGTGTAACTTCTGTAGGCATTTTTTCCCTGTGAACACGTGGTCCGACTGCTCGGTCCGACCGATCGGACGACGTGAACTTTTTTTTACTTTTGGATTGATTTAGGAATCGGACTATGAGGTTTATCATTATTTAAGAACACATTGTCCGACCGACCGGACGACGTGAACTTTTTTTTACCTTTGGTTCGATTTAGGTATTGGACTATGAGGTTTATTGTTATTTAAGAACACATTGTCCGACCGATCGGACGACATGAACTTTTTTTACTTTTGGTTCGATTAAAAATGACTATTCTATTCAGTGATAGTGCGATCTGACAGTGCGACAACGACTCGAAAAGACAATCGAAATGAAAACCATCAATATAGAATCAATAGTTTCTGAGATATAGACGTTTTAGATTTGACAGCTGTCACTTTGACATCCTGTCATTTTGACATTTACCTGCCATTATGTCGCTGTTTTCGATCATCTTTTGTTTATGTTTTTATTCATTTTTCGATCGTCTTTTGTTTTCGTTTCGATAGTGTTTTTTTATATTCGATCCATTGGATTATGTAAATTTGTGTTTACTCTTTGTCCGATTAATCGAACCAAAAGTAAAAAAACTTCACGTTCGTACGATCGATTGGACTTAGCGAATTTGTGTTTACTCTTTGTCCGATTAATCGGACCAAAAGTAAAAAAAGTTCACGTCGTCCGATCGGTCGGACCACGTGTTCACAGGGCATTTTTTTGTATTTTGCTATCGTAATTTGACAAATGGTTGACGACCCAGTTGGCACAATGGTCACCATGCCGGACTGTCAAACACAGGGTTGCGGGTTCGATTCCCGCCTCAGACAAGTATTTATGCTTAGATATTTGTCTGTGGTTTGGTTGTTTCTTTGTATTATAAGTAAATACAAAAGAAAAGTATATAAGTAGTATATCCGTTGTCTAGCACCCATAACACAAGTCTAGTTACTTAGCTTGGGGCTATATGGAGATGTGTGGAATGTCTTGCATTATTTATTTAAAGGTAAAACTGAAACCATAGAAGATAAAACTGTTTTAAGAATCATCAGGTCTTTTTTATAAAAACAATTATGACGTGGTAATTTCTTTGGTCAAGCGCGAGTTGTTCATAAAAATTAATCATTTTGTTAAAAAATAAACAATGCAGAAATTAATGCATAGTTTCATGTAAGAATTATTTCATTGCATCAGAAGTTAGAAAATACACTGTATATTATAAACCTCATTGACCTATGTCCTATACCATTTTACCATGTAGCATGCTGAAATGGTATTTCACCATGTCCCAATGCCAGTGGGTACTTCATCTTACTTACATTCATCTTTAAACCCGGTCAGCTTTGGAATGTGACACCGACGATTTCGCTCACTTCATTAGGATTTAGCCTTTTGTCTACTTAACGCCCTATTCTAATGTCAATCGATATTTATATCTCTACTACTCGATATGCTTACCACATAACCAATAGGAATTATATCTCTAAGTGTCAGAGTGACAGGCACATGAGATGACCATTAGAGTAACAATTTTTATATTTTTACTAGCTGCGTCCCGCTGTTTTACTTTCGTAAGCCCCGTTTCCTTGAACAATCGGGATTGAGATTGAGGCATCTGGAATAAGGCCTTTTTAACCGACTTCAAAAAAAGGAGGAGGTTCTCAATTCGGTTTATTATTATTCGGTTTAGCATTATTATTTTTTATGGATCTTCGCGCATTTCTTCTTTGTTTATCAACCGATTTTGATGAATATTTTTCTACAAGCTTTTATTTAACTTGCACTGTTCGTATATAAGTTGTCCGTCAAAATGTGCAAACTATTTTTCGACCATTTGTTTTGAGTAAGCCACCGTCTTACAGTTTTAGCGCGAAGAAATAATAAACGTACGGTCGGAGTCAGAATTGCAGACCCTCCGTAGTGTTCTAAAATTACTATTATTGGAATGTTTTGGAACGAAGTTCCTTATTGCGCGTTGCGAAAGGGGGCTAGATGAACAAATTAACACCAAAAGTTGTAACGACACTTTTTGATTTTATTACAATTCCTTCACTAATTAATTTTATTCTAGTAATATATTTATCTAATCAATGCATTCGTTGACAGACTTTAAACTTGAACTCGAGCAAGACCTTAGAATCATGCTTGAGTTGAAAACATTCTAATAATAGTAGTTTTGGAGCTCTACAGTGGGTCTGCAAATCTGACTCCGACCGTACAAACACTCACATATATACTTACGGACTTTGGCAATGATTAACAATGGATGGGATAGGCAATGGATAATTAGGTACTAGGTAGTTATATGCTTGTTCACTTTTATCTTATATCTTTAAATGAGCAATTCTTGTATATATATATAATTGGAATCTCGGAATCGGCTCTAACGATTTTATGAAATTTGGTATATAGGGGGTTTCGGGGGCGATAAATCGATCTAGCTAGGAATCATTTTTAGAAAATGTCATTTTATTCGTGTTTTAAGGCGTTTCAGTAGTCTCAATTTAAACTGAAAAATATGACATGAAATATGACTACTAATACTATTTTTTATAAAGTTATTCCAGCAGATGGCGTTGTTAAGTAACACGAAGTCAATGAGTGTTTGCTTTGAGGTTAGACTAAGAAAATAATACCGAGCAAAGCTCGGTCATCCAGGTACTTTACATAAAACACCAATCGACAATAACCAATCGATAGTTTAATTAAGATTTTCAAAATAGTCCCCCCAGTGTCTGTTACAGCGGGCGCCCGATAAATCTAATACCCATAGAAAACCTATTAGTCACAGCGTTAATGTCCTAGAGATGGCGATAAATGACGATTATTTGCGATAATGGCGATTAACCACAGAAGTAAACTAAAGACGCTATTATGGACTTAGTCGTTGTAAAGTTAGAATTTTTATACTTATACATACTGTAGGCTACGCAGCTAGTAGGCATACTAACGTACCTAACCTATATCATTATTTGGCTAAAACGTAAAAGTATAAGTTTCAAACTTCAGCTTATCTTTTTTTAGGGTTCCGTACCACAAAAGGTAAAAAAAGATTTTTAGATGATAGATTTTTTTGAAGTTATACTACTTTTGGCACACGAGTAAAGAACTCATGTGCTTTGACGTGTTATGAAAAAACTAAATCAAATTGGTCGGTTCATCCGTTCGAGAGCTACGATGCCACAGACACACACACACACACACACACACAGACACGTCAAACTTATAACACCCCGTCGTTTTTGCGTCGGGGGTTAAAAAATGATGAGAGTGAAATTTTAAGATGCGCGCGCATCCTGTAACACAAAAGTAACAAGTAGAAGATTTATTTATTTAATTTTTAAAATTTAAATTGAACTTTATTGACCATTTTTTTCCAGTCATTTTATTATTTTATTGAAATTAATTGTCTGCATACAATTGAAAACTATTTTATAATGATGCCAAAGAAATATAACTTCTCACGCGCGTACATAAGTACACACACATTTTTTTTAGTCGCGTATAATCTTAAGAGGAAAGGGTACCGACGCTCTCTCCATACAAACGTAGTCGACTGTTTCCTTCTTGGATAATGATACTATAGCAAATATTTTGTTGCATAAAACCTAGAACTGCCAGGACTATGTCTTGGTTTTTATCATTTTCCAATTATCATAGAAATTAAGATTTCAAAAAGAAAAGAAAAACGAAACATAGGGGCATGGTCATAGCAGTTAAAAGTTTTATGCAACAAAAATATTTGCTGCCATTATCCAGGGAGGAAACAGGCGACTACGTTTGTATGGAGAGAGCGTCGGTACCCTTTTCTCTTAACATACCAAACTTACCATTATCACTGCTTGAAACAAGCCTTTTTCGTCTTGCCTCTCATAGTTTATGATGTCTTATAAATCACATATGTAACACTCTTAAGCCGGTGTTCAAACGTTCCGAATATTTCCCAGTATTTTTACCAGTAATATCCCTTTGTAATTAAAGCAGTATTTTATAATGCAGTGTTGCCAACTTGGGAATCGTAATTAATGGGACGTGATAGGAATATTGGCGCTCGATTCTTTTGTGGCTTAATTGATTGAATATTTACTTAGTATCATTATGGACAAGTAGAGGCTCCGAAATGATGCTACTGTGTAATTTTTGGTTGACTCAACGGCTCTCTTAAAATATCCCCTACTCTCCACGGACCCCCCCGTCAATAAGTTTTCACTCTCATCGGCCCTCATTATCCTACCAACATTATAAATGTGAAAGTTTATGTGTTAGTAACTCCTTCACGCAAAAACAACTGGACCGATTACGATGAAACTCAGTATGAAGATAGCTGGAGACCTGGATTAACACATAGGCTACTTTTTATCCCGATATTCCTACGGGATCGAGACTTACAGGTGAAGCCGCGGGGCGCCGCTAGTTTTTTTTTGTGTGAGTATTAAGTACTTATGCATTTTTTTTAAACATCGAATGTAAATATTTGTTTCTATGTCTCTAAACCATATAACCTAAGTTAAATGTTAATATGCCATTATACACAACAGCGGTATCCATATAAGGTCTCTATTTACACTATGTTCTTCAACTGAACGAATGAACATCATATCGATTCGAATTTCAAATCGGTACGTTGATTGATTCGAATTTCAAATGATATGTTCGTTCGAGAGTTACATTCAATTCAATTCTGTAAACTCGCTGTCACTTATACACTTCGATCGATTTTAATTATCAAGGGGTTTTTGAAAATGGTATTTCTCTATTTACTAAATAAATATCGCAGGAAATGCTGGCAATACCACATTATACAATTTCAGAATCTCAAAAAATAAGCAACATTTTTTTTTAATTTGGCACTAGTGCCAAACCATACGTTTTTTTTCAACGCGATAGGTTAAAGTTCAGGTAATTAAAAAAAACATGATGTTTAAGTTAAATCTTAATTTAAAAATAAAATCTTTGCTTGTGTCATAAAAATAATAGTTGCATTTGATAGCACATTTGTCCTGGAATACTATCAAAAAACTGATTGAAATTATTCCTTCATTGGTAGTCTTGGAACCAAAAAGCATAGAGAAGGGAGTAAACATTTGAAAATGGCGGATATCTCGGAAACCGAGAGACTTTCATTAGCATTACTTTTATTTTCCTGAACCGGTACGGTGTCTTCTATCCTCTACCCGTTTATCCATAAATACGGGACACCCTGTAAATACAATATGTTTCAGCGAAGGGGTTTTAATACGAAAGGGGGTTGTTTTAGACATCTAAGCGAACAACTTTTGTTCAACGACTTTGGAAATTCGATCTTTTTTCCGATAGTTCTGAGGGAATTTTTACTTGACAATCAGCTGTTTAATACAAAAACTTCGAACGAAATGTTCGAATTTCCAAAAGTTGTTCGCCTAGACGTCTAGAACAACCCCCTTTCGTAGTAAAACCCCTTTGTTGAAATACATTGTATATAGAAACACTTATGCCAGAAACGAACATATCTACATAAATATTTGTTTAACACGAGAATCGAACCGGCAACCATCTGCGTCAATATACCAGCCGGGCAGCCTTCACCGAACAAACAAGAGATTTCCTCTGCGATATCATTAAACCACCGTTACAGGTTACTTTATGCTTATATTACTGAAAAAGCCGCAAGTTAATACGTTATTTACACTGAGTCTGTTGGTCAAATGCTATTTAATACAATTTATGAATGTAGTCAGTTCAGGGCCGTATTTAGATAGATAGATAGATAGATAGATAGATAAACACTTTATTTGTACAACACACAAAACATTGAAAATAACAAAAAGGATGAGAAAGCTTATAACTAGCTTATTTAGGGGATGTTAAGCGTTTGTTAGGAGGAAAGGGTACCGCTTTCTCCATACAAACGTAGTCGACTGTTTCCTCCCTGGATAATGACACTAGACTAAATATTTTTGTAGCATAAAACCTATAACCTACCATGCCCCTATCAGACATTGATATAAAAATCTATGTTGATTATTATTTTTGCAAAATTAATAGGTTCGGTTTCTAATTAGAAAAATGACATTTATTTTTCATAAAATCTGATACAGATACAGTTTTGATTTTTGTCAAAGTTGGGCACATGACTCCTTTCAGCTTTTCACTTATGATTATAGCTCTAAGAAATCTTTTATAGAAAATGATCCTGAGGACCCATTAAAAATGTACTCTGCACTGCAAAATATACGATTCATTCAAAAATAGAAGCGGGTAGTTAGTGATATCCCGGGATGTTACTTTTGGTCTTGAAACATAAAAGTCACAAGGCGGCAATTTAGTTTAAAATTAAGTGGTGTTCCCTTCGAGCGCGACTCCAACTCGCAACTGGTCGGTTTTTTATCACGACTCGAGTTCTTTGGAATCTATTTAAAAAAAAGTACCTGGATGACTTCGTGTTATTTAACAACCATCTACTGGAATAGCTTTATTGCTGACAAAAAATAGTATTAGTAGTTCGCCAATAGATGTCAGGAAGAATCATATTTTTCAGATAAAAAAAGTAAGTTTCGATAAAACACGAATAAAATGACATTTTCTAAAAATGATTCCTAGCTAGATCGATTTATCGCCCCCGAAACCCCCTATATACCAAATTTCATGAAAATCTTTGGAGCCGATTCCGAGATTCCAATTATATGTATATATAAACAAGAATTGCTCATTTAAAGATATAAGATAAGATATACAAGTTTTAATATGAAATCCTGAATACGTCCCAGTACTAAACTAGTTACCTCTAACCACGTATAAAACTAAATTAATACTAGATGTTGTAAGTAGATCTCGAGGTCCCGGGTTCACTTCCAGATAGGTTGGACACAACTAGATACGGTTAATGCCTGCGCGGTTACATATAAAACATATCCCACTAACATGTCGTGTATTTACCCAATTACTTGGCGATAACGACTGTGGTGGTCTGGAGGGGCTGAACTAACATGCAAAGCGATTGTAACATTCAGATGTAAATAAAATAATAAAAAGCCTTGATTAATCGTTATTTTACGTTACAATTCTTACCTACTATCTATTTGAAGTAATAATATCAGGGATAATCGCCGGTTTAGAATCCATCCTATTGTTTGCTATTATACTTGTTATTGTAAAGGGCCTCTACGTGTTGGCTTTGGCTCCACCCAAGCCTTCCAAAGGTCCGGGACTCTATAGCCCCGTGATACAGGATACGTCCTGTATCACGGGGCTATAGAGTCCCGGACATAACAGACAAATAAACTATACCCGCAGGGCACCTTTAGGCGAGGTGTCAGGGAGTAGTAACTCCACGGTCCCGAGTGCTCCTGATGGAAGCTATCGTTCCTCATCTCCGGCTGGCCTTAGTTGGTTTGTCGGAGTGAACATTGACGAGGAAGCGGTCTCCCGCCTCTGGCTTGCCTTCACCGGCTGTCCAGAGTGGAGTCGCGAGAGTAGATAAGCTCGAAAGATGGATGCCGAACGTCAGTGATGAGTTGGCCCGCTCGCTCGGACTACCAGTGATGGTTTAAAATCTAGTGAGGCCTCTCCATCCTTAAGTCACGTTTCTGTTGCCCCCTTGCTGTAATTTACTCAGCTAATTAGGGTGACCCAGTCTGAGAGTTGGCGAGTCTTCGCCTGCCATTTTTACATTTGTTGGACATTGTTACGGCAGGTGCCATAGTAGGTATCCATAGTTTCCCAGTATAGTCCACTACCATTCAATGCAGTAGTCCGAGTGGTTTTTTCTTGTAGTTTATCAATAGTTCTATCCAAACTGGAGGTTGTCCTTTAAATTAAAGCCATCCCAAGGCCGCGAGTTCAAATTTCACTGAGGTTAATATACTTAGATGATGCATTTTTCCTTCAAAAATTCTGAAATGCCTAGTGCTAGCTGACGCACTATAAATAATTAAATCATGTACGTTTTAAAATTTAAATTATGGGAATATAGGATAAGTGTTAGTCACACAGTTGATTATAAGTTGGTTAAACACAAAAACCTCAGTAACAAGTCAATCAAAGCCGGCGTTAGAGTCGCGTCGGAAGCCTTATATGGAGAGCGCGGTTTGATTCATCAAACGTCTCAATGTTTTCACTTGAACTGTACATGTGGTCTGTGATTGAGTACAAGAAGACTTTTAAAATGTGTTGTTGTGTAAATGATAAGGATCTGAAAGTTTTGGAACGAAGTTTCATATCGCGGATTTTAAGAGAAGTAAAAATAAAAATACGCGACCCGGGAAAATAATTACTACGAATAGTGTGCTCTATTAATAAGTTACCCAACTTTAATGATTTCAACTGAATAAAGAATTTTCCCTTTTACTTTTGACTTGAACCATTTTAACCAATCAATAATCAGATACCTGCCTGGTTGCCTGGAAGAGATCGCTTTGAGCGATAAGGCCGTCCTTTGTAACACTTAGACTTAAGCTTTGATTTTTAATATTAATGTTATTTGAAATTAGTGTTTACAAAAAAGAATTTATCTATCTATCTATATATACCTCAGAAAAACCCCCGACCTATCGGAACCGTTAACGACCTGCCTCAACTGCCTCATCTTATTATCGCACAAATGTAACTATTTTAATAAAAACTTAATTTTATTCAGTCATGCTGCCTCTAAGGCGCATACTTCTATCACAACCTGTGTGTTTAACTAGATACCTCGCGCTTTTCACGAATCTTAATAGTAGGTACATTGATAATATAAACTGTTAGGAGTGCATGTTTTTTTTTATATGGGATGATCTCATGCGAATTATTCCAACTGAATAATCTACAGACCTCGTAGTTTAATTTGGTGCGGGTGCGATCGCTTCTCTAATCCCGGTGGGTTGTATTTCTACCTAGGAAGGTTGAAAAATAACCTAATAAATAACCTAAAATAGACTTATGAACACATTACCACTTCTTTGCGTTGCGCAGTCGGGTAAAAAAGCCTCAAATGTAAAACTGTTTTGAAACTTTGTAAATTTATCTGATCAATCTATGCATTTATTACAAGCTGAGTCCTGCGGTTTCACCCGCGTAAGTCTCTATCCCGTGGGAATGTCGTAAAGCCTATACGCCTAAATTTCATCGCAATTGGCCAGCCTTTCCCGAGTTAAAAATAATGTAACTAACACGACTTTGTTTTATGTATATCATCATTTTCATAAAGTCACAACACGTCCACTGCTGAACACAGGCCTCCCTCAAAGATTTCTTAAGCGATCAGTCGCATGCTCTCTGCAATTTAAATAAATACAGGATTATTTGTAACCATATTAGCAAGCGGTTGAGGGCCACTTCTGTGCGCCTAAATAAACAACTTTTGTTCTATGACTTTTGGCAAAAATTTCAAAAAATGTTCGATTTTCCAAAAGTTGTTTGTTTAGGTTAAAGCATAGAAATACTAAATTTGACTTTGTTGAGTTGCGGGGTGTCTAGTTGTCTCGTACGGTTTGTAGTACAAGTACTCCACTCACGTGTTGGCTTTTTTGCAGTTTACTCGATCGTTAAAATTGATTTATTTATGAAATAATCAGCTTGAGTTGCCGCACATAAATTGTGGGACGGGATACTGTTTTTCAAATATTTTCCATAACGTTTGATAGAATGTTTGGCGTTTACAGCCATTTAAAGTTAATTTAATGTGATTGAATTTTAAATATGAAAAATAAATCATTGTGATTGCACAAATTAGAAAGTGAATTGTAATTGGAGCTATAAATCCTTAAAATAATAACTTTTGTAACCTACAATTGGGATGGTAGCAAAATTGGTATTGTTAATTCAGAGTAGACGAGGGAGGGAGTTGCGACATTTTAAAAACTAAATTCAATAATAAAAACAAAATCTGTTAGCTTTTCCAAAATACTTTCTTAGCGGATGCACTAGAGATAAGGCCTCCTTTTGTGGCATATTGTTTAGTTTACATATCTTATTATTTTTTTAGCAGGTTTTATATTAAGTAATTATGATATGGTACAATAAAGAGTTAATCCATTCATCTATCTATCTACGTCATAATAACTATCTGTGTGCCAAATAGTCTAATCCGTCCATTTGTTTAATGGACTTTAATCGTTTTTATATATTCTTGTTATGTGTTCCGTACAATATAGGGTTCTATCTCTCTATCTACTAACTTCGTCTCAAATAAACGTAATTCAACCTAACGAGATATCCTGCTCGAAAGAATCGTGATCATCTAAAAGCTAGGACGCTTGCAAAACGTAGCCACCTCACCTCAATCTCGACACGGTATAACACCTGCAATTAGTGGGCTAACAATCCCTCTACGACACCAATTAAACGGAGACACGTTCCTTGGCAAAATGTCCTGATTTTTCCAATGAAAATTGAACCTTATTTGAAAAGAATTGGTCTTAGTTTTTGGTCTTAAGAATTACAATTTTCACGTTAGTTTTATTAGAGTAATTTAAAGTGGCGGAATGACAGTAAATTTCAACAGATAACATCGATTAGAGACTTAAATATTGTACAATATTCCTGTATGACACCAATTAAAAGTGACGGGAAAATTCAGTACATTTTGCCAAGAAACGTGCCGACTATATTTCTTGACAAAAAGTGAGAATAGTTACCCAATATTATTAAGCCTATTTATGCTGCCAAACGCAACGCGCCAGAAATACCCGTCGCTTACAACTAACATTGTTGATTGTAATTAATGTGTTTTGTTTTTCTCAAAAGTGTCGGTGAAAATCTCACCTACAATTCCATCTACGGCAGCATAAATAGGCTTAATGAGACTGGGTAACTATTCTCATTAAATAAATTAAAATAGTTTTAAATCTTTGATATAGGCCAAAAATTACACTATTCAAATTGAAATATAACTTTCACGTTAATTTTGGAAAGTCTAATTTTTAACTGAAAATCTAACCTTATTTTTACGAAGTATTTAATTTTTAGCTTATTTTAAACTATAATTTTTTTCGTTATTTTTGTTAAAGTTAAATTTAAAGTGACGTTTATGTTACTATTACTAAACCGATTTTAATGGGTTTTCGTTTTCTATTGTTACAGGACCATGGCGCCGGTTGTACGAAGTCCAGGTTTGTTAATAATTTACTTATTGAGATTTTTAGAGATAGTTGCAAAGTCTAATTAAGGTTAGTAGTTGTAGTAAAAGTAGTTTGAGAATTGAGAGAAACATAGTTGCAAAGTTTTAAAACTTATTATTTTTACAAAAAATATTTGTTTCATTTTTTCTAATTTGGCGGATAAATATAAGAAAAGATTAGGATATAGGTTCGTCTTCCGGTAGAGTGAAGTTCAGTTCTGTTGGTTCAGGAAGAATTCCTTAGTTAAACACTTAGCTCTGGCCTGGCGCTGCTCTAGGTCAGGTTTAGCTCCTTCTTTGGCTGTAGTTCGTATGCAGAAGTAGGCAAGCGATTCAATAATTTAATTTAATGTTTTGTATTTCCATTAAAATTAAATTAAATTAATTTAAAAAACCATTTTACAATGTAAACTACTAAACAAAAAATACAAAAAACAATAAAAACAAATTTCCAAATAATTTATTATTAAATCTCATCTCCTCAGGATTCCCCTACATGCTTACAGCATCACAGCAAATACCTACATCATCATACCAAATGCCCGTGATAGGGCCGCGTGTTCGCGCCAACAGCGTCAATCTGCCTGCGTCTCAGACGACCAGGAAGCGGACCTCATCCGGAATTTTTCAGGTGCGTCTCATACAATGATAATAAAAAATCTATTTAACTGATTTCACTCCTTCATTGAAACTTTAAAAAACATCCTTGTACGTAACCGTTGTTTCGTAAAAAACATTTTTTCTCGAAAATGTAAATATGCCTAATATCTTTTTATCGTGTTGACTCAGGACCTTGATTTTTACACACCGTATAGGGACTATAAACCTCATTATCCGGTATAAATTTCATCTTGCTAGATCCACCCGTTCCTGAAAATGGTGCCACACGGACAGACAGACGGACAAGAAAATGATCTTATATGGGTTCTTGTTTTTACCTTTTGAGGTACGGATCCCTGACAAGAAATTCTCTTTACTTTTTCTTACAAAAATCATTTTTTCTTCAAAACTACGGTTTCGTATGGGATTCGCCATTTCAATATTTGATTTGCAGTTAAAATCAGCATTATAATAATTTGGCAGCATAATTATATTTATTAGCTGACAAAAACATATTGGAGCTGACTGAAATCTGTATATTTAGCTGACCAGTCATTAATTATTTGCTCATAAACTGCATATACAGGGTATTTGATAGAACGCTCTAGTGAAATTTACAGAGGGTAATTAAGACAAGGCCTGCCTTTTAGGCTTGTCGGGTATTGCATCGCCTGCGGGTTGGTGGCTATAGATGACTTTGACTTCCGGGTGGCTATGGCCAAGCTTCGTTTGTACATGGCCAAACTGTGCGCCACTGTCGCCGGCTAATGTTGAAATAGAAGCTCGGAACAAGGGAAACAAGCCGCTCTCTGACTGACCTTGTCGTCCAACCGCCGTTCCGGAGAAGCAGGAGCATAAACAGTCTCGGTGCTTGCGTTACATTCGAGCAGGGCGATTTTTTTGAGCAACAAATCCTGAAATTATTTCCCAAAAACAAATTGCGGGTCGGTCAAATTCAATTCAATGAGCAGTCGGTATGAAAAGAGCTCACTTCTGACATCTGTTATAATTTGACCAGCGTTTTACCAAACACCCTGTAGTCCTCAAATGCTGTGCTACAGAAAACCCTTGAAGTAAATATACATTTTGTTTTTGATCATTCATTCATTATAATTTATTATTACACAATTCATATTTTTTCTGTTAATCACTTGCTCAAGATGTATGGCTGGGTAGGTAAGTTACCTTTGATGCTAAACTTATGAATGTTAAGCTATTAATGCGAAATAATATGTTGGTATTTTTGGAAAAATGCATCTCCAAACAGCACCGAGTTTTGAACTCGCGATCTTCCCTTTACCGTGTGGGTGCTAAACCACTATGCTATGTGACCAAGTAACTCAGACTAGGATATGCATTTTACTTGTATTACGAATAAAACTCCAGTAATTACCAGAAGGCCAATTCTCGTAAGTAAATTTGTTCAAATTACATTGCAATATCATTCCGATTACAAAAAATACTCTTGAGAATACAAAAAGCTCATTTAAAGCTATTTATGCTGCCAAATGTAACGCGCCAGAAATATCCGTCGGGTACAACTAACATTGTTGATTGTAACGAATGTGTTTTGTTTTACTCAAAAGTGCTGAGATGGAATTGTAGTATTGACATCTTTATCTATATTATGGGGTAATTTGAGACAAAAATTCCTCGTCATTTCAAAGCTAGACTAGTTTTAATTCTACTAACTATTTATTAGGCTGTGTACCAAGGCGTATGAACCCCCACTTAAGAGGGTATTTTGAGCTACTTTGAGGATATCTATCTTTATACATCTATATATATAAAAGAAAGTCGTGTTAGTTACACCATTTATAACTCGGGAACGGCTGGACCGATTGCGATAAAATTTGGTATCTAGATAGCTGGAGACCTAGATTAACACATAGGCTACTTTTTATCTCGATATTCCCACGGGATCGAGACTTACGCGGGTGAAACCGCGGGCCGCAGCTAGTTTTTAATAATCGGAATGCAATCAGAATGATATTGCAATGCAATTTGAATAATTTTATTTTCGAGAATTGACCTTCAATGCTGACTATAATAAATGCAAAAGTTTGTTTATTTAGTTGTTTGTTTGTCCTCCTCTTTACGGTCAAACGACTGGAACGATTTAGATGAAAATCGGCATAGTGATAGTTTAGGGGATGGAAAAGAACATAGGTCTTTTGGTCTTGAAATTCTATCGGTATCGGGAACTCAGAGGGGAATAAATTCATCAATGGTTTACCTAGAGTAGAACAAAAGTAGAAACACATCAATGAATTATTTCACTGAATCAGAGTGAAATAGAGTGAAATTTCACATCACACGTGTTCGCTTTACTTGTACACTTTATTGAGTTAAATCCTACTAATATTAGAAAGTGTTTGTGTTTATTGTGTATGTTTGTTACTCCTTCACACGGAAATTACTGAAACTATCGAAAATCCGATGAAACTTAAAATGAAAAAATAAAAATAATGAGGCGTTTATTTAAACAAAACTATTACCTTAAACTAATTTATGAAACCTAAACATATTATAATATACTAGTAGTTGCAGATAGATAGCTGGAATGATGAACACATTACCACTCCTTTGCGTTGCGCATTATTTTTTATTCCGATACTAGGGACAAAGCAAGTAAGTAGCAAAGCATTTCCCTAGAATGATTTACCTAAACCTTCCCGTAAATCATTCTAGGGAAATGCTTTGCTACCCGTGCAAAACCGGACCGGTTATGAATCTGAATATGAATCACTACGTCCATTGGTGAAAAGCGAATGAAAATATGTTCAGTAATTTTATGAGTTTATTGCGTTCAGACAGACAGAGCGCCCCTCACTTTGTTTTATAATAAGTACTAGCTGCGCCCCGCGGTTTTACCCGCGTTAGTTTCTCATTTAAAGTGACAATGATTTCCTACTTACACAGAATACATAATAGTGACTGACGAACCACAAACTTTCGGTTCACGATTAATCGTCCCCCTCACGATCCCCCTACGGAAAACGAACTGTGGACTTCAAAAAACCCTTTTTTAGTGTCTGCCTATGTCTTAAAATTCGAAGTTTCAGATTCGTAGCTCTTGTATTTACAGAGATTTCGTGATTTCAGAGATTTGTCTTTTTCTCTCTCTTTTATAGAAATAAATATGGATTCTCACAATATCCCAGAAATTATTTAATTTAACTCAAGATACGAGTAACTAGGTATTTCTTTTTTAAAATTATTTTAAAGATTGCTTATAATCGTGTAAAAATCCCAGGTTGACGAAACGCGAACAGTGTCGGACTCAGCCGAGAATTCCCGATCGAAATCCGAAGGCATAGATGTGAACGGGAGAAGGAAAGAGAAGAAAGATCTGTCACCGACGCATAGCAATAGGAAACGGACCTCTTCAGGCGTATTTGAGGTAAGAGATTGAAGTTTCTGAAGGTTGCGGGTTCAATTCCCGCCTCAAAACAAGCAGATGTGGAAGCAAGGAAATTAAATTAGTTGCCTGCGTCTGTCTTACCTGATGTGTATAACTTGGGGGTGTTCAAGTTGCGAGTGAACAGGTATCTTCTAGAGGCTCGTACTACATCTTAGACCGCTTTGTCACCTACCATCAGGTAGGTGTGATAGTGGTCAAACGATGACTTATTTGTAAAAAAAGGATTTTTGTTTCTGGTACCTCAAGATGGTCCTAATTACATTTGGTGAGAATCTGATAAGCATCTTCGGAGTGAACAGTGGCAAATAGCTGAGTTTTCAATTTCTACCAGTAATTAAGAGGACATTGAAATCAAAAATCTACCACAGAGGAGTGGCGTGTCGGGCGAACACTCGCTTGCGACGCAGGAGGTTGCGGGTTCGATTCCCGCCTCAATCAAGCATTTATGCTATAGATATTTGTTTCTGGTCTGGTTGTCTGTATGTGTAGTACTAGCTGCGCCCCGCGGTGTCACCCGATGCCGTGGGAATATCAATATGAAAAGTAGCCTATAGCCTTCTTCGATAAACGGAGTATCCAACACAAAAATAATTTTTCAATTCGAACGAACAAACTCTTCAGCTTTATAATATTAAAGTATAGATATGTTATGTATTATATCCGTTTGTCTAACACCCATAACATAAGCCTAGTTGCTTAGCTTGGGGCTGCATGGCGTTGTGTAAAATTTCCTGCAATATTTATTTATTTATCTATCCATGACCAAGGGTTAAAATATCACTTTTTTGACATCTTTTTTGTAACAGCAAAACTGAAAACTAAGTGTAAGTTTAACTCTTGGTCATTGTTAGATAGATTTTTGATTTCGATTATAAATAAATACCCTATATTTTCTACAGACTGACGACTTAGGACCTCCACCAAAGAAACCTGAAGTCACCAAACCTGAAGTTTTAAAGAAAAACGTTCGACGGAAAGAGAAAGAAGCATCAACTCCCGAACAAAAGAGAGAAAAGGAAGATAAAATCATTGACAAATTTGACAGTGAAACGAAGAGTGTGTGTGTGAATGCCTTCAAAGAAAGTGATAGTTGGGACTAAGTAGGTATTAGAGTAGGTATATGTTGTTCATTGTTAGGTACCTAGTTAAGGTTGATGTGACATAAATTGATTGCAATTGACAAGTTATATTTTTATTTTACCTGTGGCGACACTTCACATTGCCACCAACAGATGGCGCCACTAAGCCGATCGGAGATCCTAGATCGCGCAAGCGAAGTTTTTCTGAAGATAAGCTCATATACAAGGCCGCGGCCTACCGGGTATAACACCTGCCCGGTGGAAGATCTTCCCTTTGGAGGTCCAAACTGGTGACCGTGATGTGATCCTCCAAATACCTAAATATAACTGTAATAAAAAACGGTTGTCTGTAAAGTCGGTTTATGGACGATAGTTTTACGCGATAACGTCATAAGAAAACGATAAAAATTTGATTTTTTTTTGTTATTCCTTTTTTTTTTAAATATTTTTTTCCTTGATATAAGTCTTCTATTCGTCACTCGTTACCATAACAGCCCAGATGCGATATTATTATTAAATACTCTGTTTCCTAACGGGAACGGACGCGTCATGGTCATGTTACCATGACGCTACGGGAACGGGACGCATGACATCACACAATATTACCATGACATTTTTTTGTGAATGCAGGTTTTCTATCAATTTATCGTTATCACGTCAAAATGAGGACAGCTGAAACGATAAAATAATATGAATTATGTTGGAAATGGACTAAACGTTTTTTTGGCAAAAATGTACTCTTATTTGTCTGTTGACAACAGAACAAACATACATACTTACATACACTGCAAGTTAAATAAACGCTTTTAAAAACGCGACGGCCACGCCTTCTAAATTATTTAAAAGTTAAACAAATTTGAGCTGAAAATGGCATAAATACATGTATATGTTTAAATAGATAAGGTATCCTAGAACAATGTATCATCTCTATTTACAGGTATATTAAGGTTCATTTTTATACAGAGTAAAAAATTGGTTAAAATGTATTATACAGGGTAACAGACTCATACATCCAAACTTTGCGACTGACGCTACAACTTTTGATGAACGACGTAACACTATTTAACATTTGTTTTTAAATTAAATTACGTACTACAGCAGCTATCTTCAATGGTTGAAATCGACGTCGCCTGCACGTTTGGGATTTCCAAGGGCATTGCATTGACGTAGGCACATGCCGCTTTGAAACCCCAGCTATACGGCGACATACAGCGTAGAACCTAGATCTAATACATTTGTTTTCTTAAAGAATAGAATAAAAATAAGTTTATTCATGCCAGAAAAAGATACATTCCCACAAAATAACTTAAAATAAAATACTTAACTATACATACAATTAAATCAAAAACTGGTGCATATGTATACAATTCTGCCACGAAAAGGCTCGAGTTCAGTTAATATGCTACAGGTGACTGTAGCGCTGATTTTCAGCAGGCGCCTCAAGTGACACACGGACGAAGATAAGCACCTATAATTTTAATTTTGGAAAATTCAATACTTATAACTATTTGTTTACTAAGATGTCACAAAATTCATATGCAGGTACTAATATTATAATGAGATTCTTTATATTTGTTTGTATCAATTTTGATGAAACTTGGTTTTTGGCTTGAGGTTGAGTAGGTACGTACTCGGATGAAGCCGCGCAACACTACTAGTATTAAACAAATAATTAAAAGACACAATTTTCAATCATTTTGTGTATATTTTACGGTGTTTTTCGCGTGTTTGTATAATTTGTATAATAGTAAAACTTATTACACACGAAAAACCTTATAATACGCAAAAAATCATTAAAAGAAATCTTAAAAGTGTTAAATAACAGCTGATGATCTTCGTATCTTCTTATTTATGTAGACAGGCCCACCTCGGCTTGGGACTTAGCAGGCCAGTAAGATCATCACACCGACCAGACCGCCAAGACCCTTGCCGTGGTGGTACCACTTCTTGCTCCAAATAACTTCTACGTAGAAAGCTGTAAATGATCGAATAAAAAAGTTGAATTAATTTTTAATTAAGTTCAAATAACCCTGTATTTGCTTAGTGCTTATTTCAATTATTATTGGTACAATGGTCACCATGCCGGACTGTCAAACACAGGGTTGCGGGTTCGATTCCCGCCCCAGATAAGTATTTATGCTTAGATATTTGTCTGTGGTCTGGTTGTTTATATATATTACTAGCTGCGCCCCGCGGTTTCACCCGCGTAAGTCCCGATCCCGTGAGAATATCGGGATAAAAAGTAGCCTATGTGTTAATCCAGGTCTAGATACCGAGTTTCATCGCAATCGGTCCAGTAGTTTTTGCGCGAAGGAGTAACAAACACACACACACATACACACACGCAAACTTTCACATTTATAATATTAATAGGATAAGTATGTCAGTAATATATCCATTGTCTAGCATCCATAACACAAGTCTAGTTACTTAGCTTGGGGCTAGATGGCGATGTGTGAAATGTCCTGCAATATTTATTTAGCACTATGTAGCTTTTACCCGCGACTTGGACTAAATAGGAGTAGAATTTTCCAAACAAAAATCTTAGCGGATACCTACGTCATAGCTATGTTTTAAAGTTTTAGGTTTTAAACATCTTTTGATAAAAATAATATTTATTTTTGATACCTGCAACTCGTCTCACGTCAATCGTAGGCAGGAGTCCAAGGTTCACTCGATCGTTGCCATACTTACTGAATGATTACACTTGTTAGATTATAACAAGGGACCTGAAACAAGAGTGATTTTTGTTAAATACATTATTTATAGCTTAAGTATTTTGTACAATGTCTGTTCTATAGAACAAATAGTGAAGCCTATAACTCAGAATATACCTACCTAATATAAAAAAAAAACCAGTTTTGTCACCTTTGATAGCCCAAATTATGTAGATTCATTTTACGGAAAGACAAAAGAACTACCCACTAAGTAGAGTCACACATTACTCGGGTGTAATTTGAAATAACACCTTATCAAACAATACCAATAATAAAGAAATACTCTCCCTGCCTGCTATGTACTCAAACAGTTTCTTAGCAAACCATTATAATAATACTTCTATCAATTGCAAATAGGCTATCAACAACAGGAATTGCATTGCATTTCCACGTTTTAGCACATTTCTAGTATTAATGAGTGGTGTAGGTATCGCAATCAGCGATCGTTGCCGCGAGCTGCCACGAACGTAGAGGCACCTACTTATAGCTTCACAATGTACTTTGATAAATAGGTATCTAGTCTTGCTTTTACCTCTACCACATGCCTCTACTACGAGTTGTGAAGAAACAAAACAAGGAGCAAGAAATAAAGAAAAAGAAGATAATTTAATACGTTAGATGAGGCTGTATATGGGTTAAAAGTAATTTGCCTGTCATCTATTAAAAAAAAAGCAAAGGATGTGGTTCCAATTCAGCTTGCAAGATTTGATCTAACACATATCTATATTGCAAGTTAAAAAAAGCTCGTAAAATGCAATTAGGTGGGTAAATGAGCTACGGAAACTTTACAAAATCCAAATACCTACTTTAAAATATTACCTACCTATTCCAACGCAGAGCGCTTTAGTCCATTGAAAAGTTACATTTGGGGTTGCGTTTTTCAAAAACCATTTCAACCCCTATTTTCAAGATGGCGGCCGTGGGCCAAGAGTGACGACCCCACAAACTTGGTTTTAGCTTTACACTGACCCCCTACACATCAAAAAAATAAAATTGCGTCCTCTGAAAAACGCAACCCCAAATGTAACTTATCAATGGACTACACTTGTTATGGGCTATTCTTACAATAACAGAGGTTAGGAATAATAATAACAATAGCAGGCAGCTGTTCTTTTATTCCCTCTTGGGTATTTTCTACCTGAACAGTATTCTCGGTAACGGCCATCAGATTTAAAATTATTTAAAAATCAATTATTGTTAAATCCTGTTATGGAGTGAAAAAGAGTCAATAATTAATTATTAATAATATTGCAAAATTTGTAATTAAAAAAGTTATAATAAAAAAATAAAAAAAAATAAAAAATAACTGATGACATATTATTAGTATAATATAGGTATAGTTAAGAGTACTGAAAAATAGTACTCACTTCGGATCGCTGTAAAACCTTAGCTATTGACTTAATGAAAAAATGATGCGAATAAAAGTTGTTCCTCAAAAAACGATCTACAAAAATGGTCAGATACCATTTTTCGTAGAAAAATATACATTTTTTCTCAAATTTCTGAACATTTTCGCTTATAACTTTTTTATTTATAGTTCTACGACAAAAGTTACTTGACCAAAGTTGTAGAGAATTTAATTTGCATCAAAAAATGTTAACAATTTTTTTTGATCAAATAAATAGTTTAAGAGATACATCGTAAAAACCATTTCAACCCCTATTTTCAAGATGGCGGCCGTGGGCCAAGAGTGGCGACCCCACAAACTTGGTTTTAGCTTTACACTGACCCCCCCTACACATCAAAAAAATAAAATTGCGTAATCTGAAAAACGCAAGGTTAGGCCTAAAAAATGTAACATTTCAATGGACTACTTCGTTGGTAGTTGATTGATAATAGCTGATTTAAGTCCCGTAGATGGGATTTTTGAAATATATGTAGTTATTTCAAAATCCACCTTGTGGTAAACCACTTGACCAACAAACGGGAAGATGGTGATTGTTGTTTGTCTATTCAGGAAGTAAATTAAGCAGGTATTCTCGGATGAAGCTCCAGATAAAAGCTAGCTGCAAATCAATTAATTTTGATTCCGGTCTGAGAACAATAACTGTCGCCTCGTTACAGGCCCCGCGGCAAATCGATACATTCAACTCGATTCGATGCCTATATTCGAATAATAGAAATAGTCCGTCGTCATCGTGCCACGTCGGCTATGATTCACTTTTCGATACGTTTGTTATTAAAATCGAGTGCTGACGGGAATTGAGTGCTGAATCGATTATTCGAATGTAAGTAATGCGGAGCTTCGGGCGAACGTAAATAAACTTTGTGCGTTTGTTATCGATATTCTTGGCTTATTCGATTTATTTATTTTTGTGAATAGTTGCGTCGCTCGGGGTCTGCTATTTGTTAAAATGCTGTTACCAGCTACCTATTCGTTTGTTTTCTAGTTTCAAAGAAGTATAATATCTTAGCAAATATATGAACAAAAAAGAGGTTCTTGAAACCAAAAAATAATCCTCTCCTTATAGACGCTAGAGAATATTGTTTTGTTTTTAATAAATGTTCTTGAAACCATAGAAATCACAAGTTAAGGTACTATTTCTCTGCTTGAAACTAATAACCGTATTCCTAATTAAATTTACGAAAATTGCATTTGAATTTAGAATACCTACTGCTTTTTATTTTCAAGAACATTTACTAAACCTAAGAAATTATTCTCTAGCGTCTATAAGAAAGGAAATATTTCTTGTTTTAAGACATATTTTTTTCAGTAAGTAGGTATAATTGAAGCTAAAAATTCCGCCGTATACAAAACAAAATTATTTCAAGTACAGTCTCTGTTGACGTTAAGCATTGAAAATTAGATTTTGATATGCCCTTTCAGAACTCCCGCTGCGGTTCCAACTTCTACACAATTGACATGTAAATTTTCTCAAGCGAAATCTCTTGAATAAATTATCTAATGTATAACTTAGATTCGCTAATACACAATAGATTCTTTGTTACCGAGAATATCTAGTCTCGATATACTGTAAGAAGATTACCCAGTTCACCGTTACATCGGCATATAAATAATGCATCTGGTACTTGTAACAGGACTATTTTAATGATAACAAGACTTCGGCATGCCTTAGCTTTTGTTAACTGATATTATTTAATATATACAGTCGAGCTATTGTTCTATTTACTAATGGTGCATTCGGAGTTTTGTAAACTGTGCTTGAATAAAATGTTATCGGAAGATATGGGGTCATATTAGCTTCGCACGATCTGAGACTGAAAACAATGCGTCCTACAAAAGGAGGACGGGTCTGAAAGTTTTTGTTCCATCGCCGTTTTCCTACCTTCACTCGCGTCCCTCGAAGACCCCCGTTTATTTAGGGTCTTGGAGTCACGAGCGTATTATGTATCTTTTAGGAAAGCGTGCGGACATCTGACCGCGTCGAAACATAATTGTCGTGAAGATGATGATTTAAAAAAAAGTAAAATAAAATTTGTAAATAAACAACAATGGCAACATTACACCGGAAGTGAGACAAAGAAGAAATCATGTGTCTATGGTGAGTGAAACTAGTATGGCGGTGAAATATCTATCTTGATGAAGTATTTTGTGTTTGTAGTGCAATTTAAGTTAAAGTTTTCTTCGGGACAGATACATTTGGAGGAATTAAGTTAAGTATACACAATTAGGTAGTAGTTTCTAAATAAATGGTGAAGTGATATCTAAAATCACACATAAAGTTTATGGCTTATCCCATGTTGGTATCAAAGTAACGCCAACAAAGGTAACAGAAAACAGAAACAATATTCGTGCGTTTGAGAGTTAGGATAAAATGTAGGTATCGTTAAACATAAAACCCTAATGAAAATAAAACCTAGCCTACGTGGATACCTTCTCCGAAACGGTAGGGGCATAATTGAAGACGCGTAAAGTAAAATAAATCTAAAGATACAAATTAAATAAAGTATTGAGCATAGATAAATATAGGTTGGAGTAAGAAATGCAAATTTATACAATCCTAGTTACTACTAATATTATAAATGTGAAAGTACGTGTGTTTGTTACTTTTTCACGTAAAAACTACTGTACCGAATACGATGAAACTCGGTATGTAAATAACTGGAGACCTGGATTAACACATAGGCTACGTTTTATCCCGATATACTCACGGGATCGGATGTTATGCGGGTGAAACCGCAGGGCGCAGCTAGTAGAAGATAAAGATTGAGTGAGTGAGAGAGAGTGGACCTGAAAAATAGTTATAGTAAGAGAGTATGCGAATAAGAGTACAATCTCGTTAGGTCTGTAGGCAGGTATACTTTGTGACACTGAGGTGTTAATTGTTTCCGTGTCTCTACAGGTGGTGGATGTGGGCAATGACAGATGTGATATTTAACTTTACCGAGACGCGCCGCATATCTCCTGAGGCGAATGTGAGGAGACTGTAAAGGTAATCAAACTCTAATTTAAACATCGTTAGATTTTGACTACAATTATGTAGGAACGGACCACTTGTAAAGAGTTTAATTATTTACCTGTCTGAAAACTGCCCAGTATTTATTATTTTCAAGAACATTTACTAAAAACAAGAAATAAATTAGCAGGCTAAACCGCGGGGTGCAGCTAGTCGGTACCTAATTCCATATACATCCACTAACCTACGAGAATAATTTGATCAATGCACCTGTTTGCTAGAGGCTCGTACGGCCAGTGTGGTGTAAAGTTCATTGAGTCACCTTTGACTGTGCCGCGGGCTGACAGAGCTCGGGTTTATCTACTGTTATTTACATAAGCTGTGTACCTAGAGTACCTATCCATATATGTATCTAGTTAGTTATAAGACGGGGGATATATAGATTGTATAGTCTTCAAAGGAGGCACGTTACGTAGTCGTCGGTTCCAATTTTGATAAAAAGTACTAATGGTAAAAATGACAAGTTTCTACAGCACCGAGAATTCGTTACTAATAGAATATTGACGCAGAATCTAATTGTTTGCGTGGTTTACAGATAGGTAAAATTAGTATACCTACCTACTTATATTTTTTTGTAATTAATAAGAAAAATTGAAATTTCTATTTTTCAAATGTCCGAATCGGTTCATAAACATTTTATACTATTTTTCTGTATCTGTATACCATAAATCGAATGTATATTTCAATTTCCGGTATGTTTAACACCTGGAGATCGAAAATTCCCGGCTTTTTCGGTTCCGAGATTTCCCAGTTATACCCCACTATCCGAGCATCTGTTGATATCTTTTACATGACAATGCGCTAATTCTGATACATTTTTCTAATCTTTAAATATCATACAAATTAATTGTGTTCCAATTTCAATAAATCAAGTCGACACCAAAAGACAGTAACAGTCCAAGTTCTAATTTAGTGGGCGTAGTTTCAACTCATTTGTGGCAAAACTGCGTAAGTCATTTATCATTGATCTAATCCTACCTGTACGCCTGTACACGGACCGAGAGTTATATGCACATTCATCATACGGTAATAATCATTTAAATTATTACCAATTATAGATAGAATTTAATACAATTCACGAAGGTGATAGATAGCCCTATTGATAGGTGCCTACTATCACACTAAGATCAGAAAAAAAACAAAAAACCCTATAACTTTCTTGTGCTTTCTTCTCATTGGTGGGTGCGTTTCGAAGGCACACATCCTAATTAGTTCTAAAGACGTTTCAATGCGATTTCATGCATGCATGTTTCAAAATGAATAAAGACATTTTGACTTTGACTTTGATAATTAACAGGTTTTAATTTAATTTAGGAAAATTAGGCAAAACGTTCTTCAGGTAATGAACAGGTAAGGATTAAAGTACGAATATAGGTATAGGTAAGCGTGCTACATTTTAGACCGCATTGTCACTTGCCATAAGTTGTTTCTAGTGGTCAAATGCTGATGTGTAAAAAAAGGATAAAAAAAAGAAAAAGGAATTTAAGTCCGCGGGCCCGCCCGCGGACATAAATTAACTACAATTATAAAATAAAATGCTCTTCGCGTCTGGCTGTCTGAACGCGACAGACTTAAAAATAACAAAACTAATTTTCGTACCGATTCCAAAGACTGATTCATGACGAAGCATCTTTGCCATAAATAACTCCGTCCATTAGGATTTTGTAAATTCATTATGATTTTGTTTAAAATATGACAGAAAAAGGTAGGCTTATATTATCCTTAGCTACCGGTCGCTAATGCTTCTAAAATTAACCAAAAGTGGTATTCGGGAATCGTTGTAGGCATTTGTATATATGTATACTAGAAGCACTGTATCTACCTAACCTATAGTTAATTTGAAATGTCAATTAATTTCCTACTTCCTAGCCATATCAATAAAATTAATCGATTATTTAGGAACATGGAGAGACAGTCCAATTAACAGTCGTTTTCATTAGACAATCTCGGGGTAACTTGTAGCGTTAGATAAGATACGTCAATACGCTATTGGATAAAATATATTTGAATCGTGCAGTCAATGACAAAATTTACCTAATTATTTAACTGCCTTTCAACATGATTGGAACTATAGCTTAGAAAAAGCTAATCCCTCATTTTAGAGTTAGAAATTGGCTAATGAATTTATTATTTTCCCCCTTTTTCCCCTCTGTTTTTTTTCTTAGGTAGCAATTGGTAATCATTATCCAATCAGTGAAAATGAATATTTGCTTATTTTCATCTAAGCTAGTTTTAATCGCTCGATATAATTGCGGGCTTTTTGGCTCCAGAAGTCTCCGATCTATCTTTGAAAAAGCTAAAGATATCTTTTTTAATTTCACCATAATCCTTTTTTTGAGTAAGCAAAATAAGGCATGTTTTAATGGGTTAGGTGAAAGGCACATAAAGGCCTACTTAACTTGTAATTACTTATCAGTAGGTAGGTACATGGCTCTAAGAACTCTTTATTTCAATTTTTCCACCTTTAAAGCCATGGAGGTAAGGTAGCAATAATAAAATCCAGAGATCGTGAATGCGTGACTAAGCATCACTCGTTTGAGTGCTAGTAGGAAGAATCAATCTTGGTACGCTGACAACATTTTATTGCCTCCTTTGAGTCACTGATGGAAGGTATAACGTCACACTTTATTTTATAGTGGCAACATTGAATAAAAGGTCGGAGACTAAATAGATATTTGGTGAGGTATCATGTACGTACGTTATGCTTTTAAAAATTATCAAGCATCTCGACCTATATGGGTTATTAAAAACTGAAAATCGTGGTCTTTTTTATAGTGTACCTAAATGAGTTTGATTTTATGTTATGTAAATAAGTGAATAATAAATACTTCATTCTGTAAACTTGGTTTAAAGACCTTCATTTACATTGATTCATTGAGAGTAACAGAACACTTTTTATCCCGATATTCTGAAAGGATCGGGAATTACATGAATGAAACCGGGGGGCGCTTCTAGTTATTAAATAAGACCTTTGTAATCCAACGTCAATAAATCAATACAGTAATTCCTATAGACCTACGTAAATAAACTAAAACAAGTAAATGGCTCGGAAGTTATTCTACAAACCTGAGCGGGCTGCGCACGCGCCGACGACATCCACTTCAAATTAAGCTCAGATTCGTAGTAGAGTCAACAAAAAAAAACAAAAAAATTAATTGTTGTGTTTTTTTCATATCACGTTTTACATAATGTATAATAATATAAATATATAGGTATGGCATTGTTATATGAAATAAGTAGGCACTTACTTTAATTTTTAAACAATTATTTCTACATTTCAATTTGAAACTAACATGGTTATTTTCACTAAGTACTAAAGTTGTTTTCGGGATATTTAATTTACCATACTTTTTGTTTTAATTTTGTGGAACTTGATATTACATATTGAACTTAACTATCATGGTCACATTTTGCGCCCTACCCGTGATCCAGCAGTTCACTTGGATGTACCAGGGTGTACCAAGGGTGATTTTTTTCCCATGGTGTACCTCAATAGGTATAACAGTGTGGAGCAGGGGTTTTTATTTATTCCCGAGGACATCCTTAGGATAAGTGGGCGGCCCAGGTTTTTTTTTGTTTTTCCTATTTCCCTTTTGCAGTAAAAATCAGGGTATCCTTCAGATTAAGTAAGTTGATTAAAAAAGATTTAACTTGTTAATACCGCCCTACTTCTCAAATACATCTTCTATATCTATATATCTATATATATAAAAGAAAGTCGTGTTAGTTACACCACTTATAACTCAAGAACGGCAGAACAGATTTGGGTGAAAATTGGTAGGGAGGTAGCTTAGAGCCAGGAGACGGACATAAGATACTTTTTATCCCAATATGCCCACGGGATCGGGACTTACGCGGGTGAAACCGCGGGGCGCAGCTAGTTTAATAATAAAGACAATTCGAAACGCAAACAAACAAACGAAAGCTAATTTCTCAATAAATCTAAATAACATTTCAATATTGTTAGAAAATTGTTTTAAATTAATACAATTGTGTATTTCAATTGTCTGGTAAGACAATGATTACGCGGGGGCGTGCAGTGTCCCACACGACAAGCCTCTAATTAAGCGGACCGCTGTGCAATTAATGCGCGACACCACGCCGATTGTGTTGCTGACTGTACGGCCATATTTGAGCTGGCTCGAAGCTAGCTTTGTCTCAAGATAGTGGTTTTGTTTTGGGATGTTCCTGACGTTTACATTACTGGTCCGATTAATTGACATGCTTAGAGTTTGTACTGTACGTTTGTTGTTGAATCTGTGAGCTTGGTTTCTAATTTATCATTCTTTCTAACAAATAAATAGGTACTTAAGTAAATACGGAACAGCGATCGAAATTGAAACAAAAACAATCGAAACAGAAACAAAGAGGATTTGGTCTTGTTATTTATTGACGCCTTTTCTATGATCGTCTTTTGTTTTTTTCGATCGTCTATTATTTTTAACACAATTTGAGGTCAGGTTAAAAAGGGTTACGTTATACAACGGAAGTAGCAAATCTAACCCTAAAGGATAAGGCAAGAAGCTGTCCCTCGCTTTGTTAGATTAGCTACCACTTACATAATACGTTATGTTGCATACCTATATGATGTTACATTTCTCGAGCTACCAATATGTGTAAGTTAAACCAGCTGATTTACCAACAATATGAATAGAATGGCAAGTAACTACCTCTATATCTAATCTAGTTAAGTGGAAGCTAATGCCGCTCGTGACAAGTCCAGTATTTATCCTCTACAGAGTTATCTGCCCTTTAATGGGCGACCGGGGTAAGACCGTGATTATCGACGTATTGGATGACTGAATATGTACGGTCGGTTGCATAATTGCAGACCCACCGTAGAGCTCCAAAACGGCTGCTATAAGTATTTTTTCAACACAAGCAAGTTTCTAGGCACCTGCTTTAGGTGAAGTTTAAAGTCTTCTAACTCATCAGTTAATCAAACAAAAATTATTAGAATGGAAACATTCCAATAATAGTAATTTTCGCAATTATGCAGCCGACAGTACATACTTTGTTTTACTTCGGATTAAATATTTAAGAAAGTATTCTACTTATCTATACTAACAAGCTGCGTCCCACGGTTTCACCAAAGAAAAATTCTACTAGTTTATCTTGAAAATTGGGGTACGGGCTCCTCAGACTACAATTTATTGTAGTCTGAGACGGGCTCATGCTTCACCACTTGACCGCGCTCGAGGTGCAATTCTATTCATCATTCCGATCCTCATCAGATCCTAATCAAATTATTATGAGACCATCCCTGAGGTACACAAAAAGAATCATCCCAATCGGTTAAGCTGTCTTCGAGTAATTGTTGAACACATAAAAAAAACGCAACGAATTGAGAACCTCCTCCTTTTTTTCAAGTCGGTTAAAAATAGAGATAATGATTTCCTCCAAAAATAAAATACATAATACACAAAAAGAACTACAAAAATTAGCCTCTACCCCTTTAGAGGTCATATTTCCAAAAATCCTTTTTTAATGCTCCCCTACGTCCTAAATAGTGAAGTTTTGAATCGTAGTAGACTATTGTAGTTTCAGAGATTACTTCTCTTGGTCCTGTGCCAGATGATGATGATGATGATAAAAAAAGTCATTCGTGAACTGAACAGTCACCATCAGGATGCGAATTCGAACCCAAGATCTTCGGAATAATAAGTCAAACCTATCTCCCAATCTATACTTATATTATAAAGCTGAAGAGTTTGTTTGTTTGTTTGAACGCGCTAATCTCAGGAACTACTGGTTCGAATTGAAAAATTATTTTTGTGTTGGATAGTCCATTTATCGAGGAAGGCTATAGGCTATTTTTTATCCCGATATTCCCACGGGATCGGGAGTTAAGCGGGTGAAACCGCGGAGCGCTGCTAGTAAGGTATAAAATGTACAAATTTGAAGTAGCACTCAGATATCTCTATCGGAACCCTCGGTTAATTTACCTGTCGATTGCGCCATTGCGCCAATAGACTGTAAGTAAAAGCTATAAATATTAACTTGAACATTGTTGTAAGTGCTTACTACCTAATAGGTACTAGTACTTAAGGGCGACACTGACTAGAGACTTTGCGATCGGCCGATGGCTAACCGACCGGCAAACATTACAAAAAAACCGGCCATGTGAGAGCGGGACTATCGCACGAAGGGTTCCGTAAAGTGGCAACAGATATACATCATCTGTGAAATGATGTGAACGAGCAAAGCGACCGAACCGTTTTTGCTTCTAACAGCAGAAAGCTGTCAGTATGTATGTTAAGCGACGCTCGCCGATCGTTTATCATCGTCATTACTTCGATGGGTGGCCAATTAGTAGTGTGGCAAAAATGTGTTTTCGTGAGCCCTTCCGTGCTTCGGAAGGCACGTTTAGCCGTTGGTCCCGGTTGCTACCTCTAGTAGTAGTCCTTAGATCGAGTTAGAGGCCTTAGGGCGATCTGAAAACTCTAACAATAGGTGAGCCACTACACGAGAAGAAGATGAAAAAGCGGAAAGCTCCTTTACAGGTCGTGTTTTGCAACCTATTTGGACTAAACTTAGGTATATATGTTTTACAATTTTTTGTTGGAGTTTTTTGATTGGAGAGATTACCCAAAAAGGTCAAAAAAAGGGCTACTCGATATCTCTGCTCTATGACATCCGAATTTAATGATACTTTTTTGTATATAAGCCGGTAAGACCAGAAGCGTTATAGAGGTGTCTTAGAAACAGTTTTTGGGTATCAACCACTAAAATCCATAATATGATATTCCTACTTTCGTAAAGGTGAAGAAATGCTTTCTTTGTATTGTCACGAAACACGATAGATTGATTTGTCTCGATAGAAAAAATAGTGAAAATTCTAAAAAATCGTCTTTTTTGAGGTTTTTCAATTTTACGGCGATTGTAAAGAAAAAACAAGTACAAAATTAATATTTTCTTAAAATTTACATCAAATCCCATAAGGTAGTACAGATGGTTTTTCACAAAAATAGATGTTAGTCTTTTAATTAAATAAAACAGTTAAAAGGGACATTTCGCGGCGCGCGGGGAAAAGGGGTTTTCAGGTCCTACTTCACCTTAAAAGGTGACTTCAAGTCTTATAAACAATTATAATGATCTTTGAAGACGTGATTACCTCCTCTTAATGCAGTAAATTGCTCACTTTCAGATTCCTACCAGTGGAATCGGCCCATGAACTACAGGGTAGGGATTGATAGAGTACTTGGAACCATCTTCTCAAAAAATACACCTCAAGTTCGCCAAGCTGTTGCTTGTCTAAAAAGACTAAACAACAAACCGATTATAAATCATAAAGAACATCGTACGAACGAGCGCGCGATAATCGAAGCAATTCTATTAAAAACGGAATGAATGTCTTACAATTTATTTACCGAGTTAACAGCCACAGAATCGATACGGGTAGCCCTTGCCACTGAGATTCGATAGTTGATAATATCGATTTGAAATCGATAACGTCTCGGGACGTGTGTTACCTATGTTTGTATTGACGTGGTTATAAACTTTGTATGCCCTTGAGCCCCTCCGTGCTTCGGAAGGTACGCTAAACCGTTGGTTCCGGTTGCTACCTCTAGTAGCAGTAGGTCAAGTTAAGGCGATCTGAAAACTCTAACAATGGGTGAGCCACACCACTATACGAGAAGAAGAACTAATACTAACCCTCCAATCTTGAAATCTGCTTATAAATTACTTAATACCTATTAGGTCTACGAGATGAGTTTAAACCAGCCACATCCTTACAAGAAAACTATAATCAAAAGATTTAATCAAAACCCCATGAAGTAGAGCGAAACAATAAATGGTCTACCAATAAAATTACTATTTCCTTATACATCGAGTAAGAACGCATCCAATTCATTAAGTGTGTGTATAAATTGTGCCGGGCCGGGAATTGAACCTGCTACGCACGCAAGCTACCGAACAAACAATCTAATATCAATAAATAAACTTGTAAATAAGATCGCGGTTGGATCTACTATTGTGACACACGGACGATAAGACAAGTGTATGTAATTACATGAGTACAGAATGTACAGACTACAGACGGACAAGAAAATGTAAGTGTAAGTAAATTTTAAAATTCGCATAATAATATATGAACCTAATTCTAACTTCATTGGAATTCCTGTGACTTAAAAAGCTTGTGGTTTTTTGAAATCTACCTTGTACTTGTCCTTGTATACGGGCTATTTTCCGCAACTAGACCTCTTTAGTTTGGTTACTTTTTGCGTGAGGATGGAGTAGGCTTGTCGTGTCCAGAAGACGACCACGTCTGGAGACAACTAAGAGTTTCATCACGATGTTTTCCGAGCACCGTAAGAGCATTGTAAATAAGCGAAAATATTTTTTTTATAAGAAAAATCAATTAGTTCACATACTTATTACACTATTTCTGTTGGGTGGTTACTGTTGGTAGTTGATAGATAGGTTAATATTTCGACCAGTTTACAATTCCTTAATTATTAAAATTCTCATCCACCTACCTACATTGTAAGATGCCTCCCACATATTACAAAAAACTGCAATCTCTGTCCTGTTAAGTTTATGTCTTGAAATTACCCAGGCACGTGTTACTGGAACACATAATAAGGGAGTCGGTACACTGTATTATGCAAATACTAGTTGAAATTGCAGAGATAACGGTCGGATAATGGGGATTAAACTTGTATGTAGCTTGGACAAACTATCTAACTGCTTAGCTGCGTGTGAAGAAGTTGCTAGCACAGAGATCAGTTTTAAGAAAGCTTTTCAAATAATATTCAGTCGGAAACATTTTCAAGAAAAAATGCATATCTAAAGTACCATTTTGGTTTTAACATAACGTGAAGGCACATCTTTTAAAATTATGAAAATCTATACGTATAAAATGCTTTGTCCTGAACATGTCCTGAATTACTGATTGACGGATCAACGCACAGCCTAAACCGCTGATCGTAGAGACCTGAAACTTGGAGGGTGTGTTCTTTGTATGACGTAGGCATCCAATAAGAAATGATTTTTCGAAATTCGACCCCTTAGGATAAGGGGGGCAAAGTTTGATGGGACAACGTGATTCCTTGGTTCAATCCTATTAGAACTATTTTCGACTTCTACGCGGACGAAGTCGCGGGCAAAAGCTAGTGTGTAATAAAAACTCGTCAGGTTTTCCAGGTGGCAAGTTAAAAAACATTTTTTTTAATTATGTTCTGTGTTTGTTCGACGATAACTTGAGTACCGTTGCTCTGATCTTCTTATATTTGTTTACAAGTAGTAGAGGTCCACAGAATTTGTGAATGCGATCGATTGGGGGGATACGGAGATAGGGGTACAAGTGTGTGGCCATGTGGCAGGCAAATCATAGAAATGGAAACTCGTGAGGTCTCAGTTCGGGGCGAACTACTAGTATAGGACTACTCTTACACAGGTTTTTATATGGGTAGATTAATTATGCTTATAGCTTAAAGAGTAGATAGATAGATTCTTTATTGCAAACACCATTTTTAAATTACATAAAATATAAAAAACAAAGTAAAGTCTAAGTGTTATAAAGGGCGGCCTCATCGCTCAAAGTCAACCTAGGAGCTTGCACACCAAAATATTATTGTATGTTTGAATCAATTCTATTCTATTTTTGATAGGTCGTGTGAATTTCTTCCTCTGGCATGATTTTATCAATTGGTCCAGCAAGCTGCAGTCAATACATCTGTCCGGGCGTTCGGCATACAAAGGTCGCATCCCAGAGCAAAGGGACTATATCATTACACGACACTTACATCTACTTGCTAGTAATGAAAATTGCCCCCAGCAACTCTTTGTTATACAAACCAGATGTTCGTTATTATAATAATTCATTTCTTAGCTTCTATGTTATTATCTTTACTTATTGCTCTGAGGAAATGCAATTGTGGAATTGCCATATTTGTTTCTACTCATATTGAAGAGTTTGTGGCCGGTGGCAATTTTGGAATTTACTTCTTGACAGTTTTATAAGTCGCAAATTTTTATTTTTAACCTCTTGGAATCGTTTTTTTTCATTCGAAAAAGGGTTAATTAACTGTTTCTTTTTTTAAATTTGAATGACGTCATTATCTCATCTTTTACGTAGTATTTTAAATCCTCTTTGCTCATCTTTGAAGGCTCACTCGATGAATGTACGTGAATGCAAGTGCACGGCGTCACCAGCGTGGCCGTTGCGTCCAATTTCCTTCTCTGCTTGTGTGGTTTCGTCGTGAAACACTTTAAAAATGAAAATATCCGCGTAAGTGTAAAATCCTTTTTGGAATAGGATTCTTTCAATTAAACACTGACTTGTGGCGCAAATACTTAACGCAAAAACACAAGTCACCTAATGAAAATTCCATATCCAGCTAGCAAACGTGTTAAGTTTTTTATATCCCTATCCAAGTTCAGATATGGCAATTTACGAGATTCAAGTAAGGGCTAACGCAGACGACTTACTTTTTGATCGACAAACAAAAAACCCTGAGACCTTTACTTAGCGCTTTGCTGTGTAAGTTATATTCGCTCCACGAGGGAATGGAATTACCTATAGTTGTTTGCGAATCCGTCTTTCCTGACGTATACAATTTGGAGCAGTGGTGCAAAAGTCAAAACTTAAAAATCGGTAAATTTTCCAGCCAAAAATCGGGAGAAATCGGGAGATTAAAAAAGATTCTAAACGCTAAACTTTATTAAAAATAAAGAAAAAACATACATTTTAAAAAGAAAAAAAGAGAAAATTTATACTCATTAATACTCATTATTGATGCTCATACCATTTCTTGGTAGCAATTTTTTCAAACATTTTATTATCTATCTTTGTATCAACATCAACATGTTTGTGTCGTTTTCTACTATTTAGTGTGTAGGAGACCTATAATAGATTCAGTTGAGAGTTTGTTACGCTGTTTCGTTTTCATTAGGTTTATTGATGAAAAAATTCTCTCGACGTTGGCAGATGAGTGTGGTAAAGACAATATGTGGAAAACAAAAGAGCTAACATTTTCAAATATTCGTGAGCCATCCCCATATTTCATGCTGCCAACGCTTGCCCAAAACCACCTTAGTAGTAAGAAATAGAAATTTCGGGAGATTTGGTCGCTAAATCGGGATTTTGGGAGACAATAGCCGAAATCGGGAGATCTCCCGATAAATCGGGAGGTTTTGCAACACTGATTTGTAGTCTTCAAGTCACGAGGGAACAGGTATTTTCTAGAAAAGCTTGCTATATCTTAGACCTCTCGTACGTCTCGCAATTCTTGGAAATAAAGAAACTATTCATCTTTAAATTGAATGGTCAGCGAGATCTATTCCTTTCTAATACCGAAAACTAATACCAATGGTATTTGTATATCGAGTATATCGACCGATCAAAAAGTTCGTGGTCTGTATAGTTCAGTCTAAGATGAAGCTGTTGGTGCACGGAAAAAAGTAGCAAGACGATGCGTTGAAGAAGTAAAGGGACATGGTAGAGATCGCAGTAATGATAGTTATGGTAAACTGAAGTTAATCAATTGACTAATCAATTGATTGGTGCTTTTATAAACAGATAAGTTTTTGTGATTACCAGTTTCTCATGCTTTTTATGCACTAATAAATATTCTCTAAGCACATTAAAAGAGTGGCTTTCCATCAAGTATACCCTGTGATATGTCAACATCTCACTTGGATATCAGCAAATCCTCCTCCGTTTTTTCGTCATTGAGTACTCAAAAGATGATTTTGGGAAATTATCATTAGTTACTCCCCCTGATTATGAATGATATTTTTACATCCGTATTAAGACTTATGGCCCTTTTTTCTAAGAAGCTTTATGACCTAGCAACATAGAGGTAATGGTCGAAGCCTAGCAAGCAAAGGGTATCTGTTTCAAGTCTAGTGAAATTGGTTTTCGTCTGTCAGTGTGAAGTAATCCTAAACAGGTCGTACTTTACAACCGATCTGGACAAAACTTGGAATACAGGTTTTACTCATCAAATTTTTTCAGTTTGCTACCATAATACTATCAACAAGTATTTGACTTACGACCTTCCTCTAATAGACGTTACGCACAAACATAAATACTTGAATTCAAAGTGAATCACTTAGTGTGATTATTATTTTCAACATGTTAGCTATGTATTTAGATGCCCGAGTGGTATATGTCGTCACCCGCTACACCAACTAACGTGGGATTGATCAAATAGTTCAAATAGTGCTGCGCAGGATTGTAAACGTTACGGTGCCGGTGTACTTTTGCCCGTTGATTGTACCTATATTTATTGTAGCAAAAAAGTTTATGCTGGCGAGGTCTACTGTCTGCTACTAATAATAGTTTGTTTATTTTAGGATTGATTTAGTAGCTACTTATAAAGTACGAGTTATTATAGTTGGGAATGCATTACAAATGATTTGATTTCAACTCTTTCGTGTCTGCAATGAATTTCAAATTTGTTCAATTTACTGCTTCGATGCAAATCGTCGATGTTAGTCCATCTTTTCTAAATTTATTCATAGGAAAATATCACTCGATCATTTTGCAGTACCTACACATATAAAATACAAATTAATTTTAATGTGTTTGTAATAGATATGAAAATTATAAAGAGCTCGTAACGTTTAAAGATTTATTGTGTGAAAATGATTTCTTCACATAAATCAGTATTAATTTTTTTCTTGTGTTTAAACAATGATTTACTTTTTACTGTATTTTACCCACGACGGTATATATACGCATTTAGGGTGAGAGGGTGTTTGCACTCAAATGTTCCCATTTATCTCCAAAACGGATACGGTTTTCTATAATTATCTATCCGCGAATCAGTCAATTCGCAATTTTCTCCCTTTCAACTTTTAAGAGATAAAGGGTACTATTTTCCTTTGTCATCACACACTCGTGACCGGCTGTACCAATTTCGCTAATTCTTTTTTGTTGTGTTTGTTATAGTCAGGAGAAAGTTATTTAAAAAAAAGTTAAGAAACTTGCGCACTCGTTGCTATTATTCTCAAAGATTTAGGAGCATAAGTCTACTTCTTCTTCTTCTTCTTCTTCGTGTCAACGGTGGCCAATGCAATACACCTTGATCAGAGCACTTCCGCCCATAACTTAGCCACGGCAATCGCATTATCTGTTGCCCTGTTGAGGTCGTCTACTTACTGAGTATTTAAATTCAAAGAATAAAAATGTATCAATCGATTTGGAGTGTTAGTTCAAACCATCAACAGAAACCTACTCTAAAGCATTTATGCTAATTATTTGAAACATAAATTTCTTATTCACTCGAATGTCCTATCATTTGCAAAAGTAATAAATTTAATTGTGATCACGTGATCTAAGCTATTAAGCTATCCGAGCTGCGCAAGCGCATCCTGACTAGAAGTGTTACATCAAACTGTATCTTTTATTTATTGAACTAAGATAGTTTGTTCATTAAAACTGCTTGTATGGGGTGTGTTATCGTGAATTTGTATAATTAAATTGTAAAATTATCTCGACTTCGTTTAGTTTTAGCTCTGTAAGTTATCTATAGGTACCAGCCAACTAATAATTATTTATTTGTTTGAAACACAATCTAATACATAACCCTAACAGTTAGATTAAATTAAGTTCCATATCTCAAAAGGTAAAAAAGGAGCCCTTATAAGATCACTCCCTTGTCCGTCTGTCCGTGTGTCAACACCGTTTTACTCAGGAGCGGGTGGACCTAGCAAGTTGAAATTTATACCAGATACTGAGGTTTATAGTCCTTATTAGGTGTATAAAAATCAAGTCCTGAGTCAACACGATAAAAAAATATGGGCAATCTTTGAGCTATCACGGTTCATGAGATACAGCCTGTTGACAGACAGTGGAGTCTTTGTAAAAGGGTTCCGATTTTACCCTTTAAATACGGAACCCTAGTGAAATACCTCTTGTGGAGAGACAAGATATCAGTCGAAGTATTGAATTTTGTATTTATAGATTAGAACAAAATGAATTCCCCATTATAATTATCCGAAGTTCATAAACAAGTAGGTAGCCTGGGTTTATTTAAATAGCGCTATTTGTTAAGAGATGCGCACGCGCGCCGTTTTAAACAATAAATTAGATCAGAATGACGGGAAAGTTATTTATAGTAAGTGAGAAAAATGCAAAGTTTAAAGTGTTAATACAACAGTGAATTGTTGCATGCAATTATTATGTAAAATTGCTACTATGCAATTATTATGTGAAATTGCTTCTATGTTCTTATCGATTAAAAGAGGAGGTTCAGTTTAAAATAGAATGGACTTGTTAAAATAACTTAAATTATATTTAAATATTACAAGAGGTCTTTCTATCTTTCCGTCTTTTTATGATATGCCAGCTACGTATCCTCAGCAATTTCGGGCTTAGGTGACGCTGCATCCATAAAATAAATAAATAAATAATAAATATTGCAGGACATTCCACACATCGCCATCTAGCCCCAAGATAAGTAACTAGACTTGTGTTATGGGTGCTAGACAACGGATATACTACATAAATGTACTTTTCTTTTGTAAATATATACTTATAATACATAGAAACAACCAGACCACAGATAAGTATCTAAGCATACTGAGGCGGGAATCGAACCCGCAACCCTGTGTTTGGCAGTCCGGCATGGCGACCATTGTGCCAACTGGGTCGTCAAAATATATCATCCTCGGATGAATTGTAGCCCTTTCAAATTGTTAGGTGACAAATCATCCGCGAAATATTTAATATAATGGTAGATCCCGTATGAGATGGTCAGACCAGCTGTAACAGAATAGCTCGTCCAGGTTTGTGGAAGTTGTTCGAATGGCTACCAGCCGAAACAGGACGAGGCCCCTTACGAACCACTGGGTGAAAAAGGATTGTTGTCAAGATCTTCAGGTATCAAGGATAGGCTCAAGTAGTATCTCATAAGTACGGTGTTTGCTTATGACTTGCAGTAAGAAAGTATAGGCTGTTAAACATTGTTGGGTCTCTGATCATATAAAGATTTCTCATCGACCCGCAGAGCCTCCGCAAAGCTTATATAATTGCATAAAACCCCAAAATAAATATACGAAGAATGGTAAAGAAATATCTGGTTACGTTCCGAGAATGCTCTGGTACACTTGTAGTTACAGAAAACATGTAATAAGTATTTTGGAATTTGTAAATTGTTTAATTAATATTTTCTTCTAAACACATGAAATCGCTGGCAACAGCTAGTATAATAATCCTTCGAATATGGAGCATAAGGTTCTATATATCCCAACCGGTACAGATAATTTGAAAAAAAAAAAAAACTCCTAATATCCCTACTAGTGCGAATCAGTAGGGATATAATATGAAGCAGAACGTCCCAACATTCCATCACAACGGTAGTGAAGATTGAAAAAAACGTGTATTTATATTATATATTGCAGGTCATTCCACACATCGCTACCTAGCCCCAAGCTAAGTAACTAGACTTGTGTTATGGGTGCTAGACAACGGATATACTACTTATATACTTTTCTTTTGTAAATATATACTTATAATACATATAAACAACCAGACCACAGACAAATATCTAAGCATAAACACTTGTCTGAGGCGGGAATCGAACCCGCAACCCTGTGTTTGGCAGTTCGGCATGGTGACCATTGTGCCAACTGGGTCGTCAACTGGGTTTATCTTACGGGTTTTCGTTTTACATTTTAACGCTCAAACTGGCTTGAACCGGATTTTTTATGGAATAGGGCCCATCACAAACCCGCGATAACGAACTTACTTATTATTATTTTATTTATTAGGAAAATCAACAGCTTCGTTCCAAAAACTCCAAGTACCCCTACTAGTAGGAATATGTCAGTAGGAATATATGGAATAGGAGGAAATATCAAACAATGCAATGTTGCGATGTGGCGTGCCTACATAGCAGACACAATGTGACAGACGATCGCGTCGCAACAATGAGGTGGCAATGAAACAATTTGGCAACAATGTTCCGATACTCGCGATAATGGTGAACTATCTCTGTTTCATTGGTGAGGGGTCTCAGGGATATGTTAGAGCGATTTAAACGGGTTCCGCCTTTAGAGGAAAGGATACCGGGGGCTCTCTCCATACAAACGTAGTCGACTGTTTTCTCCTTGGATAATGACACTAGAGCAAATATTTTTGTTGCATAAAACTTAATTATTACAAATTATAACTGCCATGACCATGCCCCTTTGCTTTGTTTTCTTTTGATTTTTGTTTTTTAAATTTTAATTTCTATGATAATTTGAAAATAACAAAAACCAGCATGGTCATTTCAGTTATAGGTTTTACGGCACAAAAATATTTGTGCTTGTGTCTAGAGAGGAAACAGTCGACTACGTTTGTATGGAGAGAGCGCCGGTACCTTTTCACCTTAAATAAATAATTATTTATTTCAGACCGCATATTCTACATAATTGTCGGTAAAAATACAAACTTAAAATTAATGGTTGTTCTTAAACTTAACTATGGGTTGGATAGGTAAATTACGTATTATGTACGTGAAACAACTTCGACAGATAGCACTACCCGATGTAAGAACAGGGAGCTACAGCAGCGTATCGACGCGACGCACCCAGTGCTCCCAGAAAAGGAGCCCCATCTGTCGGTTTGTTGTTTTGATCGGACAATCTAAAGTTTTCAGATAGGGAAGTAAACTGTTTAGAAATCATGAAAATATTTTCAAAAATTTTCAACAGACAGAACACACAGCCGAACTAACAAAAATATACCATTTTTCAACTGACTTTAAATAATAAAAGCGTGTTAAAAAAGGAGGAGGTTTTCAATTCGTCGGGATATTTTTTTTAAATGTATGTTCCCCGATTATTCGGAGACGCCTAGACCGATTTGGAAAATTATTTTTTGTTTGAAAGAAAATACTTCACAAGTGGTCCCAAAAATTTGGTGTAGATCGGATGAGAATCTTCGGAGTGATGAACAGAATTGAGACCTCGAGAGTGTAGCAAATTGCTCAGTTTTCGATTTCCACCAGTATAGAATTAGGCCATAAACGAATAGGTACCGATGAATGGAGCATCTGAAACCACCTTCTTATAACAAAACTCCTCAAAGGGTTACTATCTACCGTTCATATTGATTGATCGCAAAGATTGAAATTTTAATTATTTCAACATCGAACTGAGTAGGTACCTACATTGTTAGAAGATCAATTTTGAGGAACTCATTTTCAAATTAAGTTAACGGTTGATTTCTTAAGTAAGTCGGTCTCAGTGTTGCTTCAGTAGCCCTACATCATTCATTAGTGATGAAGGGCTTGCTTCAATTATGAAAAGTTTATAGCTACGTAAATACTAGGGTTGACCCACGGGTTACCTCTTGTTGGTGATTTTATTGCACTAAATTAACTTAGAACCAACTTAAATGCGCTTAATTATGGATATTATTTGAAAATACTAAACCTGAGACTGACCATTAAATAAAGTTTTACCCTTATACACTGCAAAACGTAAAAAAATAATTTAATTTCTATATAATTACTAGCTTTTGCCCGCGACTTCATCCGCGTAAAAATTCAAAATGGACCAAGGAATCACGTTGTCCCATACAAACTTTGTCCCCCTTTTTCACACCCTTAGGAGTAAAATTTCGGAAAATTCTACGGATGTCTACGTCATACAAAGAACACACCCTCCAAGTTTCAGGTCTTTACGATCAGCGAGCGGTCTAGGCCGTGCGTTGATCCGTCAGTCGTTTAGGACAAAGAATTTTATATGATGTATGGATTAGTATGGGTTGAGATGGAATTTTCGAAAATCTTAGCTTACATCAAATCTAGATAATATATAGCGCCAGTAACTTTAATCATTCTGTAAATCTTATTACTCTATTTAATATAAATAAATGATTGATTTGATTTGATTCTTTCTCATCCCTTGCACCAATAACGATTACAGGCAAATATTTTGTTGAAGCGTTGACACCTAGCCGCGAGCTACCAACATTTGTCGATACCGACAACGGAATACCGACATTATTCACATTATGTGATTCAAACTGCTCGCTGCCTGTGGAAATATTTGATGAATGGGTAAAAAATTTAAACCATTAAGAGGAAAGGGTACCGGGTGCTCTCTCCATACAAACGTAGTCGACTGTTTTCTCCCTGGAAAATGATACCAGAGCAAATATTTTTGTTGCATAAAACTTATAACTGCCATGACCATGCCTCTATGTTTTGTTTTCTGTTTTTTAAATCTTAATTTCTATGAAAGAACCAAAACATAGGGGCATAGTCATGGCCGTTATAGGTTTCATTTCCTGGAAATGGCATTATCCTGGGAGGAAACAGTAGACTACGTTTATATGGAGAGAGCGCCGGTACCCTTTCACCGTAAGTCCTCTACGCCCTTTACGAGTATGTTGAATTTGCAAAATGTTGAATTCCCATCATGTTGAATTAACAATATGTTGAATCTCAAAATAAGTCCTGTACAAACTGCAATGACAACGACCGTTTGACTATGTGTAATCTTGACATACAATTCCAAATTATATTGTAAATTCTTAACATATAATAAGTGTTTATTGTTTTTTATCTAGATCTTTAGAACTTAACAATATACATATATGTGCGATGATATTTGATTTGATTTTAATAGATGCACGTCCCATTGTCGTTTGTCGCCACTTACCCTCAATGGTGGATTTTTCAGTGGAGAATAGCATTCGAATTAGCATTCCAATTCCCACAGATCACTTAGCCATATGATTAAAATAGAAAGCGAGATATTCCTCGAAGATTTCGATAAATATTTCTCGATCGCTATATACTTCAGCTTGTGTGGTTTAAACCAATCTCGATGTTTATCTAGCAAGAATCGCCTCTATTACCTACATTGTTGTTATTACGGGACATCAGACGTGTATTACCTAGCATATAGCCTGGGGTTTATGCTTACGAGCCGTTGCAGACTAGAGACTTTTTATTTGCCAACAGGTTGGTCTTCTTCTTGTCGTATAGTGGTGTGGTCCACCTATTGTTAGAGTTTTCAGATCGCCTTAAGGCCTCTAACTGCTTAACGTGCCTTCCAAAGCACGGAGGGGCTCACGGAAACACATTTTGGCCACATTACTAATTGGCCACCCATCAAAGTAATGACCGCGCCAGGCGTCGCTTAACCCGCACAACCGTAAACGATCTCAACTCTTGTGACTTACACTTGACCATGTTTTCGGCGTTAATGAGAGCCGTCAGTTCATTGTACATTCTCGAATATATCTATTAGTTCGCATGACAAAGACGATTCGATGATTGCCTTCAAATATGTACTTAACGGTGAAATATCAGCTAAAAGAGTTTTTGGTCTGCGGTGCCCTTAGGGGCTAGCTTTATTTAACGTTATTGGAGATGCAAAGTGAATATTAGGTTATAGAAAATTGTTTGAATGGCTATGTTATTTGAAGTTGTTATTTGTTGGTTTAAGTTTAATGGTAAATACTTACGTCTGAGCTGTCAGATTATTGTCGTCTTCGCCGACTGGTTTCATGTAAATATATGTAAGTAAGTACCAAGATTAATTTAATAATCTCTGATAAACATCTACTTATACTATTATTTATAAAGATATTTTTGGACTTATTGATTTTAAAATTTCAGAGTCTCTGAAATGGAATGTATTATCATTTAATTTTTGGCAGCATTTCAAAAGCTTTGTATTCCGATATTCTTTTAGAATTTAAATTTAAGTGGCTTAGACCACGGGTGTCAATTACAATTACCAAATAAAAATAGTTAAAAGTAAAACTTAAACCAATAGACGGATCGGGTTAAAATTTGGCATACAGCTATCATGACGTAGGTATTCACTAAAAAAGGATTTCGGAAAAATCTTCACCTATGCGGTCCAAGTTGGATAAAAACCAGTAGACTTATAACTATAAAAACAGCAAATATTTCTCTGAGCTGCTCAAACTTCTATTTATATTAAAGCCCTCTCATAAATGTAATGTAACTTGTCATCTTTGCGTTTAGTTCTACAAAAGGCGGTACACACATACGTACTATGTTCCTTTCGCATGATCTATCCTTCTCGTTATCAATCTATTGCGTCTTTATTCCAACGAATTAAGGTTCAAGTTTCATTGGAGGCGGTGCATTAAGATGGTATTGCGAAGTAAGTCTGTCATGTAACAGTCAGAACAAAGAGTTTGATTGTCGGTGCAGCGAGGCATCTGCTGGCTTAATTACTAATGTATTCTAGATGGCTCTGTACTTGTATGGAGACCTTATAGTCCGAGTAACTTGGATTACTTTGTTTATTATTTAGATAGTGTAGGAAGGAAAGACTCGTGATTAAACCTGCAGCTTACTTGTCTTCAGTAGTGACGAGATCTTTACAAAGAAGTAGGCAAGCGTAATAATAGGCCTTATTTGAGCGTGTAGGGACTATTAATTTGTGTTCTTCTTTTGGTAATACCCCTATTTTTTGTATTTGTACTGACTTCAAGACAAAAGGTACCACAGTAGTAGTAAGTAAAAATGTTGGTATAAATATCTATTCATTCAATTTTTACAGTCAAGAAAACTTTATGTAAGGCCCATAAACGTTCCGAGGACCACTCACTTGCGTGTGATTTGCGTAGATTTATTAGATAACAAGCAATAAAAAAGGCATAAACAATCTATAATACAATCGTTAACTAGAGACATTACAATAATATATTCAACAAATAATACATAACTGATATATGATAGTCGCACACGTAGTCGTAACGACGTAACGAATGCTATCCCTTGAATATCAAGCGTAGATTTGACTGATGTAGTCACGATCTAGACACGCGCTTCCAACGTTTTTCATACAACATGTGAGACAGGGCTGGTCTCGTTTACATCGGCTTATGGCCGCTATGCGACCACCGGACCATTAATTAATCCCATAACGGGGCATAGACTGGCTCCGAACATTTTGAATGACAAAATTGCTGCCTCAAACGGAAGATTGACGGATGATGTGATTGAAGTTTGAAATATTAGTTCGATCGCTAACGACTTTTGTATTTTTATTAATTGTGGCTTTGTACGGGTTGTGCATATAGCCAGCGAGTATAAATATATATTTTAAATTAAATTATGGTATGATGTTAAGAAATCGGGGCTAGCTCCTGACGGAAGCGGTGGGTGCTAAAGCACCCACCGCTTCCGTCAGGAGCGTATGGTAAACCATAACCCTGTATAGGAGGCAACGAGAAAAGTCCTCGATGGACACCGATTTTTACTTTTACTTCGCTTGTGCCTTATACAAAACTAAATTGGCTAATAAATAACTAGAATATACAATTTAACTCAGTTTACAAATATCCTACTAATATTATAAATGTGAAAGTTTGTGTGTGTGTGTGTATGTTTGTTACTCCTTCACGCAAAAACTACTGGACCGATTGCGATGAAACTCGGTATCTAGATAAATGGAGATCTGGATTAATACATAGGTTACTTTTTATCCTGATATTCCCACGGGATCTGGGCTTACGCGGGTGAAACCGCGCAGCTAGTGTTTAATATAAATAAAACTACAGCATGAAGACAGCGTGACATGTTGTTGACTCGGTCCCGCCAAAACCCTTCGGTAAAGATTTTGTATGGAATGTTTTTTTACGATTCGAATGTGGAACGGTGTTTCCCGGCGTACGATTATGATCGCGTGAAGTTCTAATTTCGATTAGATTACTGTGATTGGTTGTGTGGCGTGCGTGGGTGGAGCGCGATACGTACGCGCGGCGCCTACCGGACGTACACTCGCGCGCAAATGGCGATGCGCTTTTTTGTCGAGCAATCGATGACGAGAGGAAAATGTCGGTAGTCGCGTGTAGAATCAATTTAAGAATGTTAACACACGCTACAATTGAAAAAGTAATGCATAGCTTTAGTTAATTACATAAATGACATGACGAGAGATCTTAGCTGTCTGTAGGTGCCTAATAAGTAGTTGTCGGACAAAATTACATAACGAGAACTTAGGACAGTGGTGAAGAGCACGCGTTGAAGTCTTTTATATGCCTGTCGAAATATTTGTAAGTAAAAGACATCAACGCGTGCTCTTAGGTTGGTTGGTCAGTGACTTTAAAATAAATAAAGAGAGAACTACTAAGATCGCTAGTATGACCGTTTCGAGATGTTTTTGCTGTACCTATGTATATTTTGTAGAGTTTCCATACGTCGCGTAGGTAACAATATTATTTGGTAAAAGATGTAAAATGTTATTCTAAGTTTTGTGGAGATTTTGTTAATGATGAAGGAAAATCGTTTTAATACGACGAAAATTGCCGGTCCTGGTAGATCACAGGTCTCATGACCTTCGTCGTAGATTTTGGTATAATGGGCGGAAACTTTAAATAAATGAAAATATACAGGGTTATTGGTAGTCATATTAGCAAGCGGTTGAGGGCCACTTTTGTGCACTTAAACAAACAATTTTTGTTCTACGACTTTACGACTATTAAAAATTCGTTTTTATTTTGAATGTTTGTATCAATAATTCGAAATATGAAAATGAAGAGGTTAAGTTAATTCGATAAATAGCAGATTTTTTAAAACAAAGGTCATTCAGACCAAGAACAGTAGATAAAAATTAAAAAATAAGTAGAATTTTAAGGTACCTCTCCGTGTATGGAACAGCTGATTTACAGGTAAACCTAACCTCAATTTAAAAAAAAAATGTTTGAATTTCCAAAAGTCGTAGAACAAAAGTTGTTTGTTAAGGTGCACAGAAATAGCCCGGCTACTTCTGTGCACCTTAACAACCAACGGCTTGCTAGAATAGTTACCAATAATCCTGTACAGAACTTCTAAAGTAAAGTAATTCTTTCCCAACTTGAGCGCGACAGTCGCTAACGATCCGCAATTTACACGGCTAGCAACCACAATTTGTAACTCTAGAAACTGCACGCATATTCATAGAGAATAAACAGGGAATTTGTTACTATTAGCGTTCAGCCGGCTGCGGCTGCTCTACTATGTTCAATATGACATAAATCTTGGATTTTCAGTTCAGCTGTGAGACTGGAATTGTTACTATGTAGTTACCTAATTATGATTTATTTGTATAACTTGTTGACCCGGCTTGTATTTAGGTAAATTTAACTAACTTTTGCTCGCGATTTGGTTTACGTAGGGTTTGAATTTTCAAAAATCCTTTCTTAGCGGATGCTTATGTTATAATAACTATTTATGTGCTAAATTTTGGTCCAATCTACCAATTGGTTTGAGCTGAAGATTTTTATTCAAATCGGTGTAGTCGTTTGACCGTGAAGAAACCAACAAATATACAAATAGACAAATGAATAAACAAACTTTCAAAGTCAAAGTCCATTTTTTTTATTCATTTGGATGCTTCATACATAGATCACATAGAAACGTCTTAAAAATTAACTAAACTTTCAGATTTTATAATAAAGTTAACATAGATAAATGATTAGAAATCGCGTGATTATAAATTTCGTCTTTTGAGCGTGCTGAGTGTTGCAGCCTTCACAAGAACTCGCGATAACTATAAATACTGATTTTCTATTCCAAAACATTGACATTCAGCACATAGCCTCATCATATTGACTCGATTTATAAACTTATCGTTAATTAATCGGATAATCATTAACAATTCTATCGCTAATGAATCGTTAACGATCATTTTATTATCGGTTCTGGAGTTAGCACAATGCTGACCGATGTCCATATTGGTTATAACTCGGATTAATATATTAGTCGCGTGCGCAGACTTAAAACGTTAGATGATAATGAGAGGTTGATTAAATAAATCACTTGTTTATGGTAGCTAATGGGGACATAAGCGCAAGTTAATTGGGAAAAGTTTATACTCATTTGAGTGCTCATACTTAATTTAAAGTAGGAGTTGAGTGGGGATATGAATGGTGACCATTGTGCCACAGTTGGCACAATGGTCACGAACTGATGACCCAGTGGTCATCAGTTCGCACAATGGTCACCATGCTGGACTGCCAAACACAGGGTTGCGGGTTCGATTCCCGCCTCAGACAAGTATTTATGCTTAGATATTTGTCTGTGGTCTGGTTGTTTCTATGTATTATAAGTATATATTTACAAAAGAAAAGTAAATAAGTAGTATATCCGTTGTCTAGCACCAATCTATCACAAGTCTAGTTACTTAGCTTGGGGCTAGATGGCGATGTGTGGAATGTCCTGCAATAAAAAAAAAGCGTGAATAAGTAGACAGAAGACGTAATGTGACTTGAAGAGTGATGAGTATGAGCGCAAAGAACTACCTAAGAAAATATGAATGAATTGCATGAGAGAGGTGGATGTGAACGATGAGATGATGACTAACAGAAGTGAATGGAAGAAGAAGACAAACTGTGCCGACTTTTAATAAATTGTGATTAGGGCAGGCAGAAGAAGACTTAACTTTAAGTTTAAGGAATACATCCCCGTAGGTAGTGTAATAAGTTTGAAAAAATTAACGGATTTTCTCTGATTGGCCTTGACTGTAATAGGCGTTGGCATAATATTTGTAGGTTGCTAGCTGCGCCCCGCGGTTTCACCCGCGTAATTCCCGATCCCGTGGGAATATCAATATAGAAAGCCAATGTGTTAATCCAGGTCTCCAGCTATCTACATACCAAGGTTGATGCAGTCGGTCCAGTAGTTTTTGCGTGAAGGAGTAATAAATATATACTCACACACACACACAAACTTTCATATTAATAATATTTGTAGGAAGTAGGATACATATGAGATTTTTGTACAGAAAGTAAACTAGCTCGACGGCACGCAGACATCTAGTTTAGAAAAGCCACGAATATTCAGTAATTTTTGGTATTTGGCCTATTCGGCTACTTTTTTCACTTTCAACGGTGATTTATCTTTTTGTATTTAGAGTATAGATTCTACGGTTCATACAACAAAAACGAAAATTAAATCAATTTCGAATTTTAGTAGTATTTTCGATTTATAGCAAAATTACCATGCCGTCACTCTAAGGGGAGTAGCGAAGGTACTTACGCAAACCATTTGTAATCCGCAAGTAACATCGATTCTAAAAAAACATCGATTTAACTAAAACAAAACAACAAAACAAAATAGGAACCGGTCTTATAAGTTAAACGCTTACCGTTTGCTTACGGGTGATACATTTTTGTAATTTATTTGATTAAAACGATATCGAATTCAAATCTCTGTCTGAGGTCATAATTTCGTTACAGGCTCACATAAACAATTTAGCAATGTGATACCAGTATTCAAAGGGCATTTATTACAAGTTTTTAGCGATGCTATCGGCTAGTGCTGGCGACACTCGGGTACCTAAGTGTACCTATTTGTAGTAAATCGTTACGGAATATCCCAAACTGGACGTTTACACGCGAACCGACGTCATTTCTCATTGGTTAAATATCCGGTAGGTATAGACTTATTGATAGGCTGCTATTTATTTGTTGATTGCTTTTATTTTATATTATAAGACCAATGCAACATATCGCTAACGAACCTTTATTAGTATAATAAACAAACAAGTAAAATATATAGCTGATTTAAAATATAGTATAAAAGGCAAAAGTGATTGACTGATGTATCAAAGCACAGGCTAAACCCTTAAGGCTAGAAACTTAAAATTAGGATTTTTCAAAATTAAACCCCCAAGGGGGTAAAAAAGGAGATATGTATTTATATAAAAGGTAAAAGTGATTGACTGATGTATCAAAGCACAGACCAGATTTTTTAATACGGAGCTAGTCTAGAATAAAGGCCAATTAATAATACTTTATTCCTTTTCAGATAACATATTTCTCCATATTTATTTATATTGACATTTGTCTACGTGCCACGCGTGCCTTCGTTCCGCTCATTAGAATAACCGCATAATAAGCCACATTATCATAATTATAATAAACCCAGAGGGAGGCGTCAGATCTGTCTGACAAGTGCATTACAACTGTGAAATTGTTTTTAATATTTATTCGTTTGTGCTGTTAATTTAATATTCATTTCAATTATTTTAATGCTACCGTGATAAAATGCATTCGTATCGGTTAAGGAGCATACAATGTTTAAAGACAATACATCAAAGAGGTGATACACAGAGAGATTGAAATATTAATAGAGATAAAATAAGGAAATTTTATAACTGTTTGTTTTCTAAATGAAATAAAATAAATAATAAAATAAGTACCTATACCCCTATATACCAGGGTGAATTTTTTACATTGACCTTCAGGCCCTACTACCACAAAAAGAGGTTATTTCCTTTGATTTGCCATACTATGTTTGTTTTCAGGAATTTATCTCTATCAGCAACAACACTATCGATTAGTATAAAAATATATGCTATTTTTTTGCAAAATCAACAAGTTTGATTCCTGGCTGGGCTAGTGTTTTTTTCAAAAATCGGAGTTTTTGTCAAAATGGGGCACGCAACTCTTTTTAGCATTTTCGCTTATTATCTCGTATACTTTAGGATAAAGCCCTGAAGGCTGACCACAGATATTATACCTATTTATTAATGTCAAATGGACGGAAACACTTAGTGAAACTTATAAAACTCCTTTATTAGGTGGTTAATGGGATTGACAAACATAATATTTATCTAGCAATAAATATTTTACTACTACATATACTTATTTAGTAATAAAATATGATAATAACATATCGTAAAACTGACCTTATTTAACTGGAAATGAACATTTGAAATTTAAGAGGAACTAAAAATACTAGTTTCAAGCAAAACACACATCACAAAAACTCTGAGACTACAAGAGCGAGTCTGAAACTTTTAATGAGAATTCCTTATTGGACGTAACTGTGCACTAAGAAAGGATTTTTGGAATAAACTGAAGATATAACCAGTATAAATTTATTTTGTGATCTATAAATATTAAATTCAAATCCCTGACTAACTGATATATCAAAGCACAGGCCAAACCAATAAACTAAAATATATTTTCCTCGGGTTGCGCCCTCACGTAAAAAAGTATTATTTTAACCCCTTATGATACAATCTATAACTTAAGCTTAAGCTATTAGCAAAGCTTAAGTTAAGCTCACAAAAACTAGTCACTAATTCAATGCATATGCATATATCCATATGCCTAATGAATGAAATGACCGGTTCGATCCATATCTTATCTAGATAAGCATCCGTAGAGGTACATATTTGACGTGGAGCCGCGTCAAGCACGTCAAACAAAGATATTTATAAGTGTAGTGAATTAAAGTTAATTAAAATCATTGACTTATTATACTAGCGTATAGACGCGATAGGTCATTATAAAAGTTTGCGCCACAGAAACGAATTTCGAACGAAACGCGTTAGCGATTTGAAATCCTTGACGCCTCCGACGGCGACGTTTGAATCGCGAGAAAACTATCCTACTAATATTATAAATGTGAAAGTTTGTGTGTGTATGTATGTTTGTTACTCTTTCACGCTAAAACTACTGAACCGATTGCAATGAAATTTGGTCTGTAGATAGCTAGAGTCCTGGATTAACATATAGGTTATTTTTTATCCCGATATTCCTACGGGATCAGGACTTACGCGGGTGAAACTGCAGGGTGCAGCTAGTATTCTATATCCTGTGTACACTAGCGTTAATCAAGTATGTTTTAATAGTTTGGTTAGACGACTTAGAATGTTTCAGCGCTGCAGCAGATCGTTGCAGCGATGCTCCCGGTATTATAAATTGGGACACTCTTTTCGCTCCACAGAACTCGTCTATGCGCTAGTAATATAGGTCAATCTCCAAAACGGCTGGACCGATTTAGATATGGTTTTCTGTAAAATATTTGTGATTCATTGGCGATAGTAAAATGGAGGCTATCTACTGCTCCAACTATTTACGTACTAAGTGTCATTGCAATGGGTTCAATAAGTACAAACTTTCACGTTAATTATTTTAGTACGTATGAATAGAATAGTACTTATGATGCTAATATGATTAATAATTACTATTTATTTATTAATAATTATTAAATTAAATTAAGACGGTACTTGACTGAGTGGCGTAATTGGTAAGCCCACTTGAACGGAATTCAAGGGATGCCAGTTCGAGTCTCGTCAACTCTCGTCTCGTTTTAGAAGACGCATTTTTTCTTTTAAAATATTTTTATATAGACCAGTGCAGGCCATAAACTTTTAAAAATAAAAAAATCATTGAGATTATTTGTTTTGTTTTATGTTCTGTCTATTTCACCTTAAGCCTGAAATATCTTTGGTCAAGCTCTGAAAGTGTCCGGTTATAGCCGTTCTACATAGTTCTACAATATGCTTATCGTCGATGATCGCTCGTGAGAAATGTGAGCGGAGGTCAGGTGAACTCCTATCTATCATGCATTCCTGGTACATGTGCTATTTTATTCATGTATATAAGTAGGTGTTTATGATAAAAAGTCTAATTTTTTTAACTATATACCATGATTTTCCGATTTATTTACTGGGCTTTTACATATTTTTTTTAGTTTTATTATATTAAAACCTTAACGATGGTTCGGTCGCGATGCAGCGGTCGGTATTACGAAGACTGACGTACAGCGATAAAAATTTGTAACTTTTTTTGTTACTATTTTCTGCTCACTAAACAAACGTCACACAAGACTGAGCGATTCTGTACCTACATAGTAACAAAAACCAGCTTGATACCTCCACGCGTTCCTGAGAAAAAGGGTCGACCCTTTTTCTCGGGACGACAGACAACGGACGGACAACAAAGTGATCCTATAAGGATTTCGGATTTTCCTTTCGAGGTACGGAAGCCTAAAAATGGATTATTCCTTCCGAAAACGTAACCAGGTATATGCTAATAACATAATAATATCTATTACAATTTAAATCACTCTGTTTTAAACGTCACTAAATTAATAAAGGTGTAAATAAACACAGTATAAAAGGATTATAATACGACAAACAATAAAAATAAAACAAACATTAATGTTAAATATCTATGTAGTATTGTTATCGCGACATCTGGCGATAAAATCTATTGAATACCATCGGAGAGGCGCACGCGCACTACGCTGTATTCGAACTTGGAACATTATGCACATTCCTCAACTTTTCGAATCAAGCTTTGAAGATTGGTCACAACTTAGATCCATTCAAGGTGCGTGCAGGCAAATAATAGCTGACTTAGATTTAGGATATAATCAAAATAAATAGAGGACTCCGTCATGATCATCCAGGAATTCTACTTGTGGAATATCAATACCTTTTTTAAGAGAGGACAAAACAAAAAGTCTGTAGGGTACTTACTTAAAATCAAATAGAAAAAATTGAGTCTAGATGACTTAGTAAAAGAAGTACGAGTACAACAAAAATTATTAAAAAGTATAATAATATAAAAGAAAAAAAAGGAAAAAGGAACAACTAATATCTGAGACTAAGTTTTATATTTTATTAAATTACTTTTAAATTTCTCATGAAGCTTCCTTAATAGGACGAAGGCGAGCACTAAGAAAGAATATTTAGAAATTCCTGTATTATATTTGTAAAGGGACTGTTTTCCGCAACTAGACCTCTTTATTTGGGTCCCTTTTGTTTGAAGGCACCTGGAGGTTGAAGTAGATTTACCCACTGCCCGGCACATATACTACACCCTCTCAGCTCAATACGTCTGAAGCCAACGCGGGTTTCATCACGAGCAATGTCAATTCATCATATCAGCCACAGGACGTCCACTGCTGAACATACGCCTCCCCCAAAGACTTCCAGAGCGATCGGTCGCATGCTCTCTGCGTCCAACGACTTCCCGCGACCTTAATTAAGTCGTCCGTCCATCTAGTCGGAGGCCGTCCCGCGCTGCGCTTTCCGGTACGTGGTCTCCAATCTAAGACTTTTCGGCCAATGTCAATTAGCGCACATAAATTCGTAGGGTAGCAACGTAAATGTCCCAAGTCCTAAGTTTATATTCTCCCATTGTAAGGTGCATGTTAAACGGTACTCGCACGACATACGTACGTAGGTACCTGCGCTAATGTATTCTGACGTTTGTTATCGCACCACCAATTGAATAATTGGAACTACTGGCCCATTATCCCAAGACGTCCGATTATATTATACTGGCATTTATTCTATTGCTTTTATATTATTATTGAATTCAATGAATAATTTGTTTTTAGGGTTTCGTAACTCAAAAGATAAAAAAAGGAACTTGTTTTATTTAAATACTAGCTGCGCCCCTCGTTGTCACCCGCGTAAGTCCCGATCCCGTTGGAATAACGGGATAAAAAGTAACCTATGTGTTAATCCAGGTCTCTACCTATCTACTTACCGAGTTATCACAATCGGTTTAGTAGTTTTTGCGTGAAGGAGTAACGAACACACTTATACACACACACATTAACTTTCACATTTATAATATTAGTTGGATAGCTTTGGTACGTGATTTGGTTCGAGTACGGAATTTTCCAAAATCTTTTCTGAGCGGATCCCTAGAATATGAAGCGTCCTGGAAACGGGACATTGCTCCTATCGTAGTGTCCTATGATTATCCAAAAGTGCGCGGTGCATTTTTAGACCTCTATCTATCGATAGAGGCGAACCAATAATGCCTTTACACCAAGCCTGTAAAGCGTCTTGAAAACGGGATATTTGACCAAACGCAGTGTCCTATGATTTCCTAATTAAGGTTAACCCTAAAGTAGGTATACTACGTCTTTCCTGCATTCCTTTTTTCTCAAAATTCACTGAAAAATTATAAAGAGAGTCAAGTATGTAAATCAAAGTATTACCTATAAGAGGCGATAAGAATCCAGTAACCTGACACCGATATTAATACAATGTTGCCAGTCGTGACTGACGTTTGCAACTAACGAATAACTTTCGAAATATTACTCTCCGGATGAAAAGACATATTCTATTCTTGAGAAAATTATTTATACTAAATAATAATTAACGGACAATGTCTAGTAAATAGTTTATTTTATAACGCAAACAGCGATATAAAATAAATTTATGATCAGCAATCCTATAAGAAAAGATGGTTTGATGTTTCAATTACACATTAAAATTTGATAGGTACCTAAGTACTAATAATTCTCTATCGATATTAATTGAAGGAATTTTCAAAACATTATTTTCTTACTGTAGAAAATACCATGGAAATAAGAAATTAAAAAAAATATAAGGATCGATAATTGTAGGAAAAATATCGGGCAAGGATGTTGCCATATTCATTTGGCAGCCATTTTTACAAAAAATGTGCTGCCAAATGAAAATGGCGGGTCTTGTTTATTTTTATTTTACTAGTGTATCATAAGTTGAATAAACAATCTTTCTTAGTCCAGAGGCATGATAAGTTATTATTTCTTAGTAGAGGAAGTTGTTTAAATATCCAGGCTAGATACCTATATACAACGTTCTCCTGCAACTTAATCTGAATAGTACTTTAGTACACTTGTACCTCTAGACACAAAATATCTCTATAAATTTCCACCAAAGAATCCGCCTGAACATCCGGGAAGGTGTATTTTAGATCGCCTCAGGCAATTGATGCATCTTCGTTGCTCGTAAGATCTCATTAAAATACAATAACGCTGTACTTATATTGTGTAGAATTTATTTTATGACTTGTTTATTTCATAAAAAGGAATGAATGGAAATTCATAAAGAAGTTTTCTCCAAAATAATCCAATTATAAATCGAAATGTAACTAAATTTTGTAATAAAAAACCTTACTATAGACGCATCTAAAACATAATTTTACAAAAACTGCAATATAAAGTCGATATTGAAATGAAATAAAACACAAAACAAGAATGCTTAAAATCGGTTCATAAACAACAAAGTTATGCACATAGCCATTAAAAAATATTTACAATCGAATTTAAAATCCCTTTTTTGAAGTCAGTTAAAAATAATGTTACACGATTTTTAACTGGGTAATTTTTATAAAAAATATTTTATCGGTTCGGTTCTAAAGAGATTAATAACCTATTCAATAGAGTGGCAATTTATATACAAAGTTCTTGCATAGAGAGTTCTTGTCGTTTTTCAGCGCAGAGCAAAAAAGTTTTAGTTTTTTCCTTTAAGTTTCGTGGGGCAGAGTGATACGTTTTCGTAAAACCCAAACATGTGCCCAAACGTCATATTAAACTGTACGATTTTGTACTTACTACTAGACTTAGCGATTTTCTACTGACTTGTGTTCAACATGAAGAAAAAAAACTGCCTACTTACTTGTGAGTTCCTTGAGACAAAAGTTTGTTACTGTTGTGCGGTTATAAAAATATAAATAAATATTACAGGACATTCCACACATCGCCATCTAGCCCCAAGCTAAGTAACTAGACTTATGTTATGGGTGCTAGACAACGGATGTACTACTTATATACATTTCTTTTGTAAATATATACATATAATACATAGAAACAACCAGACCACAGACAAATATCTAAGCGGGAATCGAACCCGCAACCCTGTGTTTGGCAGTCTGGCATGGTGACTATTATGCCAACTGGGTTGTCAACTTCTGATAGTAACATGAAAAGTCTAGGCTATAAGTTAAATACTAAAATTTAAGTACTTAAGTAATCCACTTAAAACTGGGTCTATATCTTCAGATCCTAGGAGAAAGGATCATTCGTCATAATATGATGGATCACCCACATGTTGAAATGACAGGTGCACCGTCAACACTCCACAGGCAAAAAGGACAAAATGGCGTCGCTCGTCATACGCCATTCAAGTCAATTGGTTACAATAATGATTGAACATCATAGGAGAATAACTGATTATGACGGAAGTAATGTTTGAAATTCATTGCAACTGATTTTGTGATAGGTAGTAGATGCCTATTAGTTTTTTTACAAATGCACTTAAGTTCAAACATCTAAAGTGCGCGCCAGATAAGTCTCCGGAAAGAAACCTATCTAAATAGTGCCGCATAAGTTATTGCTGTAGAGAATTTGACATTCCTGATATATTTAATACGACCCTAATTATGGTCTGGGCATGATTGAAAAGTTTGAATTTCATTGCCCTATACACCCAGTCCTATTACAATGTAAAATGTAGGTATATGTGGCGTTGGACTGTCAAAATCTTCATTAAATAGTCAGTAAAAATAATAGTTTTTATATGGCTATATATTTTTATTTAAAAGTAAATATTTGAATATAACTAAGTACACACGTAGAGCTATTGCAGCTGATTTACCTTCTAGCCAAAGACAGCCCTGCCTAGCGCGCAAAGAGATATCTGGCGTGCGTTCTACTTTTTATTTTCTGTGCAATGTAAGAATAATTAATACCTTAAACTTCTTACTAAAAATTAAAAGGTCACCACATAACAGTATTGTAATACTAAGTATTTAGTGACAAATGATCCCCGTTATTCAATGTCTAGGACGCAGCGTGATGCCTGCTATGCTAATGTCTAATTGTACGTAATTCATACACAGCTGGCAACATTAGTCAAACGAATAAGATGGCTTTACTAACTAAAGAAATTATTAGTTGATAACAACACTCATCTATTAACGATAAAGTAAAAGTTCATTGTTGTTTAAATTAATGACTGTTGTTAAATTGATTATTAAAATATAAGATACATAGTTTCGCAATAAAACTAAACAAATAAATATTGTAGGTACACAGCGCCATCTGGTCCCAAATTAAGGAAACAGGTTTTGTTTTATGCTATCCGGACAACGGATAAAATACTTATACATATATATGAACTTTTTTTGTAAATATATAAGTATCAATATCAATACAGAAACATCCAGACCACAACATTTGCCTATCTGTTTACAGGAAAAAATATCTGTACACAAATATTTTTTCGATGGCGGGAATGGAACTCACAATTTGCTCCCACCCCGCCAAAGGGGTGCATATTATAATTTAAAAATATTAAAATATAAAGTTTATAAAGCTATTGTTTTAAAATTTCGAACTTTTGATTTTTTATGGGTTTTAAACGGTTCAGAGGTACCACTTTAGAAAAAATATCCTGACCAATAGAATAGGAAGGAAGCTGCTGTTTAATCCTATAATAAATCAGTAAACAATTTCGACAAGCACTTAGAAATATTAAAGTCCGTTTTTACCACAACACGACACCCGGATGATGCAGCTAACATCACATTCCACAATTTTACATTAGTTTTTAGGGTTCTGTACCTAATGGGTAAAAACGGAACTCTATTACTAAGACTCCACTGTCCATCTGTCTGTCTGTCACCAGGCTGTATCTCATGAACCGTGATAGCTAGACAGTTTATATAGGCATTACTGGTGTCATATAACAACAAATACTAAGAACAAAATATAATGGTAATAAAAATATAACCCTTCGTGCGCGAGACTGACTCGCACTTGACCAGTTTTTTTATACAAATATGTGGGATGAATAAAACGCAAGGCACATCCTATACAGTATTAATATTAAACACGACAGTAAGAACAGAGTCTTAGAACGGAACTCAAGTCAGTAAAAATGACTTATGGCTCGTGGCAGACATATTTTGCGAATCTGTCGTTGGTGCCGGAAACATGACGGCTGCTGACGCCTGAATGACTGATAGATAATGATGACAAAAAACTTGATAGCAAGCTGGATATGAGTGTAAAACAACAGGAATGTCAGTTACTTAATTAGCCATTTGAGTGGTGTACGTACGCCTAGTGGTAAATACCGGTGGTAATAGTGGTGGTAGTGATGGCTTTCATTTGGAAGGTCGTGGGTTCGAATCCCGGTCGGGGACCAAAGGATTTTTCTTACAAACAATTTTTGCTCTTACGTTGAAAGAAACCATCGTGATGAAACCCGCGGCATAGTTGCATCCAGACATTTAGACGAGTATTTTTCCTCTGGACCCGGTTGACTACGCTAAGAGCAAGCTGGTTTTGGGCAAGGCTACTCTATCCAGCACATGTCTCAGGCACTGCAGCGGCTGAATAGCATAGATTAAAGTGGCTACAAGTGGTAAACTGATATTTTTACAAGGCCAATATTATTAAATAGCCATTTAAACTTAGTTCTACGAAAAGCAGACCTCACTAGCACAAAAATTTAGGAGTTTTATGATAACAGGTGGTTATAGTCTCTTGTGCAGCGCGCAACGATGCAGACGTGACACATACCTAATAATTAATTTGCGTATTTGTGACGAATAGCGCAGCGTAAGCTGCCGTTCGTAATTTATCACAATGAGTAACAACATTGTGGTGAACGAGTTGCTGGCGTTCCTGCAGCAGAAACTGGACGTGATGGACGAGTTGTCTGCACTTCAGATCTGTACATCGAACTTCAGTGAGGAGGACATAGCGGCGGCCAAGCTGTTGCTATTCGAGGTGCTAAATAAGCGTGACCAAATGGTGTCTCGTCGTCGCGACGGGACTAAAAAAAGCGTACAGGACATCATCACGCTGTTTAAGGAGACAGACCCGGACGACGTGCCTACGTTTGTGGCAAGGGACCTAAATAAGCTCCCTCCCGTCACTTTCGACCACGTCGATGCTACGAGCCTCCTGAAGGACATCGTCCTTCTGAAAAAGAGTCTCAAGGAAGTGCACGAGAAGCTGAATGCATCTCATAATACCGTTTCCGAACTACGCAAAGAAGTGGACGAGTTGCGCAAGAACGGAGCGGTAATGAGGTCACCAGTGTCGGTGACGAACGTCAACTCACCGCGCGGAGCTGTCCTAGATAATAGCTTCGCGTCAGCAGTTTTGTCGCAGTCGCCGTCGCCTCGTGCGCCGCTTGTAGACAGCGTGCCCCGCGCGTCCCGCACCGCTGCGGCACCTCCACGTGCCGCCGCACGACCTACGCTCCCCGCCCCGCCGCCTTTGCCTGCGGCCTCAGTCCCCGCGAGCGCCCTTGTCGCTTCGAAGCCAAAGGTTCCGAACGACGACGATGATGAAGGTTTTGTCAAGGTGCAAAAGAAGCGGCGACCAAGACCTATCATGAATCGCTGCGGTACAGCCCCGACTGATTCTAGTCAGGGAGTTCGTGCTGCGCCGCCTAACACTCCTGTGTACATCTCCCGCCTGCACTACACTGTCGGGACGAAGGACATCGTCGAGTACGTACGCCGGAAGCTGGGTTGTACGCTGAGGGTGCATATGCTGGAGTCGCATCGAAACGTCAATTTCAAGGCGTTTGTGGTGCGAGTACCGAACAGCTATCTACCTCGCGTTATGGATGAAAGCTTCTGGCCGAAGGACGTGGTGTTCCGTCGCTTCCGCGGACAAATTCCACAAGAACAGACTAAGACGAAAGTGTAGTGTCATGGAAGTGCTACTAACATAGTTCTAAGATATCTCTTTAACACATTCAATTATTATTATAAAATATGTATGTTAGTCTATAAGGTATGTTTCTATGGGCCTTTGTAGCCTGAAATAAATGATTTATTATTATTATTATTATTATAATAGGTGCCCTACCTAGTAGTAACTACTAGGTGGATACTTATACTTCTTGTCGAATAGTGGTGTGGCTCACCTATTTCTTAGAGTTTTCAGATCGCTTTAAGGCCTCTAACTTGATCTAACGACTGCTACTGGAGGTAGCAACCGGGACCAACGGCTTAACGTGCCTTCCAAAGCACGGAGGCGCTCACGAAAACACATTTTTGCCACACTAGTAATTGGCCACCCATCTAAGTAATGACCGCGCCAGGAGTCGCTTAGGCCGCACAACCTAAACGATCAGGGAGCGTCGTTTACCTGTGATACGGGGATTGTACGATTCGGTACTACTTACTCCGCTAGAACAGCGACTCAAAGTGGATGTTGGCTTCCGAAACGAGATTCTTCCAACGCTCCAACGTCTTACGTATTTCTTGCTAATTGTTGATTTGAACTATGCTTGAAGTTTGCGCAGGTCAGCTTCCACTATGTCCTTTCAGCGATACCTGGGTTGTCCCACCGACTTTTGATCGGACGATTCTATTGATATCTTATATATAAAAATGAATTTAAAATAAATATTTTAGAACATTTTACACAGCGCTGTCTAACCCTAAGTTAAGCAACTAAGCACTTTTAATTACCTTCCGCTATATTATTTCCTTTCCCTAGAGGTCTGTCGGCAGAGAACTCTTCACAGGGTTAGACTTACCTTAGTAATAATTTTATAATGTAATCTTTTCTTTTTTGTATTTTCCTTGTGTACTGAATTTATTAAATAAATAAATAGGCTTGTGTAAAACGGGTGCTACAATACTTGTATACTTTTTTGTAAATACTTAAAAAATATTATTACTAAAAAAAATATGAATTAATAAAATTATGATTATTTATTAATCATTTGAAAGTGAGCAATGAATGAAAATTCTGTCTTTGAACAATTTCACAAACTATATGCCCATATAAATAAAATCCTAATACTCAATTGATTATGGTCAAGTCATAATTTTTTATTCCACATGCCACAGTACATATATAAGACCAGAGAGTCACCTTAAAAACTACCTAATAGGTCATTACATCGCACACGTTTAGATAAATCCGATGGATAAGCATGTATGTAGTAAAGTGATGCATTTATTGTATTTTTAAATGGTTAAACGATGTTGGTACCAATAACTTACTGATATTGCCTTTTAATGAATGTCTACTTTACGATGTTATTAGTGAGTTAACGTGGTCTTAAAACACGTAAGGATTTATAATTTATGTTTTAAGCGTTCCGTACCTAAAGGGTAAAAACGGGAACATTGAAATTTTCACAGATTATGTTTCCGTCATAACAATAAATTCTATAAAAAACTAGCTGTCCCGGCAGACATTGTTTTACAATATACAAAAAATAAAGATATTTTTCGATTCTAAAACCTAACGAATTTACACAAAAAAATCTTACAAATCGGTTCAGCCGTTTAGGTGGACATAAGTAACTAACACCGCGACATGAGAATATTTATATATATATAGGGATATTTAAGTGGAGCTCGCATACAACATGGTACGGATCATATGGCCCATCGTGCGCTAGTCCAACTCGCACTTGACCGATTTTTTTTAAATTTAACAACCGAGTCTTCCCCATAAGTTAGTGCGGATCCTGAATTTGTGATGTCCTGGGCTAATATTACCTAGGGGTACTTAGTTGGGTACTCATGTCAAAAAAACAGTTTATTGGTCTTTTCATACTGGATACAGCCTGACCCTTATTATACTATTAGCTGCACCCTGCTGTTGCAACCGCGTAAGTCTCGGTCCCGTGGGAATTTCGGGATAAAAAGTAGCCAATGTGTTCCAGGTCTCAAGATATTTACTTACCGAGTTTTATGGCAATCGATCGTTTTACGTAAAGGAGTAATAAACACAATAACACTCAAACTTTTACATTTATAATATTAGTGGGACATTTATAATATTAGTGGGAATATTAGTGGGATGCTAGTCTTAGTAAGATAATCTGAAAAAACACGTAGTTCAATTGGCCTCTCAGAATTTTTAACCTTATAATCGATAATCTTTAAACCAGCAGAAATAGTGAAAATCAAGCTGAATACTTCGACGCAATTCAATCACCTAATGAAATCAGAGTACACCAAGGTAATATTTACGACGCACATTGCTAAATTCATAACTATACGTTACAAACAAACAAATCCAGTATAGAATGAGATGGTTGAAACAACGGTCAGTCACTTACCAACTACTTATTATAAGATAAGGAGGCAGCTATACTAAACGTAATACGCGCGTGCGCATCGGCCTGATGTGGTGTTACGACCTTCTAAATCATAGCCGTTAGCCTCATTAACCATTCCTCAACGAAAATAAATAATAGTAACCATTAACCAGTTCCGGGTTGAGTTAAGATCTAAGGATGTCGCGTTCATCACGATTTGATAGTTGCCCAGTAGGCAGTGCGCATCAGTGAGCTCGCGCTTGCGCCTCGCCCGCGCTGCGCCCGCGCCGCACAACGAACTACGGCTAAGAAACTAGCGGGCAGCTACACTTTAGAAGGACTCGTCGTCGCCTTGATAGATGGCAGTAGCAAATTTACATCAAAGAAAGTTAAAAAATACTGAAAGATCTCTATGACCAGTAAACATCGAGGAAGATCACGGTAGCAGTGTATAGAGGTATCTTTAAGCTAAGGTTCTATAGATGTCACTAAGCCTACCCAGCACTAGGGTCTCTAAGAAATGAACAAGTCGGTTATTCAGTGCAGACTGACATTTTATTGTTTTTCACACAGATGTTTAGTTACCATGACAATTTTGATACAATATCAACACCCCCACTTATCAAAATAAACTTAACATAAACAATAAAGTTACAACTTTGTAATACCAAGTTTTTCCATAAATTTATAGTGTTTCTTAGTACCCAGACCTTTTGTCATCAAATCTGCTGGCATTTCACTAGTGGGCAAATAATTAACCTCCACTTTCTTAGACCTAATAGTTTCATTAACAAAATGATGTTTAACATCAATATGTTTTGACCTATTGTGACATTGATGGCTTGTGGCCATTTTTAATGCACTTTGATTGTCACAATTCAATCTAATTGTTAACAATGACCCGGTTAGTTCATACAATAGATTTCTTAAATATATCGCTTCCCTACATGCCTCAGAGAATGCAACATACTCAGACTCAGTGCTCGACAAAGCTATAACCCTCTGCTTTCTACTTTGCCATGAAACAGCTGTGCCTGACATAACAAAGCAAAATCCTGTGTAGGATTTCCTGTCCAAGGTATCACTTGCCCAATCAGCATCAACAAAACCTTGTAAAGTTTCCCCTTTGCTACTAAATTTTAAACAATACATTTTAGTTTTCTTTAAGTATTTCAGAACCCTTTTAGCATAATTCCAATGTTCAATACTATAACAATTATTAAACTGGCTTAAGTAACTTACAGAATAGGTAATATCAGGTCTTGTCATGACCGCTAAGTACATTAGACAACCTATGAGTTTTTGATAACTTATTCCTGATGTACTTCTTTCTGCCTTTAATACATTCAACTTTTCCTCTATGGGAGTATCAGCTGTTTTACAATCTGTTAAATTAAATTTTAGCAATAATTCTTCTATGTACTGTTGTTGATCTACAGTTATCTCATAGTTATTACAATCTTTGTGAATATTTATATTCATACCTAGATAATGCTTCACTTTACCTAAGTCTTTAATCTCAAATTCAGAATTTAAAATACATTTTATCTTCTCACTCTCAGCCTTATTATTATGAAAAATTAAAAAATCATCGACATATAATGCTATAATGACTTTTACATCTTTAGACATCTTTGTAAATAAACATGGCTCTTGTGTACAGTTCTTAAAATTATTTTTACACAATACATCCCTAACTCTCTCATACCAAACTAAGGCGGATTGTTTTAATCCATACACTGCCTTTTTGAGTTTGAGAACTTTTCCTGCCATTTCAGATACAAAACCTTCAGGAGCACGCATATAGATATCCTCTTTTAAATTACCATTTAGATAAGCAGTTTTAACATCTAACTGAGAAATGTCTAGTCCTAGTTTTACACTTAACGCAAACAATAATCTCAATGTTGAGTGCCTTACTACTGGGGAAAAAGTCTCATCATAGTCCAGTCCATGTTTTTGGGTAAAACCCTTAGCAACTAATCGCGCACGATATTGAACTTCACTATCACTTTTAATCTTTTTCTTAAACACCCACTTACACTGCACTATTGTAGCACCTTCTGGAGCATCGACAAGCTCATACACTTCATTCTTTCGAAATGACTCCATCTCTTCGTTCATCGCCTTCTTCCATTGCAAACTTTCAGAACTACTCAAGGCCTCTGTCACTGTCAATTCTGTATCTGCAGTAGCCAACCAGTTCACCATGTACCTTTCAGGTTTTCTTCTTTCCCGCTTTGGTCTGTCTATGACCTGATCTACTGGTTCTGGTGACACGATGCTTCTGCCTGTTGATGAAGTTTCTGGAACATAGGTCTCATCTGAATCAGCTTCATAGAATGTTGCTTGTGATGATTCACTGTCAGAACTTTCCTGATCATCTGGTTCTGATCGTTCTCCAAGGTCATATTCCCCCACTGAACGATCATTTCCTACAGGAACAGGCAACCCTTCTTCCACACACCACGTCGCTTCAGTGGTTGTGGATGTGCCACCTGGTACTGCTGTCTCCATCACCACTACATCTCGGCTGGTAGTGACTTGGTTTTTGACAGGATCATACACTCTGTAACCTTTTACGTTTTCTGAGTAACCAATGAGAATATGTTGGTGAGCTTTCTTGTCCCATTTTCTCCTCTTTTGCTTAGGAACATGCACCATTACAGGACTGCCGAAGATTCGTATATGGCTTAAAATGGGTTTCTTTTCATACCACATCTCATATGGCGTTTTATCATCGAGACCTGATGCTATAGATCTGTTCTTCAAGTAGACTGCGGTTGATACTGCCTCTGCCCAAAACTTTCTATCTAGCTTAGCATCAAACAACAAGCATCTTGCTTTCTCAACAATTGTTCTGTTGTTTCTCTCTGACAAACCATTTTGTTCGGGTGTATATGGGTTTGTTTTCTGGTGTATAATGCCAAAAGACTTCAAATAATTTTCCATCACTGTTGAACAAAATTCTCCGCCATTATCTGTTCGTAAGATTTTAATGTTAACATTTTTCTGTTTCTCCACCATGGCTTTGAATTCTTTGAAGTATTTAAACACCTCATTTTTCTCTTTCATAAAATAAACAAATGACATGCGACTATAGTCATCTACAAAAAGAAGAAAGTATCTTGACAATCCAATGGATTTGTTTTCCATCGGCCCGCATACATCAGCATGCACGATTTCTAACACTTTTGTCGCTCTTGTACCTCTGCGGAATGGCAGTCGTGATTGTTTACCTTCACAACAAACCACACAGTTAGATTTTGTCACTTCATAAGTGTCTACATAGCTAACACCTTCCACGGCACCATTCTTCATTTTATTCAAATCGTTAGCATTCATGTGTCCCAATCTTCTGTGCCAAAGCAAAGCACTTTCTTTAGCAAGAAAACATTTTGTCACTGGAGTAGTACATAAATTTAATCTATACACCCCGTCAATTAGATCAGCAACAGCCACAAGTTCTTTCTTGGCATTGTAAATTAAACACTGGTTATTTGAGAAGGAAACTCTGTTGTTGTTTTTTATCAATTGACTTATTGACAATAAGTTTGTTGTTAGACTTGGTACACATAAGACATCCTTGATTGTTATATCATAGCCTTTCTGCGTCGATATTTGAACATTTCCTTTGCATGTAACTTGTAGTTTCTCATGATTTGCTATCATGATCTCGGGACATGTCTGTGGAATCGAAATATCTTGCAACCAACTTGCGATAGCCGTCATGTGGACACTGGCTCCCGAATCCACGTACCACTCGTCTTTACTATACTTAGTACTCAGGAAAACAGCACTAAATGCATTCGAAGACTTATTTTTGTTTGTTTTAACTAACATTGGACATTGATTACGATAATGACCCGGAGTTTTGCATTTGTAACAAGTAATGTTTTTATTTTCTCCACCCGTCGTTTTGACATTTGACGTAGACGGCTTTCCGCCATATCCGCTCTGATTGGTGTTGCCAGGTCTGTGTTTTGATTTCGACCATTTTGATGCAAACGCCGCTTCAGTATTCTGCGTTTCGTTCGATGTCATTTCAAATTCTGACGGTTCCGAATCTAGCAATTTTGTCTTGATGACGTCAGACGTAATTGCAATGCCGGAATGCTCAATGGCCATAATCATTGGCGAAAATTTTTCAGGTAATCCCGCCAGCATCAATGACCCAATCCACTGATCTGTTATTTCAAAACCAGTACCACTCAATCTTTGTGATGTTTCCACAATTTGAGTCACATAAGTCGTCATACTTTCACAATTTTCTCTTCGTATGGATATCAAGTGACGCAATAACGAAATCTTTCTCGAAAAACCTGAGTCGTCAAACAGAGATTTAAGCTTATCCCACAACTCTTTCGAAGTTTTCGTTGTCTTGATATGCACGTACAATGCAGGATCGATGGTTAAACATAATTTTGCCCGAGTCTTCTTGTCGTCTTCTGGTTTTATGTCTTTTTCTACCACCGGCTGCACACAATGTAACATGCCTTCCAACACGAGAACATTTTCAACTGCGAATGTCCATTCATCGTAGTTTTCCCTGCCTTTTAATTTAGGCACACTAGCTAAATAGTTTGTGGTCATCTTGCACAACGCGATCGTGTTCAAAAATATAGATTAATACTCAAAAAAATAATTTGCGTGACGGACCATAACCTCTAAGAAATGAACAAGTCGGTTATTCAGTGCAGACTGACATTTTATTGTTTTTCACACAGATGTTTAGTTACCATGACAATTTTGATACAATATCAACAGGGTCAAGATGCCTAATAAAGTGAAGTCTTGCAAAGAATTTAGGCTCTTGATAGGTACTAGAAACGAAGAAAGTCAATTAAGACTTTAGGTCAAAATCAGAAGCAGTGTGATTCTCGATTTTAGTATCAAGAGCCTAAATCCTTTTCATTACTTTACTTTATTAGGCATCTTAACCCTAGTGCTGGGTAGGCTTGGTGACATCTGTAGAACCTCAGCTTAAAGATACTCCCCTCTATACACTTAATTCAGAGATACTTAAATCAAAGCCCTTCCGCTGACTTACTATAGTTTAGTTCCACGGGGCTGTTTCCGCATTTAGCCTCTTCATTTGGGCCATTGTGCGTGTGAGAATATCCTACTTGTCACTCCAACCATCCCAGGTCCTTCTAGAAGCCTAGCAGCCTTATCAGGTTGCATAATATGACTTGAAATAAATGTTAAAGCTATAACAAGTTTAGTAGCCACACACATCAGATAGAAGTAGCCTGGCAAATGGGCGGGAGTATCAATCATTAGATCGATATGTATCGGTCACACGAGGTTGCAGCTCCGTTTGCGCGCACGCATGCCCCGTCCGTCCGCTTTATTTATTTATATTGTTTGGACGTGCACGGTTCCAGTTTGGTATAGCTATTTCACATTCCTAACATTTTCTTCTTTTAAATAGAAGCTTTTAGATTGTTAGATAAATACAGGGGAACGAACTAATTACTCAAATACTTATCTATCAGTATTTGATTTGTAACTAATATTAAAACAAAAGTTCGCCCTCTTCTACCTCTTACTAGCTGTTGCTCGCGACTTAGTACGCGTGGTAGTTTTGTTTTTAAACCCCGACGGGGTGTTATAAGTTTGTACATACCAAAACCTTCCTATTGAATCACTCTATCTATTAAAAAAACCACATGAAAGTTCGTTGCGTAGTTTTAAAGATCTAAGCATAACTAGGGATAGACAATGATATTTAGTTAATAGTTAGGTCCGACTTTAATTAGGTACTTCAGTCATGGGTCCGACAACCTGTAAAAAGTGTTTACAATTTTGTTTCATAATGAAACTATATACTGCACTAGCTGCACCCCGCGGTTTCTCCCGCGTCATAAATTTCTACGCGACTTTCTTATTTTTTTATTTCCTTAGAACCTTATCCTGACAATAACAAACATAACACTAGCTCCTGCCTGCGGCTTCGCTCGTCCTTTCACCCTCTTAGGGGTGGAATTTTGAAAAACCGTACAGCTAAGTACCTACTTTTTACAAAAAACACAAAACACCTCCTTTCATGAATCTAGGACCAGAAGCGGTTTTTTGTTCATAGAAAATGTATTTTGCATCCTTTTGGCGACATAGGTCTACCAGGAAAAAATACTAGGTATAAAAATGACTATATAGAACGTGATATTGTCTAGAAAGAAAATGGAAGAGATGTATCTTATATCTTTAAATGAGCAATTCTTGTATATATATATATATATAATTGGAATCTCGGAATCGGCTCCAACGATTTTCATGAAATTTGGTATATAGGGGGTTTCGGGGGCGATAAATCGATCTAGCTAGGAATCATTTTTAGAAAATGTCATTTTAATCGTGTTTTATCGAAACTTACTTTTTTTTTATCTGAAAAATATGACTCTTCCTGACATCTATTGGCGAACTACTAATACTATTTTTTGTGAGCAAAAAAGTTATTCCAGCAGATGGCGTTGTTAAGTAACACGAAGTCAATGAGTGTTTGCTTTGAGGTTAGACTAGAAAAAAAAATACCGAGCAAGCCTCGGTCATCCAGGTATTATTACTTAAGTAGAAACAGCATAGCTTCATAAGAAAGATAGCGCTGGTTTCAATTGAGCATAAACTACAAGCTATATCTTGTAAGAGTAGAAAATTACACTTCTAAAGATGAAAAATTGACAAATCAAGCTTTGAACATCGGTACTTGTTTATTAAATAAACTTGCTATCTCTCCAAGTAGAAGATTAAAATTAAAATAACGATTAAGGCCAGCGATTAAACCGCAAGTTTTGTCACTTTGTGTCGTGAACCAATCACGTTGAGGTGTAATTTTATCGGATAGAATCTTTAATCAAATTAAAATCGTATCTTAACATTAAGTTATGGTGACATAAACTAGATTGTCAAAGTAATCCAACATGTAGCCAGTTCAGCTAGTAGGTAGAGTTACGTGGGTACTATACAATTATGCAATATTATCATATGAATACCATAGTTTCATGGGTAACTGGATTTTAATGCAACGCGATGAACGGAATGAGGAACTCGACGAATCGTATTTGATTCGTAATACCAATTGGATTTTACCTATTTTGTGCGTGATTTTATATTAAAAATCAAATCAAAATTCTTTATTTATTGGGAATCGTGAAGTGTCTAAATATTAAATTAGGATGTGCCTTCGGAATGCGCCCACCAATGAGAAGAAGGCACAAGAAACTCATAGGGGTTTTTTCTTTTTTGTGATCATGCTCACAATAACACATCTTTTATAGACGTGACGAATAGATAGAACATTTTTTTAGTTATATCCTAGAAACACTAAATGCTTGGCAACTTCAGAATACATTACTACTATTAAAACATTAATATTTAAGTACTATTTCATGGGACCGACAATTTTATGTGTAAACTATACGGTTTTACGTCTTTCCATTATTTTAATAACATGCGCCATTTAATAAGTAATTACAGCGAGTTTCACGAACATGTTAGACTCGTCAGTGAATGCCAGTTCACAATGAAGATGCGACATTATACTATGGAATGAATAAAATAAGGGTAATCACGGGTACTCACGGTCTAATTAAATGGTGTATCTCCAATAAATATGTTACTAAGTTAAGGTATTTTTGCAATCTAGGAGAGCCTGTAAGAGGTCGCCTTAGTGATAAAGCTACGCAACGTGAGCTACAATCCATTAAAACTTATGTTTTTTATTTATTAAGGTAACCGACTCAAAAAAAGTGTTTATTTATTTTATAATCTGAGATCGTTTCAAAGATGAAGTTTCTGAATCATTTCTATATATCGTATCATTCATATCGTATTATTTTTAATTCATTTTAAGACACTCTGACCAATCGTTTCTGTCGTTTTATAAACACGCTGCATCAATCTATAGAACTTGATAAAAATTCGTTGAGATCAACGAATTTAAAAAAGGAATAGAAAAATTATTCATTTTTTTGCAACAAAATTACAATACACAAATCGCTAAAACTAACTTATATGTAAATAAATTTAAAAGACAAATTTGTCGCTGTCGCCTTTCGTTCTAAGATTCTAACCATTATGCGCTGTCAGCAAAGTAATTCTATAATTAGTGGGCAGCATTAGTAAATCTAACTGATGTTATCTTCGTAGGAAATTTAAGCGTATCTCGCTGATCTTATTTGCATTTTAGATGTAGTTTAGATCTAGATTCAGCTAGTGTCTTTGATATTGTTGGCTACTGTTTAGGTTGGAATCGGAACACGGACTTATTGTCGGCCGATGCTCAAAAAAACATGTGAATGTTTAAATGTAGTATTTAAGTGCAAAGTTATGCTATTAAAAATGGCGTCGTCCTTGTTAAGGTGCTCCTCCCTCATAATCGTCCGTCCCTGTCGGGTTGAATATATGTAAATAGAGATGCTAGATGGTGCGAAATTGGAGAAATTTTGTAGTTTACTTATATAAAATTATTCTTAGTATTCCACATAATAATAATCATGAAAGATAGAACATATAATACACATTACATTACAGCTTGTATTGTGGCAATAATATCTTTGAAAAAAAAAAAAACAAAAAAAAAGATTCTTTCCATCGACAAATGTGTATTTTTTGGTCGCAATGCCTAAAATAAAAAAAAGAATGGCAATGGTCGGTCACTTGTCAGCCGATATAAAGTCTTACGTCTGCTGAAACCTGTTTATTCTTTAGAGGTGCGGAAAACAGATAATCTACGAGATAATCGGTCCGTTGTTTGATCTTTCGACCTTTTATTTGCATTTGAATTGGTTTGGCTTGTATGTAACCTTTTTGTTTGGCGAGATTTTACATTGATACTTACGTAGATACGAGTCTGTAAGCTGCTTTAAAATTTCTCACTTGTGTGGTGCAGTGTACGTGCAGGGTGTTGTTTTTATTAATGGGGCTTCAGGCTATGAGATAGCGAAAAATGCGGAAAGGAGTAGCGAGCCTTATTTTAACAAAAACTAAAACTACGTCATTCGATTTTTTAGAAAAGACCTCTTCCCTAGCCAATAATTGAACTTGTAGTACAATAATATTTTTTGTATCAATCAATAGTTTTGCTGATAGAAATGAATTCCTGGAAACAAACGTAATCGACGAATCTTATTTTCTTAGATTCGTCGATTACGATTGCTAATTGTTGTAGACTTTTGTAATTTATTGATAAAAAATTAATCTATTGTATTCATGTTGCACCCACAATAATATTTTTTTATGTTACATTTCCAATATGTTTGTAAGACTAATGTCACCACAGGTAACCACTGCTTTTAACAAAAAAACTACAAACCCACGATAGAGTTCTAAAATTGCTATTTCAAGATAGATCGTTTTCAACCCAAGCAAGATTCTAAGGCCCTGCTTGAGATGAAGTTGTTGAAGTTGATGAAGTTGAAATGTCTTTCAACTCATGAAATTTTTAGGAAAATATTATTAGAATGAAAAAAATCCATGGTAATTTTAGAACGCTACAGTAGGTCTGCAGTTTTGTTGCCGACTGTACCTACATGCGATTTTTATGCAAAAACCAAAGTAGAAAGAGTTTCAACACCAAAGAGTATGAGTGCAAAAAGTATAAATATGACAAGTGTGTTCATAACTTCATGCTGGTGTTCATAATGGGACGACATGTTTTTATATTCACGCACCATATTTAACGCGGGAATGAGAGTGTGTTCAAATACGAAAAAATACAGCTTTAGAGTTTTCTGTACTTAAATATCTTCTTTAAAAAGTTGTATCTTAATTCGGCACCGGTGCGTATTTTTGATATTCGTGGTTGATTAAATTTAGTTGTATTTAAACTTAGCTACCTTATACTAGCTGCGCCCCACGGTTTCACCCGCGTAAATCCCGATTCCGTAGGAATATCAAAATAAAAGGTAACCTAATAGCCTCCCTCGATAAATAAACTATCCAACACAAAAATATTTTTTCAATTCGAACCCAGTTGTTCCTGAGATTAGCGCATACAAACAAACTATCACCTTTATAATATTAGTATAGATATACTTTCCGTGAATACACGCCCTCAACTGTGCTACCATATGCATTTTATCTTTAAGATAACTCCCGATCCCGTAAGAATAAAAAAATAGTAGTTTTTGAGCCTATTCGTTACGAACAAAAACCAAAAAAATCTGTCCTCTTTGTAATATGAACTACGTTTCAGTTCCTTTACAGGGGACCAGTTTCCTCGCAAGGTAATTAAAGAATTAATAATTTTTCTAAGGTTAGGTAATTTGAAACTTTAACTTTTTAATTTATAAGACTATTTGTGTTACTCTATTTTGTGAATTAATAACTGATTATTATTTAACTTTTGTCTCTGCAAGCGGCCATTTATTCTTCTGATTATACTTCCCTTATATGAGTCCTTTTACGATATCAGACGGCATAACTTTCCACTTCTTACGATACGCTTTTATGAAAGTGATATCTATATTTTAACTAGCTGCTGTGCCTGGCTGTACGTGACTGAGGTCCTAATAGATATGTTATTTAAAGTTTTATACTTATTATATGAATTATTTTATGAGTAAATATTCAGATCATCATCTTATCCTTAGTCCATATTACATAGGTTTTAGGGAAAATACACCCCCCATTTTTTCATGATTCCGTCAAGAAATACGAAAGAAATTGTTTTTTTATTTACCTAATTAATTAAACACGCATTTTGTTAAACACAAATCTCCCGCTAAACTACAACGTGCAGTTGATTGAATCCGGCGTTACTTTTCGGAACTCCATATCTGTAATGGAAGTATTAATATTTAGTTTTTAGTTCCGAGCCTAGTGCCAAAACACAAAATGCAAAGTGCACCGCCCTCCCGCCCACTTGAAGAGGCATGCAATGAGGACAAGCAAAAGTTAGTATTAGTGACACCATTCATAAACCACGACACGTGTTTCGTACAACGTGCAGTTTATTGACAAGTGGGCGCTTACTAACTAACACACATGTGCGCCGCACTTATGTACCTACCCACTTAATTTAGTTTAAGAGTTTATAGATTGAATTTGAAAATTTAATTTTAAAAAGAAAATTTTTAAGTATCTACTTAACTGTTTTTAATAAAGCCGACAGGTATCGGGTCCATACAATCCGAACCTGTCGGTTTACCTTTACGCACTCAGACATTATCTTCCTAGATCTATCTGTTTTGACACAAGTTAACAAATGAAATAATATGAAATAATCAAAATCGCCTCACAAAATTCACTTTATTAGTTATTCGTGTGTATTTTTAATCAAAAGTGTTCAATCTGTGGATTCTAAGGCGATTTAACAGCTTATCCTCAACGAAATTTCACTCCTTTGCAGCTTACACATAACTTTCCTGACATAACACACAATATTCCCCTATTATCTAGTACCAGAACGTGTAAAGTCGATAAGTATCGATCACAACGTTAACTATACTCATTAAACACGATAAAACATAAATATTTTTATTAAAGTCAATAACAATTAATGACTTGTAATCGACATTGATTTCTCGTGTGATTTGTTAAACGGTTCAATTATGTCATTAATCTTATCGTTTTTGTAAACAATCTTTTACATTGGCAACACTACTGTTGATTTAAAAATATTGCGTAATTGTTTTTGCTAGGAGTTTATCTCCGATAGATGGCGCGTTCTATATACAACAATAAGCTCTCGTCAAAAGAATGCGGACTAAATAAATAAAAATAAATTTCTAATGCTTACCTAAATTTATTTATAATTATAAAATGGATTTGTATTAATATTCTTCTTCTTCTTCCTGCCCTTATTAAAATTAATTTGGGGTCGGCGCAGTGTGTCTTCTTCTTCCATGCACTCCTATTAGTCGTTATATCATCGTTCACATTCATCTCTCTCACGTCTTGTCTCACGCAGTCCGTCCACCTTTTCTTAGGTCGTCCTCTTCCTCTCCATCCCTCTACATTCATACCCATCCTTCTTCTAGTAACATGCGTCTCTTCTCTTCTCATGTCAAACGATCATGGACATATTATTTTTTTATTCAGTCGTTAAGTGGTGCGGTTTGCTATCGAGGCATAAGAAACTAGATCAATTTTGAAGTAAGCCTCATTTTGAATTTAAAAACTCGTATTCAAATTTTTTTTTTAGGGTTTTAGGTTTTTAGGTAGGTAGGTGCTTTTTTCAGTTGTTTTTTATGTCTAATTGTTTTTAACTTCACTTGTTTCAGGTTAATACCGGAGGGAACCGATCTCCGAGAGACTCGTCCCTGAGGCTCCTAGTTTGATCACATTTTGTATGAAATAAAAGGTACCTTTTATTTTCTTATTGATAGGTTATTCACTTTTAGAAAACTGTTGTTTTGCACAGCCTTGTGTGGGTAGTAACCAGTGTAATATCACCTTTACAAATCAATCGGCAACCAACGGGTGGTATATTGGTGTGGCCAGTTGAAAAACGACTGAGTCCAGCATGGTGCACGGTGTAGCCAACGTAAAAAAAGCTAAATGACGTAGTGAAGTGAAATAATGTTGCCAGTTGTAGTAGAGGCAATTAATTTCTTTTCAATTGATGTATGTTTTAATTGATTGGAAAAAATTGCGGTAGGGTCTTTGTGAAGGCACATACTCAGGTATGTTTCGTTAACCAACTATAAAAAAGGAAGGTACCACTTTCTCTATATGTTTTCCTATTTACTTCCTGAATATTGCCTCTAGAGCAATTATTATTTTATCATAAAAATAAGATTCGCAAGTACATGATCCTCTGTGATTGACTTTTTACGGTTGAAGGTTTTAGGATAATCACATTTCCTTTATTTAATTCGTTGTTGGAAAAAAGGAAAACTAAGGGTCATAATAATATTTACAGTACCTAAACCTAGATTTAAATTAAAAAAGAAAGCTCCGAAGGTATTATTCAGGAAAGTGTTATACATTTGTAATAGAGAAAGGAACAGTTGTTAGAAAAAAGAAAAACAGTGGCATGTGTACATCACGCACTTAGGTTTTTATAAAGAACTGCTTTTGAGGCATTATTCCGGAAGGTAATAGGAGAATAAATTTTTATAGAGAAAGAAACTTAAGTACCTAACTGTTTTTAGAAAAAAAAACAGATCTTTTAAAAATCAGATCAGATCATTTCAGATCTCTAATCTTTAATCTTCATTTTTTCTAATCTTTTAATTTTGATTCCAATCTTAATTTTGATTAAAACTGTAGGTACTTTTGCCGTATAGCTAATCCGTCGAATCCAAGAATTTGTCCAATTCATGAATTTGCCGAATTACGAGTCTGTTCAGTTTAGAATCTGTCCTATACCGAACAAAGGTTTTACCTACCTATTGAAGAAGGAAATAGGAGAATACATTTTATGGAGAAAGAAATATTCGCGTAACCTCTTAAGGTGAAGTGGTATGACCAGAAGCGCGATAGAGGTGTCTTAGAAACAGTTTTAGGGTATCAACTACTAAAATACATAGAATGATATTTCTACTTTCGTAAAGGTGATGAAATTCTTTATATTGTCATACACTTCGAAACACGATTAGAGTGATTTGGCTCTATAGAAAAAAAATCGTGAAAATCCTAAAAATCGTCATTTTTTTGAGCTGAGCTTGAATTTTACGGCGATTGTAAAGAAAAAAACAAGTACAAACTTTAATTATCAAATACTTTACATCAGATCCTATAAGGTAGTACAGATGGTTTTTCACTTAAATAGATGTGAGTCTTTTATTAACATAACATGAAACAGTTAAACGGTCATATTACGGCGCGTAGGGGAAAGGGATTGAGGTTTTCAGGTCCTATTTCACCTTATGGTTTTCTGAAAGCTATAACTGGTCTTGCTCTCAACAAAGATGGAATCATAACTAAAACTATAGGTTGTGTTGAACCATGTTATCTGTCTGCGTTTTAAGGCATACGTAAGATTTAGTGAGCACACTGTAGTTTAAAACCCACTCCGCTCGATATCATTTTACTATCTTGGGCATTTGTCTTCTATTGCAAATTGTAAGGCTATTTGCACACGGTTCAAATAAACTTCGAGTTTTTTGTAATTTCAGATATGAAATCGAGCGCAACACGGTCCCTAGTGTCGTGGGTTCGAATCCCGACGCTAGCCGTAGGTAGATGTTTTCATGTTTTTTGCTCTTCACTATAATAAAAAATACGATGATGAAAAACATCATAATACTTCAGAAATATACTTTAACTCACTACAGTTCAAAAGTATGAGACATTAACTAATCAGGAGTAGGCGGGAATACCTACCTAATTAGAATACCTATAGACCAATTTATTAAGATCTACCTGTATTAATAAATCTTTACTTACTTATAAGTACCTGCTTCGCTTTATTACCGCAAGACATGTAAAAACGTTATACATTCTTTATATAACTCCAGTATTTCAATCAGAAATGATTACTCAACTTATAAAGCAAAGCAATCTAATCGCGAAGGAACAATCGCACGACCGTTCTTATCTCCGACTAGATAATCAGCGTGTTTATCTGATAGATCGGCCGTCAATTCGCACGTGTCGAACCGGCCTAATCTCCCTTACAAGGCCCTGTCTATTCCTACCATTATTCTCGTCTGTACGAGCCTAAATCAAAGACACCGCGTTCGCACTTGCGTTGTCATGCCAACCAAAACGGAAGATCAGATTTCGCGCCGTTTCGCGTACTTTCGCGCAATTTTGCACAGTTTCGCGCCTATGATCGAATGTTGCTGGTTACTGTTTGTGCTCGTTAAGGCGTTTAGGTGTAATTTGTTATGTTAAATGTTACCTCGGGTTCAGCTAACTGATGTGGAGATATCTGAAACAGGAAACGAAAAGGTTAGGTATTTATTGCTTGTTTTCTATTACCTTACGCAATGAAATTTGGACATAATATACGAACGATTTTGGATATTCGTCGTAATGGAAATCGAGCACATAAATAACATTTGACATGGTAGAAAACCTGTTTATAAGCTAGGGTATCCCGTTGAAGTCTTTTGTTCTCGTAAATATCCCAGTCAAACAATGGCCAAGGTGGACAGTTCGTGACCAAATGCTTTGGTTACTCGATGACAGCTAATAGTCATATTGACAAATACTTAACAGTACTTATTAACTTTTACATGGTGATAAGTTCAACTAAGTACTTAAATTAATTTATAAGATGATTTGTGTTTATTTTAGCTGTCAAGTGTAAATTTCTTCCCCATTCTTCGAAGAGACAAGGGGTTTTAATCAATAAAAGAGGCGCTCTATAGGCACATCTATAGGTACACCGAGGTGTAACACAATATGCGCTGCATCATACGTGTTTCCATCAAAAACAAAATTTAAATTTAAAAAATTTACTCTTTAATTCATAACTTTTAAGCAGTAACCAAACTTTACATAAATAAATTAAAAAGAAGAATTTTAAGCCTCGTTTATAATGAATTAATGACACTAAAACAAAAACACCGTAATCGAACAAACTCAAACTCAATTTTTTTATTCAATAGGTGTCATGCAGTGCATTACATCACTTTGAAACAACTTAAAATTTAAGTTAGGATGTGTGCCTTCAGAACGCGCCCACCAAAGAGAAGGTACAAGAAACTCTGAGAGTTGATGAGACTCGAAGAGGATTTTTTCCTATTTTGTGATCATGCTCACAAAGGTCAAGATAACAAATATTTTTGAAAATATTTTTGAAATGGAGCAATTAAATTTATATCCATCTTTAGGTAATTTATTATAATAGAGCACACATGTGCGACCTGTTTATTTTCCGGAGCCTACTACCGGGCACAATCAGATCATCATTATTTCTTAAGTTGAAATTATGAATATCGCTATTTTTACGAAAAATATCAGGATTTTTATGAACATATAGCAAGTTTTCGTAGATATATTGTGAACAGAGAGTTAAAATATTTATCTCTTTAAATTTTTCTCTAAGTGATTCCCTGGGGCCCATTTTGTAGATAGCTCGAACAGCTCTCTTTAAAAATATACAACAATATAAGAGGATAAAAGAGCCATATCTTTTTGTATTAATAAGTACGCGGTAGCCCTCATAAACCCGAGGGCTAACGAGACATAATCAATCAGGAACAGCAATGGGAACTACTTAATCCCTGCATACACAATGATACAAAGTTCTTAGCAATTATTAAATTCCACGCCATCTATTGGTCTACGATAAAAACGTGTCACACACAAAGATGGCGTCCATTAATTATTTGCGTAGGTACAAACGTGGCATAAATTATAATTAATGCGAGTATTTCACGAGTTTTTTCTTGTTGGCACTTTAACAATATCCATATGAAGGATCCTTAGTAATGTAACTGTATGGATTACATAATTTTCAGCTTTTAAGGCAGTGGCTGGTTCAGCTTTACGTTTAGTTTTTGTTTATAAAAGAGCTTAGCTAAGCTTGGGGGTTTTGATTGCCTGTATAGACTTGTTTTGTATCAGTGCTCATAAATTAAAAAAAAAACACATGTCAGTCACAACTTTGCTGTACAAAAACTTAACAAAATTTTCTTACAAAGCGGATTTGAATTTTAACACCTGAAAATTACCACCGTTTTTCGTTTTGAGCATATTATTTCGCTAGTGCGATTTTACATAAAATACGTCATTTTGTGCTTCGCGATCTTTGACATTTTGACTCACTTATGCCCAAAACTCAAGAATCCAATCTATGCCAAAACTATAGATATTTTTTTCAGCGAAAAGTCTTAATGTTAATGTTTTAAACATAATTATTAATATCAGAAACTTCTTATAAATTCGACTTGCTAGGTTTATCCGTTCCTGAAAAAATCGGTGGTGACACACCACACACAGACAGACGGCCTTCCTTTTTTTGAGGTTTTATAAGGGTTCCTTTTTTTCTTTTGAGGTACGAAACCCTAAAACAGCAAAATAATCCTGTGCTAAATGACTACGATCAACTATTTTCTTCTCGCACGATAATCCTTAATAACAATCGAATGAGCTGAACTATCGTTTATTAAGGCTAGCGGAGGTGTAAATGTCGCCCGGAGCTGCTTTCAAGGTGTGATATAGTCCAAAATTGGAGTCCAACTGATCCAATTTAGGCGATGATCTTATTGTTATGGGGCTAAGTCCGGAGAGAGCTACTTTTGTTAACAGAACCTTGTAATGAACACGGTTTTCTATGGCTGCGTGCAATAAGTAGCCATGGATTTGTTTGCTTAATTTTTATGGTTGCCTGGTAGACAGCCGCCCCTTGTGCCACTCCTGGAGTTTCCTGTTTTTGGTAGGACTACTTCCTACCAAAAACAGGAAACTCCAGGAGAATACTCCAGTATTTTAAAGGTAAATGTTTTTTTTATGTTTGGATTTTTTGGTGCAATAAAGTGTTTATTTATCTATCTTAACTGTGAACCATAAAAAAAATTGTAGGTAGTATCAGGGTCACAGACGCAGTGGAGTTTGTAAAACGTCTCATGTAACTTAAAGTTAACATAATTTTAAAGGATGTAGCTAAAGCAATCTCTTTGTCAGAAATATAGGCATAAGAGTTCGTCGATAAGTTACATAAGTTACATCTTAAGTCCAAAAAAAAGGATTTCACATAGCTTAAAGGTAAAGGAAAACGAGGTGATAAAACCCGCGGCTTAGTTGGCTCCAGACGTATTGACGTGTTATTTTCTCTGAGCTGAGAAAAGGGTGGTAAAGGTTCTGAGCAAGCCTGCTCCATCTCATAGATGTCCCAGACACTACAGTGCCTAGAATAGCATGGAGTAAAGTTTTTGCCGTGTATAAATCATTTGAAAGAAAGCTCAAAAAGTAGTTTTCAAAATGGCCTAGGCCATTCCTAAATGGAAATACCGAAATCCCAATAAACCATATTTAGTGAGAGCCATATAAAACGTCGGGCCTCGGTGGTCCGACACTAAATATAGTCCCGGTCTGTTATAACTCGAGCTAATGCGCTATTCCAGTTAAATTGAAATGTATTACATCTGACTAGGAATGCATTGTCGCTTTGCTCGACTTAGGGTTTACACACGCTTCTTAATGCTAAAATATTAAAATATATTAAAATTAAAAAACACTCAAATAAAAATTGAATTACACAATTAAAAATAAAAACACACGTACACATCACAAATAAAAAATACCGTTCAGAGCGTCTCCACGCGGCATCGTCCCCAAGAGACTGGCGGCATTCCCTCTCTGGATAGCCAGGCTCACCCTTTGAGTGAAGAAGCCACCAGTAGATAATATTCAAAATTAGTTTCAAAATTACTAGTTTTAGCTTCGGGGACTACAAGACTGGCTCCTACCTCGGATATTGGATAATCGTCGCTATCCAACAAGGTTTTGCAGAAAGTTTTGGTCCTAGGGACCATTAGACTTTAAATGTAAGCAAGTCGATTATTAAATTAATTGATGTTATTTAAATAATAAATATTTAATTTTAGTAAATTCGTTTATTATAAACTAGCTGCGCCCCGCAGTTTCAGCCGCGTAAGTCCCGATTCCGTGGGAATATCCTATATGTTAATCCAGGTCTCCACCTATCTATCCATCCAGTATCGGTCCAGTAGTTATTGCGTGAAGGAGTAACAAACATACATACACACACACAAACTTTCACATTTATAATATTAGTAGGATAATACCTAGTTATAACATTTTTCTAAAATTAGGTTTGGCTGTAATGTTCAATGTATAGGTATATTTTTAAACTGATATTGACGTAGACGATTCTACATTAATAAAGCGCCATCTAACGAGTGATTTGGAGCAAGTTTATAAAAAAGGACCTAACTACCTATAAATACTAAATTGGCAACCCTACGTACAAAGTAAAGTGTTGCATCTATCACACGAGTTTAGTTAACGCGCGTCACTCCCGAGCCGAGTCCACAAAGGACATTACTTTGACACTCCCTATTTACTTTCCAACTAAATTCACTTCAGTGTTAAGGCAGATATAGCCGCCTATAGATACCTACCTATATTATAATAATTGTTTTTCATTGACTAGTCTATGGTGCATTATCATCATCATCATCACATAACAGGACGTCCACTGCTGAACATAAGCCTCCCCTAAAGACTTCTAGAGCGATCGGTCGAATGCTCTCTGCGTCATGAAAGTCATAATTTAATTCTTAAGCATATTTACCTCGTTGACGACCCAGTTGGCACAATGGTCACCATGCCGGACTGCCAAACACAGTGTTGCGGGTTCGATTCCCGCCTCAGACATGTATTTATGCTTAGATATTTGTCTGTGGTCTGGTTGTTTCTATGCATTTTAAGTATATATTTACAAAAGAAAAGTATATAAGTAGTATATCCGTTGTCTAGCACCCATAACACAAGTCTAGTTACTTAGCTTGAGGCTAGATGGCGATGTGTCAAATGTCCTGCAATATAATTATATATTATGTTTATTTTTTATTTATTTCTTTAACGGTCAGCGGTTGACCACTATCTCACACAATGGTAAGTGACGATACGGTCTCAGATGAAGCGCACTTTCCTAGAAGATACTTATACATTCGCAATTCAAAGACCCCCAAATAAACGGGGGTTTTGAGAGACGCGAGTGAAAGTAGGAAGACGGTAGTGGCACAAATAATTTTCAGATCTAAAGCAGCCTAAAAGGGTGGACTTGTGATTTTGTGATATAAAACTTGATACAAAAATGAAGTAGTGAATTAAATCCCAATATATTTCTAATGTATCCAAACATGAATAAATGTAGCTAAAAATGCATCGATAGAGTGCGAACAACGACAACGAACGCGTCGACGACGTAGTGGGTGTTGATTTACATTGAATTATTTAACCCACACCTCCTTTAGATCAGTGTGGCTTTCTGAAGATAGCTTTTTGTCAACATCTTCTAGACTTTGGATTTTTATTTCCGTTGCCTAATAAAACTGAAAACTTTATAAGATAAGATAAGATATTTATTTGCATAAAGTATGGTAAGTACAGATTAAGAGTTTCACATACTTTGCCAACTTTTTTCACGCAAACATCAATTAGTGAAGTTAATTAGTTTATACAAGAGACAGGAATAACATATCATTATCATAGAATCTAATTCATGTATGTCGTGATAGCAAAAAATAATAATAAAAATATAATTAAAAAAAATAGTACATAATTAATAATAAATGTCAGTTAATATCTTCAAGTCAAATAAATTTAAAAATTCTTGTATCGAGTAACAACGTTATACCGTGGAAAACTCGGGATAAATATACAGAGTGCATTTTTGTAGCGCGTGCTCAATTCAATTCAATTAAATTTTTGGTTATGGCATCTGTTACAGCTATGCCCAACAATTCTGCCAATGTCAATTTCGCACCTCCGCTTAAATAGTGTTATAACTCAAAAACAATATTATTTATTTTATATTTTCAGGAAACCTAATACATAAAGCTTATAAATTATTCAAATCTACTGAAATGTTCATATCGCTAATTCTATTAGTTTTCAAGTTAAGAGTAGAAAATTAACCAGAAAAATCGATTATTACTTGAGACACCTATTTCTCGACAGTATTCTTTTTTTAAATATCACACTATTTGAGTGGAGGTGCGATGTGAGGTTCAATCATTGATAATAGAAAGTGGTCGGTTAATTAAAAATATGAACAGTGATCGAGAGAGTTGACCGGTGATAGCGCGTGCTCGCAAGAACAAACACAAAATACAATAAAATTTGACCTGTAAAGTAACCCCTTTAGAGGTCAAACCCCCAAAAACATTTTCTTATTGCTTGCCTACGTCCTAAAAGGAACCCCATGCTAAGGTTCAGACTTGTAGCTCTTGTAGTTCCAGAGCTTGTTAAGTCTTTTCCTCTTTAATATCTCTAACTTCCTTGCATCTAACATCCATCTTTTTGCTTTTTATCTCTTTAATAGATATATGAAGCACTACACGTCACTACTAAAATATATTACAGGTTTTTTAATTAGTAGAAATCTAGATTATTAATGCAGTCTAGTGTAGTAGGCGTAGGTGGTTATAAAATATCCGGAGACAGATAGCTCGGGGCACCAACAAATAGTTTGAGTGTTGTGTTACAAGTTAGTTCCGTACGTGGTTTTGATTTTGACATTTAAAAAAAACCAAACCTTATTTTTGGTTCATCTTTATCAGGCAAAAAAAAACATAAAATCTCGCTAAACTTAATAAAATATCATAGACATATTGAGTATATTTAAATCAATGCAAAATATTGCGTTTTTGTCTCCAAAAACGAGACCAAAAATAAAATAAATAGAATAGAATTTAATTTATTCGAACAAACACACGACATACTATACCTACACATAGATGCAAGATGCTATCTGTCTTAAAAAGCCTTACAATGTTATTTGTACCTAAAGCTTACATAATAAATGGCTCTATTTAAACCATGTTTACTTTGCGGTGACATTTTTTACCACAAATTGCGGAACAGCATGATAAATAGTTGAATTACAGTAGATGAAGTTAAATATTGGTTGTCAATCGCCCGCAGGCACCTTCTAGAGCAAATAGTTACCGTTTATCTTAAACTATGGTTTAATTTAATGAGAACTGGGTTTAGCTACGTTGGTTAGAGTGAAAAATTTCAATAGATAGAAAGGTAAACATTTTATTGTACCATTAAATCTTATATAAAACCCGGCCAAGACCTACACTACTACACACATTTTTATTTCGAATGTATCTTCAGATCTTCAATTAAAAGAACGAATTTGATGCAGTCTTTCGGAAATTATGCGCGTAGGTACATACATTTCGGCGAATATTTTATATATTTATATAGAAAACAAGATAGACGATAGATATATTCACTTATGCGAGGGCTGGTGGCTTTTTCGCTTAGAGGGTCAGTCTGGCCATCCAAAGGGGAAATGTCAGCCTTCTGTAACCGATGCTTTAGGGAGACGCGCTTGAGTATGTTTTTTATTTGTAACTAGCTGTTGCCCGCGACTTCGTTCGCGATGTGGTTTTGGGTTATTTAGAATACTTAGCATTTTTCTGCATAGATACAATTTATCATTCGGTGTAAGTTATAAAAACAAAATAGGCAGTTACATTGTTTTTAAACTATATTTTTAATTGATTTGGCAAAGGCACTTTACTTACTCATACTCTGAAAGTAGGTCTAAAGATGCCTGAAGAGCGTGTAGAAAGAAAAACTTTCAGCCCTAGGAAAGATCGCTTTCACTGACAGCTGTCATGTCAAATTATGGCTTCGCGCGGCTTGTGCAATGTGTTTGTAGCCAGTATCAAGTATCATTACGCATTAGGAACTTCAAAAACCTAACCTTCTTGCTTTAGGTAACACCAAAGAATAACAATTATGGCTTCGCACGGCTCATCCATACTGCCAGAGTTTAGTACATAATAGGTTTTTTCTCAGTAATCGAATTCAGGTAGATATATTTAGTTCAAGATATCTTATTTAATAAAATAAATGTAAAGATGAAAAACTGTAATTTAAATCTACGGACTTAGTGTCATTACTCAGTGTTTATAAAAATCTCTTCGGTAAGTACCGACGTATTTGAGTATTGAAAACATGTTGAAAACAAATAGCAAAAACAAAAAATCTACATAATGTATAACCTCTTTGGTCCCAACCTTGGAAGAGGATCAGGTAGTATGGAGTCTCTCATTCACTCTCGTTATTAGGAAGAATTTTATGTTTATTCGTAATGAAAAGCACTTGTTACCCAAGGTGTGAAAGTCACTCATTTAGTCCCTCGAACAATTAGCGCCCTCGCTACGCTCGGGCGCCAAACTCCGTCTCGGGACTCAATGAGTGACTTTCACACCTTGGGTAACAATGTACTATTTTTGTTAATTTTTAACAAATAAAACATAATAGGTACACAACAATATGATAAGCTAAAACTAAGTCCAATTTCTATTCGCACAAAACTTTCAACATACTTTGTCTTCTTAGTTATCTTTAGATTTTTGTAAATACAAGAAAAAATAATTATCAACTACCTTTGTGTCTCGATTCATATTCTTCAATTAATAATATAAGAGATTATAGTATTTACACCAACATCATGCAAATAATAATCTATTTTGGTGCAAATAATATTTTACATTGTTTTTATTATCAAATAATAATATTAATGATTAAAAAGAAAGGCCATTGGATGCACATTGAGATCCTTACATATTGATAGCAGGCATTACGTTGAACAAAAAATGCTTTCACACCAAACATCTAAAGCGTCTCGGAAACGGGGTATTTGAAGGAACGTGATGTCCTATGATTTCACAAAAGTGAGACTCATACCTATCGATAGACGGCATCGAAAAAAAAAAACAAATAATAAAAAAACCAACCCTCTAAAGCGTTTTGGATACAGGGTTTTTGAAGAAACGTGATGTTCCTTGATTTTCTAAGAGTGCGCGGTGACTTTATGCCAAAAATAATTGTGTAAAATTATGTTACGCCTAGGGTTTTTATGTCAAAATCGATTTTTCCAAAACCTTTATACCAAACTACAAAAGGGCATTCAACTTCTAAAGCGAGACGTTTTGGAAACGGAATATTTAAAGAAAAATGATAACCTATAATTTTTCAAAAGTGTGCGGTTCACTTTGAGTGCCATACCCATCGAAAATGACAAATAATGCCATCAAACAAAACCTATAAAGCGTTGGGCATTATTTATTCATCGGGTCTAAAATCATAGCGCAAAAAACATAACATAACACATAACATAGCTTTTCCAATTTTCTGAATTCTTGACCAAAATACCCAGTTTTTTTATTAGGGCAGGGCTACGTAATTTGGAAAAAAAATGATTTTTACAAATAACTACCTGTATATTTTTTAACCGACATCAAAAAAGCAGGAGGTTCTCAATTCATCACGTATATATATTTTTTTATGTATGTTCGCTGATTACTCGTAAACTCTTGGCGCGATTTGGAAAATTCTTTTTTTGTTTTTACTATCTAAGGTTTCCGCTACTTGAACTCATAATTCAAACTATAGCAGGAGAAAAGCGCGATAGAAGTGTAACATCGGAGGTTTTCGGTAAAGGAGATCGGTAATATTATGTAGTAGTACCTCTTTGAACTTACCTCATTTTCAGTTTCACGTAGGTAGTATTAAATGCAAACTATTTGGTTTTATGACAGCTGTCATCTTGAGCGGAGGCATGTACTGCATCCCTACCATGACTTTTTGAAGAACTCGAAAAAAAGAAACCCTTTCTCGATCACTCTTTTGTCCGTTTGTCTGTCGGTGTGTCACTACCCATATTCTCAGAGACGGGTGGACCTAGTAAGTTGATTTTTAGGAAGTTTCATAGTAAATACTCAATATAGTATGTTTAATCGAATACGTAAAAAACCCGTGGTAAGGGTACTGTTCCCTTCTGACGTTCGATTACGTTTTACCACGGAAAAATATTTCGATTTCACATTTTTAAAATGTTTTTTTATCAAATATCTTAATTATTGTATTAAAGTTAAATTAAATCATAGCCTAAATGTTATTCTGATATATTCTGAACAAATTTGTGTGGACCTTGTTAAAATCTGTTCTGTAGTTTATGAGATTACCTGGTTCAAACAAACAAACAGACAGACAAACAGACAAACAGACAAAAATTCTAAAAACTACCCTATCGTGTTCAGCTAACGATTTTAAGGCGACCTGTGTATTTTTTTTCTGGATATCTTACAATTACAGATTTTTTGATGTCTACAGATTTATTATATGTATAGATCTTTTGGATTTTATTGATATTTAAACCACATATACCAGCTAGTAATTTAATATAAATAATACACTTTGAAACAAGTAGGTACGTTGACATTTAATAGTGATATCTTTGATGCATTTATAATTATTTATACGAACCTGTATTTAGACGATCGTAAAATAAAAGAATGCTGTAAAGATTAGCGACGTGGTACCGCCTCGAGGTATAACCACCTACCTACTAGAGTAGTTAGCTTATGTCGCATGCTCTAAGAGATTTTATATCATCTACTTTATTAGAATAAATAAATAATAAACTAATCAACCACAGATTATTAAATGTTGGTAAGTATAGAGGAATATCTATACATATAAAATCCTTTGTCCTGAATGACTGACTGACTGACTGACGGATCAACGCACAGCCTAAATCGCTGATCGTAAAGACCTGAAACTTGGAGGGTGTGTTCTTTGTATGACGTAGGCACCCGATAAGAAGGATTTTCCGAAATTCTGCCCCTTAGGGGGCGAAAAAGGACGCCAACTGAAACTGACCAAAGCTGGTAAATATTATTGTGATTATACTGCTTATTCGATGTATATGTAAGAGTAGTTAGGGTTGCTTAGTCCTAACAAGGAACCCTAATAGTTTCGTTATGACCGTCCGTCCGTCCCCAGCTTAGCTTAGATACTATTAGTACTAGAAAATTATAATTTAGCATGAATATAGGTACATATGAATCACGTCGATAAAATGGTAAAATAAAATCCAAAAAAAAACCATTTTATTAGAGTACCTCCCCGTGGAAATGTAGCTTTTTTTCGCTAAACCCAAAGTGTATCGTTGAAAAGGCTTTTATTATGAGAGGGTCAAAATATTATGAGTATGGAAAAACCATTTTTTGACCCTGTAATCAGTTTCTAAGATATAAGCTTTAATGTGATATTGTTTTGTTAGAGTCAAGCGTCTGCAATTTAGCAGGTGTGTGGGAGCTTTACCAGAATAATGCTTGCTTACAGCTGAATGCTTGTTTTTGGGTATGGTTTACTACCATATTAATAAAGAAATTAAAAAGTTCACGGTTTAGTAGACTTTATTAGTTAGTTATCAATAGACGACCGAACTTGATGTTTCTTGTTGTCGTTGATTTGTTTGTTAAGTAAAACAGGCAGTACCTAAATATAAGCTTAATGATTGTGTAATAAAATACCTTCGAAACCCTACTTTGTACGTAGCCTGACACGCACTTGGCCAGTGTTTTTTTTGTTTTTAGGTATTACTAGTTGCACCCCGAGGTTTCACCCGCGTAAGTCGGGACTTTTATACCGATATTCCCGCTGGATCGGGATCCAGCGGGAATATCGGGATAAAAAGTACCCTATGTGTTAATCCGGATCTCTAGCTATCTAGATACCGAGTTTCATCGTAATCGGTTGGGAAGTTTTGCGTGAAGGAGTAAAAAATGTACATACACACACAATTTTTCATATTTATAGTATTAGTAGGATTTTATCGACTTAAACACACAGTAAGACAAACTTCAATAAATTATGCGCGAATATTATGATCAATTAAAAACAAATTCCACTTGCCGATACATATCAGCTGTTCGATGCTAATTTGAATAACAGTTTACTTATATTTATCTGTAATGAGCATCTTTTCGGTGGAGTTCAATCATACGGTGGAACTAGCAATTTATTGAGTGCAGATTATTATAGTTAATTACTTAATGTAGGACTAGTTATCTTAACTTGTAGGTTAGTTTTAACATTTAATGTTCTTATTAAAAGTAAGTAAAGATATCGGTTTAAAGATGTTCCGCCTTATTCCAAAACGAGGTTAAAGGATAGTCCGAGATGTGGTTTTAAACTAGTGTAAAAATAGATAAAAATAGAAATAGTTTTAGACTATAGTTCACGAGTAAATTTGTGTCTAAATCTAAGGTTTAAATCAACATCTCGGACTATCCTTAAACCTCCTTTTGGAATAAGGTGATTTGTGTTTTATTTTTAACCGACTTTATATCAACGGTATGTTTTTAATGGATGTATGGGTACAAATTCTTTGTTTTTATAAACCGATCCAGAAACCGATTAGAAAAGTTAACACAAAACTTAAGCAGATATCTGACATTATCTCGATGCCGCAATAAAACTTTAGAGCTATGTTTCGTTAAAGATTATTCAGTTTAACTGAATTTAGAAAAAAAATATACTTACTAAAAATTGATGATTGATGAACTATTTACATTATAACTATATACACAAATCTTCAGAAGCCTCAACTTGACTAAACACGACTTTTATTATCCACTTTAAGTACTTATTGTAACAAGTGTGCTTACAATAAAAGTTACACTTAACAGATAAATAATTTAAATACCACTAACGCTCCTCGGTTTCACCCTCGTAACTCCGGATCTCGGAATATCGGGATAAAAGTAGCCTATGTTATTTCCAATGAATCTATGTATCTTCATACCAAGATTCATCAAAATCGGTCAAGTAGTGTCGGAGCTTATTCATTACAAACAAACATCAAAAAATATAAAGGTAGAAGTACCAAAACTTGATGTAACGATTTACTAGAAACTCCTTTTAACACAAATATTTAAAAAATGAAGCTTGTTTCCGTTATTTACAAGAGAAGTTACACTTAAAAGACAAATTATAAAATATGGGTACCTTCTTTACAACCCGTTGAAGTAAATTATGTATATATAGAAGATAAAAATCCACATACCTTAATTAGCTCTCACAAATTATTATCATTACTAGTTTAATTAATATGGATGTTGAGAGCCCGAAACAGGTGTAGAATTTATGATTATTTATGAATTTGTTTTCTTAAAATATGTAAGGGTAACATTCTTCAATATGACAGTTATTTACTAATAAGTAATTCATATAGTAAATGAATTATTTTATCTTATTTTAAACTAGTTCCAATGAGATAGGCTATTATATTTTTCTTACCAAAAAATTATGTGCGCTAATTGACATTGCTCCTACGGGGGACGAAAACATCATGATTCGTGATGAAACTGCGGTTTAGTTGGCGCCAGACGTATTGCCAAGTTATTTCCTCTGGACCCGGTCAACTAAGCTGATAGGTGTTGGGGATGCCTACTCCATCCTCACACAAAAAGGACCCAACTAAAGAGGTCTAATTGTGGCAAAACAACCCGCATACAAGTACAAGTAACTGTATCAACAATTCACCTGTAGGTATATAATTTATGATTAAACAAACAGAATTTCAACTCCAAATACGTACACCGTATTATTAAATGTTGGTAGATACTAGAACCTAGAACACGCGATGAAACAATTTAAAGATACGTCGCCTCGGCCAGCAAGAAATTGCTGTAATAATGTTACTTCAAAGGGATCGGTGAAATGACTTCATGTTATAATAATTATCACATAGCTGCAAATTCTAATCACGTCGGCATATCGGGATTACGATAAATGTTAAATGGAACCTAACGTTGATTTTTAAATACCTATTTAACGATACCAACCCCATTAGGAGCTCCAAATACGCTATTAATACCTAGGAAAATGGTATCCTAGTTTGAGCCTACAAACAAAGGTTTTTTCTTCATAATATTAGTAGGCATAGACATAAATTTTGCACCTAAAACATAGACATAACAAACAAACATACATAGATAGACGCGAAATACATAAACCTTTCCTTGCAATCGGGAAAAAAGAATTAAACATTGCAGTCGATAGACCAATGAGAAAAAAAACCGAGTGTCTTTGGGATAGAGATCTTATTGCTGATACGAAAAAGGTCATGGACGTAACATATACCCTATGCATATACCTATATCACATTATAGCTACGCCCCGCGGTTTCACCCGCGTAAGTTCTGATCTCGTGGGAATATCGGGATAAAAAGTAGCCTATGTGTTAATCCATGTCTCCAGCTATCTAGATACCGAGTTTCATCGCAATCGGTTCAGTAGATTTTGCGTGAAGGAATAACAAACACGCACACACAAACTTTCACATTTATAACATTAGTAGGATATGTTACGTTCATGAAAAAACTAAAGTAGGTATCCATATGTATGTATGTATGTATGTATACGGGCTTTTTTCCGCAACTAGACTCTTTTTAATTGGGTCCTGTTTGCGTGAGGATGGAGTAGGCTTGCCCAGCACCTACTCTCAGCTTAGTCGACCGTGTCCAGAGGAGAGAACATGTCAATACTTCTGGAGCCAACTAAGCCGCGGGTTTCATCACGATGTCTTCCTTCACCGTAAGAGCAATGTCAATGTAGGTATCCATATTCAAGTCTTAAAATTGAAATAACTAAAAGATTGAATGTTTTTTTGAACTATTTCACATTCTACTTTACTACCCAATATTTCTACCGGGAACATAAAATCAATTCTTTTAAGAACTAAACTATATTTTAAAACGCTTTATTTTGTCTCTATGATTGGACATTAAACTAAACCTCCTTCATATACAAGACTAGAGTGGATAATAAATGATGAATGTCAGACAAGACGATGATTTCTAGCTATCAACATTCAAGAACGCAGTATTGATGGCATAATAACTGAGAGGGAGAACGTTTCTGTACGTAAATCTATGATTTAGTTAAACACTATGTAAATGTATTTATTAAGTGCTGATAGGATATTGATATATTCGATTGCATGATACGCCAATCATGCTATCTTAGTTTTTGTTAGATATTTGCAGTTAAATCGTTCAAAATGATTTATAAACTTTAATTAGATAAATCTGAATATCCATGGTACCCTCTTCGCAACGGACACAAACATTGTAGACCAAGGCGATTTTTTTTGCTAAATGAACATAATTATAATTATTTTTGAACGGATATATACGCGTTTTTTATTTTTCGGGAACTTTGCAGATCCCTTGGTCACAGGCAGACTGAGATGACATTCATCTTACAAAAAATATTGTATGAAATGCTGACAAACTACCGTCTACTTAAAATTAATTAATAAAAAAAAATATAATATAATTATGAGTTCAAGTCGCGAAAACCTTAGAAAATACTAAATGAACATATTCCATTCTTTGCTTTCTCCTCTCCACGCCACTATTGGCTTAACTTAATAATAATTGCACATCGTTCATAACTGTGTTGGAGACATGCTCTGATTAATTCTCAGCTTTTATAAATGTCTGGCGGTCAGGGGTTATCTTACTCCATTGTTTTTAGACAAATGTCATAAAACGCTTTACCGACCTACTGTACACCAAATCAATAAAAAATTAAATCATTTATCAAGGATTTTAAATCTGAATCGGATTCAAAGTTTGCACTTTGAATCCGATTTAGATTTCGACGATCGATCGGGCTATTTTGTATTATAAAGTAGGCATCCGCTAAGAAAAGATTTTGGAAAATTCATCCCCTACGCTGATGAAGTCGTTACTGAAGGCTAGTTTTATAATGCAGATTGAGATCGTATAAAATCGTACTCATAAGAAATAACAAACTTATTACTAGTTATTTAAAACGGGATATTTACCATGTATCAAACTCGATATTTCAATGCTGTTACAAGCATCATTATCACGAGACATAGACACGCTTTATTAAATATTTTAGTAGTAAGAATAAAGATGTTTGATTAAAATCTTATAACAAACTTATTTATACCTATTGGTTCCGTCAAGTCTGTGTGAAACTTAAACGTTCTAATCTAATTTGTCAGTGTAAAACTCAACTGAAATGATTGCGTGGTTATTAATCAAATTATAATGGTAATTGCTATTCGAAATGCAAACAGATACTGACCAATTAGCGATTGTTGAACGAGATTGTAATTTGTATAGGTACCTACTAGTTCTACTTCATACCTACAAATGGCTTGAGATTAGCAACGTTTGTAGGCAACTTGTTGCTGGTCTCTAAGGATAGTAGCAGGCAGGCGTAAATAAATATTGTACGAGATTTCACAAACCACCATCTATTCGTTACGCAGCTTGGCTTGTCCAGATAACGCACAGAATACTATACTTTTTTCTCACTAAAAGGTTTTTAAAACCTTAATCTAAGTATCAAAATTACAAGAAAATAAACAAATAAATTGTTTTTCAGATTGACAATACAGCAAATATTTATTTAGGGACCTGTTTTAAAGTATTTTTTCCTGCTTTTTAAGAAATATTTAGTTTTTAATTAAGGCAGATAGCTCTTATTACCCGCAGGTGCCTTAATATACTATTTTTTTCGTTATATTTATTATACAAACAGAATCTGTGCACAAATATTTGTACGACGACGGTAGGAATCAAATCCACGCTTTTTACGTCGCAAGCGGGTGTTCGCTTTCAAAATTCCGATCAGTGATAATATCAGGAAAAAAAGTATCCTATGTGTTATACCAGGTCTATGGCTCGAGTACATAATAATATCTTGTTTTAATCGCATTCGGTTAAGTAAAGTGTGGTTCAAAGCACATGAGTAACATCAAAGTCTCCTACAGGGTTATAGTAAAGTAGCCACTACTTTACTATGCTCATGACTTGACGAACTATGCCTACTTTGACTGTGTTGAAACACTTTGAGCAAGATTCTTGAAAATCTGACCATCATTTGATGTAAAATATGACTTGATAACATGCAAAATCGTACGTAATAACGTACGAAGCCCTCATATAGAAAAATAACATTAAAAATTTAAGCAAAATATAACTTGATACTGGTTAAGTATATGCAGAACCCGCGCGAAGTCATAATTTAAAAAACGTCAAGTTACGGCGGGAAATACATTACCGGATACAATTTAAGTTTAATAGAGTAGGCGATACATTCAAAGATACAAAATTATGCATCTCATCAAAATTCAAAGCCTCTACTTTACGACACTTAAGTAAATAGTGGCAATAAGCGATGAAAACGTAAATAACAAGTTTAAGTTAGTTATTGTAATTTATGTGTATTTAACTTAGTTGTCTATCGTCTTGCCTTACCACAATAAAGAATAACAACACTTTTTACATATATATTTGTGAACACAAGAATTTATAACATAATTGCAGCTTAGTAATTCAACATTTGAATTGAATTTCCATTAAGTTGTAGCTTATAATAGCGTCAATAATTGCAAGTACTTACTTTTGTTGTAAAGAAAATATAAAGATGTATCTATTATTATTAGAATTTGGTACCTTATGCTGATTATCAATGGTCTTCCGGTTGCTGCAGGAACAGCTTTGCCAAGGTTTATATTAGGCTGGCAACCTTCAGTGATTTATTTTTAAAATTATTACATGATTGACCCTAAAGATAACAGAATAAACTTCGCTACTTTCTTTCACGCACAGCCTAATGAAACCGCTGGGTAAAAACTTAAAATTTTGCATCGGATGCCTAAATATGTATAGATGACTAATCACTAAATAACAAGGATTTTTAATTATTTCCACGGGATTGTCAAAAAACGCGATAAAAACGCGCACGCGGGGAATACTCCTAAACACAACTTTTTTCATGCTAGGTTTTAATACTTTTATCGATCGAGGGGTTTCCTGAAGTTGTAATTAAGCAGTAAGTAGGTAAAGATTCTTTATGGAGCCTGCGGGGCATAGCTAGTCATGTTATAAAGTTAGTTAAACATTTTTCTGTTATGTAATTGTCTTTTAATGGCTTATTTAAGTGCATTTACGTTACAAGTTAATTGTTATTCGTAGTTAAGAACTTAAAGAGGATATTTAGGTGAATTGGTATTAAGTATTAGGTAGATATTTTTCTTCTTAGATCGTCATCTCTCACGTTTAGGTAGGTAACGTACCCACTTTTTTCACCGGTCATTTATAGTTTTACTGGTCATGTGCACAAAATTGTCTTCTTCGTTTTTGGTGTTATTCTCCCACACGCAACCTTGAAGTCTTCTTGAAGTCTGGCAAATTCACGATGTTTAAAATTGAAATTGAAGAAGTACCTACTTTTGAACCCCCGAGCCAAAAAAGGAGGTGTTATAAGTATATATTTCTGTGAGTAATTTACGGTAACGGTGCTCCCGCACCTCTGAACCGATTTTTCAGTCAGCTAGTGCTTGAATTTTATATTTATAGATTGTCTGTCAGTTTGTATGTACAGTCGGCTGCATAATTGCAGCCCTCGGTAGAGTTCGAAAATTACTATTATTGGAATGTTTGCATTCTAATAATTTTTGTTTGATTAATTGATGAGTTACAAGACTTTATACTTCAACTAAAGCAGGTGCCTAGAATCTAGCTTGTGTTGAAAACCATTCTTATAACAGCCGTTTTGGAGCTCTACGGTCGGTCTGCAATTTTGCAGCCGACCGTACCTACAGCTGGCAACAGAATTGCAGACCCACCGCAGAGTTCTAAAATTACTATAATTTGAATGTTTGTCTTATAAATTCATGAGTTGAAAGACTTTAAACTTGAACTCGAGCGCGATCTTTAAATCATGCTTGAGTTGGAAACATTAGCAGTAATAAAAAGCAGTTATGGAGCTCTATCACCTCTACTGCACTTTTGTTGATTGTACGTACCTATCATAGCTCCGAATCAAATAAATCGATTTAATTCTAATAAACAGTGTTTCGATCCATCTTGCCCCAGTTCACTCAACAATTACTCAAATGTCAGTCTTGGCAAGGTCACGGCAAATTATATTGAAATTCGCTATTTCTTGAGCAATTCTCTTTATTTATTGTCACATTAATAATAAATTACACTTTCATAGGTGTCTTTAATGCCATGGTACTAGAAAAATTATGTTTCAATTATTTGAACGCAAGAAATATGTTGTAGAGCATAAAATTACACATTGTAGAACAAAAACCTTATAAAGTCCCTTTGTGGTACTTGTAGGAACCCATACTTGAAGGACATGACTTTAATTGCTCCATTTCAAATATGATACCAAGTCAATTCAAGTCGCTAGTGAATAGGTATGTCCTAGACACCGCGTGCTACATCTTAGGCCGCATCGTCACTTACCATCAGGCAGGTGTGATCGATGTCAAATGCTGACCTATCAATTGTAAAAAAATCCGTCAAAAATATTTGTAATCATGAGCATGACCACAAAAACAAAAAACCCAATGGGGTTTTTTGAGTTTTTTTCGCAGAAGAAAATACAAGAAACTCATAGGATTCTTGTGATTTTTTCTTATTGAAAGCACACATCTTAACTTAGTTTTAAGATGGTTCAATGTGCTTTCATGCATGCATGTTTCAATCAAATAAATAAATAAAAAATACTTTGACTGATGTGTACAATCAGGCAACAAAAGTACACCCACCATAGAGCTCCAAAATATCCTCAAACTTATTCATTTTTAAACAGACATTCTTATCAAAATAGTATTAATATTATAAATCCGATTTTTTTTATTTGTTTGTATATTTGGCCGAAAAGTCTTAGATTGGAGATCACGTACCAGAAAGCACAGCGCGGGACGGCCTCCGACTAGATGGACGGACGACTTAATGAAGGTCGCGGGAAGTCGTTGGTCGCAGAGAGCATGCGACCGATCGCTCTGGAAGTCTTTGGGGGAGGCCTATGTTCAGCAGTGGACGTCCTGTGGCTGATATGATGATGATGATGATATTTGTTCCCCTTTCACGGTCAAACAACTGGACCGATTTGGATGAAAATCGGCATTGTGGTAGACAAGAGGATAAATAAGGATATAGGATGAATTAAACCGCGGGCCACAGCTAGTTTTTTTCTAAAATAAAATAGACTTGCGTTTGACCTTATCTCACCTGATGGGAAGCGAAGATGAGGTCGAAAATGTAGCATGCTCGCCTAGAAGGTTGAAGAATGCTCTCTAGACTTGAAGACTCCAAGGTTGTAGTTTTGGGGGAATGTATTTATAGATAACGTATTTTTGTACGTGTTTATTTTAAGTGTCAGTATTTATAAATTAGTTGCATTATCAGAGCAAGCTCATGTGCTCGCGCCATGAAATTGACCGGTTGAGGGTAGTTCGTAAATGTCAGTCGAGGGCGGACGTATCTTGATGACGTCGTTAGTATAATGACAGGAGCTGCCAATTTTAATCATGTCTTACATATTCAGAACTGAATAATAATTATAATGTAGATACTTATAAGCAGTCGGTTTAATGGCGAAGGTAAAACACTCCCTTATCGATCGGGTGAGAGCTCGTTGACGTGCAATTTGATTGATTGTAAAATTGAACATCTGCCTTTAATTTGAAGTCTGCAAGTAAGTCTACCTTTGCCTTTAGGGATATTCGTGATATCATCATAAAAGACCGAACTAATCTTGCCGAACTATCAATAGTTTATATATTTTTACTGTTAATAGTTTCCATCGAAAATCAGCTAACCTATGGATACTATCGATAGCATGCACGTCGTAATAATTTTGATATAATAAATATAATCGATCGATACTAATATGATACGATATAATCGATAAGATCAATAGTATTGCATGAAAACATTCGATACTATCGACAGTATCGATTGCTCTTACTATCGATTTCTGCCTATATCACAGAACACTGAACAATTGATATTATCTTTTAGTATCGATTTTTTATCGATAGTATTTAGAATCACGCTATCGATAGGCTATTATATGTATGTTAGTCTATAAGGTATGTTTCTATGGGCCTTTGTAGCCTGAAATAAATGATTTATTATTATTGTCTGTTATACGTCCTGTATCACGGGGCTATGGAGCCCCGGACCTTTGGAAGGCGTGCGTGGAGCCGAAGCCAACACGTAGAGGCCCTTTACAATAACAAGTATAATAGCAAGCAATGGGGTGGATTCTAAACCGGCGATTATCCCTGTCTACACTATAAAGTGCAACCAAGGACAACCTCCGGTTTGGATGAAAACTATTGATAATCTACAGGACAAAACTACTGGAGCTATTGTGATGGGATGGTAGTGGACTAGATACTGGGGAGCTATGGATACTATGGCACCTGCCGTAACAATGTTCAATAAACACGTAAAAATGGCAGGCGGAGACTCGCCAACTCTCAGACTGGGCCACCCTAATTAGCCGAGTAAATTACAGCAAGGGGGCAACAGGAACGTGAGTGGCTGAAGGATGGAGAGGCCTCACTGGATTTTAAGTCATCGCTGGTAGTCCAAGCGAGCGGGCCAACTCATCACTGACGTTCAGCATCCATCCTTCGAGCATTTCTGCTATTGCGACTCCACTCTGGACAGCCGGTGAAGGCAAGCCAGAGGCGGGGGACCGCTTCCTCATCAGGTTTCACTCCGACCAACCAACTAAGGCAAGCCAGAGGTGAGGAACGGTGACTTCCCCCTGGAGAACTCGGGACCGCGGGGTCGTTACTCCCCGTCACCTCGCCTCAAGGTGCCCTGCGGGCTTATTATTATTATTTGTTTGTTATATGTCCTATATCACGGGACTATGGAGTCCCGGACCTTTGGAAGGCATGCGTGGGGCCGAAGCCAACACGTAGAGGCCCTTTACAATAACAAGTTTAATGGCAAAGTATGATGTGGACATCAAACCGGCGATTATCCCTGTCTGCACTATAAAGTGCAGCTAAGGACAATCTCCGGTTTGAATAGAACTATTGATAAACTACAGGAGAAAACTACTACTTGGGCTATTGTGATGGGATGGTAGTGGACTGGATACTGGGAGACTATGGGTACTATGGCACCTGCCGTAACAATGTTCAACAAACATGTAAAAGTGGCAGGTGGAGACTCGCCAACTCTCAAACCAGGGCCACCCTAATCAGCTGAGTAAATTACAGCAAGGGGGCAACAGGGACGAGAGTGGCTTAAAGATAGTGATGCCACACTGGGTTTTAAACTCAGGTCACGGGCTCCCTGAGGGTCCAGCCTACCTGGCCCACTCACCACTGACGTGCGGCATATATCTTTCGAACGTATTCTTGCGACTCCACTCTGGACGGCCGGTGAAGGCAAGCCAGAGGCGGGGGACCGCTTCCTCGTCATTTTTCACTCCGATCAGCCAACTAAGGCCAGCCGGAGATGAGGAACGGTTGCTTCCCCCTTGAGCACTCGGGAACCGCGGGGTCGCTACTCCCCGACACCTCGCCTCAAGGTGCCCTGCGGGCTTATTATTATTATTATTATTGATCGGCAACACTAACCGCATCCACAATCGCAATAATGTCAAGCCACAAGCCTAGCGTCAATAGCTGTGTTAAGTCACTTGATGCTCAAAACCAGCTTAAAACAGTTTCATATGATTGACTCAAATATGTACGGGTCCTTACCCAGACTTGATGTTTACAATGTAAGCAAATTACATCTTGATGCGTACTAATAACTGGGTACGCAAAGAACTTTTGAAAATCAACAAGGTGAAATTATCGCTGACAGATGTCACAGTGACAGCTGTCAAATGGTTATGTACAGCCCCACTGTTTCACCATATGTCCCGATTGAAAATAGCTGGAGTCAAAGTAGCATATGTTATATGAGTACGGATAATCTAATACAAAAAATATGCACCAATATCATTTTTAACTGACACTGATGGATACGTTACGGTACGGCACGTGTCGGAACTGTGCCGGCACTGTTGTGTGCGGATCGACCTTTAAGGGGGTCTATTTAGATCTAAAGTCTGTAGCGAATGCCATTTCATTATAGGCTTTTCAGAGCGATCTACCCCTTACGGTATCATTTGATGCTTTTGTTAGAGCATTGTTGGCTTAGTGGCTATATACCCTTGGATTTTTAACCGACTTCAAAAAATTAGGAGATTCTCAATTCGTTTCGTATTTTCTTATGTATGTTCGCCGATTACTCGAAAACGCCTGAACCGATTAGGAAAATTCTTTTTTGTTTGAATGGGAATAATTTATGAAAAATGTATGTGCGTTAAAAGGTGTAGGAAAACATTGCGATAAAACCTGCGGCTATGAAACGTCCGTTTTGAAAAGAATTCGTCTCTAGTGTGTAGTCTCTAAAGAAGTCGTATCTTCATTCATCGTTCCCTAACATAAACTAGCCTCTATTAGTGATATAATGGACCCTAGATACGGTCTAAATGCACACTTTAGAGGGAAACCACTAGAATGCCCCGCAGACGAAGTAAATGACAGATTTAATGCCTACTAATTAAGTGATCCCCGATACCTTCGGCTTGTGTTGTTTATCTGATTTTTAGAGTTATTTACTGCTGATTATCAGGTTTTAATGGGTTTAGAATAGCTCGCGTTGGAGCTTTCGATAAAGTGAATGAGCGGTTGCGTTTGATTTACAGACAAAATGCTATGACTTAAAATGGATAACGGTTCTCTACCACATAATTATGGTCTTTGTTTTCACTATATATTAGTTTTATTTTAGTCACAAACCACCTTCTTCGATAAAATCTATACATATAAAATGCTTTGTCCTGAATGACTGACTGACTGACGGATAGCCTAAACCGCTGATCGTAGAGACCTGAAACTTGGAGGGTGTGTTCTTTGTATGACGTAGGCATCCGATAAGAAAGGATTTTCCGAAATTCTATCCCTAAGGGGTGAAAAAGGGGGAGGGGCAAAGTTTGTATGGGACAACGTGATTCCTTAGTCCATTTTCGACCTCAACGTGGACGAAGTCGCAGGCAAAATCTAGTTATTAATAAATTGCTTACAAAGTAAAAATATGCATTTGCAACTTATTTTTACACAAATAAAGACATAGAACGGTAAACGATTGCTCCTGACATTTCTTATAGAGTTATTATGAGAAAATTGATTCGATTAATACTCGTCACTTGGAAATAAAAATTGTAGGTAATTTTTCACTTTGCAATTATCTACTGTTGACTTTATTTTGCTTAGCTGCTGAAGTTATTCTTAGGGTAATTGATGTTTAGTTTGATTAAAATCACGTTTTATTGAGCTTACCTTACATATATTGGATTCTTTTTTTGACTTATAAAAGCTTACGAGTTATACCTACAATTTTAAGGTGTTACTACTGTGCATAGAAATGCAAAATTAGAAAAAAGAAGTTAATAATTCAAGTAGGTACGCAGTAGAGACGGCTTTAAGTAGTTCCGTTGTTAGTCCTGTTTCCGACCTACTGAAAAGTTTTAGTGCTGACACTAAAAAGTTTCAGTAGTTCGGAAACTACTGATAGTTCGGTTATTATTCCGGCTATATTGTTGTGTCTTAAATTTAATTTAATATTTGTGCTAGTGTCATTATCCAGGGAGGAAACAGTCGACTACGTTTGTATGGAGAGAGCGCCGGTACCCTTTCACCTTAAGGGGAGATACTAGATCATTTCCTCAACCATTTGTATGTAATGTAGATAACGTTTTTACGAATAGTACAATATAGCCAAATGCAAGATAAAAGAGTGAATGATTCCATTGCATTTAAAACAGCGAATGCTCGATGTTCAGTTACTATTAAATGGCTTAACAGATTTTAGCACTACATCGCGTTCCAACAAACTAATTGTACGAAAACCAATCTAGTCTTCCATTACAGATTTAAGATATACGCCGCTTGATGTCGCAGTAAACGGTCCTTACTAATGGCGTTTTGTCACGAAGATCCAACTATTCTAACAATTTATGATTGTACCTACAATTCGATATTTGTTCCTGAGATTTTATATTGAGATTGTTACTAACATTGGTGCGGTACCTAATAAAATAATCAGGTGTTGGAGTCTTGAACTAATTGCTAAAAACTGGTCTCCGAAGAAGAAGTTAGAATTCCGCCGATATCAATTGATAGACTAATCCCAACTTTAGTGTATATTATTAGAGTTGATTTTCAATCGGTTCGTAGACTAAATTAAGAGATAAAAAGGACAATGTTCACTTTCATAGAATAATGGCTTGCGCTCAAACATTTTTTTATAACGTAATTATCACTTAGATTTAGTTACTTGTACAGCAAGAATTAATATAGCAAAATATTGGAGAGCCAGGATACTTCCATGAGCTGTCCTACTCATATTTACTATAAATTGAATATCCTCCAAATGCGTTTTATAGATTTCTTTTACTTACTTGGAATCGGTGTAGGAAGTTATGGCAATTCAACTATGACAAAGTGATCGAACAAAATGGAGATTGTTGAATTCGAGTGTTCCTGTCATCATGTAAACTGTAAATTACTAAAAATAATACACTTTTTATTAATTCATTACCCTAAAACATAACGACGACGGGTGGTATTGAATAAATAATCTCGATTCATGATAAAACAATTATCATTAATTATACTTTGTTCTTGGAGAAGCCAATTACGGGTTTTATCCTTTAGATACTGAGTGACGAGTTATGTTCCAGAGACTTTGTATCCAATAGATGAAATAATTCACAACTAATTGAGGCGGATTTATTGTTTCTTCTGGTGGGTTAAAAGGGTATCAATAGTGCTAATCGTGTTTATAAATTGTATGGGTGTTGGCTGCAGCAGTACCTACTTAGGCGCAAAATCAATAACCTATCATTACTTCCTTCAGTCAGTCGCGGACATCATTACTGTAATTTAGGCTACCTACGGTCTGAAAATAAATATAAAAGGAAAATCAATAAATTTTAAATTAAAGAGCATAAAAAAATAGTAAGTAACTACAATAAGAAATGTAAAAAAAGAAAAAAAAAGGAAAATTGTTCATTGTGTTGTTGCTTGTGTGTGTGTGTGTGTGTGTGTGTGTGTAAGTATAGATGCTGTATTGTTATTGTTTGATTTTATTTAGATTTAAGTTTTAGTAAGTAAGTTTTTTAGTCTTGGTAAGTGTTTTAGATTAGTGTATAGTTGTTAGGTTAGTAAATAGGCTTAAGCATCAGCTTTAGTAGCGGTATTTTTAAGTTACATTATTTAAAAAAACGGCCTGAAATTGACATTATAGCGCGCTTTTTAGTATGCTCATAATTTAGTTAAGGGAGATTTGATTTCTAGCACTGTGAACTCTGTTCATTCAATTCTGACCTAGATCATATAAACGTGAAAATGACAGAAAAGATATCCGCGACCGACGGAAGCAAGTAGGTTATTGATGTCGACTGTTAGTAAGTATAACTGAACGACCTAATTTTGCCATCTACATTCTTTCGTCATACAACTAGGCAACTTTGGACGCTTTAGAGGTTCGATGCGAAGGTATTATTTGTTCGCCATATTACCCTCTATCAATTGGTATGGGTCTCAAAATTCACCGCGCATTTTTAGAATATCAAGGCATTATTTGTTCACCGTAATACCCACTAATGGCATGAGTCTCGAAATGCGACGCGGCATTTTAAGTAACTGTGCCAAAATGTCCAAAGGCTTTTACTCGTCAAAAGAAGAGCGATAAAGTTTTTGCGATTAAAATGCGCGGAGGCTGTCCTAGTAGGTACGAAGTTGACGTAGGCCTTCAGCTCTAAGGTTATTAACCCGCCCAAATACCAACGTGGTTTAGTCATACTTCTATTTTTATATTGCATTTTATAAACGACAGTAACATTTCGTAGAACTCAAAATAGAATCCGGGTTGACATCGATAAAAAGTCAATTGATTTTTTACTCATCTATTTTTAAACTGATTGGAAATATCTAGAGCATTCTGAACAGACAATTGCGATTTGATTAGGTTACCGTAAAGTACTCGTAAATAAATAATTATTGTCGGAGAAAATATAAAAAATACGATAGGTAATCAGAGAGACCAAAAAAAATATTGATTGATTCAAATACAGAAGACAATTAAGTATGGCATCTTTTCATACAATTTGATGTCGTTTTTTTTATTTTCTTTACTTTTCTTTTTTGCAAATACTCTCCTCATCGATTAAGCGGGTTTTTAAATACTTTTGATTGTGCTTTTGATCTTTCACGATTTGTAACCTTAAAAAAACATCTTTCTTTCCCGTCAAAACAATACTGGCATCTAAGAAATATAATTAATATTAAAAGCAGAAAAACGTAAAGATCACACAGCATTCTATTTTCAAATGGTTTAACAAACAAGGTTGTATGTCGGTGGTACAGTTAGTTTCTCGCATGATTTGTATCCTTTAAAAAGGTTTACGTTAAAACAATCCTGGCATTTAAGAAATGGAAATAAAAGAAAGGAAAAACAACACGATCAAATTGTGTAACAAAGGAGGTTATATATAGGTACAGTTAGTTCAATTTAGCAACTTACAGCTTCGCGCTCGCCGATGGAGATCACAATATGATCGGTGAGTAAATTGTTTGCAGGGCTCCGGTGAAAAGTGTTTTGATTTAGGAATAGAGATAAATAATGAAAATATTATTTTGTCACAATACAATCTTTAACAAGAGTTTATTTAAATTAAGAATAGGATAAGACGTGCTAAATATGCAGGCCGTATGTGTCAAAGTTAGGAGAAGAAAAACGTATTTATATAATGAATGCTAAAGGAAAGCGCTACTGTGCTGCAATTTTTTTAATGAAAAATCTTACCCAAATAATGCCCAAATCCCAAAAATGTGGAGGAAATCTAAAATCACGGCCTTGTTAAAACCTGGTAAATCACCAACAGATCCCAAAAGTTATCGTCCGATCTCGCTACTCTGTCATACCTTTAAGCTGTTTGAAAGGCTGCTCCTGAATCGCTTAAGCCCTATTATCGATCAGAAACTCATCCCTGACCAAGCTGGCTTTCGACCTGGAAAATCGTGCACTGGACAGATTCTGAATCTCACTGAATATATAGAACAAGGCTACGAGTCCAAAAAAGTCACTGGAGTTGTGTTTGTCGACCTAACGGCTGCCTATGACACTGTCAATATCAAGAGACTGCTGGCCAAAATACACACTCTAACGAATGACCCATGCTTTGTTAAAATCCTCAGCGAGCTTCTCAGAAACCGCCGCTTCCAGGTTCATCTTCACAACGATAAAAGCCGTTGGCGCTCTCAAAAGAATGGCCTCCCACAGGGTAGCGTGCTTGCTCCGATGTTGTTCAACGTTTATACAAACGATCAACCTGAAACATCGAAGACAAAAAGATTCTTGTATGCCGACGACCTAGCCCTGGCAGCACAAACCACCACCTTCGAAGAGGCTGAAGAGACACTGACGAGAGCTCTGGTAGACCTCGGTACTTACTATGACGCCAACTCCTTAAAACCTAATCCATCTAAAACAGAATCGTGTGTCTTTCATTTGCGAAACTGCAAAGCCTCTCGTACACTTAACATCTGTTGGCGTGGCGTTCCCATTCTCCACAGTTATAGTCCTAGATACCTCCGGGTGTCTTTGGACCGGTCACTGACTTTTAAAAAGCACTGTCGGAATACGAGGTTGAAAGTTGATGCACGTAACAACCTTATCCGCCGACTGACAACTTCGACCTGGGGAGCCGCTCCACAAGTCCTCCACACAACGGCCTTGGCGTTATGTTACTCTGCGGGCGAGTATGCATGCCCGGTGTGGCATCGCTCTTCGCATGCAAGGGATGTGGATGTAGCGCTCAACGACACTTGCCGAGCTATAACTGGATGCCTCAGACCAACGCCCCTGAACCAACTGTACCCGCTAGCGGGGGTAGCCCCCCCATCTGTGCGCAGGGAAATAGTTTGTGCTACCGAGAAATTTAAACAGGAGTTCGACCCCAGACACCCCATGTTCAACACCAACCCGTCTCCACCAAACTACCGATTAAAAAGCCGCAATAGTTTCCAGAAGTCCACGATACCCCTTACCGAAAGGGCCGAAGATGCCCGAGTCCTTCTGTGGAAAGAAAAGCATGCCCCACCCCCACATTTCCCGGAACCTGCGGAGACTCTTCCTGCTGGCCATGACTTGCCTTGGACAGTATGGAAGACACTAAACAGACTAAGGTCTCAGGTTGGTCGCTGCAGGGTGAACCTGGGAAGATGGGGTATGATCGATCCATGCCGGGTTCAGTGCGACTGCGGGGCTCCCGAGCAAACTATGCTCCACCTCTTGAACTGCCCCTCCAGCCCTAATAGCTGTACATTGGCTGACCTGGTGTCAGCTAATAACAACGCCATAGACCTGGCAGTACACTGGAGTGGGCGGATCTGACCTTACTTCGTCAATTCTCCCTTTGGTTTGTGCTATCGATACGAAGAAGAAGAGAATGAAAAATCTTATTCTTCATTTATTCTCGCCACCCTGATAAATAGTTATCCATAGGGATTATGTTGGGAGTCAAACCGACTAAAAACTCTCTCTCCTTGGTGTAAATTAGAGGCAAGCTTTCCTGTATCAAGTAGTCTGCCTCCAGTTTTCTTTAATTGTACCTCAATGCCTACACACCGTTTTATTAACATATTTTTAATCTTTTCCTTTTTTCTTTTATTATTTTTATTATTTGCAAATCTAGTCAGCCCTACAATGATGTAAAGGAATGAAGATGGTGGATAGGGGAAATAATTTCATTTGGTAGTGCTAGAGCCCGTTAATCGAGAAGCTCACGATCTCGCACGAGCCCCGCTTGAGCCAACATTGCCAAGATTTTTCAACAGATATATCTATACCAACACACTTCCGTATCGCTTTTATAAATAAACTATCAACGCCCTGCGGTTTTAGCTACGTAAGTTCCAATATTACATTACATCTCACTGGTAAAATTCTTCAGGACCCGCGAAAGTAGTGAAGAATCAAAGTTTAAAATCTATGTTTTTTTTACAATTTGCGTGGCTTCAATTTTTTAGTAGGTATAATCGTACGATCAATTTTCCGGATACATTAAAGCGGCAGACGAATTCAGGTCTGTTTTAATGAGTGTTCTTTTAACGCTTCCCCGTCAGATTTTGGCCTGAATAAATTCAAAAACTAAAAAACCAGACTACTAACAGTGATAGGTACTTCAAGCTAAGCAAGCAGACCACTCGAATCATACAGGAAGTTTCTTGTTTATCACGCCAGTGCAATGGCTAAATTCCATTATACAACCTACTTTAGTTTTTAATGGCCAAAGAATCATCATAGAAGTTATCAAAGCGCTGCATCTAGTGTTTACTTGACGTTTAATATTTAGTATTCATTTATTGTCATGAGAGTGGCCAAAGGAGTGGTCCTCTTATACCAAATATTGACATTTATGCACGTTCAAACAATACTATCTACTAGTAAACGTCTAGTAAATTATGATGTATATTTTAGTTAGAGGATAGCAAACAATACATTGACGTTTATAATACGAGTGGAAACTCAATCGCTACATAAACCTGGACTTTCACACCACTTCCAGTGATTGATTAATTGCGACTTTTTGACGTTCAGAAGCCAAAGTATTAGTATATTAGTGTAAAATTAAGAAGAAAAGATTAAGACGATAAAATATTAAATATTTTGGTGTATTTTGTTGTAAGTAACAATAATATTTTTATTGCATTAAAATGTGTTGCAGATATTTTATTTTCGCAACATTTTGCGATCATTTCACACGTAACTCTGCTTGCTGTAAATTCTACCGGAAACAAGAAACGGACAAGAATGTGATTCTAGCGAACGTATATTTCATTCATTGATCTACTGTTTTCGTGCGAATTGTCACATAAAAACGGTCGACCACGTCAGAGCTCTTCTTCAAAGGCTCACTCCATGAAGGTTTTTTATTTAAAGGTTCCGTACCTCAAATGGTAAAAAAAGGAACCCATATAAGACCACTTTCTTGTGCAACTGTATATCTGTCTGTTATAATTATATGCTTGCGCTTTTTCGAAATAAAAAGATAATTGTAAGAGGTTTAAAATAAACATTTGCGACTTTTAAAAACTTACTGAAAATCTGTCAACAAACCAAATTACCAGATTCCTAAAATGTTATAAGACAGAACCGGATTAGCACGAGTTGAGAACATAAAGTATAGATATCTACAAACACAATGTAAGTAACGGTTGAGTTAGACAGAGATTTACACTGCTCTAACCCTCAATTTCATGGCAACTCACCTCACTGTTGCAAACCGCATGATCTGACACTTAGCACTGCTTTCGCAAACTGCCCTTTAAAGCTCATTCCGATCAAATTTGATCCGCAAACTCGATATAACTATCCGTAACCGCTTCTGGTCAGCATTCAAAACAGCCATTAATCTAGGACCTTCCCACAAAAGCTGTATTTATGGCGGAACGTTTACTCACAAACGAACCTATTAATATTGTAAATTGTAACGATTTAATATTAGCCGAGTACCAGGAGCGCAGAGGCAGTGCAGATGTCTTAGATACAAATTGTTCCGACCTTTAAACGGCGGCGATGCACGATGGTAGACGCACATTGGCGGAATTAAGATGTTTTGCACACGCATTTTAAAAGCTTAAAATAAATATTTTTACGTGACCAAAAGGTCTGCTACTTTGGCCAACAGATCGGCATTGCCATCTAAAAAGGCAAAGTACCTATAGTTCCATTTTTTGGGTACCCTAAATAATAATAATTTTAATTTAGTCTCCTTTGAGAATTTTTATTGGATTCTTATATTTTTTATATAAGACTTTGGATGCTTATATTCTCAGGTACTTAAAGGACACTAAAGTGTTGCCTGTAAGGCTTTAAAAACTAACTAATTCGGATTTAAATATTTTTTAAGCTATTGCATAGATTTTATCGCGGGTATTGATCGCGGCGACCGAATCAAGAAATTCCGTTACGAAAATAAAACCTAACACCCGTGTATGTATATGGTACGACTATACGAAGCTCGCACGATGCAATAGCTTTACCGCGGTAGTCTCCGACTGCCACTCGTTTTTTTTCGTTTTATATTATTACTTAGGTAAATCATTGTATCTAATTATTTAAATAGTTTTTTTATTTATCAATATTTTGTGTGGCGTTAATTAATATAGAGGACAAAATAGACCACGATAAGTCAAACTAAACTAGTCTTCTCTATTAAATAAAAGTCAAGCACCAGTATTTTTGTTTTAACCAATTACCAAGTTAAATACGGTTATTTAAAAGTTATTTTCAAAAGTCCTCCTTCGTAATGTCAATCAAAGATGCTTGAAATATTCCTTTAATTGATTTCCGACATAAAATAACTCCGCAAGACAACTTTTAGTTTATAATTTGCGCCGTGCACTGACATTTTGACAGCAGAACAGAGTAAATTGTATTTTTAATGGAAGCTTACACGAGCCAGTGACGTGTTAGTCCTACTGGTTTAGTAGCTGTAAGGTCTGATTAAAACACCACGTCAACCTATTTGACATTAAAACATCGTACGGTTTTATGGCAACATTAAAGTCAGAGTTAGAAACGGTTTTATTAGGTACTAAGTATAATTTTCACGTACATTTTCTTTTAAAAGCTGGTTTCCCTTTTGATTAAGAGGAAAGGGTACCGGGGCCTCTCTCCATACAAACGTAGTCTACTGTTTTCTCTCTGGATAATGACACTAGAGCAAATATTTTTGCATAAAACTTATAATAAACGAAACATAGGGGCATGGTCATGACAGTTATAGGTTTTATGGCACAAAAATATTTGTGCTAGTGTCATTATCCAAGGAGGAAACAGTCGACTACGTTTGTATGGAGAGAGCTTAAAGCGTGAAAAGAAATCCGAAGATTTTTTACTTGGTGCGCTCCGAAGGCACACATCCTAACTTAAATCTTATATTTCAATGTGATTTGTTCCAAATGAAAAATTAATTAAAAACTAAATATTTTGTAAAAATAGGATAAACATTAGATTAATATTGGCTTTCTTACATCGGAACGACCTAAAAGCAAAATGTCCTACATATCAAAACGACACAAGACCAAAATGCTTTATTATCAATTTGAACAACAATTAATTTGTTTGTTTTCTTGTTAATTTGACACTAATATCAAGATTTATAACAAACTTGTAGTTATTACCTGCAAGTATAATACGGTCTTATAAAGAATAGGAAATAAATAGCTTCTGAAAGTAATGCACCGATTTTGATGAAACTCGGTATACATCTAGGGAAAACAGTGGCTATTATTTTTATACCAAATAGCCAGATCCGGTCGTTAACTTAAGCTGTGCGCTGAACATGATCAGTCACAAGGAAGGAACTCTAAGATTTTACTTTTGTATCATCAAAATGTTTTTGAATATGCTATCGATAAGCTTCCTTTAGAAAGTTTCAAATGCCATCTCTCGGTGGGCCTCTAGTCTCTACATACTTAGTAGAGCAGTATGGACAGTTTTAATAATTATAACTGTGCTACATCGCTCCGGGCTGTCCACGTCGACTACCGGGTGCTTCGTGAGAGTGCACGCCCACCGAACGAGCGACCTTCTGGCGTTCCTACCACCCTGGTACCTTGGAGGCACCATTCCGTATATCGATAGCGAAAAAACATTATTTATGTCTTTATGTTTTATAACGTGCTAATAATACTGCGAGTAAAGGCACAATTACATAAAATTGTTGCATTGTAAATTAAAACATACCTAATTAAACACTGCTTTCTTTTTAAAAAGTGTAATTTAAAATAACAACTTTATAATTTTGTTCACATTATTTAAGTCAATTCGTTTAATTTTTCTAAAATGCCAATCTATACTAATATTAATGAAGAGTTTGTTTGTTTGAACGCGCTAATCTCAGAAACTACTGGTTCGAATTGAAAAAATATTTTTTGTTGGATAGTCCTTTTATCGAGGCTATGGGTTCCTTTTTATTTTGATATTTCCACGGGATTGGGCCTGACGCGAGTAAAACTAGTCGCAGCTAGTGGTATAATAAAATATAAGTTATATTAACATTTCCATTTCGATCGAGTAACACCGATCGTTGTCACGGGAAGACTACCGAAGAGCCTTCTAGCTACGATGTCTGTCGCTGCGATGCGCATAGTTTCTAAATCAGCTATTCAAGTTTGTAAACAGTCTTAAGTAATAATAAAAGATCCAAATTCACAAGTTCAAAATAATATTAAGTAACATAATTTAACTGTGATTACCCTTTAAGGGTGTAGATCGTGAAAATCACCGAAAAGAGTGTTACGATTTTTCATATTTAACCTATTTACATATGATTGATATCAATGATAATTTGTATATATTACAATCAAAGACCAATAAGTATGTTCATGCTTAAATTAAACTCTTAAACCTAATAGTTGTTTTATAATAAACGTCAACAAACGCACAAAATTGAGTAAAAATGCAAAAACATGACTTCGTATTTTTCAGATTTAACCCCATAAATCAACACAAATTGATAAAAAGAAACACTTTTTGAACACTGAAGAAACCAATAAGTATAGCTGTATACTTTTTTTTATACCTTTACAAACAAAGACTTCCTCTTTTAAAGCCCTAAAATCTAGATATATTTTAAGGTAAATTTTTCATACACAAATGTATGGGATAAAACGTTCGTTTCATTCGTGCAATCTCGGTGGTCAACAGCGGCAGTTCCTTTCTGTAAGTGAACGCGACACCACGCTTGTCGGCTGCAGACAGCAGAATTACGTATTGTGTATTTGTGTTTTTTGTAAAAAACTGTAAGTATAACATTTTTATAATTAATTTATTTTCAGTTAGTAGAAAGTATCGATATAATGAATGTCTGAAAGAAAACCATGATGGAACTAGATATAAATCGTAAAAAATACAATATCTACACTAATAGGTATTATAAAGAGGAAAGATTTGGATTTTTGTATGTAACGAATAAACTCAAAAAGTACTGGACCGATTTTAATAATTCTTTTATCATTCGAAAGCTACATTATCACTGAGTAACATAGGCTATTTTTTTCGCAGGACTGATTGAATTTGAGTGTCATGCCAGGGAAAAGAAAGTTTTGTACGCATTATAAAAATATGAAAGCCAAAAGATCTCGGAATAAAATGTAAGTTCCTCCCTACTTATTTATTATCGCATTTGAACAGGGTACATTACAAAGCTAATAGAATATGTCATATGATTTAGATCGCCCGATTCAGACATATACCTACAATAACATGTAGGTATATGTCAAATTGTGGAAGTAGGTAGGCGACAGCGCAACTTTGTCGACATACCCGCCAAACAGACGCGAGGCGCCTAGCGTCTGGCTTAGGGTTGTACAAAATAAATAAAAAGTGGATAATATTGATGAATAATATTTCCAGTATTGAAAATAAAGAAAACCTTGGGGCCGAGACTCTGAGCAACAATGCTACGCGCTGTATAGAGGTAAGTTGTTATACGTAATTCTTGTAGACTTGTTACATAAATAAATAAACTACTTAGTTAGTGATGGGCGAAGACAAAATCTCAATACCTACCTATAGATTTTTTCTTGCAATATTTATTATTTTCATCGAGAGACAAACACCTTAGTACCGAAATACTTCTCAATTACTTTCTCAAAAGAAAATTTACGTTCAAATAGGTGACGTCATAAAAAAACAATACCTAATGCGTAAAGAAACTATAATTTCTATTCATCAGGAACCTAATATTGTATTAATTCTTTTGCATTTTTTTAAATTTTTAATTATTTTTTATAAAAAAAATCAAGCCATTATCTTTCTTTACAGGAACTAGTTATTGAAAACGACCAAGAGGGAAAGGTGGATGAAATGGAAGTTGGGCGTAGAGTTGTAGACGTTTCTTTTTTTTTTAAAGCTCTTCAGGCCATAGGGGACCACGGTCCAATGGATTGTAAGTTAAGTTACCTCAGTATAATAGGTGAAGTAAAAGTTGGTCTGGACTCAAAACTCATCATGAAATGTAGTATGTGTAGTATGAAATTTACTGTGTGTTTGATTGAAAAGAAAGAAGATAGAATGGAAGTGAATCATCAAATTGTATCTGGTATCATATCATCTGGTGGGAGCTACTATCAGTTAAAAACATTAACTGCCGCAGTAGCCCTACCAATCATGTCACCTTCATTATACAATGAAATTAATAATACGGTTTGCGATTGGTGGGAAAAGACAGCAGCACATTCCATGGCAGAAGCTGTCAAGGAAGAAGCGGAGTACGCAGTGTCTATAGGTAGTGTTGATAAAAATGGTACACCATTAATATCTGTTGCTGTTGACGGTTGTTGGAGCAAGAGATCTTATGGTAAGAATTTTTCCGCCTTGTCCGGCGCAGCTGCGATAATTGGCATTAAAACTAATAAAGTATTGTTTTTTGGAGTTAAAAATAAATACTGCGTAGTTTGTGCACGAGCCGCAAAGAACGACAGTCAGCCCTCGGAACACCGTTGTTTCAAGAATTATTCGGGATCATCTACCGGTATGGAATCGACCATAATAGTTGAGGGGTTTAAACGTTCCATTGTTGATCACGGTGTAATTTATAATAAATTTGTAGCAGACGGCGATTCCAGTACTTATAAAAAAATATTAGATTCGCGACCGTACGGTAATTTAACAGTAGAGAAAATTGAATGCAAAAATCATCTTTTACGAAACTACTGCAATAGCTTGGAGAAACTGTCGAAAGACACTAAGTATCCTTGCGAATTGCGGAAATTCCTAAAAGAAAGGTATTTGCATTTAAGAATGGGTGTAAAATGCGCTATTAAATATTGGGGCGATCAAAATCAGTCACTCGAAGAAAAAATAAAAAATCTTAGTGAAGATATCCTAAATGGTCCACAACACGTATTTGGTAATCACCAATATTGCAAGGAGTATTTCTGTAGACCTGATACTCGTCGAATAGAACCTGTTGGGTTGCTTCCAGCAATTGTTGGATGCGGATTAATGGACGCGGTACACATTTTAAGTAAAAGACTGTCATATCATTCTAGAAGTTTAATTCATAATTGTACAAGTAATATAGTTGAAAGTTTTAACGCAGTGATTGCCAAATTAGTAGGGGGTAAGCGTGTAAATTATTCTTCCCGTGGTTCTTATGCGGGCCGATGCGCAGCTGCTGTTGTGTCTTTTAATACAGGATCGATTCATAGTAAAACTCATGAAGTAATATTTAAATCTAGTCCTAATCCTTTGATCGCGAAAGTGGAAAATTGTAATCGTAAAATCCGTTTAATTGCTAAACCTAAATTAAGATTGAAAAAGAGCCACAGCGCTGTATCGAAAGACGCTCACTATGGACCAAACTGCGAAAAACCTGATCTGAGTCCAGAATTATATGAGAAAGCCAAGTCATCTTTTTTAGCCGATTTAAAGTTGTCTTGTGCTGAAAGAGAGGAGCTTGAAAGGTCGACCCATTTGCAAAGAAGTAGTTCTGAGTGGATGAGTACAAGGAGAAAATTACTAACCTCATCATCGTTCGGGGAAGTTTGTAAAAAACGAGAGAGCACAAGTTGTGCTGTTCTTGTTCGTAAAATCGTTTATGGTAGTAATATCTCCAGTTTGCCTGCTGTACGGTACGGTATCGAAAACGAAGAAACCGCAATTAAACAGTTAGAAATTCAAGAGAATATTAGTATACAAGGTTGCGGTTTGTTCGTCGACGATCAATATGAATTTCTTGGTACTACACCAGATGGCATTTATGCAAACGGTTTAATTGAAATTAAGTGCCCACATTCTTTAGCTGGCATGACTCTTGATGAAGCAATGGCCAAACATACCTTTTGGGTTAAGGACAAGGCTTCCAAGGGTTATGTCATAAATAAAAATCATAACTGGTATTTCCAAATTCAGGGACAGGTACATATTACTAAAAGAAACGTTTGCATGCTTGGCATCTGGTTTGGTGCTACTGTACCTATGAAAGTTTATATTATAGAAAAGGACGACAAATTTTGGGAGGAGAAAATGGAGATGAAATTAGTTAGGTTTTATTACGATTGCCTACTTCCAGAATTCGTTGATCCTCGGCAGTCACGAAGCATGCCCATTCGTGACGCGCCCAGTATCATAGAGGCTATGAAAGAGAGGAAAGAAAGAGCTTTACGTGTTATGAAAGAGAAGAACGCCTAATGATTTTGAAAGATACAGGTAACTTAACTACCCAGCCAGTCGATTCACGTAAACACGCCAGTCCAAAAGTCGTTTTAACTTAGGAACTTAGAAATCGCCTTTTGGTTTTCTGTTTTAAACGCACTTACTTATCTAGTCTTGGATTGTCATAAATCTTCCAATAGCTCAATTACTATACAATTTCTGAGTTACCTGGTGTAAAGAATCATAAAAATTGGTTAAAAAATACAGCGAATTGAGGATTCTCCTTTTTTTAAGTCGGTTAAAAGGGCTAAATTTGCAAAAAACGAAGTGACGTCACTGCGCTACGGTTTTTATTACTTACGTGAATCGGGCAGCTGGTAACGTTTTCATTCTGATAGGTTTTGTGATAGCCATTGATTTTATCATCAAATTAGCAGAAATCAGAACTTGATCCGTAATCGAATGAAAAACCATTAGAATTTTGAACTCATATTTCGTTATTGTTTAATTACATACTTTTAATTAGTATATTAATAATTTACAAACTTCTGTTAAAATTAGTAAATAAATGAATTATTTACTAATTTTTGTACAACCCTAGCACGCTTTTGAGATAGCGAGTAATGGCGACTCATATTTGTTATTGTGTAGTAAATAAATAATTTTTATACTTGTGTTTCATTTATTGACATTTTTTTTTAAACCCTAGGATTTTTTTTTAGATATCGACGAGGTGATCGTAAACAAAAAGTAAGTATTTGAGTTTACGCAATAGGCACATTTCCTTGCGTAGAGATAAACACACTTCCTACTGAATTTGCAATTATTTTATTGAATGAATATTTTACGAATTAGAATAAATTTTGGTAGTGAAATTACAAATAAATAAATAGTTGGAATCAGTCAGATGTCAAATGATAGAAAAACATAAAAATTGTGTCTCAACAATCTATTAAAAAGAATCAACAGCTAGTTTCCAAAAATTCAACGTTATTGTTATGCTGTAAATATTCAAGTTCAATAACAATTTCTCAACGTGGAACGTTTGTTGCAAAACATTTTGAAAATCGCGCTCTCTAGGTCATTCATCCGCCCCGTCGGATGTTACATTAAACTTTGGCGCTGCGGTCGCTCGAAATCGAGATCTCAGGCCAACAATCTACACCCTTAACGACCTTTTCTATCAAGGATTACCATCAGAATTTGATTGCGAGTCGAATCAGAGATTAACATGACACTATTACCTTATAATTATTGATGGCATGCGGCATTAATAAGTAGGGAACACGCCATGTCTGTGGCAAATCACCAATAGAGATATTACCATACTCTGGGAGACGACAAGCGATGTTACTCGATGATTTTTTATTGGTATTTATAATGTCGCTAGGTGAGCCCTGTGGTTCCACCCGTGGAAGTGCAGAGCTCACGGTGATTCAAAAAAGTCAGAATTCAAAATTCTTTATTCATTTGCAATTTAGGATGTGTGAATGAGAAGAAGGCACAAGAAAGTCATGGGGTTTTTTATGACTATGGGCCCAAAGGTCATGATTAAAAATATTTGAAATGGAGCCAATCAAGTCATGTTCTTGTTCTTCTCCATTTCCTAAACTAACATTAGACCATGAAGAAGAAACAACCAAATAAATTAACAAACTTTCAAATTAATAATATTAGTTAAGATTAGGATTTTTAAAGCATGTTGATAGTCCATAACAAGAATGTGTGGACACTTTTAATTAATTTATATGGTCTATCAATTTTTTACTAGTATTTACGGATATTTAATTAACATATTTATTGTAATCATAAAATTAAGTAAGTTATAATTTATAGTGACAAGCAGCATAAAGAGTTGGAAAAGTTACATACGAGTTATGTGTGAAAGTTATAGTGACACTTGGATATTTATGATAGGTACTCATAAATATCAGTGACATATTCTGTCTAGCTAGTTTTAAATGTGGTTCAATTAGGAAAAAACCAAAGCAAGCTCCTTATTCTCATTTTTGACAACATCTGTTACGACTGAAGTTTCAGTGCTCGACATTTAATTGACTCAATGTTTTTAAAGCTTGTTCTGCACTTTAAGAGGAAAGGGTACCGGAGGCTCCCTCCATACAAACGTAGTCGACTGTTTTCTATGTTTTCAATCAAACCATAGGGGCATAGTCATGGCAGTTATAGGTTTTATGGCACAAAAATATTTGTGCTAGTGTCATTATCCAGGGAGAAAACAGTTGACTACGTTTGTATGGAGAGAGCGCTGGTACCCTTTCACCTTAAGTCGGTCTTTTCCTATTTTTTTAGGATGTGGCCACAGTATTTTATGTTCTTTCTTTGATCGCAAACCGAATATATGGGTGTGCATTTTCACACCATTATCACTGGATAATGGTGTGAAAATGCACACCATTATCCAGAAATTGTGGACTGCCACAATTTCTATTTTGACAGTTTAATTTCAAACAATGACATTTATCCTTATGGACCTTCTGATTCAAACCATCCTGTGATAAAGTATGTCATCAGATCTTTCAGATTCAGGTTTCTTTTATTATATTTAAAGGTGAATTTTAATGACTCAAACAAAGCGATACCTTTCCTTGAATTACGAGTATAAGCTCATTTGGATTAGTCTAATTAGCTGTATTAGAGTAGACGTAGGACATCGTCTGAAACAGCCGATCAGCATATAGATGATGACAATGCGGTAAATATTTACGTCAAAAATAACATTGCATGCCAATGAACCGAGTAACAAGTGAAATGTCGTCGATCTCGGCTTCCAAGAAGAGCTGTCAGACAAAAGTCAGTGTTACCTACCTACCAAAAGCAGGCGGCACGAGGTATTTGTGTTCCATCATGTTTAGATACAAAAACATTATAAAATCACGTTTTTTGTTTGGCACAACGAAATGAAAGGAGTAGATTTTCAACATTCAAATTTTCCAAATAATTTTGAATACAGAGTTAGCTAGTATGCTATTAGATTCATTGCAAAATTTCAAAAAATCTCACTTTGCATCTTAGAACGCATCGTCATATTCCATTAGGTGTGATAGTGGTCAAATGCCGATCGATCAATCTAGTAAATATTTAAAAATCTTATTGCTCATTCCAACAGTTATTCGGTGAAGATTTTTCTACTGATGTCAGTGAGTCAAAACTCTGAATTTTATATTTATTGATAGTTAAAGGAAATAAGTCGCGGGAAGTCGTTGGACGCAGAGAGCATGCGACCGATCGCTCTGGAAGTCTTTGGGGGAGGCCTATGTTCAGCAGTGGACGTCCTGTGGCTGATATGATGATGATGATGAAGGAAATAAGGAAAGGAAATATTTTCTTAAGTACTTTAGTAATTAATTGTTAGAAAAAATGTTCTAGGTAGATTTCATACACATTTGATTCCAAGAATGATTTTCTAGTTCTCTTCACGTTGGTTGCCCACATTGCCAAATCTCCAAATCTCTTCACGTTGAAATTTATGGATTTACATTTTTCTTATAAAATATTTCTAAAAAGTATCTCTATAGTTTTCTCCGTCCAAAGATGTTGCTCATCCGTTTTTGTACGGTTGAGATGGTTCGATACGCGTTGCATTAAATTTTTAATTAAACTTCGATAGCCGCATTACACGGCTGCGGCGCCATTGCTGTTGTCGACGCTTCTATGTGTACCTACTCTTTGTGTTTACTGTCTACTTAGTAATGGCTTAAGCTATCTGCCCACTATAACGAATCATACTAAGAAAGTCTTCGGACCCCGGTATTTTTAGGGATCCGTACCTCAAAAGGTAATAAAGGAATCCTTATAAGATCAATCTCTTAGACACCCTTACCCAAGACTCCTCAACTTCAACATTTTTCGATAATAACTATTAAAATTTCAAGGTACCGTAAGCAAGAAAATGTTAAAATCAACTTTTTAATTTATAATTGTTTGACGACTCTTCATAAAACACTTAACCCTCTCCCTTAATTATTGCATGATCACAAAAAATCCCACAAATTTCTTAAATTTCCTTGTGCATTCTTCTCATCAGTGGGCGCATTCCGATGGTACACATCATAATTTAGTTTTTAGGACATTTCGAAGTGATTTCATACAAATGTTCATTTATTGATTGATATGATATGATTTCATTTAAGTGCGTTTATTGGAAACATTTCGCAATTTTTTCAAAAACTGGACCTGCACATCGTTCACCATTTTCTCTCTAATCTAATTACTTTTTGTTCCTCTACACCTGTCACTCCCTACTGTCTTACTCTTACTTATAACTTACTCGTTCAAGTTATTCGGATACTTTTACCAAATTCATTACAATGATGTTCGGATATTTCTACATGTATGATTCCAAATATATAATTTTGACTTCGACTTTGGTACTGTACTCCCTTAATTACCTAATTAATTAAAATGTTTCCTTACATAAAATCTAGATTAAAACTACAACTACAAGACTGTACTTTCAGTCTAGCTATCCTACATGTTTAATTATTAAATTACATGCCAATGCTTGCTTACTGAACGTCTTAATTCTAAGTGTCACTTATATCGTCCGACACGACAAAAGATCTAACGACATAGACAACGCCAAGTCGCACTTAGTGCGCTTGCCAAAAACACTAAGTGCGTTGTAACATTGAATAAGAACCACTGTATTGATTGATAGATAGCTTAACACTTTATTTGTACAAAACACAAAAAAAAATTAAAAGCCTATAAACTGTTAGGGTTTTTGATGTTTCTCCATTATTAAGAATTAGGAACTTTTTAAGAACTTTTTAAGAATTCCATTATTAAGAAAAAGAACTCATATTATTAAGAACTTTTTTCTTTAAAGCGGTATCAAAGTGAATTTCAAAGATAGGTAAAGAAAGAAAACAATGGCGCCGCGCTAAGTAGCAACGGTTTCAGACAGGCTTTAGTTACAGTTTTGAGCTGACATTTAAAAACAATGTCTAAAGATCAATCATAATATGTTGGAACGTTTAAACGTACAATCTATTTACTTGTCAGTAATTAGTACGCAGCAAAGCACTATTTGAATGTCATTTAATGCTTTAACACCCGACGTACGCCTGGCGGTTACTAAATACTTTTTTAACGAGAATAAATTCTCCTAATGCATCATTTTGTTACTCTAAAATCCAAATGTAACGGTTTGTAAAATCAAAAATGCGTCGTAATGTGTCACAATGTGGAATGGATGTGGGGAAAGAGAATGTAGCTAAGGAATCTAAGCTAAGCTTAAATTAAGTGTCATGTCAGAATTGTGTAAGATGAGATGTTTCACGACCTCCACTGCGGCTGTGTTCTTAAGCCTATCCAATTTGTGGTAAAAATTTTATTTCACGCGTTTATATTTATAAAAAATATAAGTGCTTGACTTGAACCCTAAATGCGGAAGTTGATGAAAAAATAATAAACGGTTTATAAGGTGGACGTTGTAGGTATGTCGACAGATAGAGACCTGGAATAACAAATAGGTTGTACTTTTAATTTAGTTATTCTCACAGAATTGGGTAAAACTGCGTCGCTCTACTAGTTTAAATTACAATTTAAAAACACATATTTCCTAATTGCCAAATCACGTCTCGTGCAATATAAATAGCTCAAACCACACCGGTCACCCATCATATATTCATGAGCGAATACCTTGGTGAGAAACTATGTGGTCCGGCAATTAAACTAGTGTACTTATACATAAATTATATTTACGATTTTAAACATGAGATAAAATACGGAACCCGCTGTGAAAGAAACCATCGTCACGACAAATTGCAACATGAAAGTTATGCATGAAAGCAAACCAATAAGTCGGTGGCAACCATCTTCCTATAACCTAAATAAAACCTTCTTGGTCCACAGATATCTTCTTTTTTTCCATGTTTTTGCACGACTTGTGCGCCAGCATCAAGTAATGTTTTAGCACCAAGGAGGTTATAATATCAGTCAAATAACCAAAACTGTTTACAGCCTCTTTTGATCTTTGTTATTTTTTCGTTCAATTACTTCAATTACTCGCCAAAACTCCTGAAAGTTAAATTCAGGTATGCAGTCTCAAGTCCCACTGCTTTAAACTTCAAGACAAGGTTTCGTTAAAGATAGGCCACTGAGTTTTGGCTCACAGAACATGAAATAAAGAAAATAAATATAATGAATTAGGATGCAACTACACGTTAAACGGGACTGTATGAGATAAAGCTTTTTGCCTTCCCTTCCAGGTGAATAATTAAACTACCGCGCAGTTTTATGGTGAGTACTAATGAAGTAAGTACTGAAAGTAAGTATGTAGGTAACTATAGTTTTATAATAATAAAAGGTAAATTAGTGCCTGCTAGGGGCGTGTAAAACATAATTAAACGAAATTACCCCGACCGCGGACACTGATCGTGGAAAATTGTTTTACGATACTATCTTGTCTTCTACCAAGATGAGATTTCTTAATAAATATCGTAAGAGAGAAATGAGGTACATAAGGATAAGTGATTTGTAATTTATTTTAAAGGATAAGAACTCAATTATTTTACTAATTACCGAAGCTCATAAGCTCTATGGAGAGTGCGAATGTTTCTAGATAACTAAACTAAACAAAATAAGGTATCTCAACTTAAAAAAAATAACCAACATGAAAACTGAAAAATCAGTGATCCTCAAATAGTTGAAATCGGAAATATAATATAGACTAACTTAGGTTTAACGGTTAATGTAATAAATAGAACTATTTGACTGTGTTTTTATAGTATTTTATTGTTTGAATATGAACGCTTGCCCATCTAGCTTAAAACGTTACGAATTTTAAACAAGAAATAGTAACTAAACGCATAAGCGACCACTACTAAAACATTAAAATCGTCGGCGGAACTGTTTATGTTTTTAATTCCACGTAAAAACTTCTAACTGTTTGTTTAACTCAATAGATATGTTTAATATTCATCAGGCTAGCTAACTGGGAGTGTTTAGTTTACTGATGACTACACAGCAACGCCTCCTTTACCATAAAAAGGGGGGAGAAACAAATAAGGGGGAGAACAAAAGGGGGGCTCGCTAATGAGTGGGAGGTGTCACAAAATAGTGGGGCTCCAACAGTGTGCGTGCGCAGATTTGACGCTTGGCGTAAGTGATGAGCGAAAAGCGTTTTTTTCAAGTCGGTATCTTAACAGCGCTTTCTTAATGAATTTATTTCCCTATTTACTTGGATAGAGAAATTGTAATGTGACAGCTACAGTTTAGAAATCAGAAAATACAACGTTCCAGTCCGTTGATAATTAGATTACTAATTAAATAGGAGAAAATTAGAGAATTCAATAATTGAACAAATCATTTCTAATTTCTGATTTGTTGATTTGATTAAACTTGATTATTGAACGAACTATTTCGCTTCGGTTGGTGGTTTTATGATAGAATTAACTGTAATGCAAATCTTTTTTTGTACCAGTAATATGAGCAGAAATACATAACTGCTTTAGGTAAAGTAATAGTCTGAGAAACTTTGCTACGCTTGATTTGAAATTGAAATTTCTTGTTTACTAATTTTCAGAGTTGATCGCGTGAATTAATTTAGATTATTTATAGTCAAAAGTCAAAACCAATCATGTGGTGCAATCAGTGATTGTAATTATTGTATTTTTTTAGATTATAGAAAATTACGCATTTTCTGCAGTAATTTACAATAATTTAGAGAATGAAGTAATTTTATAAAAAGAAAATTGACATTTCGCATCTTCGGTAAGGTATTTATGTCAAATTCTTATCGTATAAGATCTATATCAATTTGGTAAAATCAATACAATTTGTTTATTCTACTGATCTATGACACATCCATTGTGAAATAAATTAGTATTAAGAGTCTAATAACTTTTTTTAAAGTTCTGACCAAACCATACAACTGCATCTTTAAAATGACAGAAAATCACACATTTATGATAGTCAAATCACAAGAAAAAACACTTACACAATCAATTTTAAGAAATATAAACCAATTAAAAACAGCTAATAAGCTAAAAAAACTACTATGAATATGACAAAAATAAAGTCACATTTCGCTCATAACTTAAATCGTAGGTAAGTTAATGAGTACATGGGAGAGTAAGCGTCGCGCCATTTATGCTTGAGATGCAATTTCCGATGAGACTCAGTTAATGTACTACACTGTGACAAGGATCTTAATGAATTCACTAAGTGAGAGCGCGCACTAATCCAAAATTACAAGGCCAATTAGTCATATTTCAGTCGTTCAATGAACGGTGTTCAAACGATTGATTGTTATTGATTAACATAATAATATTTAGATGCAATTTAACCCTTTATGTGCTTAACTTTTTAATTTATTTGGTTTTATTGTTAAATAATTAGGTGTCTAAATAAATTAGTTTATTTTAAAAAAGAATTATTTTATTTCCGGAAATATTGACTGCACCATTTTTGGGGCGTTAAGCATCTTGATCATTAAAATGTTTACTTATGAACATTTATTTGGAAATAGTTATAAATTTTCAAAAGTGTTACTGTGGCATCTTTCATTGCATTTAGGGTAAAAACAAGGATGAAAAACCTATGCTTCGGAACGAAAATTCCATTGAAAAATTCATTGGTCATGGTCAAGTCATTGGTTAATGACCTCCAGAACCAATATCACATCTAACATCATATAGAATCTAACATCATGAAATCAGATTATTTGGTTTATTACAATAACCGTTACTTAATACTAATACCTACTCATAAAGCTGCATAACACCGCATAATTTTCAATACAACACAAGTAGAAAGATATTATAAATCACGGGATTATGTCAAGCTGATGATTTATGTCGATAAACGTACATCACTGTTAGATGTAACACCATTGCAATGTCTCGCATATTATCACTTCATTCGCTTACACATTAGATTTATTACCTTTAAATAGATTTAAAGTAGTGTGTTTACAATATAAATGGTGTATCGTTCCTTATTTTGTTAAATTCTTCGTCTTATAGTGTGTTTTCATTATAGACACTGTTTAGTGGCGTGGCATTAATTGTTCATAGTTTTCTGGTCGATCTAGCCTCAATAGAGTTCCAATGAGGCCCAGCTTGAAAATTATTTTACATAAGTAGGTAGGTACATGAGATTTATGCAAGTGACACTTGTGTTAGTTTAAACTGAATTTAAGTAAAGTAGAGAATTTAGAAGATACCTACCTATTTTAAAAAAATGTTGTTAAACAAGTGGCCCTTTATGCACTGCTCATGCACTATTATTTTTCAAGAGACGGAAAGTTGAAAATTGCAAGAAATTGCTATTTATGAATTATTTTCTTTGATTTGTTGTACTGTATGTTAGATCTCTATCAGCAACACTATCAAATACAAAAAATATAGGGTTACTGAATAGGTTTGATTCCTGGCTTAAGTTTTTTTTTAAATTTATGAAGTCGTTTTTATTTTTTTATCGAAATCGGACACGTCACTTCTTTCAGCATTTTTCGCCATGTTTTATTGCTAATGTCCTTTTTTTTGGCTTTTAAAAAATTACCCTGCCAGAAATGTTTATGACATAAATGGGCTTCGTCCGTTATTCTTCCTTTCACGAAAAATATACAACATAATCCCTGAATAGTGTAACAGATATTGACTCTGTCCCCCATTTTTCCATAGCAATTTTCGCGTCAGAGTTAAGAAACCCGCTCAAGGCTACCGTTGCACGTTGGTCAGTATCTGCTGCAGTCTAAACGCACATTTCCAATGAGTTACGGTCAGTAAGAGCTAATATTGCCCGATAACTGGGGAAAGTTAATCGCGTAATTACCTACTTAATCATGTCCACTTATATAGTAACAAGCTCACTTTGTAGACGTTATAGTTACTAAATTAAAGACTATAGTTTATTATCAGTAAATAGCCCTGACTGACGTCATGACTTCTGAGTCGGTCAAGACACTGACTGTCTGCCATCTAGTGTAAAGAGTAGCAAAGAGTAAATAACACGATAACTATCGGTTCTCAACAGTATCCAACTGTTTTTATTGAAGGAAATGTGCTTTTATAGTAAGGAAAATGTACAATTATTATAATTTTCTTATCTATGAATTACATAGTTTGTTATTGTTTTGATTTATGTAAAATACATTATTAATTTTCTTATTTTAAACATTCGTCATCGTGTGTCGTCACCTACAACATATCAACGAAAGGCTTAATTAAATCCACAAACGGAACGGGCTCAAACTCAGCATATACCGTTTAAAGTTGTAAGCTTTTTACTTTGTGATTGTTTTAAAGTGGAAACGTCTTTCAAATAAATAAATATTGCAGGACATTCCACACATCGCCATCTAGCCCCAAGCTAAGTAACTACGCTTGTGTTATGGGTGCTAGACAACGGATATACTACTTATATACTTTTCTTTTGTAAACATATACTGATAATTCATAGAAACAACCAGACCACAGACAAATATATACTGCATAAATACTTATCTGAGGCGGAAATCGAACCCGCAACCCTGTGTTGGGCAGTCCGGCATGGTGACCATTGTGCCAACTGGGTCGTCAAAATCGGTCAGAATAGTAAAGGGTCACTTGGAAAAACCATGTCTAATACTAAAAACAGTATATTATGGTACGAAACATTTCTTGGGAGTCCGACTCGCACTTGGTTCCAAACAACAGAATCTAAAAAAGATAGGAATTTCATCTAACATTCTTCGCTATAACAGGCTACTATTACCACTTTGGCCCACAATTTTAGCAGATCGTGACTCCACCGCTGAGCGCTACCAAATATTTCACGATGCTGGCCACACTTTCATAACCATCACGCGATTTTCGTTGCTATTTCTAAGAAGACAAGGCTAAAATTATAAATGCGTTTATAGTATCATATTTTAGATAAGACAATCTCTATTGTATCGTATTGTAACTCATCTTACGTCTTATTTATAAAGGTATTATTGCGTGTCAGGAACTTTAGAATGTTATACTAGTACTAGCAATACCTCTGCGTATTTTTTTTTAAATAAAAAAAGCCAAATATCCGAATAATGCCTCTTAACACCAACCCTAAAGCGCCACGGAAACGGAATATTTGAAGACACGTGATGCGTTCCGTGTTTTAATAAATATCCCGTTTCCGAGACGCTTTAGAGGTTTTCAGTGAAGGCATTATTTCTTCGTCGTAATGTCTCCTTTAAAAATTGTTCCTAATGGGTCCATGACAAATATTAATATAATTTTAGTGGTCTTACATTAACTCCTAATGGGTCCATGAGATATAACAAATGTACAGTCAGTAAAAACAAAACATCCCAATATTATATCAATAAATAATAACAAATAAATAAATTACGATAGGCATAATAAAAGTCAAAGGTCAAAGTGCACCGCGCACAAAAAAAACTTTGTGCCAAAACCTCATAGATGTCAGAACCCCTTTTAGCTCGATTCACGGTCAGGGGACAAAAGTACTTGACCACAGTCACTAAGTTAAATTGTTTAGTAAGGAAAGCGGACCCCGGGCTCCCGAGAGGGATGCAACCGGGAACATCGCTCGGATGATGATGACTAAGTTAAATTGTTTATAATTTCTCTGTTGAATGAGGTCAAAAGTCCAGAACTACTTCAATATAGAGTAAAACCAGTAAAGTGTATTGATTTATAGTCATTAACTTAAGATACCTTTATTCAAAGTAATTTTTCACCTGTAATTGACGGTGGTCAAGCACTTTACGTACGTTGGTAACATTTTTTTAAATACATGGTCAAAAACTGTCAATTAGCCAATTACTAACAAAGATCAAAATGTCACATCTCAATATACAAAGCATGCATAAAACAAAAAGGTTCTATGTACAAAGGTACCTAACTCACAATTGCGCGTTTTGAACACATTTTGCGGCGACGTGATAATGGTCCCATAAATATTCTATAGATGAATTATGACCTCACTACACAATGGTGATACCTATCTCCGAACTAGATTCACTTTTACTAAGATCCCTTTGATTTACCTTAGGGTTATAATATTAAAGTACTTTAAATAATGAGGGGCCTACACAATACTAGAGTTATTAGAAACCAGATATTTACCATATTAATATTTTTTTTATTAGTTCTCCGTACCTCAAAAGGGTAAAAAAGTATCACTATTATATATTATAAGATCACTCTCTTGTCCGTCTGTCCGAGGGTTTTTTTAAAGTACGTTAGCTTGCACTAGGCATTCGATTTTTTTTTAATATTTTCTAAAGAAATGCATGTCCAAAAATCGCACCGCGACGAGATTTGAACTCACGACCTTCTGTGCTACTTCATTACCAACTGGGCTAAGTAACCTCCTACGCCACAGGTGAAATTATTGCTATGCATTTGACATAATTTATTTGGATTTTTCTTAAAAAATATTTCAAGGACTTCAACTCATAATAAAATGAGCACGAAAACAGTCGGTTACTAGATATTTTGCTTTATGACGTTATATATGTTTTGACAGCTCACCCCATGAAATTTTGTTATTTTTTTTTTTTCTTTTATTATGGCTTCGCACGTATGCATTTAGCCAGTGTCAAGTTATATTTTGCATCAAATTGACCCGATTTTTCATAAATCGGGCCTAAAGTGTTTCAATACAGTCAAAGTCGTCATAGTCCGTCAAGTCAGGGGCTATAGTAATAGCCCACCAGTCGGACAGCCTCCTCGTGGCGTGGGTGGAAACGGCGTCGATCTATCGAGGGAAGTCCCTCCATGTATCGGCGACGGCCAATGGTCCGGCATAGTAGGTACTTCACATACACGCGTTAAAATCTCCTTGTCGGTGATTCTCCACCGGCTCGGGCGCACACACATACACACACACACACACACGGTTCGTCCTCGTCGATGGGCTTTTACCATCGGCTTGGCCGAACTAATCACACACACACACATACACTACACATACACTGACACTACACACTGTTCAGGGGTGCTCTTGCCTTAGTTGGTTGGGGCACGTAGTATAGGGCCTTCTCGCGAAAGCGAGGGACGGGATGGTATGGGCCTTGCCTTCATTGGCCGGGCCTGGTGGAGAGACCACCTTAAAAAACCTGGAAGGCAAGTTGTTGGTGCGGGGCGAGGTCTGTGTGGCTGCCCAGTAGGCAGTTATTACCGCACCCCCAGTCGGAGACCATCCGCCCTTCGATTGGGTTACAAATATAGGATTGCCTGTGGCAAGAGGCTCTGCCCAGGTTGACCGTTTTTCCTCACTACTCGTGGGAACTGTTATGGATAATACAGAAAATAAAAAACCATTTGATGATGAGAAGAGGAGAGAGAGTGTAGACCAGGAGGGCCAGGATAGTGGAGAGGGTCGAGAAGACCTGGTTGTAGAAAGGGGCCAGAAGGGTCATGATGACCGTGAAGGTCAAATAGTAGAGAAGGGCCAAATTGGCGATAATGTGGAAAGGAGAGAGACTCGTAAAAGTCGCCGTGACAAAATGGCTGCGGCAGCCCGAAGGGTCAGCCCCTATGATGATGCCTGCCTACGACTATCTAGGCGTTCAGAAAGCCAGTTGCGGAGCTTGTCACGCAATAGAAATTCCGAAGCGGAATCTGAGCGGAGCATGAGGTCAGCTCTAGAGGGGTCCGGGGACGACGAGGTGATTTTTGCTGACATAGAAGAGTCTAGTAAATTCTGGGCCAAACCTGGGGATAAGCGCCGGTTAGAGGACTCGGATAGAGACGAGGATGAGATTCGATCGCCCATTCGTAAGGGTAACACCAAGACACCGATCACCAGTGGTAGAAAGGCAAAAGCCAAGAAGGCACAGCGCGATGAGACGCTTCCTCAAGCCGAGAAAGAGGAGGTATTTTGCTTTGGCCTTAATGTGCCTAGCAAGCCGGCTGTCAAACAGTTCCTCAGGCAGAAACAGGAAGAAATTGTCGTTGAGCCGATTGGAGATCCGAGGTCAATGACGTCAGTCGTCCTCAATGAGAAGGCGGGACAATGTGTCAGTGCAATTGAGTACGTCGTCAAGAAAAGTGGCAACTTGAACGGGCGTATGGCCAACAAATTAAAGGTGGCTGCAGATAATCTGCAGAAAGTTGCAGAAGAGTTACATAACCGAACTCAATCAGATGAGGTCGCCAAATTGCAGATGGTCAACGCCAAGTTAACTAGGCAAGTTACTGAGCTCCGTCAACAGATGGAAGAGGTCCACGATGAGCTCAAAAACCTACGTCGTGAAAGGTTGCACGGTAATTCCTTCCCACCTGTTACTGAGGATTCAGCCTCAGAAGGTGATTTCCGTCGCTCCTTAGTCATTGAGGTCGGCAAAATGATGGATGCCAAACTGGAGGGCCTAGCTCTTGGTGGCCGCCTACTGCCAGAACAGAGACTTCGTCCGCCGCTTGCAGCGGATAGGAGGCCAGAGGAGAATAAAGCCCCTTCACACCAGGCTGCGCCTGACCTAGTGCAAAAGGAACCAAAGAAGGGGCCAAAAAAGGGGACTGCTAGCGTACAGGTGGCAACTACCCAAGAGACAGAGACCTTTGTGGAAGTCACAAAGAATAATGGAAAGAGAAAGAAGGGAGCACCTGCACAGGCGACAGAAGCTAACCCTACTTCTTCAGTCCCAGCGCCGTCAACATCTAGTGCATGGACACAAGTGGGAAAGAATGGTAAACCGGCTAAGACAAAGTCTGGTAAGAAGAAAGGACCAGCAGATGGGCAAAAAGCTTTGAAAAAACCTCGGGTGAAAATTCCCAAAACAGCTGCGGTAGTGATCACCCTTCCACCTGCAGTGCTGGAAAAGGGCATCACTTATTCCGCTGTAGTTAAGGAGGTGACGAGGAAGGTGAGTCTCGAGGAGCATGGGATTCCCCCGGTACGGATACGAAACACGAAGACTGGTGCTCGCATCATCGAAGTTCCGGGCGCTGACCAAAGCAAAAACGCAGATGAGTTAGCGAAGCAAATTCGTGAGACTCTTGCAATTGAGGGCATGCAGGTGGTTAGGCCAGTTAAAAGTGCAGAGCTGCGTATTTCAGGGTTTGACGAATCCGTCAATAAAGAAGATGTAGTTGAAGCTATTGCCAAGTCGGGAAAATGCGTCAAGGAGTCTATCAAGGTCGGGACAATAAGGCTATCATCTTGGGGATCTGGCTCCGTATGGGCACGCTGTCCGGTAGACGCGGCCAAATTGCTGGCAAATGATGGCAGGCTCCTAATTGGCTGGTCTTCTGCTAGAGTTGAGGTGTTGGAGTCTAGAAAGCTCAGATGTTTCCGATGCTTAGAATTGGGCCACGTTCGCACAATGTGTACGTCCGACGTAGATCGTACTGAGGAATGCTACCGTTGTGGCCAGGTGGGGCACAAAGCTGCAACGTGTGAGGCAGTTGCGAAATGCTCGCTGTGTCTTGCAGCGAAACGTCCATCGCAGCATAAACTGGGGAGTAAAGCTTGCACTACCTCAGAACCTCGGAAGAAGAGCACCAAGGTGGCACCCAGAAAACCACCACCTTCAGGGGCTCACTCAAGATTTGAGGATGAGATGGAGTTCGAAGTAGCATGTCCGTAATGGAACGACGCTTTCTTCAGCTCAACGCAAATCACTGCAAGACGGCTCAGGATCTTTTGTTCCAGAGCCTACTGCAGTGGTCAATTGACATTGCCGTGGTGTCAGAACCATACTGGATCCCAGAGACATGGATTGGCGACACTGATGACTGCGTGGCCATAATGGTTAAAGACACCGATGGAAGTCTTGCCATCAGAGGTGTCAGTAAAGGACGGGGATACGTAGCCGTGACTTTGGGTGACTTGATGGTGGTTGGAGTATACTTTGCCCACAGCCGCCAAGTGCCTGACTTCGAGAATTTTCTCTCGGAGATAGGTCACGTCATAAACCGAAGTCTTATTCCCGTCCTTTTAATGGGCGACTTTAACGCTAAGTCGCCGACCTGGGGCTCACGTAACACCAATCCGCGCGGTGCAGTTTTGGAGGACTGGCTGTCCTTAATGGGCCTCAATGTCCTTAACAGAGGAAACGTCAGCACGTGTATCAAATTTCTTGGGGAATCAGTGATTGACGTGTCTTTCGCCAGTCCATCGATTGCTCGGGATGTTAAGGGCTGGAAAGTTCTGGAGGCGGTTGAAAGTTATTCGGATCACCGCTACATTCGATTTGACATTTCGAGTCGTCTTCCACTTACAAGTACGGCCCAGGCGAACGACCGTCCGCGCTGGGCGCTAAAACGTCTTGACCGCGAATCCCTGGAGGAGGCTGCCTATGTCCAGGCTTGGGCATCTGCTCCAAACAGACCTGTTGACGTTGATGAGGAGACCTCCTGGTTCAGGGAGACGATGACACAGGTGTGTGATGCGGCTATGCCGCGGGTGAAGGCGCACCCCAGAAAAACGCAGGTTTACTGGTGGAGTGCTGAAATAGCTAGTTTACGCTATGCTTGTGTAGCAGCACGACGCCAGTACGCTCATCATCGGAGACGCCGTCGCCGACCCCTTGAGCCGGACGAAGTCGACCCAGTGGAGGACAGTCTTCATACAGCTTATAAGGACGCTAAAAAGACTCTCCAGGGTGCAATTGCAGAAGCGAAAACCCAGGCGCGGGTGGAAATGCTCGAGAGCCTTGATTTGGACCCTTGGGGGCGCCCTTATCGCATGGCAAGGAACAAGCTTCGTCCCTGGGCCGACTTTGTTTCCTCAGAGGGAGCCGCATATGCCACCTCAGATGGCGTCGACACCAGAAGACTTCGAGAACGAAGAGGAGGATGATGAGGTATCGGAGGTCACAACGGTGGAGCTTAAAATGGTGGTACGGCGCATGTGCCAAAAGAATACCGCTCCTGGGCCGGATGGCATTCCTGGCAGAGCGTGGGCCTTTGCAATGTGTGCCCTTGGTGATAGGCTCCGTGGCCTCTTTAGCGCCTGTCTCGAGAGAGGGCAGTTTCCACAGAGCTGGAAGTTGGGTCAGCTGGTACTGCTGCAGAAGGAGGGTCGTCCACCTGACTCTCCATCTGCCTATCGTCCAATCGTATTGCTCGATGAGGTGTGCAAATTACTGGAGCGAATTATCGCTGCACGACTTAGCTGTCATCTGACACAGGTTGGACCTGATTTGGACGAAAACCAGTTCGGTTTCAGGCGGGAAAGATCGACTGTTGATGCAATCCTCAGGGTCAAAGCTTTGTCAGAGGATGCGATAGCTAATGGCGAGGTGATGCTGGCAGTGTCGTTAGATATTGCCAACGCATTTAACACTTTGCCCTGGCCCTGCATCAATGAGGCCCTCAGATATCACCGTGTGCCTTCGTACCTTCGGCGCATAATAGCGGCATACCTGTCCAACAGGACTATCAGTTATGAGACTCGCGAGGGTTCCCAGAGTTGGAGTATGACGTGTGGCGTCCCACAGGGATCGGTCCTCGGACCGATCCTGTGGGACATTGGCTACGATTGGGTACTTCGCGGTACATATCTCCGAAACCTTGGCGTGACGTGCTACGCGGACGACACGCTTGTCACGGCCAGGGGGAGCACGTACCGTGAGGCAGCCATGGTGGCCACGGCTGGTGTCGCACACGTCGTGAGTCGCATCCGCCGTCTAGGACTGGAAGTAGCGCTCCATAAATCGGAGGCCATGTGTTTTCATGGATCTCGGCGAGCGCCGCCGGCAACCTTCTGCCTCTTGGTGGGTGGTTCTAGAATCCCGGTGAAAAGGAACCTGAAGTATCTTGGCCTGGTCCTTGATGGTAGGTGGAAGTTCGACCAGCATTTTGAACAACTTCAGCCGAAGTTACTGCGAACTGCAGGAGCTCTGTCTCGACTGCTGCCGAACATAGGTGGGCCCAAAACATCGTGTAGGCGCCTCTACACTGGCATCGTTAGATCGATGGCACTGTACGGTGCTCCGGTGTGGGCTGACTCCCTGACGAGCTCATCTATTGCTAAACTCCGCAAAGCGCAGAGAGCAATAGCCGTCAGGGTGGTTCGGGGATACCGCACTATATCTGGCGATGCTGCATGTGTGCTGGCAGGCACACTTCCGTGGGACCTTGACGCGAGAGCCCTTGCGTTACTGTTTCAGTGGCGCAAGGAGGCGCGTGAACAGGGCAACCGACCAGCACTTAGGGAAGTGGAAGCCAAGAAGGAGCAGTTGCAGCTGGCGATGATGGTAGAGTGGCAACAGAGGATGGAGCATTCGGATTCTGGAAAGGCAACCTTAGACGCCATCAGACCAACGCTAAGAGAATGGGTGCAGAGAGACCACGGAGCCCTGTCGTTTCGGTTGACGCAGGTTTTGTCAGGACATGGGTGTTTCGGCAAATACCTGTGCCGAATACAACGGGAATCTAATGAGAGGTGCCACCACTGTGCCAGTCCTAGTGACTCGGCGCAACATACGCTGGCAATCTGTCCAGCTTGGGACGAACAGCGGCGTGCCCTCATTGCGGAAGTCGGGAGTGACTTGTCGTTGCCGGCCGTCGTTCGCGCAATGGTAGACAGCGACGAGTCATGGCAGGCAATGAGGGTTTTTTGCGAAGCCGTTATGTCGGCCAAGGAGGCAGCTGAGCGGGAAAGGGAGATCACTTCTTCAGATCCCGCGCGCTCCCGGCGCTCCAGGAGGAGGAGAGTCAGAAATGATAATCTTCCTCCTTAAAGGGGCCTGTGGTGACGGACTCGGGGGGGTCTGTCACCTGTTCAAGGGCCCGAGATGGCGGCGGCGTGTCCCGCGCCGCCTCTTATGAGTGGGTTTTTTCCCGCACTGCGGGTTTTTTACGCGAACGGAGTCTGTCGAGACCAACCGCCGCCGAGTGTATGTGGTTAAGCATGCGCAAGCGAATCCCTCTGCACTCGGCCCATGGTGGAGAGAAGGGACACCGTCAGGTTTTTAGTGGGTAAACCTCTGGCCGCCCACCATCTCAGGCCAGTAGGGAGCCCCACATACCCCACTGCTTTCCTCCCGGGAGTGGTGGGAAATGCATAAGGGCGCATTTTCCTGACGAAAAAAAAAAAAAAAAAAAAAAAGGGGCTATAGTAAAGCGGTGGCAAGTTTACCATAACCTTAATAGGAGATTTGGAGGCAACGAGAAAACTGCATGTTTGACACTGATTTTTACTTTCACTACACTTGTGCACTTTCACAGAACTAAATTGAATAACATTCCACCAGAATTATACAATTCAACTCGGGTTACATCTAAGTTTCATGAAAATAAAACTGCAGCACGACATGTTATTAACTCATTCCCGCCAAAACTCATTTTGTTATTGTCTGTTAAAATTTACTTCAGGTAATTTAAACCTCATTCATGTTTAAAATGTGTTGTCAAAATCGTGACCGCGTTTCGTTTCTTTTTTTTCAGTTGAAAGTCTCAACTGAAAAATTATGACAAAAATATTGTTAATTATAATATTCAACATATTTCATAAATGATTGTTTACTTGCAGCACTTCGCAGTTTCACCCGTGTAACGTCCGATCCCGTGGGAATATTGGGATAAAAAGTTGCTTATATATAAAATGTGTTGAATCCAATGAATCACTGTATCCTCATACCAAGTTTCGGCAAAATCTGTTCAGAAGTTTTGGAGCTTATTCGTAAAAGACAATAAATCTTTCTTTTTTATTTTATTGGTATAGAATATAGATTATTATTGGGAATGTGACAATCAACTACAAAACTTTTGTTTAGCAGGGTAGGTACTTATGTTGAAACTCTTAACCAAACTACCTATCAGATAATTTAACTCCAATATTTCAAATAGACCACACCAAATAAGTGTTATTACGAAGCCTCAGGGAGCATTTTGTAACTAGGTGCATTGCCACTCTGATGGTACCCTACCCACCCAACAAAACCTATTTAATTGAAATATTAACAAATTACAATAGAAATTCCTATTATATTGCACACAATCGTGTTGAAAATAAATTCGGTTTGAATAACTTATTGCAACTATAGCTTTTAACCGGGGAGAGATGAATTTTTCAAAATCATTTCTTCGTCATAACTAATTAATATTTCTTATAATAATTCATTATTTTTTTCGATGGAGTACTATAAAACTGCAGCACGACATGTTGTTAACTCGTTCCCGCCAAAACTCCCTAAGTACTTTTTGTTAACGAAATAAAATATTTATTATTTAAAAAAAAAATATCTGTGTGTCAAAGAATAATGGCAAATTTCGAACAAAAATTAGTTGTTTGCAAGGAGGTTATATTCTTGAAGTTCTTTTATGTGTAATGATGTCAGATACTGATGAAGAAAATGAAAAATACGTGGCTTGAAGTGCTTTTAATATTTTTTTTCCACATACACAAACTACTATTAGATAGATAGATAGATAAACACTTTATTTGTACAACACACGAAACATAGAAAATGACAAAAAAGACGAGAAAGCTTATTAACTACGAAATTGTACAAAAAGGCGACCTTATCGCTTAAAGCTATTTCTTCCAGGCAACCTCAGGATGGAGAAGGTCTGTTTAGCTTAACTGGTAGGTCGTATTAATTTAATTGTAATCAAGAAAAACGGATAATTTGATCATATGTTTGTGTATTTGCTCAAATATTGCTTTGCCATTATTCTTTTTACCCTATCCGTTTATTGGATTGAGCGTTTGAGAATTATATTTATTTATTGTTCATAAGTGTAAATTATTCTTAAGAAGTATTTAGTAGCTAATTCATTTCAATAAGTGTTGCAGCAGCTGTCAATAAATTTTATTAATTTACAATTTAAATTTAGCAGTAAATAATTGTAAACTTAAAATGGCCTTAAGTTATTTGGCAATGTTTCAGTGTGGCAACTTATTATTGTTGCTTTTCAATTGTTTCACACAATTCTGCGCCCACGCAGCTACGCCGAAAGATTTCATCAATGAGATTGAGAACAGGCTTGGCAGGTCATTTAGGTATTCCACTAAGATTGTCGGTGGTCACCTGTTTTCTTACATTATCGTCCAACGCATGCGCAGACCCGGTTTTGACATACCTCTACAAGTACGTCGTAGGTAGATACTCACCACACAAACATCTGTCTGTTTTACTAAAGAGTAACCGACAGCCAAAAAAAACTTATTTCGTTTCACAATAATGACCATTTATTATTGCAAAGTAAAATATTTTATATTACGAACCTTATTCTGTTACTCTAGCTCATAATTTTAAAACATCTGCCGTCGGTTATACCAAAGACAAATTGTTAGATTCTAAAATAGTACGCCGACAATTTCCTAGAATAAGATTAAGTTAAACTGTCATATTACAACAAAAACTTAGTACACTTAAATGGAAAAATGTTTTGAAAAAGTTAGGACTTTTTATTGTGTGTCCATAGATGGAAATTTGAAAATTACTTAGTGACATAAAACTTTAATCGTTTTCCTTAGATGAGGATTAAACTTACCGACCAGGGAAAGGTCCCTATATCGAAATGTCATTCACTTGTCAACCGTAATTAACAAAGAGTTAGAACGTGACTACATTTTCCTATTAAAAAAAACAAGACCACCTTTGAGTTCCGACTATAAATTAAAATATAGAGAAAATACAACATAATATAGTTAAAGAATTTTGTTTTTACATTCATCTGTTAGAGTAATTAGGTAAGTTCAAATAACGCGTTTTGCAATAAAACAGTAAAAATTCACGTACCATTTCTGCTTGTAATTATTGGCTGATATACGAGAGAAAATGAAAACTTTCTCCAAAAAAAAACACAAATACAAATTTACTAACGTTTATGTTTCCATTAATATAAACTAAGACACAAACACATTCACTAAAACCACATAAAACAAATAATTATAACACTTTAAAACACTTTGTTTTGTAAATAATTTCATTTAGTAAACGCGTACGTAACTGTGGATGATCTAGCCGATATCCGATGTGCAACTGAACGCTTACTCGCTGATAATTATTAGCATTAATTTTTTAACTACCACATATTACGGGTTTACAGTCTTCGTACCCACTTAGCACCTTTTTATTCAACGTCTCTTTCCCCCTTGGGACGGAAAAACACTGTTAAACATCACGCCCTAGTAGCTAATGGCTGAAAACATCGCTATACCAGGAATTGGGCACTTGTTAAATAAACAACCATTTCCCTAACTCGACGTCTCTACTCGCCTTATTTTTTTATATTCACAACTTACTACCATTTTACACTCTTCCCATCTCTTTCTTAGTCAACCAAAGAAAAGAGAAGGAAAATTGATATTATTCAAAATTAACATGTTTTATCCCCACTTTGGAAATTGTAAAAACATGGTGAGGGGTCCGAGTAAAATTCGCGGTATTTCTCCACAACAGTCAAAACTCTTGGAAACATTATAATTTCTATGATCGCGGTTTTACGTTTAATGTTATTTAAGGGAAACTGGTCTTTACTTCGTTATAACTAGTGTCATTTTTAAATGTGCGAAGTTTTACCAACTTGTTTATAAAGTAAAAGGTCACAGACAACAAAAACTAATTACCCGAACAAGATATCAAATAACGATGATTTAAAGTAGACATAGACCTCTTTGACAGAAATTCTGATCAAAACTTTACCAACAGGGCAGGTCAAAGCACAATTGCACAGACTTATCACTGAGTTTAAATTAGGTGTTGCTTTTTGGTAAGTAAGTAATAATAATATTTGATTTTACATCTAATCTAGACTATTGAATAATAATGACTCTAGAGCAAATATTTTTGCAGCATAGAACTTATAACTGCCATGACCATGCCCATGCATGTAATATCCACTGTTAAGGGCGCTTTAGTGCTTATTTGATGAAGTATGCTTGAAGGCCAGATACTGAGACGGTGGTATAGCCGAGAACCAATACCCAGCATAGTTGACCGGTGTGGCGGAAAGAACCACGTCTGGAGCCAACTTACTGGTAAGTACTTAAAAGGAAAGGGTACCGGGGGCTCTCTCCATACAAACGTAGTCGACTGTTTTCTCCCTGGATAATGGATTTTTTTTATTTTTTATTTTATTTTTTTGATTTTTTTTATTTTTTTAAACTTATAGCTGCCATGACCCTATGTTTTTTTGTTTGGTTTTTTAAATCTTCATTTCTATAATAATTAGAAAATGAAAAAAACCAAAACATAGGGGCATAAACATAGCAGTTATAGGTTTTATATGGCACAAAAATATTTGTGCTAGTGTCATTATCCAGAGAGGAAACAGTCGACTACGTTTGTATGGAGAGAGCGCCGGTACCCTTTTTTCACCTTAAGCATATTCTTTAAAAATATAACATTTTATTCAAGGTGTTCTAGTGTAGCGTAAGTTCGAAAGCCTTGGACTTTATTTAATAAGCTACGTTAGAAGCACCCGAATATAGTTTTAAAAAGAGCTGTTTTGAGAGGCTGGAGAAACTCATCAATGCAGACAAAAAAAACTCGCCAGGTTCCCAACCTGAGGGACGGATCAGACCAAGGGCTCAGTCGTCTTTCACAACATTGTGTACAAATATTTGTTTCTGGGTCTGGGTGTTTTTGTATGTAGGTACTAGGTCCCTATATTAAGTATATAGTAAGATAAGTATGGGCGGGACATGTGGCTCGTAGAACTGATGGCCGTTGGGGCCGAAAAGTCTTAGATTGGAGACCACGTACCGGAAAGCGCAGCGCGGGACGGCCTCCGACTAGATGGACGGACGACTTAATTAAGGTCGCGGGAAGTCGTTGGACGCAGAGAGCATGCGACCGATCGCTCTGGAAGTTTTTGGGGGAGGCCTATGTTCAGCAGTGGACGTCCTGTGGCTGATATGATGAAGATACGTATGTGAGTACATATTCTATCCCTTGTCTGGTCAATATAACACAAGCCTAGTTGCTTAGCTAGGGGCTAGATGGCGCTGTGTAATTTGTTCTGCGGTATATTTGTTTTATTTATGACATCTCCAAGTATTTAACAAGGGTGTAGTTCTCAGTAGCCAAAGAGCTATGCATGAAGTATGCGTTTACGCGTCGATGTATTTTTTTTAAATAAACGGACCACCAACAGTAATTTATAATTAAATCAATTAGAAAGTAAATACTGTTCAATAAAGTATGTCTCATAGTGCATTCTACAAATAAATAAAATGCACAATTTCTATTCTTTGACAATTCCTTAGTTAGTCTTGACAAATATATTCAAAAGTACCTACTCGTTGTTTAACAATTTAAAAATTATGGTCTTATTTAAATTGTTCAAACTTGAAATTTTATAAAATTCCTAGCTGTCCCGGCAAACGTTGTGTTGTATTTTATTATTATTAAGAGCCTGTAGTATCCCACTGCAGGGCAAAGGCCTCTCTACTCTCCTTCCGCTGATCGCGATCACAAAAAAATTAAATACACAAAAAATTTCATACAAATCGGTTCAGCCGCTAAGGTGGACATAGGTAACTAACACCGCGACACGTAAATTTTTTGTACATACTAGCTGCTCTCCGCGGTTTCACTCGCGCAAGTCCCAATCCCGTGGGAATATCAAAATAAAAAGTAGCCTTCCTCTATAAATGGACTATCCAACACAAAAATATTTTTTCAATTCCAACCAGAAGTCCTGAGAGTAGCGCGTTCAAACAAAGAAATAAACAAACAAACTCTTCAGCTTTATAATATTCCTAGCTTTTGCCCGCGAATTCGTCCGCGTAGAAGTCGGAAATGGACTGGGAATCTCGTTGTCCCATACAAACTTTGTCCCCCTTTTTCACCCACTTAGGAGTAAAATTACAGAAAATCTATTATATATATTACTATCCGTCCGTCTGTCTGTCACCAGGCTGTATCTCATGAAACATGATAGCTAGACATTTGAATAGATTGGTTTTGGTTTTTTAAAGGTTACGATTACCAAGATTAGTAATTAGGTAGATAGTGTTATCATATAGAAATCGCTTTGTAAGTCTTTGGGTGAGGCCTATGTTCAGCAGTGGACGTCCTGTGGCTGATATGATGATGATTTTATGGTAAAATCCTAACCAAACGAGCCAAAGAGTCAATCTCTACGCCCTTACTTAAACAGTGTCGCAATCGATCTAAGAAAGAGATACGAATAACTCGGTGCGGTCATTAATTTTCCTAAGTGTGAGCCTGAGCTAGATAGATAGTATGGCGTGTGTTTCAGTTTCGAAATCTATCTGTTATGTTGGTAACTATAAGGTGCAGCCGTAAGTACCTTCTCTCCTTCTGAGTTTTGGCGGGAACGAGTTAACAACATGTCGTGCTGCAGTTTTATTTTCATGAAACTTAGTTGTAACCCGAGTTGAATTGTATAATTCTGGTGGAATGTTATTCAATTTAGTTCTGTGAAAGTACACAAGTGTAGCGAAAGTAAAAATCAGTGTCAAACATGAAGTTTTCTCGTTGCCTCCAAATCTCCTATTAAGGTTATGGTAAACTTGCCACCGCTTTACTATAGCCCCTCACTTGACGGACTATGACGACTTTGACTGTTTTGAAACACTTTAGGCCCGATTTATGAAAAATCGGGTCATAATTTGATGCAAAATATAACTTGATACTGGCTAAATGCACAAGCCGTGCGAAGCCATAATTAATAGAAAAAAACTCCAACCTATCCCTATCAGTAGGGATAGGTGGAAATAAATCCACTTATCCCTATCAGGGGTGATACGCTGGTGGGGATTAGGACCCTAAGCCACCTATATGACGACATCTGTGGCACGCAGAAGGTTGCGGGTTTGATTCCTGCCTCAAATAAAACTTTATGTACAATATTTGTTTTTAAAATGGGGTTTTTGTATGTATATATTTGCGAAAGAACAGTATAAAAGTTTCCATCGTCTTGCCACCACAGCACATTTTCTCTTTTAGAGTTCCGTACCTCAAAAGGTAAAAAAGGAACCCTTATAAGATCACTTTCTTGTCCGTCTGTCTGTCTGTTCGTGTTTCAACACCAATTTTATAAAATTTAAATGCCCGTTTAACTAACAAAGCAAGAGCCTCAAAGCGGCCTCCAATAAAATATTGACTCTAAGCTACTTTAAAAGATGTAACAAACATTTTGACAGTTACGACAGAATAAAAACAATATAACGTCGAATATTCACTTAATTTGTCAAATATTTATCCTTAAACACACAATAATCGATTCAATCACTTAATCTGAGGAATTAAGTCGAATCCTAGCACTTAAAATATCATTAAAACTTCTCATGGTATTTTAACAACTTTATTAGTATTTTACTGACCCTTATTGGACTGTTGATATTGTTCCACTGAAAATGACACCTTATAGTAATATACATAAAGTTGACAATTCAACGGTAAGTAAAACAGCTGAAGCCTGGCGACATTATCTGTCAAGATGTACGGTACGCAGTCAATTTGGTTAAATTACCGAAGATTATTATTGTAAGTAATCAATAATAGTGACAGTAAAAGTACAGTACTTCTACCACGAGTTGCTGTAGCGTTTTACAACGTCAAGGCTGTATTCTCGAGCTTTCTCCAAACAAATCTTCTCTATCTTTTCGCTTTAAATTATATCTGACCAATTGCGCCACAGCTACGGCGACATTTGTTTCAAACTATATTAATACTACAAAGAATAAAGATTTGATTGTTTGTTTGCATTGAAAAGCTCCGAAACTATAGACCGATTTTAATCAAACTTAGTATGAGGATACGTTGATTCATTGAGAGTGTCTTAGTCAAGTTTTTATCACGATATTCCTATGGGATCGGGAATAAAGCAGGTGAAACCACGAGGTGACGTAGTGATGCAATATTTTGGGTTTCGGTAGTTGGTCAAGGGTTGTTTATATATCTATCTACCCATATATTTGAATAGGTAGAAGAAGTTTGTGGGAAAACTGTGGTATTTATTTTGAAAAAAGAATGATTGCTCTAGAGGCATTATTCAGGAAGTAAATATAGGATAGATAGGGGATTAATCGGAAGGGTATGGAGAAAGCAAAGAATACCTGTAACTTAGATTCGTTCATCTGAAGACGAAGCAGCGCGTCGCGAGTGTAGGCGAGACATTCCTTTGTGCGGACAGACTTTATCAAATACCACAACTCGTGGTAGGGGTAGTGTAACTAACGATTAAGTTATTTGTTGTGTCGCCTACAGCACGATGTCTCATGAAATGTCACAAAATTAAATAAGTAACAATTAATGTAAGGGGAGTTCCTATTGGCCCCATTTATGATAACGATAATTTAAAAAGAACTCGTTAGATATTGACATATCTAGGCGTCTTTTGTCACCTGGATTTTAAATATAAAACTTATACATAGTTAACTGTAGCACAGCTGCATTTTCCAATTTCAAAATAAGGAATGAGTGACTTGACATTTATGTTAGGTCCATTCCATCTTAACCTCTAAGTAAATCTTAATTATTTATTTAATTTTGCCTTCACCTCCAAAAAAATAAATTGAAAGTACATTTCTTAGCAAAAAACACAATTTCAAATATTATTATTGAATGCTCATTAATAATTACTGAATTTCAGTGCTCACTTTGAAACTGAGCGGACTGTTTTGAAGTTTCCAAAGGCTAATGAAGAATAGAAAATAAAGAAAAGAAAGATTATTATAAGCTGACCATCCATCGCCCGCTAAACTAAATCCCCCTTATTCCAAAACGAGGTTTAAGAATAGTCCGAGATGCGGATTTAAACCTTAGATTTAGACACAGATTTACTCATGAACTATAGTCTAAATACTGTACCTACATAATCTATAGGGATAGTGTTTAGTTTATAGTTACCTATATAATCTGTAGGGCTAGTGTTTCGACAATAGTACACGAGTAAATATGTATCTAAATCTTAGGTTTAAATTCACATCTCGGAATATTCTTCATTTTGGAATAAGGGGGAATAAGTTTAGCTTAGCTCGCAGTTTTTCAGTTTTAAGTAGCTTAGCGTAGTTACGGTCGATGAACATGTATGAAAAATTGGCTCAATTATGAGCTAAAATTACTGAGTTTACTAAGCCATGGACCAACGACTTTATTATTTAGAGAATGATAATTTAACAATAATCAACCTATCCAAAACAATGACAAATGTTAGCACACGCAAAACTACACTATATTTTCCTTCAGAATGCATTTTATACTTAACTAATTGTGCCCCATGGGTTTGCCCGCACACGCTCTGACCCCGTGGAAACAATAATAAAGCTTATGTGAGAAACTTGTGTTTTATTACGTGTGTTAAAGATATCAAGCTGGTGGCGCTCTGTAACGAAACTTCGCTGTAAAGTTTCTCTCACTTAACTTTCGTGTTGTCTTTACTTAACAATTTTACTAAATTGAATTATATAAAAAAAATACTAGCTAATAAATAATGAAACTCGATTCTACTACAAGTAAATTTTTTGAAAATAACCAATTTGAGGCACTCGCGAGCCCCTCTCCGAAAATATTCATCACATCCTAAAAAAAATCCTTTCTCAAATACCTAAAGTAAGGCTCAAAATAGGTTTACAGGTAATGAAAAAGAGAACCTCTTTCAAATTGGTGAAAACAAATCAAAAGAAATACCACCTTTTTCTTAAACGGATTTTTTTTCAGTTTGTAATTTTGTGCGCAGAAGAAACAAACATAGAATATAAAATATGACGCGACGACCTTCTTTTGTAATCGGTTCAAAACTTACTCACAAACTTTCGCATTTATACTTTATGTAAGTCGAACTATAAAGGGAGGTGCACCTGTACCTACGATGTTCTGTATCCAGTTTTTGTTCGACAAGACTTTCGTTGCGACGAATTAATTGAACAACGATAAGAAACTCGCGAGTTGATACTTTGTCACTGTTCTGTGACAAATAATACGGAAAAAGTATGCCATTTACGACATTATGCAAAGAGAAAGGCAACGTCCCAAGCCAAACTTTCTTCTAAAAAAACTCCTTGAGTTTCTTGTGCCTTCTTCTTAAAACCCCATGAGTTTCTTGTGCCATCTTCTAAACAATTCCATGAGTTTCTGTGTCTTCTTCTAAAAATCCCATGAATTTCTTGGGGATTAGTACCTAAAATCGTCATGTTTTAGATCATACAACTAGGTCAAAATATTAACAGGTCAACTATTGCCTTCTTCTCATTGTTGGGCGCGTTCCAAAGGCACGCATTCTAGCTTAGTATATGATTTCATTCGAATAATTCCTAATAAATGAAGAAATATTGACTATATATATGTTTGATACAATTTGTCAGCTTTCTCCACTCCACTCTATTACTATTATCCTATTCCTATTATCTAATACATTAAATTCTCGTGTCACAATGTTAGTTACCGTACTCTTCCAAAACGGCTTGACCGATTTTTATGAAATTGTATATACACATTCAGTAGGTCTGAGAATCGGCTACTATCTATTTTTAATTTTTTTAATATATTATGGCAAAACAAGGCCGGGACAGCTAGTATATTTCTAATATCCTCTCCAACGCAATCCCTCCACATCTACTTTGGCCGTCTTCTTGCTCCACGATTTAATTCCAGTGATGCGATGTCTGTCTTGTTAAAATCAAATATAATTAAGAGCGTAGGTAAGTAACACAAATAAAAACAATTTTGATTGAATACCTACGTGTTATATACATCTTGTTAAACCAAAAGTGTTAATTTTAATGCTAAACTTAATAACCCTAAAGAGTTAGCGACAACTGTTACAAATTATGTCGTCACATAACCGACCGATCGATTCTGACCGAATCTGGCTCTTCTGACCGATTTCATAGAAGTTTACAGGTCAACTGAAAAATCGTTAAGCTGTCGTTGAATACGAATTCGAATATACCAGTATTCCAGTAAACGTCTTCTGTAATGTGTGTATATGCTCCTATAGAACTATAATATTTAGGACAAAGAAGTTGTTACTAAATAAGTACGGGTCGTTTATTCCTATAGATCGGGATTACTTTGGATAGTTCATTTAAAATCAATAGTATCTAATCTATCGAATAGCATAATGCGTAATAATATTATCGATTGTTCAGTAGTTCTCTAATATAGGCAGAAATCGATAGTATTGATGCCATCGATAATTCGGCAACACTACTCGGGACTCCCGCGTGTTTGTACGTAATAAAACGAATTAAAAATCTACGGCAGCGTGGCCTAAAGTCAACTATCGGTCGATTAAAATCTAAACTGCGCGTTCGCCCTTAAAAGTACTTAATAAAAATGATTTATGATAACAACCCCGTGACTTTCAATTAATATGATAATTAGCGAGTATCAACTATCAAATCATACACTTGCAATAAGAGGCTGCTTGTATAAACGAAAAGTTATCGCTTATCCTAGAACATAAAATGTATAGGTAGGTATATTTTTCTGCACATTTAAAAATAAATTAACCTCCTCTACACTGCTAATGTATGCTATACACTGCTGCCTAATTAAACTTGTAGTCTCTATAAATTTTAATTCAAAGTTCTTCAACGCACATCTTAAGCCAATAGACGGCTCGTTTTTTGAATACATATAGCTATAATGATGTTAGTATCCGCTAAGAAAGTATTTTTAGCCCGTTATTTAAACTAAGGTTCTGAAACAATCTATTTATTTATTTGTTTTATTTTTGGAAAACACAACTTCTACTCGAACAAAAGTCGCGGGTGAAAGCTACTACAGTTAAATGTTTTAATCCTCAATCAAATTATGTCACTTTAATTGGTTTACATCTATGGCCATGATACACCTTGTTATTTTTTACCCGGACCAATAATAAAGTCTATAGGTACAATAATCATAACTAAAGGACGTTTTTTTCGCTTTGCAACTGCCCATTGCTCTTAATTAATCGTCATAAACGGACCACCAACGAGTTTAGATCTATTTTATATCTGATAACGGCCCATTAAATTATTCCGAACTGTTGTAGTTCGAGAACTTAAGATGACTTATCAAAGTGGCAAGAGGCACGGACACGAACGCGAAAATAGACGACATAAGAGTTCAAGTCCTTAGTCCTCTAAAAAAAACTATTGTTTGTCATCATTGTTTTTTTTTTGTTTAAAAACGATCCCTACATGCTTGCATTTTTATGTGTGACATAATTTGTAAGATTTTCTCTGCTGAAGGGCCAGCTGAAGGTTATTCTTTCGGTCTGTGACCATAAGTAATGGCTGGAATATGGCCCTAAATTATACTTAAAACTTCTTCTTATTTTACCGAATGTAAAGAAAACTATAAGTCTTTATTACAAGGAACCTTGGCCAGCTCTAGACTAGACACGTTCTTTCACTTTGAAAACTAGTTCTCGTGAATCAGGGGGCTTATTATTTCTTCAGAAAATCACAGCGCATTGCGTAGCGCGCACCGCAATGGACTGCCCAAGTTTTCTGGAGCTGGGGCTAAAATAAATAATAAGCCAGCACTTTTATCACCGCGTCACAATCGCGTCGTCGCCACGTCTCTTATGAGTTCAGCGCCTAAGTTCGCTTTTTACATTGTCACTAGTATGTTTCTTTGATTTATCGATAGTCTCTATTGATTGGTGGATGTTGTAATGAGCTTCATTGCTTGTTAACGCTTGTAAACGGTAAATTATGTGATTGCAGACATGAGCTAAATCTATACAAATATGATTGAGGTAGAGAGCCATTCGAGCTATACCTATTTTTTCTAAGAACTTGTTAGTACAAGTAATTTACTACTTCCTACATAACTTTAGACAAATCTCTGATATAACTTAACAAATCAAGTATGCTCCTTGGGGAACGAAAATAATAATGGCAAAACTTCGAACAAAAATTACTACGAAGTTCCTATATGTGCTAACGCTTTTAGCGATAAGGCCGCCCATTGTGCCATATTGTATTATTTTTTTGTAGCAGGAGTTTATGTTAGAATGAACGTTTAATGTGGTACTATAAAAAGTTTATCTATCTATCTATGTGTAATAGTCTCAGATGTTGATGAAGAAAATGCAAAATACGTAATTTTAACTGCTTATATATTTTTCCACATGTAGTTCACTAAATAACATTAATTTAATCGTAATCTAGAAAAACGTAGAATTTAATCATATTTTTTGAATTTGTGTATATGTTCATGTATTGCCTTGCCATTATTATTTTATCAATAACTAATTGTTAGTGCATATTTCTATGAAAATTCCACTCGAATTCAGGCAAAAGGTACTAATAATCGTAAGTCTTGAGAAGAGTTTTGTGATGCATCTTTACCTATTAGTTTAAGGGCCTATTCTACTGGTAGGTCTTGAAAACTGATCAATTTGCTGCTCACTCGAGGTGCACCTATGCATTATTATTCATTACTCTGAAGATCTTCATCAAAAATATTTCACCAGCAAACTTAAACTCAAAAATCATCATTTGGAATCATATAACTGGGATTGTCCAAATTTTCTGACCTATGGTTATGTAAGGACCTAATATTATTATCCATAAATTGACGTGACCAATGGCGTCCTAAAAAGTTTTGTTGTTTCAATTAAAAAAATTAACAATCCTAATTTGCATGAAATCACTTTAAGCGTTTTAAAAAACTCCACTCCTATATCCCCTTTCTAACTCAAGAATCATCATCTCAATCCTTTGAGTCGTCTTTAAGTAAACGCTGAACAAACATAAAAATTGAAAAAAACTACGCGACGAATTGAGTACCTCCTCTTATTTTTGAAGTCGGTTAAAAAGTCATTGGTATGTGATTCTCTAGTAAAAGTAAGTACGAAGTACCTAAATAAAAGCCTTCATCATAAAGATATCTACCGCTTTACACGCAAGACGGACCATCAATAAAACTAGACTAGAAACAACAAATCTTGTAGAAATATCATCGTTTAGTTTAGGTATTTCAACGTTGAACGTCGCATCGCCGTCGTAACGAAGGCACCCTTGGCGGTATGCAGATTGACCTCCTTTGATTTACATCCTAGTTGTGCTTGTGTGGCTTAAGATTTGCTATAAAAACAATGAATCAAGGGTTTTGTGCTTCCGTATTGAAGTTCAGCAAAATAAAGACACAATTTGTGAGCGCGTTGAAGTCTTTTGTTGGACATATCTTTTTGTCTGGAGCTTTGCTAATGTCTTTAAGTTTTAAGCTTCTATATGGGTAGATACTTCTTTTGCTAAGATCTACTTTCTTATCTTCGCTATACAGGGTTATTAGTAACTATATTAACAAGGCGTTGAGGGCTACTTCTGTGCCCCTTAACAAACAACTGTTGTTCTACGACTTTTGAAAATACAAACATTTTTTTTGAAAAATTTAGAAAATCAGCTTGTTTTTTAAAACAAAGGTCTTTCAGATATGGAACAGTAGTTTAATGACCTTTCCGTGTAAGGAACAGCTGATTTTCAGGTAAACATAACTTCAACATTTAAAAAAAAACATTTGATATTCCAAATGTCGTTGATCTAAAGTTGTTTTGTTAGGTGCACAGAGGTAATGCTCAACGGCTTGCTAACATAGTATGTTGAAAATACCTGTCCGAAAATATTTAAGACTCTACTCATATTTAGCTGCGTGATTCTGCTACAGGATGGATGGCATGAATGGAATTCGTGAGCGCCCATGAACCATGAATCGGCTTATATCTGTGTAGCATGGACCGTAATGTATTTGCGCCATAGATTTGCGCCTTTACTCTCACATGTGAACTAAATGCGAAATCACATGCGTCAGTGGTGTTGACAGATGCCGGCACTACACGCGTCATAATGCCGCATAAATAAAGCCGATAATCAGCGTAACACTGTGTTGACTTACCGGCGCGTATGCGGAACTGCGAAGTTAGTTTATACAGCGCGTTACCTCCCTTTTACATAAATACGACCATAAATTGTAAAGAAAACTGTCAGTTTCTGTCTAAACAAGATAAAGTCATCAGACTCGTGCAATACAGATAAATGTTGAGTCAATATAGCTTGTTGTTAGAAATTTATATAGATAGTTTTGTTCTTAGTTTCATATTGCACGCGCCCATACGTATCTCTGCTAAGAGTTACGAGAATGCACCCGGATATTTATAGTCCTTCTAATAGATGGGGTTGGTTTGTGCGTTTTGTTAGTCAGACAGTGGCACTGCAATTTTCGATATTGATAAACATATAAATCTTGTGTTATGTATGATCTTGTATATTTTATATACTTGCAAAATGAGTGAGAAAATGTTGGAATATTTGTCATGAATTGATTTAAAACTATAGATTTTCTATTAAAAATACTAAACCTTGAGTTTCGGTTTCGAAATTCCTTAGTTCTATTTCATTTTTTATGCAATGGAATGTCTTTGATCAAAACTTATAAGACTTTTCTCGTGAAAATTCTAAGTATAATAAACATCCGTTTATTAAAACTAGACGTGTAAATTACAGGCTAACTGGAAAAAAAGAAAAAGGCGACATGCATTTTAAGTTATGAAACCAAAAAAGTATGTGGTCTTTTTCGTTACCTATGAATTTAGAAATTTGTGAATAGAATTGAAATGTTATATAAACAGGGTATTAATCATAAGCGGTAGATCAAAGTTTTTTATTTACGGAGTGTCTTTGTAATGTTTTCCTTATAAAACGATCTCTTTAAAATGCAACATAGAATTACTTTTGTATATTTTTATCCTTTTTGCTTATTTAATTAAACAACCGACAAAGTAGCCAACAAACATTACATTACATAACAAATTAATTTATTGATTTAAACAGCTATCTAATGGTTTAGTTTCATTTAATTAGTAATTAATGTCAATAACAGGGATATAATAGGAATCAAAAGGTTTACCGAACATGAAAAAGGTTGAATATAAAAATAACAACAAATTACCTTTGTTAAAGTATTTTCTTACTGGAAATATAATATATAAATATATTTGTTTTCGAGTATGTTTAAAATACAATTAAAATTTATTAAACAATTAAAAAAATAAAAACGACTTTTTTGTCGTTTAATTTTAATTATGTACTAAATGAAATAGTTTATTTTCAAGAAAAACACGATGTTCCGGTGAAAAGAGCTGAGCTGTCTCACTAGTGGGCAAAGACCCCGCTTACTACTCAGACTGTTCAGTTAATTTTTATACGTTTCGCGGTTAGGTATAAGTTTTTTTAACTAGAACTAAGAGTAGATAGTTAGACTGTAGTATATTCTGTGACTGTGGCCTTCAATTTTAATTCGAAAATCATCCCGTTCGTGTGTGGAGATTTTATTGGCAATTTACTTTTGTTAAACTAAAAATAACAGTATAAAAATAACGAAGGCTTTATAGATAAAACATTACCTTTGAAAGTCGAAATATACCATTGCTGCGTATTAGTTGAAATCTGAAACAATAATTTAATTTTATTATACTTTCGTAATATACGTATATCATGTCATCACTTTGTCCACATCAAAATAGTTACAAACAAATGATTTAAGAAAATTTAGATCTTTTTTGTCAAGAAAAAAACTATCTGATGATAAATGTAGGAGATGCACTTTGTATTGAATATTTTTTTCGAACTTTAAATGAATGAATACAGATTTTTTCATAAATAACCCATTACTTGAAGGTAAAATAGGATCTACTGCATGTAACACTTCAAATTCTTAAAATTATATTTTCAAAGAAATATTTGAAACTAGTCACAAGTTTTCATTTCGAATGGGAACTGTACTAGACTACTGACAAAATGGTCGCCCAACAGATTAAACAAACCACTGCAAATACGGCGTCGCAAACAAAACACTAGGATCTATCGTACCTCATTTGAAAAGTGTTAATGAGTACTCCATTTTAAATAACAGCTAAAAATCTCATCCAGTGTAATCGAGATATTTCGTCATCAAGACTACGTCTCGTACTATCAAAAGTGATAGAACTTGCAAAGCTGATGGTGGGATTTTTTGTAATGTACGAACATGTAGTCCTAGTTAAGGCCTTTCATTTGAGCTACCACATGAAGGCGTTACACGTTTTATTAAATAGTAATGGTTATGACTTTCATAGTACGAGACGTAGTATTCATGACGAAATATCTCAGTTCCACTGGATGGGATTTTTTTGCTGCCGTAATATAAAAGGGAGTACTCGTTAAGATTTTTCAAATGAGGTATGACACATCCTAGTATTTTGTTTGAGACAGCTTCCATACTAAATGAGGCAATATCATTTTTATCACTTATTTTCCCAAACAATAAGTATTCATTTTTGATACGTTTTCGTAAAATAATAGTTATTACTGCACCCCGCATAACTACATGATCAAGATCAGAATAAGTACCACATGATTTCCATTATATACCTACCAAAATCTAAGAGAAAAATACCTATCAATAAATCAAACTATTTTACTAAGAAACTACTGGATCGATTTTGATGAAAATTGGTATAACCTTGACAGTAACATAGGCTTTATTTTATCATCATATTCCCACAGGATTGGGATTGACGCGGGTCGCTGATATTGTTAAATAATATGAAATCTGATTCTGATATAAATAACTTGTATTTAGTACATACCTACCTACAATGAAAATTAAATTAACTAAAGTACACAATCGTTTAGCTGTTTATCAAACGACTTATCGACCAATTTTAGTCATTTTGCGAAATAGTGAAATGTCTATCCTAAAGGTTAATAAGAGCTTTTAATTAATTTCATGATCAAACTAGTTACAATGATTTAAGGTGCATTTCCTTGTTAAGACGAGTGCTACGTTTGCGTTTGGTTGCTTCCCATTAGCTTCCCATTTGATACGTCATTATATTTTTCTTTTAAATATTATTATTTAGTGCTGCTAATATATTTTGAAATATAAATGACTTCAATATTAGACCATAATGTGCGACAAATAACGACTAAAGTTATTTAAAAATGGGATATTCACTATGTTTTTTGTTTTTATTTTCTGAGGCTCAATAACTTGAAAATATGTATTAGTTTAAGACGTTTAGGCGAAATAACTTTTGTTTTACGACTTTTGGAAATTCGAACATTTCGTTCGAAGTTTTTGTATGAAACAGCTCAGTTGATTTTCAAGAAAAATTCCCTCAGATTTATGGAAAAAAAGTGTTGAATTTCCAAAAGTCGTAGAACAAAAGTTATTCGCCTAGACGTCTAGAACAACCACCTTTCGTATTAAAACCCCTTCGCTGAAACACTCAACTTGAGTTGGTATGAATAATTTTAACATCAAGTTAACAGTCATTTCTATGGTTAATATATGTTAAACTTACATGATGATTCACAGAATATGGAAGGTTCATAAACAACCCTTCGAACATGTATAAATAAATATGAAACCTTTTAACGAACCATCGACACGAAAAAAACATCAGTTTGTAATATAATCTAGACTTACTGGAAGTTGTACTCGCACCATTATATCGCGCCCCGCCTACTACCCGCCTACTTTTTCCTACTCTGTTAGACAGCAAAAGTGTTAATTTTACTAGGAATTGTGTAAATACACGTAATTATATTATTTACAACTTTCAAAATTACTAATCTACTCACATTACAAATATGGAAACTTAACGGCTCAAGTTTTAAGACAATAGTTGGGTTGTTTTTTCTCCATTTTAATGAACAAAACACTCAAAAGTAAAGGTTAATTAAATTGATATTTGATAAGCATACTAGTAAATTATATCGGCAAATGTCAATATCTTACTTTACTTCAAGTCCAAAATACTAGTGTAAAAAACGTTACATTAATAACGTAATGACATTTGAAGCATCTGTTTGTATTTTAATTTCTTATTTTTTCCTACCATAACTCCGAGAATGTATAACGCGTTAAGGCTATTTGGCCAAAGTTATAAAACCATCACCTTGTCAATTAACTTTTGATAGGAAATAGTATGGATAAAAAGGTGCTGATAATATGTGTCTTTGCAAAACGCACACGAGCAATTTACTTCTAATATGGTGAATAACAGTGTAACGACAATGGTACGTAGCTTAATGAATTACTTTGGGTTATATTTATCCCAGGTGGACATCATGCACACAATAAATTAACTGTAACTTATATTGTCGTTTTGTTGTAAATTTTATAACATCCATCCATCCATTGAATAGAATAAAACTTGGTGTCTTTCTTTGAAATGAAGAACTTATAACTTTAAGGAACACTTTTTATATTGCTCGTGTAAATACACTTTTTGGTATCCATATTTACTTATATTTCATACATAAATACTCACTAGTTTACAAATTAAGTTACAAGCTAAGTATAAATGGAAACCTAACTTTACTTCTTTTCATTTATAAAATACCACTGAAACATTTGCTTTACCTAAATAATAGTAAAAGTTTTTAAATAATAGTAAAAGTATTATAAATAATAATAAAGTAGTAGTATTTTAAATAATAGTAAATTATCTAAAGTACAATAACTGCGTGGCATTGCGTATTAAATGGGCAGTTTCTCGCAGCAATACGCGCTCAGATGGGCCAACACAGCCCATTACATACTTCTCTTGAGAAAGGATCGCACGCAAAAGAGACAAAAGGCAGTAAACTCGTAAGTGCGAGAAAGACGGACTAGTGCAGTTCGAATCGATAATGTCATAAGCAAACTCTCACAAAACAGGATCATTTTTTACTTTTAATATCTACTTACTTTAAAATGAACGTCCATGCAGTTTGAATTAATTTTAAGTGAAGATCTTTAGAAACGATATCCGCAATATTCGCAATAAACAGCAATCAAAGTAAAATAATTGTGTCATTTTTTCGTAGGTAAATTATAGAAAAATTGACAATAAAACAATGCGTATTTAGTTTTAATACACATAGAAAATATCAATCGTGGTTATAAAAGAATCAAATTTTTATTTAAAAAGAAAATCTCAGCGGACCTTTGTATATGCGCCACTTAAGTGACATACATACTTATATAAATTACGATTGTCATTATACTTAATAGAAATTAAAATATAATAGTAGTAATAGTAATATAACAAAATAGTTGTAAAGTTCGCTTTTAGTCTAGACGTAGAAATTAAAAGAAAATCAAGTTTTCTAACCAATTCAATCAAGCAAAAATAACCATTTAGATCCTGTATATTAATTCGATAATAGCTAATGCCTCACGGTTCAATTCATATCAAATTTAATCGGAATCAGTCAAAGTTTTCCAAACACAATATAGCAAAGTAAGATAAAGTCTTACCAAAAACTTTTAAATTCAAACTAATCTACCCAGTTATAAAAGACCTTTAAAGAAAGGATTCATTTTCATAATTCCTTTGATTTTCATTTTAATACACGTACCACAGGTTAACGTACTTATTAAAAAAATCTAAATTAAATCCAAAAAAATATATTATTCCCCAGTTTTATAAGACTTTGGAGAAAGGATTTTTTTCTTCTTAAATTCCCACGGTTTTTTGTCTAAAACGCAGCCTACAGCTTTGTAAATTGTATAAAGTCCAGTTTTAATCTATACATATAATAAATCTGTAGACATCAAAAAATCTGTAATTGTAAGATATCCAGAAAAAAAATACACAGGTCGTCTTTAAATCGTTAGCTGAACACGATAGGGTGGTTTTTAGAATTTTTGTCTGTTTGTCTGTTTGTCTGTTTGTCTGTTTGTCTGTTTGTCTGTTTGTCTGTCTGTTTGTTTGTTTGAACCAGGTAATCTCATAAACTACAGAACAGATTTCGACAAGGTTCACACAAATATGTTCAGGAAATATCAGATTAACATTTAGGGTATGTTTCAATTTGAGTTTAATACAATAATTAAGATATTTGATAAAAAACATTTAAAAAATGTGAAATCGAAACATTTTTCCGTGGTAAAACGTAATCGAACGTCAGAAGGAAACAGTACCCTTACCACGGGTTTTTTACGTATTCGATTAAACATAATGTATTGAGTATTTACTATGAAACTTCCTAAAAATCAACTTACTAGGTCCACCCGTCTCTGAGAATATCGGTAGTGACACACTGACAGACAAACGGACAAGAGAGTGATCGAAAAAGTGTTTCTTTTTTTCGAGTTCTTCAAAAAGTCATGGTAGGGCTGCAGTACATGCCTCCGCTCAAGATGACAGCTGTCATAAAACCAAATAGTTTGCATTTAATACTACCTACAGACGTGAAACTGAAAATGAGGTTAGTACAAAGAGGTACTACTACATAATATTAACGATCTCCTTTACCGAAGACCTCCGATGGTACACTTCTATCGCGCTTTTCTCCTGCTATAGTTTGAATTATGAGTTTAAATAGCGGAAACCTTAAATCGTAAAAACAAAAAAATTATTTTCCAAATCGCTCCAAGAGTTTACGAGTAATCAGCGAGCATACATAAAAAAATAAATATATACGTGACGAATTGAGAACCTCCTCCTTTTTTGATATCGGTTAAAAAATATACAGGTAGTTATTTGTAAAAATCATTTTTTTCCCAAAATTACGTAGGCCTGCCAGCTACCTAATAAAAAAACTGGGTATTTTGGTCAAGAATTTAGAAAATTGGAAAAGGGGTCCGGACATTCAGTATGGTAGCGTGGTTATATGTTATGTTATGTTTTTTGCGCTGTGATTTTAGACCCGATGAATAAATTATGCCCAACGCTTTATAGGTTTTGTTTGATGGCATTATTTGTCATTTTCGATAGGTATGGGACTCAAAGTGAACCGCAAACTTTTGAAAAATTATAGGTTATCATTTTTCTTTAAATATTCCATTTCCGAAACGTCTCGCTTTAGAAGTTGAATGTCCTTTTGTAGTTTGGCATAAAGGTTTTGGAATAATCGGTTTTGACATAAAAACCTAAACTAGGCATAACATAATTTTACACAATTCTTTTTGGCATAAAGTCACCGCGCCACTCTTAGAAAATCAAGGAACATCACGTTTCTTCAAAAACCCTGTATCGAAAACGCTTTAGAGGGTTGGTGTTTTTATTATTTGTTTTTTTTTTTCGATGCCTTCTATCGATAGGTATGAGTCTCAAAGAGCACCGTGCACTTTTGTGAAATCATAGGACATCACGTTCCTTCAAATACCCCGTTTCCGAGATGCTTTAGATGTTTGGTGTGAAAGCATTTTTTGTTCAACGTAATGCCTGCTATCAATATGTAAGGATCTCAATGTGCATCGCGTTATTTTAAGTATTAGTATTTGTTCTGTCCAATGGCCTTTCTTTTTAATCATTAATATTATTATTTGATAATAAAAACAATGTATATTATTATTTGCACCAAAATGGATTATTATTTGCATGATGTTGGTGTAATAAATACTATAATAACCTCTTATATGATTAATTGAAGAATATGAATCGAGACACAAAGGTAGTTGATAATTATTTTTTCTTTAATTTACAAAAATCGAAAGATAACTAGGAAGACAAAGTATTTTGAAAAATTTGTGCGAATAGAAATTGGACTTAGTTTTAGCTTATCATATTGTTGTGTATTATGTTTTATTTGTGAAAAATTAACAAAAATAGTACATTGTTACCCAAGGTGTGAAAGTCACTCATTGAGTCCCGAGACGGAGTTTGGCGCCCGAGCGTAGCGAGGGCGCTAATAGTTCGAGGGACTAAATGAGTGACTTTCACACCTTGGGTAAACAAAACAAACCCGAGGTAAACACTGTGCTTTTCATTACGAATAAACATAAAATTCTTTCTAATAACGAGAGTGAATGAGAGACTCCATACTACCTGATCCTCTTACAAGGTTGGGACCAAAGAGGTTATACATTATGTAGATTTTTTGCTTTTGCTATTTGTTTTCAACATGTTTTCAATACTCAAATACGTCGGTACTTACCGAAGTGATTTTTATTAATTAGTTTATCCAACACTGAGTAATGATGCGAAGTCCGTAGATTTAAATTACAGTTTTTGTAACACGGTTTGTCTAGAAAATGTTATTTACACAAAATACACAATCATAAATGAAAAACCAGATTAAACTTAACACAAAAACATAGGTAAATAACAAAAGATAATACTAATTAAAATCATTCAAAATGCAAGCATTTCCTGCCAGTATTTTTTTACTCACTGACCGCACGGTCGCATAAAGCCACATCTGCAACATCTTGACAGGGCGCCGGCAGAGGCGCAGCATGGTCATACGTCGCTTTGACCATTTTCACCTTTACATTTATTTTATTAAATAAGATATCTTGAACTAAATATATCTACCTGAATTCGATTACTAAGAAAAAACCTATTATGTACTCTCTGTCAGTACTCTGGCAGTATGGATGAGCCGTGCAAAGCCATAATTTGACATGACAGCTGTCAGTGAAAGCGATTTTCCCTAGGGCTAAAAGTTTTTCTTTCTACACGCTCTTCAGGCATCTTTAATCATACTTTCGGAGTATGAGTAAGTAAAGTGCCTTCGCCAAATCAATTAAAAATATAGTTTAAAAACAATGTAACTACCTATTTTGTTTTATAACTTACACCGAATGATAAATTGTATCTATGCCGAAAAATGGATAGGTATTCTATATAACCCAAAACCACATCGCAAACGAAGTCGCGGGCAACAGCTAGTATTTATATAAATGTAGCTTTCAAAACCGGCCCTTCCAGATAACCGGAGGATGTAGTATGGCAACAATTTTTGTAATTGATTGATTTGTTTGTCACCTATAAAACACACTAAATGAGATGTAATATTAAAATGACTTCATTACACTATTAAAATATCGAATAGGCTCGCCGTATACCAGTGGGTTTTCTATACGAAAAAAGTTATAGACATCAGAATACGCGGATCTTTTACTATTCAATTAAATGCATTTTCATATTTCCTACCTCAAAAATGCTTATATTTAAAAAGATGCAGGCCCATTATGGCCCAGAATAGCAAGAGAGAGTGAGAATTTAAATGCGCTGAATCGCGCGGTATTTGAATGTAATTTGTGCCTAATCTGGTAAAGAAAGGCAGTCTATTCTAATATCATAAAGAGAAGAGATTATTTTGTTTGTTTGTAGGCTCTGAAATTACTAAACCGATTTTAATGAACCTTGGTATGAGGATAGGTACAGTCGGCAATTCTGTTAATTATAGGGTTCTTCCTTAGAGACAGAGTTCTGTTTAAGAACTCTACGGTGACTGAGAGAGCCATCACCGCAGTGTTCTAAAATTAGTATTGAAATATTTTCATTCTAATATTTTTTGACTAAGAAATTCATTATTTGAAAGATCTTTCTTGAGTTCAAAACATTCTAATAATAGCAGTTTTGGAGAGTCTGCAATTTTCACTATCACTACATAGTATAAAGCAATGTCGCTTCCAGCTGGCTGTCTCTATGTATGCTTAGATCTTTAAAACTACGCACCGGATTTTGATGCGGTTTTTATAAAAGATAGAGTGATTCAAGAGTAAGGTTTATATGTATAATACATGCATAATAGTGCCGTGTGAAGCCGAGGTTGGTCGCTAGTTATACATAAGACCCTTAGGAGTAACAATGTTCATTAAATAATGTAAAAGCAGAATTATTAATTTTCACAATTAAAACCATACATAACATTCAGTAAAGGCTAAACTAGCCAGACAGACAAACAGATACTCGGGTAGGCAGTCAAGATTCAGTATGATATAAATTAATTATTAGCAATGGGTTGTACATTATCATCAAACCCGTATCCCAGCGTGAAACACGCTTAATGCATGTAAGGAATCTTATTGTGGACTACTCTGAAACTAAGATAGTTTAATATTTGAACACAAACTCATTCACGACAAACATGGAAGAAGAAAAAAGAATGGACGGCAAAAATAAAAAGGCGCCACTGCACTGGCTGCAAAAAAATGGATTATTCCTAATCTAACCCAAAAACATAACGCTTAGGTTGGCAACACTAAAAATAACTGTTTTCATTCCTAATGAAACTATCTTTTTATTTTTGAACCTAATTTGTGTTCTCAAAGTGAAAACAAATGGGGATCGAAATTGAAACAATTTATACAAACTATCTAGCGATCATCAAAGATGAAAATTTAATTTAAATGAAAACCAAACCTATTACTCTATCTGAGCTGGCAACCACCAACCGTTTTCAAGAAGCGAAAAAATAAAATACTTTTTGCAACTTCTCTAAAGTATTTTCTTTGATTTTCGCGGATGCTCGCTTAGTAGGTATCTGTTCACTCTAGACTTAAATACTCCAAGATTATTTGAACGATACCTCCATTGCTTTCAGAGTAGTACACTCCATCTGAGCTGTCGCTGAGTCCAACACAGACGTGCGTAGGCGCACTTTACACCGACGCTTTTGCAAAAATGAATGTACTGCAAATTGTCAGATACCGGACTTACAATGTACAATGTCAAATGCCTAAAGTAATTTGTATGAATAACTTAAGTTTAACAATTTTTTTACCTTTATATTCCCGCGGGATCGATATTATATGTAAATCATGCGCTTGCTCACTCTATTTGATGTTAATACGTGTATTTTATGTTTAATCTATGTTTATAAATTAGCTGAAGCTATTAGCTGAAATTAGCTGATAACTAGTTTAATAATTAAAATGGTTCAAAAGATAATAAATTAAAAATTTGGTTTAACACTTTCTTGCTGACAGTACTTTTATTAAATTTTTTTATTCATTCTATTTCGTCGTTTGTGAAAAAAAATGGAATTGGGAGCCCCGGAGATAGTCTCTCAGGAATCAAGTCTCTCGGACATCGGGTCTTTCCGGTACTAACCCGACTATAAAGTTTTTTACGAGATCTTTTTAGTATCATAATATAACTCTGTTCATTGATATTTTACAGCATCTCATCTTCAGCTGATTTATAAACAACAACAACACACAAAATTTACATAATAATAACTGACACATAGACTGAGCTGGCGCATGATTTATGTTTGACTATACACAGTCTGAGGTTCCACCCGCGTTACTCTCGATCTTGCGGGAATATGAAGATGGAATGTAACCTATATATTATTTTATTAGAGTGTGTTGAGACGAAGGGTTTCTAATACTAAAGGGGGTTGTTCTAGACGTCTAGGCGAACAACTTTTATTTTGAACCTTTTGAAAATTATCACGTTTTTTTTTATCGAAAATTGTGAGTACACAGAGTAATCAAATCTTACCTATCTCTCTTTCTTGAAGTTATTTATGACAAATTAACAAAAGTAGCTAAATTAAAGTTGTTGGCGTGGTTGTTTCTATGTATTATAAGTATATATTTACACAAGAAAAGTATATAAGTAGTATATCCGTTGTCTAGCACCCATAACACAAGTCTAGTTACTTAGCTTGGGGTTAGATGGCGATGTGTGGAATGTCCTGCATGATTTATTTATTTAAACCCGTCGTCCAAAAACATTGTATTAGGTAAATATAAGTACCAAACATATAAATTGGTTTAGTTCCGTTTTTGATCAACAAACATAAATATTAACTTTCGTGTTTGTAATATACTGAGTAGACTCAAGAATCAAGATTTATGTTTGATCATGAGTTATTGGTGTGAAATCGATCTGATTCTAATCACGATTCAATTTGTATCAATAAAATATTATATCTTTGAATTATCATTAATATTTCGAAGATATTTTATGAAAAGTTATATTCTGAAATGTTTAATCAATTAAGAACGGAGTTTTTTCCGCATATATACAAAAAAAAATTGTCAGTCAGTCAATTAATAATTTTACTGACTTTGACCCATTTAAGAATCATTTCGACCATCTACGGAACCGTAGTTTCGTAACCCGTTACGAAATAAACATAATTCTTCTTTATACGAAACTGATTTTGATCATACTTCTTGACTAGATATTGAATACTAAAAATATTAATGAAATATTAAAATAATTAGAATAAACTCAAGTGAATTTTTAACCGACTTATAAAAAGAAGAAGGTTCTTAATAGGCACTCTTAAAAGCGCCGCAACAAAACCGCAAGGCAATTTTTACATTTAGGTATTTTTTCTGTTTTTTGTTCAAGCTAAAATTATGCCTAAATGCGATTACTAAACATTTTGAGAAATCGATTTCGAAATATCGCCGCCGAAACCATATCATTAGCTACCGGGCATCGATTACTGATGATCGATCATCGACGTTATCGATTCATAAAAATAATTTGACGTTTCCTCAATTAATTCGATAGTTATTCGATTGGCAGCCATAGTTTTAATTGATTTTGAAGATGTTTATTGAATAGTTTGTTATTATAATTTAAAATATTCTAATGTGAATCGATATCTAATTTCTTAATGATTTATTTCTATAATCGAGTTTAAAGTCTTATGGCAAAGATTTCAATGTAAAGATACGTAGAAATATGGTGTTAAAATTGAATCCGTCAAATTGAATTATAATTTTTTAAACAGTTTAATACTCTTGATAGGTAAGAAATAGCTTTAAGCGATAAAGTCGCTAATTTGTATATTTTAGAATTCCGTACTAAAAGGGTAAAAACGGGATCCTATTACTTAGCCTCCACTGTCTGTTTATCACCAGACTATATCTCATGAACCGTGATAGCTAGAGAGTTGAAATTTTCACAGATAATGTTTTTCTGTTGCCGCTATAATCACTGAAAACAGAAAACGGTACGGAACCCTTCGTGAACGAGTCCGACTCGCATTTGGTCAGTTTTTGTGCTTTTCATTTTTTAATGTTTCTTGTGGTTTGTTTAAATAAAGTGTTTCCATCTATGTTTTAAATTCATATTTACACGTTTTTGGGCACTATCTTGCTTATGCACAATAATATAAATAAATATATTGTAAATAATTTCACACAGTGCCATCTTGCCCCAAGCTAAGGAACTAAGGCTTGTGTTATGGTGGCCAGGCACCGGACAGATTTCCTATAGGTATACTTTTTTTAGTAAATTTATTCAATACACTTACATACAGAAACATCTAGATCAGAAAAAAATACTGAACATAAATAGTATTTTCTAAGGTTTTCGCGACTTATACTCATAATTATAATTATATTTGAATTGATATACGGATTTGTCATCTTAGTCTCCCTGTGACCATGGGATCTGCATAGTTCCCTAAACGTCAGGTTTAAAACAAAAATAAAAACCCCGAATATATCAGTTCAAATATAATTATAATTCTGAACACAAATATTTGTTTAGGGCGGGAATCGAACTCGCAACCTTCTGCGTCCCAGGCGGGTGGTCACCCGCCTCTTATAAATAGGCACAAGACACATTCTCGTTCAACGAACGGACGTGTTTCCCGTCACAATTCATCAATAAAAACAAACACAAATGAAATGTGAACATTAAAAATCATAATCGTGATATAAAATTCAAAAAAAACTTTGCTGTCAACATTGTAGAGCTCTATAACTACTAATGCCAATGTATGTATGTCTGTCTATAAAATTGCTTAATCTCGCTGAAATTGGTTGCAATTTGACGCAGATCGACGCTGGTTTTTGTATTATTTTATTTATTAATATTAATCTTTTTGATTGTTTTTTTATTTTAATTTCTTCTTCTTTTCGTGTTGATTCCATTATATTATTCTATTTTTTAAATAATAATATTTTGTACTAATTCAGTTAAAAAAAAATGTTTTGTATTTGTTTTTTATTTTATTTGAATAAAAACCAGCTACTATCGTAAAATCATATATCACATAAAAAACATTAAATAATTGTCGACTCCGCGCCATCAAAACAGGTTTTCTAAATAAATGCTACCATTTTAATAAATTATATTTAGGTATATAAAATTCATAGTTCTGACTGACTGATAAATAAACACACACTGCATAGCCGCTGGTTGTAAAGTAAATAAATTATATTTAGGTATATAAAATTCATAGTTCTGACTGACTGATAAATAAACACACACTGCATAGCCGCTGGTTGTAAAGTAAAGACATGAAATTTGGCGGGTGCGTTCTTTGTCAGGTGGTAGTATCATCTACGATTTATTTTTTAAATTTCAACACTAAGAAAGAGAAATAGTTAGTGGGCAAAGCCGAAAACAGAAACTGTTTTAATGTTATTTGGGTGTAAGCGTAGGTAAGTGAGGTGTAAGGAATCAATAAGAAGGTTTTAGGTAAAATGGCTGGTAAAGCCGCGGACAGAAGCTATTTTAGTGTAATAGATAGCTAACACCATAATAACACATAGGCTTTTAATACAAATATTTCCACGGAATCTGGAGTATCGCAGGTGAAACCACGGAGTGCAGCTAGTAATTTCCACAAGTATGCGTAGAATTGTATGGTGCGTGATACACTGCGTACATATATTGTGGTGCTCTTTAACTGGTACAGATCTAGTTTAATTTTATACACACGGTCTTTCAAACTGTATGACAGAAGCACATTCTTCTAAACCGTGGTGTTACTTGTAAGTTTTTGTTCCACTGCCTTTCCTGCCGTTCCTGCTTTCACTCGCGTCACTTCAAGTCCCCGTTTATTTGGGGGTATTTGAGTAACGAGCGTATTGGGTTCTCCTAAAAAGCGTGCCAGTTCTTAGACTGCATCGTCACTTGTTAGTCAAAATGTGAGAGAGTGGTAAAACGCTGACTTATTTATTATAAATTTATTATTTAATGAGATGGACATGGGATAGGACACCAAATAAGCATGAAATTAAAAAAAATAGTTCTTTAAAATCTTATTTTTCTTTTTTACCAACGAAAAACTCTTATTTTAATGTTAAAACGATGCAGTTGGAAATTGAAATGTAAGTTAATTTTCTTGTCCATGACACTGGAACATGATTTTCCAACTACTAAAACCTTAGTAAGGTATTCAAACTATTTCAAATTAAATGATAATGCACTTTATAAGTGAGTCATTTGATGCAAAATATAACTGAATACTGGCTCTATGCACAACCCGTGTTAAGCCATATTTATTTTAAACTTTGTCAATGAGATTGAACAAATCTTATCAGTTTAGCTCTTATCGGCCTCGTAGGTCGGGGAACAGAGACGTTGATAGTCAACCTCATTTTTATGACTATTTTTTAAAATCGATTAAACTGAATGTCAATGTGTAGTAAAATGCAGAAGGCGACAAGACACTAAATTCTTGCTCTGTTCGGAATCCTGATATAATAACTATACTTTTTATCCACGTGTTGAAAGCGTGTTCATGTAGGAGACAATCTTTACATTGACGCAACTAGTTAAAGGACATTATTATAACATACTTTATATAATTCTACCCAGTCTTCCCTTATTAGTAATTCATTTCCCGGGTCATCCGCGTTCTTTTTATTTTGACCTATGAATACAAATCGTGTGAGTATAAAAAGTTGATTATTTGTGGTCGACGCAGGACGTCGCTCGTCTTCTTCTTCTATTTGCTGCTAATTAATTTGGCCACATTTTACGGCTGGCATGGAAGTTATCTGCAAATAACTTTCTCAAGGATTCCCGGCTTAGGGGTTAAATTGTTCTTTTCACAAACAACTTTCACGAACAATTTGCCCCCTATGTCCCAGGGACCAATTGTCTTTCTCATTTTAATAGTGCTAAACTGGGTACGTTTTAGCTCCCTGCGAATGATGATGTCTCCATTCGCAAGGGGGTTTCTGCTTTTTGCATAATAAATTACATCCTGATGCAGGACTTACGTGTAGGCGCATCTAAATTAAGATTTACCTGCGTATATTCAAGACAACAAATTTCTGGATAATACCTATTTGCACCAAATTATGCCTAATTGAGCTGAATTGGAATATCATTTATTGCAATAGCTGATGTGTACAAACAAAAGGATGATGTTAATTTTATATTTAAAGATAATTACTGTAGGATGTTTTAGCGTTATCTAGCTCCAAGCCAAACAGTTAGGTTTGTGTTATGATGGTTAATTAAGGAACATATAGTATACTTCTTGTGTCATTTTTGTATATGAATTCAATTCAAGTAAGTAATCCATCATAGTTTCTGTCTAGTCGGAGTCAGAGTGAGACCAATAAAAACGTTACCAGATTGGTCACAGTAATGCGCGACACAGAAGCTCAAGCTTCTCACGGGAAATGAGACAGCGCCAGCGCTAAATACGGGGAACGAACAGTTATGAATCTGTTTCGTTGGTATCATTTCCACTATGGTATGATCCCACCGATCAAATCGTGTTCGATATTGACGCATAAAATAATAGTCTTTTGTTTGATTTTTGATCGTCTTTTGTTTTTGTTCCAACCGGACCATTAACATTAAGTCTTAACAGTTCGGTTGTCTTCCCCAAGTACAAAAACTTTGCTCCGAATTACTGAGACAAAGCCAAATATCGACGCCATAAAATAATAAGTTTCTTTCTTTGTTTTAATCAAGATTTTATTGTGAAAACAAGCACCATACGCGAACCTGGTAATCTAAAGTGTTGTCATACAAAAATATAAAATAATTTTGTCATTGCGTCGCGCCGTCAGTCACATTCAAAGACAAACAAAAATAACAAGTAATATAAACGTAAAAAATATATTATATCTATAAATATATTATGTCTATAATATATAATAGTTTAAAGTAAATAATAATTTGTACAAATTGCGATATGTACAGTCGGCTGCATAATTGCAGCCTTCGGTAGAGTTCGAAAATGACTATTATTGGAATGTTTGCATTCTAATAATTTTTGTTTGATTAATTGATGAATTAGAAGAATTTAAACTTCACCTAAAGCAGGTGCCTAGAATCTATCTTGTGTTGAAATCATTCTTATAACAGCCGTTTTGGAGCTCTACGGTGGGTCTGCAATTTTGCACCCGACCGTACGTATTGCGAATTGTACTAACAGCAAATGTGAACGACTTGAGAATTTTACAAATGGAGAAAATTTTATCAACGGAACTCTGACCACACACAAGCCATTAAAAAAGGTTTGGTAAAAATGTTGTTCAGTTTCCTTTTATATATTTTTTACTATTCACAGGCTTTCCTATACACCAAATCCCAGTTCAACTTAGTAGCCTGTGACAAACCTCGTCTTACAAAAGCGCGAGTCATTGAAACAATCAGTTCAGTTCTTTATTTTGATCCGAGACTGGGCGGAGCAAGGGCCGACCGCGCTATTATAGATGCAATCTCTATTAAATTACAGCTCTTTATACCGTTATTTCGGATCCCGTTTTATGATACATAGATACATACAAACTGAACCCCTAATAACAAAACACTAGCGAATTAGGGTCTCTAACCATCGGTGGTGGACAAGTGGTAGCCGTTTGAATCCGGTCCGGCCCAAATTCCTACGAATGATGTGCGATTGCTCTTACGGTGAAGGAAAACGTCGTAATGAAACCCGTGGTATTAGCTCCAGATATATTATCGACTTTCCTCTGGATACGATCTACTAAGCTGATGTGCTGGGAAAACCTACTCCATTTAAACATGTTCAAAGCGTCTTGAATAGTTAATTTAAAGTTGCTGGCGCTGTATAAATTATCTAGAATTATTAGTATTAGCTTGGTGCCTATTTATATTTAAGACATTTTTATTCCATACCAAATGTTTTACAAACTTTACTTCTATAAGGTATAAAACCTTATTTGATGATGGCTCAATAAAAAAACCAATAAACCATAAACAAACAAACCGTTAATGTCGTTCCAATTTTTAAAACGTCATTCGCAACGGTAACTTGCAATTTAAAAAAACGAACAGCTTTTCGGGGTCAACGTCTGGCTCCATTCAGAAATCGAATTTTAATCGTTAAGTTTTTTTTTATTTTTTAAACTTAAGGTGCTACCACTGGTTTTTAATCGTCGGTCTCTGTCAGATTGAATAGAAACAAGTGAGATTCGAGACGGTGCGAAATAAGCCAATTTTATAATATTCTTTCAATTGTTTATTATAGGTAAATTACAGTTTGCATTGGGACAATATCTTTGAACAATATAGGTAATAAAGTTGATTCTTTCCGTCAAGGACCACAACAAAATGCGTACGGAATAATACGAAGAGATTAATATTGATTTCTATAGAGTCAACATTTTCTAAGATAGTACCTATGTATATTTTATTCTGCAATCTAAGTGGTTTTAGTGGCGTTTTTTTTAAATAAAGCTGAAGTTAAATCGTTTCAAAATAGTTTGATTTGAAACCCTCTTCAACTTAAGGTCTTTGCCCACGATAGATACCGTACATATCATACTAAGAACGACGAAAGAAGATCTACAAAATGCCGCAAAAAGAATCGGGTAGGCTGAATTAAGGACGCAACCTCAATGATGTTCGTGAAATGTCTTATCTAACGTCAGTTGACACAATTCTAACAAATGTAGCTTATCTCATCTCTTTGTTAGATTAGTTACATCCATCCGTTACAAATCGTTCGACCCGATTGACCATAAAGAAATACCTAAATAGAAATAATTATATAAGTATCTATACCTACTTCTCTACTAATATTATAAAGAGGAAATATTTTTTGTGTTTTTTTTTGTTTGTAACGTGTAGGCTCCGAAACTACGGGACCGATTTTAATTAAACTTGGTTAATTGGGAGTGTCATAGGCTACTTCATAGGTGTCATAGGTTTTTCCGATATTACAACAGGATCGGGAGTTACGCGGGTGAAACCGCGGAGCGCAGCTAGTTAATAATAATAAGATAAGTGGACTTCTCTAAACTAGGCGTAACCCTCGATCTCTCTTACTCTCTCTAAACAAGAAAATCATTTAATCGACATTAAATTACATCGCTAGACCAGATACAAAGTAGGTACCTATCTAAGATTTACAATAAACGTATTTCATGGTTTATAATTCCGTTTCAACCCCCGCTGCGATATCTAAGACCTAATCTAATAATTCCATTGATTAAACTAAAGACTTAATCAAATCTAGAGGGTACGATAGTTTTTGTATGTAAGCTGGTAGTAAACTATCCGCCATTTTGATTTGTCGTCTGACAACGAGATTTGTATATTTTTTTATTTAGATCACAGTCTAAATTGAAGAATCTAGGAACTTTATGAGGCTAATATATCCCTAGCTTACTAGAGTCTAGGAAGATTGGTGATCTGATCTGATCGGTGAGGGATCTGTGGAAAAAGTTAACGGTGGAAAGTGTATTAGGCTACTAATATATTATATCTTGGGTATTCTTAGATACTTATAATGCTAATAATTTGATTTTTTATGTCAATTCTGTAATATTTAAGGCGACTCTGTAAAGTATTGTTAAATATTTCTCACCTACACAAAACACGACATAACATAAACTTAGTGCAACATTACGTAGCCATTTGCACATAAATATTATAAATCGCAACTAAATTTCAGACATAAAAAATTGATTGTATTTGTATGTTAATAGTGTGCCAAGTGTAGTAATTAAATAAATAAAAAATAGAGCATTTTATTAGTAGGTAAGCATTACTAGTCATTATTAGTAAGTAGTAAGCTTCAAAATAATAATATAATTGGCCATAAGAAAGATCTGGAGTAGTTAAACACTGTATAGCATGCAGTTTTTAACACGCCTCGAAATAAACAAATAAATTGTTCTAAAAACAATTCAGCTTAAAAAGTCTAAATACAAACAAGAAAACAAAAACATGATAGAATAAATGTCGAACTATGATAAAATAAATATAATTTAGAAAAAATCATTATAATGGCAAATCAAGGAGTAAACCAAAAGTCTCCAAACCCCATTCCATGTCCTCCTACGTCGCCCGCATCTTAATAGTATTTGTATTGACTATTCATGAACTGGAACTACTAATGACTCTACGTGTTAATTAGACTATGTACTTAAAGGACTCTTAAAATGTAGTGTAAAGTGCTCTATTATGCCATATATAAGTTTAACAGAACAAGTTAATTTGCAACAAGCTTTTTAAACGCACACTTTTTGTTTAGATTTGTATATCTATATTAATTGTAAAAAGAGGAAAGTTTTGATTGTTTGTTTGTTCGAATTGAATAGGCTCCAAATCCTATCCAATCCCACGAATATTATTAATGTGAAAGTTTGTGTGCTACTATGAGTGTATGTTTGTTACTCCTTCACGCAAATACTAGTGGAAGGATTGCAATGAAACTCGGTGTATAGATAGCTGAAGACCTGGATTAACACAAAGACTACTTACTACACATACTACACATCCTAACTTAGTTTTTAAAACGTTTCTATGTGATCTATGTACAAATGTATTAAGCATCCAAAAGAATAAAAAAAATTGACTTTGACTTTGCTACTTTTTATCCCGATATTCCTATGGGATCTTGAGATCTTAAGAGTGATCGGGAGTTACGCGGATTAATCTGCGAATCGTTGCTAGTAATTAATAAAAGAGAAAAAGACTTATAAAGACATATAGAGCTATAAATCTAAAACTTTGCAAGGGGGTTCCTCTTAAATGTAGGCGAGTACTATGAAAGTATTTTTAGAAACCAAACCGCTAAAGGGGTAAAAAACTGTTCAAGATTGTAATTCGTAGTAACTGTTATGTATTCTGTGTTTGTAAGAAATCAATATCATTTTTAAAGAGACGCTAACGCGGATGAACCTGCAGGGCGCCTCTAGTTTATATTACTGGCTGTGCCCAGCGGTTTTACCCGCTTTAGTCGATTGTACCAGCGTTCTCCGACAGTTGTTTCGCCTTTGGACTGTTTGCCGATAGGACGTTTCATTTCAGACAGATTCGCCGTCATTAGTCCCAATCCCGTGGGAATATCTAAATAAACTAACATACCCAGTCGCGAGTTAAAGTTATAATATAGTTGTAATACGTATTTATCTAAGCCATATACAATCATAAGGAATAACAATAATACTAATATAGATTTGTAAAAAACATTGTCCTAAATGTCATCGTGTACCTAGTATCCATTTAATGGGCGTTGTCTTCGATCGGCACACAGTTTCTGCATTTCAAAAGCCCGTAATATTTGCATAAAACCATAATACTGAGAAATATACAACATCTCAAAACCTATTCTAGCAGAAATCTTAAACAGCTACTTCAGATTTTCATATATAATTTCTATTTTATAAGACACTTATAGATTATAAAATGTCATGTCTTCAGCATTATAATAATATTATAAACGTAAAAGTTTATGTGTTTACTCCTTAACGAAATAACGACTGAACCGATTGCCATGAAACTCTTTATCTAAAACGATCGTTAACTGATACCCGTTAGACAAAAAGAAGAGACGAAGACTGGTACACTACTATACAGTTCACCACGATGTGAATTAAAAGTTAAGTATAAAGAATGAATTTTTTTACAAAGGTCTTCAGGACTATATCCTGAACTATTAGAGATAGCGAAACATGCTGATAACCAGTTGCGTGTCCGATTTTGATAAAAACTGAAACTGCATCATTAGATTTTTGAAAAAGTTATGACTCTAGCTAGAAATCGAACCATTTGATTTTGCAAAAAATAATCATAGTATATTTTTATACTCATTAAATATTGTTGCTGATAGAGATCAAATCTTGGAAACAAACATACTATGGTAAATCAAAGGAACTAGCAAAATTTTGTAGTCTTCTGTCATTTTCATACTCTCTATCCCTGAATAGTTAGTCTGGAGAAAGCTACGTAATAAAACTCATGATGAAAATTAAAGTAGTTGTTTATTGTCTTAAGACTATATGGATACTCAATTAATAAAATTCTCCTGTCACGGTGTTTGTCCCTAAGCTCGTATGAGGTGGCTTGACCGATTCTTACGAAATTTATAGTGTACATTTGGTAGATCTGTAGGATGTAAACTATTTTTCGTAGCCTAAGCCTATGGTGGTAAGAGTGAAATAATTTTATTTTTTGGACAGTTTTATTTTGTTTTTTTAGTTAGTTAAAAATGAATTTTAGAAATATAAGTTCTTAATTATCATTATTTATTTGGTTCATTAAATATAAATCTAATAAAAATTGGTGTTAATAAAAAATCGAGCGAGAGACGAGTCAAAATATGACAAAAAACAATCATGATATTTTGACATGCACGAACGGTTCCGATTGGTTTGGTGTCAAAGACATTGGTTCGAGTGCTGCGTACCGATGCAAGCGAGTGATGAGAACGATTTATATATACCTACCTAATCTACCTAATAGCATCACCTCGCGGTTTCACCCGAATAAGTTCCATCCCGTGGGAATATTAGAACAAAAAGTAAAAGACACTTTCAATAGATCAATGTATGTTCATACCAAGTTTTAACTAAATCGGTCCAGTAGTTTCGGAGTCTATACAATGCAAACAAAAAAAGAATCAAATCTTTCCTCTTTATCATTTTAGTATAGTATAATAAGTATAGATCAAAGACTTTTAATAATATCTACCAGCAATAGACTGGACAGTAATTTTTGTCGCATTTTGTACTTTCTTTATAGTAAAAATCGTTTAGTCTATTAATAGGGGTATAAGGACTAAATCCGCAATTGGCTTATATTATTTTATCATACATTTAAAAAATGTGCATTATTTTTAGTTTTCTTTAAGATCACAGGAAACTCTAATCCAACCATCTCCATTTTATTTAATCACTTTGTCAAAGTTCAGTTGTCATAAGTTACATAACTACATAATACATCAATTCCGAGTAAGTAAACTAAATCAATCAAAACGCAATTGGAACAAAATCGTAACATAAGACCTTAGACTAGCTCATTGAAGGATCCTGCCTGGCCCTTCAATATTTTGCTGTTATGATCCTTGCTAGTTATTGAAACTAAATGATTATTACGCTATAAACAATGTTTGAGTGCAAACCATATATTCTATAGTAATGGACAATGTCCTTTCAACTTGATATCTCTACCCGTTCCTAAGGAAAAGGGTCTTGACAGACAGACATACGGACGGACAATTATTGCAATCTCTCAACAAGTATTTTTTTTATTTCTTTAGTTGAAACCAATTTAGACAATTTATTCATCAATATTTTTGCAATCAATATACTAATTCGTAATCCTCATTTCCTTTACTTTATTTTATTAGCAATTACTCTGAAATGTAGTTTCAACGGAAATTGAGAATAAATCTACTATATTCAGTGGGATTAAAATAAATAAATATCCGTAAAAAATATATCTTAATAAAATAAATTATATTTTTTTCTCATAATTAATTAATAATCTCACCTGCGACGCAGAAAGTTGAGAGTTTGATACCCGACATCGTACCAATAAGAGTTTGTGGTGTGTTCTGGGTAATTCTATATTAACCTATAATTATTATGTATGAAAAAGTATATAAGTTCCTATTCTATCCCTAAATTAAATTACTTACTTTACTTTGATTTAATTGTTGACATTTGTTTTTTTTATTATTAGTTTTTGTCATCGTTTAAGTTTATTAAATATTTTAACATTTTATGTCATTGTTTTTCTCTTTTACCTATAAATTCCTGACTATTTCAATTCCGGACTTTCGGAATATTTCTGTTTCCTGGTAACCCTTATTATGAGCATTTTCGTTTATTTTTTTATCCTTCAAAATGAAGGATCCGTGAGCTGTCTGCCTACATTCCTAACCCCATGCATGTGAATGTGCAGATGGTATATCTAAAGTGATGTCAAGTTAATAAACCCATTATAAAGCCATTGTCAACATATAAACAGAAGTCTTCACGCTGTTCGAAGAGGAAAAAAATATCAATGTTACATTTTTATGGTCGCTATAAATTAATCTACCTATCTATATACTACAAACTATACTTAGTATTATAAAGAAAGTAAATAAAAAACGTATTATAAATCTTAGATAGAGCAGTAGAAAAAGTTTTTTTATTATTTTTTATGTCTGTCTGGCAGTCTGTCCTTCTGTTTCTTCGGTCATTTGTAGGTATAAGAATATGTTACTATAAATTATTGTTATAAATATTTAATTGTCTGTAAAATATAAAAAACCGAAGCCTGATGTATTAACGCTCAGTTCTATCCAATGGGCGATTATCCAATATCAAAATATCGATCGGGCTAAATATGTTATGACATAGGAATCCGCTAAGAAAGTATTCGGAAAATTCAACCGCTACGCGGTCGAATTTGCTGGTAAAAGTTAGAAAATTTATTATTAAATTATTCTGAATTTCATAAGTTGAAAACAAGGCATTCAAAAAAATTGGCTTCTTTAAGTTTCGCGCTTTTTCTAAACGAGTTTCGAATAGCTCGATAAACGGCTCGGATCTAATCTAGAATACGTCTAGTCAAGAGAATTGTTTTTTTTTACTCTGTTAAGGAAGCCTCGTCTCTACCAATTTCGAGGGTTTTTACTGATTGCAGACATCTTTAACTGGTACTCAGTAAGCTCCATTGTGCATTCCTATATCTTTTAGACACACTGTACTTAATGCAGAGTTCCAAAAGTTTTAATGTAGTACCTATATATTTATTCTTGAAATGTCATAAATTAAAATAAAAAGATTAAAAGTTAAAAAAAACTGACGTCGCCAATAACGCTATTTAATGATTTAAGAATAAAAAAATTATATGTTTAAAACGCGATCATCTACGGAGATTGTATCCTATATATTTATCCTAGTGCAAAAATTAACTCACCGTAAATCGGCTGCAAGTCAAAAGGAACACTCGCACTGTTTTATCACATCACAAAAAAACCGCGCACTTCACAATAAAAAAAAACAAAACCTACTCTTAACTGACACATTTTAAATTCAAACAAAAAAACACTTAAATTTTAAAACAGTGTGAGTATTTTCGACAGTCAGCTGTTCGCGCCAATGGCAAGGACGTTCGGTTTAAAAGAAACAACAGCATGATACGTCGAGGTCGATGCACCCAAAAAGCTCACAGTTGGCGGACCGTGAATGAACAGGTATAATCATATTTTTGTTTTAATGTGTTTTTCTATGTAATAGACGAAACGCGCGCGCTCTGCCCGCGCTCTTTGCAACGAATGAGGAGCCGAATAACTATTTCAAACATCTTTTCTCTAATCCTTTTCTGCGCGTGCACAAGTGTGCTATTGGTAAGAGACAAGTGCCGTGGTGTGCCCCGCGGAGCTGCAGCGGAAGTGGGGCTATCGCGTTCAACATCACATTTCATTTGATACACTTTGCTGAGATACATGAACGCTGTTTTAAACACCTTTGGAAGATTTGATGACCTCTGCTTTGGCCATAGCGTGGACGGACTGTGACACAGGAGGTTTGCATCCTTCTGTGTCGCAGTCCGACCACGGTCCTATTCTTAAATTTTTAACGTGATAACGTCTTAAAAATCGATGAACACTGTATTGCACTCACAAACAAATGTGACGTCACGCTCACGTTGCGGGAACGTGAGTGTTATTGCAAATGGCTTTATCAACCCTTAAGCTAAGCAACTAAACTTGTGTTATGGTTATTATGGCCACACAACGCATGAAATACTTTTTGTTTGTTCACTATTAGTAATTTGGTACCTAGATTTGTGTGATTTATAAAATATACATATTTGTTTCTTTGTGCGCAGGTATGCGTGTACAAAAGAAGATAGGTAGGTACAAGCTTAAGGAATACAAGGTAGTTGCTAAGTTTGGTAGTTAGTCGAAGTATTTTAATACATTTTGTTTTTCAAAACTAAGCACTTACTTACCTAGAGGCATCTACTATAACTACTGAATAATCTTAATTGTTTTAATTAGAGTAATGCCTTTTTATGAATGGAATCACAAGCGCCAGAGCCGCACCCGTCGGAAACTGCACGGAGCCAGGTGCCCCGCGCTCGTTGATGTCTTTTGTACTACGAACTTGGTTGAAATAATTTTGCGTTGATTTCGTTTTTAAAATGTGTAGTTTCGTTTGTTAAGTGACTTATTACATAATTATATAAGGGTATACGCCCATTATGAGAAATTAATAGATATATTAATCCTATTTGCGCTTTCTCCATACAACTGTAATACCTAATACTTACTTCCTAAGTATTCCTGAATATTTAGGAAGTATATGAATCCGTTCGAATGAAACCTAGCGATATCCGACAGATTTTTTATTGTACAACTATTCGAAATAGCAGATTTATTTAAAGGGAGATCATTCAGACTAGAACACTCGACCTCTACGTGTAAGTAACAACTTATTTCAAAAAATCATAACCTTAAAAATTTACAAAAAATGTTTAAATTTCCAAAAAAATTATACCAAAATTTGTTAGTAAGGTGTACAGGAAAATGCCATTAACTACTTTCTTAGCTGATAATAAAGAACCCTTTACACTTTTTTTTTGGTAAACATTTAAGAAAAAAAACCTGCCTATATCCGTAGCTCGTTCCACGGCGGGAATCGATCCGGCAACCTTTTGCGTCGCAGGTGAGTTACATAGGTCGTCGTATTCGAACCTGCTAATTATGCAGCTTATAAGCAGATAGTCATACATAATTAGGTTTCTATTTTTGCATAATACTTTTTCATAGCCTTAATTCTCTATTTAGATTCTAAGTTCAAGCATAAACAAACTATACAAATGTGTATTCGAAACTTAGTTATTTCCTGTGTTTAATTTATGTTTTAAGATCTTCGGCCACTATACCGTAGCCTATTAGGAATAAGCTGAACCGGTTTTTTTCGATGATGATGCCAAACGCCTTTCCGCTTATCGAAACTACTTAAACAAAATAAAAAACCTGTTGAATAGACGCGTGGTGGCTATTATACTTTTTAGAAATATACTAAATTGCTGTAGTTAAGTTTGAAGTAGTTTGAATTTAATCAAATAATCGATTTTCTGTCTAAAATTTCGATAGGCTTCGCAACGAAGCCTTAATATGATATCAAAATATCGGTAAAAATTTCATATACAAATTAAATAGAATTTTTTTCGTAGACAAGAACCATTTCCATATAAGACAAAATGTGCCAGTATCTACGTTTCTATTATGCTCCAATATAGTGGGCTAAGACCTTTACGAGTAAGTATTCATCAGGCAACTTTGTATTAATAATTTTATAATCATTTGAATATGTACTTTTATCTATTCTTTTTTTTCTATGTATCACTTAGAATAATAAATAAAATTAGTAATTAAGTTACAAATTAGGGCCAATTTGAAGGCATCTTTTTCAGCTTGTTCGTTTGATCGTTATCAATTCAAGCAGAAACGAATTGAAAAACGGACAATTCCATCTGTAATTTTATTTGCATTTAAATCGATTGAAACACGAAATTATTTAAAAAATGTAGACTCTCCAATTATCTGGCGCCAACAGTTTTTCGATTGCAATTTAAATAGATATCACTCAAGCAAATCTCTATTAAATGTGAGATTCCTGAAATATTAAACGATTATTTACTTTTATGATTACTTACTGGAAATCGATATTGAAGTTGCGTTAAAGGTATTTGTTAAGTATAGGCATCAGGTGGGTAACACTGAGAAAAACTTCTGTGATTATAGTGTTTTATCATTATGAAAAACATGTAAAGAAAATGTTAGAAAATGTACATATAAATTATATTGTATTTAAGAAATCAAAGTCCTGACTAACTTATATATTAACGCACAGCAAAAACTAATGCAAATGGACGAACCGGGCTAAAATTTGCCACATAGATAGCTGTTATGCCGTAGGCTTCCGGTTAGGTTAGAAGCTGATGTAATTACTCTCCTGATACATTTTTAAAAGACTTTTCCCGTTAAAAAACTAACTAAAATTATTAATTTAATACAACCATAAAATCGTTGCAAAAGGTAAGCGAGCCGAAAATGCTTTAATTTCAATCAAAGTTGTTCAAATTCAATGTTCAAGGAAACCTCAAATCGTTACACATTTCGATAACGAATAAAATAAAAAATAAATAAAATAAGGCATATCTAATCAAGATGAATTAAACAGCGCCAGCAATTATTCAGCTATTCAGGAGGCTTTAGCGCCTAGAACAAGTACCTATTAAATGGAATTGGCTTGGCTTCAATAGCATAATTTGTCTATTGGGACGAAGTCATTAAGGTAAATATTTATTTTATGAGGTTTTCTTGAACTTTGAATTTGGACAATTTTAATTGAAATGAAGAGGGTTTTATTTTTTAAGGTTAGATATTTTTAATCATTTAAAGAAGAAGTAAGTTTCTTCCTCACGTGTATTTTTTTATTTATCTTCACTGATTACTCGAAGACGGCTCAACCTATTGAGATGATAGTTGTTGTGTTAAATTAAAAGAAAAACGTGTGGCACTCGGGGACTGCCGCGGTAAAGCTATTGTATCGTGCGAGCTTCGAACATTCGTACCATACACATACACGTTAAGCGAACGCTTGGCTGAGCTACATGGTAGGCGGAGTGGGGGTGTTAGGTTTTATTTTCGTTACGGAATTTTTAGATTCAGTCGCCGCGCTCAAAGCCCGCGATAAAAGCTATGCAATAGCTTAAAAATCTTCGTCTCTGGTAAAGAGACTTAGCTAAAATAATGCTACAAATCTAATAATTGCAGCAATTAAACAGTTATAAAATAAAAAGTTCTAGTTGGCACTTACGTAAATGGTAGGCGGACAAAGAAAAATATCTATATATTTGACAGGTGTGCGAGATGTTTATCTTGATTGTCTACACAGCGTTATAATTGTTAGTTATTATGTTCTATAACTCAGGGAACTTGTTTTCTTTGCAATTTGACTTTTTACTTATGAAACTTTCTAGACAGACTGAATTATTAACATTTTTTAGGTATCTAATAAAAATTGGAAAATGACGAAAAACATTTTTTAAAGTGTTACACCTAAGTTACCACCTAGGTATTTAATTTATTTGAGTTAGGTAAGTGGTTAATTTTTATTTTATCTTAGTTTTGAATTGAAACGCTTGTAATGAGTTTTATTTATTTATTACAAGGCCTTCTCCATACTCTAAACTACCATTATGCCGATTTTCATCCAAATCAGACCAATCGTTTGGCCGTAAAGAGAAAACAATCAATACGATTTATAATATTACTTAGGATTAAGGATTAAGACAACATATTGTCTCATTATTTAAGTTTTCTATATGTTATATAATTATCATAATCAGTCAAGTAATTGCAAAGATTAGCAATTTCAAACACACATTCAAACTTTACCCCTTTTTATCTATATAAGTGTGACATGCAACATTTTTAATCGCATTTAAATTCATATTGCATCGTTCGAAAATAAAATTAATAAAACATCACATTCATATGAAGATCATGAAACAATTACATCTGTTTTTCTAAAGAGAAAACCATTGTTCATCGAATTCTTTCAATGGATGGATGCAGTCACTTTAGCAGGCAGGGTTGTTAGAATGCGGTAGCGCTTTAAATTTAATGGGAAATAGCTTTTAAGCTTTTGTTTAAATTTTGTTTAAACGCAATTTGTTTTTAATACGCACTAGCGGCGCCATGTGGTCACTCGCGTAATGATTTCTATCTATATCTGTAGGTACATACAAATCTTTTTTTTTATTTATTTTTCTAAAATTAGTTACTATTGTTGTATGAATTAACTCATTGTTCTTGATTTCATTCGAAAATATGTTCAGATTTCTGGGATTATAAAACTCCGACTAATCCTTATTCGACAAGACTTCTTCGACATTCTCGAACTCCGATATGATTTTTTTAACAATACTAAACTACGATCTAACCTTCTCTAATACTACGGAACTCCGATAGTTTGTGTATTCGACATGACTTTACTAGAAAACGATGTACGCTTGACAACATTGTTTTTCGATATTACTTCTATTTCGAATGATTCGACAGGAATATCTAACTGTAAATACACATGATTCATTGATGATGATTATTTAACATGGAGATAGATTAGCTACATCCTATTGAGAGTGTAAATTTAACAACAAAGATATTATCTATTTGATTTATTACTATATTATTTTCAATGAATCAAGGATACATTGATTCATTGAAAATTGATTTACATCAAGTTTCATCACAATCGGTCCAGTAGTTTCGGAGCATATTCGTTACAAACAAAAAAATCTTTCCACTTTATAATATAGATTTTATCCGTTAGAATTCTGTCGACCTCACGTAAGATGAGCGTTGAAAGGTCTCACGAATAGAGACCGCAACCCTTGACACAGGTCATTTGATATTTTCTACCGATATTTTAAAAGTCCCAAATTGATCTTTTTAATATTATTATTTCGTTGAGAATAACCAGCCAATGATGCTTAGCCCTGAAATTTATTATTCATAATAAAGTATCGATACTATATTTATCTAGCAATTAAAGCAGGTAATCGACCACCTACAGACTGGCACGTCACTCACATCAGCCAATTGGTGGTATGAAACTCTTGCAAGATTGTAAGGTATTGATTTAATTTAGTTACACTGCACGCGAATCTATCAAAGTGGATGGCATAGTAAAATTACGGTTGGCTAAGAGTACTTTCCCTCCCGCTTTTATTAATAACACGATCTTACTTGCTCCATTCGATCGCGGATATCTATACTTGAGGGAAGATCGCGTCCGCAGGAGTTACTAACCAATACCCTGCACGTATCCCTGGGTGATTCTAAACAAGCTCAAAATTTACTGAAAGAAATATCATACGATTAAAAAAATATTAATACGGCTTTACTGTCATTTTCACGTCTGTATGAAGGCTGTGGTTCGAATTGGATGGACATTGAACAGAGTTGACTGTAAGCATACCTACTTAAAATGCTTACGGCGCATTCGCGCGGCTATACCTATGTCAATTTCGGACCGCAGCAGCCTAAGTGATAGAAATTATATCAACGATAAGATGGATAAGGGTTATATCTCGTTCAATGACAGATAAGCGAGACATCGCTAACTACCTTTTGATAGGAGTGCGGGGTGGTTTTAGCTGCTTAGAAGTTATATTTCATAATCATTATTTTATTAATTAAATTACTCGTAACTTCGTTTTTTATCCTGTGCTTTATCCTGTTTTATTACTTCTGCTTATGGCGGATAGCAACTGTGCAATTTTGTATGCTGCGCAGATTGCCAGGGTCGTGTATTTTTTTTCTCAAGTATTTATTCTTTTCATTTAGTTATATTAATTTTTAATGCTTTTTTTAAGTTTCGGCTTCACTCGATTTGTACAAAATAGCTAATGTCAAGTAAGGTGAGTTAATCTTTTTATCAAGTTTTGTTAGGCAATCTTATCGCTAGGTACTTATCGCATTTGTGTAGCCTTTATTGACCGACGAAACTATTTATTATATTCGTATGCACTACTTACTAAACTTAATTGGTTGTTTTTGTGAGTACCTACCTATTGTAGTTTTTGTTACGGGCCTAAGGTGATAAGTAACTTATTTCGTCTGTACATTTAATAATAACTAAACTTTACAAGTAGCTTCGAATGTTGATGCCAATTCAAACCCATTTAGGTTTCCTGGCATCTTTTTAGTAAAACCAATGTAATGAAATTGTAAAATGTCCTTCTAATAAATAAAAAAAAATAAAAAAAAATTATTTACTACATTCATAGGTACGTTAGAACACTGCGTAAGCGCAGCCAACCGTTTCAAAGGAGGCACTGAAAGATGTGGGGATAATTAAACTTAGATAGGTAATATAAATAATAGGTGCTGTGGGAAATATATCTATCTCCCTCGAGTTGGTATTAGTTTAAAGTTAGATAAAGAAAGAGATGATTTTATTTAATTTTTTGTTTTTTGTGATACTTAGCAGTGTTTTTGTTTTTTAGTTTGAAGCAAACTTAATACTGAATTACTAATTTTATATAATGTAAAGCTTACTAATTATTTATACCTACTAATTTTATTTTATTTAAATTTTTCAACTTTTTCACTTCTGTGGTCACAACCACAGTCCCTGAAACAAGATCGAATCGTAGTCGTAAGATTTTATATCTAGCAGCGCTCCGCAGTTTCACCCGCGTCTCTCAATCCCGTGGGCATATAGGATACAAAGTATGTTACTCCCAATGTTTCATAAAAGTTGGTCCAGTAGTTTCACGAGCCTTTTCACACAAACAAACAATCAAATGTTAACTCTTTATAAAATTTGTGTAGGTAGAAATAATATTATTTTAAAAAACACTCCTTAAGACATTCAAGGATAAATGTAAATTGTGTTACTTTAATAATAATTTCAACTTTTCTATAATATTATTTTTTAAAAAACACTCCTTAAGACATTCAAGGATAAATGTAAATTGTGTTACTTTAAAAATAATTTCAACTTTTCTTTCTGATATTATCATTTTTATTTATTTGTATAGTTATTTTTATTACACTCTGTAAATAATTTCTAAATTAAATTTTTATTTTGTGATCACTATTTTAAATTATTTACTAAAGTCTGACTGAGAACTAAAATTTATACTATTAACGCCATCTAGGTAAAACATACTGAATTAAGTAGTTAGCTATTAAAATAAAACTGCATCGTAAAACTGCGCGTGCGCTAGTGCGCCTGATAACAAATTGCAACTTGCAACGTTGTTGAATAGCTTTTGCTTACGACTTTTGGAAATTCGAAGTTTCGAACGTTTTTTGGAGTTTATTGAGGTTGTGTTATATCGAAAATCAACCATTTTTTTTAATCAAAGAATCCTCTTCAATAGGTATTCTATCCTTTTAGGGTAAACATAACATCAAACTTTTCAAAAAAATGTTTGTAATTCGAAAATACGTAAAACAAAAGTTGATTGTTAAGTTGCACAAAAATTTCACTCAACCGCTTTTTTATATAATACCTTGTATCGATTGAGTTTTTTTTTAACTTAAAGGCTGTAAATTAATAATCTCATCTGATCTACGAAAAGCTAAAATAATTTTCAAATAAATAAACCTACAAATGAAAATGGTATGTATTATGGCAACAATACTTTTAACTACCTAACTTTGGATATTTTTCTATGAGGGTAGATGTAAATTAATTGTGACAGTGTAGACATCAATTGTGTAGCCAAACACTTTTAAAAATTGATATATTTTCCAAATAATTATGGATAGAACTGCTTTTGGAAAGAAAACTGTAAGTGTGATGTCTACAAGCACTATAATCTTATATATACCTAATAAAGAGGATTTTTAAATTTGTTTTTCGTTTGTAACTAATAGGCTCCGAAACCACTAGACCGATTTTGACAAAACTTGATATGAAAATACATTGATTAATTGGAAATAACATAGGCTACTCTGTATCCCGATATTCCCGCGGGATCGGGGGGTACGCGGGTGAAACCGCAGAGCGCTGCTAGTTGTAATATTTCGGAATTTATGGTAGGTAGGCAATTTAGTATTAGTTCATTGTTTACTAGTACATTTCAAAATTATTAGTATTATCTTAAACTGGCTGTTACTTTGATCAACGAATTGGTATTGCCATTCAAAAAAGCAATGCTGCTATTATTTAGGGCACCATAGGGAAACTTGTTTTGAATTTTAACAGTATTTTTACTTCATGCATATTATTACGCGAAATGGGCAGACTGCGTTTAAGGTGCTTACTCAACGACTAAGTTATTTAAGTAAGTAAATTGTATTTAATAATAAAAACAAAAGCGAGGGTTTGTTAGAATTGACACCACAAAAAACCATACCAAAAGAGAAATCGAGCAGAACTAAATCAAATTCTGTCAAACAAAACAATAAAATATAAAATGCAATAAGACTAGAATTGATTATCGTAATTATAGTTATTAAACTGAATAGGCGGTAATAAATGAATGTGGGATAAAAACTTTGCGTGGGGTTGAAGAATATCCGGCAGGATAGAGATCCTTCGAAGGTTCAATCTTAGGGCTTATCGTTTAGCTACATTTGAAACTGGCTTTAACCCGCGACTTCGTTCGCTTAAGGTGAAAGGGATGGTCATGGCAGTTATAAGTTTTGTGCAACAAACATATTTGCTCTAGTGTCATTCAGGGAGAAAACATTTGACTACGTTTGTATGGAAAGAGCCCCCGGTACCCTTTCCTCTTAAGGGTTGAATTTTCCAAAATCCTTTCTTAGCGGATGCCTACGTTTATTTGTGTGCTAAATTTTTGCCCGATGAATTGATATAACAGACAGCCAGGAATTAATTTTTTTTATTTAAATTTATTATTAATAGAACTGACTAAAACTTTCTTAGAAATTGAACAGGTTCTTCTACATCTACACTAATATTATAAGGAGGAAAAACGGATAGGCTCCGAAACTATGAACCGATTTCGATTAAACTTGGTATTAGGATATATACATTGATTCATTGCAAGTAACATAGGCTATAGGTTAAAACTGCAAGATGATGCTTGTGTACCAATAAAAGCTGCTTCTCAATGGAATACGCCTATCTCTTATTTGGTCTAGACATAAAGTGATTTAGGATTTGGTCAAGTTAGACCTAGAAATTCCAACGACGAAGCGGAAACGCGGAAGACCTACCGCCACATGGTTGACGACGCTTCAGAGAGACCCAAAAAACATTCGACATTGACTACAACCTAGCACTCAACCGTGCAGAATGGAAGAAAAGGATAGGGAAGGCCGACCCCAAATAGATGGGAAAAGGTCAAGGCAAAGAAGAAGAAGAGATAAAGCGATTTAGGCACTCACGATTTTGGCACAGGATTTTGTAGATATACATGCCTACATCGATAAAAACACCCATTTCATTTTATGCGAATTCATTGATTGCTTTTAACTATATTTTGTGTTGTATTGTTTCAATTATGTACTTAAAATTTAAAAATATAAAAATTTAAATAAATAAAAATAATAATAAAAACTCAGTGTATAACGGAATCGAAACGAAAAGAAGAAGGAATTTACTTATTTATTGATTCTTATTTCTTTTTATTTACTTATTTTTAATGGTTTGAGCACTTAATTAACAGATGACATTTTAAATTGGTACCTACGTACCTTTACCAAACCCGTCAGATGGACATAGCATATAGTAATAAATTATATTTAAATAATCATATTAAGTTAAATTAAAATTGTTAAAACATGAATTTAAAATCGTTGTTTGAGCGTAAAACTTAATTCAGTATGTCAAAATAAGGAGCCTATATTAGTAATATACCTAAGAGGAATGCCTACTATGTTACCCATTTTTATCCAATTTAAAAAAGGAGAAGATTCTCAATTCGTCATGTACTATGGATGTTCTCCGATTAACCCCATGAGTTTATTGCGACTTCTTCTCAGTGGTAGGCGCGTTCCGAAGGCACACATCCTAAATTAGTTCTTAAGACTTTTCAATGTGATTTTATGCAATGATTCCAAATTTAATCTTGGATTACTCGAAGACGCCTCATTTAACCAATCTTTAAAAAAACAACTATAAGACCATGATTCATCTTGAAATCCAAAGATTTAATGCTCGGTCCCAATCGATTTATCTTATGATTATTGTTTTTTTTTTTAATTAAAATAATTTATAAAAATGCCAGAACCTCGACACATTCGTCCAGCTCACACTTGACGGCAACTTTTTATTTCTAAATAAAACAGACTAGAATTTGATAAATAATAATGTTCACGCATTTCGCACCTAAACGATGCATCTCCAGTCCACTGGTCATTTTCCCAGAAAGCTGCAAAGCTGACTGAGCAACTTCGTAGAAGTAAGCCGATCGTCCGCGGAAAGAAAAATTAATATTCACTATGTTCATTACAGTTCTAAGTATTTAGACTAATGTTACATAGAAAACTAGTTCTGTTTCATGGTAGTCCGTCTTGTTGTTGTACAAAAACTTTACGAAATGTTTCAGTTGAATAAACACCGACCCAGGGTTGATCGGTTCGTGACACCGAGGGAATCTTTCCCGGAATTGCATAGGCGAGCCCTTTGGAAAACGAATAAGGAACGACCTGCTGACATTTGGGTAACCCTTTTATTTTATGTGATAAGGAACAAACCTAACGGGTGTGCTCATATGCTTAAACAGTTGTCAAATATCTTGGGGGATATGGGGCTGTTAAAACATTTAGGACGGTCCTTCTATACCTACTAATATTATAAAGAGGTAAAATTTGTGAGTTGGTGAGGTTTCAGGGGGTAACCTCCGAAACTAGCGGGTAGAATAATTTTGATGAAATTTGCATAGAGACAGTTAAATATCCTATAAAATCGTTTTCTATAAAATGTCAATTAAATCGCCATGCATTTAGGAGGCATGCTTTTATTTTCCACTTTGTAGTTGGGGCTCGATAATTGGTACAGACATAAGTAATTGAAACATTTTCAACAAAATTTGAGCAACAACGTGACGCAAATGTTTTTACAAGTAGGTAATGCAAATCCATTTATCAAAAAGAAAACTTTAAGCAAGTGATATAAAAGAAAAACACTTTATTTACGAAGTTGGATACGAATATCATTTCTATGATTTATTCTTACATATTAGTAACAAAGTTTTCTACTACTGAAGTTGACAAAATAAAGGTATAAGTTTGGTTTAAAATCCTACAAGTTATACATTCCAGAACGGCAAATATCTAAAGCACAAGAAGTACATAAACTACATAGACGAGGCGTTGGGCCTAGAACCGTTGGGCTCGGAGTCACCTTCTCAGCCGGCCTGGCCCTGTATACCGAGGAAGAAATGTTACTTATCTACAGCTGACAGTATACTGGACTTGCCGACTTATAGTTCTGCTACTTGTAAGTCATAATCATCATCATATCAGCCACAGGACGTCCACTGCTGAACATAGGCCTCCCCCAAAGACTTCCAGAGCGATCGGTCGCATGCTCTCTGCGTCCAACGACTTCCCGCGTTCTTGATTAAGTCGTCCGTCCACCTAGTCGGAGGCCGTCCCGCGCTGTGCTTTCCGGTACGTGATCTCCAATCTAAAACTTTTCGGCCCCAACGGCCATCAGTTCTACGAGCCACATGTCCCGCCCATTGCCACTTCAGCCTACTAATTCTTATGACTTGTAAGTGGATATACGTATTCTACCTGGGTCGGCGATGTATAATGATACACTGGGCAACAAAATCGAGGTTTTTTTCCGATTTCCACGAGATTTTAACTATTTTTTTTAATAATTTGACCTCTCACTGTAAACCTACCTACTTATATGAGAAAAAAGTCATAAAGAAATCTCTGAAACTACAAGAGCTCCGCGAATTTTCGTGTAGAGGTTCCTTCTGAGACGTAGGGATCACTAAGCAAGGATTTTTGAAAATTCGAACTAAAAAGGGCTGATAAAGCTTGTGGTCCGTATTAACTATTATGTATTCTGTGTTTCTAATGAATCAATATCACTTACTCCAGTTCCAGAACTCCTCGACTGGAGTAGCGACAATATCCTGATAGCAGCCTTAGGCAGGAATTATCACAAGTGGAGCTGGCACTCGCAGAGCCTCATCGCTCAGGGCTTCACAGACTTCACGATATTCTGCTGCAAGTACGACCCAAGGGGCGAATTACTGCTGGTAAGTTAGGCAGGATGGAAACTTAATAATCCCATTCCACTGAATTTCTAGATGCGAAGATGTAAAAAACGTTCATTTTAATATTATAAAGAGTTTTTTTTATTTTTTTTTTGTTTGTAACGAATAGGCTACAGAACTACTGGGCCGATATTAATGATACTTCGTATGAGAATACATTGATTAATTAGGAATAACATAGGTTACTTTTTATCCTGATGATATTCCTACGGGATTGGGAGGTATGCGGGTGAAACCGCGGAGCGCTGCTAGTTACTTATAACTGTTTTGTTTCTTTTTACGAAACCAACCGGCAATTTTAACAGTAGTTTCGTAATCAGTTAAACGTAAAAATAATCCTTAGACCAGTCAACACGGTCTAAGAAAGAATCAGCGGATAAGAATTACCATCTAACAAGCCAACGCAATCTGACTTTTCAGCACCCTTCCTAGGAAGTTTAAATTTATAAGTTTTAACTAGATTATGATCTTAAATTTAATTGTAATGATATTATTAGTTTAAAACTATTGAATTGATTTTGCCCAATCAATTATTTATTCACATTGAATCACTGATCGGTTCATTAAATATAGTAATATGATGTCAAAATGTGTGGTGATGAAACTTGGTAGGAATAGTTTTAAAAAAGTATATCTAAGTAAAAACCATTGTAAGTAAAGTCGTGTGATTGTCTAAACAAACACTTTTTCTTTAATCTTTCTGTTTAATAATTATGACTTGTTTTTAATCGATATCTCATTTAGTTATGGTTCAATAGTTTGCTAACTAAAGCTAAGTAATAATAAATTCAAAAGTAGCTATTTATGTAAATAATTCCTTTAACGGCTTAACGAATTCATAAGACCTGGAGAAAACAGGCTTACTTTTCCTGATATTCTCAAAGGATCCGGACTTGTATGAAAGTACTAGGGGACGTTGTTTGACAATTTGATCACATTTTTCTAAATATTATTATGTATTTAAAACAGAAAATCTTTAGAGTTATTTTTTTATAGTCTCGAATAGACTAGGTTATTTGAGACGAAACAAACGGCATTGCAGAAGAAAAGAAACAAATATTGACAAAAAAAATCTAAGAAAAGAAAGAGAAGCCGTGTGCTGTTCCAAATGGGTCGACCTCAGTTATGAGACACAGTCAAGCATACCTGTGGCGGTGACCTTCCGGCCAAACTCACAACTCTCTGAAACTACTTGATCGATTACTATGCAAATTTTTGTTTACCTCGTAACTGAAAATAACACATAGGCTTCTTCTTATCCCAAAATTTCCAAGAAAATGCACTAAAATTAATAAATTAAATTAAATAAATCTTTATTCAGGCAACTATAAACCCTAATACAGAGAATCATAATATTTTTCAATAGATACTGCATAAAACAACAATACAAACAAATCAAATTACAGAAATTAATCATGTCAATCTAATAAAATAAAAAATAAAAATCAAATAAAATGTCTATTTGGTAAAGTCCCGAATCAATATCTTCGCTCAGGCATCGGTACGGCGACATGCCTGTTACAGCAATGCCGAATATAATGACAATCCAGCCTGGCCAATAAAAATAGCATCATTCCATGAAATAGCCAATCACATCATGAAATGGCCAATTATATGATCTGACCACGACATATCGATTAAAAATAACTTTGTGTTTACCAGATTGGTACAGATCTGGGCATGGTAGAGATCCACGACAATGCCTTGACAAAGTGCATCTACGGGAACGCTTGCCAGTGCTTGGAGAAGAAGGACCAGGACTGTGAGATTACAGCTGTTGATTGGAGCCCTACGGGGAACTCATTCGTTGCGTAAGTTTAAAATAAGCATTCGTTTACATTATTAATAATAACATTAAAATAGCAAACATTTGTAATACGACTTTTAAAAATTAAGCACAAAATCAGGCTCATAATAATATTGGCATTTACATCTCATGTAGACGCAGCGCCAGCAACTATCCATGCTATTTAGGGCGCCATAATCTATAGTACCTGGGACTTTTATTTGGTGGAGTAGGCTTTTCCAGACCCTATACCATCCTCAGCTTAGTCGACCGTGTTCAGAGGAAAGAACTCGTCAATCTGTCTGGAGTCAGCTGAGTTGCGGGTTTCTTCACGACTTTTCCTCCACCGTAATCTTAGGAAAAATTCCTAAAAAAAATCTATTGGTGCACAGCTGGCCGGGATTAGAACCCAGCCTCGGAATGAAAGTCGAAATTAAGACTGATAACTAAATCTAATACATATTTTAACGCTTACTTTACTTTCTATTGGTTTCAATGATATTATCCCAGCGGTTGTTCCCGGGGCAAACTGACATCGTTCTCCCGTCGAGCTGTCACAATCGAATGGGTGCAAGCAGTAGTAGACGGTACCGCAGTGCTGACGGTACGCGTGTCTCCTGACGCGAGGTTCGTAGCCGCCTCGTCGGTTGATGGAGACGGAGTCACCGTGTTGACCTGGCCGGCGCTAGAGCTCTACTCGCGGCTGAGGTCCGTCTGGTCGGTTAGGGTAAGATGATTTAAACACTGACTAGACATCATTAATTCATAGTATTAACTTAGTATTAACCCACACTTTGTGAGATTCAGAACTTGATAATGATTTCCAAAATTTTACCATTTAACTGAGCTATGTAGACTACATGATTTAGGATCAGTGGTGTCTTCAAAACTGAAGGCGTTTTGCAGTAGTAAGTCCGCTAGGCATAGTAACATTCGACCATTACGGAAAACACCTAAGAAGCATGTCTTCGTCAATTTATAAAGTCGTTAATGCAAATGTCCTTAGTTTTTTAATGAAAGTAGGGAGAATATTAATTTAAGACCTGAGCACCCAAGTTACATTTACTTTCTGGACTAATTCATTGATCTGTCCATTTATGAAACTTTCCACCAGACCCTGGCCTGGCACCCATGGCGTAGCGCCCTCCTAGCTATAGGATCAATAACGCCGAACCTGCAAGCACGACTCGCCATATGGGACGCTCCTTCAGACAAGGTGCAACAAGCGTCGCAATACCGTACTGCTGCAAACACGACCTACTGTCTCGACACGATGCTGTTCAGCAAGAAGACAGGAGAACTGGTGCTCAGTCTTTGGAATTCAGGTGAAATTAAGTCAGACTTAAATACAACTGATTTACAGATTAAACCGTTCATAGATTTCAACTAGTTGAATCGTAATGCCTTTTTCGTTCAAGAACTCTAAATAATTAGATTTTATAAAAAGTATAGGTCAGTGTTTGCGAACACTATCCAACTTGATGGTAAGTGATGATGTAGTCTAACATGTTTCACGCTTATCTAGAAGATTCATAATTTAAAGTCCTCCAAATTGTACACCCCAGGAAAGACAGACTTAGGCTACTGATTTCATTCCCTCATGATGCGGATACAGATACCCAAACGAAGCGCTGAGTTTGGCCTCAAGAAATTCCAAGGAAAACCGATTTCGTAATTATATCACACCATTCTCTCATCACAAAAGAAACCTGCCTAAAACAAATTAAATATAATCCCTATGGCCCATCCGTTTGATGATTTTCTGGTTTATCAACCTCGTGATAGTCGCGTTGGAGTTCTGATCCACGAGCGTATGTTTGATTCTTGCCAAGTTTAATATTTGAGAATGATTCCTGCTTGAAATGGCATAACTACTGAACCGATCGCGATGAAAGTTGGTATGTGATTGCTGAAAATCTGGAACTATAACATAAGCTACTTTTTATCCCGTTCTTTACTTGCGCGAGTGAATCCCGGGGCGCAGCTAGTACCCAGTATATTTCTTAAAACAGGAGAGCCCAAAGCGAGTTCTCTACTAGCAGTACTAAGTGACCCTGAGACCATAGTGGACCAGTATGGAGAAGGAGGTCTGGATCGGGTCAGGACTATGGTCTTCAGCCCTGATGGTACCAAACTTGGTGAGTCCAACCAAGTCGTCATGTTCTAGCTCTACCGATGTGCTTGCGTATCTGCAGAACATGCAGAAGCTTTACGCATTCGGACAATACACGACTTCTCACTAGTATTATTTGTAATTAATGTTTAGATGTCTCTTTTGTGTGTATTTATGTCATACGTTTGTTCGAATAAATAATTTTCTATTCTATTCTAGTCATGTAGTTCCTAAAATCTTAATTAAAATAATAAAAAAAGTAATTGGAATACAAAACAGGACACAGCCAAATTAAGTGTCTTCTGCCATTTGTCACCAAAGTTATATAACCTGCTACCAACACTTATTCTTCTATTTATTAAATACTTTTTACTTACTTTTTCCACATTATCAACTTACAGTAAAATACTTACATATAATACTTTAATATTTATTGAATGGACCATTACATATGTATTTTGACTTATTTATCAGCTACAAAACTGCTGTACATGGGCCTCCACCAAAGACTTCCAGAGCGATCGGTCGGATGCCTTGTGCGTCCAACGACTCGCGATCTTAATCATCTGCAATTAATGTTAAATGCTGCAGCACATTTCTGATAAAAATAATGGTAAAACTTCGAACAAAAATGACTTGTTTGCAAGGAGATTAGGTTCCTGAAGTTCCTAATATGTAATAGCATCAGATGTTGATGAAGAAAATGAAAAATACGTGACTTTAAATGCTTATATCTTTTTTCCACATCTAGTTCTCAAAATATACTTAAGTGTTGCCATGCTATTATTCTTACAGCGACAGCAACAGCAGATGAGGACCTGATAATCTGGAACTTCCTCCCCGAAGACCGTCTCAAGAAGAAGGTGACGTGCCGAAGGTTCTCATCACTCCCTGTGTACCTTGACAACACCGAGTATGGATACTCAGTACGATGATTATCTTAAGTAGTAGATAAATTAATTAATTGAATGCTGTTGAATTTGAATTCATTATGCTGGTAATAATATTTTATAATAAATTGAAATTTTCTGTATTGATTTGGTAGTTTATTTTTTACAAATGATAGGTCGTGTATGATCTCTATATGTACTTATACCGCATTGTCATCTACAAGGCAGATAAGGCCGATTCTCAGGTCGATTATTTTCTAACGCATACAACATCTTAAGAATTGTCAAAATGTGTACATGAGCCGATGATGATGCTTAAAATAGTCACAACAGTTCACCACACTGTGCATACAATAAAAAGCTTCAGCTATTACCTGTACCAGTTGTGTAGTATCTTCAGTTCAGCTATTATTTAGCTTGTTATTATTTCAGCTATTTTTTAAAGATCCAAGTTCTTCAAGTGAATGAGGACTCTAAGAGCTTCTTGTATTCAAAACATTTAAAAAATAGCAATATTAAACTCTACAGGATGGGTCTCTACTTAGTTGCCGTAGGTATGATAGGTATACTTATAAATATAAAATTAAATATTTCTAAATTTTGCGATACTATGAAAGGGATTTGTAAATAAAAAAATAACTAACCTCCCCCCTGAACTAGGGAATCCGAAAATAGTAAAAATCAGGGAATCTGTTGAAAGTCAACCTAAATCAAACCTAAAAAATCTGTACCACTTGCCACGGCTGACTTGAATTATAATGTGAGTTATGGTGTTATGAATAATATTCATTATCTGTTAACTGTTCTTCTAACGTGTTAACGATATAATGAGCTTGCGCAGTTTTTGCACATCTGCATTTAACCCAATTATTCAAGGTTGGAGTTGGGTTGCCTGGGAGATGAATGAAAACCATTGAGATAGCTCAGTGAGTTGAAGTCTTGTATGCGAATTCAAAGACCAATACATTAAGCTGGTGTAGGACTGGTCGGATAAGTTCTCGTTCTACTGCCGTTAGCCTCGAAGGCCTCCGCTTATTTTGAGGCCTTTAAGTCGTGAATGTTTTCTAGATAAGCGTGCTACGTATTACAGTACCTCGTCATTTAACATAAGTTAAGATTGTGGTCAAACGCTTACTTATCTATTGTAAAAGGGGGATATTTAGGTTGTACTCTTTATTCTATCTATTTATAGTGTGTACAGCAGTGTATAGTATACCTAGGTTTTATAAACGCAGGACACGAGTTTGGAACGAAGTCTCTCCTTATACTTACCTTTTTTTCATATATTTGAGATATATGTCGGAGATTAGTTTCTCTTATACGGTTTTTCGTTTCACGTTTTCATAACATGTAACATTTTTTTCTGCTAGGTCGCCAATCCACTCTAAGAAACTTCGTTCCAAAAAAAAGATTTTTCTAATTTCATTATTCAGGAAGAAAGAATACATTTGTATGGAGAAATCAATATCTACGAACTCTTTTAATGATCCGTGCTACTAGCATATAATATATGAAACGTTGCAAGAAATTACATGCCAATTAACTCAAATTATTCCGTCGGTGTACTTTGGCTCAAAATCTTTACAAACATACATCCACAAATATAAAATCATAGTCATATTAAACAAATATTTAAGTACTTTACTCTAGTTTATGAAACGGCGCCATTGACATTTATTTGCCAATATTTCCTCACTCAACGGTTATTGTTACATTTATTTATGAAAAGTGGAGAGTAAATTGGCTGCAAGTTAATTTAATTGAGTAAACATAACGCGAATTTGATTGGTTGTTAGCGGGTCGTAAACCGACACCAATATGCACAGCTGGTCGTACTTGTCTACGGTATAAGTTACTAACTTCGCTGAGCACACTGAGATGGTACCGGTACCTAAAACTAGACATTTCTATTCAATGAAACAACCTAAAACTAGTCATTTCTGTTTTATCTAGGTTTAGATTAGGCTATGAGATTAGGTTAGAACTTTGATCACAACACAACGCACGAGCAAGCGAAACGAGCGTACCGCGGTTACGTCCGCTGAATGCCAGAAATAAAATTCTATCTATGTTATGTCAGCAAGAACGCGTTTATTTACGAAGTAAGTTCGGGAGGCTAGCACGTGGAATATTTACGAATATCCTTCAGGGTGGGATTTTTTGTGAAAAAGATACCAGCGTGACGTGAACAAAAAAAAAACAAAAATCAAACACCTTTTACTTCTTGGACTAAAATGACTGAAAAATGTCTCTAAGCATAAAGTTAAAAACACTGTCAAAATAATAATACTAACTAGCTGTGCCTAACAGTTTCACCCACGTAAATTAAAACGCCGCAGATATAATTAGGATAAAAAGCTGCATACCTAGTTTCATCACAATCGGGTAGAATTTCCCGAGATGAAATACTATAACTGCATATTTATCAGCTTTTAACTTACGCCACGAATGAAACTACTTGCACTGCCTTCCGATTACGAATCCAACAATTTGTGTCTATAAAACCGAAGGCTAAACCGAACCAAACAAAGAAGACACAAATCAATGTATCGTGCAATTGACCCGCTATGTTGGTACCTACCAGATATTTTGAAATAGCCGGCGACATGCCTGCATCGATCATTGTTTATGTTATGAAAATCACTGCTACATTTCAATTATGTATTTTGTCTTAAAATATGTTCCATTATCTGTAAATTCCAATAGTCGTTTTGCAATTTTGAGGTGTCACCCAGAGCAATCACTCATGGTTACTGAAATCTCTCACGATCTGTATAGATAGCGAATCTATAATATAAAAATGAATCGTAAAATGTGTTGGTAAGCGCATAACTCAAAAACGCCTGGACCAATTTGGCCAATTCTTTTTTTGGTCTGTTTGTTATTATCAGGAGAAGGTTCTTATGAAATAAAAAATTAAGAGAGTTGCGCAGAAAATTATTACGCGGGTGAAACCGCGGGGCGTAGCTAGTCTATAATATAAAAATGAATCGCAAAATGTGTTGGTAAGCGCATAACTCAACAACGCCTGGACCAATTTGGCCAATTCTTTTTTTGTTGTCTTTGATATTGTCAGGAGAAGGTTTTTATGAAAGAAAATATTAAGAAAGTTGCACAGAAAATGATTGCGCAGGTAAAACCGCGGGGCGCAGCTAGTACAAGATATATTTTCTAAACGCATAGAAAACAATACTCGTGTTGTGAAATATATCTAGTTTTTAGAACTTTTATCTTCAAGTTTATGTAATCCCTATAAAGGAGATGATTTTGAAAACATATTTTTTTTATTTAAAGACGATGGTGGGACATTTTAAGTTGTCCATGAATTACCATTTTGTACATAGTAGGGAATTCACTAATATTGTTATATCCACTGACTATAAATAAAATCGTTGATTTTATCACATTCTTCTGGATTCTAATAAACAAGTAGATGCTGTATATCTAACGTGATCATACTTTTTATAGCTAAAACGGGACTGCAGAATTTAATTTAGTTGCAATAATTGTTGGGTTAAATTTTGAAGCGTTATGACTGTGGGAACCGAGGTTTCGTAGGGTGACTCTTTGGTTCCCACCAAGTAATTTGTCTTGAAATAACGTTAGCCCAGAATAGTGTGTTGTCGACAGATACTACTGGTAGTACTAGAGAAACAATAATGTATCATTTGCAGTTGAACTATTCATTAGTACTACTGATCCGGTGCGACAGTAATGTATCATTTGTACTACTGATAGTACTAGAGAAACCATAATGTTTCATTTGCACTACCAGTTGGCACAATGGTAACCATGCCGGACTATCAAACACAGGGTTGCGAGTTCGATTCCCGCCTCAGACAAGTATTTATGCTTAGATATTTATCTGGGGTCTGGTTTTTTCTATGTATTATAAGTATATTTGGAGGTACGAGGTGGTGTTTACCTCCAAAGGGAAGATCTTCCACCGGGCAGGTGTTATACCCGGTAGGCCGCGGCCCAACGATGTTTCGTTGGAACTTGTATATGAGCTTATCTTCAGAAAAACTTCGCTTGCGCGATCTAGGATCTCCGATCGGCTTGGTGGCGCCATCTGTTAGTGGCGATGTGAAGTGTCGCTACATCACTCCCCCCGAAGACCGGAGGTCGATGCAGAATTCTTGCCAGTGTGCCAGTTGAGTTGCGTCTCAGTGAGTCGAGACGTGTTGCTTGATGCATCCCAGTGAGTCGGGATGATGCTGTTCCAGTGAATCGGAACAGTGAAGTCCACGGTGAGTCGGGACGTGTGAAGGGGCGTAGCACGTGAAGATCCGGTGTATCGATGGCCAGTCGATGAGATGCCGGACGTACTCAGCGTGCTGCAGATGCCCAGTTGCGGTGTAGCCATTGGAGGGTGAACCAGTGCTTGCGTAGTATACAGGCGTCGTGGTCCAACCGATGTGGCTGCGAGCGGTTGACTGCTGGCTGGCTGCAGGGGGTAGGCAGGAGTGGTGCGGAGGTGAAGAAGCTCATGTCGGCGAAGGTTGCGCTCGTCGTTCATATGAGGGGTCACCAGTTTGGAGGTACGAGGTGGTGTGTACCTCCAAAGGGAAGATCTTCCACCGGGCAGGTGTTATACCCGGTAGGCCACGGCCCAACGATGTTTCGTTGGAACTTGTATATGAGCTTATCTTCAGAAAAACTTCGCTTGCGCGATCTAGGATCTCCGATCGGCTTGGTGGCGCCATCTGTTAGTGGCGATGTGAAGTGTCGCTACATATATATTTACAAAAAAAAGTATATAAGTAGTATATCCGTTGCCTAGCACCCATAACACAAGTGTAGTTAGTTAGCTTGGGGCTAGATGGCGATGTGTGGAATGTCCTGTATTTTTTATTATTTATTTAACTATTCAGTAGTACTACTGTGCGTTACTGAGGGGACCTCCTCGAGCACCAGAATCATTTCATGGAGGTCACTTTACTTGAATTCGAATCACAGAAAACTTAAAGATATTTTAATGATAGTTTGATCTATAAAGCTGGACGTATGCGCTCACGTTATGTAAATCATAAGTTTATATAACAAAACGTCGGTAAAGCTCGTTCAACATAAGTACATAATATATCAAAGAGTCATTGAGTCGTCCAGTCGTCCTATGGACGTCGCAATAAGAGCTGTCTAATTTATTTGCCCATTGTCAACGAGGCCAGGTTAACTTAGTGCCTAGATTATATGTATAAGTGTAATGAATGAGTTATATTTATGTTGCTAAGGAAATTTTGTATTGACGTTTTCTTTATTACTTTTATTAAGGACATAGGAGCGTCCAGCTGGCTGTTTTTTTTTGTAAATACCGGATATAAAGTAGCTGTTACTTCTAAGGATTATTCATATACACAATACTTGCGGTGTTGGCTTAGTGGCAGATACCTCGACTTTCATTCTGAAGGTCGTGGGTTCGAATCCCGGCCGGCCAATGTATTTTTCTTAAGAAAAAATGTATGTGCGCTAATTGACATTGCTCTTACGGTAAAGGAAAACATCGTTATGAAACCCGCGGCTTAGTTGGCTCCAGAAGTATTGACAAGTTCTCTCCTCTGGACATGGTCGACTAAGCTGAGAGGGTAGTAGGTGCTGGGCAAGCCTACTCTATCCTCACGCAAAAAGGACCCAATTATAAAGGGCCCAATGGCGGAAAACAGACCGTATACAAGTACAAGTACACAATTCTTAATGAAACTTCATATTATGAAGTTTCATTAAAATCGGTCATGTAGTTTCGGAACCTATTCGTTACGGACTAGGTTCTGGTAGGTCCAGGCCACAGAAAAAGGGGGAACGAGTTTTACTCTTACCCCAATTACTGGACCCATTTGGTGCTAGAGAGGAAACTTGGGAGGGAGTGAGGCATTTTGATTACAGTTGGACGGTATAGATCACAAATGCTATTTATTTATTTTTTTATCACAGTTGCTCATAAAGTGGATCTTATTCAACGGCTTTTAGGCTTATAATCCAACAAATTATGCACGCGTGCGTTTTACATTGCCAACCTAGTGCTATAAAGTTATCCCGATAAGTTAAATACGTATCTTACTGCTAATTACATGTTAGGTAGGTGAAACATTCTTAATTTATCTGGGTTATACTGTTTTGATGTATAAAAAAGGTAGGTACCAAAGAGTTTTTTAGCTAGCAAAAATGGTTGTCTCTAAAGTCGGTTTACGAACAAAAATTTTACGTGATAATGACTTAGAAAACGATTAAAAATTGAGTTGTTTAATTTTTGTTTTTTCTTTTCTTACATATATTGTTTTTCCGTACCATTGTATTTTGTTCTTAACCCCCGACGCAAAAACAAATAGAAAAACCCTAAAAAATATTGTATGTCAGACGAGGCTGTATAGGTTAAAATTCTTTAGCCTGGCCTTTCCGGAACATAATTAACAAAAAAAATATTGCCTTAAAAAATGTAAACATAGACTTATCACAAATATTTTGTTAATTATTATTTTGTTTTCTTTTCAAGTCTTTTCTTTTATTCGCAACTGTGATAAAAAACGTCGTACGATATACGTGTGGAATTGATCTTTGCATTTTGGCTTCTTTAACACGCTCGCTGCCGCTCGCGCGTCATAAACCGCCTCTATGCAAAGATCAATTTACCACACTTATATCGTAATGTACTATTATTGCACAGGATCATATATCGTAATGTACTATTATTGCACAGGATCACATAGTTCAGGCACACGTCGACATCGATTTGAGTAACATTTGGTACCAATAACTTTAATAAATTATAATAATAAAAAATCGTTTATTTCAGGTAACAGCCTTATAAATAAGTACAGACCCATAAAAAATAGATACCTTACAGACTAACATACATATAGCTAATATTGTTCTGTATTTCTGAATAAAAATTATCTTATTTATCTTATCTCCATGCTACTCCTATCAGGAAGGCTTCTTCGTAATTTGCGTTTGCTCTTAGTGTGTTTTTAACCCCCGACGCAAAAACGACGGGGTGTTTGTGTGTGTGTGTGTGTGTTTGTGTCTGTCTGTGGCATCGTAGCTCTCGAACGGATGAACCTTACACAACTGACCTATCCAAATAAATGCTAAAACAAAAATTGTAACGAGGACTCTTATATTAAATGAAATTGATTCGAAAAAAAGAGCGGTCCCCCGACGCGACAATAGTTAATCAAAAACATTCAGATGTACTTACGTAGGGTCATAATTACGAAGTTATTTTTTTTCTTTTTGTAGGGTTTTTTTTCATAGTTTTTTCTTAGCAGAAAATCATGGTTAAAACACCAAAGATTACTACATCTTTCTATAACATAAAAATGAATCGCTAAATGTGTTGCTAAGCGCAAATCTCGAGAACAGCTGAACCGATTTCGCTTATTCTTTTTGTTCTGTTTATTAATGTCAGGGAAAGGTTCTAATTAAAGAAAAAAATAAGAATTTTGCGTAGAGAATTATTACGCGGGTGAAACCTCGGGGCGCAGCTCGTAAATTATAAATATTTATAGTATACGTGATTTTATATACCTATGTCTATGATAGTATGTATATTCTGCAAATTTCATAACATAAATAGAGATAGTCAGGAACCAGAGACCCCGTTCACACCGTATAGGCATTCAATCGGGCGGTAAATCAGAGGGAAGCACGCGTTGCTATTGTGGACAATGTTACACAGTGTGACAGTGTTGGTGCCGTTACCTCACCATGTATTGATGCTGTTACATACATACATGTGTAAGTTAATGGATATTAAGGCTCTGCTAAGGATAACTGCGTCCCGCGGTTTCACCCGCGTAAGTCCCGATCCTGTGGGAAAATCGGGGTAAATTTTAGCCTATATGCTAATCCAGATCTCCAGCTATCAACATACCAGTTTCAACGCAATCGGTTTGTTAGTTTTTAGGAAGTAGGATTAATAATATTGGCCACAACATGTAATCCAGACCATTTATATAGCGCCAGCAACTTAAAAGTTTTTTATGAAATACCTACATTCATAGCTTTACTAGCTGTTTACGGCTTAACCGATTTCAATTTCGTTTCTTTTGTTTCAAAGATGAAATAGTCGGGAGTGTTCTTATTAACCCCCGACGCATACACGACGGCGTGTTATAAGTTTGACGTGTCTGTGTGTGTGTCTGTCTGTGGCATCGTAGCCTCTGAACGGCTTAACCGATTTTGAATTCGTTTCTTTGTTTAAAAGGTGAATTAGTTGAAAGTGTTCTTCGCTATATTTGATTGAAATCGGTTCACCTATCTGAAAGATATGGGAGATAAAAGTCGGGGGCTTATTTAATTTAAAATATTTATCAAAAACGTAAAAACAGTTTCTATCGGGAGCCACCTGCAAAGCTTGTTAATAACACTAAGTCGACATATCATGTCACAGAATGTGACGATGCGTTAAATTCAACTACAACCTTTGATTAATAATCTACAACTTAAACTGTTGCAAATTAACATACTACCATACTTGGGAAGTTTGAATAACTGGTGGATTTAGGGCGAACTCTAAATCTAACACTTGAGATCGTTCGATAGTCGAACCTACTAGTATTATAAATTTAAATAGACAAGTTACTTAGGGACCATTTTGACTTTAAATTTTTAACCCCCGACGCGTGTATAATGTGTTATAATTAATAAATTTAAGTGCGGGTACTTGTTATGTCAAAGTTTAATAAACTAGTCACTTAAGCAACTTAGAAAAAAGGGGTCAACTTAGGAATGATAATAATAAACTGAAAATTCCTATCGTATCGTACATACACCAATTAACTAAAATATCGAAACTTTTAGAATGAAGGTATAGGTCAAGGTGTATTTAATTAATTTTTTACATAAACTAAAGCAACACTATCGATTGGTATAAAAATATTAATGATGATTATTTAATAATCATTTTACAAAATGCAAAATCAATAGGTTCGATCGAACCCTGGCTAGGGTAATTATTAAGAAAAGAAATCTAATGATACAGTTTTATTTTTTGTTGAAATCGAACTCTTTTTAGCATTTTTCGCTATCTCTTATAGTTTAGGAAATAGGCTTGAAGGGCCATGTAAAAAATTCACAACGTAGTTGGTATACGAGTTTCCAGCTTATCTCTCATTAAATATGACTGGATTGAAATGCGAAAGTTTCTGTTAGTTTGTTGTTCTTTTACGCAAAAACTGCTGATACAATTGCCATCGCTATTGCAATTGCTTGTATTAAATAGCTGGAGCTCTAGAACAACACAAAGGACGAAGGCTATTTGGACGTGTTTATTTTATCCTGATATTCCCACGGGATCGGAATTTAAATGGATAAAACCGCAGGGGTAAATTAATGACTAGAATAAAATTATCGATTTTTGACTTCATCAAATGTCACAGACCCATCAAATAGTACTTACTAATTGATTACAAGTTACAAAATGATCGAACGACCGTGAGTCGGTAGTCTGTATTTGGCCTTAATAAAATATTATTCTGATAACCTTTTACAAGAAAGATAAGTAGTTTGAAGTACTTAAATTAGGCTATGGTAATCGTAATATTTGTTCTGCCTGCCAACGCTGACGGGGTTTAAGGCTGTGAACCGGTTACAGGCTACCCTAGCGTTCCTATAAAAACTGTGCTAAATTGTACTATCATATTTATATAAGTAACTAGCTGCGCCCCGCGGTTTCACCCGCGTAATAATTTTCTACGCAATTTTCTTAATTATTTCTTTCATAAGAACCTTCTCCGGACAATAACAAACACAACAAAAAAAGAATTGGCTAAATTGGTCCAGGCGTTGTTGAGTTATGCGCTTACCAACACATTTTGCGATTCATTTTTATATTATAGACTAGCTGTCCCGGCAAACGTTGTTTTGCCATTTACAAAAAAAAAGGAAAAAAAAACAAAAAATAGATGTTGTTCGATTCTCAGACCTAACATATACCTACACAAAAAAAATATACAAATCGGTTCAGCAGAAGTGGACATAGGTAACTAACACCGGGACACGAGAATTTCATATAGGGATTTCAAAAATGTTTAGAAATATTTCTGCCTTTTGCCACGAAGACTTTTTCTAAATTATTAGCGTCAGGTGACCAAAGAGCTGGCTGCTGCTTTGGCCAACAGATCCAAAACGACAATGCAGTAAGCCTCTTGAAATATTCCCATCATCATCATCATATTAGCCACAGGACGTCCACTGCTGAACATAGGCCTCCCCCAAAGACTTCCAGAGCGATCACTTGCATGCTCTCTGCGTCCAACGACTTCCCGCGACTTTAATTAAGTCGTCCGTCCATCTAGTCGGAGGCCGTCCCGCGCTGCGCTTTCCGGTACGTGGTCTCCAATCTAAATATTCCCATACCTAGGAAAATTTATTTAAATTTTTAAGATTATCATTTTTTAGCATTAAACTAATCTATTAAAATGTGTTTTTTCTATTATTACACAGTTTTCATTTGTACTTCAATAAAGTTTTTAAATATCTACTAAATAAGTTAAAATAAAATATGAATACGCTTACATAAATATTATTTTGTCCCAGTAATTCTGTTGGCCTTACTACAATGCAATTTTTTAGTATTAAGAGGAAAGGATACCGGATCTCTCTCCATACAAACGTGGCCGACTGTTTCCTCCCTGAATAATGACACTCGCTCAAATATTTATTTTGCATAAAACTTATAATTGCCAACCATATATTTTTTGAACTCTTACTTTCTATAATTAGAATATGAATAAAACCAAAACATAGGGGCATAGTCATGGCTGTTATAGGTTTTATGAAACAAAAATATTTGTGTTAATGTCATTATCCAGGGAGGAAACAGTCGACTACGTTTGTATGGAGAGAGAGCCGGTACCCTTTTCTCTTAATGGTGCAGTCAAGAATTTGTTTTTATTTTGATTCACACCACAAAAAACATTGTAAATATCCATTTTAAATAACTTTAGTAATGAAAATGACCATGTTAGTTAAAATCCAGTATTTGAACATAGAATAATATGCAGGCAAAGCCTCAGGCTATATAATCTAACATTATATCCTACAGTATTTTATTGTTATTGTTTTATTTCGATATTTAATATTATTATAATGGGTTCGTAACTTCGTAACGGTACGATGATTGCAAACTTCAAGGGTTAATTTAAGGTGAAAACAGTATTATAAGAGTAGCCGCCTATATTACAGTATGGATACGGAAGAAAATCGATAAAAAATCGTCTGACTTTCACTTTCACACACGACGAAGGGAGATAGGGTTATGTTTTTAAACCCCGACGCAAAATCACAAATGACGGCGTGTTATAAGTTTGATGTATCTTTTGTGTGTGTGTGTGTGTGTGTGTGTGTCTGTAGACTCGTAGCACATGAGTAGCACACTCGTAGCTTCTGGGGCCTAATTCTGCTAACACAATTGTGTTTCAATAGAGTGTCGATAGAATCGTAATAGACATTTGATGTCAAAAATATGACATTCTCCTAATGTTAATTATTCTATTGAAACACCACTGACGTTCCACTGACTTATTTGATATTCTGCACTAAAACTGTCGCAAAGTCCTGCGAATACATTCATTTTACCTGAGTTATAGAAGTTCTTATTAGGGAAACGGAAATAATTCCTTCCCCGTCTGTAAGTTCCTTTGAGATATAGAACATAGGTTATAAACCATATGTTATCACTAAGTTCTATCACCAGTCTGATGATCTTTCCGTATTTTACGATATTGGACCTAAGGCCCGGAAATGGCTACTCTTCGCCTCCCCATGCCATTAACCGCTTCCACCAAGTTCTTATCATTCGTTATCTTCTTTGAGGTTACCTTTTGACACCTACCTAGAAACATGTAGAACAGAGCACTTACCCCCTAGCTTTATTATCATCAGTTTCGCCTCTTTCTTACCACATTACTTTGCATTTTACTTGTGCTTCTTACAGAAGATTTTATCTGCTTCTTCACTTTTATTCTTTTCCCTAAAACTGGTTTTTCTCTTACACTTTAACTTTCATTCTCACATCATCTTTACCGCCATTTTTTCACCTTGCCCACTAGCGCCCCCAACAAACATATTTTCTCAATGCCTAAAAATACGTTCCATTTCCTCAAATTCTAATTCTATTTTTCTTTATTGACATTTCATTCTACGTGTATAATTATTCTCAATTCGCGACAAGAACCATGGCTCAATGGAATCTCGATAGTTACTAGACAACACCAGCGACGACGTATCAATTCCATTCCATTGGGACTCTATAGTGATTCCATTGCGATTAAAACTTTAGAAGAATACCAAATAAAGTCACAATATCTATATAATATTAAAAGAGTCTCGATATAATGGTAGATCCATTAATGTCGACCCAGTTGGCACCATGGCCACCATACCGGACTGCCAAACACTGGGTTGCGGGTTCGATTCCCGCCTCAGACATGTATTTATGCTTAGATATTTGTCTGTGGTCTGGTTGTTTCTGTGTATTATAAGTATATATCTATACATATAATAAATCTGTAGACATCAAAAAATCTGTAATTGTAAGATATCCAGAAAAAAAAAAAAAAAAAAAAAAATACACAGGTCGCCTTAAAATCGTTAGCTGAACACGATAGGGTTTTTAGAATTTTTGTCTGTTTGTCTGTTTGTCTGTTTGTCTGTCTGTTTGTCTGTTTGTTTGTTTGAACCAGGTAATCTCATAAACTACAGAAAAGATTTTAACAAGGTCCACACGAATATGTTCAGAATATATATGAATAACATTTAGGGTATGTTTTAATTTAACTTTAATACAATAATTAAGATATTTGATAAAAAAAAAACATTTAAAAAATGTGAAATCGAAATATTTTTCCGTGGTAAAACGTAATCGAACGTCAGAAGGGAACAAGTACCCTTACCACGGGTTTTTTATTCGATATTCGATTAAACATACTATATTGAGTATTTACTATGAAACTTCCTAAAAATCAACTTACTTAGGTCTCTGAGAATATCGGTAGTGACACACCGACAGACAAACGGACAAGAGAGTTATCGAAAAAGGGTTTATTTTTTTCGAGTTCTTCAAAAAGTCATGGTAGGGGTGCAGTACATGCCTCCGCTCAAGATGACAGCTGTCATAAAACCAAATAGTTTGCATTTAATACTACCTAAGTGAAACTGGGAGTTTTGGCGGGAACGAGTTAACAACATGTCGTGCTGCAGTTTTATTTTCATGAAACTTAGATGTAACCCGAGTTGAATTGTATAATTCTGGTGGAATGTTATTCAATTTAGTTCTGTGAAAGTGCACAAGTGTAGTCAAAGTAAAAATCAGTGTCAAACATGCAGTTTTCTCGTTGCCTCCAAATCTCCTATTAAGGTTATGGTAAACTTGCCACCGCTTTACTATAACCCCTGACTTGACGGACTATGACGACTTTGACTGTATTGAAACACTTTAGGCCCGATTTATGAAAAATCGGGTCATAATTTGATGCAAAATATAACTTGACACTGGCTAAATGCACACGTGCGAAGCCATAATAAAAGAAAAAAAAAAAAAGTGAAACTGAAAATGAGTTTAGTACAAAGAGGTACTACTACATAATATTACCGATCTCCTTTACCGAAGACCTCCGATGTTACACTTCTATCGAGCTTTTCTCCTGCTATAGTTTGAATTATGAGTTCAAGTAGCGGAAACCTTAGATAGTAAAAACAAAAAAGAATTATCCAAATCGCTCCAAGAGTTTACGAGTAATCAGCGAACATACATAAAAAAATATATATATACGTGACGAATTGAGAACCTCCACCTTTTTTGATGTCGGTTAAAAAATATCTCTATGGCAGGCAATAGTCATTTGTAAAAATCATTTTTTTTCCATAGTTTTTTTCCCAAAATTACGTAGCCCTGCCTAATAAAAAAAACTGGGTATTTTGGTCAAGAATTCAGAAAATTGGATTCATGGGACATCACGTTCCTTCAAATACCCCGTTTTAGATGTTTGGTGTGAAAGCATTTTTTGTTCAGCGTAATGCCTGCTATCAATATGTAAGGATCTCATTGTGCATCGCGTTATTTTAAGTATTAGTATTTGTTCTGTCCAATTGCCTTTCTTTTTAATCATTAATATTATTATTTGATAATAAAAACAATGTAAAATATTATTTGCACCAAAATAGATTATTATTTGCATGATGTTGGTGTTATAAATACTATATTATAGTCTCTCTCTTATATTATTAATTGAAGAATATGAATCGAGACACAAAGGTAGTTGATAATTATTTTTTCTTTAATTTACAAAAATCTAAAGATAACTAGGAAGACAAAGTATTTTGAAAAATTTGTGCGAATAGAAATTGGACTTAGTTTTAGCTTATCATATTGTTGTGTATTATGTTTTATTTGTGAAAAATTAACAAAAATAGTACATTGTTACCCAATGTGTGAAAGTCACTCATTGAGTCCCGAGACGGAGTTTGGCGCCCGAGCGTAGCGAGGGCGCTAATACTTCGAGGGACTAAATGAGTGTTTTTCACACCTTGGGTAAACAAAACAAAGCCGAGGTAAACACTGTGCTTTTCATTACGAATAAACATAAAATTCTTCCTAATAACGAGAGTGAATGAGAGACTCCATACTACCTGATCCTCTTACAAGGTTGGGACCAAAGAGGTTATACATTATGTAGATTTTTTGCTTTTGCTATTTGTTTTCAACATGTTTTCAATACTCAAATACGCCGGTACTAACCGAAGAGATTTTTATAAATTAGTTTATCCAACACTGAGTGATGACGCGAAGTCCGTAGATTTAAATTACAGTTTTTGTAACACGGTTTGTCTAGAAAATGTTATTTACACAAAATACACAATCATAAATGAAAATCCAGATTAAAATTAACACAAAAACATAATAAAATAACAAAAGATAATACTAATTAAAATCATTCAAAATGCAAGCATTTCCCGGCAGTATTATTTACTCAAGAAACGACACTGACCGCACGGTCACATTTATGTGACCGTGCGGTCAGTGGCTTTAGCCACATCTTCAACATCTTGACAGGGCGCCGGTAGAGGCGCAGCATGGTCATACGTCGCTTTGACCATTTTCATCTTTACATTTATTTTATTAAATAAGATATCTTGAACTAAATATATCTACCTGAATTCGATTACTAAGAAAAAACCTATTATGTACTAAACTCTGGCAGTATGGATGAGCCGTGTGAAGCCATAATTGTTATTCTTTGGTGTTACCTAAATCAAGGAGGTTAGGTTTTTAAAGTCCCTAATGCGTAATGATACTGATACTGGCTACAAACATATTGCACAAGCCGCTCGAAGCCATAATTTAACATGACAGCTGTCAGTGAAAGCAATTTTGCCTAGGGCCGAAAGTTTTTCTTTCTACACGCTCTTCAGGCATCTTTAGACCTACTTTCGGAGTATGAGTAAGCCTAGAATAAGAATTGCCTTTGCCAAATCAATTAAAAATATAGTTTAAAAACAATGTAACTACCTATTTTGTTTTTATAACTGAATGATAAATTGTATCTACGCAGAAAAATGCTAGGTATTCTAAATAACCCAAAACCACATCGCGAACGAAGTCGCGGGCAACAGCTAGTTTACAATAAAAGTATAAATTGTATATCCGTTGCCTAGCACCCATAACACAAGTCTAGTTACTTAGCTTGGGGATAGATGCGATTTGTGGCATGTCTTGCAATATTTATTTTATTAATGTAAAATAGCAGAAGTACTTAATTTTCAGGTTTATTCGTCTAGGGCCAAACGAATAAACCTGAAAATTAAGTCCCCGGACCACCGCTGCCCCCTGCTACCTAATTCTTACTTAATTACCCACACATACCCACAACGGTAACAAGATTCCCACTACATCATTCCTTGTTTAAGATATCTAGTTACATGACCTCTGACACAACCATACGTTCAAAGACAATGCTCCTTCGCTCCTAACTTCAAGCTCGGTGGGTCCCCTTTGATCTGACCGCTTGACTGAAACGAACCTGTGATGGACAAATCTAATTAACTCCTTCATTAAATACCGACTTAATTAAAGAAACTGAGGCTGAAACGAGGTGGCATTTGTAGGATTCCGTTTGTTTACCAGGAAGTTAAAAAACTTGGTACATCACGCTAAATAAAGTAAAGTCTCCTTAGCCGATTTCAGACACAGTGACAGTTTTTACCCGACCACGAGAGGGTTACATTTTTAAAAGTCTGTTCGTTTTAAGCAACTCGACGAAAACTACTGTACAGATGTTGATAAATTAGGTAAGTATCGAATGATTGGTTTTTACAATGTGACTTATTTATTAGATAATCTTGGCTACTTATAAAGGTAATTTTTTTGAAGAGTTTGCCAGGAATATTTTCACATTTTGCATACAGATACTAAAATTAACTAATTATATCTAATAAAAATTAAAAATCTCTGATGTACTTAGGTACTCCCATTTGTAGTATAATTCTTTTATCCCAATGACTTTATGTTAGTTTTGATGATATTTTTTATCTTTGAGCTTGTTTGTGAAATAAATCTTACTATTTTTTTACAACATCATTACTTACGATCGTGTAGAATATTAATTCTTTAATCTTTTAAATATTCGATGTTGGCAGATATCTAGAAATCAGTAATTTAGTACTGAAATTTCAAAATCTCCGACAACAAAGCATAGTTTTGAATAAAGAAGATTGATGTGGTAACCTAAAAAGTGCAATATCTCCGTGAATCGTGGACGGATCGCGCACCTCACATACATTCCGGGGACAAAGCGCGCCTCACGATCTGTCCTCACAATGACTCCGGTAATTGACGTTAGCCACCCAGACGGAGAAATGCACCGAGTCAAACTACGTAACTGAGAAATTCATCTTTTTCATATTTTTTCGCGGGAAGTCGTTGGGCGCAGAGAGCATGCAAACTTTCGCTCTGGAAGTATTTGGGGGAGGCCTATGCTCAGTAGTGGACGTGTTGCAGCTGAAATGATGATGATGATTTTTTAGGTACCAACCAGGTTAGATACAACAACAACACAACAGGTCTTACAATATACACAATAACCTATAACTATTAGTTCTGCGAACCAGTAGACCACTGGAGCACAAAAATTGAGAAATTTTATGATGAGAAGGTGGTTCCGAGTTCTCCATCATCCTCACCTTGTAGTTAACGGGCTGATTCCACTGATAGGTATATGAAAGTGAGCAATTTACTCCATTTTGAAGAGATATTTTGCTCATCACTCCGATGATCCTTAGCAATTTTAAACAATTGAAAACCACTAGGATGGCATAAAACTGATATCCAGTACCACTCTTTTGCGCTCTTTCGAAAGTCCAGATTTTTTATACTTATAATATTAATTTAGATATATACAGAATAGATAAACAGAATATTAATAGATACGTTAGATAATCACATTTAAAATTTTCAGAGTAAACCTCGAAATCCCTAAAACTAGAGTTACACCATTTCTCCTCCACATCTGGCATCGAATCGTACCTATAACTTAGCGGTCGCGTGCGGTGACTTCCCTATGATAATTTAATTGTTGTGCGTGCACTACGAAGTATATTTATAGGCTGGTCTGTATCGCTGCAGCCCTACGAATGTTCAGATAGCGCAGAACTTGCGCAGAACCCTTGACATGCTTTATGGAAGAGGCCACCTGCAGCTCAATGCCAGACCGGAGATAGACAAAACAACATTTCGCAGTTCCTTAAAATAATACAATTTATCTACAAAATAGTAGAGAAAAATCCGTAGCAATAAAAGAATTAAGTAAGTATTAGCGGTCTGAGAGACAACATGTCCAGGTAGTGTGACAAAAAAATAACGTCCGTAGTTATAGGTTAAACTTACTTTGCAATTTATGAGGAAATCAACAGGAAATCGTGATGTAAATAAATCCTTTAATTTTCTAAATTTTCAGGAGTTTCAGGTTATTTTAAGATGTTTATTTTTCTCTTCATTTTTGCATCGCACGCGTCTTGTGCCTCTTACATTATTAGTAAAGTCAGTTACAAGTTAAAAATCAAATCGTTTTCACGACTTTTTGACTTTTTTAAAGTAATCTTTAGAGTTTTTGTCGTCACAACTAAAAGTGTAACCTAATTTAAATGAAATACAATAAAATCTCGTTATAAAATGGGTCACATCTGATAGTATCCTACGTCTTTTGAACTAGAAAACAAAGCTTGTCTGATATCGAATGGTTTAGGGCTGGCATAGTTGGCAGACATTGTTGTAAATATAGTCTGAGTTAGTTCGCGCCGGACTACGTAAAATGACCGTGATATCTAAATAATTAAGGCAAAATTAGTGTTCAAGCTGGACAATTTAGACTGCCCTAAGTCTAGGTAAATTGACGATTTTAACAAATGAGGTTTAGTGAATACATAATAGTAACTATTAACAACAAACTGTATCAGTTCTTTTAATCCCCTTAAAGATCGAATTTCCAAAAAATCTTTCTTAGTGCTCGCTTACGTCCTAAAACGAACTCCTATGTGAAGTTTCAGACTCGAAGCTCTTGTAGTTTCAGTGATTTCTTGTGAAGCTTTTTCTTTTGTGTATATACAGGGTTATTGGTTTCCAATCCGAAACCGTGCAGGGGGTAGTTTTCTACATCAAAACGAACAACTTTTGTTCTAGGACTTTTGAAAATTCGAACATTTTTTTGAATTTTTTGAGGTTATTTTTATACGTAAATTAGCTGTTACTAACACGGAGAGGTCATCAACCTAAAGATTATAATTATTTTTTGAGCTTTATCGATTGTTTTAACTATGAATGACCTTTATTTTAAAAAATCAGCTGATTTTCGAATTAATATAACCTCAAAAAATTCAAAAAAATGTGCGAATTTTCAAAAGTCCTAGAACAAAAGTTGTTCGTTTTGATGTAGAAAACTATCACCTTCACGGTTTTGGATTGGAAACCAATAACTCTGTATAGACAGATTTGACTAATTAGATAAATGAATAAAACAACAACAATAAAATATCGAATAAACTACCAACACAAGCGATCAATCGAGCCAATCGTTAAATAACTAACCTTTCAAATAGACCGGACTCCATTTTATATTAAATCAGCACTATTGATAGCCCTAATTCATTCGAATGCGGCATCACAAAGGGAGCCTAGATCAAACCGAAGATCGCGCGATATATCCTCCTATAACATAGCCGTGGACAATCGACGGGACACAAATCTGTCCTGCCATAACAACCCATAAGTTATATACCCATACGGTCGCTATTGCTATGTAATGGTTATGAATTGCGATATGTTTCAGTGGACTAATGATGTTAATAGAAGTTTAATTTGGGCATTTACTAGACGTTGCATGAGTTACGGCTTGTACCTAGAGCGTGGGTGTTTGTTTGCATGATTGTTTATACAAGATATTATTGTGCGTATAAATCTTAAATTGTGTTTGGGTCTGTAATTTGCTGTAGTTACAATATACGTGCTTTCACCCGCGACTTCGTCCACGTAGGAGTTACAATTTCCAAAAATCTACATTATCGTTTAAGTCAAAAGTAACACTCAAGTCAGTCAGGACTTTGAATGAATATTTATAGATTTATTTGATCACATATAGCCGGAGATCCCTTTAAGAACGACATTCATCGAGCTGTTTAATGGATAAAAAGTATTTTAAATCAAATTAAATAGTTCAAAAAATATATTGCAAATGGGTTGCCTAAAAATTTTCAGTCCAAAATGGTTAATTTATTTTTATTTTTAGACTTTTCACTGGTTTGGTTAATAGACAAACTCCTAATCAACCACGAAATAAAAGAAAGTGCATTGAAATTGCAAGATTTTTACTTCACTTATTCGTTACTAAAAAGAAATATTAAAAGTGAATATAATAAAAAACAAAAAAAACATCTGTCATTAAATTCACAATAATAACTTTCAAATGACTAGCAGCTTAGATTTAATAAACATAATTTGCAGTGGTTCAGCTATTTCAGTATTTTGTTATTGTATACAACAATAACCATCTCAATAAAATTAAAGTATTAGAACAGTGAGTCTATAACCGCCGCCGGCGTTAGATGAACTCTTGACGAACGGCCATGTTCTGACGATGGAAGATACATCCAGGATGTACGCCAGCCTCAAGGGGAGAACATCGACGTTTAAATATGCTTCGTCTTGTTGCTGTTGTTACATTTCATTATTAATATCAAACCTACCAATAAAAAAAACAATTTAAATAATTTATTGTAAAATAAATATTACTTTTTAGGAATGCACATTTTGGAAGGATTTCTACTGTGGGCTTTTCTAACGGAAAAAAAATATGTGCTCTTATATTAATTAGAAGATTCCTACAGCGCGAGCGCTAGTAACTTTACGAGACACTGGAGTTTATGTATTAGCTTTATCCAGAACCTATACCAATCCTCAACTTAGTTGACCGTGTCCTAATGAAAAAGGAAAGAACTCGTAAAAATGTCTTCAGACGCCAACTACAGCCGCGGGTTTCATCACGATGTTTTGTTGCACCGGAAGCACTTTCTTTTGGCACTATTTGCTATGTTATAAATCCACGACCTTCTGAATGAAAGTCGTATGTACCCTAAGCCAAGCACCGCACTTCAAGTAACTTAACAAACCTATTTATTCAAACCTCCTTTCTCAATTGCATTGCTTATTTATTGTCTTCTTTTGTACAAATATAGCAACATTAATAAACTTGCAGTGAATTAGCGCTAACTGAATTAGGAGAAATTGTCCCTTTGATAATTCTGAGCAAGCTGTATTTGTGGTGTCGTGAGGACATTAATTTGCCCAGGTTTGCTTGCTTAGAAGATAACTTATGAAAATATACAAACAAAAATGAAGACTTACTGTTTAAATTCCTATAATTTTAGTCATACTAGCCGCGACTTCATCCGTGTAGGGGTTGAATTTTTCAAAATCCTTTCTTAGTGGGTACCTACCTACATCATAATAGCTATCTGTATGGCAAATTTTACCCTGATCCGTCTTTTAGTTTCTGCTGTATGATTAGTCAGTATTTGAAAACACAGAAGCTTTAATTTGGACTAACTATTCAATGTACGTCGTTAATAACATGCTTTGCCACAAAATTATGTACTTTTCACACTTGGAACATTCCGACAAGATTACATAGTGCCCATGTCTATTGATTACACTTACATCTGTAATTTCGTGCAATTCTAACAAATGAAATTGGGTGCCAAATGCCTGCGGTTTCTGATTTAAATTAGCGTGCTGGAAAGGTTACACTAGGCTTGTTTTAATATTACAGCAATTCACACTTACTTATACATTGTAACCAGACTGGCATATTTCTAGACGGGTACTTTATTTTATATTCAGATTTGATTTTATTCTTGATTTTCTTGACTTATGTGTATTGTATGGATCATGTATGGATTTTAATTATCTGAAATAAATGTTTTGAATTGAATTTTGAATTTATCCGACTTATTCCCATCAGCTCCGTGATCTGTTCTTTTGGGCTCCATAGGTATTTTAATTCAAAAATCTAACATCCAGCATAGGTACATTGTTTCCCAAGAACTCCAAACATTTAAATTATTAAAATTACAAACGATTATTTGGTTCCTATTAGCTTCGAGATTTTTTTTGTACGGTTAGCAGAATAAAAGACAGCAATTGGTTTTAGTTTTATTACCACTTTATAAAACTCACATCATAGGGACTGGACCCAGCTGGCACTAGATAGGGAACACGGGAAAGAGTGGGTTGCCCTGTTTGTCACGGAATAGGCTATAAATAAAAAATAATAATAAATATTGCAACACATTACACACAGCACCATCTATCTCTAAACTAACCAACTAAGCTTCAGGACTTTGAATTTCATATTTATAGATAAGTCATTTTTTCCGTCAGTCATATGGAGTTAGAGTTTCCATTTATGTAGCTCGGCCGAGCGTTCGTTTAACGTGTATGTATGATAGCGATTATTCAAAAAAATAGAAAACTTACACAATTATTTATTTTAAAAAGTTGCTAGATTGACTATGGCAGCGACTTGTTTACCAAATCAATTCGACTACTTTTATTTTACGTTTTAATGTTTTTAAATGTTTAAAAAATCATTAACTCCCATCAATGTTTTTGGAATAATTTATTATTAATTTTAAAAGTGTATTAATCACTATTGAGCTCTTAATTAATTATTTAGATTTTAAAGGAAGTACTTTGACTATGGACGTTGCCGATCCCCACTACCGCCTATAAAAGCGAGGGCTCAAGCTATTTGGGATCTCTTTTGCTTTTCAGCCGTCGGTCGGTAAGGTGGTTGGGTTCGACGACGCATACAGTAAGACCATTCCATATTTTTGATACAGTGTATTCTTGTCTAGTTGATTTATTAATAAAAGGTGAAATGTGGTTCACTTCACCGTCCACGTCAGTGGTTCATGTTGGAACCTTTTTATCATGTTATTTACTCGTTATTTGTGTTCCAAACCTATTACCATCAAACTAAACTACCTGGAGATTTAGCCCCATCCACCAGGAAGGCCTTTTAATTTCCAACATGTATATGGTACGACTGTACAAAGCTCGCACGATGCAATAGCTTTACCGCGGCAGTTCCCGACTGCCACACGTTTTTTTTTAAACATACACATCTTTTTGTAGAGTAAATAGGCGAATATCTACTCTTTCGTCTAATAAACTATTCGTAAAACAAATACAAGAGTCTAGCCAACAAATCAATAAAACAGGTTCATATTTCTGTGCCGATTCGTAAACAGTCATAGATTTAAGATTGTAGGATATTGTGGTATTATTATATGATGTGGTTTGTGGCTAGACCACCGAACAGGCATTTGTGATCTGATTCATATTTAACCGACTTCAAAAAAAAGGAGGAGGTTCTCAATCCGTCGCGTACCTATAATTTTTAAAAAGCTGCACACCACAATTTCTCCCGCGTAAGTACCGGATCAGTGGGAATATCGGGATAAAAACAGCCTATATGTTATACTAGGTCTCTAGCTATCTATATATCGAGTTTCATTGCAATCAGTTTAGTAGTTTTTGTGTGAAGGAGTAACAATCATACAAACATACCAACAAACTTTCACATTTATAATATTACACGATATGCCTTCAAATTGATTAGTCGTCTGCCTGCATGTCGTCTATACTCTGCCTTTTGTGACACGCATAACATGAGGACAGATTCTTTAAAAATATCATGTTATATTTTTCTTCTATAGGTACTTATAATAGAGGAAGAAAGGACAAAAAATCTGTAAGTACTTGAAATAATATAGATAACATTACCCTCACGTGATGTGGTAAAAATAAATAGGGTTTAAAATTTGCAGTACAACAGGAAATCATGGTTTTAAAAATTCATTTCCAACTTTCTGTTCGTCTGATTTCCTCTCTATTACCTATACACTTAAAAACTTCTGAACACGTTGTGATCTGGTTTTTAAAAAAGGTCGTTTTTACATCACAAAATCCAACAAGTAGAATGTATTCATTCAACCAAAAACTGCTGAGGCCGACTCGCTGCGTACTCACAAAAATACTCTGCAGCTACTTTTTATTTCATTTTTTCAAGGGATCGAGATTAAAACGGGTAAAACCACGGGGCATAGCTAATTCATAACGGTTCAAGTCCCTTTCCAATCACGTATTAATCTATCTAGGCATCTTAAAAAAAAATATCTTCAACTCAATTAAATGCAATGATACAAATTAATAAGTACCAATTAAAACACAGTAGCTAAATGGAAAAAGTTAGACAAATCAGTATATCCGGGTAGTACACCTGTTTAACAAGTATAGAATGAAAGTGTCCGTCTGTCTGTCAATGTTATCTTCCATCGTTAAAAATAAACTAATCTTAAACTGTACATCATTTATAATTTGTAACAGGACTGTTAGGTTTTTTTTGTGACGAGTAAATTATGTAAAGAAATATCAACTTGTCGTTTTGTTTTTGTTTGAGTATTTCAAGTCTTTCGAAAGCTTTTGAATACATTTCTTCCACGAAAAGGCGACGAAAAGATTTATGTTGCGGATTAACGAAATCTGTTCATAATATTATATGAAGTAGGAGGCCGAGATGGGAAATAGTATGTATACATTAGGACCGAGATGGGCAGAAATCCAGTTTGGAAGGATATTTGTATGTCCGAAAGATTTATGGTGAAAAGGTACCGGCGCTCTCTCCACACAAACGTAGTCAACTGTTTCCTCCCTGGGTAATGACACTAGACTAGACAGTCGACTACATTTGTATGGAGAGAGAGCCCGGTACCCTTTCCTCTTAAGTAATCTTCGGAACTACTCTACCGATTTTGATAATTCTTAGCTATATAGATAGAAAACTATATTCCTAATATATTATCGAGACATAAGGCTACCTCTTCTTAATCACCTTAATTTTCTCACGGAATCGTAACTTATCTTTTAAATAATGTCGGAAGTCCTTGTAGTTCAATGCCAATTTATCTGGCACATGCCATAGGTGATTGCTTTCTAATCCTTACTGTAATATCTTAGTTTAATTTCTCAGAGATTCGAAAGTACGTGTCAGAGCAGATATCCTGGTTCCTTCAGTGATTCAGAGACCAATCCAGCACATTTTCTCACGGCCGCTCTCCAAGCTATCATGGTCACTATTCCACATAATTATACGGTATAAATTACAACAATACATTACTAAGGAATCACCAATATAAAGTATGCAATCAATGCGCACGCGAATCGGAAGCCAACAATACCAAACAATTTATTTTAATAGGCATTTATTAAGTTGGCTATATAATATCAGTGGTTGCACCGCGGGTGGTTAAGATTATCTATGTCATGCGCGAGCGCAAGGAGATGCGTTATCGAGCTTATTCGGGCGCATTCGGCTTTATTCGGATTGTATCGGCTCTGATGACAATGGTAGAACAAATGCGATCACGCTTGCTCGTATGTTTGTGTAAAATACGATTTCCACGTTTTGTTTGTGAATGCAATTCTAATGAATTGGGTATATCGTATAATGCTTTAGTTTGACTACGATCGCGCTTAAAGCTAATGCGCAATTTATATGCTTATCTTCTTATAATATAAATATTTCTTACTTACTTCGTAAATAGATTCTAATGTGATCAAAGAGTGCGAACTTCAACTTTTCAGCTACGAAATGGCTTTCCTTGGGTGCGGAAAAATAGCAATTGAAGACACGTTGTGATAAGGATCTAGTCGTCATCATTTGGCAGTAGAATTACTGATCTAACAAGTTTCATTCCCATACAGAAACAGACAAAAAATAGTGGTGCTTATAAAGTAATAGGAAAATCGGCATGGTCCCCAAACTGTTGACACTATTTTATCCCAGTAGTTACGGTTGGTCGTACAGACCTTCTCCATCCTAAGGTTGCCTGGAAGAAATCGCTTTAAGCGATAAGGTCGCCTGTTTGTTTCGTACAATTTCGTAGTTAATAAGCTTTCTCATCCTTTTTGTTATTTTCAATGTTTTGTGTGTTGTACAAATAAAGTGTTTATCTATCTATCTACTCCAAATCAAGCGGCAAGTGCTTTGTCTACTACATCGGAACTTTCCTTAAGATGAGATTGTGAATAATGTGATAATCTCAATGTCAATTTATACGACACTGCAAACTGGGTTGAACTATCTAATTTGCATTTTAGACAGTTGCGGTTACACTGTAAATATTTCCATTCGATGTTAGATAGTCAGTTTTAGTCTTTATTTGTGACTAATAGAAAATTGCACATGTCTGATAAAGGTATACCGGTATATATTAGGAAATAAGAACCGAACCGGTGTTTTCCACTTTGGGGTCCAACTTGTCTTACTTTCAGCCCATTTGGGCTATAAGCTTGATGTAAATATTACTATGAAAATATAGATAAATAGGATTAAGATATAATGTCGTATTTATAAAGTCTAAGTGCGATGAGGAGGCATTCGTTGAGAAAGAAAAAAATACATGTGCTGTCGGTCGCTACGTACCGAAACGGTAATTAATAATATGAGCGGAGAAAGACAAGTCACCCCAACGCACAATGTTTGTTAGAAGTTTTGTCGTTTGTTGTTACCCTCTCAGCTTAGTCGAACGTATCCAGAGGAAGAACTCGGATACGTCTGGAGTTAAATAAGCCCCGAGTTTCATCACGATGTTTTCCTTTACGCAAGAGCAATGTCAACTAGCGCACATATCTTGTTCCTAAGCAAAATTTATTGATTACCGGCAGGGACTCGAATTCATCAACCAACATCTAGTCATCTAGTTAAATATTGTATTCATTAAAATCATTTCCACAAACACCTTTCCTGTCTGATTAGGGTTACCAGATTCAAAATTGAATTTTCCTGAAAAAAACCCTTACTTTGCATTTTATTATCACACATGTAAGTACCTATGCCAATACAATATCAAACGCGCAGTTCGTTGTGACGTTTTTTACAGAACTGTTATAAAGGACTAGCTATTGGAGCAATAATTAATAAAACACACATCCTAACTTAGTTTTTAAGACGTCGCTAAGTGATCTTGTACCTGGGTATTAAGTATCCAAAAGAAATAAAGAATATTGACTTTTGACTTTTAAACGAATCTTCAGATTAATGATAGAGATACAATTTTTTCACAGTTTAATGATTCAACTTTTCCTTCACTAAATTACTTACACTTTACTTTTATTTAATTGTTGACATTACATAGTCTTTGTCAACGTTAAAGTTTAATAAATATTTTCACATTAAATTTTATCTCATTGTTTTCTAATTTTGCCTATTAGTTCCTGACAATTTCAAATTTTACCAGTTTCCCTGACGGAGACCTAAAAGTCCGGACCTGTCCGGAAAATTCCTGTCGTCTGGTAACCCTAATTCTGATTGCATATGTGTGTATGTATATTAAACTAAAATAATCGCATCCATTGTGTTGTGATTGAAAGTTATCGCCTTCTACGGTCGCGTGTAATTGAGTGTTCATAGTTCTAAGCTAAACTAATTGACATGTGACGTGTGAAGTGCGAGGATATCTGCTCTCAGGCAGAGGACTGGTTGACTCTGGCTGACTTGATAATAGATTTACTGTTATATAATCTGGTATACTGTGTAAAGTTATTTAATGAGAAGTTTTAAATAAATAGTTCCATTATGCCAGGGATAGATGGTGCTGTACGAAGTGGACGAGGAAAAATAACTGTTTTCTATGACCATAACATAACCAAAAGCCTTCTCGAAAAATGAACTAGGTAGACCCAGTCTGATACAGGTTTTTAAAGGTGTCTATGACCAGTAAAAATCGATGAAGTATGTAAGGAGGCGGTATGGTTTCCAGAAAACAAAAAATAAAATTTAAAAAAAAACAAATGGATGTCTGTAAAGTCGGTTTACGGACGATAATTTTACGTGTTAAGAACGTCATAAGAAAACGATGAAAAATTGAGATAGTTTTTTTGCTATTCCTTTATATTAAGTTTTTTTTCTTTCTTTTTTTTTCCTTTCTTTTATTTCCTATATATAAGTCTTCTATTCGTCAATCGTCACCATAACACAAGCCCAGATGAGCGATATTATTAATTATTAAACACTCTGGTTCCTAATCTTACCATGACGCATGACGTCACACATCGAGAACGGGACGCATGACGTCACACGATATTTCGTCAGACACTTTTTGTGAATGCAGGTTCAATTTAATATACGTTATAAAAAAAATAGTTCTAGAAATCTATTTCTAGGGTCAAAGAACCATAGAGGATTTGGAACTATGTAATATGAAAAAATATGCCGATCTAGTATTCCTTACTCTAACATTCTATTTTAAAGGAATATAAATTGAGTTAAGTTAACGAAAGAAATAGGAGGAAATGTAAAAAAAAAGTAAACAGACTGAGAAAAAAAATGTTATTAGATTTTAGTTTAAGTGTTTTAATTTTAATATTAGATTCATGTATAGTTAGTTATAAGGTTATTTTAAAATGGGCTTAAGCGCTACATCAGCGACAGTAGCGGTATTTTTAAGTATCATATGTAAAAAAAACTTTCTATTTTATAAGGAAATTCCTGAGTTTCGAATAAAATCTACAGGAAGTTCGAACATCTTCAGACTACATGGTGTAGGTAGTTAAAGATACCAACTCTGACTCAATCAGTGACAAAACAAATTCACGATCACTATTCCTACAGGACATAAAACTGTTTGTTTATTGAAATCGCAAGCCATTTCCTAAGGAGTAAAGTCGCATAATATGCAGTGATTGTCAGACATTACACACGTTAAGTCTGGCGCTAAGTGCACATTTCTGCAGCTCTAATTAAGACTTGATTTTGCTCGTAAATTTTATTGGCGCACTTAAAGAAAATTCTGTACTCAAAATACTTAAACGCATTCTTTTTTTTATATGCGTCTTTGAATAACTATGTAAATTGTTTACTAGCTGCATCCCGCAGTTTTACCCGCGTAAGTCTCGTCTTGCAAATTTTATCAGCCTTTTCTATCCCTTTAGGGGTTGAAATTCATACCAGATACTGAAGTCTATAGTCCCTAATAGGCCCTGAGTCAACACGATAAAAAGATATGGGCAAATTTACTTTTTCGCGAAAACTTTTTGTCAAAAAGGGCGTCTTGTCAATAAATATAAAATATTTTACTTAATGATTTAACTAAATCGTCATTCATGACTGTCGATTTTTAGAGACTGTTTATTTTTGACATCATCAGAAAATATAATTGATTTATTTGTCTTCAAAATATGTATTTTCTTCAGCATAATTTCCACCATTTCTACATACTCGTACCTATAGGCTTTAGCTAAATCAAAGCGGAAATACCACGTAATTAACAGATTTAATTGCCTCATTCGCGTTGATTGCTATATGGATTCTATTTTATCCTAATGCACTCAAGTAGGTAGAGAACAGTTAAGTTAAGTAGGTCCTACTTGCTTTAATCACGACCACTTACGCGTACCTATTTGTAGGAGCCCTATAACAAATAACATGTGTTGTTCACCGGATGTTTCCCAAACTATGGGTATCCACTGGTGGGTCGCAAGCAACTTTTAGGTGGACTCTAAAACTAAGGACCCCATTGTCAATATTCCAACCTATATTTTTTCGTTTTTTTTTTAATTAATAGAAATAGTATTGTGTAAATGTATAGTTGTTTTAGCCGGAATAACTAACGAACAAGTCGGATTGTGTATCTCATCATTATTACTTAATATAAGTCACTGAAAGACACTGTTGCTCCTAGGCAAACTAATGAAAAATCTTTTCAGTATATAGTGAGTATAGAGGAGAGGTTCAGAGTATAGAGAAGTTCTTTTTAAGATATTCTTTTGGTGTCGGATCTTATGCGTATGAAGTCGTGAGGTGAAACTACTTAGTTGAAAATATATTGTTAAAACTTTAAATGCTTTACCAAATTTTGATATTTTTTATCTTATTTAAATGGCTTAGCACGGTTTGTGTGTATAGCCAGTATCAAGTTATATTTCTCTTTAGTCTTTATAGAATTTCCTTACTCAATACATTTACCTATGGCTCCGATCTGTCATCGTGAAGCACTTACGAACTATGGCCACTTCGTTAGTCCTATCTGCCTCTGCAACATTAACAGCCATTATGCCGTGTACAAACCTTAGATCTTCCTTCATTTTGCTCGTGATATACAAAAGGTTTTATAGGATTTTCGACCTTAATGCATGCTCTGCAATTGTTTGACATGTCCAATGGTGATTGAGGTAATATCTATTCTGTAAGAGCTATATAACAGCAATTTGAACTTTATATCCCAGTAATACAGTATTCATAGACAGTATTAGTAACATTGTATTAACATGCCACCCACATGCAGATCGCGTGGTGATTTGGCTTAAAAGTTGGTAATGATTCTGAATGTTGTGAACTAAAAGGAACAGTAAAAGAGCCCCTGCAAACTATAGACAATCTATCAACTGACAATAGTTTGATATCAGAAATATAGTGGAAATACCAGATGTCCGTACATGGTCCGTGTTGAGCGTTTGGAATCAGTCTTTCCTGTATCTTCTAGGAAACCGTGCTACATCTTACGCTGCATCGTCACCTGCCATCAGACAGGTAGTGATCAAATGCTGACCATAATGTAAATAAAAAAAGGGTGGCAGTCGGGGACTGCCGCGGTAAAGCTATTGCATCGTGCGAGCTTCGTACAGTTGTACCATATACATACACGTTAAGCGAATGCTCGGCCGAGCTGTTTGGTAGGCGGAGTGGGGGTGTTAGGTTTTATTTTCGTTACGGAATTTCTTGATTCGGTCGCCGCGCTCAAAGCCCGCGATAAAAGCTATGCAATAGCTTAAAAATATTTAGGGTTTTTAAAAAACCTTTTCGTGGTCCTTTAGTAGTAGCAACACCAAGTTCCATGATCAGATTACGATGTTTACATTCCTCCCCGGGGTATAATGGCGATTTGGTCTGCCCTTTCTTGACCCTACATCTGCCGATACGATGCGCTGAACTGCCTACACAGTGAGACACTCAGTTACAATACCCCGCGGCCCCTAAGTAGTAAATACGTACTATGCCCATAATGATAATTTGACTCAGTTTATATGAAAAATAGCATCTGTAAATTAAGATGAAAATATGTCCCACATTTTTTTAGGGTTCCGTACCCAAAGGGTAATAATGAGACCCTTTTGCTAAGACTCCACTGTCTGTCACCAGGCTGTATCTCATGAACCGCAATAGCTAGACAGTTAAAATTTTCACAGATGATGTGGGTATTTCTGTTGCCGCTTTGATTGATTCTTTCTGCAAAAAAAGGTAAAAAGGTATGAATAATTCATGCTTAAGAGACCCGGATAGGATGATTATTATTTTTTTATTTAAAAGACAGACCACTTCAACTTGGTCTCATAAAGATATGGTGAAGTAATGAGCAGAAAAGTTCCTCAAAATGAGGAAAATAGGTAGGTACCTATACTCGCGAAGTTTACTACCTATTCGTAGAACTACAAGTACTAAAACTCTTTGTCTGTTCGATCTACCAGGGACTTTACTTACGATTGAGAGGTCTACCTTTACGTACGACAATAGGAAACCGTAAAGCCTTTACAATAAGATCGTCAAAGATAAATGAGATTTGATCATAATAGATACGAAACATTACATTTCCAATGGACGTAAAATATTTACTTTTCCATGACATTTATGTATCTTTGGAACGAATCATATCTATAATTTCGCCTTTCGTACTACCACTCTATCTAGTTGTATTGACTCGATGTTATTTTATTTAAAAATCCAAGTTGATTTTTCTATGTTAGCCACACTGTAAAAAAAAGTTGTCGATAGTGGCGAAAACTAACATTTACGATATCTACGTTTATTGTTCAATTATTCTACAACTCTGCACGAACAGTCTATAGACTTTTACGGAAAGATTATGCTCAAAACAATCATCATACTCTCGCTCGGCCACTCTCTCGGTCTTCGGCCAAACTATCGCTCACAGTATGAAACTTCGCATGGGGTTTCTTTTTAGGTCATAAGCGCGCACTAAAAATGGATTTTCGGAAATTCGACCTCTAAATGGCTATTAAAGTTTGTGGTTGTTAAAGTTTGAGGTTAAAAGGGCTGTTAAAGTTTGTGGTTGTAAAGTTTCACGCTCGTAAGTACGCTACCGAACCCTTAAGAATATCGGGATACAGAGTAGCGTAGGTATGTTGGTTTTAAAAAGGATTCAATGAATTTGTACCGATCTTCGTTAAAATCGGTTCAATAGATCTATTCATTAATTAAAATCAAAAAATCTGCTCATTCCATATCCTGGCTGACTCACTGATATATCAACGCACAGCTTAAAGCACTGGACTGAACCTATAGAGACATGAAAGATGTTCTTCGTAAAGTGTAAGTATCCGCTAAGAAAGGATTTTTCGAAATTCCGTTTCCGTACTTGAATGAAACCGCTAAACTGAACTGAAGTCGCCAAACTCATACCTAGTTATAATACTTAATTAAATATCTAGATCAGTGTGTTTCAAACTGTGGGTCGCAACATTTTACTCGGGGGGTCGCGGATAAATGAAAAAGTAAGGTGTTTGTAGGTCCTACACTATGATTAAAACTACCATTTCATTGAGATGGCTGTGCTTGTTTATTTTTTAACAATTTATTAATATTTTAGAGACGTTAATGATCCTGATAACATCAATATTTTGGGAATGAAGCTCCATTTTGAGCATGCCGCCCATCAGATGCTATCCTTGTATTTTTGATCAATATAGGTCTCCTCAATAATACAAACTCTTTGAAGGAATGGCGTAGTTTTATTAAGGATCTGGGGGGGAGGGTCGCTGGATATTTTTAACATGTAAAGGGGTCGCGTTTTCAAGAAGGTTGAAAACACTGATCTGGATGATTTATTCACCGCCTTCTGTAGTATCCATGATCTAAAAAACAAATATATCTTGGGAAAAGAGCAGAGATAAAATAAACAACTTTTTGGAGATGTATTTTTAATTGACAATATTTCGACCTTAAATACAAGTAATCAAGTGGACTTTCACTCTGTAACTATGATAAATTACAGCAGTACCTCATTACTGACGTGAACTATTTCAATTATAAATCGATGTAATTCCCTTTATAAGTGCAGCAATAATAGTAGATAGATACAATCCTCAGCTAAGAGTCACGATTGTAAAACGATTTCAACAATAAGTAGGTACCTACTACTGGAGATCTAGAAGGCTTTTGTCCACAACTGCTGATGCAGTAAGTGACTTTTGAAGACCTGTAGGTGCTTTTACCATTTCGAGTCTATTTGCTCCATTCCAAATAACCTTTGAATATTTGTAATATTGATTGTGAGCATGATTACAAACCGTAATAACTTTGTTTTTAAAATGTATCGATGTGATTTTATGAAAATTGTATGATTCCAAATGAATAAAGAGTCCTAACTGTGACTTTAGATTTACAAGTTACAGATTTATTCGCCTTTGAGGGCCTGGCTGCATATTAAAGATACACGAGGATTATACCTAGAAACTATTTAATTATGTTCATTTATCTTAGACCTTCCAGTTACAAGTTTTTCCGAGCTTTAAAACGTCTCCATTACCATTATGTTGAATTAATAGGATTAACTTACACTATTATTTCAAATGTTTCGATATTTATACAACAAAAAAACACTTTAACCCTTCTCTAGCTAATAGATGGGTTCAACTTCGACCATTAGGCTGCCTGTCCACAGAAGCGGAGCGAGGTAGAGGAGCGGCATCATTTCCACATACATTGTGAAATATGCGGACTCCACACGCGGAGTTTTTAGCTAGAGTATCTACGACCATCTAGTACTTGGTAGTTTCTTAACTTAGAATTTATTTTGTTTTTGTTATATGTTATCATTTTGCGTTTTGTTTTATAGTGCAATGAAGAGTTCATCTATCTATCTATCTTCGGGAGGAGATAGGGTTAGCCCGTAATATACAATGTAAGTGTTATATTTGTAGGTGATGGACAAGGGTTCAAACAATTTCTACTAATTAATATACTTAGGTAGTTATGAACGCGAGTAAAACGGTGTATTTATAACTCGTAAATGTTATACAATGAGTAAACGTCCGTAAACAATGGCTTTGAAAGATTGCTTTAAGAACCTAAGTAGGTACTTGGTGTTACGTAAGGGAAAATGGTGAGGTGATAAAACACGTTTATATGTACTTATACCAACCAGGCAAACTGATATACCAGACGTCCACACTAAGCGTTTTGCTTCGTCATTCCTTATTCATACTGCAAGGGAATGGAATCAGTTGCCTGTGTCTGTCTTTTCTGACTAAAAATCTCTTATGATTTTAATTGTCAACAAAATCAAATGTCTATCTATTCTAATATTATAAAGCTAAAGAGTTTGTTTGTTTGTTTAAACGCGGTAACCTCAGGAACTACTGGCCCATGAGCTACTGGTTCGAATTGAAAAATTATTTTTGTGTTTGATAGTCCATTTATCGAGTTAGGCTATATGCTAATTTTCATTTTGATATTCCCACGAGATCGGGTGAAACCGAGGAGCGCTCCTAGTCTCTCTGTATTTATTAGGAAGATACCTAAAATTGTAGTTCCTACCGGTCAACATCAAGCAGTTTTTCGTGATTACAGTTTCACATTGTCCTGCGGCTATCGTTTATTGTGTTTATCGTTAACAATGCTTAAACCCATCTGCTAATAGCTAACAATAGGTGAGATAACCTTTAAACCTGATTACTGTTGCTACATCCTCTACCAGGGATGAACTTAGAGAAAAGAGAAGGTTACTGATAGGTCTAAATGTTGCTGTTTGATTTGATTCTTCGATGATACGATATTGAAATGCAAGATTTTTAAACGACATCAAAATAATAATTAATAATGCGGGGTGATTTTTTCTTTATTATTTTTATCTTCCAGGAAAGCGTGCTACATCTTGGTGGCCAAACGTTAAGCTATCAATAATAATACTTTTACTACTTTAGGACTAAGGTATCCGAAATGAAAGGCGCGGACATTTGATTAAGACTGGTTTATTTACAACTAGAGGGTAGGTGACAATTATGAGAGTACCGACATACACTACATTTCCCTCCCCAACAAAAAAAAATATAAATGACCTTATAACTACCTAAAGATAAATGCAAATAAACATCTGTCCTATGAAAGAATATAGGCGCAAGTATAAATTATATGTATTATACATTGTTATGCTTGGTGTAAACGTCCCAATTTAGTTACTTGTTACTACAATATCAACTTACCCCTGGTGATATCATTTCAAACGTATGCCTAATTACACTAAATATCAATCTAATGATAATTAACAAATCAGTAAACGCCATAGTAGGTAAGAATTAAAAATCAAAACAAGTGTCCATATTTTTGCATAGGTACCTATGGACATAGTGATATTATGGCTAGAACTGTTACATTTATGGTAGGTATGTAATTTAAATTACATTTAAAAAAAAAATGTTAATGTTAACTGTGACTATTCCTACATTTATAGTCGTTACGGTCGTCGTACGGATGAAAATAAAGTAGGTGGGTATACATAATATAGTATGTGCAAACGAGCAATTAATTAAATAGGGACATTCACTGTTTTAATCAACTACTGCCTATGTTTACGTGGTCTTAACTTCATTTTACGGATCGGTGTATTGGCCTGTGCATTGTTGTCCAAAGCTGTGGGCGACGACGCAGTTGTCGTCGGCGAGGGCGTCGGGGCTACGTCAGTGTGTACGGCGGCTAGTGGGCTAGCCGCGGCTAAGGCCGCCCGATTCGTAGTTTCCGGCGACAACGCCGAGGACTCTGACAACGACCGAGGTCTTTGTTGCGTACTAGGATAGTTGGCGCCAGCAATGGGTGACTCATTCACTTTCCCATCAGTGATAATCACTGCTTCACTCGGCATGGACCACGAAAAGCGAGTAGGCTTTTTATTTAGCATAATTTGATCAATATGTTTTTCACTAACTCCATTATGTTCGTTAGTGACTTTGTAGGTTACCGAACCCGTCCGTTCGCTTATAATACCTTCCTTCCACTTAGGACCGTATTTACTAAAATTTCTAACGAGCACCGAATCTCCTGGTGTTAGTGTACGAGTGGTACCGCCAGCTCGTTCAGTTTGTGCGCGTTGTGCAGCTTCCATGCATTGTGCGGTCCCAGGGGCGCGCAACATGTCCAATCTCGTGCGTAACCTGTGTCCAAGTAACGCCACCGCAGGCTCCACTTGTGTACTGCAATGTGTACTGTTTCTATATTGCAATAGAAATTTGCTTAAAGCTAAGTCAATATTTTGACCTTCAACTGAGGCTTTTTTAATAACCTTTTTAATTGTCCGCACCCCGTTTTCAGCGGCGCCATTACTCGAAGGATGGTATGCTGCAGTTAGTATGTGCACGACCCCGTTCATTTTTAGAAAGGTTTCAAACTCGATTGAAGTAAAGGGTGGGCCACCGTCCGTTACTATTTGCTTTGGTAATCCGAATCTAGCAAATAATTCTCTTAATTTACCAATTACCAGACGCGCTGACGTGCCGCTCGACATGGTAAATACTTCAATCCACTTTGAGTGAGAATCAATAATCAAAAAATAATATACACCTTTATATATTAAAAAGTCGACATGTAATCTAACCCATGGTTCCGACGGCCAAGTAAAAGGGACCGGGGCTGCAGCGGGTGGCGCGTCCCGTTCGCTTCTACAAGCATCACAAACCCGTGCTCGAGTTTCGATGTCTGAGTCAATCATTGGCCACCACACGTAATTACGCGCTATTTGTTTCATGCGTACAATGCCAATATGACCGACGTGTATTTCTTCGATTATTTGTTTTCTCAAAATATTCGGAATTACCACCCGATAGCCCCAAACGATACAACCATGATCGATGTGTAAGCTATCTTTACGATGGAAATATGGCTTTTCGTTCTCCACCTCTGTCTCGATGGGCCAACCGCTCATAATGTATGCAAAGATTTTACATAAAATTACATCTTTTTTTGTTTTTCTCGCCACTTCTCTGTGGCTTAATGGAAAAGTTTCTTCCACAAAATGAAGATATGCTGCGTCCTCTTCCTCATTTGAACTCTTATAAGTCTCCAGCGGGAGTCGAGACAGGCCATCAGCATTCCCATTTTTATCGGTAGACACGAAAACTATATCAAAGTTATATGCAGCTAAACGAATCGCGTATCTTTGCAAACGGCTCGCTGCCGTTTGGGGTATACCATGTTTGGGACCAAAAATATATGTAAGCGCCTTATGGTCACTTTTTAATGTAAACTTACGTCCAAAAAGATATTGATGATGTCTGTTTACTCCGTATACGATAGCTAACGCCTCCTTATCAATTTGACTATAACGGCGCTCGGCTTGATTAAGCGTACGCGAGGCGCAGCACACAATGCGTTCGCTGCCGTCCGGATATACGTGCGACAGCACAGCGCCCAGCCCATGTGAACTGCTGTCGACCGCTAACACTAAGGGTAACTGCGGGTCATAATGAGCTAACACACCCCCGTTCACTAATTGCTTTTTTATTTGAGCAAAGGCTTCTTCGCACGCCTCCGACCACTGCCAACGCGCACCTTTAGCCAACAATGCATAGAGAGGATTTAAAGTCGAACTAATATTTTTGATAAAACGCGAGTAATAGTTAATTAAACCTAATGCTGCTCTTAATTGAGTGACATTCTGTGGAGCCGGCAAGTTCACTATGGCGGCTACCTTATTTTCGTCCGTATGTACACCGAGATATTTTATAACCTAAGTAATGTACTTCGTTTTTAAAAAAATCACATTTTTCAATTTTTATTCTTAGACCAGCGTCCCTTAACCTAGCCAATACCAATTGTAAATTTCTTAAATGTATTTCTCTAGATTTTCCTGAAATACAAATATCATCAATAAAACACACAACTCCGTCGATCCCACATAGCGTTTCCTCGATCAATTTTTGAAAAATTTCTGGTAAACATTTAATACCAAATGGGGCTCTGCGATAGACAAAAATTCCAATGTGCGTTGTAATAGCAGTTAGTGGTTGGGAGGCGTTATCCAATAATAGCTGCAAATAAGCGTTTTTTAAATCTAATTTTGTGAATTGCTCCCCACCACTAAGTGCCGCGAACAGCTGTTCGATTCGTGGTAGTGGATAATGAAAATCTTTTAATTGTTTATTTACTGTTATCTTATAATCTCCACAAATACGAATCGAACCATCGCGCTTAATAATGGGCACTATTGGAGTACCATAATCCGATCTTTCGACCTTATAGATTATGTTTTCGGATTGTAAACGTTCGAGTTCCCGCTCAACAGGATCGCGCAATGCTAAGGGTAAAGGACGCGCTTTGCAGAATATCGGCTGTTTTTCTTTAAGGTACAATTTAATCTTAGTTTTAAAAGTGCCTATACCATCTTTAAACACATCTGGAAAATCATTTTTCAATTTTAATATCAACTGTTCGTTGTTGTCACTAATTTGGTTTAAATTAATCGAATTTAGCTTTAATTTACGCAACCAAACACGGCCCAGGAGCGGCGGTCCTCCGTTTATGATAACAAATAACGGCAAATCGACCGTCTCGCTCTCACTCGACACACGTACAGTGATGCGCCCCCGTGGTTTGATCGCATCGCCAGTGTAAGATTGTAATCTAATATTATCTTGAATGATAGGCAAATAATTCAAATATTGTTCATAAAATGCATTTGAAACTGCAGATATTCTGCTTCCAGTATCTACTTCAAATGAAATAATTAAATTTTCTACCTTAAGTTCACATTGATAGGGTCCATCTTTACCGTTTTTCTTCGCCGTTAATATCTTAAATAAGCCGTCACTGTCGTCACTTTCCGATTCACTATTATTAACGAGATAATTTTGTGATTTTGACTGACCAAAACTGACACTTTTCGACATTTTCGAACACGTAGAAGCTAAATGCCCCTTCACATTACACTTATTACACGTATAAGCTTTAAAACGACACTTATTTGGCGCGTGATTATCTTTCCCACAACGCCAGCAAGCGGGCCGTCGCTGCGCTCGCGGGGCTCCGCCACCCACACGATGCAATCCGGCCGCGCCCTGCATGAGTCCTACTGAGCCCGGCGCTCCGTCGCTGCTGCTTCCCGCGATCGCTATGAGCGGCGCCGTCGCCGCTTTCACCGCGTTCTGCCCGGCCGCTTCCAGTCCTAGCGCCAGCTCCACTGCCCGTTTATAATCCAAAGTAGCTTCCGCAAACAATCGGGAACGCATGTCTTCACTACGAAGGCCCGACACAAACTGGTCTCTGAGGTTCTCCTCCAATTTAGAGCCAAAATTGCAATGGGTCGAGAGATGCTTTAAGCTTTGAAGAAATATACCGATGCTCTCGTTGTCTGCCTGCCTCCTTTGACGAAAAATATGCCGCTCCGAGATTTCTGACCTCTTTGGTTCCAAGTGGTTTTTTATTAACTCCACTAAATCCTCGAAACACTTATCTTCCGGATAATCAGGTGCACAAAGATCGCACATTAAATCGTAAGTAGCTCCGCCGACATGAGTGACCAACGTGGCCACGCGCAACTCGTCCGCGATCGTATTTAGTTTGATAAACTGTTCCACGAGACGTATATACGCGTTCCAGCTACGCGTCCCGTTAATATCGAACTCATACAGCTTGCCGACAGGCATTTTGCGATGTTTTGAGCACTTTTTGCACACTAAATCGTCGCCAGTTAAGGTATCCGAAATGAAAGGCGCGGACATTTGATTAAGACTGGTTTATTTACAACTAGAGGGTAGGTGACAATTATGAGAGTACCGACATACACTACAAGGACCATTTAATAAACTACCTATACAAGATAGCGAAAAATGTTGAAAGGAGTCGCGTAAAACCTAAACCTAAAACGATTTTGACAAAAACTAAAAGTGCATTTTATAATTTCACTATTTCTCGCTATTTTGTATAGTTTAGAAAACGACTCTGAAAGCCCGTTTAAAAAATACCTAGTCTACCCGATGAATTGAGAACCTCCACCTTTTTTGACGCGCATCTATAAATATCAAAGCCCTGACTGACTCCTCTGGTCCTTGTGACATGAAATTTGGAGAGAGTGTTCTTTGTGAATTGTAAGTTTCCACTAAGAAAAGGTATTTCGAAGTTCTATTCTGTTCACGTAGAAAGGATCATTCAGAAGGTCAAAGGATCAAGAACTTTAATAGGAATTGAAGTCCGATTTCAATGATCCTTTCTTTTCACACAAGTAAATTACATACAAACAACGAAAGGGTTAAATAAAATGATAAGTATTTCAATACAAATTCCAAGTTAATATCTTGAAATATTACTAAGCGTATAAATCTTACAAGACAATGGAGTACAATCATCTAATTATTTGTGGTTGGCGCCGCCACTGCCGCACCAAGCCGCCTCGTCCACGTCTCTATCAAATGGCTTCAGATAAGCTATTGATCAGAGAGATTCAAACTACAATTAATAGAGATGTATTAGGATTTTTTTAATAATAGGTTAGCGCTTGATTACTGTCACACCTGCCTGATGGAAGGTGACGATAAGATCTAAGATGTAGCACGCTTTCCTAGAAGATACTTGACAATACTTGTTCACTCGCTACTTATAGACCCCCTAATTGTACACATACTGTCTTGTAATCGACGGATTTCTTCCGTTTTTTGGATTGGCTCCCATGGACGAATAGAAAATATAATAAAACAAAACGTAATCAAAGCGATAAACTTCAGGGTCGCTTGGAGATCGGGTTGCTTCGCCACTAACCCGAGCTTTCCATTTTTAGGGGAATCGATAAGATTGAACAAATCCAGCTACCCCCCTAGGTAACATAGGGTACCCACGAGATTCTCCTATTTAATTTAAAATAACACCTCTTTTGGTTCCCTTACGGCCAAAGTCCGTTGAGAGATGGTTGAGAGTCAACCACAAAATCCAATCCAAAATGAAGTACAACAACTTAGGTTAGAAATATTCCTCTCGCTTAAACAATTTAGTTTCAAAGGACAATGAAGCAAATGGTCCAGAATTCCAAGTGACAGATAATAACATCAAATGTACTAGATAATTCAAGTTGCGCGTGAGTCATTGACAACAAGCCTCTGCTTAATTACATTGAGATATAACTGCATTGTACAGCTGTTACCTCTAAAATCTAATTGTTTGAATATTTCGATATTTAGTCACGAATTTATAGTATCTTGTGTCAATGTTTGTACAATGTACATGATTGTTAATCTCGACGTATCGACATATCGGCCCTTTAGTAGTTTCCACTTGGCGCCTGTACATACGAATCTTATTAATACTCTGTCTGGTCTATTTATGTCCTTTATGCAATTAATATTTCCAAATCTATTGACAACTAGAAGTGCTCTGCGGTTTCTCGCGTAACTCCCGATCACGTCGAAATATCAGGGTAAAAGTAGCATAAGACACTCCCACTCCCTCATAAAAAGTTTCATCAAAAACGACCCAGTAGTTTCGAAGTATTTTAAATGCAAACAAACAAACAATTAAATCTATCCTCTTATAATATTAGTATTGAATAGCTTTTGCGACTTCATCCGTGTAGAAGTCGAAAATAGACCAAGTAATCACGTTGTCCCATACAAACTTTGCCCCCCTTTTTCACCCCATAAGGCGTAGAATTTTGAAAAATCCTTTCTTATCGGAAGTCTACGTCATACAAAGAACACACCCTCCAAGGTTCAGGTCTCTACGATCAGCGGTTTAGGTTTGATCCGTCAGTAAGTCAGGAAAGGGTTTTAGGACAAAGGATTTTATATGTATAGAATAAATATAAAAGTATAAATGTCCTATGGATCTCAAACCGTAGAATTCGATCTCGTAAGTTTTTCAAACAAAACTTTTTCTACCCATCAACAGAGCGATTTACAGTGTCGACATTTATCTGCCATGCAAAAGCGGAATATACTGTCGGTCACTATGTCGCTTCAGCATGTGAATTGTAGAGTCCCCGTTGAAAACAATTTAACGCTGAAACCATAGCTTTGGGATGCAAACGGCAAATTCCGGTAATAATTATTAATTTATTGAGTATTTAACCTATAGGAACAGCGAAATTAACGACAACTTTTATCGATTTATTGTTTGGTAATTGTTTCAATACGCAATTAAGTCAAAGGCTAAAGCAGTAAGGGAAAATGGGGAAAAATAACCGAATTTTACAAATAAATGTCTGGTTAGGAGTTTGCTCTTTACTATCTATTCACAGGTCTATCACTTTTTTTAACCCTTTCTGGACTCTCGAGATTAGCACATCTTCCTAGGGTTCACGCCCGTTGTCTCCCCTAAACGGTTCCCCTAAACCGACGACGCGACGGTCGAGAACTTTTCACGCTCGTTCGTCACTGGAGTAGGGGAAACGATGGGCGCTTATATAGTTCGAGGTCCTTTGGTTATGATAACGACTTTTGTAAAAAAAAAAATCAAATTGTTAAAAAAACTATTAGGTACCTATATATTTTATTTAGATTAGAAAGTTATTTCTGTAATACAACATTATTTTCAAGCGTAGAGTTGGAGCATTATGTAGAAACCCGATTTCGTTGACAACGACAAATTCTGATTTCTTAGAGAGTTTTCTTAAAAGATTTCTGAAATGTCTTAAAGGCTTCTTACATACGGCCTTTAGCACCAATTATTTATGACTAATTGCCCAATTAAAATCGACTAGGTAGTTATACCGTCAAATTGGTCCAAACCTACGAAGGTTTAGGTCCGATTTCCTTTCTTTGAACTCTACTAGTTCAAATAAAATGAAAATATTTAACGTATTTGTTTGTTTCTTAATTTACTTTTTTGATAATGTTGGAGAAGGCGATGGATATATTGTTGGTGCCGGATGTAAGTTATATTCTTAAGATCGTGATGGTTAAGCAACGCTTCATTCAATCATCGGTCAAACAGATGAAAACCGTCTTTAGGTACCTTAATAGGTAGAAATGGATAAAGGCTCTCTTTCAACTAAAGTTATCATTATGTAATTATTATATGAAATATGAAGTATGAAAATATATTTTTAACGATTAGATAGATAAGGAATTTTCGTTTATTTCGTAAATCTCATCTATAACATTTACGAAATAATCATTGTCTATCGTTAGTTAAAAAATCTTTGTTTTTTTTATAAGATTTAATTTTTACTTAAGCTTGGGATCGGCGTCTTATGATATCAAATTATTGGTGAACATTTATTCTATATAGAAAAATTGGATAAAGCATTTTGTTTTATTACTTCTAGCTGTTGCCCGCGACTTCGTTCGCGTGGTAGTGTTGTTTTATATATCCTATCCTAATCCTTTACGTAGTTTTAAAAATCTAAGCATAGGGACAGACGGCGGGAAGCGACTTAGTTTATACTATGTAGTGATTTGGCAATTGTCGTCATCCATGACTCTAATGATACTAATAATTCCAGTAAATGTCCGCTTCGCTCAGCTACTCCACACAGACAGCAAATACCAAGTACTTCGTGAAGAGATGATTAAAGCCAACACCAAGAACCTGGTGTACCACTGCAGAGCGGACAAGACAGATTGCGACTCAGCTCTAGCAAAGATGAGATATAAAGCTAGTAAACATTTCTACGCGCTCGCTAAGGCTGTGGTCGATTATGTGAAGAATAAACGACAGGCTCGACCTACTGGTTATGTTGGTGAGTCTAAGTAAAAAAAATATTGTGGTACATTCCACACAGCGCCATCTAACCCCAAGCTAAACAACTGGGCTTGGAAAACTACAAATAGGAATAGGCCCGTAGAATTTAGCACTAAATGTTCCACACATGAGCCCTAAGTGGTGCTAAAGGAGCAATCTCCTGGTGGGAGACTTCAATCTTGTCTGGTTATTACCCCATCGGCCTAAGTCGTATCTTCAAGCGGACTTGTCCGTATTCCGATATATAAAGCTGATGCAGCCACAAGAGGAGAACGGTTCGAAAAAGTTCTTGTTCCACTGCCGTCTTTCTACCTTCTCGCATAACTCGAAGGCGGTTTATAGGCCGGTGCACAGTGCATCTTGTATTTTGGCGAACTCAAAACTAAAGAAAAGTAATGCCTGACTGAATCAATCATCAATTAAGATGGTTCGAGTTTAAGAAGTGTATTGAACAAACTAGTTACTCTTCTTTGAATGTTAATTACTCCTTCTATTCTACCAGGCACAGCGACATTCTGCCAAGACAACATCTGACATTAAAACTAAAGAAAAGTAATGCCTGACTGAATCAATCATCAATTAAGATGGTTTGAGTTTAAGAAGTGTATTGAACAAACTAGTCACTTCTCTTTTAATGTAAATTTCTCCTTCTATTCTACCAGGCACAGCGACATTCTGCCAAGACAACATCTGCGTGCCAGACACAGACCCACCTATCGTCTTCGGAGGCTGCTTCGTTCTCACCTCGTGTGGCGGCAACATGTCCTGGCATCTCGACCCCGTGCAGTACAAGAAGAAGAAATCAGATCGATTCGGATAGACCCACTAATAAATGTTATTAAATTTAACTTTTTTTTAACTCCTAACTTAAAGAGGGATTTGGCGTTTGTTCTGGCACCTTTCACACAATGAGTGCCAGAAGACGGCCATCGAAGCAGACCCGAAAAGACGGCATGTTGATTTGGATGTCCTTGACGGAGACTGAACAAGTTTGGCCTAGGATGAGATGCTGGAAGGGTATGGAGGATACCTTTGCCCAGCTGTGGGACGTAAAAGGTCAACTTAAAAATCTTTATTCACAAACAAACTACAACAATATTTTATTTTTATTTGTGAGACAATTAAAACTACGCGATTTACTATAAAAAATGCATATAACTTTTGAACGTGTGAACCGATTCTGATCAAATGTGGATAAAAACACTGTCGAATAAGTTACCTTTCAAACAAATAAACTAAATCAAAAGCGGTATATCAGTTTGCGTGCACGCCACACTATTGCGCTCTCCTCTTCATGTCTTTTGTGTCACTATAAATAAATATGGCAGGACATTCCACACATCGCCATCTAGCCCCAAGCTAAGTAACTTGACTTGTGTTATGGGTGCTAGACAGCGGAAATACTACTTATATACTTTTTCTTTTGTACTTATAATACATAGAAACAACCAGACCACTGACAAATATCTAAGCATAAATACATGTCTGAGGCGGGTATCGAACCCGCAACCCTGTGATTGGCAATCCGGCATGGTTACTATTGTGCCAACTGGGTCTTAGACTATAAATTAAATTCAGAAAAGTCGAAAATTCACCAGGCAAAGCAAAATCACCAATAGAGAATTCAACTGCTTGAGATCCCTACAAAAAGAACCTTCCTTAGTTTTATGATCCAAATCTTCAATAGAATTCAGATGCTTTTATTTTTACAATAGGTAAACTTTTATGCAATTAAATCATAGCATCTTAATTTAAAATAAAAGGTATCATACAATTCGTTATTTATTAAAAGCTGTTCAGTATATATCGAGTGACGTTTAATAAACCAACATTTGATATTAAAAATCCTCTCGTTGTTCGGGCAAAAATAAATGACAACGATATTCGATTAATTTTCGGAGATTTTGTTGTAATTTTGTAATAGGCTGTGCCAGTCTAGAAAATAATTATCCGAATAATAAATAGGAGAAATATTATTTGTCTATTTATTTAAGATGAAGTAAAAAATAATAATGATCAAATAAGTATCCTTAGATGGGGTGCCCAAAAGGCCTGGCTGAATTTTCTCTTTGAATGCCATTAGCCAGCCCACTTCTTTGATCACCTAAAAATTAAAAGAACCACTTTCCCAAATACGACCCAAGATTAACTTTAAAACCGTCCAGAAGTTACGAACTTAAAAAAAAACCTTAAAATAAGTTTCAAAAAAGTGTAAACCTGACCAAATAACACGTAACATTGAACAAATTAGTAACAAAAGCAAAACCTAAACGGCCCACCTGTTTCATTGTACTTACATATAACAATGCAGGTTTCTCTTATTGTTAACATTATCAAGATAACTCGAACAAATGCTGAAGTTAAGTTTAAAAGACCTCATACAGATCTCATTTCAGTGATAAGTAAAAATGATGTGGTTTCATTGACTACAGAAATGAGAGTCTTATACTACGCTGCGGTTGTCCTGCAGACTTGCAACCTTGTGCTCTCCGAGATAAAGGATAGTGGACCTATTTTAAATATGTAAGTGTGTTTGGATATTCTTTGGAATGGAATCTGGAGGCTTTGGCATTAAGGTAATGTGGAAGCAAGTTTGTTCAAGTTCAACGATCATTCCGTGCGTAAACACTTCACTCATCATAACTCATCACTCATATATCTTGTTATATTTGATCTTCGGATACATTTGTGTGTTTCTAATTAACTTTATGACTAGAACTGCTTATGATTATCCCATGATATATTATCTAAGATTGATAAATGTATCTATGTCAAGAAATATTTATCGATTTTCTCTGTGTCAACTCTCTAGTCCTGACTGCTTTCCCTGGCAGCAGTCGTCAAATTCTAAATTGACAGCAGCACAGCTGCGGGTTAGCTGTTGTAAAACTATTTCATCTAACTAAAACGTTGTCGAGGCTTTGGAGTAGGCATGCCAAGAGTACGCTGGATACCTTACCGATAGAGTACAACAATGTGTTCGGGATGCTGTTAGGGCTGCGTCGTTACTGCATTTAGACGGAGATGTTTGCGCAGCATAGCCTTGAAGGCATTCATGCTGTGCTGCGCAAGAAATGGGTGCGGGACAACGGCAACACCATTGTAAAGATAGTGGCGAAGGTTTGACTCGCCATTGTGGTAGTCCTTAGGAAAAGGATTGTCGCGATTCCCTGATTGCCTCCCCTGTAGTTTAACCATCCATTGTTTTTGTAATTTACTTACATTAGTTATTGCATTACTAACAGCTTTAAGCCATGAATCCCGAAATAAATGTTTTTTAAACCTCAAATGTTTGTTCACTAGGTTAATAAAACCAGTAGGCAACCATGCAGCACACAAATTCGTGGCTCTGACAGAGATACCTCCCCCCAATCACACCATTCCTCCCCCAACTGCTGGACGACGGCACTTGGATATCGATCCTGATGACTGTTCGAAGAAACCAGAAGGCAAGATCGTATATGAAGGCGGGAAGGTGGATATATTCGGAGAGTATTATGATGACCAGATAGCGAAGACTGTTGCCACCGTGATTATTCCTGATCATATTGATCGTAAGTAGAATTATTTCGAATTTTGTTCGATGCTTAGCCTCTCCACTGCCTGGCCCGCGCAATATCCAAGGGTTATAACGGCAGAGGACAGTTTTTGAAATTTTTAGGTTCCTACATTTGATTATTTTTTGATACAGATAAACATTTTGAAATAACGTCCCCAATACCATACCTAACGGTGGGTCCCATCGAGGCTATAGGATACCATCCTACCACTATGAAAGGAGATCACCCGCCAGAGTGTGAGAAGATCTATCAAGACCATCTTGATGAGCAGTATTCAGACGAGACGTCAGGTAAATAAATACAAAACATTTGTTCAAAATACAAAACATGCAGACTTGATTTGTGTGGCAGTAATGCGGCGTCTGTTCATTCGACCAAACACAATTGAAAACTGCATTTGTACTGACTGAATATTTGTACTTTGCTTTTTAAAAATACGAAGGCGCTGGGTCGATTTGCTAAAGATTTTTCCGAAGGCGCCCAAAGTTAGATTGAAAAAACCGGCCAGGTGCGAGTCGGACTCGCGCTAAGGGTTTCGTACCATGTTGTATTAACCCACTTATTTTTTTTTATTTAGTATTTGTTGTTATAGCGGCAAAGAAATACATAATCAGTAAAAATTGGAACTTCCTATCACGGTTAACAGCCTGGTGACAGACAGACGGACGGACAGTGAAGTCTTAGTATTAGGGTCCCGTTTTTACCCTATAAAAAAAACTGAACTTCGACCAAACTAGGCTCAGATTTTTATTTATTTTGTTTTTTTTTAAAGTCGCAAACATTAGACATACTTATATTAACTTAGCCATTAACAGGTGGTTAAAGTATTAAAAAAAACTATCTATAAACATAAAATTTAAAGTACTGAATAACTCAACGCACAGCTTAAATCACTAGTTGATTCTATTTACAAGAAATTTTGAGGGATGTTCATTATGAAGTGTAGGTACACTATATCCACTAAGGGAATTTTGAAATTCCATCCCCTAAGAGGGTAAAATGTTGGACATAGACGCGGGCAGAAGTTAGGTTATTATAATAAAAGTCGATACGTACACAACTGTAGCATTGATGTTCTGATTTCAGAGTACTCAGAAGAATCCCTCGAGATGGCACGAATGCCTCTATTTCCACCAGATCAGAGACCCCCGACGTCTCTCGAAGAACACATTGATGATATGTACGAAGACTTCAAGTAATTTTTGTTTTGTATCTTTTGTACATTGGTTAATAAAGTTTTTTACGACATTTTTTACGTACTTATCAAATAACTATTGTCTTTTTTTTAAACCCAGATAAACATAATAAGCATCGAATTATTATGTATTGTATTGTACACAGCCTCCTAATTCTATATTCTACACCAGTAACGAGGGGTCTTTACAACCAGATTCCTGTCGGCATACCTTTATGGATTTGGTCTTAGGTATCTTCATAGACCTATCTATTTTAACACCACCAGAAGTACCTTTAAATATACTAGCTGCGCTCCCCTGTTTCACCCGCGTAACTTTAGATCCCGTGGGAATATCAAAATAAAAAGTAGCATATAGCCTTCCTCGATAAATGGACTATCCAACACAAAAATATGTTTTCATTTCGAACCAGTTTGTTCCTGAGATTAACGCGTTCAAACCAACTCTGCAGCTTTATAATATTATTATAGATAATCGTGTCTAAAAATGTTACAACTACAATTTGCTAGGAGTATTGTTTTTTTTGTAGAATTTGTTATTTTATCGGCTACCTTCAAAAAAAACGAACCTCGCTACTGCCGTAGACAGTAGAGCTTACTTTTATTGTGCTTAAGGCCAGGTGCTAATAAAGCTACCAAAATCAACCTTTGTTTTAAGCAACTCTAAGTAATCAAATACTCTTTTTTGTTATTTGGATATAAATGGATATTGTAGTTTAATAACCATATTTTTGTTTATTGTGGTTGAAAACATGATATGAATAACTTCGTTCGATAAAAAAAAAATGTTAGAAAACAGAGAATTATTAGATCGTTTATCGGGTTTTATTCAAAAATAGTTAACGTTTGTTTCTAAAAATGAATCAAATGATAGGTTTTGACCTCTAGGAACTATATTTGTGGATAATAATGCTAAAATGTTTTGCGAATCGATCAAATATAACAGTTAGCACGCAGCACGCTACGTTTTTGAGAGCGGGGCTAAGGTAATGTGAATACCTACACACGGTACTGGAAGAGCGCCTTAAGTTTGAATGGTGTACCGAGAATATTAAGAGAAACATTGGAATTTAGGACGTTGGAACAGGGAAATGAAGTGATTCTAACTAACAGCATGTAAAAACTAATAAAAAATGTCTATTAGTTATACAGTTTATTGACACGACAACTTAACTACACAAATATACAAACTGCTTTACAATATTATAACTAAGTAGGTAATAACTAATACTAAGTATTACATAACAATATATCTAGGTATATACCTAACAAACTGGGCAAATCAAAAGCCCCTAAACTTATTAGATTTACTATTACATTAAAACGTATGTACGCCCACTAACATAAATCAGATCTAGAAGCGCATTTACTTTTTAATTTCCAATAATTATTCTAAGGGTAAAACAAACTCAAGGGTGGGAAGGTCTCAAAGGGGGTAAACCTAAGGGTGTCAAACTAAGGATTCCAAACTAAAGCCTACCGTCCACCGTCAACTAAACTAAGTTGGTTTAGCTTAGCTCGCAGTTTTTCAGTTTTAGGTAGCTTAGCTGGCATAAGTTTGCTGTGGATGCATGTGTATGAAAAATTAGCTTAACTAGAAGTCATCTGCACTAAACATATTCAACTGAATTCATGCATAGGTGCAAAATAACAATTAAATGAATTTACCTTTTAAGAAATTAACCCGATACCGCCATCAATAGAGCGATTTGGAACTACATTAGAAAATAGGCTCGTGAAAGAACCAAAAACAAAAATATTAGTAAAAAAAATACAGTTATTGAAACTCACACAATTGTCACTACACGATTAAGACCCTAAAAAATATTATATTATATGGGGTTGTTAAATTTTTGTATAGTACCTAAACAGTTTTTTTAGTTACTTGTTATTTGACCACTTTTCAAACCTATGTAGCAATAGCCCCAATAATAAAACGACTCTCAAATATTACACTTAAATGTCAATTTAATCGCCACTTAAGATATGTAGCCTTTCAGTATTCGGCCGAATGTGTACCTAAAGAATAAATAACAAATGCCATGGAACAACATCTCAAGTTTCAAGTATTTATGTATTAAAAAAATCTGTTAAAATATATTTTTTTTTATTAAATAATAGGCAAACTTGATACTTTCGTTTTGTTTCTTGGCATTTGTTGTTTGTATTAGTGGCATTGCCAAAGACTTGAAAAGTGGTCGCAACAAAAAACAAAAGATTAAGGCGACCTATGCTAATCTCCATACTTATATGTTACTATCACACCAAAGTTATTTAAAGTTACACTACAAAACTATTTACTTAATATTTTAAGAGGATCACATATTAATGTGATTTTTATTTAAAGTTCGCTTCGAGGCATATTTTTAACCCTTAAATTGCAAGAAAATATTTGCATTCTAGGCTTACGTGTCGTATTATTATTTTTAAATGATTTAAAGTCAAAGGTTTTTACCTTTAACTTGAAATCATTTAAAAATACAAAAGCCTAGTTTATAATGTATTAATTTCAAGAGTAAAAGAAATACCGTAAACGAATATTAAGGGAGAAAAAGAGATTTCTTTTTGAATGATTTAGTACGCGATAACACGGTATATAACACATGTGCATAATAAACTGTCATAGTAATATGTTGTTTTTTCCAACAACAAAAGATTGCGGCGAATACTACGCCAATCTTCATATATAAATGTTGCTACCCCACCAAAGTCATTTAAAGTTAAAACCCTATGAAACTATTTTCTTATTATTTAAATAGTTAGAACTATGGCGTAAAGTTACACAGGTCCGGCTTGTAAGTTGAATTTGTTTGGAACTTTTACGTCTTTATCCTTTTCATCGAATATCTCTTCTGTATCGTCGTCGTCAAAGTCGTCGATATCCAGCGGATTGCTGCAAGTAAATGGAAGTTTAATGATTACTTTAGAAGAGCGAGGTTGGCTTAATGATTGAAGGCCTCGAATTTCATGGAATCCCGTCTGGCCGTGCTCCAATGGATTTTTAGATCATATGTAGTAGTAGAGCCATACTAACTTTACTTTGGGAATTAAATCTATATCTGTACCAACTTCTATACTAATATTATAAAGAGGAAAGATATTTATTGTTTTTTGTCTGAAACAACTAGACCGATTTTGATGAAACTTGATATGAGGATACATTAATTCATCGGGAGTAACATATGGGTTACTTTTTACCCCGATATACCCACGAAAGCCAAATGATGCTAGTCTACTTATAAAAATTAATATAAATACTTATATCTATTTAGAAAACAGAGAAAACTCATCAAGAAACTGGAACTACAAAAGTGCGAAGTGAGTCTGACACTGGTGGTGGTTTCTTTTAGGGCGCTCTATTAAAGAACTGGGAAATTCGACCTCTAAAAAAGGGTAGAACACAGCAAACGACGCAGAGAGTATAATATAAAATATAAATGACACTTACTTATTCCAACTCATTTTGTGGCGTTTCCTGAAAAATTATAAAAAAAATATTTATTATATAGTGATAAAATTCTTCAGATAAATTGACAGCGAACAATGCGAACAACAGTTTTTTGTTCATCCGGTATCAACAACAAATAAAACATTTTTTTTACCTGTTAGTCGCAATATAATCCTGGTCCATATATTCTTCAGATATTTCAACAGAAAGCGGTTGTCCGCGGTGATCCTGCAAGATTCCGAAGTACCTCGGAGGCCGTGTTACTGAGAATAGAACCGCTGAAAAGGAACACACCTAAGTAAATAAACCTTAAACACAAAGTGGAGACCCATCGTTGAAAGCCAGCGCTGTGCACAGCATTTGCTGAGCCCTTACATATTAGTTTATGTACACTATAAAAATTGTAATTTAATGGCAATAAACGATTATTTCTTTATTGTTCTAAAATTGCTTTTATTAGAATGTTTTCACCTCAAGCAGAGTTTGAAAGTCCTGCTCGAGTTAAAGCAATTTAAATAAGTTATCTAAGACCTACATATAATAAGAAAAGCCTCGGTCTGTCACCGCACTGGAGACGCGTCGTTCCGGACCTCAGATCAAGGGAGATTTGCTTTCTTTTGATTTTACTATGCGTATGCATACCCGCGGTCGCCACTTTTCACACAATTGTATTTGCACAAAATTAATGATTAATAGCGCATACCGAAACACAAAAGTCGTCGTGATTTGCTGCAAACACAACTATACCATTGCTTTTGTTAACTCACGCATCATTCACATCATTGTTTTACAGCCGGTGACAGCGGCAGACCGATTCGTATAATGATTCTTACTTAGCAAGCTATGTGTTGTATTAGTACATTATGAATAAAATTGTCACTTCATTCAAAACGTTAATAATTAATTTCTATTTTTGCGGTGTTAAAGAATAAATATGTATATTATTGTAATACTTAGACACGAAATGAGATTCGATCTTTCACGTAGTTCACTTTTCTGCTTGTATTTTTGCAAACAACCAATGAATAACTCGGCATTTTGGCAAAAATCGAGAGATAGTGACGCGAGCACTTAGTTACTGTCGACTGAAGACGGAAGTCTGTATCAAGTGCATTTTAAGCCAGACGCGTTCGTTCACCCGTGCCGAGGCGCTATAACAAATCTCCCTTGTTTGATGTGATCTGAGTTCCGGACAGTAATAGTTCCAGGAAACACGTCTTCTATCTGAACTACACGTACACGGTCCTCCACGTATAACCTATTACTTCACATCACTGACTGATGGCCGCCGTAAATCATTCCATCCATATTCCATTCAACCGCGGACCGACGAGGTGTTGACGTTCCTCATTTCGACGGAACAACATGAAAATGTCTTTAATCACGAGTACTTGCTAGAAATACTCTGGTTGCCTACATCTGGATTGGCGGAACTAAATAGTTCCACGAACATGTTTCCTTGAACTAGTTCCGAGAACGAAATGAAAGATACCATGTTCAATCCGCAAGCGAACATATTATGCGCATCTCTACACCGCACGCAATTGCAATTCCCGGCAGGACCCATATTTGAACTTATATGCCTATTGTAACATCAGTTTTACCTCTACCATATAAATGCAAATAAATAAAATCAAATAAACTAAAATAATAAGTAACTAACATAAACTTATTTATAACTGAAATACAATTTAAGACTCTACGTAAGCCTCGACTTTTGTTGGATGTTTATTTAAGCAATTTAAACCATTTATTTTCAGTGGATCGTTAGGTCAATGTCTAAGGTAGCAGTCATTAGGTCAATTTAGTGACAGTCGTTAGGCCTAATATATTTACTTGTAAATTTAATAAATGTCCCACGACATTGCACACAGTGGTAGTCCAAGCTAAGCAACTAGGGTTGTGTTATGGTAACCCACTATAGTAATACTCATATAATACTTTTGTATTGTATTTTTACAGAAAAAAATAGCTGTAGGTACACAAACACTCGTTCGGCGACGGGACTCGAACCCACCCATCCACCCTTCTGCGTCCGAGCCGCAGGTGAGTGGTTGCCAATCGTACCATATAGATACCTTAGAGTAAACATTTGAGGTCCTAAGGTGACCTGCCCCCTTGGACAAGATTGCTTTCTATTAGCGATATCGCCAATCGACAGACTTTTTTTTAAGCTATTGCATAGCTTTTATCGCGGGCTTTTAGTGCGACGACCGAATCAAGAAATTCCGTAACGAAAATAAAACCTAACACCACCCACTCCGCCTACCATGTATTTTGTAGGAAATAGACATAAGCCAACAAAAAGTCACGTTGTCTTACTTTAAAAAAAGTAATAGATAAGTTTCATCATATGCCAATTTTATACAATGCTTTATGTAAATTTTATACAATTCAATCTATCGATTGGCGATATTGCTAATAGAAAGCAATCTTGTCTAAGGGGGCTGAAGACCTTAATAAATAGTGAACCATTTATATGGCACCTCATTTCCCTCACTTTTATAACTTTTGAAAACTTTTTTTTTTATACTTACTGTCATCAACAGCTAAGATGTCTAAAACAAGCGTAGAAATTATAATAAAAACTATATGAATTTTCACTTTAGTTTCCGGCATTTTCATTTTATTTTATAACTTTACAATATCAGTCTTCCTTTCTCAATGAAGTTAAAAAATAGATTTTCATACACTTTTGAAAAATTATTTGACTTAAAAATTGAAGTAACTTAATTTGTACTTAAGACTTTTTAAGTCATTGTTAAGTTAACCGAGCTTCGAATGAACATGATTTTTAAAAAGTATACACTTTTGGGTAGCTGTAGTTATCAACATCCGTTGTTCTCCAAAAGTTTATAAATTACGAAATGTTTGACAAAACTTGGTTATTGTTTTCTAATGTTTACCTCATGTAGCGTTACCTAAGTTTCATTTTTGAAGGATTTGATAAAGAGTTATCGGTGGTAAATTGAACTCTATATATTTGTATGATAAAGTCGCAAATGTAACCGGCTTTTGTTCCGGACTACTGTAAATTTGCCTTTTAGGCATCTACTTGCTCTATAAGTAACGTTAAGTATTTGTAAAAAATACCTCGTTTATATACTACCCAATTTTTTGAGGTTTTTGTTTGTTATAAACATTAGGTTCTGAAACTTCCTCTTCTTTTAGCATCATGTGCTCTCTGTAGGGCAGATGACTCTTCAATGTCTCTCCACATCTTCGTATCACCAGTGTTCCTGGACCATGCTACCCCAGCATGAGCTTTTATGTCGCCGGACCATCTGGCTGGTTGTCTGCCCACGCTTGTCTTCTCGATTCTCGGTCTCCATTCGAGAATAGCTTTACTGCACCTTCCGTCTGGATCATGCTGCCCCAGCATGAGCTCTTATGTCGCCGGACCATCTGGCTGGTAGTCTGCCCACACACTTCTCTTCTCGATTCTCCGTCTCCATTCGAAAACAGCTTTACTGCGCTTTCCGTCTGGACCATGCTGCCCCAGCATGAGCTTTTATATTGTTGGACCATCTGGCTGGTAGTCTCCCCACGCTTCTCTTTTCGATTCTCGATTCTCGGTCTCCATTCGAGAACAGCTTTGCTCCACCTTCCGTTTCCTCTTATAAACACATATCCAAGCCCATTTCAAGTTAGCGACGAAATACCCTACTTCTTCTGCCACTTCGGTGCGTTTTGGCATGATATTATTGCGCACTTTTTCTCATAAAGATATCTTGAGCAAAATACGTTCCATGGCTCTCTGTGTGACTTTCAGCCTACAGAGCTCAGAGCTCTGAAACTACAGGACCGATTTTGTTGAAACTTGGTATGAGGATACGAAAGCCTATGTTAGCTACTTTTTACCCTTGTGTTCCTGTAGTATCGGAACCTCCGCGGGTGAAACTGAGAGACGCTGCTAGTCGTTGATATTTATTTAAATAAGATCTTGGGTATGTTGTAGAGATGGGAGGGAAATGGGATAAGGAATAGTTATGTAATATAAAATAATTCTCCCTTTTGGCTTTACCGTAGTCGAAATAAAGTGATCCTACACCTTATCGGAAAACAGAGTTAGGTATCCATACAATAGTGAAAACCAAATATCAGTTCAGTAGTTTTGAACTGCATAGGTAATGGAAAGACAGACAAACATTAATTTAGGAAAAATCGGATAAACTGTGTGTGGCGTTCGGCGTTGGTCTTGTCTTCCGTCAAGTCAACACAATTAGCTCCATCGAGCGATCGACCCTTTAAACTTCTAACAAAGAGGTTAGATTAGCTACATCCTCTTTCGACATATCAATTGGTTCACGTCAAAACAAACTATGAATTCGTGTTCTATATTCTATTTTACCTCACCAGTATTAACAGACTCACAGACTTCTGTCCGTAAGTAGGCATATCTTAATAGTTAGGTATGTTTGTGTAATTTTATAAGACAAAGTAGGTTGTTACGGAAACAGAAATTCAATATCTAAATACTAGACTGATTCCATAAAAATATCTACCTATAAGTATACTTCTAGTGAGGTATCATTTGGTAGTTCACTAAATTATCTATTGCAGCGTTCTCTCCGAAATCGTAAGTCCTATGAGCTTCTGACTATTCGTTATTTATACATTCTTCTAAAAAGAACTTGGTATGTGTTTGCAACGCTTGTCCAAGTCCTCTCTAAAAGTTTAGTATCCTATTTTTTTAATAATACATTTAATCTCTACACATAAATCGTCTTGCAAGCTCGCAGTCGCAAATTCAAACCTAGTATATGCCTTTATACCATGCAGCACAAATCAAAACTACATGTTAACAGACTATATATAGAACCAGCCGCCAACGTGAGTTGAAATATCTGTGTAGAGGGTATTAAAACTCAAAAATGATAAAAGAAGACTTTATTTACTAATTAAAATATTTAATACTAATAGAACAAGTTCCCCTCCCCACCCCATAACCGCCTTCCCCCGTAACCAATCAGTTCTTGACGAAGCGAGTTGTATTTCTTGAAGAACAACTTCTTTAGTATCCGCTTGCGACGCTTGTCTTCTTTTAAGCACGACTCCAGTTTGTCCATGCACACGTCCTCTCTGCGAAACAATTATTATTATTAGACAAATACATTGGTGGATCGTTAGGTCAAGTTAGACGCCTGAAAGCAGTTATTAGGTCAAGTTGTAGTCCTTTGGATAGTCGTAAGGTCACGATTGATACCTCAGAGCAGTCGTTAGGTAAAGTTATAGGCCTTAAGATACTAATTACGTCAAGTTAGAGACCTTAGAGCAGTTATTAGCTGAAGTAAGAGGTCGCAGGGTAATCGTTAGGTCAAGTTATAGGCCTTTGTATAGTCGTTAACTTAAGATAGATTTCTTAGGGCAGTCGTGAGGTAAATGTAGAAGCTGTGGTCAGTCATGATTAGTCATTAGATCAAGTTATAGACCTTACGATAATCGTTACGTGAAATTAGAGATTTTAGAGCAGTCATTAGGTAAATGTAGAGGTTGTAAGGCAGTCGTTAGGTCAAGTTATAAACCTTACGATAGTCGTTAGGTCAAATTAAAGACTTTAGAGCAGCCGTTAGGTGCATGTAGAGTTTGTAAGGCAGTCATTAGGTCAAGTTTAGAAGCCTTAGGGTGACTATAAAGCGTAGCGCAATACGAAAAATAATAATATTCTGCGGTCTTACTTATAATTTTGGTCGAACAGCAGCTTAATTGGCTCAGTCTTAGTGTACTTGTCAGGTAATCGTGAACCTGGCGGCATCTTAGCTATCTCCTTCATTATTCCCATTATTGTATTCTCTAATTGTGCCAGTTTAGGTACCATTAGACGTTTTATGACCTAAGGACAATAAATATTATTTATTAGAGTAATAATAATAAGGTGAATTCACTACAATCCCCGATTGACCGTCCTTATATGTATAGCATTGCTTTGCCCAACTTAGCTGCGTATGCTTTTAAGACTGCCTGTCCACAGGCGCAGAACGGAGAGGAGCGGAGCGGTTCTACCAATATAATTGAATAAAAACACCGCACGTTCAGGTTTTGCGGCGCGCTATTGGTTCGCTCCGCTCCTGTGGATAGGCAGCTTTAAAGTAACATCTTGTGGGACTTAAAGTCCTCCAGAGGAAAGGGTACCGGGCGCTCTCTCCATTCAAACGTAATCGACTGTTTCCTCCCTAGATAATGACACTAGAGCAAATATTTTTTTGCCTAAAACTTATAACTGCCATAACCATGCCCCTATGTTTTGTTTTTTTTTTGTTTCTAAAATTTTGTAGTGTCATTATCCAGGGAGCAAACAGTCGACTACGTTTTTATGGAGAGAGCGCCGGTACCCTTTCACCTTAAGTTAAATAATCACCTTCCCGCATCTATTTCCCGTTTTGCAAGGCGTTCTGAATCTTCTGCCGAGGTCCATTGTAGGTAAGTTTTGTATCTGAGATATTACATTGGTTAATGCTCCTGTTGCTGTTTTTTGAGCTGAAATAAATTACGTACCTATTAATTATGTAAATTATACATTGGTAAGAACTTGTAGCTATAAGGGCGCCTATTTGTACATTTTTTAGTTAATAAGCTTTTCGTTTTTCGGTTTCTTTTCAATGTTTTGTGTGGTGTACAAGTAAAGTGTTTATTTATTTATCTATCTTAGCATAGCCCACACGTGCAGGTAAGATTATACGCCAGTTTATCATAAACCAAATAAACTTTTTAAACTCATACGATTTGTATTCATAGTAATTATCACCATTGGTCATGATGACCATGACTATTGTAAATAGTCGAAACGTCGAGGTAAGAGAAATAAAAATAAAATATACCTACGCGATTAAGACCCGGGAAAATCCCTAATTACTATAAATAAACCAAATAAACAATTAGGTAAGTAGAAATGTCCATTAAAATCACGTTTTGGAGTCCCCCACTGCAGTTCCCACACGAGTCAAATTACAAGTCATTTCTGAATAAAATTTTCTATAGATTTTTGAAATTAAAACTATTTTTACCGGATTGATATCGGTTATTTAATTTTACCTGACGTCGGTTGTACAGTTTTTTTTTTATTTACCCGTGTTAGAACAATTCAAGGAATGTTTTACTTAGGAACGAAGTTCCTTATCGCGGGTTGGCCAGGGGTCGCCAACCCGCAATAAAGAACTTCGTTCGATAGTTAAGTTTGAAATAACGTTCTTACCCATTCTCGATTTCTGAGTTTTCCCAACCCTTGCAATGTCCGGTTTGTTAAACTCTTCTGAATTTTTCCTGGCACTAGCATAAGATATTATAATTAAACCTAAAATACTTTTAACTAGGTATTTCTTGAGAATCATCGCGCTACTGGTTCCGTTAGCTGCTGAGACGGAAAGAACGACTAGTTAGGCTTTATCAGCTGTTTATTAAATAATCCGATGGAAATTTAAAGCTTACCTACCTACCTATTGAGGGAGAAAACGTGATGTTGTTTTGTAATAGTACGGTGTTTTGAATTCGTAATCAGCAAGCTAACGTTACTACAATTCGCTAGGTAGAGTAGGTAGGCTTGTAGTTTTTGGTAGGTAGATTATTCCCAAGAATTTCGACGTTCAATATAATTAAGTATTACCTAATACTTAATTAAGCTTAGGTAGTTAAAACAAACTACTTAGGCTAAGTATATAGTTTAATTTACATATCAATTTATGATTGTAATATCGAAAGTACTACGAAGGTAGATGCATTGTATCTGTTAGATTTTATTAATGCTTTTTAGATTTGAACCGTGCCGCCCTGTGGACAAAAAAATCACTCGATTATATATTCTTAATTGGTTTCGAGTAGCTCGATAGATGGCGCTATCTATTTAACGTGGAATTCTATGGAAGAACGACATTAATAAGTCAGATGAGGCTGTATAAATTTAAATACTTTTGCCTGCACCTTTTGTATTTACACCAAAAAAAAACAATATAACCTCAAACTAAATAAATAATAATTTGATAAGTAATATTTTTTTAAAGGATTTTTTGTGAGTAAAGAGCCAGTTTATCGTAAACAAAACCTAATTAAAACAATCTACTTCACAAATGGAGGAAAAAGACAAACAAATAGAGAAGAAAAATGGTGTAACAAATGGTTTTCAACACAAACCTAATAATTTTGATTTACAAAATGTAACCAGCATTGATCTTAGTTCAAAAAACATTGATAATTTAGACACAATACAATTTTCAGCCAATTTGTTACAACTGAACCTTTCACACAATAATTTGAGTAAAATTCCCGCCATCGTTTTAAATTTGAATAGACTGAAGATTTTGGACCTCTCTAGTAATAAGATTGAGTATTTTGATGATACTCCCAAATTTTGCCATATATTAGAACGACTAGACTTATCTAACAATAATTTAAAAGGCCCTCCGTTCTGGGTGTGGGCAGAAACAGCGAAAAACCTAACTTACCTCAACATAAGCAATAATCCTACAATTACTCAATCATTTATAAATGGTTACTTTGAAGAACTATTGACATATACCACCAACATCTTAGAACTTGAATTGTACAACTGCAGATTTCAAAAACATACTCAATTACTCGGTACATGTCCTAAATTAAGAAAAGTAGTGTTTGGAAGTAATGACCTGAAGTACCTAAACTGTAATTCGCTTACAGACGTACCATGTAAAGGATTAAACAAATGCTACGACATAGAAAGTCTGAATTTAAATAATACATATATTTACACATTAAATTCAACGATAGGAGTATTTAAAAAGTTAGTTGAATTAGATTTATCAAGCAATTTGTTACATTGCCTACCGAATGAATTCTGCAATTTGTCAAACTTAGAAATATGCATATTATCACGTAATAAAATACTGTACCTGCCTTATGATCTGTCGAAATTATCAAAGTTAAAAGTATTGATGTTGGATGGGAATGAATTATATGCAATCCCAGATATCTCGGACATGCATTACTTGAAGACATTAGACGTGTATGATAATCACTTGGTTGATATACCGAGCTACAGTCAGTTAGAAGAATTCGATGTTGCTTTAAACTATTTAGATGAACCTAAGGATGATGAATATTTAGACAAAAAGAGTAAATTGAGATTGCTGCATGATGAAAGATATGATGGCAGGTGGGTAAGAGAAAATATACATCTTATAACAACTTCATTAAGGAAAACACAATAATAATATTACATTACATCAATAACATTATATTGCAACAATAACATTATATTACAACAATAGCATTACATTGCAAGATTAACATTATGTTGCTACAATGGCATTACATTGTAACAATAACATTATGTTGCAACAATAGCATTATGTTGCAACAATAGCATTATGTTGCAACAATTGCATTACTTGCAACAATAACATTACGTTGCAACAATAGCATAACATTACAACAATAACCTAACATTACAACAATAACATTACATTGCAACAATAACAATATGTTACTAAATAATGGTGTATTTCTTTTTACAGAAAACCTGAAATAGAGAGACCTGAAAGTGAATATTCTTCAACATCTGAGGCTTGGGATGAGGATGAAGAATGCTACCAAATCTGCTTAAATAATACTCAAGGTATGTAGCAACTAAATACTGCAGTATTTGCAACCAGGTTTGACAGACATTTTAAATCAAAAAAATACCCAAAACGGTCCAGCAATTCTCAAATGATGCTGTCACCAGCAAACAGAATTTAATTTTCCCCCATTTCATTTAATATGAAAATTGGGTTAGTATGATTACCTCTCCATGGTTAAACTACTTACTGAACCGATTGTGATAGAACTTGGTGTGTCAATGGTTGACCTAAAATAGCACATAGGCAATATTCACTCGGAATAGGGACTTACGCTGGAAAAATGATGGGAAAAAAAAACTACCTACTGTCTTAAAAATCACTTGCGTTTGCAAGACGTTTATCTTAAAAGCTAAGTTAGTGTGTGGCTTCTGAACGCGCCCTGAAAAGAAAGAAGCCACAAGAAACTCATGCGCAACTGGTATTAATGTAGATATTGTACCTACTTTTGGTTACAGAATTGGATAAACAAGCTGAAGATAGTTCAGACGAAGATTGGGACTCTGATAAGTACTGGATACCTTGCAACTTGAAGCATCCTACACCACCACCGGAGTCCCCATGGATATACTACGTCAAAAAGAAGATGGAGGAAGGATACTTTTGCCCGATGGATGCACATAAGACATCGGTAGCCGAGGAGGTTAAGTTCCATAAGATTTGCAACCCCCAAGTTATTTACGAATCGGACGGACAATTTGATGATTTTTCTAGTGATGATAGTTGATTTTTGATGTTATTTAGAGCATTTGTTAAATACTATAGGTAATTTTAAAGCATGTGCCAGATTGTTGTCAATAAGGAAACCTGCAGTGGTGACTTTTAACTATTTCTGCTGCGAAGACAGTTGTCCACAAACATCTTTGTCACTGCGCGCGCGGTACTGATCACCAATGATAAACCCGTCGTCCGTGCTCTACTAGTGCGCTGCCAAAATGGACGACCAAAATAGTTTATTCCCTTGATTAGAATAACTCTGAATTGGTCGTTCTTTTATTTTAGCCATCGCTTCGCACACGAAAGTGCTAAACTACGCCAATTAGAGAATGATGGTGCCATTTGTGTGGTTCTTTTGGTCCATGAGTTCAAATGAAGTCGGGAGCTTGTCGTCAACCGTGTAGCCGACACGCCCGACGGCGTTACCAACAAATCCGCCCCACCAAGTCACCTCTGCATGTTTGCTTGTTGACAACCGTCTAGCACATGCTTTATAATTTCTGTGACCCGTGGTTTCACCCGCGTTCCCCAGAATCGGAATAAAAAGTAACCTATGTCCTTCTTCGACGTCCCATTAACGAGAAAAAGTAACAAACAGATTTACTTTCGCATTTTATAATAATGAATGTATCCTCATATCAATTTTCATCAAAATCGGTCCAGTAGTTTCGGAACCTATTTGTTACAAACATAAAATCAACAAAAACAAAAGAATAATCCTCTTTATAATATTACTGAAGATAGGTAGGTATAATTTTTAATTTGGTTTATATTTTTTAATGTTTTGTATTTTCTAAGGTTCCTATTAAATAGCAAGTATAGGGTTTATTATTGCCTTGTTCTGATATATTGTATGAACAAAAATGTATTACCTACCTCAATAACTATATATAGGTACACATAAAGTTGCAGGTTTGAGACCCGCTGTGGAACAATTATTTTGTTATGAATCTACAGATATTTGTTTATGGTCTGTATTTACAAAATATATCTTTTTATAGGTAAGTAACTATTGAATATGTTATCCAGTTACCATAACACAAGCCTAATTATTTAGTTTGGTGCTGGATGGTACTGTGTTCAATGTAGGATATTTTATTAATAATAATGAATTTTTGCATGTTGTAGTTAGGAATATTAAAAGCCAATTAAATATCTCTTTAGCTTTAATTTAGTGTATTTGGTATGAAACCCTGAAATCGGTGTTGGTCTAGTGGTAGATACCTCGATTCTCATTTCGAAGGTCGTGGGGTTCGAATCCCGACAATGCCGTGCACCAATGGATTTCTCATACGAAAAAATTATGTGCCCTAATTGACATTGCTCTTATGGTGATGGAAAATACAGTGATGAAACCCGCGACTTAGTTGGCTTTAGACATATTGACATGTTCTTTTCTCTGGTTGATTAAGCTGAGTGGTATAGGTTCTGGGCAAGCCTACTCCATCTAACATGTCCTAAGCACTACAGTTGCTGTATATAATATCTAGATTATATTATTAAATATTATTATTAAAACAACCTTTAATCTTTCTTAGGTATACAATCAGGCAATAAAAGTGCAGATCCATCATAGAACTCCAAAATTCCCTTTATGATCGAGTTAAGTACCTACCTAAAAAGCGGGATGCGAATGAAGGCATTATGCCTAAATGGAAGGTTTGCCCATAGGGTTTGCCTAGTAAGCTTTTCGCTCTAAGCGAGAGATGCTACTGAAGCAGAATGCCTGAAATGCTCCTATTATTTGAATATTATCCACTCAAACAGGACTTTAAAGTTCTGCTAGAGATATTTCTTGAGAATAACCAGTATACCGTCCATTTTCTATCCCTGATTCTATGAATTTGACATTACCTAGTGCTTTACCAATATTTCTTCTGACTATTTAAAAAGGATTATAAATAATTAACTATGTCTTAGTATAATAAAGGTGCTTAGGGATATAAAATATAAGTAAATAAAACTAATAATCTCTTTATTTACCTCTCTTACAATAAACTGAGTTTCTATGTTCCGCTGTAGATGAAAATTCGAAGAAAAAATTTGCATGGCCTAAACCAACAACATTTGACACGTGCAGTAAACTGCCGATGTAAATGCCTAACAGGACAAGGCTTTATATGCAGAAACCCAAGTTTTTTTTAAATTAATTTACGGTTAATGGTGGCTTCAAAGGCCGCCATGGTCGCATCTATTTAGCGATGATGGAGCGATGCGAAAATAAAATAGGTAAATTGAGTATCCCATATAGGGTGGCTTGCATGAGATTATGCTTAAACAAATTTAACTAAATGCATTTAACAGGTACTCAAAAACTCAATTCTATTTCAATATCCAAAGTTAGACACGCTGACAGTTGGTTAATCATGGTCTTAAATGTATTTATGTTGTGAAAGTCAACCTTAATATGTACTCAGACTCAGTACAGAATAGGCAGCTTGTCGAATCTCCGCCATATTGGTCGTGGTGCATACTTTTTTTTCGACTTGCCACCTCCTTGCAAGACAGTAACTCAGTAACTTTTATTGTAAATTTTTAGTTTATAAGTTTTTTTTTATAATTATTGTGGTAAGATGACTAAACTCTGAGTGTATTGGTAATGTCTGCAACTATTTGGTCATGTAATGTATTTCTATTTTCTCTTGTCACCTGAAATCAATCAAATTGTATGTATCTGGGACCAAATTGACTTAATAAAAAAAATCGAAATTGTGTTTTGTAAAACTATTTTATTTAAATATATAATTTAAAAAATAATCGTTAAAAAATAATTAAGAAAAAAAGGGGCACAATAGGTGACCTTACCGCTGAAAGCAATCTATTCTACCTTACCTTAGGATAAAGAGGATTTTATGAAACATTAATGATTTAATCTTTCTCTTGAACATTCATCATTTTTCAAAAAAGAACATGGGGTACTTTTATCCCGGTATTCCTACGGGATCGGGACCTCCGCGGGTCTATTCGTAGGGCGTTACTAGTAGGTATAGATATAAACTTACCGTCCAAACTTTAGATCTGCTATTATTTCTTATATTTTCTATGATAGAATCTCCTCTTCTTATCGGTATTGTGGCAAGAACAACTGTGTTAGATGATGGCTCAAATATATCTTTAACTCTAGATTTGAATGGTTCACTGAAGAACTCCATTTTACCTATTTCATCTATTATTAGAGTGAATGGTGAGGTTGTTCCCTGGAAGATATAATTTCAATGTTACAGTTGAAAATTACAATTTGTGAAAGTGATTATGGGCTCTGAAACTAAGTAGGTACATTACTTACCTACTAGACTGATTTTGATTTAAACTTAGTAAGTCAGTATATATGAGCTGTAGAGGAGTAGGTACCAACATTTGACAGATGAGGCAAATTTGGCCAGAAAGCAAAGTAGGTACTTATTAATTTGGTAAAAATGTAAGTAACCTTAAAAGTATGAGAAAAATTACCTGTTCCAAGCAAGGTAGAGCTACTTTTTCAAACTCCTCCACCAATACTCCATACTTCCCGACCCGGCATTTCACCGGGCCCTCCAACAAACTCTGATCTCTTGCCAAACGGCCTCTAACTCCGTTCAAACTGACCACATCAAAGCCTTCTCTCACGCCGTTCCTTCGTACCTCTTCAGTGTAAAACCCAGAAGTTTTCACGCCTTTTTCTGTGAGTAAAGATACTAGTTTCTTTGTTAGAGTTGTTTTTCCTACACCTGAAATCGTCAAACTATAGTGGTCTCCGTTATCAATGAATTAGTTTAACATTAGCTGCTTGTGTTGCTAACCGGGTTCGCCCGTAAGGATGAAGAATCTTTTGTTCGATGCCATTTAAAATTACTAATATTTCACAACTTCTCTTACTTTAATTTCCCTTTTCCTCAGATTCTCAATTTTTCTAGGTTATGTTTACATTACTAAAATCAGCTGTTTTTGTTGTGACACTGACATTGATGTTAACCGAATATTGACAGCAATATTACTTGTCACTGTCATAAATCTCAAATATTCTCTTTCTCCATTTAGCAACAGGAACATTGAGCAACAGACAGAGATAGAAAATTCTTATCATTTTACATTTGCCTGTGTACAAAGTTCATCGTACAAATATTTTTCATATTCGCCGGTTAAAACTTTATCACACGCCTTTTCATTATCATTTCTGTTAGACTACGGGTGGTAGCGTAAGCACCGAGTTAATAAATCCATTAAAAATGACTACTGTAGGTGCCGTAACCAGAGTTTTGTTGGGCAAAAATGTTGCTGGCAGAGTGGCTATTTCAAATACCGGTTTCGGTAAATTCTACAGCACTGGTGAGTTTTATATCAAGGAAAATAAAAATAAACTTCTTGCCTTTAATAAAACTAGTATCTTTTCGTTGATAAGCGTGCATTCACTATCATTTGAGACTTTGAACCTACCTGCCTACTAAAATAAAATCCGCCAAGCAGCCAGAGACATGTAATTGTAGTTCAATGCAAGCAGCATTTTTTATGGTTCCGTACCCAAAGGGTAAAAACGGGACCCCTTTACTTATAGACTTTTACCAAGACTTCATTTAGGGTTCTGTACCCAAAGCACAAGGGTAAAATCAGTGACAGATGCAAATTTCCTATATCAATACCTTACCTACTAACATTTTTTTTGGTCTTAGTGTTTTTTATTGTAGAAAAAATAGAGTCATTAATTAAAAGTAAAATAAAATACAAAATGAACGCCTACATTCATTAAAGTAACTTAGTGGGAACAATAAGCCTTAGGCATGACCTTAGTTGTTCTTTTAATTTACGGCATTAGGTTCTCGAGGAATAATAAATTATAAAAATATGTTTAATTTATTATCTATTCTAATATAAGGCGGAAAGATTTTACTGTTTGTATAAATTGAATGTGCCCCGAAACTACTGGACCGATTTTGATGAAATGGGTCGGCACCCACATTGGCATCCTCATAAGGATACATTGTTTATAATAAAACTGGTTGCAATTGTGTTTTGAATAATTATTTTAAAAGTCCAGCCAACTAGCTACCATGGCAGATGTAACTCAGCTGAAAGTTTGAGATTATTTACAAAATGATTATCCAAAATGTGATCGAGAAACATTTTATTTAAAAAATTTAACTGCTAAATAGTTATTACGACTAGCCCTAGACATTCGGGACTGGAAAGGAGGGGAGAGGCCTTTACCGGGCTAATAAATAATAATTGTCAAATATGAATTACTTAAAACACCTGTCCCATTATTACTTGCAAAATTGAATGTAATGTTGTGTCATCCAATCCAAACAATACTTATTTAATACGTTGTAATTATTATACTATAGGTACTTAATTCAATAAGGATGTACCTACTTACTAAAAAAAACATTTTTCAGTTATTATTTGGCCTATATTCTGCTATTCGGTCGAATATTGTATTAGTATTTGGCCCAGTACCAAATATTTATAGTAGCATTCTATAAAACGAAATAAAATAAAAAAATTACTTTTTAGAGATTTATTAGAACTATTTTCATATGATCAAAGTGAAGTTAAATAAATCAAACCAATTATAAAACAAACAGCCTGCCTGCGACACAGAATGTTGCGGGTTCGATTCCCGCCTAAACAAATGTTTATGGATATATTTCGTTTCTCTGGTCTGGGTATTTTTGTAAATATTATAAGTATGTATTTACAAAAGAGAAGAGTTTAAGTATTCTATGCATTGTATGACCAGTATAGTACAAGCATAGTGGCTTAGCTTGGGGCTAGATGGCGATGTGTAAAATGTCCTGCAATATTAATTACTGAATTACTGAGATGCACGACGTTTTTGGGCCAATTTTTACATAATCAGGGCCAAAAATATTTTAGCCAAATATTTGACTGTTAATTCATGCTCTAAGCCGAATATTCAGTATTTGGTACCTTTATTTTTCACCACATCACTAGTTATAAAACTCGTATATCGACCTTGACTCATTTATCATTAAATACAGTTTGTAGATAGCTTGGTAGGTAGATACATGGAGTTGTCAAAAATAAGCAACACTTTATCTTGCTTTGCCTGTTTATGTAATAATATACAGGTTTTGATAATTTGAGATGTTATCACTGTAATTGTGATAGGTAAAGTTGAAGTATTTTTATGTCGTTTTTTAATAATTCTATCTCAAACCTTATGGGTACTCAGTCTTTTTCTTAGTACCTATTATTTCCTAGATCTTAATCACTTATTTTCTCTATTGACTTTCGACTATGTTGCAATAGCCTTGGTCACAGGCATTTGAGGTAGTAACCGAGCAGTAGCGTAGAGAGGGGGGGGGGCGGACCGCCCCGGGCGCCAACATTAGGAGTGCGGCAAATTTGGGACAAATATTTATTTTGTGCGATCACTGGCGGCCAGTGAGACAATTATTTTTTCAAGAAATTAGCTCTTACCCACTTGCAGATATTGAATGTCCTTTCTGCTCAATACAGTTGTTGCATATCACGAGTCGCCCCCCATCCGTACATGGTTTTGAAATAAATATTTTTCGCTTAATTCTTTTTATATCGTTACGTTTTGTCTCACAAACACCAACGTTATTATTTTTATGACGTCAATAAGGCGGCAAATTTCCGACATTATTATGTTTATGACGTCAAAAGGGCGGCAAATTTCCGACATTATTATGTTTATGACGTCAAAAGGGCGGCAAATTTCCGACATTATTATGATTATGACGTCAAAAGGGCGGCAATTTTCCGACATTATTATGTTTATGACGTCAAAAGGGCGACAAATTGTCACCATTATTATTTCTAAGACGTCAAAAGGGCGGCACATAATGACTCCGCCCCGGGCGACAGTGACACGCTACGCCACTGTAACCGAGAGTAGGTTGTACCCATTCGTTTTGCCTGTGTCCGTCTTTCCTGAGTCTTTAATTACGAGTGAATGGGTATCATCTAGATAATGCTACATCTTGGACCGCATCATCACTCACCATCCTATCACTATTTTTTTTAAACATATTGTATTTGTTATCCCCAGCCCCCGCGTACGAGAACATCAAGATCCAAGTAGCGGGCGCTAAAAAGAACGTTGGAATCATCCAACTGGACCGGCCGAAGGCGCTGAACGCGCTATGCAAGCCATTGTTCTTAGAGCTCGGGAAGGCGGTGAGGGATTTCGACGCAGATAATACCATCTCTGCTATTATTATCACTGGTAAGACCCTTTATTGCCTAAAATAGCGACTCTCTACGAAAAAATATGACTTTTTAATAGCGATTATTGCTACGAATTTGAAAACACATTTAATTAAATAGCGTTTTTTGTTACGAATTTTAAATCACATTTATAAATAGCGTTTTTTGTTACGAATTTTAAATCACATTTATAAATAGCGTTTTTTGTTACGAATTTTAAATCACATTTATAAATAGCGTTTTTTGTTACGAATTTTAAATCACATTTATAAATAGCGTTTTTTGTTACGAATTTTAAATCACATTTATAAATACCGATTTTTGTTACGAATTTTAAATAACATTTATAAATAACGTTTTTTGCTATGAATTTTAAATCACATTTATAAATAGCGTTTTTTTGTTACGAATTTTTAATCACATTTATAAATAACGTTTTTTGTAACGAATTTTAAATCACATTTATAAATAGCATTTGAATATCGACTGTTGCTACGAAATTTAATAACATATATTTAATAATATTAATTAATTAATAACAAATCATAGCAACGTTTGCTATGACATTTTAATAGCAACTGTAGTATCGCAAATAATTAATTTCGTTTTTATTTCGCTCTCAATCTCGCTTAAATAATCCAACACAAGGAAGCTTCGTGTATTTAATCCTAATACATGCCTAATACAACATAATTCCAGGCAATGAGAAAGCGTTCGCAGCCGGCGCAGACATCAAAGAAATGCAGAACAAGACGTACAGCGACAACCAGAAGGCCGGCTTCCTGAAGGAATGGGAGGATGTTTCTAACTGCGGTAAACCTGTCATTGCTGCTGTTAATGGATTCGCTGTGAGTTTAAAATAGTACTATTAAAACACAGTAACACAAACTATAGTGAACCGAACCAACCGGAGCCGATATTAAGCAGATGCATAACCATAGAAGGCTGGCTTCTTCAACACTGGAAGGAGTCAAAATTATATTGTGAAGAGAATTTTAATAATTGTGAGATATCCTCAATAGTAATTCAATTCAATTCATTTATTTCATATATTAAAATCTATAAATTACAATAGAATAAACGTTGAAAATAATAAAACTGTCTTAATGATTTGTATATAGTAAAGAAGTAGTGAACAACATTTTTTTGTGACGAATCCACGCCGTGGTGTTTTTCTAAAAATATTAAAAATAAATAAATACCAACTTACAATTAAAAATTAAAAACCAAACCAATCCAATTTAAGTTTTTTAACGAAATGAAAAATATGTGGATGGATAGAGTGGAATTGCAAAGGGTGACGTGCGCAAACCACGCTTAGTAGGAAGCTGGCAAGAACAAAGGAACAGACTTAATAAAGGAGGAGGTTCTCAATTATTTCCTACTCGTTCTATTACGTAATGCGATCTCTATAGACGCACGTATCACTAGACAATCAACGACCTGTTGAACAATCTACCTTGAATCTGGTTTTATCTTTTGTACTTTCAGCTCGGTGGCGGTTGCGAGCTGGCAATGCTTTGCGACATCATCTATGCCGGTGAAAAAGCCAAGTTCGGTCAGCCGGAGATCAATATTGGTACGATCCCCGGAGCGGGAGGCACCCAGCGCCTACCGAGATACGTCGGCAAATCTAAGGCTATGGAGATCGTTCTCACTGGCAACTTCATTGATGCTCACGAGGCTGAGAAGATGGGTTAGTAACAAACTAAGTTATTTTTAAAGCCAAGTTTGGCAAAATATGACTAATATTGGTATAATTCCCAATGCGGGAAGCACCCAGCACCTGCTGAGAAACGTCAAGGCGAAGACGAGATAGTCTTTACCGGCAACTTCATTGATGGGTTAGTAATAAAGTTATGTATTTTTAAATACAAGTTCGACAAAATTGTGAAAGTCGGAAAAAACGCAGGACCCCCCAAGATACGTCGGCAATTTAGGCTATGGAAATTGTCCTCACTGGCAACTTAATTGATGCTCACGAGACTGAGAAGATGGCTTATTAAGATAAGTAAGGCAAGTTTGGTAAAGTTGTGACGAATATTATTACAATCCCGAAGCCTACGTATTTTCGAAGGCACCCAACGTCTTACGAGAAACATGTCTGTATTAAAACCCAGTTTGCAAAATATAAAGTCATCGGCATCGCAAAATCATTGGCAACTTTACTGATGAACGTGAGCTTGTTTATTGCCTGATAATAAGCACATTGGTGTCATTCGGTCCTGTAGTTTTGACGTAAATAGATAATAAACTAAAATATTAACTTTCCCACTTATAATATTAGTAGAATAATAAACTACCTATGTTCCCCCAGGTCTCGTAAGCCGAGTATTCCCAGTGGACAAGCTTTTGGAAGAGACGATCAAGTTGGCCGAGCGTATCGGCACACACTCCCCTCTCATCGTCAAGATGGCCAAGGAAGCTGTGAACCAAGCTTACGAGACTACACTATCGAGTGGGTTGCGGTTCGAGAAGTCCACATTCTACGGCACTTTTGCCACGGTCAGTAAAAACACAATATTTTTCAATGGCTTTCTAAGCCGCGGCTTAGTTCACTCCAGATGTAATGACAAGTTATTTCCTTTGGATATGTTTGACTGTTCTGGGCTTACTCCCATGTCACAGGCACTACAGCGCCTTAAATATGTAGTATTTATTAAAGTTTTTAGCAGCAGCAAAAGCAGGCGCTGTATTTAATTCATCTAGATTAGACCAATCATCTAGACCAATATTAACCCCTGTTTGTATTTAATTATGAATTATCTGTTTTACAGGAGGACCGTAAGGAAGGTATGACTGCATTTATCGAGAAGAGGGCTCCGAACTTCAAGAATCAGTAGATTTTCATAGCTTTTATACCCAGCAGCAGCTGAGCTTCATGTAAACGAAATCATATAATCATAAGGAAAAGTGCAATTATTCAAACAAAATCAACTTTTGTATCCGTTTTATTATAGTTACTTACATTGTTGTTAAATATACGATTTTATTTTTCTTTAAGTTTGTTTTAATAACTAATATATTGCCCATTGAGGAGAGACCTCAGAACAATAACTAAATATTTTTCTGAGGGAGAGACGCCTTTTCTATGTCCATGCCATGCCATGGAGGAAGAAGTCCATGCGCATGACATTTGTTTTTTAAGCCCAAGGATGACAATTGTTCATCCTCGGGCTTAAGCACGGTACTTGAAACTATTACCCTGTTCTAGGAAACTTACAATGTTTTCAACTGCCAACGTCACTTTTATTTTATCTGTCACTGTCAACCAGCCATTTATTATGTTACGGTCAGAGGTCAAAGTAAATCGAGCAAGTACCTGGTAACGAGAATGCGGACTCTTGTGCCAAAAATGCTATCCAATTCGGCTCAACGAAACACTCTGGGGTTTACTCTCACGATTTAATTCCTACTCTAAGGGATAATTTGCTAGAGGCTTGGTCTAAAAGATGGGAACTGACTAGAAACAGGGTCGGCAAATATTATAGTGATATTCAACCAACAATCCCGAATAGACCTTGGTTTTCTCGTTTTAAAAATATTGACAAGACAACAACGTCTGTGATCTGTAGGCTGAGAATTGGTCACACGTGCTCACCGGTTCACCTTGCCAAACTTAGGATTAGGGATAACTCTATCTGTGAGTGTGGCTTGGATGAGGGTACAGTTAGTCATATATTTTTCTCTTGCCCGAAGCAGCAGTTTTCTTTTTATGACTACCTACCTGAGGATATTCCTCGTCCTTCCTCCCTTAAAACTCTTCTTTCTCTCGTTTTTACTCGGTTCGTTTATTTTCTAGCTAGGTATATTATTACTAACAAAATTAAACTTTAAATTAGAATATTTAGACATGGTATTTATTAATTCGTTTTATGTTCACCTATGTACGTATGTATTATCTATATAATATTTTTTATCATTTTTTTGTTTATTCATTATCTATGTATATATTTATTACTTATAAGTATCTTTATTTGTGTTGTTTTTTTGTTTAGTCTTTCTATGGTCTTGCTCCAAAATTATTCTGCACAAGGAATCTCAAGTACCGATCAAAACCTAATACCGTTCACTCTCATTGCTGTAGTTTTTTTCCTCGACTCACTTGACATTGGCAGAATTGCGCCCTTATGTCAGCAATCAGCCATATAAAAAAGTTGAATTGAATTGAAATCGAGCAAGAAATAAATTAAAATCCGGTGTTATTTGTGCGTAGGTAAAAATTTAAAATATAGTAATATCCTGCCAAGCGATAGCACCTAATTAATATTCTATTTACTGCGTGGTTGTGTAGTAATGAGACTGTGTTTTGTGCATCTTTAGTTTTCTAACAAAATAAAAAATTCAAGTCAATTTCAATGTTTTGGGAGAATGTTTACCGCAATCGACACATTATGCTCGAGTTCGAAGACATAGAAGTGCATAAAACAAGCGTGTCAGTGTTCGTTGCGTTGTTTTATTTGGAAATGTTGTACGTTTTGATAATGACTCTTTCCATCTTGAATAGACTCAATCAAACTTTGTGACTTTCCCTGTCTGTATCGGTAAGTAAAATCAAGACTAAATATATTTAAAATTATAGTATCTACTTGTAAAACTATCACCAACCAGAAGAAAACAGAAGCTTCCCTAAATAGACATTATACAGCAAAAACCTAAAGATGTACTGAAAATTTGGTGACAAAGGTTCAGAAGACCGCAAGTAATCTCTTGAAGGAAGCAGACTTAAACAAAAGGGAATGACAAGGTATGGAAAGATCTGTGGTGGGAATTGAACATGTAACCATCTGCATTGTAGGCGCGAGTTGACCCACCTGCTTGATAAAGGTTGTCATAGATACAGTTTCATAGGCCAAAAAACTTATTCAACATTTAAAAATTTATTCTAAGTACTTATTTATTTATTACAGAGATGGATATCAGAACTGAAATATTGTATCTCGCCCGAGGTGGCAAAGAAGATATTTTCATTGAAAAATGTCCAAAACAACAGAATGTTGTTGATGGAATAAGATTTCTCTACAGGCAGTATACAAAGGTATAAATAACACCTATTTAAATCAATTTATAATATAATTAATTATATTTACATAATCATATATAATAATTGTAATTATTCAATAAATTACAATAATTATATACATTTTAGAAAATAATCTTTATATAAAACAAGTTTGTGTTAGTTAAACCGTTTTATAAATCGAGAATGGCTGAACCAGTTGCGACGTAGTATGTAGATATCTGAAGTCCTAGAATACCGTCCATGGGACTAGAACTTACATCAGTAAAAGCATGGGGCTCAGCTAGTAATAATTAAAATAAGATAGGGATAATCGTCTATTTGGTATCCACATCATACAGTGTTGCTATTAATCTTGTAAAGGGATTCTATGTGTTGGCTTTGGATCCATGCACCCCTTCCAAACGGCTGGGGCTCCATGGCCCAGTGATATAGGACACATAGCTTCCTAAACTTAGAATAAATAAGACATACCCTAGGGCGTCTCCAAGGCGCAGAATACTTAAAAGGTGACATTTCCTCTCTGGATACTCAGGTTCCCTTTGAATGAAGAAGCCGCCAGCCCTCCAGTCCCCTGACGAAAACGATGCAAAGTTTTTCTAAATCTAACTGTACATTATTCTACATTGACAGAAGACACCCGGAGTAATACTAAATGATTCTAACAGCCACAACAGGAGAATACAAACAGTGTTGTTTGTGAGTGCTATGCAGCGGGTTTTGGAGCGTCCTGTCTTGATACTGTGCACTGAAGGAGATGAAATCAAGTGGCGAGAATGTTTTGAAATATGGACTAATATGGCTAATGGTTATTTCTATTTTTTATTACTTGTCACTACATGAATTTATAATTTTTAAAATTCATATCTGACTTAAATCTTTTCATTACCTATGCAATAAGAAAGTGCTAACAGCGCTCCGCGATTTCACTCGCGTAACTCGCGACCTCTTAGGAATATCGGGATAAAAAGTAATCTATGTTACTCTCAATGAATCAATGTACCGTCATACCAAGTTTCATCAAAATTGGCCCAATAGTTTCAGAGCCTATTTGTTATGTACAAACAAAAATAATATAAAAATAAATTTTCCCTCTATAATATTAAAGTAATAAATTATAGTATAGATATAGATTGACCTTATTTAACCAAAGCAACTTTTTATTTAACCAACGGAGCTATAATTTTATAATTTAATATATAAATTATAAGAGTAATAGGTAAGCGTTTGACTACTATTTTACCTGATAGTAAGTGACGACGCACTGTTCACTCGTGACTTGAAGACCACCATATTCTATACTAGCTGCGCTCCGCGGTTTCACCCGCGTAAGTCCCGATACCGTGGGAATATCAGAATGAAAAATAGCCTATAGCCTTCCTAGACTATCAAACACAAAAATATTTTTTCAGTTCGAACCAGTAGTTCCTGAGATTATCGCGTTCAAACAAACAAACTCTTCAGCTTTATAATATTAGTATAGATAAGTATGTATAGATTAGTATGTACTTATTTTTCAATAATAATAATTGTTACAGACATATCAACAGACACAGTCAATCCTTTAGCCAAGAAAGTGTCAGTGTACATTAATCCAATACAAGACATAACAAAGTTCAACAGCAGAGAATGGAGCGGAGTTATATTTGACAGTGATATTATACAGAAGCAGATATTGAAGATTAATATTAATGCTAAGTTTAAAGTTTGGATCACTGGTGTTGATGTTAAGGTATAATTAGGCAATTAAATTTGAGGCTCACCATTAAGTTTTAAATTGTTATAAGCTGGTTTTTTTTGAGCGCTGACCACACTGAAGCGGTTTCGGAGATTCTAGTTGAAAACATTTTAAAAAGTTTTATTACTTTACCTTTACCTACTTTTTGGAGGTTCACCTCCACTTTTGTTGGTGCCTGTACCTTACATTAGGTACCTACTGCTTTTTATATAAATTTTTACTTTAAAAATCTTTTATCTGTGCTGTCAGTGTTCATTTCATTTAACCATTCATTTCAATCCATCTTCAACCGTTAAATTAGCCATGCGTTAAGAAATATTTTCTCCTTTTCCAGAAAGATTTAAAAATATTTTCATACCTTTATAACTGGATATATCCTAAGGAGAAATTTGATCCAAACATGTTTCAGTGTGATGTGAAAAATCCAAATGATGTTGTAGCCAAAACAATATTGCTGGATGCCTTCATGGAGGATGTAGTTTTAAGGACAAATGATCAAGAAAATACGATTGTGGTAACTTTACTTTTTATATTACTACCAGCTGAATGTTACAGAGTAGTTATAGAGTAGTATACTACCTTAGTTCTAAAGATTCAAGGTATTGTCATACCGAATCCAATCAAAATCCGTTCAGTAGTACCCACAAAACATTCGAACTTAAAATTTCACTTTTCTGTAATATTATTTAAGAAAAACTTACTTACTTGAATACTTTAGTTTACTTTTCCTAAATAAATTGTTCTTAGTTTCAGAAATCACCAGAAACCCCAAAAGTAACCAGAAAAAACAAAGACGCGACAGGAACTAAAATCAAACGAACGAAAAGAAAAAACAGAATTTCTTCATCTGAAGACGATTCACCGACAAAAACATCTAAGACTAATAAAACAGCTTCTAATGACTATAACAATAAAAATGTAACTCTGAAAAATGCAAATATAAGTTACATTGACTCTAGACCAACTATAGATGGTACTAGAGCAACTAGTGGTAACTCTAGAGCTACTATAGACGACTTTAAAGTGAGTGTAGATGACGCAAGCGCAAGTATAAAAGATACAAGAGCAAGTACTATAGATGATTCTAGACCAACTGCAGATGGAACAACAACTATAGATAATACAAGAGCAACTTTAGATGTTCTAGGTAATAAAACAGTAGATAGTAGTAAAATTCGTATAGAATATTATGATGAAGATCAATCTAATGAAATATCACAGAACTCACCAATCATATGTGGTGAGGAAGACAATTCTATGGATTTACTATTAAAATATGAAGTAGATGAGAAATACACACCTTTAGTATTTGACAAGAGTAATGGAGATCAGAAACCAGAATCAAATGATAGTATATATGATAAAGATACGCAGGAAATTGTTGATGAAATGGTCAAGTTTAAAGACACAGAATCATGTCATGGCAGTGTTATAGAAGGCACAAAATCAAATGATAATAATAACATTTTAGTAACCAATGAAATTACAACTAACGATCAAATTATACATAATATTAATAAAATAAAGAACGAAATAGATTTAATACCAAATGAGGTGAAAAAAAGTGAAGATTTATTTTCAACGGAATCAATGACACGTCTAAATGAAATTAAACAACAAAATGTTACATCAAAACAACAAATTACTATGAATACAAATAAAAATGAAATAGATTTGAAATCTAAAGACACAAATCTACATAGTGAAAATCTATTTTCAACAGAATCAATGTCAACTTTAAATAAAGCAACAATTAAAAATGATAAAGTTAAAGATGATGTACCAAATAATGATGCTAGTTCTAGCTTTGATGCGAAAATAAAGCAAATGGAAGAAGTAGCTATGAAGAAGTTTAAAGGATCGTTATTAGATAGCATATTTTGATTTGTTACTTGATCTCGAAGCAACGGCCCGCCAAATTCTACCCTTTCTTACAGATTTTTGTAAACATTACCAAGTTAAAATCGAAATTCAAAATATATCCGCCCATCTAGAACAACATTATCTTACTACTAGTCTTTATTAAAGTTTTGAAACTATTACAAGTGAAATAAAGGAGTCGTTCATGAATCTATAGAATTCTATCAATTATTAAGAGGAAAGGGTACCGGGGGCTCTCCCCATACAAACGTAGTCGATTGTTTTCTCCCTAGATAATGACACTAGAGCAAATATTTTTGTTGCATAAAACTTATAACTGCCATGCCCTATGTTTGGTTTTTTATTTATTCTTAATTTCTATGATAATTAGAAAAATTAAAAAAAAAACAAAGGGGTATAGTCATGGCAGTTTAGCATAGCAAGGTTTTATGGCACAAAAATATTTGTGCTAGTGTCATTATCCAGGGAGGAAACAGTCGATTACGTTTGTATGGATAGAGCGCCGGTACCCTTTCACCTTAATAAAAAATAAAGTGTAAATATGAATAAATCAAAATAATGTTATACATTTCGATTTCTAACTTATTATTTTTACCATTTCTTTTAGAATTTGGCGGGTACCTAGTACGATACTTTTAAAGCAGACTACTTTTTCTTCCAACGAAAACGACTTCTACGTGTATTTTGTTTAGTATCGTGAGATAAAAGTACTTAGAGATAGCTCTAAGAAATATTAGACAAACTATAATATTACACATATTTTAATATTATTAATTTAACTTTAAAATCTAGATTTTAATGTATAAACTGCTAAAAAAATTATCAATGCATTACTTCCTAACTTTTTACTTTTATACTGTTCAAAATAAAATAAAAAACAAATCACGCTCAAATTATGTATTTTCATAATATCAATTTCATAATGGTTCACATATTGTAATTAAATATTTTGATAATCTCTCAACATTATTACTAAGTAACACAATAAAGTATAATAGCAAAAATACATAAATAAATAGATTTTTTTTACAATTTTATACATTGCAAAAGCATGAAATATTTACAAGTTTCGCCTATTCTATATATTAAGTACTAAAAACTTTTTCGTAATGGAATGTTCAACTTTTTTACTTTGTCTGAAATTATGTTATAAACTTTTAAAATGTAAATAATGTAAAGGCTGATCGCACGCAGCGCAACTTTTAGTTGCAAGTCAAAAGTTGCCAAGCTTCCATGAACTGTAAGGTAATGTTTGAGTATTCTGTTTTTGAACTGTTTACTTATTTATTTTTAATGTTTATGGATTACTGTTATTGTTTATGGCCGTATCAGATTCCAACACGGGGTATAGTTACTTGGAATTAAATTGCCTCAAGCAATCTGAACACGGCTATTTATTAGGGCCTGCGCACAGACATCTTTGTCTCACAAACGTATCTAACTGCCTTATTTTTGTCGGCAGACAATTAGTTGTTCATCCGGTTCTATATCTGTATGCTATTTATGAATAGTTTAGCATTCAATGCTGCTTATATGGGTGCTATTAGCAAATGGGGCGCACGGACCATCACGAAATCGACCAATCACTGCAGAGGTTCTGCACGCTGATTGGTGCGTTACGTGGCTACGTGATCAAACGGCCAATTAGATCTATAGGATCAGCATCTTTTGGTGTAAAAATATTGCTTTGGGTATTTTAAGTTTCGTTGTCATATTTATTTGTAAATGTTGTTACGTATGTAATTAAGAATAATTTTAATACAAAAATGTATGGTTTTAATCCGATTTGTTTTATGAATAGGATTAGCCTAGCGCCATGTTTGTTTTATTGCAACTGGAAAGCTAACTTCATTAGAATCAGATTTGGTGCAATACAACCCGTTTGAAGATAGCTTTCGTTCTGTGACGTCATCAAAATGGCGCGAGAGTAGTCCTATTATTATTTAAATATTTAATTATATATTTAATAGTATCTTGACCCAATCATGGTTTAATTATTTCTTTAATTAGGGCACCATATTTAAATTCCAACACATTACTAATATTAAACGAAAAAAAAAACAACAATTTTGTGTCAAAGTCAAAAGTCTGCTAATACAATAAAAACCAGAAAATAAAGAACAATTCCATGAATTTTCATTTTTTTTTTGTTATTTCGCACAACCCTTTTTAAGGAACTTTAAGCCAGTATATATAAATTGAAGGTACATAATGGAAATTCTCAAATCACAAATTTAGAGCCATTTACGGCAAGATCGCAAAATCTTGACGGTTATACCTAGATTTAGTTATACATTTTTGACAGAAACAAGTCTACTTAGATTTAATAAAATCTTTTGTTGCAAGTTGGCATTGAGAATACTACTGTTTGTAAGCCTTTCCTCTTCACCTGAGTAAAAAACGTAAACTTTTTTCACCCAAAACATGAGAAAAAAACTGATGAATATTTCCATCGAATAAAAACCAGTGAATAATCAGCGTTGGTATTAATATTATAAATAATGAAATAAGTAAGTATTGATTCTCTACAGCAAACTGTTATTAAGTACTATTTGCGCTCTGTTGTCTATCTACCCTTGCGAAAATTTAATCCAAATCGATCGAGCCGGTTTCCCTTTCTATTACTTTTATTATTTGTTCAAACTTCGTAAATGGAATCTCAGGTAAATTTTAGACTTATTAATTTGGTGATTAATTTCGAGACGTAGTTTGGTGCGCTTTGTAGCGGATTATCTTAAGCTCCCGCTAAAAAACGCATCGGAAAACTGGTACCACAAAAGCCGACAGTATGCCAAATGGTACCCCAAAAGCCGACAGTATCCTAGGTGGTACCAACAAAGTAGGCAGTATCCTAAACTAAAGTCGACAGAATCCTAAGTGGTACCAACTAAAGTTGACAGTACTTGATAGTACGTATCCTAAGTACCCCAAAAGACAATATCCTAAATGGTACTACTAAAATTGACAGTATCTCAAGTAGTAGGTACGGTCGGAGTCAAAATTGCAGACCCACCGTAGAGCTCCAAAACTGCTATTATTAGAATGTTTTCAACTCAAGCAAGATTCTAAGGTGTCGCTCGAGTTTAAATTCAAATCTTTCAACTCATGAATTTTATTACAAGAAATCATTCCAATATGAGTAATTTTAGAACTCTACAGTTGCAATTTTGACTCCGACCGTGCCACAAAAGTCGACGATATCCAAAATGGTACCACTAAAGTCGTTAGTATCCTAAGGTTGACAATGCAAGTACTCAGCAACGAATACCCTGAAGATTTTGTTGAGGTTTTCAATAGTTTTGAAGTCTAATGCGGTGGCGTCATCGCGCGAGGTGTGCCACACGTCCGGGAATGGAGACGGGATCACGTGAAGGATGTCCACATCTGAGGGGAAAGAAGATATATTTTTACTATTTGCAGAAGACACTGAAGCATTATGTGTTACTGCAGCGCTCTGCGGTTTCATCCGCGTAACTCCCGATTCCGTGGAGATATTGGGATAAAATGTAGCCTATATCATTCCCAATGAATCAATGTATTCTCACACTAAGCTTCATCAAAATTGGTTTAGTACTTTCGGAGCTTATTTGATATAAACAAAAAATATTATTAGTATAGATAGAGTATATTATTAAACAAGACAAGTCAAGCATATGAAAACTACTAGGTGTTGAAAAACTGAGATTGTATGTACTTATATCACTAAGTACTAAGATTAAGTAACTCTGTCTATTTGTCTGTCTGATGAATTTTAGTATAACATAGACTGCTTTTTATTCTGATCTGGGAGTTATGCGAGTAAAACCGCGGGGCGTAGCTAGTTGTAAATATACATTAGCAATTACTATAAGTTTTGTTCAAGAAAGCGTATTGTTTTCCATTTTATTAAACACGTGACAAAACGAATTCATTAATGCGTAGAAATACCTTCATTTTATGTGTTACATGCATGAATGCAATAGTGTATCTTTAGATTTACATTATGACACTTTCATTTCAATAATGTACATTATCTAGTGCCGTAATTAAGGCAAATTTATGAGCCAAAAGAAAAATGTCTTTCGCTCATTATATAAAAGAGAAAAACACTCAATCTTTGAAACTACAAGAGCTACAAGTCTGAAACTTCACATGGGGGTTTCTTTTAGGACTGACAAATGAATTTGGATTTTTTTTATACAAAATAGGCATGCATTTGACCTCATCTGATGGGAAACGACGATGAGGTTGAAGAAGTAGCATGCTCGCCTAGAAGGACCACCAAAGAAATCAGGTAATTTGACTTCCATTGGGGTAAAAAGGGCTGATAAAAGTTTTATAGTAACTATTATCTATTCTGTGTTTGAAGGAAATAAATAATACTCTTATAGAGACACTAATACAAGTAAAACTGCGGATCGCTTTTAGAAGAGTTAGTATTGATTGAGGGACGGACAATAGATCAAATTGACACATTACCAGCCCATTTGAACTAAACTCGATGCAAATATTACTAACTGAAGATTAAACCTAGAATTATGAACGTACCTAGCGGTTTAGGCTATGCGTTATCATCTATGAGTGAGTCAGCTAAGGTAAATTTGGTATTTATTGCACGGAAATTTTTTGAGTGTTGTGTGTACCATTTTTAAGTCAAATCTTTGCCTTTTATTATATTGGTATAATTTAAAATCGATAATTTTTTATTTTAATCACACCTGTGCCGAAAACACTAGTCGTAAAACGACGTCATTGATGGTTTTGACTTTTTGGATAGTTTCTTTTATTTTCGAGTCAATGATGCTCGACCAGACAAACTTTTCCTTCCCGATAGTTGGCCACTGCAACTGTAGCAGCGTTGACCTCCATAAGGTCTACCAATGTGCAGATATTAAGGGTATAATGGGCATTGGAGCAGATGTACCATGGACTGTGATGGGGCTCCACACACGAATTGGGTCTGGCCGGAAAACCAGCGCTGCAGCCGAGCATGGCTGCAGCTTAAGGCGCTCTTCCAGTACCGTGTGTAGGTATTCACATTACCTTAGCCCCCGCTCTCAAAGACGTAGCGTGCAGCGTGCTAACTGTTATATTTGATCGATATGCAAAACATTTTAGCATTATTATCCACAAATATAGTTCCTAGAGGTCAAACCTATTATTTGATTCATTTTTAGAAACAAACGTTAACTATTTTTGAATAAAACCCGATAAACGATCTAATAATTCTCTGTTTTTTTTATCGAACGAAGTTGTTCATGTCATGTTTTCAACCACAATAAACTAAAATATGGTTATTAAACTACAATATCCATTTATATCGAAATAACAAAAAAAGAGTATTTGATTACTTAGAGTTGCTTAAAACAAAGGTCGATTTTGGTAGCTTTATTAGCACCTGGTCTTAATGCTGAGGTCGACCCTTTTGGGTCAGCATACGACTCCTCTTTTATGTTTTTTATGTAAAAAAAATATTTGTCATGTTCATTTCTCCATTACTGTGTTTGTACTCAATAAATGCTTTTCTTTATTTCATTGCTTTGGATAGCTTAGAAACGATACGGATTTTCGTCTTTAAATTTTATCTCTTTGACCTACAAATGGTACACAATAATAAAAACCTAACTCAACAGGAAAACTTTAAAAGATTTGTTACATGGCATTTGTTGTTTGTATTTAAATGTTCTCTATACATTGTCATAGGCTTACTGCCCATTTTAGCTGTTAGACATATAAATAATAAATAGTGCAGGACATTCCACACGTCGCCATCTAGCTTCAAGCTAAGTAACTACACTTGTGTTATGGGTGCTAGACAACGGATATACTACTTATATAATTTTCTTTTGTAAATATATACATATAATATATAGAAACAACCAAACCACAGACAAATATCTAAGCATAAATACTTATCTGAGGCGGGAATCGAACCCGCAACCCTTTGTTTGGCAGTCCGGCATTGTGCCAACTGGGTCATCAATATATATTTACTTCGTTTAAATCAATGGCCTTTTTGTTAAATTATTTACTAACAAAATATCCAGTAATAAAATGGATTATAAGATTTGGTTTTTGCAAAATTTAATGTAAAGATAAATAAAAATTATGTATTTACGTGTTATCATTTATGTGACGTCCCATATCGTATTGAACGAAATGTTTTTTAGATAACAAATAATATTATGATCAAAATATCGTACAAGAGTTGACCGACATACTATAAATCTACAATAATATTATAACTAGCAGCGGTCCGTGGTTGCACTCGTATAAGTCCATAAATCGATCTAGTAAGTTTCTAAACCCATTTATTTCAAACAAATACTCCCGATCCCGTGGGAATATCGAAATAATGAAATAGCCCATGTTACTCCCACGGAACTACAGTATCCCCATGACCAAGTTTCATCAAAATCGGTCAAGTAATTTCGGAACTTATTGGTTACAAACAAGAAAAATCTTTTCTCCTCATGATATTAGTGTAAAAGAGGAAATACTCCAAAGAGTATGTCCTCTTTTACACTAATATCATAATAATAATGAATAGGCATTGAAACCTAAGTAGGAACATAGGCCGGGACTTACGCGCGTGAAACCACGTAGCATTACTAGTCATTATCATCACTTACTTCTCTTCATGAACGGGATGTGATCATCTTCAATAACAGCACCAGAACTCCTCAGCCTGAAGTACGTCTGCTCTGCTTTACCTCTGATAGGAAAAAAACATTAATAAATATAAAAATATTCGGAAATTCACCCGCATTGAGCGTTTTGCTTCGTTTCTTATAAATACTGCGAAGGAATGGAATTATTTGCCTGCGTCTTTCCTGACGTATACAATTTAGGGGTCTTCAACGTCCCGAGTGAATAGGTATCTTCTAGACGCGTGCTACAACTTAGACCTCATTGTCGCTTACCTACCATCAGGTACCAATAGTTGTCTAATGTGGTTAGTAAGACGTAGTTAACGTTTTAGAATACAATAGAAAAGTAAATATTTGGGCAAGAATACGACACAATAAATTTTAGAAAAGTAGAGAGACAAACAAACAAAAGAACATCCTACATAATAGAAACAAGCTATGGTAACTGATCACTACCTCAGTACTGTCTAATATCCGTATATATTCCTGTATCCTCCATTTATAATCCTACTAATATTATAAATGTGAAAGTTTGTGTGTGTGTGTGTGTTTGTTACTCCTTCACGCAAAAACTACTGGACTGATTGCGATGAAATTCGGTATGTAGATAGATGGAGACCTGGAATAACACATAGGCTACTTTTTATTCCGATATTCCAACGGGATCGGACCTTCGCGGGTGAATGAAACCGCGGGGCGCACCTAGTAAGAGCATAAAAACAGCAAAAAGCATAAAATAAAACAGAAAAATAATAGAAACAATATTATAAAAATAAGATCTAAAAAGCCGTGTGCTTCCAAAAAGGCTCTACCTCAGCAAAAAGTATCTGCAACAACATTAAGCTAATACGGCGCGGGCGGCACGTCCGTTTTCGAAAAATCCAGTGCAGAATCGGAATTCAAACTCACAACCATCGGATTAAAAGTCAAGCTCAATATGCCAACAACTTAAATTTTGCCATTACAAATCGCCTAGGTACCGATTTGGTAAGCGATTTTTAAGCGGACTTAAAATTATGTTTTAATATGGACCTAAATCCAATACCCTTATTATTGGGCTATCAATTATCAACAATTGCTTTCAGGTAGACTAGCTTCTGCCAGCGACTTCGTCCGCTTAGAATTTGAAAATTTGAAGTAGATTGAACCGAGGAATCACGTTGTCCCATACAAACTTAGCCCCCCTTTTTCACCCCCTTAGGGGCAGAATTTCTGAAAATCCTTCCTTCCTTCTTATCCGATGCCTACGTCACACAAAAAACACACCCTCCAAGTTTCAGGTATCTACGATCAGCGGTTTAGGCTGTGCGTTGATCCGTCAGTCAGTAGTTCAGGACAAAGCATTTTATATGTATAGATTGTGCCACTTCTCGCCCATCATTATTGCTGTTCTCTTTAATCAGTTTAGTTATAGCGTCATCCGGAAAGGGTCCTGCCGGAAGACCTGCGGCTGTCTTAGCATAATGTTGGTGCAGCTATCATTGCTGACCTTTTTGGAGGCACACGGCTCCATAGATCATAATTTTTATTTGTTTTATATTCTCTTATTATTATTTTTTTTCCGTTTTTATTTTATACTTTTGTTTTATGTCGGTCCTTTTATGTTTGTTACTACTTTATGATTGTCTCGTGTCGTGGGCTTGTCCAAATATTTCTTTGTATTCTCTGCTCCAATTTATATCTAGGTAATGACAACAATAAACAAATTGTTAAACAAAAACTCTCATTAGGCAGGCGTCGACGACGGCAAGGACAGAGACGTGACTTGAACACAAATACTGTACCTACTGCTTGGTTAATGCACTGAATTGTCAGCTTTTATATACCTAAAGTTGATCTATTACTACGTTTTTATTTTAGGTAAATTTACTTAAGTTATATTTTTTCTAATCACGCTTTAAACCTTTTAAAATAATGTAAATGTGTGTGGCAAAAATGGTTTATCGTAAAAAGATATCGAGTTAGAAATGAAAGTTTAACGTTATTTTGTACTACTAAACTCTTAATTTGACTTTACAGTTACCTACCTATACATTTAAAATGCTTTGTCCTAAATGACTGGCGGAGCAACGCTCAGTGTAAACCGCTGATCGTAAAGACCTATAACTTGGAAGGTGTGTTCTTTGTATGACGTAGGCATCCGATAAGAAAGGATTTCCCCTTAAGGAATGAAATAGGGGGGTAAAGTTTGTATAGGACAACGTGATTCCTTGGTCCAACCTACTAATTCTACGCGGAAGAAGTCGCGGGCAAAAGCTAGTCGCTTTGTATTTAAGTATCGTTCATGAATTAGCTGTCAACTATTGTATTAAATAGTACTTGATAGTTACAGTTCTGAATAGTTTGGGCAGAATTGAGTTATCTAATAATAGAATATTTTGGGCAGAATTGAGTTATCTTTACGAAACAGAAGCTTTTCGCCGTTCTCGGATACGCCATGGGAGATTTCATTGCTGGCTACAGATCCCGCACAATGGGCATCCGGCCTGAAGGAAGCTTACCCCTCCAAAAGACGGAGAAGAAAACCCTTGCTCGTACAACTAAAATTTTATTCTTGGACAGCCCTTGCGTCTAGCTTCAGGGCATTTTTTTTAAACGGAACAAAATCCTTTCGGGGCGAGTGGCGGGTAGTTCTCACTAAAAACTTTCGGCCATCCTCGTTGTAAATTGTAGGCCCGGGATCTCATTTGAACTAGTCGCCCTGGAGTATGTTCCCAGTTTCCTTCAAGGGTAGCTTTGATAATGAATGACTCACCTAGAGTACCCGTCCAGCAGGCCCAGCTCGTTGAGTCTCTGCTCGGCGGCCGCGAGCCGCACGTACCACTTCTCAGTGGAATGGAAGTAGCTGTAGAACACCGGGTCCGGAGCGCCCAGCAGGTCTAGCAGCACCAATACGTCCTACAAATATTACACGTGCTTAAATATGGTATGAGTTCGGTATGGTTTTGATTGTTCCTACTTTTATCATCAACTAGCTGCTCCCTGAGGTTTCACGTAACGATCTTTTTGTGGTTTTTGAGCTATTCCGACTCCAGCTATCTCCATACTCAGTTTCATCACAATCGGTTCAGATTTTGCTTGAAAGAGTACCAAAATAACACACATAAGTCCCTTAGACTCATATTTTTTAATATGCTTGCGTACAGGCTTGTTGTCTTTTTTTCCTTTATTATAAGTATAGATATTATAAAGAGAAAAGGTTAAAAATTTGGCATGCACATAGTTTTTTTATGATGTAAGCATCTAACAACTTGTACTTGTATACGGGCTGTTTTCCGCCATTAGACCCTTTTAATTTAGGTCCTTTTTGCGTGAGGATGGAGTAGGCTTGCCCAGCACCAATTACCCCTCTCAGCTTAGTCGACCATGTCTAGAGGAGAGAACTAGGCATCTAACAAGCAAGGATTTTGGAAAAAATAACACCTACGCGGACAAAGTCGCGGGCAAAAGCAAGTAATAACATATAATCTAAATATAGTAAGAAACCTATTTCAACTACAAGCAAGTGGGTGTAGTGTACAGAAACTATCAGTTTCCATTTCCCAAAGCGTCCTTGATAGTAAATTGGAAAACTATTTCGGGGGTTCTCAGAGAAATCTTACTACGTCAATGTAAATTGTGTTGTGACGTCACGAAGTGTAGCGTAGGAGAGTCGGGGCAGAGCGTAGGTTGACCCTTTTTCTTAAGGGATGGGCACAGGGTGCGCGAGAAATTCCATTTTTTGGTATTTTAAGCATTGTGGGCAGTAGCGTAGCGAGAGGGGAGGGGCGGCGGAGGGGTGGACCGCCCCAGGTGCCACCATTAAATTGGTAAAAAATATTTTGTGCTGTCACTGGCGGTCAGTGAGACAATTAATTTTTCAAGAAGATAGTTTCAAATTAATATTTTTCGCTTTCATATCTTTACGTTTTTTCTCACCAACGCCAACATTATTATTTTTATGACGTCAAAAGGGGGCGAATTATGACTCCGCCCCGAGTGACAGTGACCCACGCTACGCCACAGACTGTGGGATGACCGTTTGATGACCGGAATTTCAAATCAAGGTAATAAATAGCGCAGGACAAGGAGCAACAGAAAACTCTCATTTCAGAGGCAAAGATCCACTTTGAGTCGCTGATACAGCGGAGTAAGTAAGTAAGTTAATATACTAGCTGCGGAATTTAGGATAATTTCAAAACCCAATTAAGACATGATTAGTAGTTGGAAAATTATAATTTAGTGCTGTAAAATGTAATGTTATTAGAATCCGTTATCCGTTCTCTAGCACCCATAACACAAGTGTAGTTCCTTAGCTTGGGGCTAGATGGCGATGTGTGGAATGTCCTGCAATAGTTATTTATTTTCTTTAGTTAATAACGTTACATTTCAACTAAAGTAGTCATTTAACAAAAAACCAAAATAATGAAATTTCCCGGACACGCGGTATCACATCCTCCTAATCAATTTGCATAATTAAATAGTCTTCTAACTATAGATAACTAAAGATAATCAATTTCATTCAAAGCCCCCTGATGATAATATGGGTAGTAATATAGCGTTAACAAAAAGCGTTACGAAAGACGATTTGGCTAATCTAACCTCTGACAAATAAATTGCATTAGCTACGATGCTTTACCTTCGAACAATTTAGTGATAAATGGGACCTTTGAGAAGGACATAGGCTACTTTTTGTCTATCTAGAACTTATGCGGGTAATCCGCGGGTTAGTAATTATTCACTTTTTTTTTATAAATAGGTAGGTAACATATCGGGGAGCTGGGTTGGCTTAGCGGTAGATACCTCGACTTTCATTCTAAAGGTCGTGGGCACAAGTCACGGTTCGGCCGTGCTTTTTTGAATTTTCCTATGAAAAATGTTTGTGCACTAATTGCTCTTACGGTGAAGAAAAACATCTTAATGAAACTTGCGGCTTAGTTGGCTCTAGACGTATATTGACGAGTAATTTCCTCTGGACACGGTCGACTAAGTTGGGAGGGTGGTATAAATGCTGGGTATAGTCTACTTTATCCTCACGCAAAAAAGACGAAACTAAAGAGGTATAATTGCGAAAAACAGCCCGTACAAGTAGGTAAGTAGTACACGTTTATCATATATCCAGACGGCGGGAATCGAACCCGCAACCTCCAATAATAATAGACACCCACACCCTTCAGTCTTTAAATCTACTTAATCAGAGAAATCTCTTTTTGATTGAATACGTATAAATATAGATTAAGGATAAGCAACATCGTTGTATTTTCTGATCGAAACGACATACCAAGCTACATAATTCATGAGTATTCGTGACAGATTCACGCTTTCAAGGCCAGCTTGCGAATAAACTGTTTGAAAAATATTTGACCTATGAATCGAGTTTTAATTGCTATACCTACGGTTACCGGTTGCCTCACGTATGACACGGTCAAATATTTTCATGATTACAGCGCTCAGCGGTTTGACCGGTATAGGTCTCGATCCCGTGGGAATATCGGGATAAAAGTACCCTATGACACTTCCAATGAATCAATGTATCCTCGTGTCAAGTTTCATCAAAATCGGTCCAGTAATTTTGGAGCCTATTCAATTGAAACAATCAAATGTTTCCTAGATATCCTCTTTATCATGGTTTTCCCCACCGTAACCAGACGACAGGAATTTTAGCTCTCTGTCAGGGAAACAGGGCAAATTTGAAATTGTCAAGAACTTATAGGTTAAATAAATTGAAAACAATGAGATTAAATGATATCGATTAATCTTAAACGATGACAAAAACTAATAATAAAAAAATAAATGTCAACAATAATTATGGCCCAAAAGTATTTGTGTTTGTGATTATCCAGGGAGGAAACAGTCGGCTACGTTTGTATGGAGAGAGCGCCGGTACCCTTTCACATCAAACTGAATAAATTGTATCTAATAAGAATCTAAAGATTCCTATTTATTATTGATTTTGGTTTTCTTGCTGGTCCTTTTATTTTGTTCTTGGTCTTGTAAAAAATCGTAAGAGCAATACTAATTGATTTGTCGTATATGAAATCCATTGGTGCACAGCCGCGGCCGGCTGAGATAAGAACCTACGGCCTTCGGAATTATGTCATTAATGTCCATGTAGTAATTAATTCGCTTCGCTATAGGCTAATTACTCGGTAAATTACAAGCAGCAGTCATGGATTGGATAACTGTTTACTAGCTGCGCTCCGGGGTTTTACCCGCGTAAGATCGTTGATAAATATTTTTGCTTATGAATTTTCTATGAAAACAGTGTGTACCTACAGTAAAACTGGAATATATCTATACTAATATTTTATAGAGAAAAGATTTGATTGTTTGTTTGCATTGAATAGGCTCCGAAACTCCTGGTCCGATTTAGATGAAAGTTGGATAGGTACATTGATTCATTGGGAGTGTTATGGGCTACTTTTTATTCAAATATTCACACGGGAGCGGGACTTCCGTGAGTGAAACCGCGGAGCGCTGCTAGTAAATGAATAAATAAAAACATTGCTCTAGAGACATTCAGAGGACCTTGCCATGAGTTGTTTACGCACTCGAACCTACGTATTGAGTATTTCCGACGAAACTTTAAAACTGGAATCAGGTAATACGGAAGCCAATATAGATTGCGCTGTTTTTCCGCAACTAGAGCAACCTCTTTAGTTGGGTCTTCTTTGCGTGAAGATGGAGTAGGCTTGCCAAGCACCTATACAAGGTTATTATTAATCCTTATCATATTAGCAAGCGGTTTAGGAGCACGACTGTGCACCCAAACAATCAATTTTTGTTCTACGACTTTTGGATATTCGAATTTTAAGCTATAGCATAACTTTTATCGGGGGGTTTCAGAAATTCCGTAACGAGAATAAAACCTAACACCCCCGCCCCCCACTCCGCCTACCATGTAGCTTGGCCGAGCGTTCGCTTAACGTGTACCTATGTATGTATATGGTACGATTGTATTTTTTTTTTTAAATTAAGGAAAAAATATTTAAAAAATATCCTAAGTCTGTTTAGGGGGAGTAAATATTTTGTATAGATAGATAGCTGAATTAGAGTATGTCGATTCTAGTATTGAGGTTTCATGGTAACACGGTACCTGCCTACGTTTGATCGAGTGCGTAAACGACTCGTGTTACAGAAAGAATATAGGGGAATATATTGGTATGACGAGAGCAACCTACATACTTTCAAGGAACTCCTAAGGGATAGTTGCCAATAATACAAATTAAATGTTATACTACAATCCCTAGCGATCAAGACTATTATTTCAAAGGTTGATATTCTTTTATTGTGAATTGGAGTCGTGAGAACCTACCTAGCTATAGTTACCTACCTATGTGTTATGAAAAAGCGTAACAAAATACGTGAGGACAGGATGTATTGTAATAATAAAGGAATGTCACGTCACAGTTATTGAAACTGTAGCAAATATAAAATAAAGGGTGATTTTTTTTCTTTAAACTATAAAAGATATATAATTTTAAACTACCATGGTTTTTTCCACTTATTTTCAATTCAGTTTGCGGCTGCCTTTAACTTTCAAAATTCACTCGCAAACTCCAGTCTCGTTGAAGAGGACACATTCATTGCAAGTTACACAATTATGCTATTTTTTATTCCAGTATTTTTTGAGATTGGACCTAACGCAGGCAAAACCGCAGAGCGCTGCTAGTTAGTAATATTTTTAAATATTATATTAATTTTGTCGACCCAGTTGGCACAATCGTCACTATGCTGGACTGTTAAACACAGGGTTGCGGGTTCGATTCCCGCCTCAGAAAAGTATTTAAGCTGTCTGTGGTTGTTTCTATGTACTGTATACTAGCGACTCGCCCCGGCTTTGCACAGCTATATTATGCATGTATTATCCATATAAACCTTCCTCTTGAATCACTCTATCTATTAAAAAAAACCACGTCGTTTTAAAGATCTATGCATACATAGGGACAGACAGCGGGAAGCGACCTTGTTTTATACTATGTAGTGATATTTACAAAAGAATAAGTAGTATATCCGTTGTCTAGCACCCATAGCACAAGTCTAGATGGGTCCCTAGATGGCGATGTGTGGAAGGTCCTGTAATATTTATTTAAAATTACTTACCATCCTTTGAAGCTGATTAGCTCCATCCTTATAAGACGTCTTGTGCCATTTCTTAGCAAGATGTCTAGCTCCGTAGATGGAGTCCTTTGGTCCCCAAGATCTGAACGCCTCCTCACCATCAAAGAATATGAACATGAGGCTCAGGTTGTTCTGTTTTATTGGCTCTAATTGTTTCGACATCACTTTGGCTAGGTTTATCAGCATGGCGCAGGGTACTGCGGAGTCAGTTGCACCTGGGGGAGATATTATTTTAGTAGCTGTTGCCCGCGACTTCGTACGCGTGGTAGATGTTTTATAAAGTTAAACCTTCCTCTTGAACCACTCTATCTATTAAGAAAAACCGCATCAATATCCGTTGCGTAGTTTTAAAGATACATACATAGGAACAGACAGCAGGAAGCGACTTTGTTTTATACTAAGTATGTACTGATTTATTTTATCTAATTTTTAACATTGATTCTACAGTCATTTTAGGACATTATGGTAAAACCTATCATACACAGAATTAAGAGATTAGTAACGCTTAGAAAACAAATAACTGGCTGATTCGATGAATACATTTGTGACGCGTCGTATACCCGCTTGGGACGTAGAAAGTTTCGGGCTCGATTCCTGCCTCAAACAAATATCTGTATATGCAGTCAGGATTCTTTATCGGTTAGAATACTTTTGACTAAGATAAACAGTCAAAACTAGTTTTGACCGAAGAGGTTGGTCAAAAGACGGTCTTTCCCTATATTTAAGTTTCCTGTTTTTAGTTCATTTTTTTTTATTTTTTTTTTGTTTATGTTTCTCTAGTTGTTTAACTTCGGGCTAGATGGCGCTGAGTGAGACGTCAATCAAAATATCTGAGGATGATACAAAATTAATTATTTATTCCATGGCCGGAATTGAACGCGCAACCTTATGAATAACAGACATTCAGAAAATTTTATAACTTTTACAGATAATATAGTAACATAAATAGGTTTTTACAGAGAGTGGAAATCCCACAAGGCATCAATTATCTTATCTTGCTTGTTTACAATGCAGGGAGATCATCATAAAGGTCTGTAGGTAACTTGAGTTGACGCCCTCTATGGCGCGGGGGGCGTCAACCCGCCTCTGAGGCAGAAATTGCTGCTTCAATTCCCCCACCATCGGTGTTGACCTAGTAGATATCTTCCGTCTTTAATTCCAATGGTCGTGGGATCGAATTCCGACCGCGCATTAAATATTCTAGAAAAAATTATATGTGCGCTAATTGACATTGCTCTTATGGTGAAGTAAAACATCGTGATGAAATCCACTGCTGCGTTGGCTCTAGAAGTATTGACAAGTTCTTTCCTCTGGACATGGTCAAGTAAGCTGAGAGGGTAGATAGGTGCTGGGCAAGCCAGTACTCCATCATCATGTAAATGGACACAACAAAAGAGCTAGTAAGGTTTAGATGTTTCAGTATGTATAATAATATGTATAAGTACCGTCTAGCCACCATAACACATTCCTGGTTGCTTAGTTTGGGGCTAGATGGCGCTGTCTGAAATGTCCTGCGATATCTACACAAACATAAAGAGGAAACTTTTTCTATAACATATAGGCTCTGGAACTACTGGACCGATTTTGATGAAACGTTTGAGGTAAGTATGTACATTATTGAGAGTAACATAAGATACTGATACCATCGGGTTGGGATTTAAGCAAGTGAAACTGCGGGGTGCTGCTATTAATTTCTTAAATTAGCACACCAGACAAATCACTGCTATTTTCGGCATTATCTTTCTAAAGTTTATATTTATTTAAATAAGTAGGTAAATTATTTAAAATCTTACCAATAAAAACATGTTCTCTTGTATATTTGCTATCATAATGGCACGCTAACACCAAATATCTGTCAGCATTAGGATTCAATTTAGCTATAATATTCTTAAAATTTAATGTCCCAAACACCGGTGTCTGATCTGCAAATACATTTTCCGTAACATCCCAGCCGAGGTTTTTCATGCTGTTTACTATGTAGTTACCGACTTTCTCATGGTTCGGTGTGCCTACCACTCGGGGGATGATGATCTCGTCGAGCGTGGATCTGAAGTGTGCCGAGTCTGATAAAGCGGCTAGGTCTTTGATATTATTGTCGGTTAAGTCTTGGGGTTCATGGACTGTCTAAAAGAACACAAGACATGGTAAATATACAGTTTTTAGTAAAATAACTATGCTGGTTTAAAAACTTGTCTAAAACTTTTTTTATTTAAATATAATATGCAGAAATGGCCGAAAACTAAGTTTTACAGCGTTATTAGTTTGACCCCTTATATGTATGTCATAGCTTCAAAATGAATGATCAGATTTGAATATCTACATTGTTTTTTATCTGAAAACTGAATGTTCTATGCATGCTCCTAGATATACTAAAATTTGGTTGAACCGTTTGAAAGTTATGAGCTTTTTCATTTTGAATTTAAGAGTTTTTTAATTTATGTTTAATAAAAACATTAGAATGATCCAGATTTACAAAAAAAATTTAGTAACCTAGCTTTTCAATAATTTGAAGGTAGGTTAATTACTTTCTTTTATAAACTTTATTTTTAAAAAATTCTAGTATGTTTCAAGGCTTTTATATTAGAATAATCATGATTGCTTTTGCTCAACTCTTCCTCATAAAACTTATGATTACTTTCGCTTACCTTTTCCTCATAAAACTTTAAAGTTTTACCACTATTCACGAAAGTGACACACAAACTAACAACAATAGTAAACACTACAGTACTATACATTTTTGCTAAATACTGAGTAAATACGTTACAAACTAGTTAACCATATTCTCGATGGCAGTATATTCAATTCAAGCTTTTATCCTTTCACTTGCACGGTAAATAGCCTTGTCTAAATAGTTTTAAAATGATTTTTTACTGTTACACGACCTCGTCCTAGCTCGAGTGAAAAATGAATGAAGGGGAAGGAAGGTAGGAGAGGGGAGATAAATGAGGAGGGGAGGACCCCCCACTGTCACTGTCAATTCAATGACAGTGATAACTCATTAATACTGACATTGACGGCATCTAGAGCATGGTCATATTTTTTATCTCGCCGAGTGTACTCGCGCGATTTTCTCGTTTTGCCATAACCAACCATTATCCAACTAAACCTCTAGGAACCAAACACACAGTCTTAGAATACAGTAAATTTTTCTCCGTGATTTTGCTATTTGAGAAGGAAGTCCGTCAATAGCTAGATCTAAAGGTACTTCATTAATAAATATCCTGATTCTGATTCCCTAATTACTTAATACCGCCATGTTGAACGGAGGGGATATTCGCACAGGAACATCTTCCTCTCCTTTTGCTAATTGCATCATTCAAGTCAGTAGGTCTAAGCCTATGGTCTAAGCAAGTTCTACAGAATAGTTGAATACCTTTAGAATCTACAGGTATATTATATTACTATTATCTAGATTCTAGATAAAAGTCCTACATACAAATTATCTCAATACGTAGGTACAAGAGGAAATTCGTGGTAGGTACCTATTGTTGTCATGAAACATAAACAGTGAAGTCTTAGTGAAACAATAAACTTTTTAGGTTGTTGTACGCACTATTTATTACTACAAAATTCTTTCGCCCTCACTCAATCAGGACTAGGTTGTACGCACAGAACTAGGTATACCTGAGGTTGTACAAAAAATATTATTTTTTAACTTTCTTCGGTCGCCAATCGGTCGCAGACCGAAGTTATGGCTGTGAGAATATTTACAATTTTACATGCTTACCAAGATTGTAATTATAGGTAAATTGCAAACAAGAGCAGATAGGTAGGTACCTACATAAATGCGTATATTCTACCTACATGAAACACTGTAGGGCTCCAAATCAACACAGCCAGGTAGCCGTAAACGTATACCATTTTCCTAAAGGAAAAAATCTATCCAAAATTTATTTTAGTTAATTCTACTTAATTAAATTTTCTTTCATAAGCATATTGTTCGTTAGAAAATGATTAAGCTTCTCATCATAGCCTATACTACGCCTGAGACGATACTGCGTGATATGCAGCTTCAACTCCCCGGATACCATGATGCTTATCGGTTTAGTTGGGTATATTCGACTAGAGAAGACGACTTCCCCTCCACCGCAGTAAACTTCGACAGCGCTGCGGTCGACGAAGATGCGCCAATGAAGGTGCACCTTGGGCTTCCAGTCGGCGCGGCGGACGCCGTCTATGCCGCCGCGGTCTACAGCGACGTAACCGCGCGCCGCCATGTACGCGACAGTAAACTGTCGCTCACCCCAGTCGAGCGATATGGCAACGTCGTATTCGGTAGAGGTAGCGTTCACGAGCAACTCGAAGGACTTGCTGCCGGCGGCGAAGGATTCGCCGGGATTGTACCACGCCTCCTCGAGCACCTCGACCCGTAGCTCGGTGGCCTCGCGCACCGGCTCCATCACGAGCTGACCGTACCGGCCTAGGCGCAGCTCGCGCACGATAGTCATCATGCCGGCCCACCCGTCCTTCGACTCTGTGAACTCGCTCTCCCACATGCCGAGCCAGGCGATCAGTAGCCGGCGTCCGTCCGGCGTGATCATCGTCTTTGCCGCGTAGAAGTCGTGCCCGTGGTCGAGCTCGTTGAACGTCGCCGTAGACACCTCGAGGTCCTCGAAGGACGCCCTGCGGTAATCAAAGTGTCCGACGACGTAGCCCGTCGTGTGGAGGTTCATGAACCTGGTACCTTCCGGTTGCAGGCCCTGTACGGATAGCAGCAGCACCGTCAACCCATCGAGCTCGAAGGCGTCAGGACTCTCCCACATGTAGCCCATGTCGCCGTAGGACTGCGCTATTGTCTTGTTCAGCCGCCAGTTGTATAGATCCGGCGAGACGTAGAGCAGCAGGTGCCCGCGGTGATCTATCGACGCGCCGACCATCATGTACCAGGTGCTGTGCTGCAACCATACCTGAAAACACCAGTTAAACAGACTTTAGTCATTGGTTCATCGGTAGAGAAAATTTTAGATCCTATTTATAGGAAGAAAGAACAGATATAGGTATAAAGTGTATTCGTACCTTTGGATTCCGGAAGTCTTCAGCATTATATGGCGCAGTGCGTATGATCGGATTGTAAAGGTACTTCTGGAAAACGATACCGTCGGCGCTGATTGCGACATTGATAGTGTTGTGCGTGTTATTGCCGAGCTGCCGGTGTCCCGTGTAGAAGACGGCGAGGTACTCGTTGTGTTGGACAACGGAGCCGGCGAGGCAGCCGTGTCTGTCGTACGGATCACGGGGCAATAACGTCGGAGGATAATGGATCCAGTCGACTAAATCACCGCTGACGGCATGACCCCAATGCATCGGACCCCACGCACCATCGTAAGGATGGTATTGGTAGAAGATGTGAAACTTGCGTTTGAAGAAGACAAACGCGGCCGGATCGTTGAGCCAGCCGTACGGTGAGGCGAGATGGTATGCGGGCCGGAACTTGCGTCGCATGTGATAGTTGCTGCTGGCAAGGAACGCCTCGACATGGGTAAGATCGCTCGGTAACGCGGCCCCGCTCGCCACTAACACGACCCACACGCAGCACAGGCTCAGCACGTCCATCGTAGACAACCAACACTCAACTGTCTCTACACACGCTGCTCTCCGATGGTTATGCGACAGCCGAAACAATAGTGTTTACAAACATGTGTATTTGTACTAGCTCCGCCCGAACACCCGTCAAGTAAACGCACTAACGTCGTAGATACATTAGTTTACTAATAACTAGATTACGATAAGTAACAATCGTGAAATGATGTAACGCTATTATTAACGGCGAACAATCGATCCTTCTTCTTGGACTTTTGTTTTCCTCATCTAAGTAAACTTTCAATATTCTTGATTATTATCTTCAGAGTTTAGAGTTAAGCAAATGGGTCATTATGGAGTGAAAATTAATACGCAATACTGACGAACTGGGATGTATAGACACAAATCAAACCTGTATACCAGTTTTCCAGTCAATTTGACGACCTATGTAAAGCCTATGGAAGGTTGCGAATTCGATTCCCGCCTCAAATATTGATGTAGGTACAGATATTCGTTGTCTCGATATGTATATTGTATATTAAGTATTTAATAAAAAAAATAAAAGTAAGTAATGATTATATTCGTCTGGCCAGCATAACACAAGACACAGCGCCATCTAGCTATATTTATTTACTAATATTTACTTCTGCAATATTTATTTATCGATTTTTATACAAAATAAATAAAAATTCCTAGTGACCATGCGAGTGGTCTCGTACGAGGGCTCTCGGAAGATGTAAGCCCAGCTTTACTTTTCACAGAGCCAATTAAATATTTTACACCTTAGGTATCTACAATTTTAACTATAATCAAGGTTTTTTAAATATATCTTTAGTAATGAAAACTACAAAATAGATAGAACAAAATATATATTTCATTTTCTTAGATAATACTAATAAAAATTATTTAAAACTAATTTTAAAAATATTGCTGCATGTGGTTATAACCACTTAACTGCATAATTATTGCATTCTTTTTTAAATTATTTGTCATAAACTAAAAACCGGTGATTCACAATGAAGTTCTAATAACTTTTAAACTGCTCAATGGATTTTCATGAAACATGACTTAGGATTTACATTTATACATAACATAGCTTTCAGATTAATATAACTTTATTAAAATCGGTTTATTAATTTTGAAGGTACCAAGTACCAGATAGACAGAAGGCTAGCTTAAAATACTTAATTGTATTAAAAATGTATAATATGTTTTCTTAAAATTATGATATTTCTATGGAATGTTTACGAAGATAATTTCGTGAGATTTCGACGTAGAAATATAATATTTGAGCTGATTTTAAAGCACCAAGTACTTGGAAATACCAAGCTTTATTTGTAAATTTTAAATCTAAATAAACTAAAAAGTTATTAATGGCTAATTTTCATTTACTTAGAGCTGGATGCGCGGAAAATTTAAAAAATGTGAATAGAAAATGTGCTTGACGTTATTTTTCAGATTACGATTCTAAAACATGTTTTTCCGACTGCTAAACCTAAATAAATTCAACTTGTGTGCATACTTAATGCACTTTTTAATATTTCGTAAACGACAGGATGACGACTATAAAGAACCAGTAATAACAGTGAATAAATGGTGTTCTTTAAGAGAAAAGGTAGCTTCAAAGAGCGTTCAAGGGGCTCTTTCCCCATACAAACGTACTCGACTGTTCCGTCCCTGGATAATGACACTAGAGCAAATCTTTTTGTATTCGGTCATATTTAAGAAAATGTGAAAAAAAATCGCGCGCTTTCGGTATATATTCCTCTTAATTTTTTAATTATCTTAAAATAATATCAATATATTCGAGAAAATTTGTAATAACTATTCGAGTAATTAGTGGATTTTAACATACTAGATTTATTATGTACTAGCATGGCCTCCCAGTTTCACTCGCATAATTCCCGTGATAAAATAATTAAAAAGTCTATGTTACTCCACAAGAATCATACAAAGTTTCATCGGTCCAGTAGTTTTGAAGCCTAATTGTTACAAATTAATAAAACTAAACGATGCACTTATTTAACGTAACGTTAGTTAAAGAGACTCATACTTTTTATCCCGATATTCCCAAGGGTTCGGGAGTTAAGCGGGTGAAACCGCGGAGCGCTGCTAGTTTTACATAGTTGACGGTAACCTTTTCATAGTGTCCTATGTTCTATCTAGTCCCTTAGTTGATCTCTCGCGGCTTGATGTAGCCCGGCCCAGGTGGCAGCCAGCCGCTGCAGCGCTGTGCCGCGAGCCTGCAGCGCTGACACGCTCTCTTCTAGCGCTGCCAGCGCATACGCACGGACTACTGCACTTTCCTGGAAACATAGACAATCATGAATTTGCTTAAAAAATATAGGATAATAATTATTTTTGAAAATGAAGGTTCTATTCCCGGCTAGAGTAACGTCTTTTCCAAAAATCTAATGAAGCAGTTTTAGTTTTTGTCAAAATCGGGCACGCAACTCATTTTAGCATTTTTCGCTATCTCTTTTAAATTAGAATATAGCTCTGAAGGTCTATGTCTTAGCCTATGTGTTAATCCGGGTCTCCAGCTATCTAGATACCGAGCTTCGTCGCAATCGGTCCAGTAGTTTTTGCGTGCCTTCACGCAAAAACTACTGGACCCATTATGTTTGTTACTCCTTAGTAACAAACATACCCACACACACAAACTTTCACATTTATAATATTAGTAACTAGGATAGGATAATTACAAATATGTTATAAGAAAATAATTCAAATTTTTAGTCTAAAAAGGTCCTAGCAGAACTACGTCTGTCTTTCCTTATTGTAGTAGTATTGTATTGGGAAGTCTTCAAGTGACCAGTAAACAAGTACCTAAGCGTGCTACATCTTAGGCTGCATCGTCACTCATCATTTATTTAAAAAAAAAACATTTAAATAATAACCTGTGAAATAGCCCTGAGACAGTACAATGTCCTGGCCGGACGTAGCGGCACTTCCCGTGCGCGGGCGCAGAGCGCGCGGTGCGCCGTCAGCGCCTCCAGTGCCAGCGAGACGCCCCACGACGACGAGTCTACTACTTCCTCTTCACATCGTGATGCTAGCCTGGTAAGATAGAAGATAATTTGATACCCATATTGCAGAAAAATATTTTTTTTCCACCATAAACGACGAGATCTAGAAGGCCCTATATTTATTTGTATTTTTTTTAAATATCACTTATCTAAGAACACTTGGAATAATGAGACGAATATAACGATACCTTAAGACCATGTGTTCGCAAATCGACCTTTGTGTTAAGCAACTTTAGGTAATCAAATACTATTTTTTTGTTATTTGGATATATGTAGATATTGTAGTTTAAAAACCATATTTTTGTTTATTTCGGTTGAAAACATGATATGAACAACTTTGTTCGATAAAAAAAATGTTAGAAAACAGAGAATTTTTAGATCGTTTATCGGTTTTTATTCAAAAATAGTTAACGTATGTTTCTAAAAATTGAATCAAATGATAGGTTTTGACCTCTAGGAACTATATTTTTGGATAATAATGCTAAAATGTACAAAATGTTTTGCAAATCGATCAAATATAACAGTTAGCACGCGTCAGTTCCTCGCAGTCGGCCTCCGGCCTTCGTCGAGGTAAGACCTATGCCACTTTTGCCGGCACGCTGCGTTCGAGCGAACCCCACGCGGAAGCTTGCATTTGCAGGGATGACAAGCTTTTTTCCGCAAATAATAATTTACAAACGTATGTGCCCGCAAATAATATATACTAATATTATAAAGAGGTAAGGTTAGTAACAAGTTTGTACATTGTATTGTTCCTCCAGTCTAAGCAGCTAGGCTTGTGTTATGGTGACTAGACGCGATTGAGTGAGCGCAAATAATCTATACTAATATTATAAAGAGGTAAGGTTAGTAACAAGTTTGTATATTGTATTGTTGCTCCAGTCTAAGCAGCTAGGCTTGTGTTATGGTGACTAGACGCGATTGAGTGAGCGCAAATAATCTATACTAATATTATAAAGAGGTAAGGTTAGTAACAAGTTTGTATATTGTATTGTTGCTCCAGTCTAAGCAGCTAGGCTTGTGTTATGGTGACTAGACGCGATTGAGTGAGCGCAAATAATCTATACTAATATTTAAGGTATCCGAAATGAAAGGCGCGGACATTTGATTAAGACTGGTTTATTTACAACTAGAGGGTAGGTGACAATTATGAGAGTACCGACATACACTACATTTCCCTCCCCAACAAAAAAAAAATATAAATGACCTTATAACTACCTAAAGATAAATGCAAATAAACATCTGTCCTATGAAAGAATATAGGCGCAAGTATAAATTATATGTATTATACATTGTTATGCTTGGTGTAAACGTCCCAATTTAGTTACTTGTTACTACAATACCAACTTACCCCTGGTGATATCATTTCAAACGTATGCCTAATTACACTAAATATCAATCTAATGATAATTAACAAATCAGTAAACGCCATAGTAGGTAAGAATTAAAAATCAAAACAAGTGTCCATATTTTTGCATAGGTACCTATGGACATAGTGATATTATGGCTAGAACTGTTACATTTATGGTAGGTATGTAATTTAAATTACATTTAAAAAAAAATTTAATGTTAACTGTGACTATTCCTACATTTATAGTCGTTACGGTCGTCGTACGGATGAAAATAAAGTAGGTGGGTATACATAATATAGTATGTGCAAACGAGCAATTAATTAAATAGGGACATTCACTGTTTTAATTAACTACTGCCTATGTTTACGTGGTCTTAACTTCATTTTACGGATCGGTGTATTGGCCTGTGCATTGTTGTCCAAAGCTGTGGGCGACGACGCAGTTGTCGTCGGCGAGGGCGTCGGGGCTACGTCAGTGTGTACGGCGGCTAGTGGGCTAGCCGCGGCTAAGGCCGCCCGATTCGTAGTTTCCGGCGACAACGCCGAGGACTCTGACAACGACCGAGGTCTTTGTTGCGTACTAGGATAGTTGGCGCCAGCAATGGGTGACTCATTCACTTTCCCATCAGTGATAATCACTGCTTCACTCGGCATGGACCACGAAAAGCGAGTAGGCTTTTTATTTAGCATAATTTGATCAATATGTTTTTCACTAACTCCATTATGTTCGTTAGTGACTTTGTAGGTTACCGAACCCGTCCGTTCGCTTATAATACCTTCCTTCCACTTAGGACCGTATTTACTAAAATTTCTAACGAGCACCGAATCTCCTGGTGTTAGTGTACGAGTGGTACCGCCAGCTCGTTCAGTTTGTGCGCGTTGTGCAGCTTCCATGCATTGTGCGGTCCCAGGGGCGCGCAGCATGTCCAATCTCGTGCGTAACCTGTGTCCAAGTAACGCCACCGCAGGCTCCACTTGTGTACTGCAATGTGTACTGTTTCTATATTGCAATAGAAATTTGCTTAAAGCTAAGTCAATATTTTGACCTTCAACTGAGGCTTTTTTAATAACCTTTTTAATTGTCCGCACCCCGTTTTCAGCGGCGCCATTACTCGAAGGATGGTATGCTGCAGTTAGTATGTGCACGACCCCGTTCATTTTTAGAAAGGTTTCAAACTCGATTGAAGTAAAGGGTGGGCCACCGTCCGTTACTATTTGCTTTGGTAATCCGAATCTAGCAAATAATTCTCTTAATTTACCAATTACCAGACGCGCTGACGTGCCGCTCGACATGGTAAATACTTCAATCCACTTTGAGTGAGAATCAATAATCAAAAAATAATATACACCTTTATATATTAAAAAGTCGACATGTAATCTAACCCATGGTTCCGACGGCCAAGTAAAAGGGACCGGGGCTGCAGCGGGTGGCGCGTCCCGTTCGCTTCTACAAGCATCACAAACCCGTGCTCGAGTTTCGATGTCTGAGTCAATCATTGGCCACCACACGTAATTACGCGCTATTTGTTTCATGCGTACAATGCCAATATGACCGACGTGTATTTCTTCGATTATTTGTTTTCTCAAAATATTCGGAATTACCACCCGATAGCCCCAAACGATACAACCATGATCGATGTGTAAGCTATCTTTACGATGGAAATATGGCTTTTCGTTCTCCACCTCTGTCTCGATGGGCCAACCGCTCATAATGTATGCAAAGATTTTACATAAAATTACATCTTTTTTTGTTTCTCTCGCCACTTCTCTGTGGCTTAATGGAAAAGTTTCTTCCACAAAATGAAGATATGCTGCGTCCTCTTCCTCATTTGAACTCTTATAAGTCTCCAGCGGGAGTCGAGACAGGCCATCAGCATTCCCATTTTTATCGGTAGACACGAAAACTATATCAAAGTTATATGCAGCTAAACGAATCGCGTATCTTTGCAAACGGCTCGCTGCCGTTTGGGGTATACCATGTTTGGGACCAAAAATATATGTAAGCGCCTTATGGTCACTTTTTAATGTAAACTTACGTCCAAAAAGATATTGATGATGTCTGTTTACTCCGTATACGATAGCTAACGCCTCCTTATCAATTTGACTATAACGGCGCTCGGCTTGATTAAGCGTACGCGAGGCGCAGCACACAATGCGTTCGCTGCCGTCCGGATATACGTGCGACAGCACAGCGCCCAGCCCATGTGAACTGCTGTCGACCGCTAACACTAAGGGTAACTGCGGGTCATAATGAGCTAACACACCCCCGTTCACTAATTGCTTTTTTATTTGAGCAAAGGCTTCTTCGCACGCCTCCGACCACTGCCAACGCGCACCTTTAGCCAACAATGCATAGAGAGGATTTAAAGTCGAACTAATATTTTTGATAAAACGCGAGTAATAGTTAATTAAACCTAATGCTGCTCTTAATTGAGTGACATTCTGTGGAGCCGGCAAGTTCACTATGGCGGCTACCTTATTTTCGTCCGTATGTACACCGAGTTTATTTATTTTATAACCTAAGTAATGTACTTCGTTTTTAAAAAAATCACATTTTTCAATTTTTATTCTTAGACCAGCGTCCCTTAACCTAGCCAATACCAATTGTAAATTTCTTAAATGTATTTCTCTAGATTTTCCTGAAATACAAATATCATCAATAAAACACACAACTCCGTCGATCCCACATAGCGTTTCCTCGATCAATTTTTGAAAAATTTCTGGTAAACATTTAATACCAAATGGGGCTCTGCGATAGACAAAAATTCCAATGTGCGTTGTAATAGCAGTTAGTGGTTGGGAGGCGTTATCCAATAATAGCTGCAAATAAGCGTTTTTTAAATCTAATTTTGTGAATTGCTCCCCACCACTAAGTGCCGCGAACAGCTGTTCGATTCGTGGTAGTGGATAATGAAAATCTTTTAATTGTTTATTTACTGTTATCTTATAATCTCCACAAATACGAATCGAACCATCGCGCTTAATAATGGGCACTATTGGAGTACCATAATCCGATCTTTCGACCTTATAGATTATGTTTTCGGATTGTAAACGTTCGAGTTCCCGCTCAACAGGATCGCGCAATGCTAAGGGTAAAGGACGCGCTTTGCAGAATATCGGCTGTTTTTCTTTAAGGTACAATTTAATCTTAGTTTTAAAAGTGCCTATACCATCTTTAAACACATCTGGAAAATCATTTTTCAATTTTAATATCAACTGTTCGTTGTTGTCACTAATTTGGTTTAAATTAATCGAATTTAGCTTTAATTTACGCAACCAAACACGGCCCAGGAGCGGCGGTCCTCCGTTTATGATAACAAATAACGGCAAATCGACCGTCTCGCTCTCACTCGACACACGTACAGTGATGCGCCCCCGTGGTTTGATCGCATCGCCAGTGTAAGATTGTAATCTAATATTATCTTGAATGATAGGCAAATAATTCAAATATTGTTCATAAAATGCATTTGAAACTGCAGATATTCTGCTTCCAGTATCTACTTCAAATGAAATAATTAAATTTTCTACCTTAAGTTCACATTGATAGGGTCCATCTTTACCGTTTTTCTTCGCCGTTAATATCTTAAATAAGCCGTCACTGTCGTCACTTTCCGATTCACTATTATTAACGAGATAATTTTGTGATTTTGACTGACCAAAACTGACACTTTTCGACATTTTCGAACACGTAGAAGCTAAATGCCCCTTCACATTACACTTATTACACGTATAAGCTTTAAAACGACACTTATTTGGCGCGTGATTATCTTTCCCACAACGCCAGCAAGCGGGCCGTCGCTGCGCTCGCGGGGCTCCGCCACCCACACGATGCAATCCGGCCGCGCCCTGCATGAGTCCTACTGAGCCCGGCGCTCCGTCGCTGCTGCTTCCCGCGATCGCTATGAGCGGCGCCGTCGCCGCTTTCACCGCGTTCTGCCCGGCCGCTTCCAGTCCTAGCGCCAGCTCCACTGCCCGTTTATAATCCAAAGTAGCTTCCGCAAACAATCGGGAACGCATGTCTTCACTACGAAGGCCCGACACAAACTGGTCTCTGAGGTTCTCCTCCAATTTAGAGCCAAAATTGCAATGGGTCGAGAGATGCTTTAAGCTTTGAAGAAATATACCGATGCTCTCGTTGTCTGCCTGCCTCCTTTGACGAAAAATATGCCGCTCCGAGATTTCTGACCTCTTTGGTTCCAAGTGGTTTTTTATTAACTCCACTAAATCCTCGAAACACTTATCTTCCGGATAATCAGGTGCACAAAGATCGCACATTAAATCGTAAGTAGCTCCGCCGACATGAGTGACCAACGTGGCCACGCGCAACTCGTCCGCGATCGTATTTAGTTTGATAAACTGTTCCACGAGACGTATATACGCGTTCCAGCTACGCGTCCCGTTAATATCGAACTCATACAGCTTGCCGACAGGCATTTTGCGATGTTTTGAGCACTTTTTGCACACTAAATCGTCGCCAGTTAAGGTATCCGAAATGAAAGGCGCGGACATTTGATTAAGACTGGTTTATTTACAACTAGAGGGTAGGTGACAATTATGAGAGTACCGACATACACTACAATATTATAAAGAGGTAAGGTTAGTAACAAGTTTGTATATTGTATTGTTGCTCCAGTCTAAGCAGCTAGGCTTGTGTTATGGTGACTAGACGCGATTGAGGGAGCGCAAATAATCTATACTAATATTATAAAGAGGTAAGGTTAGTAACAAGTTTGTATATTGTATTGTTGCTCCAGTCTAAGCAGCTAGGCTTGTGTTATGGTGACTAGACGCGATTGAGTGAGCGCAAATAATCTATACTAATATTATAAAGAGGTAAGGTTAGTAACAAGTTTGTATATTGTATTGTTGCTCCAGTCTAAGCAGCTAGGCTTGTGTTATGGTGACTAGACGCGATTGAGTGAGCGCAAATAATCTATACTAATATTATAAAGAGGTAAGGTTAGTAACAAGTTTGTATATTGTATTGTTGCTCCAGTCTAAGCAGCTAGGCTTGTGTTATGGTGACTAGACGCGATTGACTGTACATTGTATTGTTGCTCCAGTCTAAGCAGCTAGTTAGTTTAGTTTAGTTTAGTTTTACGGGGCTGTTTCCGCACTTATCCTCATTATTTGGGCCATTGTGCGGTCAGCTTGTGTTATGGTGACTAGACGCGATTGAGTGAGCGCAAATAATATATACTAATATTATAAAGAGGTAAGGTTAGTAACAAGTTTGTATATTGTATTGTTGCTCCAGTCCAAGCAGCTAGGCTTGTGTTATGGTGACTAGACGCGATTGAGTGAGCGCAAATAATATATACTAATATTATAAAGAGGTAAGGTTAGTAACAAGTTTGTACATTGTATTGTTGCTCCAGTCTAAGCAGCTAGGCTTGTGTTATGGTCACTGGACGCGATTGAGTGAGCGCAAATAATATATACTAATATTATAAAGAGGTAAGGTTAGTAACAAGTTTGTACATTGTATTGTTGCTCCAGTCTAAGCAGCTAGGCTTGTGTTATGGTCACTGGACGCGATTGAGTGAGCGCAAATAATCTATACTAATATTATAAAGAGGTAAGGTTAGTAACAAGTTTGTTTATTGTATTGTTGCTCCAGTTTCACGGTTTTGTAATGCGTAACATTTTTTTCTCGGCTAGGTCCCCGCGTCAACCCGGGATAGGGAACTTCGTTCCAATAAAAATATTAGGTACATTATTACAGCTACACATTAGTTTTATTATTTTATGTATCGATCCCAATTAGATAACGAAAACCTACTGTTGACACCTACCTACACTGTGGCGTGCCCACTGTTTACACCTACACTGTGGCGTAGCTTGATCGCGTACGCGAGTCGTTGCGCGCGGCTCACTTTCACGCTACGTCTTTGTGCGCGGAGGCTGAGGTAATGTTAAAATACCTACACACGGTACTGGAAGAGGGCCTTAATTAAAGAAATCTATCAAGTGATTTGGAAGATATAAGGGAATAAAGAATATCACAAACATATAAACATACAAGATAGGCGCCTTCGTTGCAGTTGGGTAAAAATTATAACACAAATTTGACAACAGCTTTCATCCGCATAGAGGTTGAATTTTCCAAAACTCTTTTAAGGGCTCCTAAAGGGTAAAAATGGGACCCTATTACTAGCACTCCACTGTCTGCCTGTAACCAGCTTCTTCTTCTTCTCGTATAGTGGTGTGGCTCACCTATTGTTAGAGTTTTCAAATCGCCATAAGGCCTCTAACTTGACCTAACGACTGCTACTAGAGGTAGCAACCGGGACCAACAGCTTAACGTGCCTTCCGAAGCATGGAGGGGCTCACGAAAACATATTTTTGCCACACTACTAATTGGCCACCCATCGCAGTAATGACCGCGCCAGGCGTCGCTTAAATAAATAAATAATAAATATTTCAGGACATTCCACACATCGCCATCTAGCCCCAAGCTAAGTAACTAGACGACTTGTGTTATGGGTGCTAGATAACAGTTATACTACTTATATACTTTTCTTTTGTAAATATAATTATAATATATAGAAACAACCAGACCACAGACAAATATCTAAGCATAAATACTTGTCTGAGGCAGGAATCGAATCCGCAACCCTGTGTTTGGCAATCCGGCATGGTGACCAATGGGTCACCATGCCGTGAACTCGCACGACCGTAAACGATCAGCGAACGTCGCTTAGCTGTGAGCCTCCTCAAACCAGCTCATGAATGGTGATGGCTAGACAGTTGAAATTTTCACAAATGATGGTACATATTTCTGTTGCCGCTATAACAATAAATACTTCAAACAGAATATAACAGTTCGGAACACTTCGAGTACGACTCGCACTTGGGCAATTTTTATTTTGCCTACGTCATAATAACTATCTGTATGTCATCCAGATCCATCCCTTGGCTTGAACTGTGATTTGATATATTATTCAGTCAGTCAATCAATTTTCGCTAAAAAAGTATTTTAGAAAATTTAACGCAAAATTCAACTAATTCGACAGACAGTGGAGTCTTATTAATAAGGTCCCGTTTTACCCTTTGCGTACAGAACCCTAAAAATATCTAATCCTGGTAGATATCTAGTAGATTTGTTAGACTAACTGTGCGGCCGCAGCCAAGGCCTGTTGTATGCGGTGCCAGCGCGCGGCTGCAGTGGAGGCAGGTGGAGCGCGCGCGGGTCCGGGCGGCGACGCTAGTGCAGCCAGCCCGGCCCCCAGCTCGCGGATATCTGCTCTCTCGCTCGCACAACGACTCTCACCTAAGGGTAAACAAGAAATTTATTCTTTATTAAATTCTTATGAGACTAACTTTAAGTTACTATGCGCTACCACTATGTTTTCCTGGATTCTTTGCAAATAGTCCCATTCGCAACTAGTCACATTCGCAGATAGTCCCGTTCGCATGTCGTCTTATTCGCAACCTATTCGAATTTTAATTTTCGTAACTCGTCTCATTATTGGTTCTAGCTCAAGTTAGGTTTATCTGTTTGCACCTGCTAACCAGTCTGATCTACCAGTAGATTCCTCTATGACCAGTAGATATCCCGCTATCTACATAACAAACCTAAGTTATATCAGTTATACAGACTTTGTTGATGTGTGTAGCTACACAACAATAAAAAATCGATAGGTCATTTTAACCTATTTTACTAGTTGTAATAAAATACTTTTGAAACTTTTCCATTTATAATATCAGTCAATTGGCTTAGTGGGATATTCAATTATTATTGTAAATGGGGCGAGTTGAGGATGGGAAGATTTGCGATTGGACGAGATGCGAATGTGACAATTTGCGAACGTAGGACGACTTGTGACGAATCCGTTTCCCTTTACCGTAAGAGCATTGTAAATTGACGCACATAAATTTATTGTAAGAAAAATCCGGGTCGGTATTCAAACCCATGACTCATGACCTTCAGAATGAAAGTTAAGATACCTACTTTGTTTCATAATAAGTAGTGATTTACCTCTTTCAAAAACCTGCGACAGTCTAGCTAATCCAAGCTGCACTAAGCGTAGCTGTTCTTGATTACTTGTAAAAGCTGCCTCCAAAGCTTCTAACTCAGACTCTATCTGAAATGCATAGGTTTTTTTTATAATTAAGTATCAGTACAAATAAAATTAAAATAAATTATGTATTCATCTAACATAAAAGAAAAGGAAGCTGTCGGCAACACCCTCGCAAAGCCTTCGTTTTTTAATATTTAAGTAGGTATATTTATTTATTTATTTTTTAATATAAAACTAAAGAGATGTTTGGAATTTCCATTGCTTACCTATATATTCACCCATATTCAGAAGGCTATTAAAATATTAAGACTTATATGAGTTTCACTACACAGAACATTATAATTATTATAAATCATTAATAACTTTATCATACTTGCTTACGCCTAATTTTAAAAATATACTTTTCATGAAAACAAAAGGTTTATTTTATTTTATTTAAAATAAACCTTTTGTTTTAAAGTTCGGGAAAATCCCCCCAATTAACTGAAAATTTAAGGAAGTTCCAAGATGTGGCAACACCATTAACATTATAGATATGCAGCGAGTAGAAGAAAACATAGTGCTGTCACAATTTGAAAATTATCCAAACTCTGAGTAAGCATGCATAAATGCAGAATTCCCCATTAATTGTGTAATTACTTACTATTGTATCATCATGAGTGCCGGCCAATATAAATTCATCATGTTTAGGCTTATCAAACTTAGGACTGATCTCGCATAGAAACGCTCTCAGGTCCGCATCGTGAGCTAACACAGGATGTTGGGCAACTAACGTCAGCCACCTGTGTAGTGCGAGACGTCGTCTTTGTAGGAAAACGTCGCTCCCGCCGCCTACTACCACGCGTTTCGGTGGTAAACGACTTATACAACTGTAATGGGAAATTATCAAAGTTACCAGTGGTAAGGTTACTTTTTTATTACAGGTACATGTCATAGTCAGTCAGTTGTATAGTTAGCCAACTGTATAGTCAATCAACTGTACTTATAGACAGCTAACTGTGTAGTCAGCAAGTTGTGTAGTTATTATTAGCCAAATGTATAGTTAGTTAATTGTACTTATAGTCAGCCAGTTTTATAGTCAGCTAACTGTACTTATAGTCAGCAAACTGTATGGTCAGCCAACTGTATAATCAGCTGTACAGTTTTGTATGACCTGCAAATATTCGTTAATAATGTGATTTCAATACAATATCTAGTCACCATAATACAAGTTTAGTTTGGGGCTAAATGGCGCTGTTTACAGTTTGGGGGTGTCAAAAATACAATACAACACCATAATATAAGCTTAGTTTTTTTTTAGTTACTTTAATTGATGTATTGGTAGCTTTCAACAGAATTCAGTTTCCTTACTTAGAATTTTCATACAAAACTCATACTCAGTTTCAAGACTCGAGTAAATCTATGGTAGCTTTCAACAGAATTCAGTTTCCTTACTTAGAATTTTCATACAAAACTCATACTCAGTTTCAAGACTCGAGACAAGCTTACCGATAAGGATATTTAGCTATCAACACGTCATAGAGCTGAGCGAAGTCGTTGTACCGCCGTGTGACAGTGGTGCCGTGACGTCTCGAGCTAACATAGTACTCGCAGTGTTTCAATATAAGCCCTTTCCTTTCAGGCACTAATTCGACGCTGATTACGTCTGTTGCTTCTAGTTCTTCGTATGTTACTATATCTGTGGTTAGTGACATCTCATCTGGAAAATGATGATTTATGATTACTACTACTTCATGTAAAAACTACTGGACCTAAAATATAAAGAAACAGAACAAAACATGTTGGCTGATTCTTAGACCTAATTATATTTATATATATATATAGAACAGATAAGTAAAAAGAAAAATATTTAGTAAATAATTTAATACAATCTAAAAAAGGTTGTAAAATTCCTATAATTCCAACTTAGCAATGACAAAGACTTAAGTTACTTTTTATCCAAATATTCCCACAGGACGAGTCTTAATCAATTCAAATGGCACTTTTATATTATAATCTACAGTATTATTATAAAGAAGAAAGTTTGATTGTTTGTTTGTTAGCATTGACTAGGCTCCAAACTACTGGACCGAATTTGATGAAACTTGGAATGAGGATACATCGATTCATTGGTAGTGTTATAGGGTACTTATTATATCGATATTCTCACGGGATCGGAAGTTCAGCGGCTGAAACCACAGATCTCTGCTAGTTTTATCCATATCAGGACAAACTTAGGAACAATATAAGTTTAAAGTTAGGAAGCTAACACCTTTGCATTGATAGTATGTGACACTGCTATCAAGTTTCAAATACTTACAGAATGTTATAAAACAATGTCATATCAAATCAGCGGCCAGTAAAGCATTGGCCATGTGTAAATCATAATATGTATCAATTTCCAAACTCTCTGTTGTAGATACTTCCCAAATAGTACAGCTTGAAAGAAAACCATTATTATAAGAAAATAATTACAGATCGCCAAGAAATTAAAAAAAAAACCGGCCAAGAGTATTATGTTGTATGGGAGCCTTTTTTTAATTTTATTTTTCTGTGTTAGAATTTGTTGTAATAGCGCCAACAGAAATAGATAATATGTGAAAATTGCAACTGTCTAGCTATCACAGTTCATTAGATACAGCCTGGTGACAGACAGATGGATGGACGGACAGTGAAGTCTTAGTAATAGAGTTCCATATTGGTTTAAAGATTCTTTAGTGTTAAGTGAATGTTTTTTTGATTCTACAGGATCGGTCCGCAGGTATAAACTGCAGAGCGCATGGCGTGTGATAAATAAAAAGGGATGTATAAGTTAAATCAGATATTACACAGTATACTATTATATCTAGAACTATAGATTTATATAGTGGTTTGTCTAATCTATCTGATGGTTTGTCATCGGTTTTTCCTTGTTTTTAAATATAAGGAGGAAGTTCTCAATTGATAGGCCAGTGGTGAGTAGTAGGTACTTAACTACGAGATTGGTTTCAACATTAGTTTGCTATCAAAGCTTATAAACTACAAAAAACACAACACAGAGGTCTTGTAATGCATGGTGGATAATTTATCTTTGACCTTTTCATCATTAGTAACATATAACATCAAAAACCAACACTTTTAAAACTTTTACTTTGTACAAAAACTTAGAAATTTCTTGTCACAAGTATTAGTTACCTTTTCCGTCGAAATTAGCAAAAGTATACATAAATATTGTCCTCAAATGTTCACGGAGATTAAACCATAGCTTTAGTTATTTTCTATGGTAATTTCCAATGGAAAATTATTATAATAAATAAATAAACACGCACACGCAAGCAAGGGGGCCGATCATCAAAACATCTGACAATGACATTTACCTTATTTGACATTACAAATAAATTGAAATGTGTTAAGGGTAAGTACTTCCAATTAAATTAACTTAATTCGTAACTTACTTTTCATTCTGAAAATGTCCTCTTTCAATAAGGTGTCTTCTTGAAATATAAAATGAACCAGTCTCCAAATATTCGCCGTCCCAATCCTGCCTGCGTGGTCTCTTGTTGGCATTAAAATTAACCGGTATCAGAATATCGTTTTTGTATTGCCAGCGAAATTTATAACTCCTAGAAATAACATCATAATATGTATTAGGGTTCCGTACCTAAAAAGGTAAGAAGGAACCCTTTTAAGATCACTTTCTCGTCCGTCTATCTGTCTGTCCGTGTTATGTATAAAAGCATTAGGTTCCCGCGGTTTTACTCGTAAGTACACGTTATCGTCAAGGAGTAAGTTTTGACTCATTTGCCCATTTACCATTGGTGGTGAATTAGGTAAATTGCTCCCTACTGACCAGTGGTCAGATGGAAAATGATTCGTCTCAATTTACCACTCAGTCTGGTAGTGAGTTTTGGTCCGGAGCGCCCTACTTATTACTTTTTATTTTATAAATGAGAAAGTAGGTACTAACTCTGTGTCTGTCTGTTACGATTTTACGGCTAAACCACTGATAATTTTGTTATTCAGATGTAAGCTGATTTAAGAAGATGATTTTGAATGATTTTCTTTATTAGCAAGTCTCCATACCTAGTTACTGAAAAGACGCAATCGTATCCAACAGGATAACTCAGCTTATTCAGAGCTTGCTTCAAATTCTGATGTTTTAAAAATGGAGAAGTTGCTTGCATGAGAACTAGCACTTGAACTTCAGGTCTTTTACTTATAAATTCTGCTGCACCCCAAATAGATGGTGCCCAATCGGTGGCAGTTACAGCGCTGCGTCGGTACACTGATGCATTACCTGTTGAAAAATGAAAGGCGCTGAGAGAATGTTATTTTCTCACACATAATAAGAATAGAAATAACTGTAAATCCGTAGGAGGAAGATGCGGTTTAAGATTTAACATTAGAAAGGATTTAGAACTTTTTTTAGAAATGATTTAGAACTATATTTTAGAATGGATTTAGCACTTTATCTTAGAAACTAGCGACCCGCCCCGGCTTCGCACGGGTGCAATGCTGATACTAAATACACTACAGAACAAAACTGTGAACGTTGTATATAAAAACATAGCGGCCCGCTCCGGCTTCGCACGGGTATAAAATATATAGACTATGTGATTAAAATCGATTCAGTAGTTTTGATTTATTCATTACTGCCCGTGGCCCGCACGCGTTAAATTTGGAGTAAAACAATCCCCCTTTCCCTATACCATGAAGATTTCCTGCTATCTTTGGAATATCTAAATTCATACACTACATTTTTACTTATTTACTTTTTACATTTTTTTGCCGCACCGGGCGGCCGGCCGGTACCGCCGCAAACGCTACGTCCCGCAATTTTTAAATCTGTAATATCTTCGAAAATATTCACTTAAATCATACGGTGGAAAGGGCCATATAGATCTATATTAAATGAACAATGTATTCAAGGTATTTAATTGGTTAAGGATTAATGCTAAATTGGTCAAAATCGCTTCGAAAATTAGCCATTATTTGTCGTAAAAAGTAAATGACAAAAAAAAGTTATTGTGGGTTTTCCATAAGAGATAGACATATACCATCACGGACTTTTCTGTAGACCTTTTCAATGTGTACAATACTTAGTACATTATTTTGATAAAACTCGTAGGGTTCAGCCTGCGTTTGCAATGTAAGCGGAAAAAATGTAATTATTTACGACATCACATTAGAAACCTCAAAAATAACAGTAGGTACTTCTCCACTATTTAATGGATGTTATTATACATATAAACCTTCCTCTTGAATCACTCTATCTATTAAAAAAACCGCATCAAAATCCGTTGCGTAGTTTCAAAGATTTAAGCATACAAAGGGACATAGGGACAGAGAAAGCGACTTTGTTTTATACTATGTAGTGATGATTCAGCGCTGTTTCCTAGAAAGGATTTAGTCCCCTGTCCTAGAAAGAAAAGAGTGCTGAATCTAGACTGCATCGTCACACCATCATCAGGTGGGTGTGATAGTGGTCAAACGCTGATTTGTAAATAAAAATGACATCATCTATTTTCTTTTAAACACTTACTCTTCAAAGCTTCTAACGCTATCAAAGGATGATCGGTAGACACTGTTACGTCCCGAAAACCAGCACTTTGGGCGATTTCAATAGAATTCCTGATTAAAGATTTGGCGCCAATTCGCTGGAGATTTTTCAATAGAATCCCTTTGGAGCCGCCTCGCGCCAGAATGAGAACAGCTACTGAACTCTTGACAAAACAAGATGCAGCGGTAATTATTCTGGAGAAACAATAGACAAAGGTCCCAATTAAGGCCTAATTAAGAAAAAAAATCGGGTAGGCTGTGTCAGACTCAGGCACAACATTTTTTCGGGCTGGGAAAAATATTAAACGGGGGTAGAGTGTGATGATTTGGCTGTAATAATTCTGACCGCTCTATGGTACATGCGCAAACCATCCCCACCAATTTTCGCTGGGGACCATAATTCATTGCCTGATACTTCTTACCTAATAAAAAATAAATGGTTGTCTGTAAAGTCTGTTTACGGACAATAATTTTACGTGATAACGTCATAAGAAAACGATGTAAGATTGAGTTTTTTTTATATGTAGGTACCTACTTATAGTTTTTTTATTTCTTTTTCCTTTCAATATTTTTTTCCTTTATCTATGTTTCCTAATGTTACCATGACGCATGACGTCACACATCGGGAACGGGACGCATGACGTCACACGATATTTCGTCAGACACTTTTTTGTGAATGCAATTGTTCCATCAATTTATTAGACGTTATCACGTCAACAAAAAAATGAATAAGAATCTTACAAAAGGGACTTAGGTATTTTTCACAGGTACTTACAAGAAAAACACTAACAAATACTTCAGTAACAGCATAATATTAAAATATTATAAGTTTCAATTCACTGCGCGCGCGCATGTATCATAACGTTCCCTTCTTACAGACTGGCATTACGACAAAAGATAATTTACTTGAAGGAAATCATTATCTAATAGAATAAAACTAGCAGCGTCCCGCGGTTTCAGCCTCGTTATAAACGATCCTGTGGTAATATCGGGATATAAAAATCTCCAATTTCAAATATTCAATGTATCGGTACGAATAATAAGATTAATTAAATCTGTTTAATAATTCCGGAGATAACCCATTACAAACACATTTACATCCAAATATAATTTTCGTAGGTATAGATAGTGTCCAGTTACGAACTTCGGACACATAATAGATTAACTCAATTCTTTGGTTTCAATAACATGCTCAACTTGTGCTATTTAATGTATGTACAGACGGCAACAAAAGTTGTCTTCGATAAAAGTCAGGCATTTTTTTTTCGATTAGGAGTAGAGTGCAGACTTTCTTACTCTGCCGACTTTTACAAAATTCAATACCGGTAATAGCGCAATGAAAGGCTATGTCATTGACCTTTAACGAAACCTCGACGTTTTCAGTCAACGATAATAAATAATGATCAAAATCATGATCCTGAAATACAAATAAAAATTAATTAAATGAAAAAGTGCCCTGCATAGAATTAATTACAGTCGAATGCACAAGTCATAAACAAAAAATAGCTTTCCCTAAAAAATAACACTCGGATTTTAAGAAAGTACTAATAATTATGTCCAAAACTTTATTCATGAAAAAAACACTTCTAAAATTAAATCCAATAATCAATAAATTACTGTCGACGTCTAGGAGAATACTGAAGAGGAGACAACTGAGCCGATGAATAACCGGAGACGTTTTCTTCAGCATTTCTTCTAGTGCTCCTCATTATTCTTTGGAGGCTTTTGGCTGATGTATTAGTACGTTCTGTCAAATACAATAAATGTTATGAATTTATGATGCATTTATGAAAAAAAAAGACCATTAATGTATGATTAATGTTTGAAATGTCCAAATTCAATAAAAAAATAAAAGGTCAATGCCCTCTAACTTTAACAATAGCTGTTTTTTACAATTACATTTAATATGTTTAATTTAACTAATTAATACATGTACCAACATATTAAGCTAATATTGTTATGCTGAAGCGGGTTCATGTTGTGTCTTCTTTCATTCGTAAATCAATCAATAAGTATCCAAAAAAGAATTAGGTAACGATGATTATGATTACTTACGAGTCGCTGGTTTCCTCACAGTCTGCTTTTCGGCTACCACAACCTCCCTACTTCTAGTTGTACTGAAACCTGAATCGGAACTCCTGGCTGTGGAACAATTGCTCTCGACTCCGAGAGCGTCTAGAGCCCGCATCCGCTCCGCGATCTGCTCCTTTATTATATCGCGGTGAGGGTCAGCTTCGCCGAGGTACTCCATCTCAGCGAGCCATTCTGCTCGTTCACGGATCTGGGTTAGCACTGTATATGGAAAGAAAATTGAGACTTCAACAAGGTATCTATACCTTTTATATTTATAGAGCAAAGATTTGATTGTTTGTTTGTTTGATTCAATAGGCTCGGTTTATGGAAACGTTGATTCACTGGGAGTAAGAACAGCTACTTTTCCCGATATTCCCACGGGATCGGGAGTCACGTGGGTGAAACCTCAGAGCGCTTCGAGTATAAATATAAACCGAAACCAAACAAATATCTACTTGATAATATTAATATTGAGTGGCAGGAAGCGCTCCGTGGTTCTCATAGGTCTGCGTGCGTTAAAGGCTAGGCAGAGATTTATGTATGACACATCTACAGAAGACCTACAGTCATTCCACTTCTCCTTATTCGTAGGTAATTTCTTCCCGACTGGTTTGTCTTCTCCTTTGGGAATTACTACCACGGTTGGTTCTGGAGTATTATCACCGTATTCCATCGTACGAGCAAGTAATTCTTTCAATTTCTCTCTATCTTCGCCCTTTTTCAACGGTCTGTAACTATAAATGTAATCAGTTAAAATATTACCAAATAACAGTTTTTCGATTGAATGTCTTAGTTTACTCATCATCGTTTTTAGTTTTTACTTCAAAAGGAAAATTATTGAATGCAGCGGAGATGAATAGTTTAAAGTCTTTTTTAACACCCGACGCAAAAACGACGGGGTGTTATAAGTTTGACGTGTCTGTGCCATTGTTTGACCATTTGTTTGAAATGTCCAAACTTAATAAACATATAAGATTCAATGCCCTCTAACTTTAACAACATGTTTTAATGCGGTCGCCCGACACGAGAATATTTATTCAAAAAAAAAATCAGATGTACCAGAAATCAGACGATGTGTATGTCATAGTTTTTTTTGTTGTTTTAGGCTTTTTACGTTCATACTATTTTTACTTTTTTGTGTCGGGGGTTTTTAAATTTTAATTTAATTTTTTATTTCATCCTTTTCACCAGTTTCAAATAAAAGGTTGAGGTTCTCAATTCCTCTTATTTGTTATATTTTTTTGTCTGTTCACCGATTACTTAAAGACAGCTCAACCGAATGAGATGATTATTTTTTTCGACTTAAATTTGAATAAGCTAAGAAACAACAATTTTTCGTAGGAAAAGATTCCTGCAAACACACAAAAAAATCCATGTAATAATTAACAATTTTAGCTATAAGTGAAAGGCATTTTACTTTTGTCTCCAGTTTTCGCCTTAACTTATAAGAAGTAGGTTTGATTTTGATACTAACTCATCAATATCTAGCGCTCCTGACTCCCTGATGGCGGAAAGCGATCGCCGTCGCGAGGTCTTCGGCCGCACTGTCTGTACTTCAGGCACTCGTCTCTTCTCTTCTACTACTTCCTTTTTAGCAGCACTCTGTTTACGAAGCTCTATATCTAGCTTTGACTCCTCCAATAATACTGAAAAAAGAAAATATCAAGATTTTAATCCCAATCAAATTAAAACAGAGTTGTAACACTTTGACAGTAACGGGTACCTCGCCATGTCGACCCCGCTAGACAAGCATCACAAGTCCGGGTAACACACACCTATTACCTGTTAGTCTCGGAAGCAGTGCGTATGCGCACAATGCACAGCACAACCTTAAGGATAGCTGGAAACGCAAGAGATTGTCTTTGCAAAACTCATGACAAAAACGCGACGGTCTATCTATTGCACTGCAGCACTTATGGATATTAATATTGGTTTGAGTAAAATCTCAACAAAAAACAATTGGTAGAGGTACTTTACCTTTTAGAAATTGTTGTTTATCCGTTGAAGGTTCAACGACGCGTGTGTGAAATATACCGCCATGAGGTATGTTTCGACTTGGCCACGTTATGTTGACATAACCATCTTTATCTGGTTTTTGCATTTTAACAAAAACACCGTGGTTCTTGCGCTTGAGTTAAAATAATTTATTTTTGAGCTTTGTTTTTACCTCTGAAGTTTATACCAAATTACAATGTCATCAATCCACTGACGAAGACTGACTTACATCAATAGTAGGATATCTATGAGTCCATCAAACCAAAGAGAATAGTGTGATTTAAAAAAGGTTTTTATTTACTTCCCAATATTTGCTCTTTTGTTAGAGAACAAGTTAGGTATCGTTATGGTATCGTTGCTAAGGACCACGTAAGGACCATAGGTAAGGACTTTCAATTTTCCCTGGAAACACTTGCTGTTGCTGTTTACGTTAATTTGGTACTACGTGCTTAATATTATAATTATGCACATGACATGGTAATATTATTTTCAATTATTTTGATAATATAATTATTTAGATGGCAAAATATGCAAGCAGCTCGATGCCAATAATTTACAAATAAAGACTTCTTTTCACGACTGTACAGTAAAGTTCAAATAAGTTAGGTTTCGAAATATGATTTTCGGAGTTTTGGCGGGAACGAGTTAACAACATGTCGTGCTGCAGTTTTATTTTCATGAAACTTAGTTGTAACCCGAGTTGAATTGTATAATTCTGGTGGAATGTTATTCAATTTAGTTCTGTGAAAGTGCACAAGTGTAGTAAAAGTAAAAATCAGTGTCAAACATGAAGTTTTCTCGTTGCCTCCAAATCAAGGTTATGGTAAACTTGCCACCGCTTTACTATAGCCCCTGACTTGACTGACGACTTTGACTGTTTTGAAATACTTTAGGCCCGATTTATGAAAAATCGGGTCATAATTTGATGCAAAATATAACTTGACACTGGCTAAATGCACAAGTCGTGCGAAGCCATTATTAATAGAAAAAAAAATATGATTTTCCCGGCATCTCTGACATTTTACTACTCTCGCTTCACGAGCGCGGTAACAACGGAAATTAACGATAAAGTACTTTCAGTAACAATGGATTATTCAATTGACGACACTGTGAAGAAAATAAAACAACAAGAAAAAGAAAATGAGGATAAATTGCGGAAAAAACGAACTTGTGAGTTAGTTTCGATTTCCATCGTCTAAAGGAAGTTTTTAACATGTTATTAACACAACCAAATCGGTCACTGAGTTCTTTTTTCTCCTCTTGTCCAAATATATTATTTTACTCTTTGTCTTGTGGACTAAGGCGCGAGTTTAAGACAGACCCGAATGAGGCCCGATATCAAAATGAACGAATTTTAACGGTGACCAAAATAAACATAAGGAAATTTTTATTATTATAATGTTGACCTTATAAAAATGTTTTTTTTTTACAGACGAAGAATCTCTTATAGCTACGAAACGTAATATTCGCGAAGCTCTAGTAAACGCTAATATACAGAAACAAAAACAGTCTGAAGCGTTGCTAAGGATCCAAAAACTAAACACGGAGTTATCGTTAGAAAAAATAAGGTCCAAAGCATTGGCTGCACAGTTAGAAACTTCTAAAAGGGAACTGGCAGATCTGAAACAAAAATCGGTATGAAACAATATATGTACTAAACCTATCTAGACCTACCTGATAAAGACATAAATTATCAAAATCGCCTGAAAAAAAATTCAAATTTAATAGATGTAACTAGATCAAGGTTAGATTAGCTACGTCCTCTTTTTTGAAGTGAAAACTTCTTTAGCGGCGTTGAGCACTTTTTCTGTAATGGGTATACAATCTTAAACTCGCGTCAGGACACGTGACCTGATCGAAAAAGCGTAAGACGGATGGAGAGTAGACAGCTATCCCCTCTCTACGGCGCCGTGCGCGGGGTTGTAACACGGCCGCTCGCATTCATTTATGTGTTGAACTCGAATGACTCGAGGTCACGCGCACAGCGGGCACAGCTGATACCGCGCGCGAGTGTGCGTGAAACGAGCTCGCGGCTATGTCAGTGTGGGTGAGCGCTTGGGCATGCATTGCATTTCTGTAACTTCAAATGCGTAATTTGTTAAGAAAATTTAAAAATTTTGGTAATGTTTGTTTGGAAGAAAATTTTGTGTTAACGCTTAGAATTCGATTTTGCAAAAAAGTTGAAAACTTTTGACACTTTGATCTTCAATATCTCCAGAACCTGTGGTTTCCCAGGTATTGTCTAGAAGAAAAAAATGATCCCAATGATGGGCAGAATATGTGGTTTTCGTTTTCGTTAAGGGTCTTTTTACACCCTTTAGATACATATTATGAACTTACATAGTATAAATGTAATATTTGTAATATGTTTATACTTTATAGCATTAACCTATATTTTCATAACATCACAATAAGCACATGTGCGGTGTAGGTTTACCAAACAAATAATTTCGAATGAAAATAAATGAAATAAAATGATAATAAATAATCTCCGTTTTTCAGAGAAAGAAAAGAAAAAAAAATTATGGATGAAAGTTGATTTTTCGGAGAGATAAACTTTTTAATGTAAAATAATTGTAATAGTTTTAAAGTGTTAAATTTTTAATGTAATATAAATTGTCATGTTTGTGTACGATAGCGCAATAAATGAATATTGTATTCTACCACATAAATGATAGTACTTTTATACTGATAAAGCAATTGGTGCAAAATTATTCCCTAACCATTCCAAAATATCAAACATGCTCAACGTTAATAATCAAGTTTTCACTTCTGCCGGCACTCCCGGAGTGCAACCCGTTTTTTTTGCATCCGTTACACATTATGACGCATTTATGCCATTTCATTTTGTATTTGCCTACCTTTCTGACCTGTTTATATGGCATTTCACGTCAAAAATCAATGTTTATATTAAGATACGTTTTCCAACAGGATGAAGGAATATCAAAAGTATGGAAAATACGATCAACTCTCTCCAAAGCGGTACAAAGTACCTCCGACCAGTGCGATGTTTGGGCTCTACTCATAAAGCCTCAGAATCCTCAGACAGATTTGCTTCGTAAGAAACGCGAAGTTAACGTCGTTTTAAATAAAGATGAGAGATTGAGAAATGCACGGGATAAGTTCCAGAAACTTATCGCTGAGCGAAATAGGTTGATGAGTGAACCGGATACTGGCGTGGAATTTAATAGGTAAGAGGTACCTACGTTTCTATGATTTTTTTAAATTATTTGATTCTTACAGAATCAACAGCATTTACTAGCTATTATACGTTTTCCAAACCATACCATCAATGACAGATTCTTACTATCTTCTACCTATCTTTTTGTTACACAGGATAAAAAATGCTTTAAGTTATTCTAAAGAAAAAGTAGCCGCTCTAAATGCAGCTAAATAAAGAAATAGGCGTAAAGGGTACTATCGCTTGTTGAGTATTTGACGACGACGACTTGATCTCTCAAGTTCCTACTTACCTACTTAGGCGCGTATAGTTAATAATTAAAACCTTAGCTAATAAATAAAATGGAAAATTAAAATTATTTTTTTATTTCTCATTGGAAAGGCCCTTCTTAAACACAGAATATTAATAATAATAATAATAAATAAGCCCGAAGGGCACCTTGAGGCGAGGTGACGGGGAGTAACGACCCCGCGGTCCCGAGTTCTCCAGGGGGAAGTCACCGTTCCTCACCTCCGGCTTGCCTTAGTTGGTTGGTCGGAGTGAAACCTGACGAGGAAGCGGTCCCCCGCCTCTGGCTTGCCTTCACCGGCTGTCCAGAGTGGAGTCGCAATAGCAGAAATGCTCGAAGGATGGATGCTGAACGTCAGTGATGAGTTGGCCCGCTCGCTTGGACTACCAGCGATGACTTAAAATCCAGTGAGGCCTCTCCATCCTTCAGCCACTCACGTTCCTGTTGCCCCCTTGCTGTAATTTGCTCGGCTAATTAGGGTGGCCCAGTCTGAGAGTTGGCGAGTCTCCGCCTGCCATTTTTACGTGTTTATTGAACATTGTTACGGCAGGTGCCATAGTATCCATAGTTCCCCAGTATCTAGTCCACTACCATCCCATCACAATAGCTCCAGTAGTTTTGTCCTGTAGATTATCAATAGTTTTCATCCAAACCGGAGGTTGTCCTTAGTTGCACTTTATAGTGTAGACAGGGATAATCGCCGGTTTAGAATCCACCCCATTGTTTGCTATTATACTTGTTATTGTAAAGGGCCTCTACGTGTTGGCTTCGGCTCCACGCACGCCTTCCAAAGGTCCGGGGCTCCATAGCCCCGTGATACAGGACGTATAATAATAATAATAAATCATTTATTTCAGGCTACAAAGGCCCATAGAAACATACCTTATAGACTAACATACATATTTTATAATAATAATTGAATTTGTTAAAGAGATAGCTTAGAACTATGTTAGTAGCACTTCCATGACACTACACTTTCGTCTTTGTCTGTTCTTGTGGAATTTGTCCGCGGAAGCGACGGAACACCACGTCCTTCGGCCAGAAGCTTTCATCCATAACGCGAGGCAGATAGCTATTCGGTACTCGCACCACATACGCCTTGAAATTGACGTTTCGATGCGACTCCAGCATATGCACCCTCAGCGTACAACCCAGCTTCCGGCGTACGTACTCGGCGATGTCCTTCGTCCCGACGGTGTAGTGCAGGCGGGAGATGTACACCGGAGTGTTAGGCGGCGCAGCACGAACTCCCTGACTAGAATCACTCGGGGCTGTACCGCAGCGATTCATGATAGGTCTTGGTCGCCGCTTCTTTTGCACCTTGACAAAACCTTCATCATCGTCGTCGTTCGGAACCTTTGGCTTCGAAACGACAAGGGCGCTCGCGGGGACTGAGGCCATTCTGCTGTTGCATATTAGTGTAACTGGAAATTTTGACCCTATTAAGACTGACCAGTTCTTCATTGGTATTGTCAACGTCAAAGAAATAATAATTCGGTAATGTCAGTGTCACTGTCAGCTGATTTTGACAGCCGCTGGACGAAAATTGCAAAATTGAGTAAAATTCGATATAATTTTTACGTTTTTACAATATTTTTTTGCAAATACTTGGCTATGAATCCAATACGAACTAGCAGCTATCACTAACTAGCTCATATAGATAACTTGTAAAAATGCTAAACCACATTACCAAAACTTGCAAGAATGTTCAAGTTCTGAGGTTAGTTATTTACTTTTTCTTGATCTACTTTTAATGCTCTAAATGAGCTCAAATAGTATATTTCAAGTCACTATACTTGTCTGTCTTTCTGCTGTTACAATCTCAGACACAGATTTTAATCTGAGTTCCTTCTCTAACGATTTTAGTACCTACAAATATATATTCACAGAATGTACGGTCGGCTGCAGACCCACCGTAGAGCTCCAAAACGGCTGTTATAAGAATGTTTTCAGCAGAAGCAAGATTTTAGGCACCTGCTTTAGTTAAAGTTTAAAGTCTTTTAACTCGTGAATTTATCAAACAAAAATTATTAGAATGAAAACTAATGATAAATAATAGTTATTTTAGAACTCTACCGAGGGCTGCAATTATGCAGCTGACTGTACAACGAAATCCTAATTTGAAAAAATCACTTTTACAGGAGTGTCCTCAGACCTACAACACGTAAAAACTACTGCAGCAAAGTCGAAGCCAATGAAAACGAACCAATCAAATTTTCAACCACCTCTGCTGCCAAACGAACAGCACGTCCTGTCATAAGAAACGTAGACAAATTCATGCCATGGTATCAACCTTACTCAGTTGTCGCCAGTGTTGCTGTATTCCTTATATACTTTTGTGTACTACGAGAAGAAAACGACATAGATATGGAATTCACCAAAACATTATACGACAGAATTCATGGGTTAGAAAAAGAACAACTGCTCCAGTCGTACAGATTTAACAAGGAAACTGGTAAAAGTGTCATTGAAATAGAGCAAAGATTGAAAGAAATTGAAGAGGAAGAAGCGAAAGCTAAACTTGTAGAATAAAAATCAATCTGTATTATGTAGTATACATAGTTAATTTATTTAAGTAATTATCAATTAGAATGTGTTGATTGTTCTAATGGTGTTTGTTTATTGAAAGCTAGGTTTTACCCATTCCTTCCTTACCTTGGTTAGACGGATTTAACTAGAGTGTGAAGAGAAATGTTCACTAGTTCTACTTGAAAAACCCTAGTGGGAGAACTAACATATATAACATAGCTAGTCTATGAATAATTACTAAGACCTCTGTAACGCGGCGGGTTGAACACCGCTTACGACCCATCAGTTGCGGGTTCAATTCCCGCCTCGAAGCAAATTTTTATGGACAGTGTTTCTGGGTATTTCCATACTAATCTTCTACACTAATATTATAAGAGGAAAGTTTTTTATTAATTTGTAAGGAATAGGCTTTTTATCTCAATTCCCGCCTCGAAGCAAATTTTTATGGACAGTGTTTCTGGGTATTTCCATACTAATCTACTACACTAATATTATAAGAGGAAAGTTTTTACGTTTTTTATTAATTTGTAAGGAATAGGCTTTTTATCTCGATATTCCGGGATCGGGAGTGTCGCTGGTGAAACCGCGGAGCGTTTCTAGTATAATAATAAAGTTACATTTGATTGTATTGAATAAGCTCTGAAACTACTGGACCGATTTTGATGTGAAACTTACTATAAAAGATGAATGACTCACATTATAATACGCGTTTTAAACAGGCTAGCTAGCGAAAGGATGAGTCATTGTTTGTTTATTACTTAGAACTACTACCACCACTTTGTGTAGCTCACACAAACAATTTCACAACATTTACCAACAAAGTCACCATTTGCAACTTTTCTTTATTAGGTCATAGACTGATTGAAGGCTATTTCAATAGACAAACAAAATAAAATAACCAGTTTCTTACCTAAATTACATTTATTTAATTATTTAAGAACACCAAGACATTACACGTCACCATAAAGTGCAAGTTATAATTCCCACAACATCCACACAAGTGTGAAACTCAACTCTACATACCTCTAAAGTACAATTACTAATGTCATAACGACTATCGTCTACTGTTTATGGGGTACCTACTAATTCAAAGCGAAAGATTCAGAAAACCTTAACTCAAGTACTCGAAACAAGAAAATAAAAGGGCTTACAAAATAAGAATGTAAAAAATCAGTTCTGCCTCCTTACGATAATGAATATAATGTTATTAATATAGATGAATTCAATGTGAAACATTAAGAGTTATAGGTATTAGAACTAAACTTGCTAACAACAAAATCAACTCATGTTTCATTTGTGAGAAATGGAAACCTAAGTTCGATTTTGCTGTATGCCAGTGTATTTGAATTACAAATAATTTATGATAAACATGTCCTAAAGTTAAAGTCATTTAAGCGCGTTCGCCACGGATTCGTCGGGCAAGCTGGATGTCTTTCGGCATGATGGTTACACGCTTAGCATGGATAGCGCACAAGTTGGTGTCTTCAAACAGACCAACCAGGTAGGCTTCGCTAGCTTCCTGCAACAACAAACAAACAAGTTTGTAATGAGGTCAATAACAATTCTAAGGAAAACCTTGATAGAGATAATGAAATTACAAGAAATATCTATAATAACACTTTGTGAGTTAGTTGAAAATGGTAAAAGTGACTTCATAAGTTTAATTTTAGAATATAATTACATGTGGGGGTGAGTTGAGCTACATACCTGCAGGGCTCCAATAGCAGCGGACTGGAAACGAAGATCAGTCTTGAAATCCTGAGCGATTTCTCTGACAAGTCGCTGGAACGGCAGCTTACGGATCAGCAACTCAGTAGATTTCTGGTAACGCCTGATTTCACGGAGCGCCACGGTACCAGGGCGGTAACGATGGGGTTTCTTCACTCCGCCAGTGCTGGGTGCCGATTTTCGTGCGGCTTTTGTGGCCAGTTGTTTACGAGGTGCCTTTCCTCCGGTAGATTTACGAGCTGTCTGCTTGGTACGAGCCATGGTTTACTGTAAAGAAGGAAATCAACTATAAAATAAGTCAAGGAAATCAGGTAGACACAAAATATTTAGGTGAATTGATTTTAGCCAAAAACGCGTTATTTTTTAACATTTTCTTTAAGAAAATATATGCAAACTATTACACTAAATAATATGCACCTTTTAATTGAGTTTTCAGTGATAAAAACAAAGATTTTCTTAAAATTTCCAGCAATTTACTGAATCGCAACAACACAACGGAACGATCATATGCTCAAAATGGCGTCCTAAGAGAGAATGGCGGGCTAAACTGACGCCAGTTTGCTCTACACTGATTGGCTGTGGAAAAGTGATCGCGCGATTGTGATTGGTAAATAAAGCTAAATTGTGATTGGTTAAAAATTCTGAATCACAATTTCTATAATAAGGATTGTTACACATTTGTAGTTTTTAACCGACATAAAAAAAGAATAGGAACAATTTATCAAATATGATCGACAGACGAGGCGACGCGACGCTACGTTGACAAAAAAAAGCACTCTGAAATAACCTGTATTATGGAAGGCGAAGCAAATTAAGTATAAATTAAAATTACATATTTATCAATGTATACATTCTGAAATCTTATAAAATTTATAATATATAATCTAAGGATTGACTGACTGAATTATATTATTGTGTCAAGGCACAGGCTCTAACTAGTCTAGACTAGTTTAATCTAGACGGATTGGGCTAAAATTCGCATGGCTGATAACGTAGGTAAAAACTGATAAAAGTGAAATTTTAAAACCTGCGTGGACGAAGCTGCTGGAAAAGCTAAAAAATTCAAAAATTAAACTACATCCACAGTTGTCAACAGTGGCATGAGCACAGCTTAATGTAGTTTGGCTTTAGTGTGTAATTGCCTTTATTTATCCGAGTTCAAAAAGGTGTTGCTACAACAGTTGCTACATCGAAATTGTATTATATTTTTATGATAATCGCATATTTAATAATAATTTTTTGATTGATTGATTTTTTCTTAGATATTTGAATAAAGAGAATAAATTAAATTATTGCAACAAATAAAAGAATCAAGAATCAAGAATATTTATTGAAAAACTGTGTACATAAAAATTGTAATGCTGAGATACTATTTGTTTTTCTTGGAAAGTTTTTCAAAATGTTTTAATTATTAGTTTACGGATTATTAGCATTGCTAGAATTTCATTTTACTCTTTCTGCCTTTCGAAGAAACTGTCTAAGTTAGAGCGAATAAGATGGTAAACATTAAATATTTTTGACAGCGATGTTGCGAGCTGTCAAACATGTTTTCGTTCCTTTTTTTATTTTTTGCGTTGTGTTGTGTTGTGTGAAGTGGTGACATGAGATGATTGTGATGATAAAATCATATTTACAAGAGAATAAGATGTCCTCTGGAAATGAAATTGTTGATTCCGAGTGTTTGATTTATACATAATTTACTTTTCCAAGACGATTTCTCATCACGTGATCGTGTATTGGATTTTAATTGGTCCTCGTCGGTGAGCGTGCCCTGCGCGACGCGAGAGGCGCAATAATAGTTTCTCAAAATGCCGTCGGAATCCAAACCTTTGTTAGCAGCCCAAACGGAAAAACCTAATCATTACAAGTAATATAATCAACTAAAGCTTGATTTGTGATGTAAATGTGGTGGGAGCGTTGCTGTTGAGTCATTTCGTTAATTCTTACAGATACCTGAAGGAGTTTCGCGTCGAACAGTGTCCATCGTTCCTACAGCACAAATGTACACAACATAGACCATTTACGTGTTTTCACTGGCATTTTAATAATCAAAGAAGAAGAAGACCAGTTAGGAAAAGAGATGGTTCATTCAATTATAGTGCTGACAATTACTGTACCAAATACAATGAGACATCAGGGATTTGTGAAGATGGAGATGAGTGAGTACGCTTTATTTACGTTTTACAAAACTTTCAATATTAGTAATGCATATTTATTCTTCTAAAAACCGACCTACACTAATTCATTTTGACAGTTTTCTGTCACAGTAAGTACATAACCCTCATAATTAAATAATAATTGATGTATACACTTGTTTAGCACCTTGTTTATTAACCCCTAAGCTTAATGAGACAGTACTTTTACAATAACTATCTAATCTGATTCCAATTAGATGCTATCTTTTATACATAGCAAGTTAAAATTACACTTATGCATACATAGCTATAAATACTTTATTACTCCTTTCTGTCACACAGTCGGGTAATTAGAAAAGTGCTACTGCTTAGCAAACTTCTTGAAATTAAAAAAAGGAGTTGGAGGTACTTTTAAAAAAATTGGAGGGAAAAGTTAGTGACGGGTGAATTTTAGAAATATATGCTCATAAATCTTTTCTCTTGGTCAAAAACAGTGTATTGTTATATTATTTCTTATAAAATTTTATATAAAATGAGGTACATTGATAAATACTTAAAAAGTTAAAATGTTACCAACTTGTTTATTATTTCTTCATGCAAAAACATAGAAAAACTACTGAACCAAATGCAATAGAAGCTTGATTCCTGAAAAAACACATAGGCTGCTTTTTATTCCGATATTCTTATTGGATTGAGGCTTATGTGGGTAACATCAAAGCATTTTGTAGTAATTGGACTATTTATGTATTTTTCTTAACACAGCTCACCCTTAATCTTTCATTAAATTGTTGCTATCTCAAAGCTTTTAGAGAGACATTTATAAAAAAGAGTGGCAAAAAATGCCACTGTTTTTTAATTTAACACACTATGCCATGTTGCTTAGCTTGGGGCTAGAACCCCAAGCTAAGCTTCAAGGCTTGTAATATGGGTGGCAGACAACCGCTCGAATACTTACATACTTTTATAAAAACATACAGAAACATCCAGATCAGAGAAAAAAATCTGAGGCGGCAATCGAATCTGCAACCTTCTGCATAGCAGGCGGGTGTTTGTCTGACGCACCACATTTAAATTTAAGTTTTACTAATATGTTTTTATAATTTTTGTGTGCAATAAAGCGTTCTATCTATCTGTATATAGAGACCCGCTGGTCAACATAAGATGAAATATCTGCATCGGTCTACAATGTTAATTATATGTGAATGTGTACAGATGTCCATTCTTGCACCGAACGGCGGGTGACACAGAGCGACGCTATCACCTACGCTACTACAAGACTTGCATGTGCGTGCACGACACAGACGCGCGCGGGCTCTGCACTAAGAACGGCGCGCACTGTGCGTTCGCGCACGGCGGCCCCGACCTGCGCCCGCCCGTGCTCGACGTCCGCGAGCTGCATGCACCCGACCATGCGCCCGATCAGGACCATGATCAGGGCTCCAATGCACCTAACGCCCTCGATCGAGAGCGTAACCTCATGAATGAAGACCCCAAGTGGCAAGGTATACCCTCTCTTACAATATCACATTTTATGAGTCTAAGTAGAGAATGGTGTCGTTTTATTGTCTTGAGTGAAATGGGAGAGTCTCAATTATATTTTATGTGGGTAGGTACAAGTGGAATGAACAGAACACTCAAATGCTAATGCAGTTATGTTAAATATTGTCACTCAACTTTAGTAAAACAAGAAGATGTATGAAAGTTTGAATAAATAACAACACTTGGTATGGAACTGGTTAAAAAAAGAATGCATTTTATGTGATACTTGTTAAATTTTTTCAGATACAAATTATGTACTATCATCATATAAAACTGAACCATGCAAGAGACCACCTAGGCTATGTAGACAAGGTTACGCCTGTCCACAGTATCACAATAGTAAAGTAAGTTCAATTATTATCATCAAACATTTGTTTCCATTTATTGAACTAGGTTAAGGATTTTCAATTCGTAATTTCGTCGTTTTTAGGATAAACGTAGATCGCCAAGAAAATACAAATATCGTAGCACGCCGTGTCCAAACGTGAAGCACGGTGAGGAGTGGGGTGAGCCGAGTAACTGTGAGGCGGGCGAAGCGTGCGGCTACTGTCATACGCGCACCGAGCAGCAGTTCCATCCGGAGATATACAAGTCGACCAAATGTAATGACGTGCAGCAGGCGGGTTATTGTCCGCGCGGGCTGTTCTGTGCCTTCGCGCACGTCGAGCCAGAGGAGGCGGGACGCTGTGGAGAGCTCGGCGCCGTCGAGTGCGGCACGAGCCTCGCCGAGCTGCTCTCGTCCGCGCTGCCGCCGCCTCAGCCCAACGCTATCGTTACCGAACGGAAAGATAACGGCACAGATGTCGTGCACGTCAACGGCGGGCTAGACTCGGAGTGCGCAAGTACCTCGAGCGGTGGGTCCGGCGGTCGGCCGCGCCCTACACCTTTCGATGACAAGCCGGTAGCCCCGCCCGCTTGGCCGCCGCGCGCTTCCGCCTTCGACGCGACTGTACTGCAGGAGGTCGTCGGTAACGCGCTCGACGACCTGCACCTCGACGATCCTCTCAACCTGATGGCGGCGCTCGACCGTGACCTCGCGGACCCGGACCCGCCGCTCGGTGGCTCCGCGCCCGTCAATATCCCGCGCCCACCGCTACGCGGATTCAGTCCGCCGCCTCCCAATGCCGGCGGGTCGCCACTCCCGCCGTTCCTGCGGTACGTAGACGCGGACCGATTGTTTAACTCGCACGGCACGAGCGGCGGAGGGGTCGGCGCGAAGCCTGCGAGCTTCGGCGGCGGTGGGTTCGAGTACGGATCGGCATCGCCGGGCTCCGGGCCCGAGCTGTCCCGCCTTCGTGAGGAGGTGGTCGCGTCGCGTGCCGCCGTCGCGCGCTGGGACGAGCGCATAGCGCAGGCGCGCTCCGCGTGCGAGGCGTGGCGCCGCGAGCTCGACGAGGCGCACCGCAAGGTGGCGCTCGCGGAGCGGCAGCGCGACGAGGCTCTCGCTGCGGCGATGTCGCTGCGCCGCGAGATGGAGGCGGGCGCGAGTGCAAGCGGGGCGAATAGACGCGAGCTGCGCGGGATGCCGCTGCCCGCGCTCAAGGCACTGCAGGCGCAGGCACGCGCTGAACTCGAGGAGATCGACAAGGTGCTGTACCTGGAGACTGCCACCAAGTGCATGGTATGCGAGGAGCGGCCGCGCTCCATCACCCTCGCGCCCTGCAATCACTTCGTCTTGTGCGATGTGTGCGCGCAGCAACAGCCCGACTGCCCCTACTGCCAGACGCCGGTACAAGAGCATCACTGACCGTTGAACACACGACATGTACGTATCATTATTAAACTTTCTCATATAACGACCGCCTCACCTAATCTGTAATAAATAATCTGTATTATAATTTGTGCATATTGTTTTAGGTATGTGAGGCCGGCCGATGGCCCAAACTTCAAAACTCCAAAATACAGACATCATTAATCTTAACTAGTGTATATAACTAAACTGATTAACCAATATATAAAATTACATAGGAGTGTTAATAAATTTTAATGCTACGAAGACTACGTTTTATCTTAATTTGTTTTTAATTATATTTTATAATACTTTGACCCACACCGAACGATGTTTACTAAGTAAAGTTGAGCGCATTTCACACGCAGAGAGCAAACTTAGCTTAACTTAAGGACCAATGAATAAACGAAATACTCTTTTTCTAAGATATGTTTATTAGGACATTGCAGTTTGTAATTTTGAAATAATTTTGATACAAGAAATCTGGTAAAGCAATGCTGAATTTTTTATAAAAATAAAAAATCTTTTTCACATATTTTATCTAAGTATTTACAAAATAGATTTTATATTTAGGTGTAAGAACGCAATTTATTATTACCTATCATTAAAAGAATGGTGTGTATTTTTGAAAAGTTGATCTTTGGTAACTTAGAGGTAGAATTTTTCAAATGGATCACTAAATCTTTTTTATTTAGGTACCTATATATGTAGAAAGGGCGCCCTCGGAAACTTTTACTAAGTTAGATTTTAGTTAAGCAATGTCACATTTTCGCTGACGTTGAATGTTGATCACAAGAGTTCCTTAACTAAAATTTCGCTAAGGAATGTCTCTGAGGGAGTCCAAAAGTATTTATGTGCTTTGTTATTTACTAAGCATATTTTTAAAATACAAATTATTGTAGTAGTAACAAATTGTATTGTTGTTTAATGGTTTTACGGAAGAACTTCTAATTATTTTAACTGAGATGGAATACTTATAAATAATTTATGCTGACAAATTAAATGAACTTAGCAACTGACAATTTGTAAACATCACCGCTGCACTCATGAACGTTGCTTAGTGATTGATCAATAAATCACTGTTTGTACAAGTTTTTGTTGTTGTATGTTATTCACAAGATGAGTAAACAGTGATTACCTATTTATTTATGGTTGACGTTGAACTAATGATCCGCTATGCATCGTTAACGAGTTCGGCGAATAGATTATGATAAATTATTTGGAAGTATTTCTTGTAATATCATTTTCATATTGTTGACATGGTTATTATACGCATTTATACTCCGAAAATTTATCGAAGGGAGTAAAATGACATTTCCAGTGAATGAATAGTAATAACAGCACTGGAAAGTAACTACCCTTATAGTTACTTTCCAGTGGTTTTATTAGTAGTATCCACACACGCCGGGGCAGATGACAAGGCACGCTATTTTTTGATTTGACATCGTGAATTCTTATGCAGCGAAAGGTTAGATTCCAAACGACCACGCATCCTGCGCCATTAAAAATAAATATTTGATGCTCCGTGAATCTATCTTGTTACTATTAGATACAAGCGAATATACGTTTACAAATTTAAAATAGCGTGGCCTGCCATCCGCCGACACCGTAGTATGCGTTACCTCTTCTGTCAGTTTACTCCCTTTAATCAATGATCGAACTATAATTAAGTAGATATCTAACAAATTGACTTGCAAGTTGTGTGTCACAAAAATTATCATGATCACAATCAGAAGACAAAAATTCTTAGGATTTACAAATACAAAATCACTTTTAGGCCTCTATTTGAAATTATTTTCTAATTTATTTTTAGAATTAAATAACGAATTTAATAATTTTAATGATGTTAAGTTAGTATTGCATTTAAATCTTAATTTATATTACTGATTGTGATCGAGGTAATAAATAATTTATATATTATACGAGATTAAAATAAATAGTTAGAAGCTCTAACCTCTTCCAAAATCAGATACCAAAATATTTACTTTTATATATCATCTTAACTAACTTCCTAGTGCTTCCTTTGACTCATGAATCTGTTATTTAAGAGTTTCCTCTACTTATCTCAAAGCGTTTTACACAAGATTTATTACGCAAAAGTTTTATGACTGTTTTTGTGAGTTTATATCGTGAAGGGACTCCTTAAGGCGCATATAGGAGCCAAAAACAAAATGCCTTTCGCGTATATATAAAATGTTAATTATTGAAAGAATTATTGTTAAGTATTGTTGTGTGTACCATTTGTAGGCGAGTTCTTTTGCCACATTTTTGTGTAAGCCGAAAATTCCTTGTAGTTTCTAAACTTAATTTGAAAAATAAACGCCAAAGGTAACATTTGGCTAGGTTTCAAAAGGACAAGGAATTTTCGTCAATTATAAAGGTAAACTGGTGGAAATATCAGACGTCCGCACTGAGCGTTTTGCGGCGTCATTCCTCATTCGTGCCGCAAGGTAATGGAATCAGTTGCCTGCGTCTGTTTTTCCTGACGGGTAATTCGGGGGTTTTCAAGTCGCGAGGAAACAATCTGTTAGGGCCGTGTGCCACATCTTAGACCGCTTTGTCACCTACCATCAGGCAGGTGTGATGTTATATGTAAAAAAAAAACAACCGTAATGAAGGAAAAGAGCTCACCTACAAACAGTCCATACAACAATTTAATATAAATTTTCTATGCAATAATTAACAACTAAATGCACTTTAATATTATTGCCCATTTTTCTTAAGAGATTTAGACCTGACAAGTCTGGTACTACAGACACTGACTTTAACTACTAGATGTAGTCAACAATATAGGAAATCAAAACATATACGCATTTCTAATAACATTCCCTTGCGTTGTATTTATTAAATCGGTGTTGGTAGTTTTAGGTTTTTAATTCATCCACTAATTTGAGACAAATGAGGCCATTTCGATAAAGTTTTGAAGTTTTCAATATCATCCGAGCTTTCGTTGCTATCAAGCTTAGCTGCTCATTATGAAAATAATTGAAAGGTAATTTGGTTAAAAAAAATCAAATTATCAAGTTTATTTTGAGATCATTTAGTTTCACTATTAAGGGATAGAGTCTCTTTGCTTCGTGGCCAAAAATATATGATTTTTTAAACATGAAAACCGCGCTGTATTGTATGTGAATCATCTTTATTCGTGTTATTTTGTGAGTATTTGTAATTTTGGTCGGAAGTTTTAAAATTGAGTATTGTTGCGCCCTCTTTAAAAACGAGAGACTTGAACAATGTTGAATGAACATTATTCAGACTTATACACTTTATTAAGTAACCTATGAACCTGAAACTGTCTAGATATTCTAGGTATATCATAATTCTGTTAAATTAGATGTGAAACACGTTTCGAAAGAAAACGTGTTAGTATCTATTGAAATTATTATTTTTAATTATATTATTGGTATTTATATAATAACAAATTGGAATTTAGTCGTAAGGTTTTAGTGTTAAGTAGCGTTTTCAAATTGTAATGGACACTAATTAAGCTATTTTAGCCGCAAAGTTGCGTATCGAAGCAATAATTTGACTCCAGACTACCGCCTAGATTGATCATTAAAGTTATGCCCTTCACGAAGAGCTGAATTGCAAACTTTATATTTTGAAAGTATATATTTGTATGGAGAAAGCCTTAGTCTTGTAGTTCCTGCTTTTCTTGAGGGGCTAATTTTAATGATTTTTGTGTATCTACGGCGTCGACACGGCACATTTTGTTTTATGGTTCGGGTAAATAGATTGCGACGACTCGAGAACGTTTCGGGAGTAAGAAATCTCTAAAAAATTCATGATATTTAAATGAAATAATTGACTTTAATAGTCACTTTGAACAAATGTAGTTTGTCAAGAAAACAGTTGTCTCATAACCATCTTTCGGCCTAAATGTATGTGTTAAGGTGTGTAGAATTGTAAATTGGTAAATTATGTGAGCTTTTGTCATAATGAATTGGAAAAATCTTTGAATCACAATGTTTAAAAATTGTGGAAAAATTAAAACATGTGTGTTTTGATAAGCTCAAAAACATAATTTACCATAAATAGTAAGCTTTGAAATGTCCGGCCGGCATACGTGTCGAATTAGCGCTAGCGCCGCCATGTTGCATGCACCAATCAGAGCCGGCGGTAGCGACTGCTCAGCGCTGATTGGTGGATCGCAGACATGCAGCGCTGGCCCTTAGTTGTGTGAATCAAAATGTACTGTGTGGCCATAGCTGTAGTCTAGCTTGCTAGTGTTCTCATTGAATGACATATTTAAAAACGTAGAAATTAACATGTATTAGAGTTATATTTATTTTTGTATTCAAATCACATATACAAATTGTATCGACATCGTGTAATAATGTAGAGAGTTTTTAAATAATAAATTAACAATATTTCTTATTAGAATCATGGCAACACATAACCACTAATATAACAGTAGTGGATTGAATTTTAAAATTATATTATACAATTCTAAAGTATATAAAACATTACACAATGTCGATAAAAATAATATAATGCTAATCTTACATATACCTACCTAAAAATTACATCAATCGTTTTGCATTGATCATTGTATTCGTAACCCGTAACTAACTATATGAATTTTATTCAAAGTTGAAATAGAACAAGTTTTTTTATTAATGTATACTGGAAGTGTTGTTTTTTATATATTAATTATATTAGCAGCGCGCCGCGGTTTCACCCGCAACAAAACTAGCCTATGTTTTTCACACTAAGCACTATACAAATTTTCATCGAAATCATTCGAGAACTGAACAAAGAAACTTTCACATTTATGATATTAGTATTTATATTATAGTATGTATTTAGAAACTAATTAATTTGGCTCTATATACATTTAGTCCGATCTATAAAGTTAACAAGCGAGCTTGAATGAACAAATCTTATTTAATGACATGAAATATTGTTCTATTTGAAACAATGTCCGATTATGAGAACTATAGAGATACCACGATAGAGATATGTCGACGGATCGTGGTAAGCTCTACCTGAATAAATTCTATTAATAAACAAGCTTCTTTAGTTTATAGAAGTCGTTTTGTAGTAACAAACTACGAAACGACTTCTAAAAACATCGTATAAGAGTCGTCGAACAAATTAAGACAGCCATTTCAAATAGATCGGACGAAGTGTGTGTAAGTCACAAAGTAAGTGTGCCCAACATTAGTGTTTTATCACTGCTATCAGTAAATCAGCTTGTTTAGGAAAGATCAATAAATTTCCAATGGCTTTACCCGTTCGCGCTCCTAAAAAGAATTTTAAGAGGATGATTTATGACATTAATGGAATTTTCATTCCGGAGCATACCTGTTGGTATCTCTTAAATTAAGACAAAATGTTGTTATTCCTGTCAATTGCTTTTATATTTTACGGGTTTTATTATTTAAAAAAAGTAATAATTTTTTGTGACCCAATAAAATTTATTAATTTATATTTTTAAATTACAACTTTGTGACTTAAAAAAATTAAAAGGCGTAAAACAAGCCTAGTTTATGATGGATTATAAAAGACCGACATCTGACAATATTAGGGCGAGAAAAGAGATGTTTCTTTTGGTATGGACAAGATATGCTGTATGTATCCTTTAAAGAGACAAGATGAACGGGCAATGGAGTAATGGGTTACGGAAATCTATAAAAGTCCGTAGTTTTTTTCCGTTATTAATTTTGGGCCGGGGAGCCTTGATGTCTTTTTAGTTTGTTAAGTTTCTGAGCTTTATATGCATTACCAAACCTCGGTTTTAAGAATTAAATGTTGTTAGTTCACTGCCATTTGTGCTTAAGCATTTAAAAGTATTTGTTTTTCTTACCGCTATTTGACCTCGCAAACTAATGTTGGGTACACTCACCTAGGTTTTCTTATCTTAATCAATTTACACATTTAATTATAGATTTTAATAGAATACCTATAGGTTTTTTTATAATTCTTTGTTGCGTATGCATAATAATTGTCCCCTTTTTTATTTTTATTAGGTAGGTAGGCCCAACAAATTTTTTAGTATATTATTATTACTGTTAAATTAGATTAGATGTAGAAGATTAAAGAATATACGTTTGTAGTCGCGAACATATATTATTGGATTCATAGCTTTTTTAATGATATGTATCGAGTTGATGTTTGAAATAAATATATCTGATATTATAGATAGGTCAGCGTACGAAGGAGGTAGCTTATTGTATGAGAATAGGTACACATTAATGTGCCAGTAGCGAGGGTACCATACAATCCGATTCCTGTCGGGTTACCTTTATGAATTCAGGCATAGATACCTTCCTAGACTTATCTATTTTGTCACAAGTCATCAAACGAAATAATCAACATCGCCAACAACATGTTTTCTTGGAAAGAATTACCTCGCCAGCGATATCTACTACCCACAAATAACTACTAAATTTTATTAAAGGTATTGTTAAGACCACAAAGACTCACTTATTAGTGAATTAGAACTCCTTATTAAATTGTATGGATTTTTTATATGGCGTTGGTGTCTCTTTAGATGTGTTTCCGATACAGAATACGTCATAGCACTAACTACAAAAGATTACTTACAGCCTTTTTTGCCCTTTAGAGGATGAATTTCCCTTCTTCACCTGTGTTCACCTACGTCCTTGTAACCCCCATGTGAAGTTTCAGACTCTTGTAGTTACAGAGTTTTCGTGATGAGTCTTTTTCTTTTTTATATATAAATAGATATATCGGTTTTTTAAGTGTCTAAAGTCACAGATGATAAAATGTCGGCTGCCTCCATAATCGTACGCTCGACACAGACACAGACAAAGTGATACAAACGTGTAATATTATGCGAAGTTTATAATTTTTCTAGCTAGGTAGGTTTTAATAAATTTTAAATTTCATTCAATAGTTCGTTGTTTTATTTGTATCCTGTGATATTATAATATACTTTTCTTGCACTATGTGATCATGTGGGGTTAGTACCTTATCAGGCCCATAAACAAGATTGCTTTCCATTAGTGAATACGCCAATCGACAGATTTTTTTTGTATTAAATTGACATTCATCATATCAGCCACAGGACGTCCACTGCTGAACATAGGCCTCCCCCAAAGACTTCCAGAGCGATCGGTCGCATGCTCTCTGCGTCCCACGACTTCCCGCGACCTTAATTAAATTGACATTAACATTAACCAACGAAAAGTCCCGTGGGCCTGCGTTAGAGAATAAAAAAAATGGTAGACAAGTTTTATCTTCTGACAATTTCATCGCACTACGGGATGTGTTAGTTAATTTTCACCCTGAAGCCTTATTAAGGTGAAAGGGTACCGGCGCTCTCTCCATACAAACGTAGTCGACTGTTTCTCCCCTTGATAATGACACTAAGGCAAATATTTTTGTTGCATAAAACCTATAACTGCCATAACTATGCCCTTACGTCTTGTTTTTTTTTCATTTTCTAATTATCATAGAAATTAAAGATTTTAAAAACAAAACATAGGGGCAAGGTCATGGCAGTTATTAATTTTATGCAACAAAATATTTGCTCTAGTGTCATTATTCAGGGACGAAACAGTCGACTTCATTTGTATGGAGAGAGCGCCCGGTACCCTTCCCTCTTAAGGTAGATAGATGTCCCTAAAAAGAGAACACTTAATGGTTTTAAGAAAATCATTTGCTTTTTATTATAAAATACTTTATTATAATTTATAAGCATAATAATTGATTTTTATTATACACTTTAACATTTCATAAATGAAACAAAAAATTCATAACTGAAAATTATAATAATCATTCAATAAAAACATTGGTTATAACTTAATTCAGATTAAATACATCTCTCAGATCGTTTACATCCAGCTGTATAGATCTTTTTGAATGTGGCATTAAATATAGGTTCCTAAGGCAAGTCTGCATACAACTGGGGAAGTTCTCACTGATGTGTGTGGCAAAATCTGACCTTAACAACCTTAAAGTCCGAGATATGGATTTAAACCTTAGATTTAGACAGAATTACTCGTGAACTTTAGTCTAAACACTATCATCATTCAGTGTCTTCCACACACTTTAGTGAGCACTAGTTGCCTCCCATCAAAAATATCTATGTCTCAAGGCAGTTTTACTGACTAGATAGTTCTAGCTTTTCTCTACCAGATCTAGCTACCAGTGGCGCCGCCTGACGGACATTAAAGCGTACTTTACAAATAAAATCTTATAATCAGAACAAAAATTTAATTACCTAAAAATGAGCAATAGCAACTTAGATGCTTGGGGCTATTATGACCTTAAATAAATTATTTTAAAAACCATGGAAATAAACTTATTAGAGTCGACTCCAGACCTATTGACGAGTTTTTTTAGGGATACGGTTAACTAAGCTGAGAAGGTGATATAGGTGCTGGGCAAGCCTCATCATCTTCCTGCCTTTATCCCAATTTATTCGGCGTCGGCGCAGTATGTCTTCTTCACATCCATCTCTCTCATGTCTTGTCTCACGCAGTCCATCCATCTTTTCGTAAGTCGTTCTCTTCCACTCCATCCCTCTACATTCATACTCATCACTCTACTAGTTACATGCGTCTCTTCTCTTCTCATCACATGTCCATACCAACTGAAACGGTTCCCTTTTATTTCTTTAGTAACCGGTGCTACTTTCAAGCTTCCTCTAATATACTCGTTCTTTATTTTATCCATATTCGTTACTCCACACATCCATCTCAACATTCTCATCTCCGCTGCATGCAATCTTCTCTCATCCATCTTCAAGGCCCAGCATTCCGACACTATCTTATACATGTCCCAGGCACTACAGCGTCCTAGATACCAAAGATTAAAGCTGCTGACGTTGTATAAATCATCTAGATAGACGAAGCTGGGTTAAAATTACCTTTGCCTTGTAGTTACAATAGCCCCAAGTCACCCTCAAAGGCAACTTTATAATCGGTGACAATAATCTACTATAGACTTAATTTTTAAAATAAATAAATTTTCGATTTGGTTTACATTAGAGAGCTTTTCTACGTTAAAGGATAATCTCAATCTTAATTTTAAAACTTCATACTTTAATTTAATTTTACTCCGCGCTCCAGAACTTGGTCGTGGTCTAAGTGGTATATATGACGTGGCCAAAAATGGAATAAGAATTACATAAAAACAAACAAGGGAGACCAATTTTTCCCACACGTGGACCTTAGTTCTAGCCAAGTTTGCTGGACAATAAATTGATTGCATTACATTGTGGCCTTTAAGATGCTTATAGGGACCAAAAGCAAATACCCATCGCCGATGACTTAAATTAAATATAAGTAAATAATTAATTGTTAAAAATAATGAAAAGTTTGTTAAGTAGGAGAGTTCTTTTCCTACACTTTGGTATAATTCAAAGACAAAAATTCGTTGCCGTAACTAAGCCTTCCTAAAAGTTAAAAAACACATTTGCCATCATTCTTTAGCTTAACAAGGAATCTTTTAATTATATCAAAATGTAAAAAACGATTTCACATACAAATGGTACATTTAAAAACTTAGTTTTTTTTCTTTTTGTAGCTATTTAGTGTCTTGAGTTTTCTTCTTAGGCTCAATTTTAGTTATAGGCGAAAGGCATTTTGTTTTTGGTTCCTATATGCTTCTTAAGCGCTCATCAGACTTATCTTGACGTACGTCCAATACGTACACATTTGTCTATGGTACACGCACACAGGCGTACAAACAACAATACGTCAGTCTGGGTGCCATGATTGACGAATGGCGCTATAAACTATAGCTGCTTTTTTACATACGATAGGTCAGGCTTTGACCACTATCACACCTGCCTGATGGTAGGTGACGATGCGGCCTGAGATGTAGCTTTTCTAAAAGATACCTTTTCACTCGCTTGCTATTTGGTTTCATGCAATTGGCAGTATAATTTCGTAAAAGGGGTAGTTACATGTAAGTATGGCGACTGGCATAATAGTCGCCTCAATATTTTTTATGCGGTCATCTATTAAACTTAATAGCAATGTATAGAGTTCATTAATTTAATCAAAAATTGTTATTTAAAACAGGATATTTACTATTTGTTTTTTGTTTTTATTTTCTGAAGATATTAAAAAAAATCGGTTCTGTATAGTCGGTTTACGGACAATAACTTTACGTGATAACGTCATATAACGTTAACTCTTTTGTATCGTTGACATAGCCATTTTGCATACTTTAATACGTTGCTATGGTTACCTTTTCAATAAAGGTAACGAGACATGACGTCATTTTTTTGTGAGTTCATCGATTTGTAAGACGTTATCACGTCAAAATCATGTTAAATTTCCAGTTTTAATCAACTTTAGCTAGTAAAAATATAAATGTTAGGTTAACAACGCCAAGTAAGTATATATTTACAAAAGAAAAGTATATAAGTAGTATATCCGTTGTCTAGCACCCATAACACAAGTCTAGTTACTTAACTTGGGGCTAGATGGCGCTGCGTGGATTGTCCTGCAATATTTATTTATAAGTAACATAATCTAGTAAGATGTCAGTTTTGCCTGTTATTTGAGAAGATTTTATTTGCCACATAAACAAACTTGACACGTTTCAAGATTCTGTTACATGGTATTTGTTTAGAATTTATTAATGTTTTCTATATATCGCCTAGGTTTGACAGGTGGTCGCGCAATTAATGGCTGATCGTTTACTAAGCCAGAATGTCATAACCCCTTTAGCCTCACTTAAGCCTTAGCTTAGCTTTTATTACAATAATAATCTAGGCACTAATTCTCTTACATAAGTAAACAAAAAGATAAATGCAGTAATTTCGATAAAATTCTTAATTTTAATTATATATAATTTCTCTTATATTACTTATAATGTATTCGTTATTGCGCAAAATTTAGGCCAACATTTTAATATGTAAGAGGTCAATCAGGTCATAAAATTGCAGTTCCACCGTAGAGCTCCAAAACGGTTTTTAACTCAAGCAAAGTTCTATATAAGGTCCTGCTTAAGTTAAAGTTTAAAGTCTTTCAACTCATTGATAAACATTATTAAAATTAAAACATTCCAATAATAGTAATTTTAGAATTCTACGGTGGGTCTGCAATTCTGATGCCGACTGTACACATCGTATTATTCTATTTCAGCTAACTTTAGAAAAAAATAGTTGCTTTTACATTGGTGTTTATATTTTTTACAATATTATTAATAGTCAAAATTAACCTATCAGCTACCAAGAGTTAAACAGATATTTTTATGACAGTTTCGCCATAGGAACGATGTCAGAAAAATCTCAGTTAACTGTTGGTAGCTGATAGGTTTTTGATTTCAACTATTAACCGTAAAGGAAAACTGTATTTCGATTATTTCAATTTTATAAATATTCTAACTGAAAAATAACATTCTTTTACATTTCTTATGTAATATTCAAAGAAAGTTATTGCTAAAAATATGAATAAACTGAGTACAAGTGACATTGGAGTAAATTACAAATTTTGCAATTTTTTTGTTCGACATGTCACCTCCAGTGAAACATAGAAACTCAGTATCAAACAGAATAATTTATGGCCATACCTCAGCAAAAAAAACACGAAATCGGACGGAAGTCAAAAAGTTAATTTTCAATGTATTAAAATATTTATAAAACTGTTACAATTAAACTTATTACTAATTCATTGTAATTTTTTCATCATATCGGCCATGTTTTATCGGTATACTAGTTGCGTGTCCCGGTTTCACATACTTAAGTAACCCAACAAATTACTAATGCCGCGACTCATGTAACCTATCATACATACTTGCTTCAGTTAGTCGGGGATATCTTTTCCTGTCATTTTATTTTAATAATCACTTTGCTGGTCATTTATTTTATTTTATAAGCTATTAATTCTAAGCCCTTATTCGCCTGAAACACAGGAACATTCTAGTTCAGGCAATTGTGTTTTTAATTCATAGTTACATTGTAAAATGGTTTTGAATAAATTTATTATTATTTTGTCTGTTATACGTCCTGTATCACGAGGCTTTGGAGACCCGAACCTTTGGAAGGCGTGCGTGGAGCCGAAGCCAACACGTAGAGGCCCTTTACAATAACAAGTTTAATAGCAAACAATGGGGTGGATTCTAATTCTTATTATTATTATTATTTTCACGTCAATATGAAGGCTGTGTTCCAAATTGGATGAACAGCGTTGACAGTGCTAACTAGCGTGAGGGTACTAAGAATTGCTTCAAGGCGCGCGGATTTATATATATTTTGGACCCCATCTGCGACTAACTGAAGCAAGTATGTTAGGATTATTAATTTCGACTCTATGTAGTTTGTTGGAGTTACCTATCACATTTTAGACTGTCATGGAAAACAAACTGTTTATTTACACTAATATTATAAAGAGAAAAGTTTGATTTATAACAAATTTGCTTAAACAAATATGCTCCGAAATTATTATCCCGATTTTGATAAAACTTGGTATGAGGATAAATTGATTCATTAGGAGTTGCATAGGATACTTTTTATCCCGATATTCCCACGGGAACTTGACTTACGCGGGTGAAACCGTAAACCTCTGATAGTTAATTATACGAACAGCTGAGTGATCTTTTAGGGTTACCATTTTTCCTCTTTGAAGACTAAAATCTATGCTAAATGCTGTTCACGGTTCTACTTTCAATCAGGTACCACTATAAGCGTAGTGAGATTGCATAAAGCAGTGACTATGATTCAAATCATACAAATACGGATGTTGACAGTTTTTTTTTTTTCAAATTTGAATATAATTTTGGGGCGAAACAATAGCCACCTTAAAAACACAATTTTTAATTTATTTTGAACGAATTTATTATACGTTGGTATTAAATAAACGACATAAAGAATAGAATAGATTACTAAATGTGTTTTTTTTTAAACTGGTCAAGTGCGAATCGCACTTGACGCGCACGAAGGATTCCGTACCTTGTATCGGAGGCACAACTTAAATGTTTTTTTCTTCGGTTTTTAGTACTTGTTGTTATAGCGCCAACAGAAATACATAATCTGTGAAAATTTAAACTGTCTAGCTATCACGGTTCATGAGATACAGTCTGGTGACGGACAGACGTACAGACGTTTTCATCCTTTAGGTACGAGTACAAGGTTTTAAACAATCTCCAATAGTCAACATCCGTCATGAAATAACACACAACGGTAACATGACGGAAAATTTAAGCCGCCAAGCTTAACTCCTACTTACTAAAGTATCGATGTTTGACAAAAGTGCACTTAGTGTTAACTATGCAACTGTTTACATTATTAGACAGTTTTTAATGTTCACTCGGAAAACTCTGATTTTTTTACATTTAAAGAGTCATGTACCGATTTTCATTAAACCATAGACAAACATTGGTAGATAGACTGTTACCAAAAACAAAACTGATAGACCAAAAACATCCGAAATAAATCCCTTATTTCTATATGTCGCTACCGCCATTTTTAAAATTTTAAATGTTTCAAATAATAATGTTCAGTTGCTGTAAAATAAATTAAAAGATGAAGTATTTTAGTTTGTTTTAATTGGCTTTCTGCTTCTACCATGTCTGTTTACTTTTAGGGCTCCGTACCTCAAATGGTGAAAAATGGAACTTTCTTGTTCGTCTGTCTGTTTGTATGTATGTGTGTCACCACCGATTTTCTCAAGAACGGGTAGAACTAGCAAGTAGTTGGTTCCCCTAAAAATAAACAAAGAAAACAGCTTCGAATTAGTTAAAACTAGCTGCGCTCCGCGGTTTCACTCGCGTAAGTCCCGATCCCGTGGGAATATCTAAATGAAAAGTAGCCTATAGCCTTCCTCGATAAATGGACTATCCAACACAAAAATAATGTCCTGCATTATTTATTTATTTATTACAACCCATTTTTGTTAATTTCATTACATATGTAACATATGGCAAATGCACATACGCTATTTTATATAGGCGGTCTGTGTCTATGCCCCATTGTTTGTCTATTACTATATACCATTATTTGTCTATGAAACTTAATGATTTTTCACAAAAAAAATTAAGCTTTTTGTTTTAAAATAAACCATTTTGAAATCTGTTTCTGTACTTTACATAAAATAAAATAAACAATATTTAATTCAAATGCATTTTGAAAAATTGCAAATTCTTTGGTTCAGTTCGATTTTAAACTTTATTACAATAATGTTTAGGTATAATTTAAACATTGGTAAATTCCACAATCTTACTCAAGCCAAATACAATATCAGGCACTAAACAATTGCTAGCGGACAACCACTGCACTCAGAGACGTTCCTTAATGACCCTTTAGTTAAATAATGCTTTGTTACATATTCTTCGATGATGAATGTCGCTTATGAGACCGAGAAATAGCATCGTGTAACTGAAGTTTCATTTATCAACGTTTTAGCTCTTAGCAGCCCATCTAAACCTAAACTTATACCTATCTAAGCAGGTTTTTAAAGCAGAAACCTACTTTGTTATCCTAAAATAGTACTCACTAGTCTTCCATTTCATAAAATTGTTCGATTTGGTATATTATATTATGAGGTAAAACAATAAATAAGGTCTTAACTATGAGATTAACTTAGTAAATATTATAATCATGTTTGATCTTATGTTAGATCTCAAATAATGGTGTTTTAATATTCGTTTTTAATCGTACTATCGAAAGTAACATAAGAGATTCATATTTCGCTTTTCCATAAATATTTAGTTGTTTTAATATTGACGAGTCTGACTACTCCTTACTATAGTATTAAGAACCGCGTATATATATGTGTGTATTGTGTATGGTCAGACGGAGGTGCCACGTCGGTCGGTGTCGAGGGTGACGTCCTCGGGGGAGGCGAGGTCGGCTCGCAGTCTGACGCCGCGACCGGTGAGCGTCCACCGGCAGGCGCCGCCCGCGCCGCCGCCGCTGCCGCGTGTATCCGGGGGAGGGTGGTCCGGCGGGGGTGAGGGGGGAGGTGGTTCCTCGTCGGTGAGCGAGCAGCTCGAGCCCGAGCTACCGCCGCCGCGGTAACGTTGTACGGAGTCGCGCTTCTCGTCCGCATCGGGCGCGTCTTCGAGCGCGCGCAACACGTCGCCGGCGGCAGGCGAGTCCAGCGGGACCGGGACGTCCGCGTCGCGGTTGTGCAGTACGAGCGCGGCCATAGCCGGCGTCGGCAGCGGCGGGTGGCGCGGGTGCCGTGGACTGAACGCGCTCGCGTCCAGCGCCGGCGGCGGGAGGCGCGGAGCCGCCGCCGCCCACCTCGCCACCCCGGCTAGCACGTCCGGCGGCCGCGAGGCGGGTGGCTCCCAGGCGCGCGCGCCTTGACCCGCCTCCAGAGGTAGCGCGGCCGCGCTCGCCTCGAGCGGCACGAGCACGTCCGGTGAGAAAGCGTCCGCGAGCGTGTTTGCCGCGAGCCCGGTCCAGTCGCCGGCGTCTAGCCCACGCCCCGCCCACCACTCCTCGCCGGCGGCGCGCGCTGCGGCGGCCCACACGCGGGCCAGCTGTGCGCCACCAGCCTCGACTACGACCGCGAGGTCACTGTGCTCGAGCCGCACGCGTCGGCGCTGGGACTCGCTCAGCGGGCACGCGAGCTGGGCGCGCCTCGTGCCCGTCGCCGTGCGCAGCTCAGCGACTAGCTCGGCGCACTCGCGCTGCAGAGTGCGGTACGCGCCCGTCTCCGCGATGCGCACCGAGAACGGGCCGAAGCAGGCGGTGACGAACTGCCGGTACTCGCGGAGCGGACGTTCGGCGAGCCGCTCGGCCTCGGCGGCCCACGCGGCGAGCGCATCGAGCTCGGCGCGGGCCGCTAGTGCACCTAGCGCAGGCGCCGCCTCGAGGCGCAGCGCGGGTGCAGCGTGCAGCCCGGGGCCAGCGACACGACGTACGGCGCGGCCGCCCCTAGCCGGCACGCGGGCGCCCCGGGCGAGCCACGCCCAGGCGCCGCGCTCCCACAACGCGCGACCCCCCTCCGCGAGGAGGGCGAGCGCGGCGAGTAGGAGCGCAGCGGGCACGATGAACACGGCGAGGAGGAGCGCGAGCACGGCCTGCACGACCCCGAGCGCGCCCACCTGGAGGAGCGCGGCGCGCGCGGCGGGCACGACGCGCGGGGAGTCCGCCCGCGGCGCGTCCGCGTCGTAGAGCAGCGCACAGCCGGCGTGCCAGGCGAGCGCGGCGGGCGGTACCCACACCGGCGCGGCGACCGCCAGCACACCGCTCCCGACACACGTCGTGATACAACACACCGGCCACAGCAGCAGTAACGTCGCCGACCCGAGCCCGCCCACACACCCGTACATCCACACCAGGTGCGCCATGCGACTCATACCCTTACCGACGAGACCTGGAAACGGTATTAAAACGGCATACGATATAATTTCGTCCTCCGAACCAGATTAGATCTAATTCGTTTAAAAATATAATTACCAGTATCAGGTTCTGTATCGAACTTCCGTCGTTCCCTGGCGACGTGCCGCCATAGGTCGAGTAGACGTGACCACATCGTCGGGGTCTCGCTGCTGCGCTTCGGGTACAACGTGCCGTTCACCTGTTGTGTCACAGACATGGATCGTTATGCAGAGTCGAAAGAGAACGAGGAGGAGGACGTGGTACGGGTCGAGAGGGATAGGTATGCTACCTGGGAGAGTTCATAGTCGACGTAGAAGGGTTCGAGACAGAAGAGCGTGCGCAGCGCTATGGGCGAGCACCACGGGACGAGCACGCCGAGAACGTACATCACGTTCCAAGTCCAGCACCAGGCGCGGTGAGCGAGGTTCGTGAGCCGCCAGCCGGCGTACCGGGTCGACGTCTCGGAGAGGGCGTCGCGCGCCACCAGGAACACGGGCTGCGTGGGGTCCGAGCGCGGTGCGGGCTGCGGGGCCGCGCGGGACCCTAGTACGGTCGGCACGCGCTCGGCGCGACCACGTCCGTGTCGCGTGACACGCCACCGCGCCGGCGACCACACGCGCCGCGCCCATCGGAACTGGCGCGTCGGGCTTCGCGCGCGGACCAGCTCCGCCGCCAGTAGAGGCTCGCGTTCGCGCAGGAACGCGAGGTCGCGCGCCAAGAAGTACCGGTGCTGCGGCAGCTTGTGCGCGCTGAGAGCCGCCAGCGCCTCCTCGTGCGCCGCCCACCGCAGCTCGGCGCGCAGTCGCTCGGTCGCGGCCGCTAGCCGCTCTCGACGCCAGGCGGGCGCGCGCGACAGCAGCGGGTGCGAGGTGCGTAGGCGCGCCTCCGCGGCTGCGACGCCCGCCTCGAGCCGGCGCCGCGCGCTCTCCTCGGCACGCGCCATCACCGCGGAGGCGCGCAGCTGCGCCGCCAGCAGCTCGGGCACCCCGTCACCGAGCGTCGCGAGCGCCTCACTGCTCAACACGGCGGCGCACACGCGTGACACGTACTCGTCCATCGCCGCCTCGCGAACCTCCTACGACACACATTCGCTTTATAAATAAAAGATATATTTAAGTATTAGTAGTTTACAAGCCATCGGAGGATAGTGCACCTCCTCGATTTCCTTGAGCGGCATCTTCTGGCTGGCGAGTCGGGCGGCATGTCGCTCGCGGAAGTGCAGGAACCATCCGCGCGCCTCGCGGTCGAGGATGTTCTGCAAGGCGGGGGCGGCGCGTCGCAGCAGCTCGCGGCGGTAGAGACGCAGGTCGATGTGCGTCCGTTGCGGTGTAGTGTAGATGCAGGGGACGGGCGGCGCTGCGCGGACAGCCTCGCGACCGTCCGCCTTCTCGGCGGCTGCGCGACGCATCGCGCGCGATACCCACGCCGCCAGCGCAGACAGATCCTCCCGGTGCTCCGGCTGCGATATGACAAAAATCGTTAGCCTGCCACGAAAGAGGTGGATAAGGAACGAGAGATGGAATCGGGAGAGAGGCTCACCTTGCATATGAGCTCAGCGACGAGGTACCGAGCGCGCTCCTCCCGGATGCGCTTCTCCAAGTCCCTCGCTTCGAGCGAGGGCATGCCGACGAGCAGGTCGAGCAGCGCGCGCATGCCTGCTAACAAGGAGCGCGCGGCGGCTCGCAGCGAGAGTGGTGCGTCGGCGAGGAGCCGGTCGCGCGCGGTCACCGCGACGAGAGCGAGCGCGCACGCCACGTGCCGGTAGAGCTGCTCGCGCGCGCGCAACCGTCCGCGCTGCAGCCATCCCGCCACGCGCCATACGTGCGTCTGACCAGGGAAGTGACGCGATGGCACTTCGAATTCGCTGCACCAGGGTTATGATACTCGTATTATACATTGACTTTTTGACATGAATCAAATTATTAATTAACTAACCAAAGTACAAAGTATCCAATATTAAAATCTAACTCAACATTCGTGTTGCTATATTCTAATAGAAGTCATGTGGATCTCCAATTACTCACTAAAGTTGCCCACCTACGCAAGATCGACGACGACGCGACGCTGTCTGAGACAATTCATTCAATTGACGATTCGCAATTTTTTATTTGAATCTCCTCTACTAAAGAGAGAAAATAAATATACAATTATGTTATTTCTTAGCGCTAATTGTAGTTAAAATAAGATCCCGCTTAAAAGAAAAAAATAACACGCACGTAACAGCATTCTTGGACTAACATTAAATTCATAAGTTTCATTCTCACTGTACGAAAGCGACAGTATGTAGTACAAACAAATAAAAAACAACGCACACCACATGCGTGTAACATCGACATTACGTGGGAAGCGTCTTTCTAAACAAATGCACCGCATGCCATTATAGACAGTCAAAGATATCCTACTCTATCTACACACTATATTACAAAGAGGAAATATTTTTTTTTATTTTGTTAGTAATAGGCTCCAAAACTACTGGATCGATATTGATGAAACTTGGTATGAGGATACATTGAATCCTTAAGAATAACAAAGGCATTTTATCCCGATATTCCTACGGCATCGGGACTCACTGGTAAAACTGAAAAGCGCAAACTGAGCCTTTATGTTTTTTGAAAGTAATTAGTTTATTTATTATTTTTATTATACTGTTACTTATTGTACTTGTGCGATGGTGACTTTTGAGTGTGTTGTTTGTTTTCTCACACTGTTTTTCTTTTGTATTATGTTTTTTATGCGTGGGAACCTCTAATTGGCTCTCTGTTTCTATTATTTTATGTTTATTCTTCATGTGATAGCTGTTGGTTCTCCTAAAATAAATAAATAAATTTCCGAATTCCAAACATTTCATAAATACGGTGGCGTGGCCAATACCTATTCACCTTCTAACCTAATGCTTGTACAGCATATTTTTGTTGACCTTAATTAAGTTATTATTATATTAGTCGCTTACTTACAACACAGCGTACCTATTCGTACGTCACGCGTGATCGTCATCTAATAATTAATTACGAATTGATAGACATTTTTATATCAACTTCTTCTTCCCGCATAGTGGTGTGGCTCACCTATTGTTAGAGTTTTCTGATCGCCTATACCAATTAAAACTTGGTTTATATCAACTAAAACGTGGTTTGGTGTACTATAAGGAACCCTCTCTCTTTTTGGTCCTTCGAGCCAGATTTCAACGTCAAGGTCGAAAAAACTTACCATACATTTTGTTCATTTTGATGCCTAATTTTGTACAAAGATCACATAGAAACTTCCTAAATAAAACCAGCGACCTATGGATAACAATTAATATACCTAATAACTTTCTTTTTACGGCTCTGACTGGCCTCGTTTTCTCTGTCTTCAAAATATCTGGTGGCAAATTTATGGGCCCTTCCATAAAGCCACCAGATATTTGGCATGGTTTTTTCCCCTGACAAATAAATCGTCCAAAAAGTACACATATAAAAAGGCAGAGTTAAGAAGACATTACTCATTAGACTAATCTGGATCAAAGTTTTGCCAAGGAAAATGTACAGATGTTCTGTTTATTCCACAATTTAATTTAAATATCTTTGTGTGCAGTAATTGATGTAAACGAGAAAGGGCGAAACGAGACCCACTTCCTTCGCCTCTGCACTTTCAATTGACACGTTGTTTATTTTGATGAGCTTAATTGGCGCTTTCTTTGTTGGGGTTCACTTTGTTTGTGGACATACATTAGGTACCTTTACATATTGTTTTACATATTATGCTATGCTTACTATTTCATATCACTATTTTTTTTTCTTTACTTTTCTTTTTCCATTTCTCTTATTATTTCATATGTGTATAATATGTCGTGTGTTTGTTTGAATAAATATTATTCTATTCTATTTATAATTGAGTACATTTTAAAATTAATTAAATTGATTTATATTTATAATTTATCTTCTATATTCTTAACAATAAAGGAAGAAAGTCTAGGTGTTTAAGAAAAAGCATTATAAATAAAAAAACCCTAGTTTTTGAAAATCATGTTTGTCTGTCTCTTTTTGTTAGACAAGTAAATAAAAACTAATACATCTATTGAAATCTGGTTTTCATTATTGGATAACTCTTTTCTGGGAAGGTTATCCCTCTAATAATAAATAACAACATGGACAATAGAGCAATTTTTTTAAAGAAATATTCCGTAATATATGTGACATATCCAACAAGTACAATTAGTGTGCGAACACGCGCTACTAGAATGCGGTCTGCGGCTACTATTTATGCCGAGTTTACCGCAGGATCGGTATATAGCTAACACAGGGCGCAAAACGGCGCCCGTTGATTACAATAGACAACGACTTACCCCCTTTCTCTAATAGAGTGCAGTTGTTTAGGTGAGAGCCGCTGGGGCTCCGTGCCGGCGTCGAGCGCGGCCGCGTCGAGTTCGTCGCATGGCGGCGGGATGATAATGTCGCAGGGCCGGTTACCGGGGGTTGTGAAGCGGGACGGTGGAAGAACTGGGTATCAGAGAAAAAGAGGGTGAATTATTTCTATAAGAAACAAGAAGTTAAACTTAAATAATAATCCAAGCTACTATTTTAATATAAAAGTTTGTGTGTAGGGCAGGTCCTAGACTAAAACCACTACTAGAATACATTTTTTGAAACCTACCCTTATTTCTTAAATGTTTAATACAGCGCTCCGCGGTTTCACCCGTTCAACTCCCTTGGGAATATCGGGATAAAAAGTAGCCTATAACACTCCCAATGAATCAATGTATCCTCGTACCAAGTTTCATCAAAATCGGTGTAGTAGTTTCGGAGCTTATTCAATTTAAATAAACAATCATTAATCTACTTTAAATGTTTTGCATTTTTTTTTTAATTTTTACATAAATCGATGAGATTTTGAATAAGATACGCAAAATACTTTCCATACATTTTGTACTGAAATCGAATCAAAACATTGTCCTACCATTTTCCATTTATTTTAATGAGACAAAAAAAACAAAAACATGGCAAATATCCTGTTAAAAAACCATGTTAGGTAGTTTATCTTTATCTATTTAACCCACTTAAATCCTGATCCTGTGGGAATATAAGGATAAAAAACTGTACCCTTATAACGATTTTAAGAAATGAAATATATTTATTTACTGGAATATGATGAGTAAATTATGATGTATAGTACAGCATGTGCTCATATTCTAAATTATAAAAATAAATGGCTTTACACGGAATTCAAAAATATTAGAAAATATTTTATACATATCATTACAATATATCTAAAAAAAGAGAAACACAAAAGCCATAAAATTATACATATAGATGAATCGAACCTTCTCCTTTTTGGAAGTAGGTAAAAAAAAACAAAACAATATATCCGTTTTATGTTATTAATGCTTATAGATTAGCCAAACAATGTATGATACAAAGGCTTATGTTTTGATAACAAGCTCACACCAAACAGCATTTTAACACTGAAATAATTTCTTAACTTTCTATTAGTTTTCTATTGGAATGTCGATTGATCTCACCACATTCTGTAATTGTTTATAATTCCCAGACTTTCACTTGCTGTAACATTAAATGATTGTAGCAAGCAGGTGTTCTGATGTTTTCCATTGAGCTCTCGGTAATCTATACCTGCTATTAAAAGGATTAGTTTTTTTGGACTTTTCTTTTTACTTTGTTTGTAGGGACTACTGGACTGGAAACTTGGTATGATGATACTTTGAGAGTAACATGAGCTACGATTAAAGTCAATATTTATATAAGGGACCGGGATGTGGATGAAATTGTGTGTGGGAAATTTGAAAGTAAATTAATAGGTAAAAGCTGCACTCACCAATGGGAAATGTTTTCCAATGGTAAAGGAATTCTTCAGCAACCTGTTTGATGTTGTTGACTAGCTGTTCGACCTCCGGCGGTGCTCCGATCAGCTGCACGTCGAAGTGCAGCGGCTCACGCTCCGGCTGCGGCGCGTCCAGCAGGAGCGACGACGGCCGCGAAGCCTTCTCTCCCTCACCGTCGCCCGACATCCTACGGCCCTCTCAATGAAACACACGCATGTTGGGGAACCGCTGCAGGCAGTGGGCGGACAAACCACTTGACCACTTAACTAGCTCACTGTTTCATTATTTACATTCATCTAATTAATGTAACATGATAGCTGATCGAGCTACCAAAATAGTCGTAGCACGCACTCTACATGAAGATCCGACATTAGATATTATTATGTTATTTTATCTAAGAAATAATTATATGGCTTTCATTTTATTCTACAAATGAAAAGCAATTTTCCGATTTTCTTTGAATTCTCAACAAAAGAAAGAAAGAATGGCGAGCGAGCCCGAAGGACGGTCGATCGTTTCTGACTGACAGTGACCGTTTGTATTTTTGACAGCTACCTTACTTTGTTAAACCTCCAAGGGCAGGATAAAAGCCTTTAATCCATACAGCGACGTCTGACTTATTTGTCTTCTTCATACGCAATTTTCTTCGAAGGTTGTTAGGAACGAACATGGATTTATATTGTCTTCTGCCTTCCATCATCTTGCTTTGGTAAAGTCAGTGTGTGCTCTAAGCGAAGATTTTTTTAGTTTTTATTAAATAATATGTTGAAAAGACTTTATAGGTCAAAAATAAAAAAGTTACAACAAAAAAAAAACAGACTACTGCGGCAGAAAAAAAAAAAGTTGTCAATGTGGTGATTTGTGGAGTTGTTTGTTGTTAGGTAAAATACGGGTTTTATTTATAAAATAATTTGCATTTACAAATATTTCTATACATTTCTCAACGTTACAACTGTGCCAAACATAACCATCTTAATTTAACCCACATACGGCTTTCTACACCCAGTTCGCTGCCTGAATTAGGTACGTCCTACTTCAATCTAATTTATTGTTATTATTTTATTAGATTTAGATTTCGTTCGAACAGTGTCTTGGATCTTTTTATGTCACGAGAAACTACTTTATATTTTGGTACTCGTAGTGTCTAGGTGGTAAGTGTAAAAACCATAAAAAATTTAATAATACAATTCGTTTGAAAACTATGTCAATAGCCCTTAATTCGATCTGCAGTTTTCAGGTCACGATGGAAGCTATGGATATTCAAGCCGTCGAGTCGAAACTGAGTGACGTAACAGTGACCGCGATTCCCATGAGCGGTAAGAACGTCCACAAAGACCTGAGTCATGGCGGGAATAGCCACACTACGATATCTACAGTACCAGCTTCATCGCCGTCTTCCATCGGTAAAGATAAAGATAATGGTGTATCGAAGTACGCACAATTGTTGGCTGTCATAGAGGAGATGGGCAAAGAGGTAAGGCCGAGCTACTCGGGCAGCCGCAGCTCCGCCGAGCGGCTCAAACGCGGCATTGTCCACGCGCGCATCCTCGTCAGAGAATGTCTGAACGAGACCGAGCGATCGGCGCGACAGTAGCTCACATCACACACCACACCACAGTCAATTGAAATTTTAAACCTAGATCATTTCCAATAAGCACATAATAAGTTGACCAGTTTTAAGTTGCAGGAACTGTGTCTGCATAAAACAGTAAACAAGATACTTGACAGACATGTTACACTTCAATATCGTTGGCTGCAACTTCTGACTGTTCAACTTAAAATGCTGTTATTTTACTTAATTGTTTTGTTAATGTTAGCAGTTGTTTGTTAAAGCTTGGCCGGAAATAGACAGCGACAGGGTAATCCTTTATTGCATAATGGAATGTTATTCTCTGGCATAATAATACATAAGCTAAAATATTTCCATTTGAAAACTGTTAAAAAAAGTTGCCAGTCTAATACACTAATCAGTGTACACCTGCTAACACAAGTTACTCGGAAATATCTTGAAAATGTACTAAAAATCATAAATAAACAGATATTTAAGGTTTCATTAAAATATAAAACCAATTTCTTGTTCTATTGTCCTGAACACAGGCTGTGATTGAAACATTTATTGTGAAAAACTACCTCATTCATAAACAAAAACATAATTTTAATATAATACATTTTTTAAATATAAAATAATAATTGTTAATATAATGTTGGAGTGCATTCAATGGTGTTAAATAACTTAGCTTGGGAAAAAATAAGGGAAAAAGAATACACATGTGTCACTAGTAAAGTTTTTACCATGTTTCACAAGTATGCGAAGGGAAGTAGTCCGAGGCATTCACTCTAACTATTAAGATATACCTGCAAAAACTCCAATCTCACGAACCTAGTCCTTGTAATAGCAAGTTACACAAAATAAAAACGAGAAACATGGTAAATAACCATTTTAGTTAAAAATATTTTGACAAACATAAAGTTTTAAAGGGAATATAAAGTTTTGTGGCCCCCATTCTGAAACTTAAAGAGAAAAACTATAATAATAGGTCAAAAGTTTTGTCAAATGATTATTTTTAAGCAAGGCTTTTTATAGAAATACAACAGGCAGGGGTCTATCAATATACTTCTAGTTTGACAACTAAAGTTCAGAGAGTGACTGAGGCTAAAGATTAGTTTAAACCCAACTTAAAATAGAATAATGTTCATAGTTTGATGGGTATATATATTTTAAATCATTGCACTTCAACATTGATCAAAATCTTGAATTTTATCATATTATAATAGTAATTTTGTTCATATTTATACACGTCATTTATTATAATAATCATTAAATAGAAACATATTTTTAATGAACGCCATTTTCGTAAAAGCAATATGTATAAATGATATTGTGTTTCAATTATTTGTCTAGATTTATGTACATTGTGATTTAGCATTCTTTTATGATCGACCTGGCGCCATTTTGTGCATATTTTTATACTAAAATATCAATTTCAAAATTAAATTTCTTGCAATATAAATTAGAGGGGATGTAACATTTGGGTATAGAGATATATTATTCTAACCTATGTCTATGTATATAGGGTATTAATACAAACAACAAATGCCATTTTAATAGATTTACTTGTATCAAATCCAACAAAACTCATGTTAGGTTTCCAAGATGTTGTCAGGTTGGTAATTAGCATTCTAAACACATGATATTTTTTAAAGTCAATGTGTGCATACTTGCATAGCATGTAACTGAAATGTGCTCATTTAATTTCGTGTTTTAGTTTAGGTTGTATATAATTTAGTTGTATTTATAAATGAAAATGAATTTATGTACAACAATATGTGACAATAGTTGCATACATTATACTTATGTGGGCCAATATAAAATAGAGTTTCCCTATTAAATTCAATTCTTCATTTATGGCGTCTCTGCTTACTTACAATTCTGCTAATTGCCTATGACCAGAAAAAAATCTACAAAGACAAGCTGAGAACAAAATTATTTACAGAAACTCTTGATAATGCTAAAAATAGACCGCACATAAGCCCAAATAATTGATCGCACATTATGATCAAAAACAAGCTAAATACAGCTAGCCTGCAAGGAACTTGGCCATAGATAATTTCTGACTTAGATCTATTGAGTAATTATGACTACTTAATTCAGAAAGAAAATAAAAACTGGCACAATGCAATGCTCAACTTTTAATGCATCATGGTTGCTTTGTAACTCTTACAATTTCTATTTATACGTGTTTTTATACCAATGATAGTTCTTTAGATTATATTGGCCCAAGTACCACCAAGTATACTTCTAGGTATAAGATATTATAGGATTGATATTGCAAAATAATGTTTTAATTAATAAGTTACCATTAACAAATAGTTCAAAATGTACTTAAAATATTATTGTAATTACTATGACCATTATTATTTGTAACGAGGTACATAATTATGTCTAAATTATTTTTATTCATTCCATTGATGATATAAATAATTTGTTAAAGATTTTTTGAGTGTTTGAAAATCGTTTTGAACTATGTAATACTGGTTTAAAACACGATTATTTCAACCTTGCAACCAATGTTTAATTTAAACGATAGAAAACGACTAAATAAGTTGTAGATCAAAGCTGCATGGTTGAAACAATCGTGCCACTATAATTTGTTCAGTCTTCTATTAATTTATCTAACTAGATAAGAATATTACGAATAGATAATTAAGGGAAGTTAGTAGATATTTCCGCTTATGTAATTCTCTACCTCTTGACGGCTGATTTTTATAGTATAAAATGTCACTTAGAAAAAAACATTATTTACCATTTTATGTAGGAAGTAGTTGTACTAGTAGGGAAAATATGTAATTTTGATGACGTTGACTGCTTTACAATAATACGCGCAAAATAAATTGTCCGCTGTGAAGTTTGCGGCGAATGGCAGTCTGTGTACTGAGTTATTTTGCGAGTATTGTATTATGCCTTGGATAAAAAACTCGAGTATACCTACTTGTCTACCTAAGACGAAAAAATAGAATGCTTCTTTACAAAAGATCCCACGAATTTAAGAGTGAAAAGTGACAAAACCAGAAAATACTAATTTATGATAAGGTTGTGTCAAAGATGCATCTTACAAGTCGATACGAAGCCGTGCGGGGCGTGAGCGAGACGAAGCACTGTGATCGTGATTTGACCAATCACGAGCCAGAGCACATCGATAATATTGCATCTATGCAATCTCAGTGAGGTAAATTTCGATATATCGTATTTCCATACATTTGTTTTACATAGATGTGAAAATGATGTGCGACGTGCTATGTGTGATGCATCTTTGTCATAGCCGTACCTCAAGTTCGTGAAGTCTCAACCCTTCGAATCTAGGCTCCTCCAAGCAGATACAAAATATCGTAAAAATTGGGCAGTAATGCACGTATTGCTCTCTATTCAGACACCGGTCACAAAAACTAAAACTGCTGGTTACATGCGATATACTGCCGCGAGCCTTCCAAGAATCTAGTTTTCATAAGCTAGCACTTCAAATCGTATTCGAACAAATTAAATAGTTATTTACTAACAAAATCGCGTGATTTGTTAGATATTAGAATTAAATATGTAGTATATTATAGTCGTATCGTCCTCAGGGTGAAATCGATAAGATTTTTCGAAGATCAGTACGCGCGTTATAAGCTGGCTGGATACTGGAGTTGCAGCGATTGTTGGCGAAATTCATTTGTAAGGAACTTTTTGTATTTGAGCTCTAAACTCCTCATTATTTAAAAATGCGACTGAATTTCAACTTTATGCAAACGCATAGCAAGTTTTTTTGAGCTAAGCAAAAGCTTTGCACTAAAAAACTTAGAATCTCCCCCATGGAAAGAGAACCCCCCACGAGCGGAAAAGAGATCCAAAACTTTTTGGAGTTTACTCCTTAAGAATCGATTTTCATATATAAGGCGCCCAGTATGAGAAAAATCCGAGGGGTAAAACCTACTAACAAGTAACGAAAATCGTGTCACGTTTTTGGTGCGCACCTTTAGTGCGCAACTTTCTAATTTGGCTGTGAGTGTATTGCGTATGGTTAGATACTCGTACTTAAGGAGTAAACTCCAGTCGTGTGTCGGAGCTGACACACACACTTTTTTTTTTTTAAATCTTTTAAATGTCGTATGTTGGTAACGTTACTCCTATATTTTTAGCGTTTGACAGCCAAAGCACAAAAACGTTTCCAATTATTTAGTGAATTGGTCGCAAAGGGTTTAAAAAATGTAGAGTGGTATATCATTTGATTGGCTTATTACGCAAGTAGCTACGCTACGCTGTCAGTGAAAATGGTTGTTAGTGGCGCTCGCTTATCTTTCGCTGGACCTTCGTACCGGTCAAATTAAATCGCTCGTATTGTATCGAAATTATCGAAGTGTATACGATTGGAATGAAGGTATACTTACTAAAGTTAATATCAATTTTATTCGTGGAAAAATTCTATTTATGGCAAAATATTTCAAATGTTTCATTCAATGTGTTTAGGTAGGTAAGGTAGTTTAGGGCTGTCCTGTTATTTACAAGTTGTGGGATTCGCACTTTCGTAGAGTAGCCAATCTAGTAGGATGCCTTGACTCTATCTGAAGGTCGTGGGTTCTAATCTTCGCCGTGTATTAGCGGAAATCGGCTTTATGTGCAAATCTGCTCCTTGTTCTTCTTAAGGTGGGGGTAGCAGCCAACGACTTTATGCACATTGTCTTTAATACATTGTTAATTATTGCATGAAAAATTGATTTTTTAAATCAAAATTTTCTATAAACAAATTCCTTGTCCAAGTTTTAGTCGAAAAATTTATTTAAATTAGTAATTTGGATTTTTTTGACTATGGCATCAAAACTACAACGAATTTTCGTCCTTTATAGAAAAGATGAAAACATAGACAATTTTCATGCAATAATTTTCTATTTAGGTGTTCGAGCCTTCGCTTGAACCACCTTTGAGATCACACCTTCATATTTCGTTGTCAACCTACCCACATTTTGCTCTCAAAGCTCCCCCACTCTCGACAGCGCTTGTATTTGCTGTCTCTTTCTAACGTGTGCGAGGCAGAGCGCGGCTGTTCGTTCTTCAGTACGCTTTCAATTTTCGTATAGTCAACTTGTGCTTACCGTGTAATCAAGAAAATTGATCGGTAAGTCACATTATTATTTTTATGTTTGATGCGCAGCCAACCAGAAAATTCCGCTCGGCGCCTCTGAGCCCAGCGACGACTAGGAGTTATCCTACTACTATCGTTACGAAACGTATCGGTGGTTTTTATGGCGCCACGCATGTCGATTGAATTAGTAGAACGTCGTATCAACTATTCACGCTCGACGTCGCATTAAAGACCTGTCGTCGTATCAGTTAAACGACGTCGAATTAACTTTTCAAAGTCGAATCAATTACTCGACGTCGAGCTAAGGATTCGACGTCTTATCGAATACTTGACATCAAATGAACTATTCGTCGCAGCATTATTACTCGACGCATGGTGACTCGACCTTATATGAGCACCACATTATTTGGGTTTTTTCCATTACCAAAAAATTGCTTTTGCAGATATGGAAGAACAAATAACCATGGGGGAATTGGCTTCCCTACCTTGTCAAGGAGAGGATACCGTAGCGTTCAGAGCTATAGTCTCGGCAATCGATAAGAACTTTCCTGCAAGTTGGCGGTCTTGGCACGTGTGCAACTACTCTTTCAACGAAGTTTTTGGTGAAAATATCTCACAAAAAACCGATGCCAAACTGAGGTTCGCTTTACCCCTAAGCGACATAGCAAGAGCATTCGACCCGTCTACGTCATCTCTATCTGAAAGGCGTTTCAGAAGCATCAAGACCAAAATACTGGAATGGCCTTTAGGCCGAGCTTTGCTTTACGCCCCACATGCCATAATGGAAAAAATCCACGCTCCGGATTATAGTAATTTTATAAGCGCTGTTCGAGAACTAAAACCCAAATTGGTCAACAGACACCGAGCCTCCTCCCAACTTAGAGAGTCGTCTCAGCAGCGGGAACCTCCACAATCTCAGGGCTCAGATGCTTCGCTCCAAGGCAGTATCTACTCAACAAATAGGAAAAGGTCCAATACCAGTACTTCCATGGGCGCCTGCTCGTCTCCTAAACGTAGTGCTACAGCCCGGCCTGAGAATGATTATCTGTTGACGGACGTCCTCAATAAACAGGTGGAAATGTTCAACAAATTGCTAAGTGTGTCCACGGAACAGAATGAAAATATCAAAAAACTACTTGACCGGGATGAATCAAGAAGTGATAAGGTGGTAGATATGAATGCATCCTTTGAATCTGCACCAGATAGTACACAAAATGATGAAGAAATAGAAATGGCTTCATGCTCAACATCCAAACGGAGTGTCGATTCGACCTCGGAGGAACAGTTACTGAGAAATCAAATTGTAAAAGCACAACGCAAACTAGCAGCCCTTCAAAATAGTGAGAATTCAGAAGCGGCATTAGAACCCACGTTTGATTTTTCTCCATTTACCATTGAGAAGGAACCGAAAATAGCTAAGGCGGACGCAGAGCTATTGAAGCAAGGGATCAGCTGTCAACGTTTCGGTCAAGAAGCATGGCGAAATGTGAGATACGCAGACACACAAAAAATGTTCCAAGCTGCCCCTGCTTTTTGTTCTCTGAAGCCAAATAATATATTGGCGGGAGCAACGCCCAATTATAAATCAGTGGCTATCTTAGAAAACTTTGACATGACATTAGGGGCAGTAACTAATGGATTGCTTCAACAAAGGAAACACTTCCAAGAGCTGCTGGATAAAATGCCAAGGGACATGAGACTTCACGTCGGTAAGGAGTTTTTGGATGCAAACTCAAATTTCAAAAAGGTGTCCGACAATTTATTACAGTATGTGTGTGGGCGTCGTGCAGAAGTGATTCAGCAAAGGCGGGAATCATATCGTCCCATAAACCGGATGATGAAGCAAATATTACATGACATACCTCCCTCTGAGAGTCACCTATTTGCTGACAAGACACTGGCAGAGACAGTCAAAGAACAGGGAGGTATCCATAAATTTTTTCCAACCAGAAAGAAGCAGGCTTGGCATACCGATAAACCCAGTCACGATGGAACTGGAAAAAGAGATACCACAAAAGTCGCCTCGAGCAGCAACGCTTGGAAGAAAAAGAAGTACAACAACGACAATCACCAAAAGAATGCATCTTTCAAAGGAAAAAATGGAAACTTTACAAGTCGGTCACAAGGTTTTCAGTTTAAGAAAAAAGGGGGAGGAGACAAAAAATGACGCATTCAAAGCGGGGTGTCTCAAAGATTATACAAGCCGTTGGAGTCATGCTCCTATCAGTATTTTAAATATAATAAAAGGATACAAAATCCCTTTTCGTATGAGACCCCCATTAACAATATTTTCAAAGAAAACAGCCCGGACATTTCGAACAAAATCATCTCCAGAAATGACAAAAGAAATAAAAGACATGATAAAATCATCAGCAACAGAATATTCCAATCAGAAATCGGGCTTCCTGTCAACATTTTTCCTACGGAAAAAAGGAGACGGCACAAACAGACCAATTTTCAATCTGAAAGGACTAAACCATTACGTTTCTGCTCCCAAGTTCCGACTGTTAAATCATCAAAAAATTCCTTTACACTTGGAAAGGAACGATTACATGATGAAGATAGATATCTCGAAGGCATATTTTCACATACCAGTCACGCAAAGTCATCGTCGCTTCCTGTCGTTAGTGTACGAAGAGCAAAGGTATCAGATGACCTGCTTACCATTCGGGCTTGCCAGCGCACCAGCGGCGTTTGCAAAAATAACCAATTGGATCGCACACGAACTGCGGCAAAAAGGTTTGAAAGTCGTGGTTTACCTGGACGATTTCCTACTCATGCACCAGGATTATCAGATCCTATCGGATCAAATTAAATATGCTACAAGGTACTTAGAAGAACTAGGGTGGCAGATAAACGTTCAAAAGTCGTCGGCAATACCATCCAGAGAGCTCGAGTACCTGGGAATCATATGGAATACGGAGAGAAACGAAAAAAGTATCGACACCGGAAAGACAAAGCAGCTAAAAGAACATGTGAGGGAACTAATACGCAAGGGACGTTGGAGTTGGTACGACGCAAAAGTGATTCTAGGAAAACTCAACTTTGCATCATTCGTAGTGCCACTGGGACGTCTGCACTGCAGGATCCTCCAGAGGCTAGCAAACCGCCTGCCAAAAAACAACTGTTACAGGAAATTTCCACTCGCAGAAGCAGCTCTGTCCGAGTTGAACTGGTGGTTAGAAAACGCACATCGGAAATCCCCAATTCATTACGCCCAGCCAAAAATTTTTATAACAACCGATGCCGCCGATCGGGGATGGGGAGCAATTGCAAACGGTCGTCGTCTTTGGGGATCGTGGTCTCACAGCCAACAAAAATGGCACAGCAATCAGAAAGAACTTTGGACTGTTTACGAAGTATTAAATCAACTGGCTTCCGAAATTCAAGGCACATCGGTAACGTTACAAACCGACAATCGCACGAGTGTGGCGTTTATTATGAAACAAGGCGGTACACGATCCCTGACGCTATTAAAAACAGCGACGAAAATTCTGGAACTCTGTCAGAAGCTAAATTGCCACATAACAGCTCGTTACATACCGGGTCAATACAACGGAATCGCGGATGGTCTGTCCAGAGCTCGAGCTCTCCCGGAATGGCATTTGAGCAAGAAAGCTTTAGGAATAATCTTCCAAGAACTAGGTCAACCGGATGTAGATCTGTTTGCTTCGAGAATATCAGCAGTGGTGCCAGCTTATGTCAGCGAGGACTCCACGGACAAACAGAGTCAATTTACGGACGCCTTCAGCAGGACGTGGCGGTTCAGGTTGGGTTGGATCTTTCCTCCACCAGCATTGATTCCCCAAGTGCTACGCCATTTGAAAACGTCCGAAGGACAATATCTGATTGTAACTCCAATCTGGTCACAAGCATTCTGGGAACCGGAAATACGCAGGCGTGCTTTGAGAACTCCACTGAAGATCCCGGATCTTCATGCGAACCTGATCGATCTACGAACGGGTCGGCCACCACCAGAGGTACACAAATTAAATTTAGTGGTATGGAAGGTTCAGGCTGGATGAGTCAACTAGATGGTTGGTCGGAGTTAGAAGTCAACTTACTAGAGAGCTCGTGGAGAGCGTCGACTTTAAGAACATACAAACCAGTCTGGACAAGATGGAGGAATTGGGCCTTATCACATGATACTTCAGTCGATAATCCAAGTCCTCAATCACTGGCTAAATACTTGTGTCACCTTTTCATCCATGAAAAGCTAGCACCAAGAACTATAGCCCTACATAAATCAGTCGTGGCTACCTTTGCAAACCCTGTTCAATGTACAATGCTGAGCTCACACCCTCTAGTGAAACAGGTTATTAAGGGAATTTTTGCAAGAAAGCCACCACAGAAGAAATTCTTGTCCTGGAAAATTGAAGATTTGTTAAACTATCTTAAGGATTATAGTTTCGACGAGAACGGGTTATTCGGTATATCTAGGCATACATGCGTTCTATTATTACTGGCAACTGGTAGAAGAGTACATGACCTGACGCTTTTGAGCATCAAAGAAGATTCATTTGAGGATAAAGGTGACGAAATTATATTTTGGCCTAACTTCGGGTCTAAAACAGACACTTCTTCCTATAGACAATCGGGATGGTCGCTAAAATCCGGAGAAGGCGAAGAAAATCGGTTAGACCTGATATTTTGGATAAGAAAATTGATTGACGCCTCATCGCACCGCCGAGGCCACAAGGATATTCATAATTTATTTATTACAACAAGAGGAGTTGTCAAGAATGCTTCCCGTGCCATCATAGCTGGCTGGATCAGATCTCTTTTTAAGGAAGCAGGTATAGATGCCTCCGCAGGTAGCTTTAGAGCCGCAGTGGCCACTGACATCTGGACAAGTAACCGCTTCGATATTGACGAGGTATTAAAGAGAGGAAATTGGCGCAGCAGAAATACCTTCTTAAAACATTATTTTAGGGAAATACCAGCGCAATCAGGTGACATCAATAACACTTTAGTTGATTCATTCAATCCAATATAGATTAAGACTTAAATCAATATAAGAAACTGTTTTGTTTTTGTTTATATCAAAGGTTAGAATAAATATTTTGTTTTGAGTATAGTATGCATTTTTTTTTTAAATACACCTATCACAGTACGCATAATAGCAGCGCCGGCAGAAGGTAAACATATCTCAAAGGTGGTTCAAGCGAAGGCTCGAACACCTAAATAGAACCGTTTTTCCCCCAAAGGGTAAAAAACGGATATTTAGGTTTCAGCCGAAGCTTGAACCACCACTTAATGCCTAGCCGGCTTTAAGGTACTGAAGAACAAACAGCCGCGCTCTGCCTCGCACACGTTAGAAAGAGACAGCAAATACAAGCGCTGTCGAGAGTGGGGGAGCTTTGAGAGCAAAATGTGGGTAGGTTGACAACGAAATATGAAGGTGTGATCTCAAAGGTGGTTCAAGCTTCGGCTGAAACCTAAATATCCGTTTTTTACCCTTTGGGGGAAAAACGGTTCTATTTTAGTTAAAGGCAACGGGCATAGGGTCGTTAGCGTCTACCCCCGCCTTAACCGACTACAATGAAAGGAGGTATATTCACTCGTCAAGTTTCAATAATATTTAAGAGTTGAACCATAATAACAGTACAAATTTTAATAAATGTAATTTACCGTGTTGTAATGTAAGTGAATTCAATGAGATAATTGTTTAGTCGCCGTATTATTCATGTATGGACGTATTTTTATTGATTAATAAATGGGTTTAAATCTATTACTATCGTTTTATTTAATTATCTAGCGGCGCCACGGACGGGGCTTCAGCTAGAACTTTCCCTGGACTCCTACAAATATTTCAAAATCAAAATTAGCCAAATCGGTCCTGCCGTTCTCAAGATTTAAGTATTTGAAATAAGGTTGAGTGACCATCCCATTTATGGATTCTGCCAAATGAAATAAAGTATAGCCGTCCCAAATTGGGATGGTTGGCGCCAGAGAGGGTTAAGCGTGAAAAAGAGGAGGCACTAATTTTTGAAGATTTGATGCTATGATTTGATGTTACATTTACCCAATGCTCAAATATCTTTTATTTAAAATTTACCTGCGTAAAAAAAACTAGCAGTTCTGGGAACAGGTAGACCTGGCGAGTACGAAAGAAGAGTTTTGTGTGAGAAGGTGGTCCTTAGCGACAAGCAAAGTACTCCATCCAATCCCTGTCCAGTAAAGGGCCGATTGCACTAGTAGAAATCTAAAGTGAGCAAAATATTGCATTTTGTAGAGTTATTCTACTTATCACTACCGATATCCTCATTAGATCTTCACTATTTTTTTTATGAGAACTACTATATCGACTTTAGGTACCTTTAAAAAAAAGAATAATCGAAATCGGATCCAGTAGCCCCCGTTTTGAGAGAACTCTAAAAAAAATACGTCATCTGTAAAAAATTCTACTGTCTGTCTGTCCGTCACCAGGCTGAACCTCAGGTTCATGAGGTACAGCCTGGTGACAGACAGATAGACAGTGGAGTCTTAGTAATAGGGTCCCGTTTTTACCCTTTCGTAACGGAACCCTAAAAATTAAGTAGATTCCTTAAGTTTTTTTTTCTTATTTTATCAGAAATCTCAAAATGGTGTCTTGGAAGACCAAATGCGAATGGCATACTGGTTACAGCGCTGACTCAGTGGAATGGTGTCCAATAGAACCGTTCCAGAATGTGCTGGTCTGCGGGACGTATCAGCTTGAGAAGAGCCCTGGAGAAGGTATTATTAAACTTTTTTTTTAAATCGATTTAAAAAAAGAAGTAGGTAGTTAGGTTAGTTTTTTTTTAATGTTGCTTAACAGACAAACGCTTGTGCCTGGGATCATGTATTAGAGGGACTAGATTTGCCCTTAACCTATATCTACCACCCTCTCAGCTTAGTCGACTGTGTCCAGAGAAAACAAAACTCGTTAATCAAGTCAGTCAATAGCGTCTGATGGAATCAACTGTTTTACCACAAAGCGATTTTTTCCTTCACCTTAAGAGCAATGTAATAAAGCAAGCAAGAAGGGTTGTCTTTTTATCTTGTTTTTATATTTTTTAGCTGAAGATAAGAAACAAACACGACTTGGAAAAATATATCTCTTCGTAGTAAACGAAGATACAACCAAACTAAACCCAATACAAACAATTGAAACTCCAGGAATATTAGACCAAAAGTGGTGCTACCACCTCATAAAAGAACATCCTGTATTAGCCGTAGTTACGTCAATCGGAACGTTACAACTTTATGAATTATCTACTGAAAACGGAACGTATTCACTGAAACAGTGGATAGAACATGTGATTGGTCAAGATATTTTAGCGCTCTCTCTTGATTGGTCGACAAATAGAACAGCTGAAAATGAACCGCGTCTATTGGTCAGTGATTCTAAGGGTTCTGTAACTCTTCTGAAAATAGCGGGAGACGAAATTGTTCAAGAAGGAAATTGGAAAAGTCATAAATTCGAAGCTTGGATTTCTGCTTTTAATTATTGGAATCCAGATATATTTTATTCAGGTAAGTAGCGGATCCAGGAGTGAACTAGGTCAGCGTTTGATCACACGAAGGCTGACGAAGCAAAACGCTTAGCGCCTGTGATTCGGGTGGGGGAAATTATTCAATTATTCAATCAAACTTTGATTTTACCAAATAAGCGTTATATCATTTTTAAATCTATGATTAGACCGGAATTATACTTACTTATAAACATAAAAAAGATTATGCGTGTGTTCAAATACGATATTAGATATTTATTAGGCAATTAACCGCTACCAAAAAACAGGTTCATTAGGGTAGGAAGGGGGTGTTGAATTGTTGATGCCTTTAGCGTTCAATGATAAGAACTTAATTGCCGCCAAGATGAGGTCTCTGCATTATTATCCTGTTCATTAGCTTATAAATAAACTAGTAGATATCTATATGCTTACTTTAATTATAAGTAAAGATATTTCAGTCTAATAAAAAGCAAGACCCACTAATGCTCTTACCTTCACATTTTTTTATTCACACATCGCCATCTAGCCCCAAGCTAAGTAACTAGACTCGTTGTTATGGGTGCTAGACAACGGATATACTACTTATATACTTTTCTTTTTGTAAATATATACTTATAATACATAGACACAACCAGACCACAGACAAATATTTAGGCATAAATACTTGTCGGAGGCGAGAATCGAATCCGCAACCCTGTGTTTGGCATTTTGGCATGGTGACCATTGTGCCAACTGGGTCGTCTTAGATATATATATGCTTACTTAATTATAAGTAAAGATTTTTCAGTCTAAAAAAAACAAGACCCACTAATGCTTTTACCTTCACATTTTTTTATTCACACATCGGCATCTAGCCCCAAGCTAAGTAACTAGGCTTTTTTCTTTAATGCCTTTTTCTTAGGTGGGGATGACTGTCTATTTAAAAGTTACGACGTAAGAGTCACCGATGGTGTGGTGGCAACAAATAAATCTCACGACGCAGGAGTGACTGCAATACGTAGCCATTTAGAAGTCGAGCATCATTTGTTGACTGGAAGGTATTATCGTTTATATATGCTTTTAAAGTGTTACCTATTGGTGGAAACCGCATCAAAATCGGTGCAGTAGTTTCTGAGTAGACAGAAGTAAAATCTATACTTAATATTATAAAGCTGAAGAGTTTGTTTGAACGCGCTAATCTCAGGAAGTACTGGTTCGAATTGAAGAAATATTTTTGTGTTGGATAGTCCATTTATCGAGGAAGACTATAGGCTACTTTTTATTTTGATATTCCCACAGGATCGGGACATACGCGGGTGAAACCGCGGGGCGCAGCTAGTGCTTACTTAAAATTGTAAATCATTACAAAAATATTTTATGCTGGTCTAAAAAATAATTATTATCTTTAGAACCTAGTGATGTTTAACTAGCTCTGCCATCTTTGAGAATGAATAGGAGTCCTTTTTTAAATAAGCCTTATTATTAGACTTTTAGGTATTTATATTTAATATTCCAGCTACGATGAAAAAGTCCGCCGATGGGACGCAAGAAACTTAAAAACATCCCTTACCGAGACGCCAGTAGGCGGCGGAGTGTGGCGCATTAAACATCACCCCAAAAACCAAAACTCAGTGCTAACAGCTTGTATGTACGGGGGCTTCAGACTGTTGAGAGGAGACACCGTGGTTGCAGAGTATAATGAACATGAAAGTATAGCGTATGGTGCTGATTGGAGCGACGGGCATGGTTTGATTGCCACTTGCTCCTTCTATGACTGTAAAATGCATGTTAGCGAGGTTTTAGATGAATAAATTAGTACACTGGCCACCAAAATCAATCCACAATTTTGATGAAGAGCTTTGGTCTGAAATAACTATACTTTTCTAGATTCAGGGCTCCAACGATACCCTTTCGTCTCCAAGACCTTTCCTTCCCTCTAGTTCAGCCGAACATGTCATTCAAACTGAACTAGTCTTAACGTTAAGGAATCAATCAAAATATTGTTACTAATTGCGCCCCGGGGTTTAACCCACACTACTAATATTATAAATGTGAAAGTATATGTGTGTGTGTGTGTGTTTGTTACTCCTTCACGCTAAAACTACTGAACCGATTGCAATGAAATTCGGTATGTAGCGGAGGTAAGCCTCGATTAAAATATAAGCTACTTTTTAATCCGATATTCCCACGGGATCGGGACTTACGCGGGTGAAATCGCGGGGCGCAGCTAGTTTCTCATAAAAATGATATTGACTTCCTACAGACACAAAATACATAATAGTTACTATAAACTACAAACTTAATCACTCCTGTTTACCCCTTTATAGATCGAATGTTCAAAAATTCTTACATCGTCTCCTATGCGAAGTTTCTGACTTGTAGTTTCAGAGATGTCGAAGAGATTTTTCTGGGTTTTCACGCAACACCATCTAGATACCTAAATAAATATACTAATCTTATAAGTACCAACAAAAAACTATTAAATAACAAATAAAAGCAAATTCATTTTAACCATGTTGTATTTCAATTTGCTTATAATTTCATGATAAATATAATTTATAACAATTACATACTTAATAAAGTATTTTTGCAGTAAGTTATTAAAAAAAAATCTTACACCATTTACATATACCAAGGCTTTGGGGATGCTGTGTCCGTCTCACTGAATATCCCTACGATAAATTTGTACCTTAACATTTTCTAAATAGTCTATTTTTCCCCTAAACTGGAATAGATTATGAAAAACGATCGACTGTGACACTTACATACTTTTGTGGAAGCGTACTGTGAGTTTTTATAGCAATCGTTATTGCGTCTAAGGACTAGCCAAGGAAAAAATTACATTCTATAAACACATGTCGCAATCGATTTTCTTATTAAAAAAGGTTTTGATGCGTCACAAGTTCACTATCAGTACGCTACTATGATACTATGAATCAGTATTGGACTTATGACCTTCTTCTAATAGACGTTACATACAAACATAAATACTTGAATTAAAAGTAGGTACTCAGTGTGATTATTATTTTCAACATGTTAGCTACGTCTTTAGTTGGCCGAGTGGTATAAGCCGCCACCCGCTACACCATCGAACGTGGGTTCAATACACAGGTTAAAACATTATTGGACAGGATTGTAAACGTTACGCTACTAGTGCACTTTTCTGCGCCGATTGTACAATTTGTACAGTCTAATATTAAGTATTTTATCTTTTGAGTCAAATCCATGAATGGATTTCTTCATAGATTTTATTGCAGAGATAAAATACTGATATGTTTAGATAGGCAGATGGCAGATAAAATAAGAAAGAAATAAATAGAAAAAAGATGAAACTATGTTATCTAAGCTTCTCCGACGAGGTTTTAGATATTTTTTTTCTCCTTAGAAAAGAGTTTTATTCATTTTATTTTGTATTTTTCTCTCTTTCTCCTTTTATGTGCAATCGGACCATCTAACCGTTATCAAATTTGATTTGCATGGATTATAGAGATAAAATAAAATATGAGTACATTAGAGTGTACATCAGACCTTTTCAAATATGCCAAAGTTGTTACCCCAGGTAGTAACTTTTTATTTTTCAGCACAACTTGTTCACAATAGCCAGTGTTAAAAAAAGTTATATTTCTTATTAAAATATTAGTTTCGAGTTTAAGACTAAATGGGCTGAATGTGTCAAGTTAGTCTATTTTCAGTCAATCAGTCATGTATAGGGTTTAGGTTATGATGTTGAATTGCAATAGGTACTAATTTAAGGAATTTAGGGCAAAAAGAGTAGTCATGATTGAATAAAGTAATGCAAACATACTGACCAATATTGAATAAAATGTACATCTAAATTATAAAATTTAACGCGAAGCAACACTAATATAACCAAAACTTTAATAAAGTAACTGATATATGGAATTGTGATCAAAGTGTTTCTAATAAAAATGCCCGGACATACTCTCTAATGCCCAGATATACTCTCTATTGCAGTAAAAGTATTTTATATCTATACGAAGACGCGATAATTCAGTGAAAATGTTATAAAAACTCACAGTACGCACTTAGTGATATATATGGTGATGATTAGAACATGGCAACGCAATAAACTCTCACAATTTTCTCAACAACTTGCAAATGACGCTAGAATAATTTTATTACTAAGGAAAGTTTAAACCAGTTAGTATTATTAAGCGAAATTTAATTAAGTATAGAGAAACCAATGCGTTTGCGGTTACAGAAAAAGCTAATCTAGGGCAGCGAGAGCTCCGTTGAGCATGACAATGAAAAAAAATATTTCGCGCATTTTTTTAAAAGAGCTCTTCGCTTATTGGATTCATTAAGCGTATCATCGTTCCAACCGTAAACGCATTAGTTTAAACAAACTTATGGTTTCCTAAATATTTAACTAAATTGTTTTCAAGACGAGTATCTTACTTTGAGGCCTTGCTTACATGGTGTTTCCTTATTCGCAACTCTGGCTGGGCTAAAAACGACCACTTCAAAATTCCGAATAAAGGCAAATATTTAATATGAATCTAATTTTACTCTATTCGGATGGTGAATTCCGTAAGTCATTTTATGCTGCGTCCACTTAATGGCCCAAGATGGATAAATGGTCCATGATTGCCACATGTCGGTGATTTCCTGTTTTTTTTTTAATTATAAGACGAGTCGCCAGTTACTAGCGACTCGTCCCGGCTTCGCACGGGTATTTTATGCATGTATTATACATATAAACCTTCCTCTTGAATCACTCTATCCATTAAAAAACGCATCAAAATCTGTTGCGTAGTTTTAAAGATCTAAGCATACATAGGGACAGACACCGGGTAGCGACTTTGTTTTATACAATGTAGTGAAGACGCAAAGTCCCTGGCATGCAACCGCTCTGGGAGTCTTTAAGGGAGGCCTATGTTTAGTAGTGGACGTCTTGGGGCTGACATGATGAAGGTATAGGTCAGCGTTTGATCCATATCACATCTAATAGTAAATAACAATACGGTCTAAGATGTAGCACGCGCGTCTAGAAGATATCTATTTACTCCTGACTTGAAAACCCCCAAATTGTACACGACAGGAAAGATCAGGTTGACAAAGTGAAACGCTTTGTAGTCGCCAATTATAGGGCCATAGTGTGGAAGCAGCATTACGAAAAAAAATTGTCGAAATTGGTATTTTTAGACCCGCTGCTTATGTAAAGATCGTTAAGACTGGGCAGATCAAAATTTGGCGGAAACGAAAAAATAAACTAGAATTTTGCAAAAAGTACTCGATTAAACATAAAATCTTTACATATAGTAAGTGATTGATACATTTTGATCCCCAATTGTTGGAAAAATATAGTATATTTTTCGTTTCCTCCAAATTATGTTCTGTTTAGCTTAACGTTACTTTAGTATAAGGCTCATTTTATACTTACATCTATTGGTTTAAATTTGCTCACGATTGGGCCGTAATATCATCGTATTTAGAATAACTTGTGCGATCTTTTAATCATATACAATAACTTTAATCAATATAAATATAAAATCATTGCTTTTTTACACATTTGTTCGTTACTAATTTTGACATTTATCTATTCTCCTCATGATATTTAATTTTTAATCTGGAATGATATTTGAGTTTAACAATTCAAAAGTATATTTGTAAATACATTAGAGTCGAAGTTGCATTTCTAATATTATTCTTATTTTGATAAAGTTGAGTGTTTCGGCAATTATTTGAACAATCATATTCGATATAATATTTAATATTTTAAAATGATTATCTTGGAAGTCATAGGTATATAAGGGATTGAGTAATAAAAATCTCGTAAAACATTAGAATGATAAAAAAACAATTTAAGCGTAAGTTTCACGGTAGTCTATTATAAGAACTAGACACATTAGTGTCCTTATTATAATATGAATGCAATGATAACAACCTCGTGTTCCCCTCATCATACATTCTCAATATCGAGCTAAATGTTATTGTAAATTTTTATTAAATCCCAAACGATTTTATAAATTTTAAAAATCACAAGATACTATTAATTAGACTAGTTCCTCATAAAATAAAATGGCAACTAAACGTGGATGTATCTTTATATAAAATATGATTAAAATAGCCAACTCGGTAAGATGACTCGTCGCGCGTCGTCGTCGTCGTCGTCGCCCGCACCGGGCAGACAGAGTGAGAAACGTGATATACAACAGAACGAGACCGGTAACTCGAGTATACACGCAATGCGCATACCGCCACCGCCGCAAGTACTTCGGCCATATTCACAATACATCATTTTAATATACATAAACTGGTCGCGGTCGCGTCTACACGCGGTGAAATCTCAGCCACTAACGAATACTGAACGTACATATCTACGCCGACGTCACATTTACAGATCGACGGTCTAAGGTACGGTAGTACAGCGGCTACTAGTCGAGGGAGAGTTATTTACACTGATCGAGATATTTACAGGAGCTCGAGGGTCGGCCGGACGAGATTCGGGAGGGGCTCATACAGAGTTCGCGTGAGCCGGACACACCGCGCGGAAGTCTGCCTCGTCTAGACGCCACGAGTGAGCGCGCGCGCACGGCAGGTGGGCGCGCATAGGGCACGCGCGTGCCGCGCACGCGAGTGAAGCCGGGGCGCGCGCGCAGTGCCGGCATCGGGCCGCCGCCGCCGCCCACACGGCGCGCGCCAGGCCCCACACGCGCGCCCCTCGCGCTACCACGCCAGGCGCCCACACGGCGCAATCCGCGTGCACCCACACCTCGCAGCCGACAGCGGGCGCGGGCGCTGTGTGCGCGCGCCGCGCCGCTTCGTCTAGCGCACGGTACTCATCGTGGTCCGTGTCCACTGGGTACGGGCCGAACAGGTCCCCGAGCGCGTCCGCGTGCGGCCCGCGCCCGCAGAATGCACACAGCCAGGTGGCGTCGCGCGTGCACGCGTCGTACCGCAACCCCAGCGTGGAAGCGTGCATGCCGGTGCGCCGCTCTCCGGCCCCGGCGCGAGCACGCCGCGACCCTCCCCGCGCACTCTCCTCCTCCTCACCGGTTGCAGCGTTCATCACCGTCACCGAAACGGGCGACTCGCGCGGACCGCGAATCTGTAAACATACACAAGTATCATTGCATTAATTCGACGAATATATAAATAAACAAACAAAAAGTAGTTAATGTAAAACAAAGTCGTACCTGTATGTATGGACCCCGCGATCGTCCCGAGCTGGCGTTGCTGCCGGAGTCGTAGGCGTCCTTGGTGGTCGGCGGTTCCTTCTCCTTGTGTCGCGGCTTAGCGTCAGCTTTCTTCCGGGGTCCCTTGCGGGGTCGCGCGGGCGCCGACTTGCGTCGCTTGGGTGGAGGCGCCGAGGCGCCGGCGGAGGAGGAGGCTGCGCCAGCGGCGGCGGCCGTACTACCGTCGTCGAGTGCGGCGAACATCTTCTCGAGCTGGTTCTCAACTTCGACGAAGCTGGCTTGCGGTGCGGGCGGGGCGATCGGTGCCGGTGCGGCCGCCTCGGAGGGCGACGCCACGGGCGCGGTCGCAGTGGCGGCCGGCGCGGGCACACGTCTAGGTGCCGCCGCCGATATCGCCGCCGTACTCGTCTCTCCTGTGCTCGTCGATTCTGTTAGACAAGGAAATAAGAAGTGAAAATGCGTAGATGCCATGTTGTACTTAAACAAAAGACAAGACTAGTAGAGCGACTGACGTGTTTCACTGAGTCGGTCATCGTCCTTGTCCACGCCGACGACGGTTGGCGGTGGCTGGGGTGACGGGTCGGCGGGGTCCGGGCTTGCGAGCACGGCCTCCAGCTTGTCGGCGAGCGGCGGCGCGGCTAGGGGGGGCACGGGTCCGGCGGCACCGCCCGCCGCTATCATCGCCGCTATATCTGCTATCGTCTCCGCCGAACCTAAACATTTAAATGCCATGTTAATAATTATGTATAGAATACTAATTGAGACAGACCAGACAGTACGACTACTTATGGAAAAACATAGAATTAATAAAAAGAACCTTCATTTTATATTCATTGACTTAGAGAAGGCGTTTGATAGAGTGCCCAGGAGACTTGTATGGCAAGCGCTGAGAGCGATAGCTTTTAAGGTTTGAGGTCCGCATCGGCAAATTTAAAACGGAACACATGACCGATCTTTGACCATAAAGTTAGTCGTAATTACCCGAACGTGTTTTTCTCCTGGTAGAGTTGGCGGCGTCGTTCGGTCTAGGCGAAGGTGGCGTGGCAGCGGCAACGACGGGCGGCGTGGGGTCGCGAGGTGCCGGGGCCGGCGCGGGTTCCGGCGGCAGGGCGGCGTAGGACGCTGGGTCCGGGGGCTTCTCCGGCCCGTTGTGGAGCGGTAACGTGTCCCCGTTCTCTACAGCCGGTGTAGAGACGAGCGCGGGCGCGGGGGAGGAACGCGCACCCACCCGCACTGTGCGCTCCGGCTTGCGCTTGCGTTTAGAACCGCCTGCACTCGTCGAATCCACTGAATCCTGGAACAATTTCCAATTGTAATAAGTGCCTGGTTGGAATCAATTTAGTATTTAAACTTGTTTATAACTAGACTATAAAAGGTACAGTCGGCTGCATAATTGCAGCCCCCGGTAGAGTTTTAAAATTACTATTATTGGAATGTTTGCATTCTAATAATTTTTGTTTGATAAATTGTTAGAAGACTTTAAACTTCAACTAAAGCAGGTGCCTAGAATCTTGCTAATGTTGAATAAATTCTTATAACAGCCGTTTTGGAGCTCTACGGTGGGCCTGCAATTATGCAGCCGACCGTACCTACCTAATCTAGATAAGTTAGGTAGGTATCAATATAGTCAATTTCATGTTGTTTTACTGATTTAGTCAATTTCATGTTGTTTAATTGCAGCTTAAACTTGTGATATCGTCTGCAGGGGTTGAATTACTAAAATCTTTTCTTAATGGATGCCTATGTCACAATAACTTTCTGTGTGCTAAATTTAAGCCTAATCCGTTCATTGGTTTGAGCTGCACGTTAATATATCAGCCAGTCAGGACATTTAATGTCATATTTCTTAATTATAAAGAGGTAAGGTTTGTGAGGTTGTAGGAGGGAATCTCTGAAACCATTGGGCCGATTTGGATGAAATTGAAGCTTAGGCAATTTTTCACACTGAAATTCCCACTGGATCAGGACTTAATCTGGTGAAACCGCGCAGCTAGTAGATTAATATCTTGATGAAATAGTACATCTATATCGTATTGTTAGTCTTACCTCGTTGGAGGATGGTGGAGATGGTGTGGGCGCGACCCGCGAGTGTACGATGACGGAGTGCGGCGAGGGTGCTGCGGGCGACGCAGGCGACGGTACCAGGCGCTCCAGCAACGAGTCCACGCGACGCGGAGCCGCACGCGCTATCAAACTGTTATGTATAACAATAGGTTAAGACGAGATAATCACATACTAATGACATTTTTATGGATTTATCGTTCCAGGTCATACCTGTTTTCATCCAATTGCAACAAAATGTTATGTTATTGATGTCAATCGCTTGAATAGTACGTATTCTAGGCTTTTTCTTTTTGCCGTATAACTTTAACTTGTAAGTTATTAAAAAAAGAAGAAATAAAAGCTTAGTTTTTAATGAAACATTGAATGTATCACAATGTTTTTCTTCACCGTAAGCCAATGTCAAATATCCACGACCTTCAAGAACCCAGCTAAAGAGGTCAGGCGGAAGACAGCTTATACACGAGTAACCCAACGATCAATAAAAAATCTTCTCTCAAATCCTGATAACAGTTATCTTACCTGTTAATAGTAGGTGCGTCTCTAACAGAGAGGGCAGGCGAGGCGGGATGAGGTACGGGGTGTGAGGCGGGATGCGCGGGCGCAGGGGGCGTGGCCCCGTTCGCGCGCGACCCGAGCGACAAGTCGACGCCGACGCGAGCGTACGCTAGCAACTCCTCTGCGCGAACCAATTTGTCTATAACGATGGATATATATGTCTTGTTAAATATATGAATGAAATATATTTAGAACAGCTAAAACAAGCTTCGAAATACATCTGACTAAAATTATAAGTGTGAAAGTTTATGTGTTACATCTTTCATTTTCTATCATTTTTTTTATTATACTGTTACTTATTTATTGTACTTGTGCGATGGTGACTTTTGAGTGTATTGTTTGTTTTCTTACACTGTTTTTCTTTTGTGTTATGTTTTTATGCGTGAGAACCTCTAATTGGCTCTCTGTTTCTATTATTTTATGTTTATTCTTATAGCTGTTGGTTCTCCTATAAATAAATAAATCTTTACGAAAAAACTACTGAACCGATTGCTATAAAACTTAGTATGTGGATAGTTGGTGTCCTAGAATAACACATATCCTACTTCTATTACCATGTTTCAAAGATAATTTAAAGAAGGGCTTAAGAAGGTAATTTAAAGAACTTTATTACCTCTCGATGGTCCCAAATGTGGGTACAAGTCCACCGGTGGGATCGCTGCGCCACCCTTCACATCGCCCGGTGACGGAGTATGTCTGGAATTTCGCAAAAATTTGTTTAAGTAGCGGCTCGCTTTTTCTTACTACATTTTTCTAGGCTTTGAAACTATGTCAAAAATGATAGTGGCGTTAAATTATTTACATAATATTAAACAGTTAGTTAAAAAAATAAAGAGAATACCTGCTTAAAGAAGGGTTAGTAGTAATTATTCTAAGTTGGTTGTTTTAGTTCGTAAATAGGTAATAAGCAAAACCTATCTACAGATTATAGATAGGTTTTTCTACATATTAATTCATCAAGTTATTGTTTAATTTTTGTTAATGGCATTGTAGTCTAACAAAATGTTCTGGAGTGTACCGAGGAAAATTTCAATTTTTTGATATTTTTGGCGTGATGAAAGTTAGACATCAGAAAATAAGTAAGTTACCTCATAAGATGTTTGTCCGGAGGCGTTGGAGTGTGTCTATACAGCTCGGGCGGAGTCGCCGTGTGTCGGAACACAGAGTTGCTGCCCGTCTTCATAGCCTGCAACATGGCATCCATCTACAAAAAATTATAAGCTGGTCAAATCACTACATAACAAAGTCGCATCCAGCTGTCTGATCCTATGTATAAGGTCTTTAAAACTACGCAACGGTTTTGTTGGGGTTTTTTAAAGATCGAGTCAAGAGGAAGGTTTATATCTATAACTAGCTGCGCTGCACGGTTTCACCCGCATAAGTCCCGATTCCGTGCGAATATCAAAATGAAAAGTAGCCTATAGCCTTCCTCGATAAATGGACTATCCAACACAATTTTTTTTTCAATTCAAACAAGTAGTTACTCTTCAGCTTTAAGATATTAGTATAGATACATACATAATATAGCCGTGCGAAGCCGGGGCGGGTCGCTAGTTTGATTTTAAGAGCGGTATTGGTCTGAAGGGCAATTCACGTAAATAAAATTGTTTAAATTATTATATTATTGCAATATGATTCAAATTGTATTTCGATTACAAAAAATACCCTCAACGTCATCTTTTGTGGTATTCTTGAGAATAACAAAAGCTGACTTTGCGGGTATTTTTTGTAATCAGCTTTTGGTACTTATTCTTGAGAATACCAAGAATACTTACAAATACCACTTTTATTCTGAAACCGTGGATTCAAGCCGCAGTCGGCCGAGCATTTTCCTAATTGACATTGCTATGAACATTGCTCCTACAGTGAGGGAAAACATCGTGAAGAAACCCGCATTTTAGTTGGCTCTAAGGCTGAGTGCTCCATCTAACAAGTGTCCAACGCACTATAGCGCACTGAATAGCAAATATTAAAGTTACTGTTGCTATAAAAAAATAGTACCTGGATGACCGAGCTTTGCTCGGTATATTTTTCTTTTTTTACTTAGTCTAACCTTAAGTCTAAAGCAAACACTCATTGACTTCGTGTTATTTAACAACGCCATCTGCTGGAATAACTTTTTTGCTCACAAAAAATAGTATTAGTAGTTCGCCAATAGATGTCAGGAAGAGTCATATTTTTCAGATAAAAAAAAGTAAGTTTCGATAAAACACGAATAAAATAACATTTTCTAAAAATGATTCCTAGCTAGATCGATTTATCGCCCCCGAAACCCCCTATATACCAAATTTCATAAAAATCGTTGGAGCCGATTCCGAGATTCCAATTATATATATATATATATATATACAAGAATTGCTCATTTAAAGATATAAGATTATAACGGCCAATTGCAACTCATTTTCAGGGCTAACATGTAGAAACTATGACTGAAACTATGGTTAACTGGTTTGGATAGACTAATGGTAATTCATCTGAAATGTTCATAATATCTAAAAATGTAGCTGGAAGCAAGTAGTTCCGGTCGAAGACAGAAAATGCATCTCCTAGCGTTTCATTCAGGCATCGTAAAGTAATTCAAAGTGATACATGTCTTGCTATGGCGCCTCAGCCAGGTCGTGGCAGACTGGGCAGACCCCAGAAGTGCTGGCTTGACGTCGTAAAGGGTGATTATGCGTGCAAATGGCCTAACTAACCAGGATGCCGAAGATCGTGCGAAGTGGAGGCGTAAAAGTAGGAAAGCGGATGCAACCGGGAACATCGCTTAGTTAGATGATGATGAAAGTAATTAAATATAAATAAATATTGCAGGACATTCCACACATCGCCATCTAGCCCCAAGCTAAGTACTAGACTTGTGTTATGGGTGCTAGACAATGGATATACTACTTATAATTTTTCTTTTGTAAATATACTTATAATACATAGAAACAACCAGAGCACAGATAAATATGTAAGCATATATACTTGTATGAGGCGGGAATCGAACCCGCAACCCTGTGTTTGGCAGTCCGGCATGGTGACGATTGTGCCAACTGGGTCGTTAAATTCAGAGTTAGTTACCTGTAGTGGGTCCGGAGGCGAAGGTGCCGGCACGTGGTAGAGATGCGGCGGCGGTGTCGGCGTGTGCCACGTCACGCCGCGGTCCGACGCCATGTGGGCCTGCGGAGCTCGCGCCAGCAGGTTCGCCATCTGCAACTAATACAATTACAATGTTAAGGCTTTGTCAACCAAGTGCGAGCGACTACAATCTGAAACGGAACAATAAATAAGCACACGGCTTTTCTTTCTTCACTATCAGTACATAGTATAAAACAAAGTCGCTTCCCGCTTTCTGTCTGTTCCTATGTAGGTATGCTTAGATCTTTAAAACTACGAAACGGATTTTGTTACGGTTTTTTTGTAGAGATAGTGTAATTTAAGAGGAAGGTTATAGTATATAAAACAAAACTATCGCTTACGAAGACGCGGGCAACAGTTTTTCTTATAAATTTTTATGGTTTTCTTTATGTCCTTGTAATTTTTTGTGCCTTTTTCTTCTGTTACGTGTTTCGTCTCAAACTATTGTATTCTATATATTTATCAGACAATATACATCACACAATCTCAACCACAACTTACTTACTTAACTTAGTCTAGTTGCTTAGTTTGGGGTAGATGGTGCTGTGAACAATGTGTTGAAATTTATTTGTCGTCCATTAGACCAATCGTAATTTTTAAGCTATTGCATAGCTTTTATCGCGGGCTTTGAGCGCGGCGACCGAATCAAGAAATTCCATAACGAAAATAAAACCTAACACCCCCCATTCCGCCTACCATGTAGCTCGGCCGAGCGTTCGCGTATGTATATGGTACGACTGTACGAAGCTCGCACGATGCAATAGCTTTACCGCGGCAGTCCCCGAGTGCCACGCGTTTTTTTTAAATAGGTATAATTAAATATGTATATTATCAAACTAAATAATTAAAAGATACAGTGATTCCTTACTCCTAATCCTAACACACAAGAGTTTCGTATTAGTATTTTGTTTAAAACAGAAGGCCAAATTCGTGAATTACTCATTAAAATTAAATTGTGATATCTTTCCGATTGCATTTCGATTACAAAAAGTACCCTCAAAGTAGCTCAACGTCAGCTTACAAGAATATTTTTTGTAATTTAATCGGATGTAATCGGAATGATATTGCAATGTAATTTGATTCAGATCAAATGTAATCATTACATAATATAAAACAAAGTCACTTTCCGCTGTCTGTCCCTGTGAATTCTTAGATCTTTAACACTACGACGCAACGGACTTAGATGCGGTTTTTTTCAATAGAGTGATTCAAGAGGAAGGTTTATATGTATAATATAGCAAAATATGGCCGTGCAAAGCCGGAGCGGGTCGCTAGTATTATTATAATTTTATTAAGCTCCCGAGAATCCTGTTTGAAATATACCTACACATATCACAATAAAATAAATATTTCAAGGAAATACTATCAACTAGTCTGTCATCTGATAATATTGTAAGAAGTGAAGTATGAACAGGTGCAAAATACGCTAATTTAGTTGCTTCGGCATTTTGATGACCTCTATGTGAAAGAAAACGCCATACTTAAAATTATTGCTTAGTGAATCATTAGTAAACCAATGGTTTGTTACTTTTGCTACTGATATTTTACATCTGTATTGAATAATCAATGATCTAAAAATTAACTTTCCGAGTGCAGCATGAAAGACGACTCACCGCGAGTTGCGGAAACTAGGCCGACTAATTTTCATGGCTATGTAAGAAATAAATGTTAATAATGATCCGGAATATTAAACCAACATGAAACCAAAATATAGAAAAAAAAAACTAAACCAAAATCAAGTCATCCGTTCGGGAGCTACGATGCCACAGACAGACACACAGACATGTCAAACTTATAATACCCCGTCGTTTTTGCGTCGGGGGTTAAAAACATCCAGAAGTGGCACAAAGGGTAGCCTAAGGGGACTATCAATGTTTCAAAGAATAAGGATGTTTTTAGGATTTTTCCAAATGTAACTCCCGATCCCGTGGGAATATTGGGATAAAAAGTAGCCTTTGTTGTTCCCAATGAATTAATGTATCCTCATACTAAATTTTATCGATATCGGTCCAGTAGTTTCGGAGCTTATTTGTTACAAACAAAAAAAAACTTCTTTATAATTTTAAATTAGTTTAGGTATAGAAGTGGGAAAAAAACATTTGACTACAGCTGAAGGAATATTGAATAAGCAATCAAACAAATGTCATTTAAACACTTACTGTTGCTTCGTATTTAACAACTTAGAATATTAATTAACTAAGAAAATTATTAGAAACAACTTTCAAGGCTTTTCCTTCCAGATGTTTATTTCCTAGACATACTTAGAGATTCCAAGGTTGTTCTCAGGGTTCCCAACCCAAAGGGTAAAAACGGGACCCTATTGCTAAGACTCCAATGACTGTCACCAGGCTGTATCTCATGAACTGTGATAGCTAGACAGTTGAAATTTCCACAGATGACGTATTTCTGTTGCCACTTTAACAATAATAAGAGTTTATTTGCTTTAACATCCTGTTTGAGTAATTCCTACCATAAAAGCTAAATCAGTTCTTTTCTATCCAAATCCTGCTTAGAAGAAGTCGCTTTCAGCGATAATGCTGCCCATTTGTGCAACTTATACTTTCTAGTTATTACTTTACTTTGTATAGGTATATAGAGTTCTAAATTCCTTCCTGTGTTGTACAAATAAAGATATCTATCTATCTTGTATTATAAGTATGTAGGTATGTATGAAAGAAAAGTCTAAAAGTAGGTAATTTGTTGTTTGGTCACTAATACAAGCGTAGTAGCTTATTTCGTAGCTATATGGCGCTGTGTGCAAGGTCCTGTTATTTATTTATAAAAAGGAGCTTAATTTACTTCCTAAAATTCAATGTATCTCTCATACCAAGTTCGATCAAAAATGATCCAGTAAATTTTTCTAATCAGCAGTTTTTAATTGTATAAGTTACAGAGAAATAAACAAACAGACAGACATGAATTTGATAAAAGTACCCTAGACTCATTTTTAGGGTTCCCTACCTCAAAAGATAAAAAAAGGAACCCAAGATTACTTTCTTGTCTATCTGTATGTTTTTAATTGGCTTACAAAGTGCGCTCTTTTCCTTTATTAAATAGATAAAAACAATAATTGAAAAGATTAAACTTTTCTTTTAAAATTAGTATGATAATGAGGTTGTTTTATGTGGCATACCTTAATATTTCACTAGAATATTCTGTAAATTAATTAGAACAAACTATGTAATTAGAAGCAAATCTAATAGCTAAACTAGCTTTAGCATCTAGCAATGTTTCTATAATAGTATTTATTTGGTGTGCAATTAGTTATTCAGTAAAATATCAAGGTATAAACGCAATATAGGTAAGTACCTACCTGAGTTTGTAAATTATTTACCTACTATAACAGCTGATTGGAAAGTAGATGCAATTTACATGACAGCAAAACGTATGTACACATAGACAAAGAATGCGCGAGTTTCATGTATTTTACTATTTAAATAATGTTTATGAGAATATTGTAGTCTAAATAGGCGAAATATTGCTGTTAATATGATGAAATGTATGATAGGATAGTTAGAAATGTGTTTGTAAAGTCTTGGAATAATAATCACCACCTGCAAGGGGCTCCACCCGGAACCCAGCTGCGATTGTCGCCCATTAGGATTGTGCTGTGAGCCGGACATCGTGCGTGACTCTCTACCACCTCTATGCACAACACGTAATCACCGCACAACACACAACAAACACTCTCTCAGTCCACCATAATGATGCCGGCAACTTTTAAGTCTTCGCCCGCGTAACTGGGCTTCCTTACGACGTGTACAGAAACTTCTGAACCTCATTCACGTGCCCACTTCGAAAGTTTGATTTTCCACTGCATTCCACATGAAGGTCCATCAAGTGACGCTACACTCACGACGTTAACAATCCCTAGTTTCAAAGAAAATCAAATTTATTTTGTGCATGGTATGGTGTTCACGAATCCGATGCTCACTTCGCGTGACATTTTGAACGCATTTAGTTTTTGAAAATAGACACTTTTGCGTCAAATAAACGTTTTAAGATGAAAGCTGGTCTATTAGTGAGTAGAGTTAACGACTTTTCTTGTTTTATTTCACTGATTTAGGGCACAAAAATTAGAAAAACCATCAAACTTTTCAGCAAAATTGCCTTCACAATGGTGGCCGATTGAGTTTTTGAAAGCGCCACTAGCGCCATCTTGTAACTGCTATTTTAAACTTTGTCGATAAAACAGAGTACCGGAAATGCTGGTTTTGTCTATGACTTTAACTTTTTTTGGCAGTTTTAAATTTTTTAATAATGGCAATTTATGAATTTGTTGTCATAGCAACGCATTGTTTTGGTTTTGCTTCAAATTTCAAATTGTATTCGTAACTTTTTAGAACCACATTATCAAAGAGGATTTAAAATACTACATTATTTTCAATGAAGGACGCTGGAGTAACAAAGTTTTTGGTTTCATTTAGTGGTCAGATAGAATATGTGAACTTTCCTGGTGGTGTTTTCGATGAGTTTATTTATGTTCAATACGAAGTTGTTTGGGGCCCTGATTGGGAGCCAGTTTCGGGACTATCCTCTGGTACAAGTCAGATGTCTAGATCAGGGAGCGATCCTGAGAGAGTTATTATTAATATGCCTATTGAAATGGTCCTCAGCAGCACGAATGTATCAGGCTGTAAGTATCTACAAACAACTCTCTTTATCCTACTTCCTACTAATGCTACTAAGTAGGTATGTGTGTATGTTTGTTACTCCTTCACGCAAAAACTACTGGACCGATTGCGATGGAATTCCAACATGTAGATAGCTAGAGATCTGGATTAACATATATTATTCGATATTTCCACGGGATCGGGACTTACGCGGGACGCAGCAAATCTTTCATACTTTAAACGCTATACCTTCCTTTCCACCTGTCCAGGGCCGCAGTTAGTAATAACAGTACGAGCCCAGAACCCCTTAATGGGCGACACGCTCCACGGATACGCGCTCGCCCTCCTACCCCCCACAGCCGGCTCGCGCGAGGTGACAGCACCCTTAGTACGTCCACAGCCCGCCACCGTGATCGGGGAGTGGCTCGCCTGGCTCACAGGGAAGTATCCCGAACTCGCTGACCCGAAGATGTTGGCTCACGGGAAAGATAATTATTGTAAGTTTAACTTTTACAAATAAACCTAAACAAGGGACACCTTCGGGTGCTTGGGGACGTTGATGTCGGCCACGGAAAAATAAAAAATAATAATACACATTTCTGCATTAATTTAAATTGTCCCCCGCAAACAGTCGGCCAGCATACATTTAAGCCTGTGAATGTGACGTCAAACGAAGATCAGTCATGGCCGCCTGCGTTTCGTTTCTTGTAGTCAGCATACAACATATTCCAAATTAATTTTACAAAAATAAAATATTTACAATACATTTGAATACGAAATTAATATTGTAGAGTTATTGTAAACCTATTAGCTTCCATTTTCACCATATTTCTTTTTATCGTTATCACAGTAATGTAGCCAATTCTTGATTTTTTATTTCAGTGTTACGAACGGAGTCGTACGGCAGCGTTAGTTTAAGATTAATGATGGTGTCTAAGGATCTAAGGAAACTTGGTTATGATAATCAACCACCCGGCTATGTTAAGAATTAATTAATTAAATTATATTTAAGCAAATTACAAATTTGAGTTTTATTAACCACTAGCTGCGGCGTCTTGCAGTTCACAGGCCGCGTCCCGCTACCGTGACGTACAGCAATAAACTAATTTACTAATTTTCTTCTTCTTCTTCTCGTATAGTGGTGTGGCTCACCTATTGTTAGAGTTTTCAGATCGCCTTGACATAACAACTGCTACTAGAGGTAGCAACCGGGACCAACGGCTTAACGTGCCTTCCGAAGCTCGGAGGGGCTCACGAAAACACATTTTTGCCACACGGTTAATTGGTCACCCATCAAAGTAATGACCGCGCTAGGCGTCACTTAACCCGCACGACCGTAAAAAATCAGCGAGCGTCGCTTAGCTGTGAGCCTCCTCTAATTTTTAACTAATTTACTAAGATACATGAGCTTGATATGGCAGCTCAATATACAATTTGTTTCGGCGAAGGGGTTTTAATACGAAAGGGGATTGTTCTAGACGTCTATGCGAACAACTATTGTTCTACGACTTTTGGAAATTCGAACTTTAGACGGCGATGTGTGGAATGTCCAGCAATACTTATTTATTTGCTCCTATATGGCATATGAATTAAGGCGAAGTTAATAGAACTAAATAAATGGGTGTGTATTTAATTATATTCAAACACACACCCACTTATTCTTAACAATAATTACTCATAAGCAATTAACAGCCCCTATGTTCTAATTTAGGTTTCATATTTATTTATTCTAACCTCCCTTTTAATATGTTATCATAGGCGTTTAGTTTCAATGTTAAACTGTTTTTTTTTGCGAACAAGGGTAACACCATTGTAGGTCAAAGTTACTATAATTACCCATTTGTTTTTTTTTTAATGACAAAATTACGAATAACAATTAAAAAAACTTAAGAGGTGTCAAGGGACACCCGGATGGAACGAAGTTTCTTTAGATTAATTAGTGAAGGTTACTATAGCCCCTGACTTGACGGACTATGACGACTGTGACTGTTTCGAAACACTTTAGGCCCGATTTATGAAAAATCGGGTCATAATTTGATGCAAAATATAACTTGACACTGGCTAATTGCACAAGCCGTGCGAAGCCATAATTAATAGAATTTTTTTTGTGCAGGAATTGTATTTTTTTTATTATTAACAAATATAATGGGTACATTATATTTGTATTTAAAATTGAGCCTACTGATTAGATTTATATTAGGTACTAGCCGCGCCCCGCGGTTTCACCCGCGTAAGTCCCGGTCCCGTAGGAATTGACTCTAGAAAACGTTTGTATGGGAAATAGAAAAGAGCTGTTTTTAGAGTTTTCCCGGAAATCATTCGATTTTTTCTCGCCTTTTAAACCTTCCCTAGACCTCCACGAACATTTCAAGACTAAGATAAGATAAATCCGTTTAGCCGTTCTCGAGTTTTAGTGAGACTAACGAACAGCAATTTTTATATATATATAGATAATATAAATCTAATCAGTAGGCTCAATTTTAGTAATTGCTTTATATGAGAGAGAGAGAGAGATAGACAAAGAAACACGCGCACGCCGCACGGTTTACAACTATAGCAAAAAATGTCGTTACAACTTTTGGTCTTAAATTTTTCCATCTAGCTTCGTTCCAATATTATTTTAGTAAGTAGGCACCTATACAATATTACTACAAAGTATAAAACGAAGTCGCTTCCCGCTGTCTGTATGTCCCTTTGTATGCTTAGATCTTTGAGGCGCTCTTCCAGTACCGTGTGTAGGCCCATACATTGCCTTAGCCCCCGCTCTCAAAAACGTAGCGTGCTGCGTGCTAACTGTTATATTTGATCGATATGCAAAACATTTTAGCATTATTATCCACAAATATAGTTCCGAGAGGTCAAAACCTATCATTTGATTCATTTTTAGAAACAAACGTTAACTGTATTTGAATAAAACCCGATAAACGATCTAATAATTCTCTGTTTTCTAACATTTTTTTTATCAAACGAAGTTGTTCATATCATGTTTTCAACCACAATAAACAAAAATATGGTTATTAAACTACAATATCCATTTATATCCAAATAACAAATAAAGAGTATTTGATTACTTAGAGTTGCTTAAAACAAAGGTCGATTTTGGTAGCTTTATTAGCACCTGCCCTTAATAAAACAACGCAACCGATTTTGATGCGGTTTTTTAAGTAGATAGAGTGATTCAAGAGAGATGTTTTAAAACAAAACTACCACGCGTACAAAGTCGCGGGCACCCATCAGCTAGTAGAATATAAATACAAAACTTTTACAATCTTTTACTTAATTTGCAAGAATCAAGATTTTTTATTGTCCAAGTGATGTACATTGAGATCAATAAAAATAATAGTTAGGCAACAATCACTTATCTATTACAAGCATAAAATTTACTGTTTAGCTAAGCTAATATTGTAACTCAGTAAAAAAACGTTTGTTTTTTCATAAAACTCTACAAGAGTATGGAAAGTGTTATCTACAAGGCATTTTTTTGGCGACACCTAAACAATTTTATATTTACTAAAATTTTAAATTATATCGGTAAGGCATTAAAAGAAAAAAGCTCATACCATTAAAAGCTTTCTTTTAAAATCAAAAGTGGTTGAATCTATAACGGACATTAGTTTAAAAAGCAAAATCTATATACATGTAAAATGCTTTGTCCTGATTGACTGACGGATCAACGCACAGCCTAAACCGCTGATCGTTGGGACCTGAAACTTGGACGGTGTATGCTTTGTATGACGTAGGCATCCAATAAGAAAAGATTTTCAAAAATTCTAACCCTTAGGGGATGAAAAAGGGGCCAAGTTTGTATGGGACAACGTGATTTCTTGGTCCATTTTCGACTTCTAAACGGACGAAGTCGCGGGCATAAGCTAGTATATTATAAAATACTGAAAAAGACCTAATAAACATAATTTTCCCCGCTCCTGCTTCATTAGTAGTGCTTCTTTATGCCATGGAATTTAATTTACTAACTAACTAGACAAATTGGCCTTCAAATAAGATAACTACGAAATCGAAACCTGCTTTACGAGAGACCTAATTTCTTATCGTCAATAAAAAACTATTGAAAAAACCTACCAGCCTCATTTTTGTAATTAATTAAGTACATACCTACCAATTTACATTTTTTGTTGTTTCTGTTGGGTCTCCTATACCTTTCTTACAATAAATAGGTCAGTGTTTAAACACTATCTCCTGCCGTTTCCTTGGAGCGGAAAAGTGACCCACAGGGTGCAGCCGGAAGACCAGCGCAGCACATGCTGAGGCTTTACCCATTCGGGCAACACACGACTTCTCAGATAGGTATTTTTAATTTTATTGTCTGTTCTTTTTATTTACTTTTATTTGTAACTATCTCTTACTGTTTCTTATTGGTGTCTATTCTATGTCGTGTGTTTGTTTGAATAAATTATATTCTATTCTACCTCACACTATGGTAAATGAAGATGCGGTCTAAGATGTAGCACGCTTTCCTAGAAGATACCTTAATACTTTATTGAAGTTTATTGTTATAATTTATACAATTGTAATGGAACGTTCATTGAACTTTGTTTCGATACCTACTTTAAATTTATACTTGTCCACGATATACTTTTCGACCCCAACGGCCATCAGTTCTACGAGCTACATAAATATGAATAAACATAAATACTGGGTGACCCGTAATTAATGGATAAGCGGGCACCTACGGTAGAGGACACTGTGTGTTATAAACATAAAATAATGTTTAAGTTTCTATACTGTGCGGTAATTAATGTTGCTATAAGAGCAACATAAATTAGCGCACATATATTTTTCGTAACAAGGCGGAAGGGTGATTAGAACCTGGAGAAACTCATCGTGGTTGGAAACACAGATGGTAACGCTTTCAAGGCCGATTCTCAACGGATCAGACTAAGGACTCATCAGCCGTCAAGTTCATAACATAGTAAGAGATGCGATGAACAGAAGCCGTTAGAGACAGATCATCCGATCCAAATGCAGACCACCCAATGACGACCAAGATCCCCAGTCACGAGGGGCCGACTACAGAGGGAAACTTTGCAATTGCAAGGGCTCATAATGTGAACTTGTATGCCTATTGCAAAAACGAATTGTACCTACCATATGAATGAAATGAAATGAAAATGAGACTTTAAATTAGGTAGGTACTTACTTTAATAAATTGGGTGCAAATCTAATATTTGCAAACTGTGTGATCAGTGGTTTAGGCAGTGATATGTCAACCATACATCTCACTGGGTTTACGTCGATTTTAACTGACACTATGCTATTTAAATATATTTTTAAGGACAATTTTTGCAACTCCCGAGTCCAAGTACGTTAGGTACCTACTTTTCCCTGACTTCACTGATTAGCCGAAGAAGGGTATAATTATACCTAAGTGTCTGAGTAATTATTCGCAAATTCTCTCATTTGTTCGTGCCGGTTGACGGACTATAAAATAATTAGATCAAACTTCATTCACTTTCTTCTTCTTCTCGTATAGTGGTGTGGCTCACCTATTGTTAGAGTTTTCAGATCGCCCTAAGGCCTCTAACTTGACCTAACGACTGCTACTAGAGGTAGCAACCGGGACCAACGGCTTAACGTGCCTTAGTAAGCACGGAGGGGCTGGCGAAAACACATTTTTGCCACACTACTAATTGGCCACCCATTGAAGTAATGACCGCGCCAGGCATCGCTTAGCCCGCACGACCGTAAACGATAGGCGAGCGTGGCTTAGCTGTGTGCCTCTTCTGCCTGCGTCACTATTTCCCCAAAATAACAACCTTGGAGTCATCAAGTCTACTACATGTCATCAAGTCATGCTACATATTTGCGCCACCATCAGATCAAATGCAAGCCTAGGCTAAAAAAAATAGCAATCTAGGTCAGCTTTAGAGATCTAGGTATGCCATGATGCATTGATGACTTATAAGAATGATCTATTGATTGATTAATTCATATTGCATGTTGATTTGTCACCGTTTTAATGTCTCACTGTCCATTGAAATATCATCATTTCCCTACGTCATTTCATTGCCACGGTTATTTTTCCTCGACTTTTTTAGGAAACCGTGCGAGGTCTCACGCGCCTAGGTACCTAGGTACATACCTACTAGCGTTGTTCAATTGCGGTTTACGGAATAATATAAATGGTTAGTAACAATAGTACTGTCTAAGGGCTCATTTACACCGAGCAGTTTTAATGGATTCGTCTTTACAGGAAGGTTTTTTTTAGAGCGTTTGACTACTATCTCACTTATCTTAACTTGGTTAAGGTAACTTAACCAATAATGGTTAAGTTACCTTAACCAAGTTAAGATACAGTTAAGATACCTTTACGTTCGTGACTCAAAGACCTCCTAAATAAACTGGGACCCTCGAGGGACTAAGTGAAGGTAGGAAGACGGCAGTGGAACTAAAAATTCTCCGACCCGTCTTACGTTTTTTTTTGTAAGATGACAATTATGTCCCTTTACGTATATTTATACAATGTGTTTCAGCGAAGGGGTTCTAATACAAAAGGGGGTTGTTCTAGACGTCTAGGGGAACAACTTTTGTTCTACGACTTTTGGAAATTCGACCATATTCGTTCGAAGTTTTTGTATGAAACAAAATTCCTTCAGCTCGGTTTTTAACCGACTTCAAAAAAAGAAGGTCGGTCTCAAATTATGCGATCTGTGTGTGAATGAGCCCTAAAAACAATAAAAACTGGGTTTTTGATGGTTATTCCAATTCTAATTTCTACCTATACTTATTTATTATTTTCACCCATTGGTTGCTTTCTGTGTTTTTACATAATTATGTAGGTATAATAATTATCTAGGTATGGTTTTGTGTTATGCAAATAAACCTATAGTATAAATAATATATCTTAGATAAATATATATGCTACTATACAAGGTTATTGGTAACTACACTAGCAAACCGTTGTGGGGTACTTCTGTGCATCTTAACAATCAACTTTTATTCACAGACTTTTGGAAATTCATTATAAAAAATCCATACAAAAATAATAAATTAAATCCATCAGTTCAAATCATACTCAACTCGAAATAGGCCACAGAAACAATCATAGTACATACTAGCTTTTGCCCACGACTTTGACCGCGTAGAACTCGGAAATGGTTGTAATAAGATTGGACCAAGAAATCACGTTGTCCCATTCAAACTTTGCCTATCTTTTTCACCCCTCGTTTTTCGGAAAATCCTTTCTTATCGGATGCCTAAGTCATACAAAGAACACACCCTCCAAGTTTCAAGTCTTTACGATAAGCGGTTTAGGCTGTGCTTTGATCCGTCAGTCAGTTAGTCAGTTGTTTAGGACAAAGAATTTATATGTATAGATAGATGGTAAAGCGCGCACTATGCCGCACTCACTTTTTTTTTGGATATGTATTAGGTTCTGATAAAAGTTTGTAAACAAAAGTTGATCATTAAAGTGCACAGAAGTAGCCCTCAACGGCTTGCTAGTATAGTCACCAATAACCCTGTATAGGTACGTACTATTAGCAGAACATTGCGGGTTTAATTTCCGCCTCAAAACATGACTTGTCTTGTTGTGATCTAGGTGTTTTTGTATATGAGTATTATCTCCGTTCTCTGGTCACCATAACAGAAACCTAGATGCATACCTTAGGGCTAGATGGCCCGATGGGAAATGTCCTGCAATATTTAATAGCTTTCCATCGCTCGATAAACAAACCAATTACATTTGATATCCACTTATCCTAATCAGTTAGAGTGTGGTATTCACCACGTAGGGATTTCAAGAACTCATAGCTATCTTATACTAGCTGAGCCCAGTTTTACCCGCGTTATTGTCTCTTTGAAAGTGATATTGTTTTCTTACAAACACAGAATCCTACTAATATTATAAATGTGAAAGTTTGTGTGTGCGTGTGTGTGTGTGTGTTTGTTACTGCTTCACGCAAAAACCACTGGACCGATTGCGATGAAACTATCGAGTATCGTATCTAGATAGCTGGAGACCTAGATTAACACAAAGGCTACTTTTTATCCCGAATCTCCCACGGGATCGGGACTTACGCGGGTGAAACCGCGGGGCGCAGCTAGTATATCATAGTTACTACTAACTATAAACTATTGCAATGCCCAGCAGGGCTCATATGTGGACCATTATGCCTCTACTAGCAGCGCTCCGCGGTTTCACCCGCGTAACACCCGATCCCGTGGGAATATCGATTGTGGGATAAAATAACCTATAGCCTTCCTCGACAAATGGGCTATCCAACACAAAAATATTTTTTCAATTCGATCTCGCAGTTCCTGAGATCAGCGCGTTCAAACTAATCTCGGAAGCCTTTAAGGATGAAGAATTTTCCCCGTTTTTTCTACATTTTCCACTGATTCTTCGCTTCTTTTGGTCGCAGCGTAATGTTAGATAGCCTAAAGCCTTCCTTGAGAAATAGACTAACCAACACAATTTTTTTTTTCAATTCGAACCAGTATTTCCTGAGAATAGCGTGTTCAAACAAACGAACCCTTCAGCTTTATAATATTTAATTAATAGTATAGATAAGATCTATTATTCAATATGAAAGCAAATAAATGAAATTAATTATTAACCCTTTTATTGGTCGAATTTTGAAAAATCCTTTCTTAGTGCTGGCCTACGTCCCAAAATAAAAGCTTTTAAAAAGGAACTTCAACAGGAAGTTTGTAGTAAAAGTATCCCACTTTTAGGACAAACTTCGCATTGGGGTTCATGGGAAGTTTCAGACTCGTAGCTTTTGTAGTTTCAGACATTTCTTGATGAGTCTTTTTCTGCAACTGGACTGCCAAACACATTGCGGGTTCCATTCCCGCCTCAGACAAGTATTTATGCTTAGATATTGGTACATGATGGCCTAGCACTGAACCAGCGAGATGGCTATGCGATGGTTGAAAAGCAACTGATGGCCACGTTCAGCCATCGTTGCCCACTTCCTTTGATGTGCGACTAAAACCCGACACCGTGGCCATCCAATCGCCATCCCACGAAGTATGTTGGCACAATGGTCACCATGCCGGACTGCCAAACACAGGGTTGCGGGTTCGATTCCCGCTTCAGACAAGTATTTATGCTTAGATATTGGTCTGTGATCTGGTTGTGTCTATGTATTATATGTATATATTTACAAAAGAAAAGTATATAAGTAGTATATCCATTGTCTAGCACCCATATCACAAGTCTAGTTACTTAGCTTGGGACTAGATGGCTATGTGTGGAATATCCTGCAATATTTAGTCTTTTAAGGTTACAAAGTACCTACGCTAGATTTATTGCAAATACCATATTTTGTGGATATTCAAAGTGTGGCTGGCTGTGGCGAGAGGTCTTAGAAACTATGTTTCTATATCATTTTTATTAACAAAAGTCAATTTATGAACATGACTATAGTTTTAGTTACAAGTACTTTTACTCCTTCAGCGACAAAACAACGAGAATTTAATGGAAGCATTTTATTTGATGACAGTCGGAAGTTTGCCTGTCCAGTGTAATATGTGAAGGTCACAGTGTCGGCATAATCTACATACTGAAGTTATCTTAGGAACCTGTACTTGTATACGGGCTTTGCTACTAGACCTCTTCAGTTTGGTCCTTATTGCGTGAGCATAGAGTAGAATATTCCCAGCACCTATACCACCCTCTCAGCTTAGTCAAACGTGTCCAATGGAAAGAACTTTTCTATACGTCTGGAGTCAAAATCAGGCAAATAAGCCGCAGGTTTCATCACGATGTTTTCCTTCACCGTAAAAGCAATGTAAGGACTAGTTTGTTAGTTTTCTAAAGTATAAAAATAAAATAAAAGTAAGACAACCAAACGTGTCGTAGGTATAGAAGCGGCACGATGCGTCCACCCAGAGCGCCAGCGCACCCTGGTCGCGCGCGCGCAACTCGCAGGCTGCGCGGCCGCACAGTACCGTCCATTTAAAACAACTCCATTATCACACCTGCCCTCAGTGTTCTAAACGATTGAACAATGCGCGCACGTCCGATAACGAAACTAAACATAAACATGTAAATATAAGTACCTACATATAACTTGCAACTTAGGTCCTTTATCATTACTTATCATCGAGTTATTGCTATTTATCAGTGATAAGGTTCAATTCGCATTCGTTCATTTTAGTTTTCCTTGTGAACTTGTTGTGTTAAAAAAATGGTGAGTTTTTTTTATTACGTATTTTGTTTTACTTAAAGATGTGGAATAAATATTATCTATTACATTAGAGAGTAAATCGTAGATAAGTTGCTTTTAAATAATTTAAAAACCTACAAGAAAATAATCATAAGCTTACAATAGAGAAGAACATTTTTGCAAAAATTTGATCGCAATTAGTTTTTTTTTTAATTTAATTAAAAAAAACTAATTGCGATCAAATTTTTGCAAAAATGCTTGTACATTAAACCATGTACATTAAACCTAAAGTTTAATATACATGGTTATTATCACCCTCGAATATTTATCCTCTATTAATCTAAGCCTTCTGAGATTTGAGGAAGGTCAGAATTGAATACTAATCATGAAGATATTAAAAAAAAAAATGATTTACGACTCAAATGGAGATTGATATTATGCGTAGTAACCTAATTATTTTCCCAAGTCTTAATTGCATAATAAAATAAAACGTCATTTAAAAAATCCCGTGAGTTTAAAATGTTTGGTATCGTTAACTTATGAAACGGCGTACATATCAACTGATAACGTATATTTTTGAAAATAAATGATTCGTTTATGTATTTTGTAGATATTTGATAATTATTTTGTTCATCCTAGTCAGATCCTCACCAAGTTGTATAGAACCACCTTTGAGGTCACTTCTCCAACAGAAAAATAGAATTATCATCAATACTAATAAACATAAAGAGGAAAGTTTTTTTGTTTGTAATAGACTCCGAAATTACTGGACCGATTTTGATGAAAGTTGGTAGGAGGATACATTGATTAATCGGGAGTAACATAGGCTACTTTTTATCCCGATATTCCAACGGGCTCGGGAGTTATCAGTTCATATAAATAAAGAAGTTATGACCAAAATCCTAAATAAAAATAACAGAACCTCCTTTCTTGAGGTTGAATAAAATATAATATCTCTGATTCATTTCAGACATATTCCCCAGTTATTTGAAAAACATTTGACGTTATTTACAAGGCAAATAATAAGTTGATTTGCATAACAGAAATTAAAAGCGATTATGATCATAACATAATAATATCAATCGGAAGAGGAGTACCGTACCTACCAAAGTTTAGTTTATAGCCATATCGTTTTTGTAGTATATTTATACTTATTTATATAAAAAAAAAACTAAAACGAAAATCAACCTTGTGGTTATTAAAGTAGAATTTAAATTTTGATTCAAAGTCAAAGTCAAAATTCTTTATTCCTTTGGATGCTTAATACCTAGGTACAAAGATCACATGGATACGTCTTAAAAACTAAGTTAGGATGTGTGCCTTCGGAACGAGACCAAAGCCCACCAATGAGAAGAAGGCACAAGAAACTCATGGAGTTTTTTACCCGTTACCCATTATATGCATTTAGCTAGAATTTTGTATCATGCTGTCTAATTTCCGATTAATCTTAAACGTAACCCGTCTATGATAAATCTCGTCTTAAATCATTTGACAAATGAGGTAATTGTTCTGGTTAATAAGGTTTTGATGTATTCTCTTTTATAGTGTAGATTTTAATTAAGTATTTTTTGCCTAATTCATTTCTTGTGTTTGTTTTTTTCGGTAATGCTATGCAGGTAGATTAGTTGGTATATAGATTTTATCCGAATGTCTGACATTTAAAAATAATTTATTTTACTTTAGTTGATTTTTTTATTTTGTGGATATAATGTTTATATTCATAAATTAATATCAGATTAGAGTTTTATTTTATCAGTGTGTTATAGGCATAAATTTAGGAATAAACGGAACGTGGTATTTTGTCCTTGGTTATGGTTATAGGCAGCTATAGATATATAGGTTTACTAGCTTTTGCCCGCGACTTCGTCCGCGTAAAAGTATCAAATGGACCAAGGAATCACGTTTTCCCATACAAACTTTGCCCCCCCTTTTTCACTCCCTTAGGGGTAGAATTTCGTAAAATCCTTTCTTATCCGATGCCTACGTGACGCAAAGAACAACCTTCCAAGTTTCAGGTCTCTACGACCAGCGGTTTAGGCTGTGCGTTGATCCGTCAGTCAGTCAGTCAGTAGTTCAGGACAAAGCTTTTTATATGTTTAGATAACAAACATACACGCACACACAAACTTTCACATTTATAATATTAGTAGGATTAACAATTATATGGGACAGCGGTTGAGGGCTCATTCTGTGCATCGTAACAATCAAATTTTGTTCTACGACTTATGAAATTTTGAACATTTTTTCGAAATTATGTTTACCCAAAAATTAGCTGTTACTGCCTTAAGATTATACTTTTAGTTTAAAAGTTTCATCAACTGTTCTAAGCCTGAACGTTTATTTGAATAAATCTGCAGATATTCGAATTAAACTTACCAAAAATTTGAAAAAATTGAATTTCCTAAAGTCGTAGAACAATTTTTTTTTGAAAAGTGCACAGAAGTAGCCCTTAACCGCTTTCTTATATAATTACCAATAACCCTGTCTATTAGCCAAAGTAGACTGGACATCAGTAACCATTTTTGGAACGAACTTCCTTATCACCTAGACCTAGCACAAAAATATTACCCGTTACGAAAAACCATAAGAAAAACGAATCTCCCAAAATACATTAAAAAATAAATACGACAAATGGGAAAAAAATTAAAAAAGAAGGTGTCCCGGAACATGTGATTTTTTTTGTCACAAAATGTATTTCTGTTTAAATCTCTCTGCAGTTATGCCATTGTATTCATTATTTACAATGTATTTGAAGGTTTTGTATTCAAAGTAGATATTAATTCAATTATTTAATTAAATGAAATAGGTCATTACCATTTCAGGCGTCATAGTCATAAAAAAATAGGTGAAGGCTGAGTAAGTTTTTTTAACTAGCTATGCTATCGAGAATATCGGAACAAAAATTAGCTCATATGTTAATCTAGGTCTTCAGTTAACTACATAAACCAAGTTTCATCGCAATCAGTGCAGTCGTTTTTACGTGAAGAATAAACAAACATACAAACTAACTAACACATCGTCCCGGCAAACTTTGTTTTCCCATATACAAGAAAAAATAAAAAAAGTAAAAAAATGATGTGCGTTTCTCAAATATTTCGCACGACCACAATTTCGAGTTAGTATCAAATCATCGCTAACTTAGGTCTTCCAAGGTAGCAACACGTCTAAGCAGCGGATGGTCTAAAGCTAATTTCGCCATTAATACAAATCGGTTCAGCTGTTTAGGGGGGATTGGCAACTAACACCGCGACACGAGAATTTTATATGTATAGATTAGGATAAAGCAGGCCAAATATTGCAGTGATTCGTTAAGCGTGATCATATATGTAGGTTCCATAACTCTTGTTTAAGATTAAAGTAGTATAACAAAAACTGAATAAGTTCCCAAAAATCCTGATATTTTTCGTAAAAATAGCGATATTCATAATTTGAACTTAAGAAATAAGGATGAACTGACCGTGCCCGGTAGTAAGCTCCTGAAAATAAACAGGTCGTTTAATAGCACATGTGTGCTCTATTATAATACATTGACATGTCCATTTACAGGTTCAAAACTTTTATAAAGCATAAATTGTGCAGTAAGGCGTACTATGATACTTCGTCTTACCTTAATGATAACAACCCATGTACATGACTTTAGTTGCTCCATTTCAAATAATACTTTTAGGATCATCGATATCGGACTTCATATACGTCGTGAACATCGCTAAAACATACATCAAAATACGCGTCGCGAATTAAGAACATCTATTTTTAAAGCCTCTTAAAAATATGCACAATATGGCGAAAACTGTCGATTTATTATATAATAATTTACAAATAAGCCTACCTACTTATTAAATTTTTATAATAATCAGAATGTACTTTAACAAACAATAGAATATTAAAGTAAATAACAAATGCCAATACAAATACCTAAGTCCCATTGAAATCTAAGATTATGCGTAAGTGAAGTGTAACGCAAAAGAAAAAAAAAGAACTTGGCACATAGCTGGTTTTGTATTTTCTATAACATCATTTCAAAATATGATAGTTCTAGAACCTAGATTATTATAGTAGGGGAAGCGACAAGTTGGGACAGGTCCAAGAACTATTCTTTAGTTTTGGGGATTTCGTGAGAGCAATATTGGCTCCCCATACAAGCCAAGCACCACCAGAATACTTATTAGAACTTGTTACAGTTCAAATAAAACCCATTAGTACTGTCACATGAGTGAGTATGCTGTAGTATATCGTAGCACATCCGTAGAACCGGGATAGCGTCGTAGTAGCTACGACAATCGTAGCGTAGTTTTCTCGGGATTTGCTACGACTATAACTTTTCGTAGCATTTTTTTAATTTCGTAGGCGTAGACGAATGCGTTGCTTATTTTGAACCCCTTGCAAGGTCCAAGGGGTCCAATTGAGTACTGAGTATAATTATACTCATTATTACAATTAGACAATTTCAGTTCGATGATTGCATAATTTATTCCACATTAAGTGGAATAAATTATGTAATCAGTCCACACTTTTTTAAAATAAAATAAAAAATAAGTCCACACTTTTTTCCTCAAACTAGGGCTCGCATTAAGGTCGAGGATAGCTTTCTCGCCTAAAAGGTACCTATTCACTATAGACTTGAAAAATCCAAGGTTATACATTTTGAGACCTTGAGTCAAAACCTAAATAGTACTTAAAAAACGTAATTAATTTCAGTTAAGCATTGCTAATAACACGGGTTTATCTTATCAAACAATTGCTTAGAACTATAGTTGTGAAGTTTCCATTGTACATGTGTGATAGTTAGACATCGGATTCTATACATTTGCATATAAAGAGATATTTCGAGAGTTCTTGCATACTTCCTTAACGATACCTAGTGCATATTTAGTGATAAATCTTAATAAGTAAGCACTTAATTTAATAATTTTTAAAGCAACTTTTGCATTTAATGTCAAATAATTTGGCATACCTATTATTCTCCATATTCTTCTAAGAGCATGAGAAGAAAAGTTTTTTTCCCTTCTCTTCTCTTTTGAAAATGGTGTTTACAATTAAGAATTTATCTATCTATCTATCTAAAGATTTTAAAAACGTTTATACGAAAGAAAACCAAATTTGATCAGCATGCTTTAGTGCTATTCTTTAAGTTCATATGGCATGGTGATGGCAGTTATAAGTTTTATGCAACAAAAATTATTTGCTATACTGTTATACTGTTGAGGGCTATGCTCGGTGTTTCACTACGAGATCGAATCAGAAATGAGGAGATTCGTAGGCGAACTAAAGTTACCAACATAGCCCAAAGAATTAGTAGGCTGAAGTGGCAATGGGCGGGACATGTGGCTCGTAGAACCACGTACCGGAAAGCGCAGCGCGGGACAGCCTCCGACTAGATGGACGGACGACTTAATGAAGGTCGCGGGAAGTCGTTGGACGCAGAGAGCATGCGACCGATCGCTCTGGAAGTCTTTGGGGGACTTCCAGAGAGGAGAGAGGATAGGGAGGCCTATGTTCAGCAGTGGACGACCTGTGGCTGATATGATGATGATGATGATACTGTCACTATCCAGGGAGGAAAAAGTCGACTACGTTTGTATGGAGACAGCGTCGGTACCCTTTCCTCTTAAGCGCTGTGACTGTGAGACTCCAACACAATCGATAGATCCTCTCCAATGTCCACTGTGGTCCATTTAGGTCGTCTAGCGTGCAGGTGTTGGCGCACCTGAGCGCTTGCCGACCTAAATGGACCACTAAATGACCTAAATGACGCCAATGGAGCTGCCGCAGCTATGGTGCTATATTGGTCAGACAAAATTTAAAGGCTGTACCGAAAACGAAGATTATTTTGTCAATGCATATAATCCAATGTCTGTATTATAAATGATAGCAATTCATTAATCTTGTTCAGCTACGAATATAAACAACGCAGTCGTTAGGTTTTTACAGTTATCTAAATGACGAAACTTGTTTTTATTAACCGACTTTGAATAAAAGGGGGTTCTATGCAGTTAGCGTTGCCAGGCGTCCGAATGAAGCCGGACAAAGATAGGCTTTTTGATTGCATGTCCGGCCAAAATAAACGATGTCCGGCTTATCCAGCTGTTGTTAGGGTTTTTACATTTCGCAAATGATCGAGCGCAAAGCGTGGCCGAGTGCAGGCGAGAATTTAAAAATATTGATAAAAAAATATTTGAACTGATGACTATTTGACTGACTAATAACAAAGTACTTACTTAAGACTGATTTTGGCATTCGATTTTATATATTATTTCATTAGATTTAAAAAAGATTTATGACAATAATAAAAAAAAAGCTTTGACGACCCAGTTGGCACAATGGTTACCACGCCGGACTGCCAAACACAGGGTTGCGGGTTCGATTCCCGCCTCAGACAAATATTTATGCTTAGATATTTGTCTGTGGTCTGGTTGTTTCTATGTATTATAAGTATATATTTACAAAAGAAAAGTATTTATGTAGTATATCCGTTGTCTAGCACCCATGATGGCGATGTGTGGAATGTCCTGTAATATTTATTATATTATTATCTTGATTTGACATACAATTTTTTTTGTCGGAGATACAAAATCCTCAATAATGTAGGTAGTTTAGCCTTTCTACCCAAATGTCCGGCCAAACTAGCTGGTTTGTTTGGCAACCCTATATGTAGTTAGCATCTAGAACCCTCCTTTATTTTAAGGTGGTTAACTGCGGCTAAAATATACGTTATACCTACATACATCTTTTACTTTAAAATAAACCAAAACATATAAACAAACATATCTATAAAAATAAATTATTAAACTCTTTTCTTAGAGCGGTGTTGGCTTAGTGGTGGATACCTCGACTTTCATTCTGAAGGTCGTGGGTTTGAATCCCGGCCGGCCGTGCACCAATGGATTTTTCTTAAGAAAATTTATGTGCGCTATTTCACATGGTTCTTACGGTGAAGGAAAAAATCGTGATGAAACCCGCGTCTTAGTTGTCTCCAGACGTATTTGACAAGTTCTCGCCTCATGAACATGGTCGACTAAGCTGAGAGGGTAAGTGCTGGGCAAGCTTACTCCAACCTCGCGCAAAAAGGACCTAATTTCGTGAAACAGCCTGTTCAAGTACATGTAGTAAGAACAAGTACAAACTTTTTTCTTGATCATTGCACTTTTTAACTTTATATAAAAACTAGCTGCGCCCCGCGGTTTTACCCGCAAAAGTCCCTATCCCAAATATCGAGATAAAAAGTAGCCTATGTGTTAATCCAGGTCTCCAGCTATGTAGATACCGAGTTTCAACGCAATCGGTCCAGTAGTTTTTGCGTGAAGGAGTAACAAACATACACACACACACAAACATTCACATTTATAATATTAGTAGGATATATGGAAATAACATTATTTTTTGATGCCTCAAATTAGTTTTCTAAGTAGTTATCTAGGGTACATGTATAGAATGAGTTCAAGGATTTTTAATTGGATGCCTAAGTGTGCAAATAAAGATTCGTGTATTTTAATTTAAAAGTAGTTTGATAAAAAAACACTTTAATTAATGTTGTTTTTCTGAAAAAACAAATCGATCTAATAGTTCTTACAGTAAATTCACAATTGATAACATCACATACGCAAACCGTCGTTCTACATAAATAATCTATACATATAAAATACTTTGTCCTGTTTGACTGACTGACTGATGGATCAACGCACAGCCTAAACAGCTGATCATAGAGACCTGATGAAACTTGGAGGGTGGTGTGTTCTTTTTATGGCGTAGGCATCCGATAAGAAAGGATGTATCGAAATTCTACCCTTTAGGGGGTGAAAATGGGAGGCAAAGTTTGTATGGGACAATGTGATTCCGTGGTCCAAAGTACTTCAAATTTTTGACTTTTATGCGGACGAGTCGCGGGCAAGAGCTAGGAAATAAATAAATGCGTTTATTTCTTTTACAAAGGTCCAGAGGAAAGAACTTGTCAATACGTATGCGGAATAACTAAGTTAATCTTTACTAATATTATAAAGCAGAAGAGTTTGTTTGTTTGAACGCGCTAATCTCAAGAACTACTAGTTCGAATTGAAAAATTATTTTTGCGTTGGATAGTTCATTTATCGAGAAAGGCTATAGGCTACTTTTTTCCTGATATTCCCACAGGATCGGGAGTTACGCGGGTGAAACCGGGGAGCGCTGCTAGTACTTAATATTCATATTATGGTAATAATCGTAGGACTACTGAAGCAAATATTCAAATTTGTTTCTTTCGCAAACTATAAAATAAAGTTAGGTACATTGTAGCTTATTTTAATGACATTGTCAATTATTATCAAAAATAATGAGAACGCGTTAATTACACTACGCGTGTATAAATGTTTGTAATTTTAAACTAACAACTAGTTAAATGCTACTAAATTAAGATAAAAACATGGGTCACAGCCTCACCTACCAAGGTACACCCTATTTCTTGGGTTCCGTAGTCAACAAAAACACTAACTCTTGCACAAAGGGTTCCGTACCATTATATTCTATTGGAACGAAGTTCCATATCGCGCGTTGCGAAAGGCGGCTAGACGGAAAAAATTAAGACCAAAAGTTGTAACGACACTTTTTGATATAATTGTAAGCCGTGCGGCGTCAGCGTGTTTCTCTGTATGTCCCTCTCTCTCTCATAGAAAGCAAGCCAGTTATTTTCGTTTCGTATTTCTTCGTTCCCTCCGGGTGTCCCTTGACACCTCTCGAGTTTTTTTAGTATTTGTTGTAATAGCGGTAACAGAAATACATCTTCTATCAAAACAACTGTCAAACAAAATATCATGTATGAAAACAACGAATTTATGAAAACCAGAAGACCGAGTTGCCAAACAGGGTTGCGGGTTCAATTCCTGCCTCAGGCAAGTATAAGTATTTATGCTTAGATATTTATCTGTGGTATGGTTGTTTCTATGTATTATAAGTTTATATTTACAAAAGTATGTTAGTAGTATATCCGTTGTCTAGCACCTATAACATAAGTCTAGTTACTTAGCTTGAGGCTAGATGGCGATGTGTGGAATGTCCTGCAATATTTATTTATTAACTGTCTAGCTATCACGGTTAATGTGATACAGCCTGGTAACAGAGAGACAGACGGACAGTAGAGTTTTAGACAAAAGGATTCCTTTTTACACTATGGGTAAAATACGGAAGGTTTTTTAACCTTAGGTTATTTTAACAGTGAAGGTTCTCAAAATAGTTTTCTGATGTAATGACAATAGTTATCTGATCCTTGATAATACTGAAGTTTTTTTCTACCTACGAGATAAGTACAAGATAATTTCGAATGATAAGAAACATAGGTACTTCCTTATGTAAACCTTTTTACGTAAAAATAGTGAGGAAATTAGTAGATAGGTACACCAACCCTAAACTAACATTGTAAGTGACAAAGTTTCCGTATTTGTTAATCCTTCACGCAGAAACTACTAAATCAAAGAAAAGTACTACTTCCTAATACCTTGATAGATAGCAACACCACTAAAACTTCAATAATTAAACTAGAGCGGTGTTGGATTATTGGTAGATACCTCGACTTTCATTCTGAAGGTCGTGGGTTCGAATCCCGGCCGGCTGTGCTCCAATGTATTTTTCTTAAGAAAAATTTTTTGTGCACTAATTGACATTGCTCTTACGGTGAAGGAAAACATCGTGATGAAACCCGCGGCTTAGTTGGCTCCAGAAGTATTGACAAGTTCTCTCCTCTGGACAGGGTCGACTAAGCTGAAAGGGTAGTAGGTGCTGGGCAAGCCTACTCCATCCTCACGCAAAAAGGACCCAATAAAAAAGGCTCCAATGGCGGATAACAGCCCGTATACAAGTACAAGTACGATAATTAAACTGAAAGATGTTCATGGAAAGTCTAGAAAAATACATTTTGTAATCTATACTAATATTATAAAGCTGAAGAGTTTGAAAGAAAGAAAAAAAGAAAACATTTATTTGGATAAGCATACGACACAAGACAATTAGAAAAGTAGTAACAAACATTAAACAAAAGTATTAAATAAAAATTAAAAAAATAAATATGTACGAGAATACAAAAGAAAAAAACAAGAGCCGTGTGCCTCCATAAAGGAAGTTCGTTTGTTTGAACGCGCTAATCCCAGGAACCACTGGTTCGAATTGAAAAAATATTTTTGGGTTGGATAGTCCATTTGTCGAGGAAGGCTATGGGCTATTTTTTATATTTCGATATTTCTACGGGTCGGGAGTTAAGCGGGTGAAACCGCGGAGCGCTGCTATTTTAAATTAATTAGTAAGCATTCTTTTTCATTTATCTGGCCGCATTATAGTTTAATCCATAATAATCGTTGATACTGTGCAACTGCTCCTAGAAAGTAGGTACGTATAAGTTGCACAAATGGACTAGCAGCACTCCACGGTTTCATCCGCGTAACTCTTGATCCCGTGGGAATATCGAAATATAAAATAGCCTATAGTCTTCCTCCATTGTTACGAATGTGTTTTGTTTTTCTCAAAAGTGCTAAAATAGAATTGTAGGTGAAATTTTTACCTACAGTTTGGTGTGACTTTGAGGCAAATCTTCCCTATATTTTTGAAACTATCCTTATATTAAGAATTAAAACTGGTCTAAGTTTGAAATGACAAGGCATTTTCATCTCAAATTACCCTAAAATATTGGTAAAGATTTCACCTACATTTCCAAATCAGCACTTCTGAGAAAAACCAAACACATTCGTTACAATCAACTATATTAGTTGTAAGCGACGGATATTTCTGGTGCGTTGCGTTTGGTACCATAAGTAGCCTTCATAATAGCCACACTAAGTTTTTTTAGTCAACGATAAATATCAAATAAGCATCTGATTTTCACCATTACTACATTTACTGTCAGAATCTATAACGTACCTTTACTTGCAACGATCTGTAAACACTTCACTTATGGCATGCGTTAACTTGGTGGGTGTGTCACACATACACACCTACATTTTAAACCAATCTTGAATCATTGCAATACGTAAATTAATTAGGTACCTATTTAATTCAAAAACAAGTTTATGTAAAAGGGGATCGATTATGTCATTTTCCTGTTTTGAAGTTGGCAATTTTTAAGGAAAAACTAAAAAAAAACATCTAGACTTAATTTTACCAACTTACCTATAAGTATCCAAAAAATAAACAAGTTTTTTTTAAATAATGTAATTTTTCGTCGTAGTTTATATTAGAAGCGAATTTATTAGAATTGTTTGCTGGCCAAAAAACACAACCGCTGCCTATTGTAAAAATCCCCTGCCCCAAAAGGGTTTGACCCCTTTTTCTGTTTCTTGTCCGACTTAGATAAATAAAATCAGTTTTAGAATAAAGGGGAATGAGTTGAATCAACATTACATAGCAAGTAGGTAAGGACCTATGTCTAAAGTTGGTCTAAGTTTTTGTCTCAAAAGGCCCTCGCAAGCATAACATGTATGGGGGTTTTATTGGGTAAATCTCCGGCCGCTCATCATCATCATGGATGATAAATGATAATATATGGGATATCTACATAAATATTGGTTTAACCTCTCCTACTGCCGAAAACGCCAACTGTCATTTTTGAAATAATTAATGTCAACGTCATCAATTCGCGAATCTATTTTATTCGCGGTTTCAGGTTACACTTCAAAAAAAATACCCATAAAAAATATCTAGAACACCTATCGGCATAAATAAACGGCAATGGCTTACTTAATGATTTACCTCTAAGCTGATGTAATAATTTTTTGTTATCTGAAATCTGACACCCGTTAAGTCGGGAATCAAATCCGCAACCCTCTGTTTCGCCCGCTCCGCCCAGGCTCCGCCACAGAAGTTTTCAAGTCGTCTGTAACGCATAAACTCAGCTTTAATCTAAAACCTTATTTTACCTCAAGTTTTTGTATGTTTTTTATACATAAAAAAAAAACAATTTGGAAATGAATATATTCCGGTTTTTATAGTGTTTTTTAATTGCTTTAGCAATTATTGTACAATTAAGTACCTACCTACGTATTAATTTCATGTTTTATTTTGGTTTCGACTTTGGTAGACTTACTATAATTATTGATTCGTAATTACTCATACCTACTTACTTATTTTATTTAATTAATATATAAATGATTTACATATTTTATATATTTTTAATAAACCCCCGGACGGAAATTCCATCAAAAATGTAATTGGACAAATTGACAAAAAACTTGAGAGGTGTCAAGGGACATCCGGATGGAACGAAATTCCTTTCGATTATTGAGTGAATGGATTTTTTTAGTTAAAAAAGCCCGTATACAGGTACAAGTACCTCGACGTTTCTTTCGACTATGTTACAATAGTCATGGTTGAGTCTCCTTGTAACATAGTCGAAACGTCGAGGTAAGAGAAATAAAAATAAAAAATACGCGATTAAGACCCGAGAAAATAATAACTATGAATACAAATCGTGAGAGTTTAAAAAGTTAACCACTTGACCGTTTGCGATTTTGAGCAAACGCGACGGAACGATTTTTTTACAATGTTATTATTCAATAAATATTAGTGTAGATGATAAAAGATAAATACCTATTTATAAAGCCACAGAATAAAACAAACAGTTTATATCCAATTCTCTAGCATTTTACAAAGTAAATTGACTGTGACATCCATAATAACACTTTAATGTGACAATTTAAGATTAAAATGACTTAGTTTGTAAGTAGTTTGTAACTTAGGAAATCATTCGATTAAATGGAACGGAAAGAAAATGAGTTTTCCTCGTTCGTGATTGACTATCACAATGTCGAATGATTCGACCTGTTTGTCTGTCTATAGACACTTTTGAGATGACCTTGTTAATAAAGACTAATATTTCTATACTAATATTATAAAGCTGAAGAGTTTGTTTGTTTGTTTAAACGCGCTAATCTCAGGAATTATTGATTCGAATTAAAAAAATCTTTTTGTGTTGGATAGTCCATTTGTCGAGGAAGGCTTTAGACTATATAACATCGCGCTACGACCAATAGGAGCGAAGAGTCAGTGGGAAATGTGGAAAAAACGGGGAAAATTATTCACCTTTGAGGGCTTCCGTTGTTTGTTCGAACGCACTGATCTCAGGAACTGCTAGATCGAATTTAAAAATATAGGCTACTTTTTATCCCAATATTCCCACGGGATTGGCGCAGCTTGTATGTTATAATTTCGATTTCTAACTTTATTATATTAGGAAAACTTAAAAAAAATCTTTAACTAAGGTTAAGAATAAGAAGAAGTTAATAAACATGACTATTAAGTCGGTATTATTAGACATGGACAACATCAAATATATTTAAAAGAGAATAAGATTTATCAAGAAAGCTCTGAAACTACAAGGGCTACAAGTCTGAAACTTCGCTCGCCTACGTCCTAAAAGGAACCCTTTAGGACGTAGGCGAGCGACTAAGAAGGATTTTTGAGGAAGAGGATTTTTTGAAATTCAACCTCTAGAGGATTAAAATGGCTGGTTACGTTTGTAATTCGTAAGAACTATTATGTATTCTGTGTTTCATGAAAATATATACCTATCACTTTCACTAACGCGAGTAAAATCGCGGAATGCAGCTAGTATCTTATATGGTCATAGGAAAATTTTGCCAAATATACATAAAATAATTAATCGGGCCTGTTGCTAAGCTACAAAATAGATGTCCGAATATAAAAACCATGTCAAGGTAATAATATCGCACGATTTGAAATTTGAACCCAAAATTATAAGCAAACAGGATCTCCAAATTTAAATTTTTATAATTCGTTATTAAGGTGCAACCAGTTCGTAATCGTTAGTCCCTGTTGGATTCAATATAAATAAATGAGATGCGAGATGGGGCGATATTAGATAGATAGATATATCTTTATTTGGCCAATAACAAAACTAAAACTTAGACACAACTTATTTTTGATATGAATAAAAATAGCAGACTTAATTAAATATTATAAGCTATGTTATTTATAACACAGTAACAGTGTCGCCGCCATTACCTAAATTTTACTTAAATATTTTTCAATTGTTTATAAAACAATTATTCTTAGTGTTTTATACAAAATAATTCCAAGAAAGGATAGAAAATAGCATAAGCGTTACATTACACTTTTTATTGCGGTAAAATCTTTGAATAAAAGTAAATAAAGTTGATTAATTCCGTCGATGACCACATCAAATAACGATTTTTTGTAAAAAAAAAAAAAAAAAAAGAAACTTCGTTCCAATTACAAAAACTTTAAAGATTATTTTTTTGGCCCGACTTTTCAAATCGTATTTCGGTTTCATAAACGATACCATATTTGTTGAATTATAGTAGTAGTAGTTTTGAAGTTAGGTTAGGAACAGATGAACATTTGGAGGCACGAGGTGGTGTGTACCTCCAAAGGGAAGATCTTCCACCGGGCAGGTGTTATACCCGGTAGGCCGCGGCCCAACGATGTTTCGTTGGAACTTGTATATGAGCTTATCTTCAGGAAAACTTCGCTTGTGCGATCTAGGATCTCCGGTCGGCTTAGTGGCTCCATCTGTTGGTGGCAATATGAAGTGTCGCAAACATACATACATACATACAGGTCAAACACATAAACCTCCCTTTTGGCTTCGCCGAAGTCTGGTCTTTTGTAAAGAGTCTTTTGTAAACATTTGCTAGATATATTTTTTTTTCTGATGAATCTAAGCGGTTTTAAATCTAAGCGATTTTTTTAATAAAGCATTGGTCGAATCGTCCAAAATCGTTCGATTTGGCACTAGCTTCATCTTAACGACTTTTATAAATGTTTAACCGTTGAATAAAATTAGTTATCTTTTTACGATTTCGATTCTAGTTTGCAATTAATTTTCATGACAGATTTTTTTATTGAACCTACATATATTCTATTTCAAGGTTATTTTTTATTGGTCACAAATCTTTCATGACAGAACCAAGGCGAATAATTTAATGAATCCGTTGATTCTCTCTGGTATTAAAATAGTTATGGTTAGTTCACTTGTTTTCGTGTCAACTGCTTTTAGTATTTTTAGGTTGTGGGACAGATTGTTCGATTAAAAATTAGATGTTTTAGTACCTATTTATGTACTTACTAGCTGCGCCATGCGGTTTCACCCGCGTAAGTCCCGATCCCGTGAGAATATCAAAATAAAAAGTAGCCTATAGCCTTCATTGATAAATGGACTATCCAACACAAAAATAATTTTTCAATTCGAACCAGTACTTCCTGAGATTAGCGTGTTCAAACAAACAACCAAACTCTTCAGCTTTATAATTTTAGTATAGATTAAAGATGGGTAAAATTGGAAGCAATAAACATAAAATATAAGTAAAAAACAATCAGTCAAATAATTCTTTTTATTATTAAGTTTTTTATCCCTTTAGAGGTAATTTCCAGACTGGCTTTCTTAGTGCGCGCTTACGGCTTAAAAAAACCCCCATGCGGTGATTCAGACTATTGTATTGTAGTTTTACAGATTTCATGATGATTCTGTCCCTTTTACCTATAGATAGGTTAGGCACTGTGGAAGGTACCTACAACACATGAGTCTATTCTCTACTCATGTGCCTACAAGTTACACATAAACGTAAAAGTTGTGATCCCGTATGTGTCAAATGTGGTAGGTTTTACCATGGTTTTACCCATGGAGGTAGGAAACAAGTTTTACCCAATAATATAACAAATTATACTATTGTTAGGTTATAAAGGTTGCCTGGAAGAGATCACTGTGAGCGATAAGGCTGCCCTTTGTAACACTTAGACTTAAGCTTTGTTTTTATTTAATGTTATTTAAAATTGGTGTTTACAATAAAGAATTTATGTCTATCTATCTTGTTTTTTTTACAACAGGTTTTCCATTCTAACTACCCTTATTCTAAAGACTATTTTATCTATTCAAGTTGTTTTTTAGAATCCACTTGAGATGAAGAAACAAAACAATTTTATCTGATAATTTCTAAATTGTGAAGAGGATCCGTTTCATTTGAAATATTATCTAGTCATGTTGTTTCTAGCAACCACTTGAAATGTGATAAATCAGATACTAAACAATTTTATCCAACAATTTCTACTGAAACAAACATCAGAATTATTGCCTGAGCAACATTTTGAACTCGATTCGTTTGTCAGTTACTCTTAATGAAAGAAGTTCCTTATCGCGCGTTGCGAAAGGGGGCTAGACGAAAAAAATTAAGACTAAAAATTGTAACGACACTTTTTGATTTTATTACAATTCCTTCACTAATTAATCGAAAGAAACTTCGTTCCATCCGGGTGTCCCTTGACACCTCTGAAGTTTTGTTTCATACAAAAAGATCTTTACTCTAGTTCTTTTCTCTCTACCTAGCCATAAAAACTCCACCATATGCTTAGGTACAGCGTCTGCTGCAATGACCGACCATATCGCGCTCTGTAACTCTGACAATATTGAGCGCCTTATGGTAACGGGAAGGTTAAGGGTAAAAGGCGATGACAACTGTTTTCGGACAACTGGATACCTCTAGGCTCTATATCAGACTAATGAAGAAAGACGAAAGAGTTATGAATGAATCGCGTTTATTAGACTTTATATGAATGAATCGCGTTTATTATGAAAGGACGGGTGGTGGAGGTTTTGTGGCTAGGCTCTGCCTAAGCATATGGTAGATTCTAGCCACAAAGACTCCATATCAAGGCTAGGATAAAAGTCTCTGACGACTTCAAGCCAGCCGATAGGTACGTCGGTCAGTACCACAGAAATGGTGGTAATCATCAATTAAAAATTCAATGTCGAACGTCTGACGTTGTTGACAATAGATAGTTATGGGTCATTGTTTAGAATTCATTGACGCCAAATGATATATTTTGTTCAGTGGCTCCGGAGTGGTTCCAATATTTGTTAAGGTACTTTGTTAAGGTGTTGGCTTAGTGGTAGATACCTCGACTTTCATTCTGAAGGTCGTGGGTTCGAATCCCGGCCGGCCGTGCACCAATGCATTTTTCTTAAGAAAAATGTATGTGCGCTCATTGACATTGCTCTTACGGTGAAGGAAAACATCGTGATGAAACCCGCGACTTAGAAGGCTCCAGAAGTAATGACAAGTTCTCTCCTCTGGAAATGGTCGACTAGGCTGAAAGGGTAGTAGGTGCTGGGCAAGCTTACTCCATCCTCACGCAAAAAAGACCCAATTAAAAAGGGTGTAATTGCGGAAAACAGCCCGTTCAAGTACAAGTAAGGTACTTTATCTAATACTAACCGCGTACGTCCCGATCCCGTGGGAATATCAAAATAAAAAGTAGCCTATAACCTTCCTCGAAAAATTGACTATCCAACATAAAAATATTTCTTCAAATCGAACCAGTAGTTCCTGAGATCAAACAAGCAAACTCTTCAGCTTTATAATATTATAGATAGTTTTTATTGTACTTTTACTCAAAGGCTAGGATTATAGGTAAATACCTACAATGTAGTGTTGAAGGATCCATACCCAAAGGGTAAAAACGGGACCCTATTACTAAGACTCCGCTGTCTGTCTGTCCGTCCGTTTGTATGTTTGTCCAGGCTGTATCTCATTAACCGTGTTAGCTAGAGTGTTGATCTTTTCACAGATTATTAAAGGCAACTGATTCCATTCCCGGTAGGAATAAGGAAGTTAGTAAGCTACAATATTGAAGTTACCTAGTACTAAAAGAGTAATATCAGCGACAGTAAAAAAGCAAATTGTCACGCTTTTTTACTTTTCGTGACATTACCGTGTTTTTACAATCAATAGGGTCTGTTTACATTGCTATTGTTTAATGTTACCTAGCTAATTACTGATTCTAGTATATTCACTTTAAATACCTATCTAAGTATAAAAAAAAAAAACAATTTGTTAGGTCCGTTCCTGAAAAAATCGGTGGAGACACGGACAAACAGACGGGCAAAAGAGTGATCTATGAAGGGTTTTTTTTTACCTTTTCAGGTACGAGCCCCTTAAAACATTTTTTTTACTAAACAATTTATTTCTTTGTTAAAGTTTGAGTAATATTTGTTTTAATTTAATACACAAATGTCATAATTATAAGTACTCACAATAAAACAAAATTAAAATTACAATCACTAAATTAAAATACAAAAAGGAAAACTAAAAAAAATTTAGTTAATTTTTTTACTTATATCTATGCGCTGTCATTTAAAGTTACTTTCGTTCAATCCATTTAGCTCTCGTTCGTTCTTTAGAAAAAATAACTCTAAAGAATAATGGAAAACATTTTGTTCTTATGAATATTGCCGTTTAGCATGAAATCCATTATCACGGTCGAGGATATTTATATTTAAATCTATGTATTGTGAAGTTATATTTAATGCTTAGGTTCAGTTAAATAATGTGTAAAAATGTAAAATGCTTGAGTGAATATGTGAACATGCTCAGTTTTCAACGTGGTTTAATACCACGTTGAAAATTACCTAATTAGATAGGTCCCTTCTTAACCTTTTTGCGTAGGGATTTAATAATATGTTTGGTTTGGGCATAGATCTAAAGCAAAATGTCCATATCGAAATATAAAATGGCTTATAGTAGCAAAACATTATATTTTTCATAATTATTTTATACGCTGTCTTCTTTAATTTTAGTCTGTTTATATTTGTTATTGTCTGTAATTGGCTTTCTGTTTAAATTTCTTCGCTATTTTAGCTGTAGAATTAAAAAAAAAAGAATGGAGCTAATTGAATGGATAAAATCGTGTTTCTATTATTATCTAAATGCATAATTTTCAACATTGTGGTTATTCATTTTACGCAGGTACCTTTAATCTAAAATCAAATTCTATTCAATAACCAAAAGAAAAGGTTGATATTATTTAATCAGTTTGTCATTTTGAAAGTTTTTTTTTAAGGTTTTAATTTTTGTTGTGCAAATCCACTTACTTATGTGTTCTTTCTACACCTAATTTAATTTAAATTATTTTTTTATTTTAAGTACTTATCTAATTGTATTCTTTAATTTTGATTGAATTGTGTCATCGACACTAAGATGAAGAATTACTTTAAAAACAAAAAGGCTTCACTAAGGCACCTACAGCTTAACAAAATATGTATTTAAACAAACGAGACCTTCAAAAGATTCAAAACAATTCTTTTTAGTCAAAAAATCAATTAGTTTAGGTACCAATTTATTTTAAGACTAAAAATAATATCTTATTAAGTATATACGCAGTTATTCTTTTAATATCTGATATTAATTTGCATCAAGTTTCAGGCTCATATTTGCAAACCATCATCGGGTTCTCGAGATAGTGAATAATAATATGACTTTTATTTTTAAAGACCAATCTTTTACGACCTACTTCTAAGAGTTCACCTAATCTTCTCTCCTATATCAATATAAATAAAAATGAATAGCCTAAATGTATGTAGGTACGCACATAACTTCCGACTGCACCAAATTGGATAATAGATACTTTTTATAATAGACAAAGTTTGTCTAAGAAAATTTAAACGCAGCCAGTTCTTGTTAAAATTTACTTAAAAAAAAAAGAAGTTCAATAAATAACAATTGATGACTAACGCTAAAGGCAGATTAGCCTGAGACGAATTAGTTATCGTCACGTTTGATGGCTCGCGTAAATACCCACTAACTGCAGGTTTTTGTACGTATCACAGCCAGGTGAACCCTAGTACCTACCTACTTGTATCTAGGTAATGATGTTGATAAAAAGCAAGGGCAAGGTTTCGCCTTAATGCGGGAAACCATAAAGGCCGATAATGTTTTCATAGAACGAAGTTTCTAGGTCGCTTTGACTGATGTTTAGGAAACTGACCCATTCTACCTAGAGGCTTCTTATTTTCAACACTGGCTCTTGTGTTCTTCTTAGGCCTTTTGTGCGTCTTAGTCCACACAGAAAAAAAGTATCTTGAACCAAGAAATAATCCTCTCCCTTGAGAATAATTTCTAAAAAAAAACGAAAATAGAACTAAAAAAGGATAATAGAAATCCCTTTCAGCGATAAGGCCGCCCATTTGTGCAACTTATACTTTCTAGCTATTACTTTACTTTGTGTATATAGTGTTCTGTTTCTTCCTGTGTTGTACAAATAAAGTTATCTATCTAATAAATTATTGTTTTTAGAAAACGTTCTCGAAAATGTAATAAGCAGTTAATTTCAGAAATTTGTTTTTCTATTTTTTTTAAGAATACTGCTTATCATTTTAAGATTTTTAGGAGAGCATTATTTCTTGCTTTAAAAAACTTTATTAATCATATTTATTTAACGGATATAATCGCGTTTTCAAGAAATCTTTTTCTGTGCACATCCGCTTGTCTGCAAATATGTTGGTAAAACCAGGCTATCGCTGTCCAAAACTTCATGAGCGATGGTACCCATTGGACAAGCATGCTCTGTTTTTTTAAATTTAATTATTAATATACTTATTACTTGTATATGTTTAATTATTTCTCGATTAGAAAATGCATGAATAAATCGAGTACTAGCTGTCCCAGCAAACGTTATTTTGCAATATAAAATAACTTTCAAATGGCTGAACCGATTTCGATCAAACATAGCTAAGAACACTCACGAATAATTCACCTTTCAAACAAAAGAAACGAAATTGAAATCGGTTCATCCGTTCGGGAGCTACGAAGCCACAGACAGACACGCACACACAGAGAGAGAGAGACACGTCTTTATAACACCCCGTCGTTTTTGCGTCAGGGGTTAAAAGAGATGTTCAATTTAAAAACCTAACGAATAAAGACAAAAAAATCATAAAAATCGGTTCAGCCGTTTAGGTAGAGTTCGGTAACTAACACCGCGACACGAGAATTTTAGATAAAATTTATTTTTAGGACTACTTGCTTATCTCCGAATGATCGATCAAATTTCTATTCTGTAGTCATTCAGTAATCATTGCATTTTATCAATGATTGACATTTTTACACCTATTTGAGTAGGATAACAATCCTATTTTTATTTATCAGAAGCCTATTTTTGCTGGGTTTATATTCTTTGAATGATTGATTACATAAAATAAATTATTTAAAAATATTCTGTTGTCAGGAGAAATGAGAACATTACAGGACATTCCACACATCGCCATCTAGCCCCAAGCTAAGTAACTAGACTTGTGTTGTGGGTGCTAGACAACTGATATACTACTTTTATACTTTTCTTTTGTAAATAAATACTTTTAATACATAGAAACAACCAGACCACAGACAAATATCTATGAATAAATACTTGTCTGAGGCGGGAATCGAACCCGCAACCCTGTGTTTGGCAGTCCGGCATGGTGACCAATTTGCCAACATATAGGCACGCATATAGACATTTATTAAAAAAGTAAACTTAAATTAAAAATACAGGTGCAAGATATGCCATAATGTCTTATTTTTTATTGATACGCCGTCGATATACAAATTAGTATTATTATAGCAAATCTACGAATATAACGAAAGGTCAAGGTTTTAAGAAGCCTAGACAATTTGTTCTGTGTTCAGCAAGGTTTAGTGGTTAATAATTTAGTTAGTATGTATACCTGAGCTATCTACGTTTAAATCAAGGTCATTTAGTTATAAAACCTTAATAATTTTTAAAGTTTATAAACAGATGCTTTTTTTTGTTGCAAACGTTTTTATGGTCTTAACGTTTTTAAGTAATATGAATCGACATTGAAATGAAATAGTTAGATTCGTTTTATTTATATGTAAATTAGAGCTAAGCGAGTAGCAACAGAAGTTTTATTTAAATTTTGTTCGGATTTTATAACCGGAAAATGATACCAATATTTTGCTCTTACGGTGAAGGAAAACATAGCTCTACCAAGATGGTGGTTCTTTCATTTGAATACGGGCGACTAAGAGACCGAAAGGGTGATGTGATTGTTGAAAAAGCATATTCCATCTAATACATGTCCTAGACTCTGAATAGCATCATCATAATCATCCGAGCGATGTTCCCGGTTGCATCCCTCTCGGGAACCCGGGGTCCGCTGGTTTAACAAAAATAATAGATGATAATAAAAATAATATAACGACGAAACAAAAGAAGAAATAAATGGTTTAATTAGATGGGCTATTATTTATTTTATGTTTGTATGTTCCAGCTGAACGAGTTGTTGGTGATGGTGGTGGCCACTGCGGTGGTGGTAGGCAACGACTTGCCTCCATCCTGCGACCGCCGAGTTTACTGCAACAGCGAGCTGCTGAAACGTGTTCAGCTCGCGGAAATATTTCCCGATTCAAAGACCTTCGTCGACATGCACATGGTGAATGACGAAAACACCACTCTTGCCGCCTTCGAGACTCTCCTCAGTGACACAAATAACGACCCGACAAAACAGCAAATATCTGAATTCGTTCAGAAATATTTCAGCAACACCCCTGAACTGGAGGAGTGGGTTCCGAACGATTACACCGAGTCACCAGCTTTCCTCGATAAAATACCAGACCCAGAACTAAGACAATATGCTAAAGATATCAACGGTATCTGGCCTACTTTAGCCAGAAAAGTGAAGCCCATTGTCTTCGAGGAACCGGAGAGGTTCAGCTTGATACCGATATCGCATGGCTTCATCGTGCCCGGCGGTCGATTCAAAGAGATCTATTACTGGGATACGTATTGGATAATTGAAGGTCTCATGATCTGCGGTATGCATGAAACGGCGAAAGGCATGATCGAGAATCTTATCGAACTTCTTGACATGTATGGACATATTCCCAACGGAGCCAGATGTTACTACCAAGAGCGAAGTCAACCACCTCTGCTCTCTGACATGATAATGCTTTACTATAATGGAACACAAGACGTAGAGTTTTTAAGAAAACATATCGGATCGCTCGAAAAAGAAATGCATTATTGGCTCGACACACAAACAATAACGTTCAACAAAAACGACAGAGTATTCACATTACTAAGATACTACGCTCCAAGTGAGGGTCCGAGACCTGAATCTTTCGCCGAGGACTACAACGACGCACACGACACATTCGAAGATCCGAACAGGCGCACCGAATTTTATATCGATATCAAAAGCGCAGCCGAGAGTGGTTGGGACTTCTCAACCCGTTGGTTCATCAGCCCCAATGGAACCAACGATGGCAACCTGACTAACATACACACGAGGGACATCGTTCCGGTCGACCAGAATGCCATCTTTGCAGCTGCACTCAGGAACACTGCAACATACCATGCGATATTAAAGAACCCACGAGAAGCAGCAGCTTGGGGTCTCCTGGCCGACCAGTGGAAGGCAGACCTCGAAGACGCACTGTGGGATGAACAAGACGGTATCTGGTACGACTACGACATTCAAAATGAGACACCACGCCGATACTTCTATACCAGCAACTTGGCTCCGCTTTGGATGCACGTTGTGGACGAAAGTTTAATAAAAGAGAAGGCACCGCGTGTCTTGAATTATTTAAATTGCTCACACGGTTTGGACTATCCTGGAGGTATCCCCGTTTCTCTGTTACGAAGCGGAGAACAGTGGGACTTCCCTAACGCTTGGCCACCAGAAGTGAGCATCGTTATAAATGCTATAGATGCCTTACAGACTGAGGAAAGTTCAAAATTAGCTTTTCATCTGGCACAGGAATGGGTTAGATTATGTAGAACAGGATATATAAAGCACAAACAGATGTTTGAGAAGTATGACGCTGAGAAACCTGGAGAGTTTGGTAGTGGAGGCGAATACACGGTACAGGAAGGCTTCGGCTGGTCGAACGGGGTTGTACTTGAGTTCCTTAACATGTACGGTGGAATTATGACTGCGAATGCCAACTACGAGGCACCGAGTGAACCCGACGTTGCTATCGGCAAACCAGTGGACAACAGAGCGAACACGTTGGACGCTTTCAAAGTTGTACCTATCATGATAGGTGGCAATTATGTAAAAAATGCGGCTTTCACGTAAATATTATACATTACCGTAACTGCGGGTAATAAGGGCCACTAACGATTTTTTTTCAAACATGATATTAGTGACGAAATAACAAGAAAACAAGCAAATACTTGTCTAATGACCTGTGTTTAAGTAGTTTTGCTTATTTTTACGAAATTTTTAATTAAGGTAGGTGGGGTAGTTGGCCCGTATTACCCGCAGGTCCCTTAGTATTAAATAGCTAAGTACAAAGAACATTATATTAAACTAAAATTAGGCCAAATTAATTTTAAATAAAAGATATTCATAACAAATAGCCGAAATTTAAAAAAATGCTGGTGTTTTTAAACCTTACATAAAACACAAGAAATATAATTATTTTAATACATACCTACTTGAATGTTGTATCATAATAAGCCATAATTATTGTTTAGTTATTTACCTAAGTAGTATTATTTCTACTAATAACATCTATTATACCTAACTACTTGGTTGTGATTACTATTACCTATTATTTAAATATGAAGCCCGTTACAGACGTAGCTTAGCTATAATATATATTAACATAATTTATAGCAGGGAATATTGCGATATATTTTTTATAGTAATCTTTGAGTGACCATAAACGCAGCTATATCGACAGATTTATCATATATTACGGTATATTAAGGCCTAAAAACTTATTGGGGGGGAAAATATATTTCAGGTACTTGCGGATAATAATAATAATTTAAAAACTTAATAATAATAAAATTTGAAAACAACGTATGATGTCCACATCATACTTTGCCATTAAACTTGTTATTGTAAAGGGCCTCTACGTGTTGGCTTCGGCCCCACGCATGCCTTCCAAAGGTCCGGGACTCCATAGTTCCGTGATATAGGACATTTTAAACTTTGATAACAAGAAATTAAACAAATGAATTGTTTTTCAGATTGATAATAAATCAAATGTTTATCAAATGACCTGTTTTTAAGTATTTTTCTCTATTGTTACGAATTATTTAGTTTTTAATTAAGGTGGCAGGTGGCAATTACCCGCAGGTACATTAGTATAACTACCGCGAGTGGTGGCTTGCTATAATATATATTATGTCTACGTCTGTGATGGGTTTCATAATAACAACGAATTGATTAGTAAGATTGTAAGATTTACTATAGTTACCTTTTATTAAATGATAATATTGATTATAAGTGCCATAATCGAACAAAGTCAAAATTGATTTAGCTTAAATTTTGCGCATAACTTATTTCCGGTTTTATCAATATAAAACGAACATAAAAAAAATATAAAATAAAACCTAAGGCTTGCAAGCATAATTAAAATATTTATTTAGTAAAACTTACGTATATACGATTGTAGCTTAAATCTGCTAAAACCTGACTAAAACACAATTTTCAAAGATGATATAAAAGTAAAAAGATTTTTAAGTTACCTAATTATGTAACTACTTAATAAGTTAAAAAATAATTACTTAAACGAAAAATAATGTGTTATTAGTATTTTTATATAAATGCAAGATAATTTTACGCATTTATTAGATGTTTTAGGTATAATGTTGTTAGTTTTATTCGATCTATTCCGATCTAATACCAAAAACTAATACCACTTGGTATTACTTTATTTCTGAACTTATTTTCCATTACCAACGAGTACCACATTGTAAACCAATACCAAAATAAGTTTGAAGGAATAAAGTACAGTCAGGTTCAGTAAAATTAAAATGCTTTGAGTTATAAATTCAGTTAATGTTTAATCAATATTATGGTTTGATATACATATAACTCACAAAAGATTATTTTCCTCTAATTAAACATTTGTAGAAATTTAACAGATATCACATAATTTACTGTTACCATTCCAAGTCCAACATAATTACAATATTACCTACCTATTTATAAACAATCAAATAGAAGAAATTTGCAGTATTTATCAACTGCGATACTTACCTAGTATGTAAAGGTATAGATGCTCTAGAATAAAACATCATGGACATCACAGACGATCGACTAATTACGTATCTTAATAATAAAACATGTACCTAATCATGTAAGTAATTATTTTACTTAAATTCTGTTATTTATGGCAATGTAATACTATAGATAGGTAGTTTTGTCCTAGTTAGAATGGCAACACTGAACGTTGTCTATTGTCGTTGATTAGAATAAAGAATTCTTCTCGGTTCGGCCATTTTTATATTGAGTTTGTTTCTCGTCGTTTCGTTTAAATAAAATATATTTCAGTGGTTAATAGTCTTGGTTTTATTGAAATTAATACAGGTTATGGGCCCAGACACATAATCTCTGTGTTTAATCAAACTAATTCTATTATCACGTTGAAAATACTGTCGGTGTTGGTGCGGCGTGGTGTAGCGCGTGCTGTCGGCAGGAGGGCTGTATTACTTGCTAGATTGCAAGGACGGATTGCGAAACAAAAGCGAGGATGGAGGACGAGAGGTCGTCCGGCGCGCATATTAGGCTAGATGGAGCGTCAAACTGGAATTTGTGGAAGTTCCAGACCATGATTTTGCTAAGGGGCCAAGACCTTCTTGATGTGGTAGAAGGGAAAGGTGTGAAGCCGGAGGCGGCGGCCGAGAAAGCAACCTGGGAGAAGAAAGATGCGAAGGCTCAAACATGGCTTGTCACAAGAATGTCAGAAAACGCTATGCGACATATCTTGACATGTACAACGTCTGCGGCAATGTGGAGAAAATTAACTAGCATCTACGAACAAAAGTCAGAAACGAGCATTCATGTTATACAGCAAAGATTTTTTCAGTATAAGTATGAAGAAGGTACAGAGATGGCATCATTTTTGTCTAAAATTGAAGAGCTCAAAGGTCAATTAATGCAGATGGGACAAGAAGTTCCTGAGAAGTTCGTTATAACCAAAGTACTTATGTCGTTACCAGATAGCTACAAACATTTTATTTCTGCATGGGAATCAGCCCCGGCGGATAAACAAACGTTCGATATTCTGGTAGCTAGATTGATGACAGAAGAAGAAAGAATTAAAGAAAAGGGTAACGTGTCTTTGCAATCGACGTCAGCCTTTGTTGCGAAGAAAATTGATAAGAAGTCAGTAAAGTGTTTTAAGTGTAATAGACTGGGACATTACAGAAGTGAGTGTAGATCGCAAAATGACAATAAACAGGAGGTAAAGAAGTGTTTCTATTGTAAAAAGCCTGGACATCTAAAAAATGAGTGTTGGTTCAAAAATCAAAAGGAAAAGGACGGTAATGCATTCGTGGTAGTGAACTCGAGTGAACATTTCGAGCAATCGCAGTGGCTAGTGGACACTGGAGCGAGCCAACATATGTGCAACAATCGGGACTTATTTACGACATTTTCGTCGATAACAAATAAATCTGTGATCGTTGGAAATGGCAGTGTCATTAGTGCAGACGGTTGTGGACAGGTTACGCTACAAGTGTCAAACGGGCGCGAATGGGTGAACAGCACCATAGACAATGTACTTTTTGTTCCGGACTTAAAAACAAATTTGTTTTCTGTCAAGTGTGCGACAGACAGAGGTTATGTCATGACTACGGACGGTAAATATTGTACTTTTTATAACAAAAATAAAGTGTGTGCGATCGCAAATCGACATGACGACATGTATTACATGACTGTGCGTTATTATAAACGTGAACAGGCGAACGTAGTGAGAGAGTGGCACGAGAAACTTGCCCATCAGAACATTCAATATGTGAAGTCGATTTTGAAAAGAAATGATGTTCCGGTAAAGGAAGATAACTTTCAATGTGAGAGCTGCTTGAAAGGCAAAATACATCGCTTGCCCTTCAATAACAGCAGTACGAAATCATCAAGAACGTGTGAGATCATACACGCGGACACCTGCGGTCCAATGGAGGTTCCTTCTGTGGCAGGTTCCAGATACTTCATTGTTCTCAAAGATGATTTCTCCAATTTTAGATCAGTTTATTTTGTAAAAAGAAAGGATGAAGTGAAGAAGTGTATTGAGAACTTCATGAATAAAGCTGAAAATATAACCCGAAATAAAGTACTGTATTTTAGAAGTGACAACGGGTCAGAGTTTGTAAATAAAGAGGTGCGTGAGTTGTTTGAGAAACGTGGCATCATACATCAAACGACCGTTCCATACACGCCTGAGCAAAATGGCAAAGCGGAACGAGAGAACCGTACCTTAGTTGAGGCAGCGCGTACAATGCTGTGTGCCAAAGGTTTACCTAAGAAGCTGTGGGCAGAGGCGATTAATACTGCGGCTTACGTGTTAAACAGAACGGGTATAAGCAATGAGAGCGGAAAAACCCCATACGAGACATGGACGAATAAACATTTTGACATCAATGAGTTGAGAATTTTCGGTACACCTGTGTATGTCCATATTCCGAAAGAGAAGAGAAGAAAATGGGACTCTAAAGGACAGAAAGGAATTATGGTTGGTTACAGTGAGATTACTAAAGGCTACAGAATATTTTTCCCGGAAAAGAATGATGTTGAAATCAGAAGAGATGTTGTTTTCTTAGATAGCGAGACAGATAAAGTGGAAAAAGAAAAGAATTTAGAGAGAAATAAGCAGTTAGTCATGATAGAAAGTGACAGCGAAGAACAACCTAGAAGTGAAAATCAGTCTAGTGAGAGTGAGAACTTAAGTAGAGATGTCTTATGCAGTGTTGGGAACTAGACCTGATATTTGTATTGTTTTGTCGATCCTGAGTAGATTTCAAAGCAAAGCAAATAACGCGTTGTTAGTTGCTCTGAAAAGAGTTTTAAGATATATAAAACATACCCTAGATTATAAACTAGTTTATAGATGTAATGGAAATTTATTGGAGGGGTATTGTGATGCAAATTGGGGTGGAGATTTGAGGGATAGGAAATCGACAACTGGTTACTGTTTTATGTATACGAATTGTTTAATATCTTGGTGCTCAAAGAAGCAAGTTAGTGTCAGTTTATCTTCGACAGAATCTGAGTATGTAGCAATGAGTATGGCCGCAAGCGAAGCCTGTTGGCTTGTTAACTTATTGAGAGATTTTAAAGAGAGTGTTTGTCCAGTACAATTAAAATGTGATAACCAGAGTGCCATAATGTCTGCAAACACAGATTGTGTGAAGCGTTTGAAACATATCGATATTAGATTCCATTTTGTAAGAGATTTAATTAAGAAAGGTACTTTAGTTATTAAATATGTTAAAACTGAAGAGCAAGTAGCAGACATGTTCACCAAGGCTTTGAATAAAAATTTGTTGCTTCGATTTATAACCGACTTAGGTTTAGGTAAATAAGAAGAAAAGTTTATTTGTGTGTATTAGTATTACATTGAGAGGGGGTGTTATTTATGGCAATGTAATACTATAGATAGGTAGTTTTGTCCTAGTTAGAATGGCAACACTGAACGTTGTCTATTGTCGTTGATTAGAATAAAGAATTCTTCTCGGTTCGGCCATTTTTATATTGAGTTTGTTTCTCGTCGTTTCGTTTAAATAAAATATATTTCAGTGGTTAATAGTCTTGGTTTTATTGAAATTAATACAAATTCTAACAAAATTATAAAATATCTCAATCAACTTTTAATGTAAGAAAGTTTTTGGAACAATAACAAAATGGGTAATTTACTTACAATCTAATAATAGTCATAAAATATCACAGAAAATCAACTTTTAATGTACTTAACAATGTTTTTAACATAAATATAAAAATTGTTAATTTACTTACGATCTAACAATAAATATAAAATATCACAGTCAATCAACTTTTACAATTATGTACCTTAGCAGTATTTAAATCAGCAATATTTTCTGCAAAAACATAAAATTTAAATAATATAAATATTTTTAAGTAGTTTTTAAGAAATAAATAGCTTAATTTTATAAATTCACCAAATAGAAGCTACAACCTTATTTTTTCTAAACAGTGGCCAACGCTAATTTTCTTTTCAAGGAGTTGGTTAGTAACATGTTTGATCCACCGATTTTTCACTATAGTCTCCGTTGCACGTCGTTTTGCGTTAGGTGCATTGGTCATGTATTGTTTAGTAACCACTGATTGCAAATCTGCGTCTTCCTTCAGAGCTTTTAAAAGCTGATATAAATTGGCATTTTTGGGCACAGTGGAGTTTAATTTCATATGCCAAGACTCTACGGGATTCGTGGTTCTATGGCGTTCACTAAAAACACACCAAGTGTCTACAAAACTCTCATCTTCCAACCATTGTGATACCATGTAGTTATTAAATGCTTCGATTGCGCCAGTTTCAGGACTATCTTCCATAATATAGCACCAGCCTTCTGATATTAGGTCTCGTGGAAGTAAAGGCAGTAAAGATGAAAGTCTTACATGTCTTCGGGTGATAGCATCTTTCGTCAGATGAAGATCTTTTGCTTTTTTCCATACATTTTTGGAGAAATGAAAATAACACCCTTTCACCTCAACCGAAGGAAATACAGTTGAAATGGCGTTCATTGCTGCTTGTTCAAAATCTGTCATAAACTTGGAGGGTTCCCATCCAGGAATATTTTGCTTCAATATTTCAAATAAAGTTTTGTATGTTTTTTCTGTTTTACTGTTCAGTAAAACATAAATTAGAGGAACCATGCGAGTGTGTTCTTCGTCGCTTCCAAAATCTCCATGGATACTATATAACTGAAGAAATGGTGGAGGGCAACATTGAAATGTTCCATCACATTGATAAACTTTAATTTTGGCCATTTGCGTTAGTTGATTCGGATGGGCCAAAATTATTATTCGGGTATTAGACTCGTCTTCATAATCATACAATACAAAATCTCGAAATTGTGAAGGGATTTCTACTTCGTCTACTGATTTGCATTTTATTTTAGACACACCAGCATCCTTGTTTCTTGCTACATACAAGTTTGTTTTCAGGTTTTTGAACGTTGGAAAAATTTTCACCAAATTCGGTTCAGCTTCAGAGAATTGGGATTTAAATGTATTATAAATCTTTGGTATCGGGGTGAAATTGGACTGTTGAATACTGTTTCTCGTAATTTATTTATTTCCTTCACCATCGAGTTCTTTACTTCATTGGGCTTGCACTTATGATTTTTCTCGTTGGAAATATTGCCATCCTGCAGAGATAGCAATATATTATTACAAATACTAACTGACTTAAAATTAAAAAAAGGAAGGTTCTTAAAACACACCTTAATTTGCAAAGATCCACTGCAGTCTTTAACATTTACACATCTCCAATGGCTCCATCCATTTTTATTTTCCCGCTTTTTAGTGTACTAGTGACCAGCTCTCAACAAAACCAAGCCCCCATTTCTGTGTATAAATGTCAGTTCTCGTGGCTCCCCTGAAGATGTTGAAGGCTGATTATCAGCTTCATCAGCCATTTCTATGATAAACACACACAAATGATGAACAAATATACATATAAAATATAAGTAGGTATTACTCACACATTAGACTCTAATACAATACCAATTTTAAATAGGAACACACAAGTAAATCACAATGAAATTTCATGAAAATACTCACTTTATAAAAATTTCACTTTCACTGGATGTGCACTACCCGCCACATGAAAATGTACTGAGTTGTCTGAGGACAAAACTTAAGAGATAATAATAATAATAAATTAGCCCAGCAGCAGGAACAAAACTGGATAAGAAAAATATACCCTATTGCATTGACTTACGTTTCAACGTAACAATAACATATTTTTGCACTTCGAATTTCGAAACAATCGGTATCAGCCGACCCTTTTTCGCAGGTAACGAGAAATGATTCATTTTAACTATTTGTAAGAAAACTCACTCTAAATATCGTGGAACGATGTTCATTTGGATATTTTTAAGACTTTTAGTACCTATTAATTACGATATTATGATTTACATAATAAATCTTAGAAAATAGGATAAAATTTATGAAGCTGACTGTACTTACAACTAATGTTTTGGTATTCGTTAGGAATACATTTTTTGTTTAAATAAACGTGGTACTCGTTGGGAATGAAAAATAAATTCGGAAATAAAGTAATACCAAATGGTATTAGTTTTTGGTATTAGATCGGAATAGATCTTTTATTCTAAGTAGAGAATTACGATTTTAATACTAGACCCTTTTTGACTTATACCTATAATATATATCAAGCGCTTAATGACTTATGTAAAACGAAATGTTTGTTAAAACTAAAATATAACTTATTCAAAGTACAAAGACCATAAATAACTTTTTAAATTTAATTTAAAACCACTAAAGTTAATAAAAATTGGATATTTACAATGTTTTTATTTTTTGTATACTTTTCCGGTGAAACCGCGGAGCGCAGCTAGTTAATCCTACTAATATTATAAACGTGAAAGTTTGTGTGTGTGTATGTATGTTTGTTACTTCTTCACGCAAAAACTACTGGACCGATGGCGATCAAACTCGGTATCTAGATAGCTGGAGACCTGGTAATATATAAAAAAAACGTATGATACCTAAATGAAGGAAACATACATCTAAAATATCATGAGGATAGTTAAGTATATCTTTTACAAAGTAAGGCACAACATCAAATATGTATAGGTACCTATTTTCCTTATAACAATTATAATAAAACCAATGATACTTATTTCATTGACCTATTATTAACTTTTGTAGACAAGATAATTTTCCATAACTACCTACTAATATACTATAGGTACTTATAAAGCAGAAAGATTTTTGGTCTTCATGTTTGTAACGAATAAGCTCCGAAACTACTGAACCCAATTTTTTGAAAATTGGTATTGATTCATTAGGAGTAACATAGGCACAAAAAGTAGCAAAATATAGAGACAAAAAGTAGTCCATGTTACTGTCATTGAATCAATGTACTCTCATACCAAGTTTCATCGAAATCGGTCCAGTAGTTTCGGAGCCTATTCAATGCAAACAATCAAATCTTTCTTTACGCAGCGCACGCAACAGAAGCCTTTAAATATGAATAATTTTCCCCGTTTTGGCAACATTTTTTCACTGATGCTTCGCTCCTATTGGTCGTAATGCGTAATGTTATATAGCTTAAAGCCTTCCTCGACAAATGGACTATCCAACACAAATATAATTTTTCGATTCCATCTAGCAGTTCTTGAGATCAGCGCATTCAAACAAACAACGGAAGCCCACAATGATCAATCGTTTTCCCCGTTTTTTCCACATTGCCCACTGACTCTTCGCTCCTATTGGTCGCAGCGTGATGTTATATAGCCTAAAGCCTTTCTCGGTAAATGGGCTATCTAACACAAAAATATATTTTCAATTTGGACCAGTAGTTCCTGAGGTTAGCGCGTTCAAACAAACAAACTCTTCAGCTTATAATATAAGTATAGATAAATAAAGATATATAAGGTACTTTGAGGTATGTAGGTAGGTACCTATATCATAATATAGATATGGTATATACTCGTTGACTGCGCGCAAGCACAGATATAGAGCGATAGTTGTTGTGGCGGTAGCGGAATAAAGGTGTTGCCAGTTTAAACCTAATCTTCAACGCAAGCGTCACAATATCAAAGCCCGCCGATTGGACTGTATCATAGACTAGGCAACAGACAGATGCCTATTGTTTGCCTGTCGTCGCGAGCTGTCAGTGTGACAGTTCGCGTGCTAATTCCACGAGAGGGGCACGTGTTGTCTATACTCATTATTATTATTACTTTCCTTTATGTTTATATTGTAAATCAAGTTCGGAAACAAGGTCGAGGCCTTGTGAGAGATTTACATTGCGCGCGCATCGTCCGCGTCGAGTGGGATGGCTGAGGACTGCAGTACTACAGCGTCGGGACTCAAATACGCTGACACACATCGGGTATGGCGTGCGCGAACTTTATAGCGGTCGCGGGCCGGACGCGGTCACATTCGCCTTTCAGCGCTCCGCGACGCCTCACGCTGACCGAGCAAAGGTTATGTTTATCTGCGCGAACTTCCGCGCTCTATATACCGGCTAACGTTCGGCGGAAACGCCGCAACGCCCAGTCATGTTAAAGATGCGCCTGCATCGGTTTGTGCGGCTCTACCCGGTGCTGGGCCTGATCGGCGCCTGCGCCCAGGCTATCACGACCGTTCCATACTGCAACTCTTCGATATATTGCTCCGGAGAACTACTTCATAAAGTTCAAATAGCTCGCATATTTCCCGATTCTAAAGATTTTGTCGATTTGAAGATGGTTCACTCCGAAAATGATACCTTGGCCGATTTCGCTAAACTTATGCACGATACTCAAAGCAATCCGAGTCGAGAACAACTTGCTTCGTTCGTCGACGATCATTTCTTGGAAGGGAATGAGCTCGAGGAATGGCATCCTCCCGACTTCGATCCCGAGCCATCGGTACTCAACGATATCCAGGACCCGAAACTGAGGCAGTTTGCTAAGAATGTGATATCAATTTGGGCAAAACTGGGGAGGAAAGTTACGCCTGATGTCGCTAAACATCCCGACAGGTACAGCTTTCTCTACGTTCCTAACGGATTTATCGTGCCAGGAGGACGGTTCAAGGAGCTCTACTACTGGGACTCGTTCTGGGTTATCCACGGACTTCTTATCTGCAACATGACGCAAACCGCTAAAGGTATGATAGACAATCTCTTGCATCTCGTTAACAAACTGGGATACATTCCGAACGGAAGTCGAGTCTACTACTTGGGAAGGAGTCAGCCACCGCTGCTCGCGGCGATGGTGGCCAGCTACTTTGCCGCTACGGGAGACCTCGCCTGGCTCGAACAAAGCGTACCTATCGTTGAAAAAGAGCTTCAGTATTGGTTAGATAAGAAAAAGGTGGCTATTGAAGTGAACGGCAAAAACTATGTTCTGTTACGCTACGTATCGGACAAGAATGGTGTTGGCCCGAGACCTGAATCTTATTTCGAAGACTATACGACTGCGAAAATTCTCCCTGACGATGACAAACGGGAAGCTTTCTATCAGGAGATGAAGAGCGCAGCTGAGAGCGGGTGGGACTTCTCGTCACGATGGTTTGTGACGGCCGACAGCGACGTCATGGGCAACTTGACAGACGTGCATGCCTCTCGCATTCTTCCTGTCGATCTCAATGCTATATTCGCCGGTGCGCTCGAATTCGCGGGCGACTTTCGTAACAGACTCAAGGATAGACGTGAGGCGCAGAAATGGTGGAGCCTAGCGAAATATTGGCGCAGTGCCATTGAGAACGTTATGTGGGATCCTTCCGACGGTGTTTGGTACGATTATGACGCACAAGCGAGGTCACCGAGAAGGCACTTCTATCCGAGCTGTGCGACGCCCTTATGGGCCGGGGCGGTCGAACAGTACGACGCCCCTAAATACGCGTCAAAGTTAGTGAGATATCTGCTATCGTCCGGCGCATTGGATTTCCCCGGAGGCGTACCGGCATCGATCCTGCACTCGGGTGAGCAATGGGATTATCCTAACGCGTGGCCGCCGCTGCAGAGCATTCTGATAGGTGGTTTGGAGAATAGCGGATACGACGAAGCGAGAGTTTTGGCACGAGAACAAGCCACATTATGGATACGGGCAAACTACATAGGTTTCTCTAATTGGAAGAAGATGTTTGAGAAATACAGCGCGGTACAGCCGGGTCACCAAGGAGGGGGAGGCGAGTACGGCGTGCAAGATGGCTTCGGTTGGACGAATGGAGTCGCTCTTGAGCTTCTCCACCGATATGGCAAAGAGTTGAAACTAGATGAAACTTCAACGACAGCACTACCATACGTACGACGAATTAGATAATTAAATAAACCCTAGTTAATTTCCAGTTAATGTTTTTATACGTGTTTGTATTCATTATCTAGAGCTTAGCAGAAAATGTGATTGATAAGGGTACGTAAGCAAACAAGTGTTTGCAGTAATTATATTGAAATGTGATATAAGTAAAAGTTACTAAGTATATTGAGTGTTAAAGTATTAAATTATATTTTTATGGTGTACTTTAATTCAGTTTCGTAATTTACCCGTTCCCGTTTCAAGCTAATCAATTTATTGCTGAATAATTTCATGTTAATTATGAACTTTGGAATTGAATTTGCCTTACGTATCATTGCAGTCTATATAATGAGCAAGCAAAAATAGCTATATAACAAATAAAACTTCAATTTACAAGTTCATACAGGGTCATTGTAATTTATATGAGAAAATTGACCTTCTGTGCACCTTAAAATCAACTTTTGTTCTACGACTTTTGGAAATTCGAACATTTTTAGAGCTTATGTCAATTCGAAAATCAGCTGATTTGTTTAAATAAAGGTCATTCAGACGTAGAACGGTCGATAAAACTTAAAGAATAAGTATAAACTTAAGTTTAATGACCCGAAATTCAGCTGTTACTTACACGTAAACAATATATAAGCTCAATATTTTCGAAAAAATGTTCGAATTTCCAAAAGTCTTATACTAAAAGTTGATTGTTATGGTGCACAAAAGTATCCAGTATAAATACCAATAATCCTGTATAAACGCAATTCATATTTAGTAAATGCTAAATTCTATGCAATAGTTATATATGTACAAATTACTTCGCAATATCAAATAAAATTATGTCTACCTGGATCTGATACTTAAATTAACCTAATGACTCATATTTATACAGATATGGGCATAAGAATTCGCGTCCCGTCAATAAATGATAAAAATACTTTGACCGAATGATAAGTAAGTAGGTATGTATACGTAGGTACTTGTACTTGTATTCAGACTGTTTTCCGCCATTGGACCCTTTTTAATTGGGTCCCTTTTGCGTGAGGATGGAGTAGGCTTGCCCAGCACCTACTACCCTCGCAGCTTAGTCGACCATGTCCAGAGGAGAGAACTTGTCAATACTTCTGGAGCTAACTAAGCCGCGGGTTTCATCACGATGTTTGCCTTCACCGTAAGAGCAATGGCAATTAGCGCACATAAATTTTTCTTAGGAAAAATACATTGGTGCACGGCCGGCCGGGATTCGAACCCACAACCTTCAGAATGAAAGTCGAGGTATCTACCACTAAGCCATCACTGCTCTTGTATACGTAGGTAGGTATGGTACTGTGACATAGAGACATAATCAAAAGAGATGTCAACCGGATGGAACATTCCTTTCGATTAATTAGTGAAGTAATTGTAATTTTTTTTTAAAGTTATTATATTTTTTTATTATTAACAAATATAATGTAATATAAACTAAATAAATCAGTAGGCTCAATTTTAGTAAACTGGCTTGCTTTCTATGAGAGAGAGACAGACAGAGAAACACGCGCACGCCCGCCGCACGGCTTACAACTATAGCATAAAGTGTCGTTACAACTTTTGGTCTTAATTTTCTTTGGAAAGGAACTTTTTTCCAAAAATTCGACGTCAAGGGAATGTCGGTAGGTATAGGAAGAGATAGTCAAGAAATTTTAAAAGTCGGCATCACGGAAATTAATGTTTGGTGTTTTGTAAAGATGGCATAGTGACGAAAGTAGGCATTAAGGGTCTGATGGTCGATCGTGTTTCCATACAAATCAATTTAGAGTGTTATTCATTTAGTATATCCGTTGTCTAGCACCCATAACACAAGTCTAGTTACTTAACTTGGGGCTAGATGGCGATGTGTGGAATGTCTTGCAATATTTATTTATTATTAGCTGCGCCTCACGTTTTCACCCGCGTAAGTCTCGATCCCGTAGGGATATCGGGATGAAAAGTAGCCTATGTGTTAATCTAGGTCTCTAGCTATCAAGATACCAAGTTTCATCGCGATCGGTCCAGTAGTTTTAGCGTGAAGGAGTAACAAACACACACACAAACACAAACTTTCACATTTATAATATAAATAGGATTTATTATTCTTCATGGAATTTAAAAAAATAAAGTTAAATCTATAAAACTAGTAAATATTTATCCTCATATCTCGGTAGACTTAGCTATATGTTTTAGTATTATATTAACGTCTTCGAAGTAATTGCCTAGGTATTGTTTTTAAAGATTAAGAAATCTTGTCCACTCTAAGTTTCTATGTTTGTAACGAATAGGCTCCGAAACTACTGGACTGATTTTGATGAAACTTGGTATTGGAGGATACATTGATTCATTAGGAATAACATAGGCTACTTTTATCCCGATATTCCCACGGGATCGGGAGTTATGCGGGTGAAACTACGCTACGCTGTATTATACCTATAGGTCTTCGAAGTAATTAGGTATTGTATTTAAATATATTTTTGCTCTATTTTTGTTCTGAATCAGTCTCTAATAGGCAGAAGAGATCTAGAACAAAATACGTTTCGCTGAGGCCAAGTTTTTTCAAGTTTTATAACGATATTTTTCTAAAGAGAGAGAACTATTCTAAATAAATAGAACGATCATAAATAAAATATATATTGCAGGACATTCCACACATCGCCCTCTAGCCCCAAGCTAAGTAACTAGACTTTTGTGTTACGGGTACGGGTACTTATATACTTTTTTTTGTAAATAAATACTAATAATACATAGAAACAACCAGACCACAGAAAAATATCTAAGCTTCGATACTCGTCTGAGGCGGGTATCGAACCCGCAACCCTGTATTTGGAATTCCTGCACCAGTTGGCACAATGGTCACCAGACCATTGTGAAAACTGGGTCGTCAAACTAAGCTGAGAAGGTGGTATAAATGTTGGGCAAACGTACTCCATCAAATACTTACATGTCCTAGGCACAACAGGCTCTCTGATTAGCCTGGATTAAAGTTCCTGGCGATGTATTAATAGTCTAGACTAGATTAGATACAAAGGTCAAAATTATTATGTCCTTTGACACTTTTGATTGACCCGTTATTCTTGTACTTGTACTTGTATACAGGCTGTTTTCCGCCATTGGACCCTTTTCAATTGGGTCCTTTTTGCGTGAGGATGGAGTAGGCTTGCCCAGCACCTACTACCCTCGCAGCTTAGTCTACCATGTCCAGAGGAGAGAACTTGTCAATACTTCTGGAGCCAACTAAGCCGCGGGTTTCATCACGATGTTTTCCTTCACCGTAAGAGCAATGTCAATTAGCGCACATACATTTTTCTTAAGAAAAATACATTGGTGCACGGCCGGCCGGGATTCGAACCCACGACCTTCAGAATGAAAGTCGAGGTATCTACCACTAAGCCAACACCGCTCTCGTAATAAGTATCTAGGACGTTGGTCTTATTCTGACTTCATATTTACCTAGATGCGAAAGTTAGTTTGTTAAAAAACCCCATCCCCCTTATTCCAAAACGAGGTTTAAGAATAGTCCGAGATGTGGATTTAAACCTTCGATTTAGCCACAGATTTACTCGTGAACTATAGTCTAAACAAAAAGGAAAAGGATTCTTCACCGTAAGAGCAATGATGGCTCCAGAAGTATTGACAAGTTCTCTCCTCTGGACATGGTCTACTCCATCCTCACGCAAAAAGGACCCAATTAAAAAGGGTCCAATGGCGGAAAACAGCCTGTATACAAGTACAAGTACTTATTACGAAATTTGATCTACTTAGTACACGAGACTTGTAATGTGATGATGAAGTGTAATAATTATTCGTGTTAATAACAAGTAATTCATAGCGGACATACCTACATAGGTACCTACCTACTTTAGTTAATTAAAACTACATTCATTTAAAATTATCAAATTGTTTAACTAAATAGGTAAGTACGTGTTGGGTATCCACTTATGTAGTACTAAGGGAATAAAAAGTTTATGATCCATCATCACATAAATCTATATATATAAAAGAAAGTCGTGTTAGTTACACCACTTATAACTCAAGAACGGCAGAACAGATTTGGGTGAAAATTGGTAGGGAGGTAGCTTAGAGCCAGGAGACGGACATAGGATACTTTTTATCCCAATATGCCCACGGGATCGGGACTTACGCGGGTGAAACCGCGGGGCGCAGCTAGTTGTGAATAAAAAAATGGTAGAAAAAAGAATTTTACAAACATACAAAGATAGCCGCGAAAAACACAACCCTTTCCTTACAGTCGGGTAAAAAGATCATAATTTCAATGGTCACCATGCCGGACTGCCAAACACAGGGTTGCGGGTTCGATTCCCGCCTAAGGCAAGTATTTATGCTTAGATATTTGTCTGTGGTCTGGTTGTTTCTATGTATGATAAGTATATATTTACAAAAGAAAAGTATATAAGTAGTATATCCGTTGTTTAGCACCCATAACACAAGTCTAGTTACTTAGCTTGGGGCTAGATGGCGATGTGTGGAATGTCCTGAAATATTTATTTATTTATTTATAATTTGACGAGTTGTATCTCAGTTTAATATTGGCCTTTTACCTATATCTTATTTAGACGTTTTAAACAGGGCGCGCACGAAGGTTTTCGTACCATTATATTGTTTTTAGTAATTGGAACGAAGTTCCTTATCGCGCGTTGCTAAAGGGGGCTAGACGGAAAAAATTAAGACCAAAAGTTGTAACGACATTTTTTTGCTATAATTTTTGTTGTTATAGCGGCAACAGAAATACACCATCTATGAAAATTTCAACTGTCTAACTATCACGGTTCATGAGATACAGCCTGGTGACAGACAGACATTAGAGTCTTAGTAAAAGGGTCCCGTTTTTGCCCTTCGGGTACGGAAGGAACCGGACAAGTTTATTTGTATATCTAGTACCTACGTATAGTAAGAAAAGCCTCGGTCTGTCACCGCACGCCATTGCAATGCCAGACAGAGCTAATATTATGAACTTGTATGCCTTTTTGTAATATCTATTGTACGTAGGTACGGTAGGTACGGTCGGCTGCATAATTGCAGACCCACCGTAGAGCTCCAAAACGGCTGCTATAAGAATGTTTTCAACAGAAGCAAGATTCTAGGCACCTGCTTTAGTTGAAGTTTAAAGGCTTCTAACTCATCAATTTTTTAAACAAACATTATTATGATGAAAACACTCCAATAATAGTAATTTTCGAACTCTACCGGGGGCTGCAATCATGCAGCCGACTGTACCTACTATATGAATGCAAATATGAAATTAAACCCTAAAAAGTAGAGTCAGCCCACTACAGACCAACGAATTGGAATCAAACTTCACTAGGTTGGTTCGTTTGATTTATAATTATACTTCGGGTTTAGGTCAACATTTAAATCAAACTTCACTAAGTAAGTTCGTTTTATTTATAACTAGCTGCACCCCGCGGTTTCACCCGCATTAGTCCCGATCCCGTGGGAATATTAGCCTATAGCCTTCCTCAATAAATGGACTATCCAACATAACAAGAATGTTTTAATTAGAACCAGTAGTTCCTGAGATTAGCGCGCTCAAACAAACAAACATACAAACTCTTCAGCTTTATAATATTAGCTACATTAGTATAGGGTTTAGGTCAATAGCATTGCTTTAAACAAATGCTGCTGACCTACACCCTTGCATAATTGAAATCAAACTTCACTAGGTTAGTTCGTTTGATTCATATATCCCATACCTTCGAACCATGGTAATTTCTAGGCCATGCCGGTTGCCTTACAATATTTTCCTTCACAGTAAGAGCAATGTGTTTAATGTGCACATCAATTACTTACGCCACTCGTTCGATATATCTATAAAAAGGTATTGGCAAACGTCCAAAATAGAACGGAACAAACACAGAGACGTGCAGGATGGTTAGTTTGAGTGGGTCAGTAAGGACTAAATAAATAAATAAGCCTTTATTTCCAATCTTATACAACAAAAAAAAATGTAGTGCTTAGAAATATTAAAAATGTAGGTTTGAATCTGTAGAATTATATTTATATTCTTTTTTGTATATATGACTATTTGATAGGATTGGATACCCAGATTTGGGTGAAGGTCTCCTGCATTAGTTGCCACTTGCGTCTATCACGAGCATCTCTCGTCCACGTCTTGCCGGCCACCTCTTCTATATCATCGCTCCACCTTTTCCTTGGACGGCCTCTCGTGCGCGACCCATCCCTCGGGTACCAGTGGAGGATACGCTCGCTCCGCCTGCCGTCTGTGGTCTAGGGTTTAAATATCGGTCCATTTTTCAATTCCGGAATTGAGTTCCAATATTGATCTATTCAGTTCCGGAATTCCGGAATTCGATGCTTCCTTCAAACATAAACGGTATACAAAATAAATAAATAAATATTGCAGGACATTCCACACATCGCCATCTAGCCCCAAGCTAAGTAACTAGACTTGTGTTATGGGTGCTAGACAACGGATATACTACTTATATACTACATAGAAACAATAATACAATAATACATAGAAACAACCAGACCACAGACAAATATCTAAGCACAAATACTTGTCTGAGGCGGGAATCGAACCCGCAACCCTGTGTTTGGCAGTCCGACATGTTGGCCATTGTGCCAACAGGGTCGTCAAAAATGCATAATATTTATTGAATAACTGTTATCAAAATGAAGGGGTATTTTAGGTAGTAATAATAAATCCATTGAAATAGCTGTCCAGAATCTATCATCTAGAACTTTTGTTGGATGCGAAATTTCAAAAAAGTCAGTGCGTTCAAGCTGTTGTCTGTTAGAGAACTTCTTACACGATTACAAATGTAAGAAGCTGGTGAAAAGTCGCGTTCAGCGTCGACAATAGTAGGCGGTATTGTTTTTAAATACTTGAAGCATTGTCCTCTATTGCCGCCGCCGTCTTAGAAAACTGCCTTTTCGACTCTTCAAAAACAATTTCGAAATTCCGGTTTTGCTCTCACCAATTCCGGTATTACAAATGATACTGAAATAAGTCGGAATTCCGGAATTTTGTTAAAACCGGAATTCCGGAACTCAATCATTAGTAAGGACCCCTTAGCCAAGATTATTTTGCCATTAGCGATATCGCCAATCGACAGATTTTTTTGTATAAAATTGACTTAAGATGAAACTTGTCTACCAAGGTGCCTTTAAGAATAGAAAAATGGTACCTAACCATTTTGCTATTCTCTAAAGCAAGACCACGTGGTTTATGTCAATTTTATACAAAAACGCACAAGAAAGTGATCTTTTATGGGTTCCTTTTTTACCTTTTGATGTACGGAACCCTGAAAATAACAAAAAACCTGTCAATTGGCGATATCGTTGATCGAAAGGAATCAGCTGTTCGCCGTTGGCTGTCAAAAAAAAAGCTATGACGATGCCGAAAGTTCCAATTTCGCGCACAAAGCATCACGCATCCACCTTTCTCATACGCACTGCTAAGAAATGCAACTCTCTACCCGCCTCGCTGTTCCCACAAAGCTACACCCTTGGAATCTTCAAGTTTAGAGTGCATAGGTACCTTCTAAGCGAGCATGCTACATCCTCGACCTCATCTCCGCTTCCCATCAGGTGAGATGAGGTCAAATGCAAGCCTATTTTGTATAAAAAAGGCCTTACGTGAATAGTTATACATATTTCATATTTCCATTACGTCATCTTACAAAAACTTACGTAAATAAAAGCTGTAACAGTTTGTTTGAAGAAAACGACAAACCCTACTTTCATTGTATGCAAATAGCATTTTAGATTTTCATGTATAAAATCACAACCGAAACTTGACTTTAGCATCAAAAGTTAAAGTCTATAATCGATCAAACATTATTTGCCAATATAGCACAAATGACAGGTAAATCCTTAACAATAGAGAAAGTAACACGACCTTTTCACTAAGTATATTTAATTTAGGTATTTGGGCCTAATTCTAATTACTAATTCGTTTTGTGATGGCTGGTCTGTCCCCGAATTCAAATGCGGGTCCAGGCAGGGATATTTATTTTATAACTGTCTCCGAATATAATTGGGTTAGTACCGGAGGAACCCGATTCCCGAGGGACCCAATTTATAATTTCTCAAGAAATGACGGAAACAAAAGACGATCGAAACAGAAATGATGAAGCCAAAACGCAAATTAAATTGATACCCCACTCGGGAATATCTGCCTACCTTCGGTTGTTTATCTTGACTTTAATCCTCCATAACTTTCAGACGGCTAAACCGATTTCGATCAAACATAGCTAAGAACACTCCCGATTAATAATAATACACCTTTCAAACAAAAAAAATAACATAATCAAACATTTTTTTTTTAATTTTAACATTTTTATGCAATTGTAAATTTTATTTTTATCAAATTATTCATCATTGACATTTAATATAGTTTAGCATTGTATACCACGCAATTACCAATGTATTATTCGAATTTAATTTAATTGATGACCATGCTTTTTCCCCATTTGACATTTTGTGAACTAAGTAACTATTTTGTGTATAACTCATCTCAAATGTTCATTTGCCGCTAGGCGAAACATGGCTGTACTAAATAATTTTATAATAACACCATTTGTATTACCTGTGTTTATGGACAAATAAATGAATATGAATATGGGTAATTAGTTCAAGAGCTTCGAATCCACAGACCACAGATAGAAACACACACACAGACACGTCAAACTTATAACATCCCGTCGGGGGTTAAAAAAGGTTCGAAATGGAAACAAAAGAGGCCTGTAAAATCACCAATCTAATCCATATAATGATCTTAGTCAGCATATCCACAATCAGTATTAACATATGGCATATCTGGTTGTGGCTGCACCTGGGTCCCGAACTCAGCCTCGTATAGCGCTTGTTGGATCTTCAGGCGAGCGACCGCGTTCGCTTTCGAATTCAAACGCTTTAGGGTTGGAGCGCAGCTTAGTAGGAACAGCTCGTCTGGGTCCGTTCTGGAAAAAAGTTTTTGACGTGATAAACGTCTTGTAAATCGATGAACACCGGCATTCACAAGAAAGTGTGACGTCGTCAGTCACGTTCCGTCGGTCACGTTCCTTCAACGTCTTGTTATTGACAAGGCAACCATGGCAACGTAACGAAAAGTGTCCTGTTATTGACAAGGTGACCGCATTATGTTTTCTTATGGCGTTCACGTAAAATTATCGTCTGTAAACCGACTTTACAGACAATCTGACAACCATTTTTATTTATAAAAATGATTTTAATGAGATGGACGACATTTTTTAATTTTACTCGGTGATATTATTAAATATGACGTAAAACCTATTAGAGGCTCAAACCAATTTGACATATTTGGGCCAATCTTTGGGGTTAGTACCGGAGGAACCTGATCCCCGACAGCCCCGTTAATGACACTTCCAATTTGATTACATTTTGTTTTAATTTCTATTGTTTTCAACTTGTAACATTTACCTAATAAAAATATCAGTTGATGTCAATTTAGTTCTTTTCAGCACTTTTTTACTGGTGTAAGTATAACATTTATTTCTCGTGTGAAGCAATTTTTTGCTCCATTTGAAGCTGTTGCTGAGTCGGTAATGAGGTCGACGCTTTTTATGTATTCTTGTATAGCAACTGGTTGTGAATGAATAGAACTTGTTTTTCGGCAATCGGTTGCGTACGACGATTATTATTTCTTGTTTGACCGCTAGTTGTGAATCGTGGTGGCTAATACGATCGGAGGGCTTTTTTGACTTGACAACGTCTTATAAATCGATGAACACCGGCATTCACAAAAAAGTGTAACGTCATGCGTTACGTTACGTTTATTGACAAGGTAACCATAGCAACGTATTGAAGTATGCAAAATAGTAATTTGTCAGGTTCTGTTGACATGATAGGTAACCATAGCAACGTATTATTTCATCAATGTTTTCTTATGACGTTATCACGTACAATTATTGTACGTAAACTGACTTTACAGCATCTTCACAGACAATACTTTACTTTTTTAATGTGTATATTTAATATAGGTCACAGAAATCGCAAGTTTCTATAGGTACAGTCAAATTGACAGCCTCCTATTGGAGTCACTTAAAAAGTTGTAATCAAATAAATTAAAACACTGGCACAGAGAAACCCAACTGCGACTGAAGAAAGAAAAAAAACATCAAAACAAGTAAATTTGGTTACCTGTTCCCGCACTGGCAAGGGTTCTCATCATCACTGGAGTTGAGCCGCGCCTTCTTAGGCGACGGTTGGGAGTCATCATCATCTTCGTATTTAGTATCATTCATGAATGACAGGTCAGGGAGGCACTGTATCGCTCGTTGTCTCGCCTCTTCCTCCGCATCCGAGTCCTCCGCCGACTGCTCTTTTTTACTCCTGAGAAATCACATTTAAATTACTAGCAGTTTTACCCGCGTAAGTCCTGTTCCCGTGGGGAAATCGGGATAAAAAATTGCCTATAAAGACATTCTCAATGAATCAATGTATTCTCATACCAAGTTTCATCAAAATCGGTCCGGTAGTTTCGGAGCTTATTCAATTCAAACGAATAAATAAATAAATATTACAAGACATTCCACACGTTCGCCATCTAGCCCCCTGCCCCAAGCTAAGTAACTAGACTTGTGTTATGGGCTCTAGACAACGGATATACTACTTATATACTTTTCTTTTGTAAATATATACATACAATACATAGAAACAACCAGACCACAGACCAATATCTAAGCATAAATACTTGTCTGAAGCGGGAATCGAACCCGCAACCCTGTATTTGGCAGTCCGGCATTTTGACCATGACCATTGTGTCAACTAGTTCGTCAAGATCAATCAAATCTTTCCTCTATATAAGTATAGATAAGCAGCATCCTGCAGTTTCGTCCGCGTAAGGCCCGATCCCGTGGAAATATTCAAATAGAAACTAGCCTTGTTACTACTATGGATTCTGTATATTCTCATACCAAGTTTCATTAAAATCGGTCCAGTAGTTTCAGAGCATATTTGTTTACGTTGACGTTAAAACAAAACATAAATTGTGTAAGTTCAAGTAAGTTGTATTTTAAATCGTCTCTTCGTGTAGTTGATTAGTAAGCCAATCCTACAAAAGTCCGAGGCCGCCTCGTGATGATGCTCGCTCAGTCAGGACCCTCAGGACCCGGCTAATAGAGGCAAGCTGCCTCATTATTATATTTTATCAAGCCTACGTTAGGCTCAAAAGGAGACAGATTAATTATCCAAGATGAAGCAAATCGACTCGAGGCTACGCAACTGGTAAACACATAGCTTAACTTACCCGCCGTTCTCCGGCTTAGGCTCGACGTGCGGCATTAGGAACCGCATCGCGTTGAGGTACGGCCATCGCGTCCGGCCCGCGTGGGTCCGCTGTAACTTTATGAATGAATCGCGGAGAGAACGCCAACGTTTCTTACATTCTGCTTCTATTCAACACAAATATAAAAATAATCGTAGACAAATGAACCGATGTAGGTTTATTGTTTAAACAAAGAAATGCAATCCCGTAAAGTATCTTGTTTTTAAGCTTTGAGCAATATTATAAAAAAGTATTCTATCCGTTATCTGGTCACCATAACACAAGCCTATTCGCTTAGCTTGGGGCTAGGTGGTGCTCGGTGCAATGGTCCTGCAATATTTATTTAAACATATGAAGCGATTTTGCGAGTCTGAAAGCATTCCGACTCAGTGCAAGCATGCACTGATACTTTTTTGAAGAACTATGAAAGAAAAGTACATTAAAAACTTCTCATAAGTAGATATTAATGAAAAGGAACTCACCAGAAACATTGAGAGACTCCTGCACTTCCTTCCACGCATCATCCCTTAGCTTAGTCTTATTAAAACCACTCACAGATTTGTCGTAAAGTATCGGACGTTTCTCAACTTCTTTTATCAGATCTATTTCGTTCATTTCTCTTTCACAACTTATTACAGATTTAAAAAGACGATTTCTATACGATTTTTGTATGAAAATGATGTTTGTTTTTGATAAAGGGGTGTGTTTCGTTCGAGTTTAGAGTGATACTGGGGGCTAGAGACGCCGTGCGGTCCGCGCGCGCCGCGCGTATTGAGCGGCGCGTCAACCCCGACGCGGCAACGCAATCAATAACCCACCCCTGTTCGTGAATAGTACAAACTAACAGAGGGGTAAATACTGATAATAGGGTAATTTAATTATGATGCATACAAGGGTCAAACAGAAACGCTAATGAATATCTGTCGCCGACAACTCATATACGAAAAAGAATAAGTATTGGATGTGAAAACTTCATTAATCTTAAGTTATAAATGCATCTAGTAAACAAGAAATTTTATTGTCTTTTTAAGGTTCCGTACCTAAAGGGTAAAAACGGGACCCTATGACTAAGACTTCAGTGTCCGTCCGTCTGTCTGTCACCAAGCTGTATGTCATGAACCGTGATAACTAGACAGTTGAAATTTTCATAGATTATGTATTTCTGTTGCCACTTTATCAACAAAAAAATTAAGTGGGGCTCATAAACAGTACGGAACCCTTCGTGCGCGAGTCCAACTCGCACTTGGCCGGTTTTTTCTTGTAACCTCACAAAATTATAATTGTTATAAACTGATAATACAGCTTACGCTAAAGCAGGTGGTAGGGCTGTAACTTAATAATGTTTATATGTTTTTCTATTACTACCTATACTATTTACTAGCAGCGCTCCGTAATTTCACCCGCGTAACTCTCGATTCCGTAGGAATATCGGGATAAAAAGTAGCCTTCCTCGATAAATGGACTATCCAACACAAAAAGATTGTTTCAATTCGAACCAGTACTTCCTGAGATTATCGCGTTCAAACAAACAAATAAACTCTTCAGCTTTATAATATAAGTTTAGATTTGTTTATTAATGATTGCAAGGAAATTTGTTGTTAAATGTATTGTTTGTTGAAGAAAATATTTACATTTTGGTATAATTTTAATTTTAAGACAAAAACTCCTTTTTTCGAATTAATTTTAGATAAGCGCTTTTACTAAAGCGCTCATTTGGCGTAACAGAAACAACGCAAAATGCATGCAAAATGTGGAAATTCTATTAAACAAATGTAAATATAAATTCTAATTTAATAGTTGTTAGAAAGTTTCGATTGTGCTAGAATATACCACAGATTACCAAAAAAAGTGGTATAAAAAGTAGATACCTACAGTATTTATTAAAAATCTAATTATTACACAAATTGAAAATGACTCTATAACCTATCGTACTTGCTCCAGTTGGTCGTGGATATGTCTTTCTGTAATTTTGAATCTATATGAATTGATGATGAATCGACATCGACCTCATATAGTCGATCTGCCAGTTCACTGGAATAAGAAAATAATATACAATCTGTTTTATTCAATTAGATTTTAATTATTATAATGACAAGTCTTTGATACTTATTAAAACTAAATAGCTAATTGGTCAGTCCTAAATATTATTGAAAATATCCTACTTAAAGGAATTTAAATCGATATTTTTTTCATTGATAAAATATGCAGTCTTCTTACTAAATTAACTTAAAATTAATTAAAAGGAAGAAAGATTTCATCAATCAAACGCTTTATAAGAATCAAATTCGAAAAAGATAAATGGTTTTTCGTAAAAATTTGCCAAGAAATCAAAATGCAACATTATTAAAAAAAATGTGACTTCGATTTCCAACATAAGACTTCTTGCAGCAAATTGCAAAATCTTCCTTAGATTTAGATTTACATTTTTGACAGAAAAATAGAATCGAGTTATTAAATTAAGAATACAAAACCAAGAAATTATTTATACTTTGAGGAAAGGATTATTTCTTGCTTGAAGAAACCCTTTTTTTCTGTGTTAAAAAATCGTCAGTCTGTTACTTTGACATCATCTTAACCTACACATACCTAGGTATAGTTGATTCTAGGATACTACTGATGGAGTATTTTCTACAGCATTGAAAATTACAATTTTATCGGAATGCAACCTTTTCTTATGAGCCGTCAGTTTCCTCTTCGTCCCAAACAATCCATTACACTCTAAACACTGGGAGCACTTGTGTTTCCTAAGCTCGATCGGTGTATAAAACATCTGTTTACACTTATAACATTTAATGTTCAGATGTTGGAAAGCTATGTGTTTCAATATACTTCTTTTCTTAGGTAATCTGCGGTGACAGTAATCACACTGGTATTTCATCGGTGTTCCGATATGGTTTTTCTTTATGTGATTTATCAATGTTGTTTTATATATAAATATTATATTACAATAGTCGCACTCGTAGGCATTCTTCTTGAAGTGTACAATTCTCATGTGGGCACCTCTGCTATATTGGTGCAAGAACATCTTCGGGCAAAAATCACATTCCCAGAGTCTCTCTTTGGGTTTATCATGATGGATTTTAATGTGATGGACTAAATAATTTTTTACGTTGAATCTTTTACCACAATAGTCGCATTCGAAAAGTTTATCTTCGCCTATTCCATGCTGTATTCGCATATGTGTAGTAAGGTTTGCTGGGTGTGCTAATGTTTTCCCGCAAATTTTGCACAAGTATCGTTTGTTTAGGTGTTTCCGATTGATATGGGCCCCGTGCGCGCTAATGTCCGTGAACGCGGCGGGACAGTGCGGGCAGAAGTACCGGCACTCGCCCGTATGCGTCCGTTTATGGCGTGCCAAAGCCGACGGATCAGAAAACCCTTTCTCACATAACTTAAACGTACAAATGTATGGTTTCAAAGCTCTATGTATCAGGTCATGACGTTGCAATTGAGTTTTGAGGTTGAATCTCTTCTTACATATTTTACATTCATATTCTTTTGAATTTATATGGACTGCTTTGAGATGGACATTGAGTGCAGCGGTTTGAGTAAAACTTTTGTTACATATTTCGCATGGATGTGGTCTCTCACCAGTGTGAACAACCTTATGTATTTCTAGATTCGACTTATTTAGGAATAACTTTCCACAATCAGAGCACTTGGGAGCTTTATCTGTATGTATTATTTGATGTGCCTTATATGTATTAAATTTATTAAAGAATTTATGGCATATTTTACACTGGTATGGTGGTCCACTTATATTGTCCTTATTTATCGTATTCCTTTCCTTTTCTATCTTTATCTTCAGCTTATATTTAGCTTTTTTCTTTGTAATGAGTCTAGCTTTTAAACGAGGTTTCATTGATTCTTTTGAATCGGTATCTGATTCAGGTTCAGGTTTGATAGCAAATTCTGGTAAAAACTTAGGTCCTTTGTATTTGGTTTCCTGTTTCCATGTAAGTTTAGTGGGGTGTATGAGCCTGCGATGGGAGATGAGGTCTCGTTCTCGGTAGTAGCCGATGCCACAGACGCAAGTGTGCATGGGTTCGTGGAGTGCTTGGTGAGCGAGGAGAGTTGACTCCGCAACGAACCGCCATCCACAGTCCCCACACTTGTAAGGCTTATTAATTTCATTATTGTTACTGTCATCAACATCGGCTGTATTGTTTTGAGAGCTTTGCTTCCTACAAAGAGAAATAATTGATCTATTTTTATTATAAATAAGGGATTTTAATTTTTTAAATGTAGTTATTGCCGTTCATTAATCAGCTTTTTTGACCCCCCCTAGAAATATTTCGTCACAAAAACTAAGACCTCCCCTGTTGAGTATGATAAATTCTAAATGATAGTACACAAATTCTGAAAATTAAAACTATAATAAACTATGATAAAATTTAAATAAATTAATAATATTTCATAACGAACATATAAATAATAAATAATATTTCTATTATTCAGAAGTTTAAGGATTTTCTAAATGGGCCGAAATATCTACAATCGTTATTGCACCATCTGATTCTTCATCTTCAAAACTACCGTCCACTTCATCGTCATCTAACCATTTTCCTATTATGCATAACAGCTCTCGAGCTCGCCGAGCTGCGATACGAGTCACGAACGTCACGTTGCCGTATACCCCCCGTCCCCCCTTGTCACACTCAGCCAGACCCCTCCCCTGCCCATGTATGCGAACGTACTTTATGAATGGCCCCTTATAGCATTGATTTTATTAAAAATGTAATTTTATTTCGTTAAAGTTATACCGTCAAAGAGAAGATTTAATTTTAATTAGAAATTACTAGTTAATTGTTTTTAACCTCCCATTAAACGAAAATTTTGCTATAAGTTTGATGTCTATGTCTGTGTAAATAGCATCATAGCTTACAAACAATTAACTAATTAACCGACTTTTGTTCCATTGGAGTTTTTAGCTAAGGTTTATGAAAATTGGTTTATTACCTGGTATAGTCCCAAGCTTCATAGGAAATAAGGAGTTCATTAATTTTTTTGGTAAAAAACTTGTCCACAATAATCTTTACTTAATGCGGAAGTAATTTGTCTGTTGTGTATTAACCTATTTTGATGAATTTTTGTATAGAGGTAGATGAACCTTGGAAAAGGACATTATGGACTTATGCCATAGTTATCCTGTAACTTTCGTGCAGTTAGCTTTTGGGGTTCCATACCCAAAGGGTAAAAACGGGACCATAATACTAAGACTTCACTGTCTGTCACTAGGCTGTATCTCATGAACCGTCATAGCTAGATGTTGAAATGTTCACTGATTATGTGTTTCTGTTACCGCTATTACAACAAACACAAAAAAAGAAAAAAAAAAAATTTTAGGTGAGGTTCCCATACAACATGGTACGTAACCCTTCATATGTAAGTCCGACTCGCACTTAGCCGATTTCTACAATAGGCTTTATTTTTAGTTTTAAAAAAATTAAGAAACACTAACGTTTTCTGCTTCTTGTGTGCATTGGCCTGATGATCTTGAAATTGACGAAGGTTAACAAATGCTACAGGACAAACCCCACATTGGAATATATTCACTCGTGTTAACTTTACAAATGCACTTTCAAACTGAAATGAAAGAAACACTGCTTAATTAATTTGACTAACTACAACATAATCTTTAAAATTGCGCCCTGCAGTTCTACCCGTTTTAGGGTGTGTTTCTGCTGATGCAGAGCTGGGCTGAGTGGAGGAGCAGACCGTGTATTGGCCAATCACAGTGCTCGAAAAAGGTGGAGGTTCTCAATTTATTTTACTGTATTTATTTTTTAGGGTTCCATACCCAAAGGGTTTAAAGGGGAACCTATTACTAAAACTCTACTGTCTGTCCGTTCGTCTGTCTATTTGTCTGTCACCAGACTGTGTCTCAAGAACCGTGATAGTTAGACAGTTGAAATTTAGACAGATGATGTATTTCTCTTGTCGCTGCAACAACAAATACTAAAGACAGAATATAATGGTACAAACAGAACCCTTGACCACGAGTCCAACTCACGCTTGGCCCGTTTTTAAATATTACGATAGGCAGGATAGTAGGTAGATATGACATTAACTAACATGATTCAACACCCCAGCCCGGTTTAGATACTCCTGCAGATCATGCCACTTGCCATGGTCGGCCAGTCCATCCTCAGTATGGTACACTTTGTCACATTCTCCGCAGCTGAACAGTTTTAGTCTCTCCAACTTTACTATGGGGATGCCAGATTGCTGTAATAAAGATAAGGTACACATTACACAGTAGAACTGAGACATCTAAAATATCCGTCATGCCTTTTGAGTGTTATGTGATAGCCAAATCCTACTAATACTATAAATGTGAAAGTTTGTGTGTGCGTGTGTGTGTGCGTGCGTGTGTGTGTTTGTTACTCCTTCACGCAAAAACTACTGGACCAATTGCAATGAAACTCGGTATCTAGGTACCTGGATACCTGGATTAACACATAGGCTACTTTTTATCCCGATATTCCTTCGGGATCGGGACTTACGCGGGTGAAACCGCGGGGCGCAGCTAGTAAATAATAAAGAGATCCTCATACTAATCATAATTATTATTAGTGTAAATGAACGAAAAATCTTTTCTCTATAGAGTCTTTTCTCATTATATTGAGACTAGCAGCTCTTCAAGGCGTCGAACTGGAATTTGAGAAAGAGAAAATGTTTTTCGTTTGTTATGAATTAAATCTGCAACTATTGGGCCAATTTTGATGAGATCTGATAGATAATACATTGAATCCCTGGGAGTAATAATGGATTTTGGTTTCGAGACAAAATTGGCGTTCATAATGTAATTTGACCGAAGTCTTACAAGCTTTCTGGTTTTACTTTATCAGCGTTTTTGAGGTGCGAAACGTGACCAAGCTTGGTTCTAAGTTACTTAAAGCAAAATTTTGGATTTTTCCGAGATTGGTTAACAAGTTAATGCTATTTTACTTACCATTTTCAATGTTTATTTATTTTTATTGTTATTCATTACGTGCGTCCACAGTTAGGCACTTCAACTTGCCGGTATAATGCATCTACGATTAACGTAGGTTCAATGGACGCAATAGTCGACTCTTAAAATATAAACCGTACAGACAAATAATACAATGATATAATTTAACATCCCAAAAACCGCCCTAAAGAAAAATTAAACCATTTTTGCCAAAAACGAACGCGAAAAACCAAAGAGAATTTAAAATACTACGTCAAAAAACAAAAAGTAAAAAAATGACATTGACAAAACTGACAGAATTTTTTCACCGATGGCTCATCTTCAAGGCGGTCAAAAGAGGAAAGTTTGTAGGTAGTATATTGGCACGGTATTGGCAGAGTAAATATTACTGAGTATTTTTGACAGTTGTGTCACAGTGTCAATGTCTAATTTTTCTTTGTTGATAGCGGCATTGATTTGCGTTTTTGCTTGATTGTTTTTGCTTTGGTCGGTGTTTTCGTATTGAATTCGTGTGAGGTAAGTAGAAATAAATACCTAATTACTTTGATTTTACAATTTTACAATTACGATTTTACAGCAGAAAGTCATAGTTTTTGTAAGTATTCGTAAATAAACTAGCAAAATAAATTATCGTTTGGTTATCTTTTGTAGGTAGGTACCTAGTTAAATTCATTCAAATGTAGGTAGGTTGTAGGTAAATTACTAGACTACCATGAGACTACGTATTTTATTGCTACTTTTCTTATCATTGAACTAACATTCTTCTATTTGTAATGTGTAATTTGCATTCATACCTTATTTATCTATATGTACTTGTTCTGTTAGTTCTATTTGCTTTGTTCTCTGGCTCACCGTTACATAAGTAATTAAAAAATCTGATTTTCACTATTGGATAGCTGTATTTCTTGTGAAAGTCATTGTATTCTTTACATTTAAATCCAACAAGTAAAACCTGTGTAATTAAAGAACTGCAGTTACTCGTGCTACGTTCTCTGCGTTCTGGCGAGCTCGCGGTACAGTAATAAGTATATAGATCGACAACTTTATTTGTACAACACAGTAAGTAACGTAGGACACGTTATGCACAAAGCAATATTAGACAAAAAAAGTTGAAAATGAAGGTAAGTTTTGGTACTTACAAGCATTAGCGAAAACGTAAATTTGCCCATATCTTTTAATCGTGTTGACTCAGGAACTTGATTTTTATACAGCTAATAGGGACTATAATCCTTGGTATCTGGTTTGAATTTGCTAGGTCCACCCGGTCCTGAGAAAATCGGTGGTGACAGACAGATGGACAAGAAAGTGATCTTATAAGGGTTCCTTTTTTTGAGGTACTTACCCTAAAAACAAAGCAAAAGTAGTATTATTTTGTGGCAGGTAAAGCTGTGGGGCGTAGATAGTCCATTCATACTATTTTATTGTTTCAGTCATTGATAACAAGCCATTGTGACCTGTAATGCTGAAAATGTCTTCACAGGTGAGTCTAGCTTTAATATTTTTTTCTATTAATCATTTGTAATTTTTAACGCTTTTATAAATGCTAAGCTCATTCATTGACTAACTTTTTATGCTGTTCTACTCATAAGTATAAATTCATTCAGCAATCGTGCTTGAAATCTTTAAGCCCAATCAATGAAAAGTCTGCACTTGGGTGAGAACTGTACCTACTAACTTTTTGCTTTTTGATCAGAGGTGCCCATATGTTTGATCGTGAGGGCTTTTAAGGTTGATCTCCGAGAATAGCTAAAATTATCAATGATTGATTAAAATAGTAGCATTTTCTCATATAATCAAATCCTTTCACTGAAAATATTCCTAACTACAAACATTTTGCAGAAGACCACCAAGGTCACATTTCAACATCAGCATTATGATAATTTCTTATTTTTAATGTACTTGCCAGTCATTCATTTCTTTTTGTAATATTAAACAATTAAAAATTTAATACAGATTTAAACCTTTGCTCTCAATGTAGTTTTATTTATGCAGTTTTTTTTCTTGATAAATATTTGGTGGGTTAACCGGTTAAAATGTTAATATCAATCATAAATGTTTGCTAGGTCAACTCCTTAAGAAATAGTATGGGCACTGCTGGTATAGATGGTTATTGAATTTAGTATTAGCTCCATTGTACTGTCGCAGCTGGACCCATGGGCACAGCTTGCAACAACAGCAAACCTTTACAGGACAATCATCAAGAAGCTATGGGGGTGACAGTCAAAAAAGAAAACAATGGAATTGTTGAACAAGTAACTTTAACAAGCAATGATACTAATAAATCAATATCTCCACAATTTTTTAATAATACGGTAGTCGAGATGCCGAAACTACTAGGTCCAGAGGCTACCAGTTTGATAGAAGTGCAGCCAATAAAGAAGTTAAGCAAGAAACAGCGCATGGCTGAAAATCTTAGTAGGATGAGTGAATTCCTTACCACCAGGTCAATAGAATTGGAAGCCATGAAAGAGAAGATGATGGAGCGGCAAAGAGAGAAAAAGAAGAGGAAAAGAAACAGGCGTCGTCTTAGGAATGCTCAAGGCCATTCGACTGCCATAACTTCTTTGTTTCCTGGCAACAATTGTTCAATTTCTAACAATAACTCCAGCAGTAATTCTGCAAAACCTGCTAGCAATCAGTCAGTTTCTGGCAATGATACTTCAGTAATTGTTAAGAAAACAAGTTGTATTGTTGATACAACACAAGTGACTGTTAATCAAATACAATATGCGCTCAATTCTAAGTCAGATTCTACTTCAACTTTACAGCATCCTGATGGTGCAAGTCGTTCACCAGTGTCAAGTGTAACTAATAACTGGCGAGTACCATCTCATAGAGATCTTATTAGGGTAGAGATTTTAGCTGATCCACCAAGATTACTAACGAAAAAAGATTTTATAAGAATCAAAAAATTTGTAAGCGATAAAATCCTTGAAAATGCGAGACAAGATAGTGGTTTTGCTCCACGTTTTGCAGGGAAACCCCAAATTCTTGATCAAGTTTTCAGTGTAATGTGTGAAGACGTGGAAACTTACAATTGGCTGTGTCGCACGATATCTAACCAACCAGAACTCGAACCCGGACATAAACTATTTGTAAAACTGCTCTCTGGAATGCCTGGTTATATAAGAGCAGGACTTTTACTGCCTGATTATCAAGAAGGATTAGAAGAAGCGCAGCAAATACTTTCTCATTGTAATCCTTGGGCGCAAGTAAACAGTTGGTTCCTAGTCAAAGCCGATAATAGGTATAGGAATAAAATGCTTTTAACGATTGACATACCCGCAAACGTAGTGCCTACTCTGCTCGAAAAACATTGCCGTCTCGCGTACGTATTAGGATCGGTGTATATCAGGTTTTATGGACCGAAAGGTAAAGCCTACAAAACACCACCCCCTAACATAATGAAAGAAATAGAAAAATATCTAAACACAGAAAAAAAACAATTAGATCAGAATAAAGAATCAAACTTCGAGATTTGCAGTAGTTCCCAACAAATTTCGCCTAATAAAACGTTTGAAAATGAAACATGTCAAACCCATAGTGATATTCATCGAGATGATAGCCGCGGTAGATCACCAGTTGGTCATAGCAGTCACATAAACGCGGAGAGATCGATTAGTGATATCGATATGGAAATAACCCGACCAAAATCTCTCAAAAGAAGTCACCCAAGATCACCTGAAAGTAACAGAAACGAACAGAGATGTGATTATGAAAGTAGCTCCAATAAACGCAAATGTTACGACGATAAAACGTACCAATCAGGGTGCACTTACGATAATCGCGATCGATATGAATATAGTAATAGACATGAGTCAAGATATTATAATGATAGATGCGAAGAAAGATCACACGACAGCCCACCAAGATATGAACAAAATTATGAATCCGGCCAATATACTTCCAATGATGGTTTGCACTACCACCGGTTTGATAATGATTTTAATATGCCATCACCACATAGAGACGTAATACCTGAAAGTCACGGATATCAGCAATGGTCCAACTATGACAACAATCATGACACATTAAGTGATGATGAAAACAGACCAGGCAGATCCGTGTACCAAGATCAGTCTTATGACCAGTCTATCTATGCATCTGATCAAATATATTAAGATAAACAAACCTCTAGTGCTGCTGTATTCCCCCAGCTAAGTTAAGCACTGGAGGATACGAAAGAGCTTTTATGGGCTTAAATATTATATTATATAGAAATTAAGGCTTAATTAATATGGCTTGGAAAATAAAACTATTAATACTGGCAACAATACACTGTCTGCGAATGTAATAAGTATTAGGTATATTTATGAATATACGCTTTAGGTATTAAAAGATTCAGGTAAGTCAGTTATTAAAGATAGTAATTGTCGCATGCTTTTTGTCTTTATTCATTTGGAAGGGTTAATAAATAGTTTTTTTTTGGTATTACACGAATCAAAAATAATGGCGATTCTGAATTTATGCGCGTACAATCCGCTCAATTTCATTGAGCACTGAGTTAGTCCCTAAGTCATCGACATTCACCATCAATTTTGATTCGCAAGTATTCATCGAGGTAGAAAAACTATTCATGTAATTAAAACATAATCATTTTTTGAGCATTGTTATTACCTACCGTTATATTTTGATTTACAGATAGAAACCATAGTAAATGCCTATAAAACCTTGGCAAAAATACCCTCCGTAGTGGGAGCTAAACTTAACAATGCCGGCAATAAAGTCACGGCGAAATGGTCTGTAAGGAATTTGGATAAAGGAAAGAGCACCAAATATTCGAATAACTACATTTTGGATGGCGACTTCAAGGCTATCGCGCAAAGTGATTTCGGAACTGACATCAGCAACGAGTAAGTTATCAAACTAGTGGTGGTTTTGAAGGGCGTAAAACGCCGCGCAAATTAAAATGCTAGAAGCACCTAGCCCGGGTACTCCCAGAGCGTTACAAAAACGAGTTCGTAAATGCGCAAAGCTTCTTGCAGCTAACTTCGGATCCGTCAGTACAGTGATTTTATCTGTATTTGTAAATAATGACACAACTTAAAGAACTCTTTTAAAAAGTCGATTAGTAAAAAAGTTAATATTATCTACAAAAAAAGTTAGAAGGGACCTACCAGAAGTTTGCCTAAATGATATTTTTTGTATATTTCGTTTTTCTAGCATCAGAAGTGGGATATGTCAAATCAATGTGTAATACCGTCGAATATAATTTCAGATTGTTATCCGCCGTGTCACCTAAGGAGACGTACAAGGCCCTGATCCGCGAGGAGAAAAACGGCAAAGATGTAAAGAAACAATACTTAGAAGTATGGAATAAGACATCGCTGCAGCATTGCATCGATCTTACCGCTTTGGACCTGCATGGAGATGTGTATGCTGACTGTTAGTATGATACTAATATAATAGAATAAGAGTATTGGCGACTTTGGCGATCATTCACTGAAATGAATTAGGCAAGCTCTGTGAAGTGGCGGGAGAACTTGCGCCAGCGACGTAGAGCGGGTGCGATTCCCACCGTCAAACATTTGTCTATCCCATTAGTTGCTTAGCTTGGGGCTAGATGGCGCTGTGTTCAATGTCTTACAAATATAATTTATTTATTATTTAAACTTTCAGTTTTTATTTCCAATATTCCTACGAAACCGGACGTACGCCAAGAAACCGGAGTGCAGCTAGTAGACCTATACTACTAATATTAAACTTTATAAAAACTAATGAACCGATTGCGATGAAACTTGGTGTAGATGCTGGAGACGTGGATAAACATATAGACTTCTATTTTGACATAATCATGAGAACTGGACTGACGCGGGAAAAATATAGTTTCATTTTGTAATCGTAGCGGAGTTCGGCAGCCTAGACTGGGCTCAAGACGAGTCAGCCATTGTATACGTGGCGGAGAAGAAGAAACCTAAATCTGAACCGTACATCAAGAGGAAGGGGGAAGATAAAGCGAGCAATGATGGCAGTGGAGAACCTGCACCCAAAAAGGTATGATTTGAGACTTTAGCAATATTTGCAAAGTTTCGGTTTTTTCACTATCTTTCATAATCTCCTTTCTTCCATCTTGCTTTGATAAAACTGGACTTTTTTTTGCGTAAGCGAGAAAAACATATCACCAATAGGTACAAGTTACGCTGGAGGTGACATGTCGCCGAATATGTTATATATTGTCTAGTTGGTAAAACTTAAATCATCCAATATCGCCAATAATCCTTTTGTGTTGATTTCATTTCATCACTATTGTTGAAATGGGAGTACTATTGTGTTATTTGGTCACTGGAGTGCCAACCATCACCACCATTAGTCCGAAGTATTTCTTCTTGCCCAAAAATTCCATTTAAATATAAATTTTGTCGCAGGGTGAAGAGTTTTTATACAGACAGGATTGGGGCGAGCAGCTGGAAGGCAAGTTCTGTTCCGTGGTCGTCGTGTGTCGCCTGCCTGCTGAGACTGTGTCAGTGCTCGACTATTTACCTGATGGATATTGTGCTGGACAGGTATTTAAACTAAACTTTATGATATTTGCCGAGAAAATTGCAGTAAGGGGGCAACAGGGACGCATCTAGAAGGATGCAGATGCCTCAATGGATTTTAAACCATCACTGACACTTAGCATTAGGTTTGGAGCATTTCTGCTCTCCATTCTGGGCGGCCGGTGAAAGCAACCCAAACTTGGGGACTGCTGCTTACATTGCATCGTCGGTGTTCACTCAGACTAAGGCAAGTCAGAGGTTAGGAACGGTGGCGTTCCCCCTGGAGCAATCGGGACTACAGTCTTAGATATAATCTATACTAATAGAGGTAAAGTTTAGGGTGAGGTTGTAGGAAGTAATCTCTGAAACAAGTGCACCGATGTCATTGTTCTTATGTTTGTCTGTCTATTATTATTATTTTTTGTTTTGTCGTGTGCTAGTCCAAATAAATGTTTATTCTATTTAGATGAAGTTTTTTTTAAACAAAATATGCTTGCGTTTGACCTTATCTCACCTGATGAGAAGCGAAGATGAGGTGCTCGCTTAAAAGGTTCCTATGCACTCTAGACTTGAAGACTCCAAGGTATTAGTTTTGTGGGAACAGCGAGGCGGGTAGAGAGTTCCATTTCTTAGCAGTGCGTACGAGAGAGTTTCGGGTCATATCATAGCTGAGTGTCATATTTTTTTATCCCGGAATTGTCACAGGATCGGAATTTATGCGGGCGAAAACTAGTTATTAATATAATTAATTTGTGTTTATTCCTAGGTTCGTTTCTCGCCAGATGGCGGTAGCATAGTGGGCGTGGCGTGGGAGACGGAACCGAGACGACTAGGTCTTATATTCTGTACCAACCGGCTTAGTTACATCTTCTCGCTCACTCTCGATGGAAGTTTCAGTAAGTATCTACACCAGGGATTGATAACTTGAAAGAGGAGCGGAAAGGTAGCAGAGTGTAAATGCTTGATTTCAGTACAAAAGGTATCGATATAGTTTTTGCGATTTGCGGAGTTTTTGGTAGTCTAACCTATATTCGTCTCGAGTGATTCGTAATCACAACTGTATCAAATAAAATAACTTTCTAGAATAAAGGAAGGTCTCCTAACTGCCTTTACTGACCCACTCAGATTAACCACAGTATATACACTTCCTTTTTAGGGTACCGCACCCAAAGGTTGAAAAAGGGACCCTATTACTAAGACTCCAGTGTCCGTCCGTCCGTCTGTCTGTTTCCAGACTGTATCTCATGAACCATGATAGTTGAAATTTTCACAGATTATGTATTTCTGTTGCTACTATAACAACAAATACTAAAAATCGAAAAAATAAAAAACTTGAGAGGTGTCAAGGGACACCCGGATGGAACGAAGTTTCTTTCGAATAATTAGTGAAGGAATTGTAATAAAATAAAAAAAAGTGTCGTTACAACTCTTGGTCTTTATTTCTTTCGTCTAGCCCCCTTTCGCAACGCGCCGTCCTTACGGCGCGTTGCGAAAGGAGGCAAGGAAAGGAGGCCCCTTAACTTCGTTCCAAAAATAAAAGTTATATGCGAGGCTGCCGTACAACATGGTACGAAACTCCGACTTGCAATTGACCGTTTAAATAAAATAGTCTTAGTTTTGACTTCATTTCATCTGATGAGGAAGCAAAGAAGGTACCTACTATTATTATTGATTATTGTTGTTATAGAGAAACTTTCAAAGAATGGTCTAGCAGTCCGTTCACCCCGGTACCGTCGGAACGGTGACCTCCTGTGGCTCCAACGACCGGCCGATGGACCGCATCATGCTTGTCACCAACTTGTCATGAAGAACAATGGACAGGTGAATGATAAATGTTGCAGGACATCGCACACAGCGCGATCTAGCCCCAACTTTTCCTTGCTTTAGTTAGTCGCAGATTTTTAGGCTGCGGTCCAAATTGAGTTTCATTGCAATTGGTCCAGTAGTTTTTGCGTGAAGGAGTAACAAACATACATACATAATTTCACATTTATAATATTAGTAGGAAGTAGGATTGATTACTTCTGTTCATTACGTAGGATAAAACAAAGTCACTTTTCTCTGTCTGTTCCTATGTATGCTTAGATCTTTAAAACTACGCAACGGATGTTGATGCGGTTTTTTAAATAGATAGAGTGATTCAAGAGGAAGGTTTAAATGTATGATACATGCATAAAATAGCCGTGAGAAGCCGGGGCGGGTCGCTAGTAAATAATAAGGTACCTGCGGGTATTAATAAAGGCTACCCGAATTAAAAACCAAATATTTCATAAAAATAGGAAAATTATTCACAACGGGAAAAGCAATTAACTATTTTCTTGTTATTTTGTCACTAATAAGGCTATTAGAAATCTTTCAGTGGCTTTTATTACCCTTAAGGTTTTTTAAAATCATCATCATCATATCAGCCACAGGACGTCCACTGCTGAACATAGGCCTCCCCCAAAGACTTCCAGAGCGATCGGTCGCATGCTCTCTGCGTCCAACGACTTCCCGCGATCTTCATTAAGTCGTCCGTCCATCTAGTCGGAGGCCGTCCCGCGCTGCGCTTTCCGGTTTTTTAATACTCTTTTAATATTTTCAGGATGAAATAACAACTCTAATAGATATAGTGCAGACAGAGAAAGCGATATCGAACGGTAAATTCCACGGTATTTACTGTTTGGGGTTGCCAAATCAATGTTTCACTGAAGACGGCAACAGGCTTGTATTTTCAACGCCGCAGGAAACTCAAGTTAGGAGCTATGTTTTTGATATTGGTAAGTTATCTATCTTCTATGTCTATAAAACTAAATCCCCATTTCCCTTTGTCGTTGCACACAAAGGGCTGGACCAATTTCGCAATAAAAATTGTGGTGTTTGGTATTATCAGAAGGTTCTTATGAAGAAAAAAAAAATGATGACCATTATTGCTGGCTTAAAAACTCTTTGTTGTTACCTTTTTTATACACCAAAACAGTATAACCCAATTATATTAAGAATATTTCATCTACTTATCATGTAATTAGCAGTAAGATACCAATTTAACATAACAGGATAACTTTTTACACACTAGTGGCGTCGAGGTAATGCATAACGCACGCGTGCGTAATACGTTGGATTATGAGCCTAAAAGCGGTTTAATAAGATCCACATTATGAACAACTGTGATAAAAAAAAATTGTATTCTTTAATTGTATAAATAATCTAAATTAGATGAAAAGGCCAACTAATATGTTACAGATAGTGGTACCATAACAGATATATCAAACAGACAGACAACGGGATCCACGTCGGTTTTAGATGTTAAAAATGACGTCATCGTTTCCACCTTTACTAACTTGACCACTCCGGGGCAGGTGAGTGAAAAATCGCTTTAGTTCTTCCTATTTACGCCTTTTTTAAAACTTTTTAACGTATATTTTAAAACAAAGTCGTGTTAGTTACACCATTTATAACCTGAGAACGGCTGGACCGATTACGATGAAAGTTAGTATTTAGATAGCTGGATAAACACATACCCCCTTATTCCAAAACGAGGTTTAAGGATAGTCCGAGAAGTGGATTTAAACCTTAGATTTAGACACAGATTTACTGGTGAACTATATATAGTCTTAAACACTATCCCTATAGATTATATAGGGAACTATAGTCTAAACACTATCCCTATAGATTATATAGGGAACTATAGTCTAAACACTATCCCTATAGATTATATAGGTATAGTGTTTAGACTATAGTTCACGAGTAAATCTGTGTCTAAATCTAAGGTTTAAATCCACATCTCGGACTATCCTTAAAACTTGTTTTGGAATAAGGGGGATAGGCTCCTTTTTAGCCCGATTATTAATTTAAACTTTTGCCTCATAATCAAAGGAGATATGCCTGAACATGCATAAACATACCTGAATTAAGAAACTTCTTTGTATTTGAAGCTATAAAAAGTACATTGTGGTCTGACAGACGACCTTTTATACACGACTGCAAGAAAAGGTTTATGTTTTTCGCGCCTATCTTGTATGTTTGTAATATTCTTCTTACTTTTTTTGCATAATTTTGTTTTTAGATATTCATAGGTAAATTACCATCGAAAGGTTCCGAGGCGAGCATCGAATGGACGCGTGTGAGTGAACCGGTAGATGTCCCGACACCCGTCGTCAAGGCGACCGTTAATTATATGACGTTAACTCATGATAATGATGATGAAGTCAGTAAGTACTTTATACTCTATTTAGGTACTGATAAAAGGAAATTCAGGAAAAGAAGACCGGCCAGAACTACCAACAGAAAAAGCGAGCAAACTTTTTTAATACTTTTGACTTTTAATATGGCGGCTTTTGACAGTGTTGCGCATGTTTTGCTCCTATATTTTAAACTTGTTTCCAAAAAAAAATGTGGATTGTTCGCAAATGATTTTATTTATATGAAATTTTAATTTTCTTGTTGTGTCCTACGGCTGGGCAAAGGCCTCCCCTTTTCTACGACTTTTGAAATTTCGAACTTTTTAACTATCCGGTTTAAGACCATGTGTTCGCAAATCGACCTTTGTGTTAAGCAACTTTAAGTAATCAAATACTCTTTTTTTGTTATTTTGATATAAGTAGATATTGTAGTTTAAAAACCATATTTTTGTTTATTTGGGTTGAAAACATGATATGAACAACTTTGTTCGATAAAAAAAATGTTAGAAAACAGAGAATTTTTAGATCGTTTATCGGTTTTTATTCAAAAATAGTTAACGTATGTTTCTAAAAATTGAATCAAATGATAGGTTTTGACCTCTAGGAACTATATTTTTGGATAATAATGCTAAAATGTACAAAATGTTTTGCAAATCGATCAAATATAATAGTTAGCACGCGTCAGTTCCTCGCAGTCGGCCTCAGGGCCTCGTCGAGGTAAGACCTATGCCACTTTTGCCGGCACGCTGCGTTCGAGCGAACCCCACGCGAAACCTTGCATTTGCAGGGATGACAAACTTTTTTCCGCAAATAATAATTTACAAACGTACTTGCCCGCAAATAATATATACTAATATTATAAAGAGGTAAGGTTAGTAACAAGTTTGTACATTGTATTGTTGCTCCAGTCTAAGCAGCTAGGCTTGTATAATGGTGACTAGACGCGATTGAATGAGCGCAAATAATCTATGGGTACTAATATTATAAAGAGGTAAGGTTAGTAACAAGTTTGTATATTGTATTGTTGCTCCAGTCTAAGCAGCTAGGCTTGAGTTATGGTGACTAGACGTGATTGAGTGAGCGCAAATAATCTATACTAATATTATAAATAGGTAAGGTTAGGAACAAGTTTGTATATTGTATTGTTGCTCCAGTCTAAGCAGCTAGGCTTGTGTTATGGTGACTAGACCCGATTGAGTGAGCGCATATCATCGATACTAATATTATAAAGAGGTAAGGTTAGTAACAAGTTTGTATATTGTATTGTTGCTCCAGTCTAAGCAGCTAGGCTTGTGTTATGGTGACTAGACGTGATTGAGTGAGCGCAAATAATCTATACTAATATTATAAATAGGTAAGGTTAGGAACAAGTTTGTATATTGTATTGTTGCTCCAGTCTAAGCAGCTAGGCTTGTGTTATGGTGACTAGACCCGATTGAGTGAGCGCATATCATCGATACTAATATTATAAAGAGGTAAGGTTAGTAACAAGTTTGTATATTGTATTGTTGCTCCAGTCTAAGCAGCTAGGCTTGTGTTATGGTGACTAGACGCGATTGAGTGAGCGCAAATAATCTATACTAATATTATAAAGAGGTAAGGTTAGTAACAAGTTTGTATATTGTATTGTTGCTCCAGTCTAAGCAGCTAGGCTTGTGTTATGGTGACTAGACGCAATTGAGGGAGCGCAAATAATCTATACTAATATTATAAAGAGGTAAGGTTAGTAACAAGTTTGTATATTGTATTGTTGCTCCAGTCTAAGCAGCTAGGCTTGTGTTATGGTGACTAGACGCGATTGACTGAGCGCAAATAATATATACTAATATTATAAAGAGGTAAGGTTAGTAACAAGTTTGTATATTGTATTGTTGCTCCAGTCTAAGCAGCTAGGCTTGTGTTATGGTGACTAGACGCGATTGAGTGAGCGCAAATAATCTATACTAATATTATAAAGAGGTAAGGTTAGTAACAAGTTTGTACATTGTATTGTTGCTCTAGTCTAAGCAGCTAGGCTTGTGTTATGGTGACTAGACGTGATTGAGTGAGCGCAAATAATCATACTAATATTATAAAGAGGTAAGGTTAGGAACAAGTTTGTATATTGTATTGTTGCTCCAGTCTAAGCAGCTAGGCTTGTGTTATGGTGACTAGACCCGATTGAGTGAGCGCATATCATCGATACTAATATTATAAAGAGGTAAGGTTAGTAACAAGTTTGTACATTGTATTGTTGCTCCAGTCTAAGCAGCTAGGCTTGTGTTATGGTGACTAGACGTGATTGAGTGAGCGCAAATAATCTATACTAATATTATAAATAGGTAAGGTTAGGAACAAGTTTGTATATTGTATTGTTGCTCCAGTCTAAGCAGCTAGGCTTGTGTTATGGTGACTAGACGCGATTGAGTGAGCGCAAATAATCTATACTAATATTATAAAGAGGTAAGGTTAGTAACAAGTTTGTACATTGTATTGTTGCTCTAGTCTAAGCAGCTAGGCTTGTGTTATGGTGACTAGACCCGATTGAGTGAGCGCATATCATCGATACTAATATTATAAAGAGGTAAGGTTAGTAACAAGTTTGTACATTGTATTGTTGCTCCAGTCTAAGCAGCTAGGCTTGTGTTATGGTGACTAGACGTGATTGAGTGAGCGCAAATAATCTATACTAATATTATAAATAGGTAAGGTTAGGAACAAGTTTGTATATTGTATTGTTGCTCCAGTCTAAGCAGCTAGGCTTGTGTTATGGTGACTAGACCCGATTGAGTGAGCGCATATCATCGATACTAATATTATAAAGAGGTAAGGTTAGTAACAAGTTTGTATATTGTATTGTTGCTCCAGTCTAAGCAGCTAGGCTTGTGTTATGGTGACTAGACGCGATTGAGTGAGCGCAAATAATCTATACTAATATTATAAAGAGGTAAGGTTAGTAACAAGTTTGTACATTGTATTGTTGCTCTAGTCTAAGCAGCTAGGCTTGTGTTATGGTGACTAGACGTGATTGAGTGAGCGCAAATAATCATACTAATATTATAAAGAGGTAAGGTTAGGAACAAGTTTGTATATTGTATTGTTGCTCCAGTCTAAGCAGCTAGGCTTGTGTTATGGTGACTAGACCCGATTGAGGAAGCGCAAATAATCTATACTAATATTATAAAGAGGTAAGGTTAGTAACAAGTTTGTACATTGTATTGTTGCTCCAGTCTAAGCAGCTAGGCTTGTGTTATGGTGACTAGACGTGATTGAGTGAGCGCAAATAATCTATACTAATATTATAAATAGGTAAGGTTAGGAACAAGTTTGTATATTGTATTGTTGCTCCAGTCTAAGCAGCTAGGCTTGTGTTATGGTGACTAGACGCGATTGAGTGAGCGCAAATAATCTATACTAATATTATAAAGAGGTAAGGTTAGTAACAAGTTTGTACATTGTATTGTTGCTCTAGTCTAAGCAGCTAGGCTTGTGTTATGGTGACTAGACCCGATTGAGTGAGCGAGTGCTCCAGTCAGTCTAAGCAAACTATAAATGAAAAAAATATTTTAATAGAAAAAAATTAGGAAAAAAACTCAATTTTTTTATCGTTTTTTTATGATGTTATCACGTAAAATTATCGTCCGTAAACCATTGAGATAAATTACAAGAGAGGTCAGCGCCGTACATTGCCTCATTCCGTCCATCTGAGCTGAAATAAGACTAGACGACATAGTCGGTTGCTAGTTCGTAGAGGATAAGGGCCTTCTCATTTTGAATAAAAATATATGGAAACGTTACAAAAAATTACTTACAGCGGAAGCAAACTTAAAAAACTTAAAAAAACACAACGTTATGTACTACCTAAATTATATTGACATTACAAACAAATATCACCATACGACAACCGTAGAAAATATGAATAAAAGTCAAATTAAAAGATAAGTATTTAATATAACTGAATTTGCCTTAGATAACTGATAGACGTGTGGCAAGCAAAAAACCGGTCAAGTTCGCACTTGACCGCTTTTTTTGCGAACTCGCGCACGGAGCGAGGGTTCCGTACACATATATTTATAATTTGTAAAAAAAAGTTCCTTTATTTTGCAGTATATTAGGTAGTAGTTATTATAGGTATTACAGAACCCTAAAAACCCTTAAATAATAGGTAAGTCTTAACTCAGTGTTTAATTACTTTTACCCCTTAAACTAGCTAGCCCCAATGCCAAACATCACAATCGGTTTAATTTTGTACGTAAAGAAGTAACAAACAAACACACTAGACACACACACACACACAAACTTTCGTATTTATAATAAATAAGTATATTATAATACCTTGTTCATAAACTTGTTATTGTAAAAAGCCTCTACATCTACGTGTTTAACTCTAATGAAATTTTGTAGGTATAAAAGGTAGTGTCATTTCTGAAGTAGCGGATGGCTTGGTCATGGCGCGCTCCCACCCGCGCAGGCTCCCGCCGTTATAAAATGGAACGTAACTTGTCTATACGTAGTGTTATCCTAAATGAATGCCGTAAACCGACTTTGCAGACAACCATTTTTTTATTTTTCTTTTAATCTATGTGTGTGTATATTTGTAATATGTAGAAGATTAGTTTCTTTTCGGTTTTTTGTTTCACGGTTTTGTAATGCGTAACATTTTTTTCTCGGCTAGGTCCCCGCGTCAACCCGCGATAGGGAACTTCGTTCCAATAAAAATATTAGGTACATTATTACAGCTACACATTAGTTTTATTATTTTACGTATCGGGCCCAATTAGATAACGAAAACCTACTGTTGACACCTACCTACACTGTGGCGTGCCCACTGTTTACACCTACACTGTGGCGTAGCTTGATCGCGTACGCGAGTCGTTGCGCGCGGCTCACTTTCACGCTACGTCTTTGTGCGCGGAGGCTGAGGTAATGTTAAAATACCTACACACGGTACAGGAAGAGGGCCTTAAACATACTAATATATTAATATAAATGTTAATTTATTGAAAATATTTCCAGAATCTTTCACAGCGTTACACGTAATGCCAGAAGTGCCAACAGACAAGAAGATCCCGCTAGTGGTATGGCCTCACGGAGGACCGCACTCGGCATTTGCTGATGCTTACTCCGTTGAAGCAGCATTGTTTGCTATACTAGGTGAGTTAGATTTCATTTAATACTAGCCAGGAGCGGAACTTGCGTGAAAAAGTAGTCAAGAATCCACATACCAAGTTTGATTGTAATCTGTTTTTGTACCCAAAAGGTAAAATACAAACTTGAGAGGTGTCAAGGGACACCCGGATGGAACGAAGTTTCTTTGGATTATTTGTGAAGGAATTGTAATAAAATCAAAAAGTGTCGTTACAACTTTTGGTCTTAATTTTTTCCGTCTAGCCCCTTTCGCAATGCGCCATAAGGAACTTCGTTCTAAAAACAGGACCCTTTTACTAAGACTCCACTTTTCGTCAGTCTGTCTGTCTGTCACTAGGCTGTATCTCATAAAATGTGATGGCTAGACAGATGATGTATTTCTGTTGCCGTAACAACAAATACTAAATACAGAATATAATTTTACGGAACCCTTCGTACGCGAGCACTTGTAAAGGCGTAAAACTTAGTAGTGATAGTGGCAAAAAAAGTTCCTATGTTACTACTGGATCAGTTGATAGTGACACGAGATTTTTTTTCTGCCACAGTTAGTAGACAATAAACAAACTTGTTTACATAATATTTTCTATTTTCGTAGCTTTGCAGCGATATTGGCTTTTTGTTTTGCTAATTTAAATGTATTTAATTCGTTTTAGGTCTGTATTTGTGTTATTTCTTATCTATTTGTATAATACTGGCATGAATGGCTTAAATTGATAAAAAAGAATAAAAAACCTTAATAAAATTATTTCATAACTTTAGGAACTTTATAGACTTTTATCTTAATTTTAGATATACATTTTAAACCTTTATTATGTACCTTTTTATATTTTGTGGCAAATAAATATTAAAATACAACGGAAAATTAAAAACAATTTTATCTTACCTAAAAACCCCGAAAACTTTCAGGCTTCTCATCAGTACAAATCAACTACCGCGGTTCGATCGGCGCGGGCCAATCCTCCGTCTATTACCTCCCTACACGCGTAGGCGATGCTGACGTCATAGACTGCAAGATGGCCGCCGACAACATAATTCAAAACTACCCTATAAATGTGAAAAATGTCTTCCTAACTGGTGGATCGCATGGTGGGTTTCTTGTGACGCATTTAAGTGGACAGTACCCGGATATGTTCTCTGCGGTGGTCACTCGGAATCCGGTTATAGATGTGGCGGCCATGTTTAATTATACAGATATAAATGATTGGTAAGTTTGTGTGAGATGTAAGAGACCAAAATTAGCTAGAGACCAGAAGACCAATACTCGTAAATAACATTGTTCAAATTACATTGCATTTCGATTACAAAAAATACCCTCAAACTAGCTCAAAATACAGCATTTGGTATTCTCAAGAATATTTTTAGTCATCGGAATGCAATCGTATTTTGAACAATTTATGTACGAAAATTATTGACCTTCTGAGTACGTATTAAATCTTCCGAGCGAAGTCTCAAGTTAACTTGGCACTTTGTGTCGTGTGTGTGTGGTATCCTTTATAACACATTGATACAGACTCCAATTTATACATTTTTAAAACATATTCATGGCTATAAAAGAACTTTTTAATAAGATTACTTAATTAATACAAAAATCACCAATATCGCTGCAAAGTTACTATGAATCAGTCATAGAATAAACTTGTCTATATTTTACCTCATAAGTCAATATTCTATTCCATACTATTGGCTATCCTTAAAGGTTAATCCGAACCGGTAGAGCCATTTACAAATATTTCAAGTCATGTTGACGCGGCAGCCATCGTCTTCCGATAACAACACAAACAAACTCCTAAAAGGGTCATTTTGCGAAAGGGAAATTTTGCGAAAGGGACATTGTGAGAAACGGATATGACAAACATTTTGGAAAAGGGAATTAACATTAATTGCTGTATTTAGAAATTTATGGAAGGGACATGACATGACATATGCTACCTTTATACATTTTGCAAAAGGGACATTCTGACAAAGGGACATGACATTTGCTATCTTAGACATTTTGGAAAAGGGACTTGACATTTGCTACCTTTATACCTTTTGCGACTAAGTTATTAAGTGATTAAGACACATCAACATGAGTTCATCAACATATCAATATGATCAACATATCATCACGAAAAGATGACTATAAAACCCGCCTTCCTTAGGTTTGGCCGTGCTAAGAATTAACTACCGCGGCTCCATCGGCTCAGGCGATAAACCAACCCGCTGTTTGAACGGTCACGTCGGGGACTATGACGTGGCGGACTGTCACCTCGCTTTAACAACCCTCAAAGAGCAGGGTAGGACATCGGAGGTTGTGCTCTGGGGAGGCAGTTTCGGGGGTTGGGTAGTGGCACATTTAGCGGCCAGGTTTAAGGGGTTCAAAGCTATGGTTATGAGGAATCCGTTGATTGATTTAGCTACGAAGGGGCATATGGCTGATAATTCCGATGGGTGAGTGCGTTTTTCTTGGTTAAAATACATAAAGAAATAGTAAAGATTCTGTTTTTGCTAGAAAAGTGTAGATTGGAGTCTGTATCATACATAGAAGTATTGATTTTGCTAAATATTATTAACCCCCGACTGAAAATATAAATATGTGCTATGAATTTGACGTGTGTATGTGTGTTTGTCTGTGGCATTGTAGCTCCCAAACGGATAAACCAATTTTGATTGGGATTTTTACTTTAATAGTGACTAAATCGAGAGTATTCTTAGCTAAGTTTTTTCTTTCGTTAACCCAGGTGTGCGATAGAAGCAGGCTTCGAATTCACGGAAAAGGGTCCAATATCAGAAGAACAACTGTTGGCCATGAGACGTTGTTCGCCATTAGCTCACGTCCACAAAGTACGCGCGCCAACTGCCTTGATGCTGGGCAGTGGAGACAAGAGGGTCCCCCACTACCAGGGCTTGGAGTACGCTAGGAGACTGAAGGCCAATGGCGTGGAGACCAGGTACAAAATATACTTTCTTAGTCACCGAAGAAGGGGCAAAAAGGGGGCTTCTGATTCTGGATATCTGCGTCGTATGAGATCCGATTTGATTGGTTCTTTTTTTAATTTAAAAGTAGTTATTTTCTCATAAAAAAAATTGGCGAAGATCTGATGAGGATCATCGGAGTTATAAGCAGACAGCTCGATAGAGGTTGGAGAACCTTTGGGCCTACTATTTTATACATTAATGTTCTGTTATTTCCAAAAACAGCTGTATGTCAATAAACTTCTCAAAATCTTCTAAAAGAAAGTTTATTTTTAAAGTTGTTGACCTAGACTCTAGACGTCTTAACGAGGACTGCCCGTTTCCTCTTACAATACCTTAGAAAACATTGTATGATTGTTTCAGAGTGTACATGTACGAGGACAATCATTCGCTATCGTCTCTACCGGCTGAAATGGACAATCTAATAAACGGTGCTCATTGGTTCCTCACACATTTGAACAACTAATACACGAAGGTTTCTGGACATTTTTGGTTTAAGCGTTTTTCTTCGTCATTCCTTATTCGTACCGCAAGGAAATGGAATCAGTTGCCTGCGTCTGTCTTTCCTGACGTTTACAATTTAGATGTCTTCAAGTCGCCATGTGTCTTCTAGGAAAGCGTCTTACGTCTTAAGCCGCTTCGTCACCTACCATCCGTCTAATGCTGACCTATTATATGTAAAAAAATACCATGGGAGGTAAACAGTGATTATTTTTGCACTTTAAAATCCATACTGTCCAATACCCATCGATAGAGGGAATTACGACGAACAAATAATGCCTTCACACCAAACCAAATAAAGAAACGCAATTATGTCCGAATTTTTCCGAAAGTGCGCATTGAATTGTGTAATGTATTAAATACCACCTAATTCTTATTTTGCCAGTTTTTGCGCCAAAAACTTACTATATTTTTTAAGCCATATTTTTTAGGAAATCCTTGTATGTTTCTTCATTTTTATCTAGATATACATATATTTGATTCCTTCGTCAATAGCCGGGTCCTAACAGAGTGAGAATCTTCGAGAGGCAGCCTCGAACGTTTGCCTCGCGAGCTTTGCAGTCTCAGTCTGTAGAGTTTGCCGCGGGCGAGGCACGTCCTGACAGACCGAGGATTAGCCTCGCGCGGCTACCTCGCGAGGATGCTCGCTCAGTCAGGACCTGGCTAATGACTTTTACGTTTTTTAGGGTTCCTCAAAAGGTAAAAAAAGGAATCCTCATATTTTTATTTTCTTATAAAATCAAAACTTACCTTACTGGATTTCATCTACAGGATTGAAATAAAGACTGTAAAACGTAGTATCCATTAATTGTAAGTTAGAGCATTTGTAAACATTAAAGCGGGGCTTACACTCGTATAAGTTCATACAAACTATCACACTGAATCATTGACTAAGAATTGCGTATAGAATAGACTGTCACTCAGATGGCGCCACCGGTGTTTTTTACCTTTGACGTTGTTTCAATAAGAAAAAATGTCTTTTTTTATGTAAAAAAATTACTTTAAATGTTCTTTATTCTTTTACATTTGCATGACTCATTTTTAAAAGTTAACCCGGTTTTATTTTAGGCTATTTTTTACGGCCAGTGTTTGTCTAAATTTTGTAACTATTAGTCAATGTGTTCATTGTGTAAGCCCGACTTTTAGTAGGTAAGTACATTTTTATATACATTTCAAAAATAAATGTTTATTCATATAAAAAATAGTATCTTTTAATATCTATTACTAGATAATTTTAAATCGAATAAATTCCAGAGGAAATCCGTAGATCTGTCTTAAATTAATGTGTTCAACCAAAATTCTCTATAGTATAGACAAGACACTTTTTGATTTCAAAATACTTGAATAGAAGTACTTAACAAATGTCGCAAAATGTTACTTATTACTAGTAAAAAATGCAGTGTGCCGTTTGTGTTAAAAACAAAACAACGAAAAGTTTTTGTATCAAAAATATCGCGACGAAAGTGCCACAAATCGCGCGCACATTAATCTGGTGCTCACTCTACCATTGCTCTCACGGTGAAGGAAAACATCGTGATGAAACCCGCGTCTTAGTTGTCCCCAGATGTATTGACGAGTACTTTCCTCTGGACACGGTCGACTAAGCTGAGAGGATGGTATGGGTGCTGGGCATTCTGGGCTAGCCTACTCTGTCCTAGGCGCTACATCGCCTCAATAGCATGGACTAAAGTTGCTGGCGCTATATTTTTTACTAGCTGCGCCCCGCAGTTTCACCCGCGTAAGTCCCGATCCCGTGGGAATATCAAAATAAAAAATAGCCTATAGCCTTCTTCGATAAACAGACTATCCAACACAAAAATATTTTTTCAATTCGAACCAGTATTTCCTGGGATTAGCGCGTTAACAAACTTTTCAGCTTTATAATATAAGTATAGAAGTATAGATTTATGTTTATTTATTTACTATATATAAATCATATAAGTTATATATAAAAGGCCAATATTCTTACGTACTAACCAACATCCCGTGGGGAAATCGGAATAAAAATCCTACGTGTTGATCCAGGTCTCTAGCCATCTACCTACCGAGTTTCATCAAAATCGGTAGAGTAGTTTTTGCGTAAAGGAAGAACTAACATACAAACTACTGATATAAACACACAAATTCACATTTATAATATCAGTAGGATAATCAATAGCATATATTTTACCTTATTAATAGTTAGCTACATATACCTACAGTCATGCACCCTTCACTTGACAGGTGGACAACATGCCGGCAAATTGTTATTACTACTCCAACGGACACCCCAGTGTTTGTTACACGATTACTCACAAATTAATTAATATTGAGTGTTTTTCGATAGCAATGTACGTCGGATAGCTATTCGGACACTTGACGCTTTTTGAAGCGGCTTTTATGTAGGTATTATGAATAACACCTACATAAAAGCCGCTTCAAAAAGCGTGAAAGGGGTCGTGATATTTAGTATAGGAGCTTGGCATAGTGATTTATTTTTGCGCGGTGCACTTTGAGACACATACCTATCGATAGAGGGCATTAGGATGAACAAATAATGTCTTCACACAAAACCCAAACACAAAAAAAAATGTAATGCGTTCCATGTTTCAACGAATATCCCGTTTCCGCTTTAGGTTTAGGTTTGAAGGCTTTTTTGGTTACCGCAATGCACTTAGTAGGTATCAAAGTTCCAGGTCTAAAATAGGTAAGTATCTACTTACCAAACATTCCGACTTAGCCCCTTCAAGTTAACAGGTAGATTTCCCATGAAAAATACAAATCCCAAAGGGCCCATAGTCGTTTAATTTTTCAACAAACAGCTTGTCGTCTAAACAAATCACATTCGATAAAATATATTCCGTATAAACATACTAAAGGTGAGTATAGACTAGCGGATTTCCTCGAGCATTTCAATGTAATGTAACATTTTTACAAATAGTACAATACAGGAAAAGCCAAGGTTCGAGTCGATTGTTCTAGCAAGTTTTACCTATATTTTAATTGTAAGTACCTAAATATAGGGATTTTCGTTTTGTGATTCAAGTTTACTGAACAATTTCCTGTCTATTGTCATAATTCAAGTGTCATAACAATTTGTCACAAAAACTCCATATACTTATTTTTTTTAAACAAATAAAAAAGTAAGGCCACTATGTAATTTTTATCTGTTTTAATTTGCTATTAAAGAGAGATGTTTTTGCTTTTCTGAGCATGGCTTCTCAAGACGAGGCTCAAGTTTCGAAATTGCCACAACTTATCTCTTTCTCCAACTCTGAATTTATTTTGGATCTGCCTATGTACCTAGATCGGCTCACTAGGCTCCTGGAATAATACTGCGGCGCCCCAGGGCATCGTAACGCACAGTTTGGGAAGCTCAACTCTAATCTATACCCACCTTTAGATATCCACCCCTATGTTCGCTGTTCCGTGACGTAACGGTACCGGGTTTTACTACCCTACTGTTAGGAACTTACTGCTAATTTCACAAAAAATAATACACTTTATTTATGTGAATTACTAGGTGCACCCCGCGGTTTCGCCCACGTAAAAGTAGCTTAAGTATAATAATGATGTCCTTGTTTGTCTATATCCCTACTTCGTAGAAATCGATCGAGCCGTCCTTTCGCGAGGAACAGAGAAATAACTTTATTTATTTATACTTGATTGTGCCTACTTCGATATAACGTATGACTGTTTAAAATTCCAGATAAACGGTGAAACATTTTTTTACCAAAAGTTATTAGGGAAGGGGAAAAGATTATGAAAGAACGTAACTATACCTAATAATACCTTCTCACAAAGGGGTTGCATTCTGTTAAGTACATCCTCTTTCCTTTCCCGTTACATGTAACTGTCATTTGGTTTTTGCAATTAACCCCATAATCTTCGGACCAATTTTAAATTGTTTGACCTCATAGAGGTATCATTTGACCTCCGTCGATACCCTTTAAACGACAACCTCTTTGCTATCCACAAAGCAATGTAACCTCTTTCTTATGATAACATTACTAGCCAGCCAGTACGAAGAGCTTTAAAGGGAAGTAGGTTTTATGTTAAGATAGTTAGAATTTTATAATGGGAAAGCTAAGGGAAATGAACGTTACCTAGCGAACTTACCATAATAGGTACCTACCTATGTTAGGGGGTACAATTGTCAAAATATTGTTTTTTAATTAATATTTTTAACTCCACAAGATATTTAGGTAAGTATTTATCTATTTTAAAAGCGACAACGTTCTCGTAACGTAAATGTAAAGCGAAATTTCTTAAGCTTAGGCACCTACCTACTTAACAAAACAAGCTTTGTCTAAGAAGTTTAAGTAATAAATTAATTGCAAAGTCACGTAGCCCTACGTTATTTTACACAATAGCGTAGTCTGATGACCTTTGGTTCCAATACCTTAACACCCTTGGGGTGGATGACTTCTTTTACGACACAAGAGGGCGAACAAATAGTAGATACCTAGGTACCTATAAATTATAGGTAGGTAAGTGCTGCGTGGAAGAGATTTGCGTGATTTAAAGGACTTTCTTAAATGATACCTACTTCGGAGTGACATCGGTCCAATGATATTGTAGACTTAACGACAAGCCTAATTTAAATTTGCAAAAACATTACAAGTTGTTAAATAACTAGGTAAAGTCATTAAGTAGTGCGGAAATACCCGCAGATTCAGAACTTCAAGTCAATTTGATAAGAAGAAATATACAGGGACGGACTAAGCTACTTAGAATACCTAAGGAGGTGAGGTGGAACCTACTTGAGTTCGCTAAGTAAAGTTTTATAAAGAGCAACAGCTGGTGGTAATAGCTATTGTGTCTTAGATCATAAAGTACAGGTAAGTTAGGACAATATCTATCAGCAATGGAGTGGAAAATAAATATATTTATGTGACATGTGGTGTGGTGTGATGGTGTCTTCCGGAGTCCAGCCCTGTCCGATAACCGTGACTAATTGTCCGGAGCTATCACCGATGCGGGCCGTGGGCCGGCTGAGAGCCGCCGCGACGCCCCACGCTCTTGCGGGCGGGAAATATCGATCGCAACACACACCTGTTCCGAACAATGGGGGCCGCGCACCTGCACCCGCGGCGCTCGGTGGGCACACAAGCGAGCGTGCCGCCGCGACGCGCGCACCACCACGCGCCCGCCCGCCGCCGCGCTGACCGCCACCACGTCATCCTCACCACCACCACCGCGCTGCCCACCGGCTCCCACCGCCTCTCGCCGCGCCGTCGCACATCGATCGCCAGCCAGCCACCCATCTTGGATGGTCATCGACTGCTGCCCGCTGACCATCACATAACACCATTTCTGGTATGATACTAACACCATCAAACCGACATCGCCGATCGTACCCGCACCACAATTTCCCCATTATATTTGAATTATTAATAATTCAACGTGATTCATCAGTATTATATCGAGTGTAATGTGAGTGAGTCATCGAGTGTCGCAATCGTTTCAGGTCGAGCGCGAGCGATGTAGGACAAGATGCACATAACATCGGGCTTGTCTCCGGCGTCCGGCGAGATGCTGGACGTCTCGTTGCAGCTGTACGGCGAGCTGGGTGACCGGTGCTCCGCCGCCGCTACATACTTCGCCATCGACCACACCGTGCCCGAGTCCTCACACACAGTTGAGATCGAGTATGTCTACGAACAGCCTGACACATTCACGATCACCGAGAACGATAAAACCGACTTGTTCCACACGGAATCTGACATACCAGATAATGATGGATCTCAAGACCCGTTCTCGCAAACTGACCCTGAAAAGATGGCGGTGGATGAGGACGACCCCGAAGCGGAGCTGACTAATTTGACGTGGCTTCAGAATATAACAAACATAATGCAAATTCCTCAATTTCCTTTGCCGCCGATGTCACCTGGGCCGCAAGTGAAACCGCCCCAGCCTCAAAATACGAGGCTACAGAAGTTTAACCAGACGATAGCAAAGTGTCAGAAGGATTTTCTTGAGAACATGGAGGAGTACCAGACAAATAGTGAAAAGAAACCACCTTATTCATACAGTACGCTGATCTGCATGGCCATGCGTTCGAACAACGACAAGATGACGCTAGCCGCTATCTACTCCTGGATCAGAGACAACTTCAAATACTACAGGAGAGCGGATCCCACGTGGCAGGTAAGCTTAACGCGTCGCACTCGACTCAGGCGTGAGATTCAATAAAGGGTGCAATCCGCAAAACAACGATAAGATTAGCGTAATTGGATTTGTGAGAATGGATTGCTTTTTCGAGTGCTCGATTGATGAATAAGCGATAACGGTTGACATTATTTATATAATCAAACAGTAGTTTGGTAGGGTTAGATAGTCGGATTTTGACACATTATTTTTCTATTACAGAATTCGATACGCCACAACCTGTCTTTGAACAAAGTATTCGTGAAGGTGGCTCGATCGAAACATGAGCCTGGGAAGGGAGGGTTTTGGAAGCTGGACTTGGCGCATCTGGAGGGTGGGCAGAGGATTTCAAATCGGCCTCATAAAAAGAAGAAAAGTGGGGTCAAAGTAGCTGAAGAAAAAGTTATAGAAAGTGTATCTTCAGTGGAAAGTGTCGTTAGTGATATGGCTAATGCTGTGACGCTGCATTTGCCGGAGTTTACTATAGGGCTCCAGGATATGGAGTTGCAGGGAAATGTTGGAGCTAACGTGATCGTGGAGCCGGCGGTACCTCCTCCTCTTTTAGCTGAAGACGATCTCTCCTCTCTACTCCTTAATCCGACAGACTGGAACGACCTGCAGCTGGACATGCTTGACAACTACTTGGACTCATGCTTCAAGTAAGATTTTTTTCAATAAACATAAGTCTCTAACTAAAACTTCACAAAATGATAATGGGAATTAAATAAAAAAACCCCGACTTCTATCCTCATAACTTTCAGACGGCTGAACCGATTTCTATCAAACATAGCTAAGAACACTCCCGACTAATTTTTCAAACAAAAGAAGCAAAATCAAAATAGGTTTAGCCTTTCGGAAGCTACGATGCCACAGACAGACACACACACAGAGACACGTCAAACTTAAAACACCCGTCGATTTTTGCGTTGGGGGTTAAAGAGTTATAAAATATAAACATTTTTGTGAAAAAAAATGTCCGTTAACTAAACGGCTTTAGGATAACTTTGAACGTATGTAGGTACGTTTATTTTTGTATTTTAAAAGGAATTTATTTAATTTAATTTTGTGATGTTAATTTGTACATAATTGTATCATCTAGTCAAAAATAATTTAAAGAAGCGAAAGATTTCTATTGGTCGAACACTATTTCTTTTAAATGTTAAGTTTAATATCTTTAATAGTAAGATATGCACAATTATCAATGGGTAATATTTTAAGTATTCGATACTTAATATAAACTTTGTCTCAAATAGCACGATTTTGCTCAAAAAAGCTCATTCATTTTCGACGTAAATGCGAAGTAAAACAACAGTATTACTATTTGTAAAATACAAAATTTATTTACTATTATCTAGTTTAAAACTTGTTTTTATCAAAATTGGTCAAAATAAAATTACGAAAATAATTAAACCAATTTTCAAATCCGTCCAAAGGCACAATTTTCTTTAAATTTAAATGTAAAACACATTATAATTAATTATCTCATTATTAATAAGGAATATTGTAGAAATGAATAATGACATATTTACCGATCAGTATTAAAAATGTATTATAAAAACATATTTTAGAAATGTGTGGCAATATTTTAATATAATATAATTAAGTTTATATTTAAAAGAAGCTTTATCAGATATTCCGTCCATGAAAGCTCACTTTGCTTGAAATAAATATGATAAGATTAAATTAGCATAAGATGTGGCCTTTTCTAGAAAATATTACATGTTTTTAAGTACGTGGTTCGTGTTTGTTATAATATTTTACCTAAATAATAAGATTGTATTTATCTATCTACGTTTGCTTTCTTTCAAATATTGTTTTCTTCAGTAGTGAAAGATTTTGAGTCCCAACCATGGGGTGTTACAACTATTTCAGGATTTTGCCGCGAATTTTTCTAACCTAACGCTCACGGTATAACTTAAAATAGATAATTGGCCCCTTGCAGTAACCGCTAATTAACCCTTATATTGGAAAGGGTTTGAACTTAAAGTTGGTTTGGAAATAATAGTGTTTAGCTTGAGTACCTATGTAATACACCTAACATTTAGAATGTTAGGTGTATTACATAGGTACTCAATAGTATTATTAGAACGTTTTTATTAACTTAAATAATTTTTGGCAACATACCTATTCAAAGAAAATCTGTACTTAAGTAATAAAATTATAGTTTCCTATGCAATATTTTTCTACATCCCGGGACCCTTAAAACGCTTATGTAAGTTTTTTTGGGTCTCATGAAACTTTTATGTGGTTTTAAATGGGCCATATATATTTAAATTTTATTTTGACGTAGAATAAGTGTAGAAACTTAATATTGTGTATCTCATCTCGCAATAATCTTAGAATCAGACTTATTCTAAAATGCTTACGTAATGTTTTGTTTGTGATTTGTGATAAGTCCAATAAAATATCAGTATTCAATGTCTAGAAGTGTCCTTATTACTGTCAATAAAAGAGTTAGTTAATTTATTAGACTTTTATTTATCCTTAGACTATATTTTTTGTACTATAACTAAGTAATTCTTAATTATAATAAATAATGGAATTATTGGTTTTATTATAGTGCAAAACACTGGGCAATTAGAAAATATTTTTATTTTTTGACCTCCCTGATTTTTCCCTTAAAAAAAATGTTTCTTAAAGGAATATTTTGTGATTTGGCAACATTATTCTACTTATAAATAAAGTACTTGAGCCCCGTGGTTTCACCCGCGACTATAAGTCAATAGGAATGTAAAAAGTAGCCTATGTCTTACTCCACACAGCCTCGTCCGACTCCAAACAAACTTGGTTTAAAACCTTATCCAGAAAATCATTTTTAAAACAAAACTTAATATTAGCGTCCACCGTTTTCTTAATATTTGATTCAAAAAATATACTAGCCATCATTGCAATAGCGGCATTAATGTTACCACTAGGCATTGTTGGCAACACTGAAGCATCGGCTACAAATAAATTATTTAACCCTAGAACTTTAAAAGATAAATCTACTACTGTGTTTTTAGAGTCTGGCAGCCCCAAAGAACATGTTCCTATGGGATGGTAGCTAGATAAAGTTAAATGACTAATGTAACAATTTAAATACTCATTAGAGAAAAATTCATACATCTCACAGCCGGGAAAATGTATTTTATTTATTAAAGCGCCAATATTTTTCATGGATTTTGTATTCAATATCTTTGGTATCATTTTAAGACCTTCTATCAGGACTTTTCGATCTTCTATATGCGATAAATATTTTGGATCAAAAACTGGTTGTTCTTTTGGATCTCTACTTGTAATATAGACTTCGCCTTTACTCTTTGGGTGTAATACGACAGCTAAAAAAGTAGCTGCAAACTTACTAAATATTTTACCGAAATAATTATTAAAAACTTCATCTTTTATGCCTAAATTGTTTCTCAAAAGACTACCTCTATCTGAAGATATGCCTACTGGTAAAATCATATATTGTAAGTCAGGTGTTTCATCGCCTTTAGTAGACAGAAAGCCCATGGCTTCACAACCCGGCGTCGTTAGGGGTCCGTGTCCATTAATAAAGTAATTAATCACATGAATCGGATTAATCATATCAAAAACATGAATAGAAACAGTTTTGTTGAAAACAACAAGGTCCAAACCAACAGCCACATGGTCTTGTAAATTTTTACCAACTGGCAACACTTTTTTTATAGGAATGTTTAAGGGTTTCAAGATCCTTTCAGGTCCTATACCTGAAATTTGTAAAATCTTTGGTGTGTTTAAAGCGCCAGCAGATAGTATCACACCTTTTCTACCGAAAAACTTATAATTATTGCCGAAAATATCAACAGAGACTCCTTTAGCTGTGTAGGTGTCGCATAAAATATTTTCTACCATAGCATTAGAAATAACATGGTTTGCTACCAAATCTGATGTGGCCCATCTTTTACCATTGTTCTGTGTTACTTTCATTTTCGTGAAACCTTGCGCAAATTCTTTGTTCAAAGTCTGGTAGCCTAATTCGTGAGCCGCTTCCATCACGGCATCTGAGAATTCACTCTGGTACTGTATTTTATCAATATGGAATATATTTTTCTCGATAAATTCAAATTGCCTTCTGATGTAATCTTTGCTGTATTTTCCATGGAACCAGTCAACATAATGAGAGATGTTGCCTCGGACGTAAATCATGTTATTGAGTTTTGATGAGCCACCAATCACTTTGCCTTGAGGCATTCTGCATTTCTATAACAATAAAAAACATAAAGTAAAAAAATGCATAATCAGATGACTAAATATTAAAACCCTGATAAAGAATTCTAAGTTACCAAAAGCAACCTTCATTTATTTACGGGAATGAATAGTGCTCGTCTTAGATATAAACTTCATGTCACAATACAGCTTTTTTCGGGAAAAGCTTTATGGCATTGGCTCCCATGATGTACAGTGAGTTGCCAGATCATATAGCTCAAATTGAAGACTTCTCTATGTTTAAGAGAGAATTACATAATTTTTTGATGGAAAAGTCCTTTTATAGCCTTAAAGAGTATTTACCAATGTATAGAATCTGTTAATGACATTTCATGTAATAATTTTTAATTTTATTATTTGACATTTCACTACTAATTTAGACTAATTCACATACCTCCAATGAGGTTAAATAGCCAAGTACTTTATTATAACGTTAAAATCTTATTACTTACTCTATATAATGTGAATAAATGATCGGGTGATTGATTATTTGAGTTCTTTTTAAACAAAAAGTAGAGCCCATTTTGAATTTTTACATATTTTATGTTACAAATTAATTCATGGAAATAGTTCAAGGTATATGAGGGAGTCACCTGCTAAGACCATGTACTTAAAGTGCATAGTTTCAAAGTTAGACATAGTGCATCCTGAAACACAGAATGGAACTGTGCAAGAAAAGGTGCAGGAACAGGCCCAGCATCTCCACCAGGTCATAGCTGCAAGCACTTGCTTCTAACTATGTGAGTGTCCTGGTATTACCTGATCTTTCGTTATAGTCAGACGTGCTCTATCCTGAGGTACACTCTGGAACTGTCAGTGAAACACTTTCCACTGCAAGAACAGCTCCAGCATCTCTACTAGGTCATGGCTGCAAGCACTTGCTGCCAACTATGTTGCTGTTGTTACCTGTCCCTCCATAGCCAGACATGCTCCATCCTGGGGTACACTCTGGAACTGCCAATCAAACACCGACCGGTGCAGGAATGGGCCCAGAACTGGTATCTCCAGCAGGTCATGGCCGCGAGCACCTGCTTCTAAGACTATGAAGGTGTAGTTTGTCTCAGTTGCTATTCTATGAGCTATGAGAGATCCTGCTGTGCCCGAGCCAACTAGAAAAAAAAACCCAAATATATATATTACTAGCTGCGCCCCGCGATTTCACCCGCGTAAGTTCCGGTCCCGTGGGAATATTGGGATAAAAAGTAGCCTATATGTTAATCCATGCCTCCAGCTATCTACATTAGCGTGAAGGAGTAACAAACACACACACACACACACGCACACACAAACTTTCACATTTATAATATTAGTAGGATATATTTCATACACCATTATTCTAGTTTTAAACTAAGCAAAACTTGGACTAATGTTGGCTTTACATTACATTTATGCCATTCACTTTGGGACATAGATGGAATAGGTTGGTCCAGAACCTAGTCACTTAGCTTACATAATCATGTCCAAAGGAGAGAACACTTTGATAAAACCAGTTTCAATAAGTTCTTAATCTTAAGGTGCTTCAAATCCATACCTGCTTTTCAAAACATTACTAATTTTAGTAAGGAATTTAGTTAGGTTAGGTTAAGTAGGCCAGTACTTACCAATAACATAGTCATATTCCCGCTGTATATTCTCATTGAAATACAATCTATCGCTGTAGTAAACTAAATAACTGATTATCGTAAATACATGAACACAAACAGTAAACAAATAAAATTGGAAAACATGAATTACGGACATTGTTCTTTGGAAAATATTTCAAAAAACTACTCTAGGTATCTCGCTATGGTATTCGTTTTAATGACGCGTGGACAATTACATAATTTTGAGCTATTTATGTAGAGTTTTGTCCAAAGATAAGTCAACAGAAACTAATTAGATACATAATTTATAGGTTATTACATTGTTTACATTTTTTGCAAATGTCAAAATTGAGGTTAAATATCAAAGGGCTGCCATACGTAAAAATAATATAGTTTGCGAATTTTTGCGCAAATCATAAACCCTCTTCGATCATGCTCGAAGCATAGACTAAGAAAAATCATGAAAAAGTAAACCTTTGCATGTACGAACCAAAAAAGTACTCTTCGAAAAGTATTTTGTAGGGCTCTTTTTTAGGTCACAGATCAGTACTTCTAATAAAATATTTCACTCATCTCCAATAATATATAATTTCCTCATAATTAAATTCATAGTAATAAATATTATACTTATTTTGTAACAAAACTTTACACTTAGGTACTTAGAAAATTGAAATCTTAAGTAGATCTTTGCGGATCTAACTGTAGCCTAGTTATAGTTTCTTGTGGCATACAATAAGTTGGGTTTACAGGCTTGATTCTCTTATTTCCCAGTAAAGAAAGTCCGGCTAAACCAAATAGTGTGTGGAATGGGTCCGTTATGTCTCCGGGTCGATCACTGAATCCACCGGTTTCTGCGTCTTGACAAGCTAGAATGAATTCTTCTAATTTGGCTTTGTTTACCCAGTGCATGCGATTTAACATTGTGAGAGAGGACATCACCCACCTGTAAAAATAAAATAAAAAATACTCTTTGTTATTCTTTTATCTTTTAAAAAGCAATAATAATGCGATGAGTGCTTATAATTTTGAAATGAAAAAAGAAATGTCTCATGACACAAAAAACTACTCTTTTAGTAGAATTTTAATTGATGTGGCAATACTATCTGATGTTGGCGGTATTATTTAAAATCGGCAAAGTGGCAAAGGGATTTATACATCCAATTTTATTTACCATGAATAACACAAATCAGGCAGTTTCTCAGGTCTGCCGTTGAGACCGCCGCTGGGCAGTTGCCGCTCGCACAGCCACCAGCCGATCTCGTCGACTTTCAAAGAATCCATTCTGCCACAAATTGATAATGTTCCCACACAGCAGTAGATTAGACCTAAAATAAATATGTGAACTATTAGCTGTGCGCCCACAGGGTTTTTTTCTAGTGCTCCACTGTGTAAAACTAACTGCATTCTTCAACTTCATCTGAGTTAGCCTATCTCCTATGGGAATTTCGGGATACAAAGTAGCCACTTCTAAGGCGTATCATGTTTCTGGATCCCTATTCCAACTATTATTATGAAAAGTATATTAGTTGCGTTGTCAATCCTGATTTTGATAAATGGTATATGGGATTTTGAAGAAGTGGTCTCACACTTAGGCAGGCGAATTTTTAGGGTGCATCTAGTATAAAATATTGCATGTGTTTTAATATCTTACCAGCATGACTCTCCGAGCCTGGCTTAGAACCGAACCCGCCATCAAAGTTCATACATGTGAGGACAAATTCAACAGCCTTGTCCACATTGATGGTGTCCAATCGATGTAGTAACGAAAGGGCCATTACACCACAGAATGAGAACCGAGTGTCTACCTCACCCCATTTATCACCTGGAGGAAAAAAGGTTTTATTATTTTTACCTGAAACCCATAAAAACTAATAAAGGCTTACAAGCATCAAGAAAACCACAAAAATGAGCTATTTCCTTTAATTTCTCATACTATGTTTGTTTCCATGAATTGATTTCTATCACACTATCGATTGATATAAAAATATAGGATGATTATTATTTTTTGGAAAATTAACAGGTTAGATTACTATTAATGTCATAGTGATGACTTTTCTAAAAATCTAATGACTTTTAGTTTTTGTCAAACTCGAGCACGCAACTTCTTTCAGCATTTTTTGCTATCTCTTATAGTTTAGGATTAACTATGAAATTACCGTAAAAGCTTCCATCATCCTGCTGCAGCGATGAAACATATCTGACTACACCTTCAACATCTACTGCATCCAGTCTGTCATACATTGCTAATACCTTCAAACATAATAAATAATATGTAGGTATCTACTAATTTAATGAATGAAAAAAAGATCTTTGGAAGTTCCGATGCTATGGGGGACCTGGAGAATTAACTGACTCAACTAATAATTTTAATGTGAAAGTTTGTTAGCTCTTTACACTAAAAACAATTAAGACGATTGTGATGAAACTTAGTATGTAGATAACTGGGGATCTAAAATAAAACATATAAACATAATAGGCCTTTTTTTATTTATTAGAAGACTTCTGTGGCGCGACATTTGTTTCCCGTCTTAAACAAATATTTATGGACAGATATTTGTTTCTGGTCTGGCTGTCTATAGCATGTTTAGTAAGAAAAATACAAAAGAAAAGTATATAAATATTCTATTCATTGTCTGGCCACCATTATACCAGTCTTTTGAGCAAGGGTGAAGGAAGATGGCGTTTTGAGGAATTTGTCTAAATTTTTATTTTGATATTTCTTCTAGATTAAAACAAGTCTAAATTCAGCTACGTCCATTTTGGTATGACTATTGAGGTATGTGTCAAGAGTTATAAAACCTATATCTTACCTGTATTGCACTAAGTGTGTACAGTATGTGTGGGTCATGTCCTACGCTGGCAGAAATACCTCCGCTGGCTGTGTCTTGACATGCTGTTATAAACTGTATTATGTCTTCTTTTGGCAACCTATTAACACATAAGATATTATTTAATATGCCCGTGATATTTCACTGTTAGGAAAAAATCTGCCTAATGGGACTGGACCGATTCATATTCTTAGTCAAACTAGATTGCTGCTGGAACTCTTAAGTTCAGGTTAGGGGCTCGAATTTCCGCACTTAAGCATCAGTCTGCCCATTGCGCATGATCGTCGATTGCTACTCTAGTCAACCCAGCTCCGACCAGAAGCACAGAATTCTCCTGAAGTCCTTGCATGCTTCTTGGAGTGTTGTTGGGTTGCCAAGTATGTCAGCCCGGTATGTAGCCAGGCTGCTGGAACTCTACAAACGGGTGACAACCCCAAGGCAGGCCTAGGAGACGATTGCGGATAAGCTAGACTACTTCAAGGAAGTTATTATCCATTGGGATAGTCATATCGGCCATATGTCAAACAAACTCAACTTGCCAGAACCTTACAAATGGCAGACGTCCTCGAAGCAGGCCTAAAGACAAGGGCGGAACGAACTGGACTCCTTCTAGTAAGAGTCCAGCTCATTCCGCACAGAATCCACACAATAAAAAAAGAATCGTGATAGGTGGTTAGTTTAGTTTAGTTTAGTTTTACGGGGCTGTTTCCGCACTTAGCCTCATTATTTGGGCCATTGTGATAGGTGGTTATGGAGGTTATTACCAGTGGGTCAGTAAAAGATGAACAATAATACAATTAGGAACCAAGATTATAGTTGCCAATTTTTTTTGCAAAAAAAAAACTTTTTATAATTTATTGATATTTGGCAAAGCAAATCAATATTACTTTCTTCAAAATAGTAGTGGTTGTAAAATGTAAATGCTTAGGTTCAGTACCTGTGCGATTGTCCCATGAGTTCCATAGCTGTTACAGACCAATAAATTCCAGACATCCTCAGATATTCAGTCATACAAAATTCATAGTCATTTTTATCTAAACCATAGTTTGATAAATAGTCGGAATGCTTCTCTAGCAGTAAAGTTTTTGGTCTATCCTCTTTTAGGACGATATCTTTAGTTGGAAAAGACATTGTTCTAATCGTAATTAAAACAGTAGAGCCCTAATAATCGAAATTATTATCGAAAAACATGAATCAACACAAAACACTTCTTTTCTATATAAAAGTGTTGCCAAAGTTGTTAATATTTTTCCCAATTACTTATCCTCACGCAAAAAGAACCCAATTAAAAAGGGTCCAATGGCGGAGAACAGCCTGTATACAAGTACAAGTACTCATATAATTATAATCATATACAAAGGGGAACTCTACTAAATAGGTATGTATAAACATATTTTGCGAGGTCGAAAATACGGTGCCCACATAAATTAACTTGATAAACCATAATTTATTTAGTATGACATAAATGCAAGTCATCCATACGTCTGTCCACCACCAGATAGGTGCAATTTTTTTGCCACAATTTAGGGAAAAGTTTTGAGGCAATCAACACTACAAATAAATTTTGACAATGACATTTAAATGACAGTTGACAGTAATTACCATAAAAAAAAAATGGGATATAGGCAAGGGGGTAAGGGCATCGAGTATTTATGATTGAATGGAATACATCGAGAATTATTAATTAAATATTAGGTCTCTTAAAGTTATTTGATTAAATGAATTTGATTTAAATATTCTTACACGGAGAAACAAATAATAATCAAAAAATAGTTGTCTGTAAACTACTGTAAAGTTGGTTTATGTACGGAAGATAATTGAACGTCTTGAAAACATTAATCATTTTGTTAAATAGAACTCACGTTCCCGTTACGTGACGTCACACCTTTTTGTGAGTACCATAGTTATAAAAAACGTTAACACGTCAAAAAAAACGGAGCCTAGAATGATTTGGAATAAGTGGATTTTGTAGGTAACAATCAATATTGTGAAGGAAAAGAACCTACCGGAATGACAATATTCTTACAACTGAACCAATTCTACTTCTTACTAATATTATAATGTTTGTTACTCCTTCACGCTAAAACTACTGGACCGATTGCAATGAAATTCGGTATGTGAATAGCTGGAGGCCTGGATTAACATATAGGCTTTTTATCCCGATATTCCTACGAGATCGTTAATTTTCTTAATGCCTACACTAATACTTTTTTATCACAGTTGCTCATAAAGTGGATCTTATTCAACGGCTTTTAGGCTCATAATCCAACATATTATGCACGCGTGCGTTTTACATTGCCAACCTAGTGCTGTAAAGTTATCCCGATAGGTTAAATACGTATCTCACTGCTAATTACATACTGTTTTGATGTATAAAAAAGGTAGGTACCAAAGAGTTTTTTAGCTAGCAAAAATGGTTGTCTCTAAAGTCGGTTTACGAACGAAAATTTTACGTAATAATGACTTAGAAAACGATTAAAAATTTAGTTGTTTATTTTTTGTTTTTTCTTTACTTAAATATATTGTTTTTCGTACCATTGTATTTTGTTCTTAACCCCCGAAGCAAAAACAAATAGAAAAAACCCTAAAAATATTGTATGTCAGACAAGGCTGTATAGATAAAAAGTCTTTAGCCTGGCCTTTTCGGAGCATAATTAACAAAAAATATTGCCTTAAAAAAATGTAAACATAAACTTATCACAAATATTTTGTTAATTATTATTTTGTTTTCTTTTCAAGTCTTATCTTTTATTCGCAACTGTGATAAAAAACGTCGTACGATATACGTGTGGAATTGATATTTGCATCTTGGCTTCTATAACACGCTCGCTGCCGCTCGCGCGTCATAAACCGCCTCTATGCAAAGATCAATTTACCACACTTATATCGCAATGTACTATTATTACCTAAACTTTAAACAGTTCACACCTAAACTTAGTATTAGGGAGTATGTTTTGACTCTACTCCAACGTCATCTACATTTAGGATGGAGAAATACAGTAGAACTCTGCAAAAATGACTTATTTTCATCAAATTTGCTTTTGCCCGCGACTTCATCCGCGTAGAAGCCGAAAATAGACTAAGTAGGTAATCACGTTTCCCATACAAACTTTGCCCCCCCCTTTCACCCCCTTAGGGGTAGAATTTCGGAAAATCCTTTCTTATCGGATGCCTACGTCACACAAAGAACACACCCTCCAAGTTTCAGATCTCTACGATCAGCGGTTTAGGCTGTGCGTTGATCCGTCAGTCAGTAATTCAGGACAAAGCATTTTATATGTATAAAAAATATATTACAAAAAACCATTTGATATAAATCCTCGAACCCTGCTATACAGGTACTTGGCTTGTGGCAGTTAATTAAAACACTTGTTCGTTTAAAGAGCAGGATTAACCGAATGTCCTTTTCAACAGAGGCAACTGGAGGTTAAACAAACGGAAGTTCATTATACTAAGGTACTTGTGTAGTAGGTATTGAGCTAGTTCAATTTCTTAGTTCAGTTTATTTCAATTGATTTAACATCCTTGCTTTATGACTTACCTGTTTTGGTTATATAGCTGCTAGGTCAAAGTAGAAACTTAGAACACTACCAAAGTACTTACTAACATAACTACCACACCACATACCTACGTACTAACACTACTAGGTAAACTATACTAATAAGCAAATAAAAAAAACCACAATTTTACATACCTTTTTAAGTGTGTATCTTTATATATACTTACCTATAAGTTACTCACCTTAAATACCTAAACATTTTTCCTTTTTAATATAATAATTACCTTTTATAAGTTTATCTGCATAAGTTTTTTATAAGTTAGTTATGTTAGCTAAACGTTTCTTTTTTTTTTTAAATTTATTTTATAACCTAAATGAGTAAGAAAAAATAAAGGTATTTTTATTTATTTATTTAGCTGCTGCTGCAACACTGCAAAATGATAGACGAAAAGATAGACCTAGTTTTTAGTCTACAATCCATGTTTGTTGACGTATTATTTCTTCTACGGTTATACGTACAAATGAATTGGACGAAAATTATTCTCATTTTTCTCATTCATAATATTTAAACTTCGCCAACAATTTGCCCTTAAAAGTAAATTGATGCTTATAAAGATTATTATTTGTGTACTGTAAACTGTAACCTACTTTAACGAGACACAATAAAAATCAATTATTAAATAGTATGTACGTTTTAAAAAAAAAATTATTGAAATCGATAGTAGAATTGGAATACTTCTTTCGTATACAAATAAACCTATTTGTTATTGGAGCAAATATTTGCATGATCCACCAGCTATTCGTTATATTAATAGCTAGATCATGCAAATATTTGATCTAAGGCGGTAATCGAACCTGCTTCCTTTTACGTCACAGCAGGCTGGGGTTCGCCCACACACCTAGGTATCTAGAAACATATAATATTATGTAGGACAGGTTTTTAAACTTACATGGTTATTTTCAGTTTTGTTATTTAAAACGGGATAGATATTTGACATGTTTTTATTTTTTAATAAATTTTAATTTGTAATCCAACTTAACCGCGCTTTGTGCCACGCCTGGATCTCTTGGTTGGGGTCTTTTTTAAAGCAGTGTGTGTATGTATCTATTTTCGGGTGGAATCTTGCAACTTAGTTTTGATCCCCTTCCCGGTTACCAATTGAGGTCACATTTTGCATACATGTGTAAATCGGGTGACAATGCAATATATATATTTTTTGTTTTCAGATGTGGATCAATGTTCAGTTACTTGTGTTTTGTTTTTATGGTGCAATAAATAGTCCGGGAGCCAGTGACAGATTTTCATGACCAATTCCCTCCCGATCGAAACTTTGTAAAATGCATAAGGGACTTTTACTATGAATACTCGCGACCGTCAGCTGCGACTCCGTTGGTGGGATGGGCAGAGGCAGCCTACCACGCATGAAGAAAAATTTTTTTTTTCAGTCATTTCCTCTCATTTGAAAATTTATCAGAGTATAGTTTATGTTGTATTTTAAAAAAAAAAACATAGTCAGCTGACCATAACACGGTGGATTATACGTCAGCTGGCTCCTTGAACATGAAATTTTTTATTTTATTTTCAATGATTTCCTCTCAACTAAAAATTTACCTGGTGATCGCTTATATGCTACTATGAATGAAAATTAATGTCAGCTGGCTGTATCTCAGTGGAAAGTTTGTCAGCTGGTACCTTGAAAGGTGTAACGCAACAGCATCTATGACCTACTGAAACTTATCAGGTGACGACTTTTCCCTTGACTTACAGCTAGCTGATTGTTTTTATTATTTACTAGAGTATTTTAACAATTCTCTGATACATTTTCATCCGGGAGAAAATATAGTTTCTTAAGTTATTTGGCAGTTTGTTTGATTTGAGAGTTTTGATAACAAATATGAAGTTTGATATTGGAGGAAATGAGTAAATTAATTATTAAATAATTTATTGTAGCACATTTTATCAATTAATAAACTTTTATTTCAATTAATTGATTAAAAACTTTTCGACTGAACACGTTTTACTTTCTCTTCGAGTCGCATTATACAGTCGAATCTGTCTAAAGGTTCTCTGTCTACAGGTTCCCACTGTCTAAAGGTTCCGTGGATACGCTCTCTAAAGGTTCCAGGATATTCCACTACTCTTGAGTACTACAACCAATCAGAGATAATAATTTAAGCTCGCGTTTTGAATGCCCATAAAGACTAATGTTTTCTATTGCGCATCCATTACGCGCAATGGTCAGAGTGGGGAGAGAACCTTTAGGCAATGGTCCTGTCGCGAGGTGGAACCTTTAGTCAGAGTAGACTGTAGTCCCCAACTTTTTTTTCTACTGAAAATCTTCTGCATATGCCATACACAACAAAGGGCCTTTGTACGCAGTCATGGGTAAAACTTTCCCTCTCCAATGCTATTCTCTGGAAAAGGTAATTTTAATTTACAATCTAGCTGCAATATAGAAGTAAAGAATAACTTAAGAAACGTTATTTCCTCCCGGATGAAAATTTTTAGAGAATTGTTAAAATACTCTAGTAAATAATAAAAAAATCAGCTAGCTGTAAGTCAAGGGAAAAGTCGTCACCTGATAAGTTTCAGTAGGTCATAGATGCTGTTGCGTTACACCTTTCAAGGTACCAGCTGACAAATTTTCCACTGAGATACAGCCAGCTGACATTAATTTTCATTCATAGTAGCATATAAGCGATCACCAGGTAAATTTTTAGTTGAGAGGAAATCATTGAAAATAAAAAAAATCATGTTCAAGGAGCCAGCTGACGTATAATCCACCGTGGTATGGTCAGCTATGTTTTTTTTTTCAAAATACTACATAAACTATACTCTGATAAATTTTCAAATGAGAGGAAATGACTGAAAAAAAAAATTTTTTTCTCCATGCGTGGGAGGCTGCCTCTGCCCATCCCACCAACGGAGTCGCAGCTGACGGTCGCGAGTATTCATAGTACAAGTCCCTTATGCATTTTACGAAGTTTCGCTCGAGAGGAAATGATTGACCGAAAATGTACCTGGCTCCTGGACCAAAAGTGTTTATTTATATATCTTCATTTCAGTGGTATATAATACCTAGGTATAAAGACCAATTTTGTTGAGCTCGATATTTCGATGCTGTTTCAAGCACCATTTTCACGAGACTGGAGTACTGGTATTGAGTAAGATCTTGATAGTTAGAGGCGATACCCCAGCAGCAGCATCAAAATATTGAGCCCCACAAATTAAAAACAAAAAAATATTATTAACAATTAAGCAACAAAATTGCTGACCCGCCAAAACTGCCTGACGACCCAGTTGGCACAATGGTCACCATGCCGGACTGCCAAACACAGGGTTGCGGGTTCGATTCCTGCCTCAGACATGTATTTATGCTTAGATATTTGTCTGTGGTCTGGTTGTTTCTATGTATTTTATGTATATATTTACAAAAGAAAAGTATATTATAAAGTAGTATATCCGTTGTCTGGCACCCATAACACAAGTCTAGTTACTTAGCTTGGGGCTAGATGGCGATGTGTGGAATGTCCTGCAATATTTATTTTATTTTTTAATTCAAGCAAGATTCTAAGGTCCTGCTTGAGTTGAAGTTTAAAATCTTCCAACTAGCAACTCATGAAATTATTAGACAAAAAAATTATTAGAATGAAAACATTCCAATAATAAGGTACCTGCAGGTAAGGGGGCCCCTTATAAATAAACAATGAATTGTTTTTTAGATGGACAATACAGCAAATATTTATCTAATGACTTGTTTTAAGTACCATTCCCTTTTTTTACGAAATAATTAGTTTTTAATTAACGTGGCCCTTATTACTATAGTAATTTTAGAATTCTATGGTGGGTCTGCAATTCTGTTGCCGACTGTACCTACGTAGAAAAGCAGGTAGGTATGTATCCCTTCATATCCACAGTAGCGGATTTAGGTTTGAGGGCGCCCTAGGCCCGAGACGATATGGCGCCCTTTTTCTTTCGTAACAGTATATATATATATGTGTGTGTGTGGGGTATAAAATAATGAAAATAATAACAATAATAAGCCCGCAGGGCACCTTGAGGCGAGGTGTCGGGGAGTAGCGACCCCGCGGTTCCCGAGTGCTCCAGGGGGAAGCAACCGTTCCTCATCTCCGGCTGCTCCGGCCGGAGTGAAAAATGACGAGGAAGCGGTCCCCCGCCTCTGGCTTGCCTTCACCGGCCGTCCAGAGTGGAGTCGCAAGAATACGTTCGAAAGATATATGCCGCACGTCAGTGGTAAGTGGGCCAGGTAGGCTGGGAGCTCAGGGAGCCCGTGACCTGAGTTTAAAACCCAGTGCGGCATCACTATCTTTAAGCCACTCTCGTCCCTGTTGCCGCCTTGCTGTAATTTACTCAGCTGATTAGGGTGGCCCAGTTTGAGAGTTGGCGAGTCTCCACCTGCCACTTTTACATGTTTGTTGAACATTGTTACGGCAGGTGCCATAGTACCCATAGTTCCCCAGTATCCAGTCCACTACCATCCCATCACAATAACCCAAGTAGTAGTTTTCTCCTGTAGTTTATCAATAGTTCTATTCAAACCGGAGATTGTCCTTGGCTGCATTTTATAGTGCAGACAGGGATAATCGCCGGTTTGATGTCCACATCATACTTTGCCATTAAACTTGTTATTGTAAAGGGCCTCTACGTGTTGGCTTCGGCCCCACGCATGCCTTCCAAAGGTCCGGGACTCCATAGTCCCGTGATATAGGACATATAACAATAATAATAAGAAATCTAATTCAGGTATAAATTAAACATTTATTTATTTAACATAACAATTAAATATAGAATTAATAATAAATTGCTTGTAATTAAAATATAAATTATTTTTATCTGATTAATCATATAATAAAAAAATTTCTTGCTTTCGTCCGTGCGAAAATATCAATGACCTCCTCATACTTAATTTCTTGAACCAATTGTGCTTCAATGGTTAGTAATGCAAGTGCATTGAGTCTGTCTTGCTTCATACTTGCACGCAAATAATTTTTCAATTAAATTTTGAATGAAAAATTTGAAAAAAAAAAAACTAATTTCGTAAATAAATAATATGCTAGCATTAAAAAAAGTTTTTTAAAATCTTTTTGTTAGATATTTCAGATTTTAGTAATTGCCTGAATTGCCTGATTTATTACTTTAACAAAGAAATTCTACCCTCAAAATGGTACTATGTTTAGATAGTAAGAGCGCAATAAAATAAACTTTAAAATTTGGTCTTACAGTTTACAGAAAACCCAATCGATTTTTAATTTTAGTCGTCTTCAAAATTTTGGCGCCCCTCAAAGTTTGCCGCCCTAGGCCCGGGCCTCACGGGCCTAAGCCTAAATCCACTACTGCATATCCAACCCTTTTAATTTGAAATGAAAAATGTGCCGGCGGAAAAACGTCTGTCTACTGTAATTTATCATTCGAATAAAATTAGTAAAATGGTCCATTGCGTGTTAAAATACTATTTGTTAGGCAAATTAACTGATTTATAATGTTTCATCAAAACATAAAAGCTTTTTTACTTAGGTATCTACCTAGAAAATTAAAATAAATCCATCCATTTTTCATGAAACAAAGAAGGCGTCTAGCGTTTTGCGTTTAGCGGGTAATCTATCTTCTGTAATATACAAAAATGAATCGCTGAAGTGTTCCTAAGTGCAAATCTCGAGAACGGCTGAACCGATTTCGTTAATTTTTTTTTTACAAAGATGGAACAAGGATGGTTATTATGGAGAGAAAAATTCAAAAAATTACCTGAAAAACTCTAAAAACTACACTTTTCTATACTCCCAATTCCCATACAAACGACGTAATAATACTTAAAAGTCACTTTGAACTTTAAAACCTTAACATAAAGTTCAAGTTTTAACGGAGAGGTTCCGGGAAGGCAAAACAATTGAGTGACGTTAACTGTATCGTATAAATATTGATGTCAATCGTGTCGCGGTGTTAGTTGCCAAACTCCACCTGAACGGCTAAACCGATTTGTATGATTTTTTATTATATATGGCAAAACAACGTTTGCCGGGACAGGTAGTAATTAATAATAATATTGGGCTTTAATCAAGATGATATATACAGTACCAGCAATTTTTAATCCGTCCATTTTTATTCATTTCAGGGCTTGGGACTCTAGATTATAGCATTATACGCCGCTTATTTATGAAATTTTTAGATGTGATAGGTTTGCCCAAAACCAATACCAGCCACTCTGGTTAACCGACCGTGTCTAGAGGATAGAACTCAATATATCTGAAGCCAACTAACTGGGTTTCATCACGATGTTTTCCTTCACCGCAAGAGAAATGTTAATAGCGCACATAAATGCACTGATGCACGCTTCACGGGGATTCAAACTTCAAACCCACTACTTTCGGAATGAAAGTAAATTGATCAGGGCAACACCGCTCCAGACGGCTTCCTTTGCGTCAATAGGTAGCTTATCGTATATTATAAGTTCAATTTAAGAACTGTATTTTTATTTATTTTTTGATTGATGTTTATTGTTTTCAATGTATTGTAATTTTCTTTTAGTTTTATTTGTTTTTAATTTTTATTAGGTATGGATTTTGATTTGTGTAATAGTTGATTTTTTTATTTAATTTTTTTAATCAATATTTAATAACTATATTGTACCCGTATTTATGAATAGATGAATTAAATTAATTTCTTAAGACAAATAAACAGCAATCCCAGGTCGTTGGTCCTATCACGTGTGCAGATCATGATGCGTTCTGACTGCAGATTCATTGAGCTGTCTGTCTGGACCACGTCTGGAGCAATTGCTAGTGGGTGGAAAGCTAAAACCGAGTTCCAAATCGTTTAAAAAGAAGTACTTAGGTATTTTAATAATATCAAGCCTTGCGGTTTTGTAATTTTACTGCAACCTCTAATACTTCTGCAAAGTGTTTAATTCTAACCATACATAACTTAAGATAGCAATTTTTTGCCTCCCCGGAAAAAGTTCCACGCAACGAATAAGAAAAAAAAACTGGCCAAGTGCGAGTCGAACTCGCGCACGAACGGTTCCGTACCATTATATTCTGTTTAAGTATTTGCTGTTACAGCGGCAACAGAAATACATAACCCACGACCCAGTTGGCACAATGGTCACCATGCCGGACTGCCAAACACAGGGTTGCGGGTTCGATTCCCGCCTCAGACATGTATTTATGCTTAGATATTTGTCTGTGGTCTGGTTATTTCTATATATTATTAGTATATATTTACAAAAGAAAAGTATCTAAGTAGTATATCCGTTGTCTAGCTACTTAACTTGGGGCTAGATGGCGCTGTGTGGATTGTCCTGCAATATTTATTTATTTATTTATAATCTGTAAACATTTCAACTGTCTAGCTATCACGGTGCACGAGATATAGCCTGGCGACAGACAGACAGACAGTGAAGTCTAAGTGCGTCCCGTTTCTACCCTTTGGGTGTGGAAAGCTAAAAATGAGGCTATTTACCCTTGCCAAGCTGTACCAACTTCCGTGTCTTTGTGGATAGTTCTATGTTAGGTCATTCTTTTGCTTCAGTCGGAATTTGTACATAAAATATTAATAAAACACGTGTACAGTTAACCCCCCGATACCACTATCAGTATCAGCTGTAAACTTGTAAAATTAAACAATAAACGCGTCACAGATTAATCTAGAGTACCTACCCATGTTTACCTATTACAATTATAAAGATTACTTTACACTGGATTCATCCGATCATCCATTTTCTTCTTGAGGTCGGTTAAAAAAAAGAATCATTTATTTTTTTATCTGACTTAAATAAAAGATCCTTAATTCGCCGCGTATTTCTTATATTATTTTTTGATTTATCCTACTAATATTATAAATGTGAAAGTTTGTGTGTGTGTGTGTTTGTTACTCCTTCACGCTAAAACTACTGAACCAATTGCAATAAAATTCGGTATGTAGATCCCGATATTCCCACGGGATCGGGACTTACGCGGGTGAAACCGCGGGGCGCAGCTAGTGTTGTATGTATGTATGAAGTCACTAAGCTGCGCCCCGCGGTTTCACCCGCGTAAGTCCCGATCCTTTGGGAATATCGGGATAAAAAGTAGCCTATGTGTTAATCCAGGTCTCCAGCTATCTAAATACCGAGTTTCGTCGCAATCGGTCTAGTAGTTTTTACGTGAAGGAGTAACAAACACACACACACACAAACTTTCACATTTATAATATTAGTAGGAGTAGGATAATTACAATATTATAGTTATTAACTATGGTTAAACGAAGGCCAATAGACTAATGGTCATCTTTTTATGGAAAGCAGGGCTGTGTCAAAATTCTCAACAATTATATCTACCTGATCGACGGGTGCGTAAGTTATTAAGAATAACTTCACAAATAAATGAAAGTAAAAAAAGGCTTATACTAAAAATTTACTAGTTCCGGATGATTTGATAGTTGGAAAATCCAATTTGCTACAGAATTAAAAAATTGAAAGATGTCTATTGCCAGTATAACAAATCAAGGATGTGTGTAACGGGGCTGTATGGTGGGTTATACCCTTTGTCTTCGCTGAAAAGGTGATAAAGAAGAAGAAAAATGAAACTAGACCTCAGAGCCTCCCATCGAGCCATTCGGAAGAAGTATAAAAATAAGCAAATTTAGTATTCCACAATATTCCAGGATTCTTCATCCCCACAGATTTCATGCTGCCATTTCATTTGACTTTGACCCCATTTGGTCCCCTTGGTAGATTACAGTGAACTCCGGAGTGCTATTTAATCCACTGGTGGTCAAAACTGTTAATTCTAACCAAGAGAGGATTGACTAAAATTCCCAATAGAAAATTCAGCACTCAAGATTTTCAAGTTGAAAATGTGATAATCTTGTTAAATTAACTTTCTTCGTGAATTTACGTAGAATTTAAATGTGTCAAAGTTTATAATCAGAAAGTTTTGGAAAATTAGGAAAACCCGTCATACATACTATTTATATACATACTTACGTGTTTATAACAAACATAATTTGAAAATCGGTTGAAAATTAAATAATCAACAAGTGTTGACAATCACTAGGTTACTTACTTAATTACGATCAATGGAACATTAGTATTTTAGGTATCCAGGTTCATATTTTAAGGCTAGATTATTTTCGATAAGGTTTGGTATAATTGTAATAGTGAACCAAACGCAATTGTTTAATATAAACAAAACGCAAGTTGTACAGACGATATAAAATGACTCATTAGTATTAAGATAACCTCTAAATGTATAGAAAAACGTCAGTTGCGTGTGGTCGACTACAGACGCTTAGAAAAAGGGATTATGTAACATATTTAGTTAGTTTTGACAGCGCATTCATTTTTGTACGAGTCTGAAGGAAGGATTGTTTTTGCTAAATTGAGAATAATAAATATTACACAAGTGCTTCTACACTGTTGTTTTAATTATCATAGAAGGAAGAACATTACATGGCGCAGCCGAATCAAGAACCAAGAAAAAGCCTTTATGAATAGTGAAAATAATTGTGAACCAAGTAACCTCGAAGAAATGGGCACGCCGATTGAATATAAGATGCCTGCACCCCTAGAATTTGACACGGTGGGAAACATGCTGATGAAATGGAGGAATTTTAAACAACAACTAGAAATTTTCATCTTAGCAGCAGGTTTGGAGAAAGTTTCCGAAAAAAGGAAGTCCGCCATTTTACTAAATACCATTGGACCAGAAGGACAAAATATTTACTACAATATCATAAAAAAGAAAACGGAAGAATCACCTAAATATGAAGAGTTGTTGGCGATGTTTGATGAGTATTTCGAGCCTAAGCAAAATGAGGTTATCAATACATACAGTTTCCACACTAGAAACCAAGCTGATGGAGAGACTTTTGATACTTTCTATTCAGAAATAAGAAAACTAGTACAGAGCTGTAACTACAATGAAATGGAAGAAAGAATGCTAAGAGACAGAATTGTCATGGGGGTTCGAGATAAGAAACTGCAGCGGAAACTTCTAGAAACCAGCGGATTAACACTTCAACTAGCGGTCGACCGGTGCCGAGCAGCAGAACTATCTGAGGAACATACCAGCTTGATTCAGAAGAATGAAGAATTACTGAAGATTGACTTTGTACGAAGCAAACAATTAGAAGCTAAGTATTACAATAATAACTTTAATAAAGAAGGTAGGCCACAAAGGCAAAATGTTTACAGTAATGTTTACAGTAGTCAGTTCTATCAATGTAAGAAATGTAACAAAGAGCATGGGCCAAGGCAGTGCCCTGCTTATGGGAAAACTTGTTCTAAATGTCATAAAATGAATCATTTTGCTCAAGGTTGTAAGAATAAAAAAGTAGATTCCCTTAAGGATGAACAAAACTCAGAAGTAGAAAATTCAGTACATGATTTGTGACTAGTAAAAGTATGTCATTCAATACACGGTAAAAAAAATAGCTGTCAGGAGGAGTGGTTAACAATATTAAGAACTGAAAATAAAAAAGTAACGTATAAATGTGACACGGGGGCACAGGTGAATGTGATTTCTGAAAAAGATCTTATAAAAATTGTCGATGATGAAAATTCTAAGTGGTCTGAGACAAACATAGTTTTAGAAGCATTTGGGGGTAATAAAATAAAGCCAATAGGAAAAATAATATTAAAAATATATTTAAGTGAAACGGAAACAGTTGACACAGAGTTTATTATTATAAAAGAATATGTCCGACCAATATTGGGTCTAAGTTCATTAATTGAATTGAAACTACTAAGTACTAATAATTTAAACATTAAGACAAGAGAAGAAAATAATAGAAATATTAACTTACTAAGCAAAGAACAAATAATTAATAATTATTCTGAACAGTTTCAGGGAATCGGCCAATTCCAGAAAACACTTGAGCTGCACATCCAGCCAGATGCACAAATTGTAGTGAAACCACCACGACGTGTTCCTCAGGCACTGTCGGAACGACTAGCAGACAAACTAAAAAGTCTAGTTGAACATCAGATTATTGAGAAGGTAGAACATCCGAGGTCTTTTGTAAGTAATATGGTTCTAATTGAAAAAAGTGATGGCAGTTTAAGAATTTGTCTTGATCCTCAGGAATTAAATAAGGTATTATTAAGAGAATATCACTTAATACCTACATTAGAAGAAATAGTAGCAAAATTAAAAAATAAGTCTGTGTTCTCCGTCTTAGATTTGTCAGATGGATTTTATAATATAAAATTGTCAGATGAATCAACAGATCTTTGCACATTTAGTACACCCTTTGGCTGTTATAAATTTTTAAGATTACCATTTGGATTATCAGTTGCTCCGGAAATTTTTCAAAAATACAGTGAAAATGCTTTTGGGGACATACCAGGTGTAGTAATTTACTGTGATGATCTGTTGATTTGTGCTGAAACAGAAGACGAACATGACAAGATTTTAAAATGTGTACTTGAAAGAGCGAAAAAAATTAATGTAAAATTTAATAAGAAAAAATTTCAATTTAAAAAAACAGAGGTAAAGTATTTTGGACACATTTTTTCAAAGGAAGGTATGAAAACTGATCCTGGTAGAGTAAAAGCTATAGTAAATATGAAAAGTCCAACTAATAAAAAAGAATTACAGATATTTTTAGGAATGATTAATTACTTAAGAAACTTCATCCCAAAATTGGCTGATCTAACAGCACCATTAAATAGTTTATTAAAAAAAGATGTTACTTGGTTGTGGACAGAATTGCACGAAAAAGCTTGTAATAATATTAAAAAATGCATAAGTACTGCACCAGTACTGCAAAATTTTGACACTTCTCTACCGGTAACAATTCAATGTGATGCAAGTAAAGACGGTCTGGGTTGTTGTTTGATGCAGATGGGAAAACCAGTATCTTATGCATCGCGAAGTCTAACAAATGCAGAAAGAAATTTCTCACAAATAGAAAAAGAATTACTGAGTGTGGTCTGGGCAACTAAAAAATTTCACTATTTTATTTATGGAAAGAAGTGCACTATAGTTAATGATCATAAGCCATTAGAAAACTTACTAAAAAAGGGCATTCATGCAATTCCGTCAACAAGGTTACAAAGATTAAAATTGAAATTACTGAAATATGACATAGAATTTAAATATCAAAAGAGACGTTTAATGCATATTGCAGACTTGCTCTCACGTTCATATTTAGAGGAATTTGATGAGGATCAGACATATTTGTATGAAGTAATACACTGCATCGGTATTTCCAATTATTTGCAATGTACCAAAGAACAAAAACAAGAATTAATTGTAGAAACAAGAAAAGATGTTGAATTAACAGTATTATGTAACTACACGCAACATGGATGGCCAAATTTAAAAATAGTCCCAGATAATATTAAGCATTACTATAAATTCAGGGAAAATATTTCAATAGACCAAGAACTCTTGTTTATGAATGAAAGGTTAATTGTACCAAGATCATTAAGAATAACAATATTAAATAAATTACATGAAGGTCATTTAGGAATTACAAAAATGAAACAAAGGGCTCGAGCTTTATATTATTGGCCTCAAATTGATTCACACATTGAGTCAGTAGTTAAGAAATGCTTTGTTTGTCAAACTTATCAAAATAATAATATTAAAGAACCATTGATGACGCATGATGTACCACAATTACCATTTTCTAAACTTGGAGCAGATATATTGGATTTTAAAAGAAAAAGCTATCTTGTTATCTACGATTACACCACAAAATGGCTAGAATTAAAATTAATATCAAGTAAGTCAGCACAAAGTATAATAAATGTATTAATAGATGTTTTTATCAGTTTTGGCATACCACTTGAAATAGTAGCAGATCATGTTCCCTTTGACTCTGCTCAATGTAGGCAGTTTGCAAGGGAATGGGACTTCAACTTCACATATTCAAGTCCGAGATATCCACAATCAAATGGTATGGCAGAACGCGGAGTACAAATTGCTAAAAAAATACTAAGCAAATGTAGTGAAGATAAGACAGATTACAGAACTGCTTTACTGCAATATAGGTCATCTCCAGTTGCTGGCACATATTTCTCACCAGCACAATTAATGATGTGTAGAAACTTAAGAACAAAATTGCCATCAAGTTTTGAATATTTAAAACCAAAGATTAATCATGATGTAGACATAGAAATGAATAAAAATGTTAGAAGGAACATCAACAATTATAATATTCATGTTAAGGAAAAAGAAAAATTTCAAATAAATCAAAAAGTCTGGTTTAAAAAAGAGCCATTAAAGAAAAAATGGATCCAGGGCACTATTGTTAGCAATAAAAACCAAGAATTTAGATCATATGATGTGAAGGACTCGAACGGTATTACTTATACAAGAACTTCATACCATATTCGTTCTCAATAATCTGATATAACATATAAAAATATGAAACAGGTAGAGTCGGTATTGGATGTGTGGTTCAAAGTATTCAGTTATCTTATTAGTACTTAAACATGTAAGCTTAAGTTAAAATAAAATTAATTAGATTATAAAGTTAAATAAAAGCTTGATCTCAGAGTTTGAGTAGACGAGTAAGTGATAATAATAAAAGGTGTTACTTTGAAAATATTACATATTTGCTTAGATTTTAAACTTAGTTTATTGAATAAGTTAACTATTATGTAAGTTGTTAGTTACTTGTATGTAGATACATACAAGTACATTGTATGAGTAGGATATTTTTTTTTTTTTTTGTTTGTTTTTTTAACGGAAAGGGGTATGATGTAATAGTGAACCAAACGCAATTGTTTAATATAAACAAAACGCAAGTTGTACAGACGATATAAAATGACTCATTAGTATTAAGATAACCTCTAAATGTATAGAAAAACGTCAGTTGCGTGTGGTCGACTACAGACGCTTAGAAAAAGGGATTATGTAACATATTTAGTTAGTTTTGACAGCGCATTCATTTTTGTACGAGTCTGAAGGAAGGATTGTTTTTGCTAAATTGAGAATAATAAATATTACACAAGTGCTTCTACACTGTTGTTTTAATTATCATAGAAGGAAGAACATTACAATAATTACGATTGGTATACTTTCGGTTAGTAAGTAAGAAAGTACTAGTTGAGGAAAAAAGATGAAACAACGAGAGTTATTTTGCACGAAATCAGAAACCTTATAGTCATGCTTATTAGAGCGCCACTACCCTGAACCACGTGTCCCCTGAGTGGTGCGAAATGAGCTCAAAATTTACCGAAAGAAATATCATACGATTAAATTAAAGTATACCCAATGTGAAATAGTTTTCTCGTTGTGAGAGCTGTGTACATCGATGTTATCGACGGGAAGGGGGCAATAAACAAACGTAATGATAACGTTGCTAAGCGACGTTCACAATAGGCCATTTATTATATTACAATAGAATAAAACAATCATTATTTTGTACTAAAATTGCACTTGAGGGTCTTTGATTAATTTATACCACACTCATACAACGAGTATTTAACCCTCGGGTAAGTTTACGGTGACCAACTTTGAATCTTTGTTATTTTGACAATTATTTTGAAATTTTGTCATTTTGCAATGAGTAGTAGGATTTTATGTAAAAGTAGTATATTTATTCATTTGTACTTGTATTTGTATGTCAATACATTTGACTAAAGTTGAGAGACTGTCTATTCTTGTTTGCTTTTAAATATTTTGTCATGTAAGCCTTAGTGGAGCATTTATCTTATATCTTTAAGTGAGCAATTCTTGTGTATATATATAATTGGAATCGGCTCCAACGATTTTCATGAAATTTGGTATATAGGGGGTTTCGGGGGCGATAAATCTTTTTTACTTTTTTTTATCTGAAATATATGAATCTTCCTGACATCTATTGGCGAACTACTAATACTATTTTTTGTGAGCAATAAAGTTATTCCAGCAGATGGCGTTGTTAAGTAACACGAAGTCAATGAGTGTTTGCTTTGAGGTTAGACTAAGTAAAAAAAAAAATACCGAGCAAAGCTCGGTCATCCAGGTATGTTATTAATCTTCTAAAAATAAGTCGGGTTTTCCTTCCTGACGCTATAACTCCAGAACGCACGAACCGATTTCCACGATTTTGCATTCGTTGAAAAGGTCTCGGGCTCCGTGAGGTTTATAGTAAAGAAAATTCAGGAAAATCTGGTGGCGAAACGGAGTTCGCCGGGTGTGCTAGTTATATGTATAGAAACAATACCTACTTACTCTTTTTTTTCTTACTGTACATGGAGGACATTTCGATTATTCTATTATACATCATTTTGATCTTGTCATCTCAATTAGATAAGACGTTTTGCTACCAGACCATTTTGATCTTGTCATTTAGTAGAAAATTGGTGAAAGTGCACGTGGGATGAGCCAAATGATCTCAGATAGACTGGATTGCCCTTACATGAATCGGTGCGACCGTATTCATGTGGAGTAGGTACATTAGTTAATTGGTTCTTATACTAACACTAGCTGCGCCCCGCGGTTTCACCCGCGTAAGTCCCGATCCCGTGAGAATATCGGGATAAAAAGTAGCCTATGTGTTAATCTAGGTCTCCAGCTATCTAGATACCGAGTTTTATCGCAATCGGTTCGGTAGTTTAGGAGTCCATCGCGGACAAACACGTGACACGAAATTTTTATATATATAAAGATAGTTCTTAAGATTTATTTATTGAAACGAAGCTCCTTATGTTGCGTTGCGAAAGGGGGCTAGACAGAAAAAAATAAGACCAAAAGTTGTAACGAAACTTTTTGATTTTATTACAATTCCTTCACTAATTAATCGAAAGAAACTTCGCTCCATCCGGGTGTCCCTTGACACCTCTCAAGTTTTTTTACTACCCTTATGGATCTTTGGTCTTAAATAACATTTTTTTAAAGCGTTGTTAGTTAATGTATAATACCTAGTTACGTGTGTATTATGGACAAACCTTTGCAAATATTGGGTGGCCTTTTCTTTTCAACACGAAGTGTGATAGCGGTCAAACGGTGACCTATATTCGGACGACACCAGCTGATAATATGATACAAATTGGTCCGTATTAAACATTGTCTTAACAAGCTGTGAACACTCTGTGAGCACAGCTTTAGATCAATAAAACTATCATCTCAATTCTCAGTATAGTGAGCGACCGCGCGTGTGCACTCTTCATACTTTTACTAAAATTATATTATTACACGGTAAGTTTTATTTTAAATCTTTTCCATTTTAAATAAGGTTACTTTTCCTATAGCAATAGCAAGTATTCTTAAAGTCACCTGTAAGTACAAGTCGCGTAATATAACTAAAACTAAGTACTGTAGACTAAGTAGACTGTACATAAAAATTGTTTTGGGGAATAAGAAAAATCATAACTAAATCTTGTCTACATTTTTCCACCTTCACAGACCAAAATTGAATAAAGTTCTACAAAAATCGATTCGCAAACAAAACCTATGCCAAAAAATATACAAAAATCTTTTTTTGATGTCGGTAAAATAGTATAGCGAATTGAAACACAGAGCAATACATTATGATTTCTGATAATTCCCGCCGAAATTCTGTAAGAAAAGTGTTACATAAATATTGTTGAATATTCAGTAGCATATGTCACTCCTAGTGAATCAAAGTATCCTCATACCAAGTTTCATCAAAATCGGTCTAGTAGTTTCAGGGCCTATTCAATTCAAACAAATATTCAATCAAATATTTCCTCTATAAATGTAATACTAGGTGTCCCGGCAAACGTTGTGTTCCCATATAAAAAGTGAGATGTTGTTCGATTCTCAGACCTAACGAATATACACAAAAAATTACATACAAATCGGTTCAGCCGTTTAGGTGAAGTTTGGCAACTAACACCATGATATGAGAATTTTATATATATAGGAATTAGTAAGTATAGATAACTAGTAGGTCAATGCCGTGTTAGAGATAAGTTCATACATTTTATTTTCCGAGTTAAATTTTGCAAATAATTATCGGGACGAGTTCTCCTTTAGAAAACGTCGTAATTTTATTAATTCTTAATTTTCATTTGCGTCATTACCTAATTTTACTACTGACTTATTGAACTTTTAGTACTGAGGTAGTTAAAGATAATAAAAATAATATGAAAACTTTTTTTTAAGATTTGAAGGTAGTATGAATTTTTTCTGTTTTTGTTATTGAGTAAGTATTCCTAACGTTTTTGGTATGGACATGTGATGAGAAGAGAAGAGACGCATGTAATTAGAAGAGTGATGAGTATGAATGTAGAGGGATAGAGAGGAAGAGGACGACCTAAGAAAAGATGGATGGGCTGCGTGAGACAAGACATGAGAGAGATCAATGTTAACGATGAGATAACGACTAATAGGAGTAAATGGAAGAAGAAGACATACTGCGCCGACCCCAAATAAATTGGGATAAGAGCAGGAAGATGATGATTCCTAACTTTTTATATCGTTGTTAATTTTACATTTTGAACGTTTTACGTGGTTTTACTAGTAAGTCGTTTTGATACTCAAGACATTGCCACCATATAGATGTTTTATTATGCCGATGTTTTGCCAACTACGTCATTTTCCTTGATAGACCTTCTGATACGGGGCGAAAATAAGTGCGACAGTTTTCGTCAAAATGTGTTGTAAAACTGGTCATGAATAAATATAAGGTGCCTATTGAAAGTGAATAGCGTGGATATCTGCAAGTAAACAATGAATAAATCAACAGATTCATAAAAATGATTGAAACGAATCGATATGTTTTATTGCAATGGTTGGTCGGACAAAGTTAGACCTATGTATGGCTAGCCAGTTCCTTTGTCATTGTGCTGTCATTTATAATGGTTCACGTTGTTTAGAACATCTTTTTTTAAACGGCCCTTAGACTGTAATTCTTAAACATTTTTACTTAACTTTTTGCATGACATTGCTCGCTAAATGCATTTTTAACTGGTAATATTAATAAACTAGCAGCGCTCCGCAGTTTCACCCGCGTAACTCCCGATCCCGTGGGAATATCAGGATAAAAAGTAGCCTATAGCCTTCCTCGATAAATGGACTATTCAACACAAAAAGAATTTCAATTCAAACTAGTAGTTCCTGAGATTAGCGCGTTCAAACAAACAAACAAACTCTTTAGCTTTACAATAGTAAGTATAGATTATACTTATATTTGAACGATTATATTCGCGTTTTTTTTAATTTTTGTTTAAACCTGATTTTTCGGGAACTTTGCAGATCCCATGGTCACAGGCAGACTGAGATGACATTCGTCTTACAAAAAATAGTGTATGAAATGCTGTCAAACTACCGTCTACTTAAAATTAATAAAAAAAGGTTTCATCTAACGCAGAATTGACTAACGGTGTCCCGAGGTATTGCAGCTGTCGCTTGCGGGGCTTGAGACCTAACTAAACGTAGTTCTGGGTCCCAAACCGGAGGTACTCTCCAACCATCCTCTCTATTAAAATTATTGGGATGTTTCTGGATTTCAAAGGAAACGAAGCATTTTAGGCACAAATCGGTTTTCAGTAGCTAGTACTTGTACTTGATCAAAGCGAAGGTAGTGGTTTGGCCTATACAACATATGCTCACATACTGCAGACTTTAGGGAACGTCTGTGCTTGACATCAGCTATGTGCTCTTTTATTCTAGTAGCAATACTCCGCTTTGTTTGCCCTAAGTTCAAGTCGCGAAAACCTTAGAAAATACTATGGTAATATTAAATTATTTTATATTTAAATTGATATTATTTAACCGGTTTGATACTTTGACTGTTGTTTAAACATGTTTAATATTTTGTTTTGTTAAAGTCATGAAGTTGAGTGATGCCTTCCTGAAAATGATTTATTCTAATTTTAGAGTATTTCGATATGATACAGCGTCTCATTGTTAATATTTGAAATTAAATTAAAATGATCGCGTACAAAATCACAATGTTTTGGCAAGGTTGTTTTGACAGTTACCAGCCCTATTAAATTGGTCTTTTGTCGGTCTGTAGCTGAGTGTTGTAGGTAAAAATAAATAAAAGTAGTTAAAGATGAAATAAATATGTTCTTTGTGTTCTGTATTTTTTATCTATTATTAGCAGCACTCCGCGGCTTTACCCGAGTATCCCGTGGGACTATCGTTATAAAAATTTAGCCTATGGTATTCCCAATGAATCAATGTATTCTCATACCAAGTTTCATGCAAATCGGTCTAGTAGTTTCGGAACCTATTCGTTACAAACATGAACATAAAGAAAAAATCTTTCTTTATCTATACTAATAAAAAGCTGAAGTGTTTGTTTGTTTGTTTGAACGCACTAATCTCAGGAACTACTGGTTCGAACTCAAAAATTATTTTTGTGTTGGATAGTCCATTTATTGAGGAAGGCTATAGGCTACTTTTTATTTTGAAATTCCCACCGGATCGGGACTCACGCGGGTGAAACCGCGGAGCGCAGCTTGTATATATTAGTGTAGATGCCATTTTGTTTAACTAAATAATGTGCTTAATTAAGTGCGACTATGCTGGAAGAATTATGAATATTATCCACCAGTGAGAGTATTGAAAAATCTGACAAATACAGAAGAAAAGGTCTGATAACTCCGGAAAGATAATATTCTGGCAAAAGTGAAAGAAAAGTATAGTGTGAATCTTTTAAACGAAATGAAAAATATAATGATTCAAATGTTATATTCATTTTAAATTAAATTCTAGATGAGTAAAGAAGTAATACCTAAAGGCGAGGGTTCACTGCTGCGACAGGCGAGCGACAAATTAGTCGCAGTATACAGTCGCGCGCCGACTGTCGCAGTCGCAGCTCCGGGCCGCGTCAACTTGATAGGAGAGCACATCGACTACTGCGAGGGATATGTTTTGCCTGTGGTTTGTTATACTTTTGATTTAAATTTTAATTAAGAGGAAAGGATACCGGGGCCTCTTTCCATACAAACGTAATCGACTGTTTTCTCCCTGGATAATGACACTAGAGCAAATATTTTTGTTGCATAAACTGCCATGACCATGCCCCTATGTTTCGTTTTAGTTTTATTATTTTGTTTTTTAAATCTTAATTTCTATGATAATTAGAAAATGAAAAAAAAAAACATAGCCATGAGAGTTATAAGTTTTATGGCACAAAAATATTTGTGCTAGTGTCATTATCCAGGGAGGAAAAAGTCGACTGCGTTTGTAAGTAGAGAGCGCCGGTACCCTTTCACCTTAAGGTGCGGCTTCGTACTGCGACTGAGACGTGTGACTTTCTCGCTGTTGCAGCTCCTTCTCTAGATAAAATATGAAGAAACGCTTTTCTAACCTGTGATTTTAACTCATATCTGTTCAGGCTTTGCTATGTGTATAATTATTTACCGAGCAACTTTACTTTTTTAATTTAAACATCTAGAGAAATTATTTTTTTGTTTGGTTGTAACGAAGACTCCATAACATACTGGACCGATTTTAATGAAACTTCGTACTAGGATACATTGATTAATGGGGTACCATATGCTACATTTATCCCGATATTCTCACGGGATTGGCATTTACATGGGTGATACTGTAGGGTTCTGCTTGTTAGAAATAATAAACCAGCATCAGGGGCATGGTCATAGCAGTTATAAGTTTTATGCAACAAAATATTTGCTCTAGTGTCATTATCCAAGTAGAAAACAGTCGACTGCATTTGTATGGAGAGAGCCCCCCGGTACCCTTTCCTTTTATGTCCAGAACTCCTGCGACAGTAACCTTCTCGCGTTTTTTACAAAATATTATGAAATTCTTTAGGGTGTTAATCCGTATCTTTTCCTTGACCAATAATTCTTAACGATGAGCTTGTTTTGGAAGTATCTCATAGTTCAAAACAATTTATCTTTCCTTCCAGGCACTACCCTTCCTGACAGTAATCGTAGGAGCTCCGAACAACACAGACAATTGTCGAGTGACGTCACTATTAGCATCAGGTCAGGAGCTGGAGACCAGCTTCCTTGTCCCCAGTGTGGAGAAGTTACAGCCGGGAGAACCTGCCTGGTCTAATTATGTGAAGGGTGTTGTTGCTAATTTTCCTGGTAGGTAATTTTTCAAAGTGAAATTACATTTTGGTAATTTCTACGCCAGTTGCTTTGCTTAACCTGTACGCGCACGATCATTTAAGGTAGCTGATATAATTCTTAAACCTCTAAACTACCCCTATATAAGCAGACCTTCTCCACCCTAAGGTTGCCTGGAAGAAATCGCTTTAAGCGATAATGTCGCATTTTTGTACAATTTCGTAGTTAATAAGCTTTCTCATCCTTTTCGTTATTTTCAATGTTTTGTGTGTTGTACAAATAAAGTGTTTATCTATCTATTTATCTATCAAATTTCATCTAAATCAGTTAAGCCATTTGCCGTGAATTAAGTATTCAGAACATAAGATAGATAAATTATTTATTCAACATCTTCTTACATACAACAACTATTCTTACATCAAACCTTAATTCTAACATAAACTCCTGCTACAAAAACAATATTAAACCAAACAATATGGCACAATGGGCGGCCTTATCGCTAAAAGCGATCTCTTCCAGGCAACATTTAGATGGACATGAATTAAAGAAGAACATTCAAACATTGAAATACCCAAAAATACAAATATAATATCTACTGTAAACATTCTTCAAGCTGGTGTGTCTTTTTTGTGTAATTAATTTATTGTAAACTAGTCTTATATTTCTTCTACTTAAATATTTTTTAACTACTTAAAAGCTATAAGTTAAATTTACACCCTTTTAAAAATTAAAACATACCCGCCTAGAATACGAACTTTTCAAGCGATTTACATCAATAACAACATTTTTTGCAAATGAAAAACAAGTATAACCCGAAACGATAATTCCATCAAAAATGTAATTAAATATTTGATTCTACTATTTGTGTAAAAATAAAATATTTGGACGATCAGAAGGTCAATTCTCGTATAAAGAATTGTTTAAATTACATTGCAATGCATTTTAATTAAAAAAATATTCTTGAGAAGACCAAATAAATGAAATATTAAATAAAATAAATATTGCAGTACATTCCACACATCGCCATCTAACCCCAAGCTAAGTAACTAGACTTGTGTTATGGGTGCTAGACAACGGATATACTACTTATATACTTTTCTTTCGTAAATATATACTTATAATACATAGAAACAACCAGACCACAGACAAATATCTAAGCATAAATACTTGTCTGAGGCGGGAATCGAACCCGCAACCCTGTGTTTGGCAGTCCGGCATGGTGACCATTGTGCCAACTGGGTCGTCCCAAAGTCGGCCTTTGGTTAAAAACCAAAGGCTGACTTTGCCTTTGGCCTTTGGTTAAAAACCAAAGGCTGACTTTGAGGAGAATTTGGAGGGTATTTTTTGTAATCGGAATGATATTGCAATGAGAACAATTTATTTACGATAAATTGGCTTTCAGATCAATCCACAGTAGACTGTGAGTAGATAAGTTATAAGTATGGCCATGTTTTGTTTAGGTGTTGTGATTGGATTCGACGCAGTTATCGTGTCAGACGTACCCATGGGATCCGGACTGTCCAGCAGTGCATCGGTCGAGGTCGCCATCTTTACTTTGCTCGAAGGACTTACTGGGCTACATATTAAGTAAGTACCTTATAATTTATACCTTATAAACACTCAAATTTAGGGTGTTTATTCTTCAAGAAAAGGTAACTAATCAATACGGACCAGGTACTTAGTTTCAATGGCCCAAATTGAATTGAACTTGGGCCTTTCGAACGCAAACAAAACTTAAACAAAAACAAAGTTCGAAAGGCCCGATGATAAAAACTTACCTACTTGTTTGCAAGGAGGTTAGGTTCTTGAAGTTTCTATATGTGTAATGGCGTCAGATGCTGATGACGAAAATGAAAAACATGTGACATTAAATATTTGTGACTTTTTTCCACATATAGTTCACTAAATACTTTCCATTTTATTGTAATCTAGAAAGACAGGGAATTTTCATATTTTTTTTATTTGCGTATGTGCCTAAATTGCCTTGCCGTTATTAATATAAGGTGTGAGGTTAAAAAGTTTATAAGATATAAATAAAATATAATGGTTTCTAAGAATTTCCAACCCAATGGATCGGACCAGCCTATTACCTCAATCATGAATAATTTATGACGTAATGGGTAAAAAATCCCTATTGAACCGACTTCAAATTGAAGTAAACATTAATGCTCTGGCGGTTACTAAATCTATTTGGAAGATTTTTTTTATAGTGTAAATAGCTGACTTTTTTTTCTATTAATTATGGCTTCGCACGGCTTGTGCATTTAGCCAGTGTCAAGTTATATTTTGCATCAAATTATGACCCGATTTTTCATAAATCGGGCCTGTTTCAAAACAGTCAAAGTCTTCATAGTCCGTCAAGTCAGGGGCTATAGTAAAGCGGTGGCAAGTTTACCATAACCTTAATAGGAGATTTGGAGGCAACGAGAAAACTTCATGTTTGACATTGATTTTTACTTTCACTACACTTGTGCACTTTCACAGAACTAAATTGAATAACATTCCACCAGAATTATACAATTCAACTCGAATTACAACCAAGTTTCATGAAAATAAAACTCCAGCACGACATGTTGTTAACTCGTTCCCGCCAAAACTCTTTTGACTTTTTAATTTGAAGGTAAACAAAAAACAAAGAAAAAATAAGCAGATGCTTTGTTTTGTTTGTTTTTATAGTCTTTAAAAACAATGACGTTTCAGTCCAGTTCAAAAAGCGAAGTTATGCCAGAAAGCAGAGCACGAGTTCCCGAAGATGCCGTGTGGGATCATGGACCAGTACATCGTCACTATGGGGAAGAAGGACCACGCCTTGCTCATTGACTGCAGGTAAATTATAATTTAAAGCATATTATGCACTAGCTGTGCCACGCGGTTTCACCTGCGTAAGTCCCGATCCGGTGAAAATATCGGGATAAAAACCTATATGTTAATCCAGGCCTAAATATACATACTGAATTTCATTGCAATCGGTTCAGTAGTTTTTGCGTGAAGGAATAACAAACATACACACACACAAACTTTCACATTTATAATATTAGTAGGTAGGATGATAGGATATGATAGGATAGGATAGGATAGGATTAGTCTAACAAAGCCCGAAGGTACGGGTGAGATCGAGTGTGGTGGGGTGGTGGTCCAACTGTTTTCGAAACAGAAGCAAAAGACGATCTGGACCAAAACAAAAGACGATTAAAACCAAAGACGTCATAAATATGGTGAAGAAAGATCATACCTTGCATTATATTTGCAAGCTTTATAAAGATTAATTTTTGGCATAGATCTATGCTAACAGGAAGTGCGTTATAAGTTTGTCCAAAGACTTGTTAAATAGTCAAAGTCCAAAGAATTTCAAATTAATGAAAAAAAAATTTGAAAGTTAGATCCTCTCCCTTTGAAGAAAAGATCCTTTCAATCTATTAAAATATATAGGTTAAAAGACCACTTTACGATGCTACAACGTAATAAACTTTTTAAGTCAATGATTTGAAGGTCAAACCCGTGGGAGTCAGATAAAGCTTATTTTCCTTTTGTTGGTAAATGCGTAATATTTAACTTAACTGCAAGACGATCACGCAAAATAAGATGAAATTACAGATGTGAAAGTTGAAGACAGACTTTTGTATCGATTGTTCGTATTTAAAAAAGAACTGCAATCGAACTACTGGGACAAAATAGTCTCAACAGTCCGGTACATCTCCTCCAACCAAACTTATGGGATAAAAAACTTGCAACCAGTGGGTTAGTCTGTCAATAAAGCAGTGATCAGTGACTCACTCGGACTGCTTCAGCACACGCTTTTTGAAGTGAAAACTTCTTTAGCGGCGTTGAGCACTTTTTCTGTAATGGGTATAAAATCTTAAACTCGCGTCAGGACACGTGACCTGATCGAAAAAGCGTAAGACGGATGGAGAGTAGACAGCTATCCCCTCTCTACGGCGCCGTGCGCGGGGTTGTAACACGGCCACTCGCATTCATTTATGCGTTGAACTCGAATGACTCGAGGTCACGCGCACAGCGGGCACAGCTGATACCGCGCGCGTGTGTGCGTGGAACGAGCTCGCGGCTATGTCAGGTGGGTGAGCGCTTGGGCATGCATTGCATTTCTGTAACTTCAAATGCGTAATTTGTTAAGAAAATTTAAAAATTTTGGTAATGTTTGTTTGGAAGAAAATTTTGTGTTAACGCTCAGAATTCGATTTTGCAAAAAAGTTGAAAAAAAAATGGACACTTTGACCTTCAATATCTCCAGAACCTGTGGTTTCCCAGGTATTGTCTAGAAGAAAAAAATGATCCCAATGATGGGCAGAATATGTGGTTTTCGTTTTCGTTAAGGGTCTTTTTACACCCTTTAGATACATATGAACTTACATAGTATAAAAGTAATATGTTTATACTTTATAGCATTAACCTATATTTTCATAACATCACAATAAGCACATGTGCGGTGTAGGTTTACCAAACAAATAATTTCGAATGAAAATAAATGAAATAAAATGATAATAAATAATCTCCGTTTTTCAGAGAAAGAAAAGAAAAAAAAATTATGGATGAAAGTTGATTTTTCGGAGAGATAAACTTTTTAATGTAAAATAATTGTAATAGTTTTAAAGTGTTAAATTTTAAATGTAATATAAATTGTCATGTTTGTGTACGATAGCGCAATAAATGAATATTGTATTCTACCACATAAATGATAGTACTTTTATACTGATAAAGCAATTGGTGCAAAATTATTCCCTAACCATTCCAAAAATCAAACATGCTCAACGTTAATAATCAAGTTTTCACTTCTGCCGGCACTCCCGGAGTGTTTCTTACATGTATTGCCTTTTACGTTCTCTTTTTAGGGTTCCATCCCTCAAAAGGTAAAAAAGGAACCCTTATAAGATCACTTACTTGTCCGTCTGTCTGTTTTTGTGATATATATATTTATGTAAAGCTGTCTGCCGATAGAAAGTTCTGAAGGGAAGAATTGAATACATCTCACAATATGATATTGAAAGAAAAACAATTTAAAGATGGGATTTAGATTAAATCACGTTCTTTACTGTTCCAAGAATAAGCCTTTGTTCTTTTCTGAAGGATTTATTTCAAAGTCCTTACTGTCTGAATGATTATCAACGCACTAATGGTCGGATCGGGAATTTGGTCTTATGGTCTTTGAAATCACACGAGAATCGTGAAAAATGACAATAGGGAAAAACACAATTTTTTCCCATCATTTTTCACGATTCGCGTTATATTTTTGATTGCGGCAACGGTTTTTATTGGCCTTGTTCGTCTTATAGACACCGAACTCCGTGATATATAAATTCGTATTTTTTCTCAATTCGTGAATCGTCATACGACTTAATTACTAACCGTCTTTTGAAACACGTTCGTCAAAAAACAAGAGTCTTGTTTTTCAACCCTTACCCGGATGATGTCGCGGGTGAAAGCTTTACTTCATGAATTCCGTACCTAGCAATTAATTTCAAATTAAGGGTTTCGTTATAATTTCGTGTTTTATTTTGGCAAGAGTTTTGAAATTAAAATGAGAATGTTATGCCTAGAAGCAATAAGAGGTAAGTTATTAGGAGTAGGTATTAGAGAAACCATAATATTTTATTACTAGCTGTTGGCCACGACTTCGTACGCGTGGAAGTTTTGTTTTAAATTATACTAAAAACCTTACCCTAGTTCAGTCGTTTTATGTCTCATTCTACAAATGACACATGAGTTTAAAACGCCATGAATGACTACAAATAAGACATTTGTAAAGTATAGCATTTGTATAATACATATGATACATTCTACAAATGTCATAATTATATACTATCAGCGCGGTTTCACCCGCGTATCACCCGATCCCGTGGAAATATCGGAATAAAAAGCCCATATCACTCTCCCAATTCATCAATGTATCCTCATAAAAAAATACTTTAAAATAGGTCCAGTATAGTTCCTGAGATTAGCACTTTCAAACAGAAAGTTAATTTTATAAATTATAAATGTCACATTTTTGATGTAATTGCAATATCGGAGCGTATATTTATTTCGCTAATTTCATAATTAAAATCACTCTACCAATGGCTTTACCCATTCGGGCAACCACGACTTCTCAGATACTTGTTATTTATTGTCTTTTGTATTTACTATAACTCTGTAACTACGAGTATGTCCTATTTTTTTCTTATTTGTTTTACTATTCTCTGTAACTTTTTCTTATTGTTTTTTATTTATGTTTAAACTATGTCGTATGTTGGTTTGAATAAACTATATTCTATTCTATTCTCTATCTAGTTGATTTTTTTATAAGTATTATGAATTAGTGGAAACTTTGTTGGATTAAGGGTTTTTTATATATTGTTGTAAATAATTCTATCATAGTTCTGTATGTTTCCCAAATAAACGAAAATAAATAAATAAAAAAACCGTATCAAAATTAGTTGCGTAGTTTTAAAGATCTCATACATAAGGATAGACAGAGCGGGACGCGACTTTGTTTTATACTATGTAGTGATTAGGTGCCCACTCTGTGGTAGATAATAAACTCCAAGGCGTAGCAGCTAGTAGAAAAATACTTCACATGAAGATAATCTTTTTTAAATTACGTCAACGGTTTGTAACCAAGGACAGTTAATCCCGAGCCAAGTAATAGATACCTACTTAGCTGATTGCCATCACCTATTTACAGTTCGCTCAACCTCAGAGAAAGTAGGTCAGAGCTTTGTATGCAGTTTCTGGTAACATTAGTTAATGTTACGATAGACTAATATAAATTCGAAAGTTTGTTTATTTGTTTGTGTGTATTGCTGTATGCAACTGACTGGACATTTTGGATGAAAATCGGCAAAATGGTAGTTAAAGAGATGGAGAATTTTAAGAGGAAAGGGTACCGGGGGCTCTCTCCATACAAACGTGGTCGACTGTATTCTCCCTGGATAATGACGTTAGAGCAAATATTTTTGTTGAATAAAACTTATTTTTAGCCCCTATTTCTTTTAATCGTAATTTCTATGATAATTAGAAAATGAAAAAAACCTAAACATAGGGGCATAGTACTGGCAGTTATAGGCTTTATGGCACAAACATATTTGTGCTAGTATCATTATCCAGGGAGGAAACAGTCGAGTACGTTTGTATGGAGAGAGCGCCGGTACCCTTTCACCTTAAGGACATAGGATACTTTTAATGCCGAAACTTTCCTCGGGTGAAATCTCGGCTATAGTGGTATATATACCTATGTTATGATAAGTTTGAGGTCGCCCTAAGATCTCTAACTTGACAGGGCTACACTGTTATTTTGACGTGAATACGTCTTTAAAATTGCTTCCATAGGGACGCAATTTAAAAAAAGTGGCTGTGACATACGGCAGACAGACAGACATGACGAATCTATAAGGGTTCCGTTTTTTACCATTTGGCTATGGAACCCTAAAAACGATTGATAACAAAATCGGGGATATAGTTTAGTGTTACTGCGCAGCTACATATCCATTATCCCCATCCAAATTTCAATTACACCACTGGATAACTAAAGAATCAAAGAATTGATTATTGACTCTAATTATGAACTGTAACACATCGCGCGCGGCGAAGGATTAAGCCCCGCCCCAATTTGAACATTTTTTTTGAGCCGCTTATGAGTTTATCCACGTCTTCATCTATCTACATACCGGATTCCATCGCAATCGGTTCAGCAGTTTTTGCGTGAAGAACTAATAAACATACATAGGCTGCACTAAAAGTATCGGGAATGGAATATTTCCACTGTTCCTGTCATATTTAAATGTTTTAAATTGAAAACTCCTTGGTTTCAAAAATCGAATACCTTTTATTTATTTAAAAAAAGAATCTCGGTCTTGTCACAAGGTTTTGTCAAACTTGTTTAGTCGTTGAGAAAATGGAATTGACGCGAGAAAATTCAAGAGCGATGATTTATTATGACTTTCGAAGTGGTTTACCACAAAAACAGTGTGTTGACCGGATGATTTCTGCATTTGGTGATGAAGCCCCATCCAAAACCACAATTTATCGCTGGTTTGCTGAATTTCAACGTAGACGTGTCAAGCTCAGTGATGATCCCCGTCAAGGTCGTCCAAAAACTGCACTCACCCAAGAAAACGTTGATGCTGTGCGTAAGCTGATTGAGGAAGATCGACATGTAACATACCGCGAAATTCAGGCAACTTTAGACATTGGCATGAGTCAAATACAAATAATCTTACATGAACAATTAGGTGTAAAAAAGTTGTTTTCCCGATGGATACCGCATTCGCTCTGTGAAGAGCAAAAAGTGGCTCGCGTTACTTGGTGCGTCAGAACTCTCGAAATATTCCACGCAGGATCCTCAAATGCTGTAGACAACATCGTATCAGGTGACGAATCCTGGTTATACGCGTACGAACCCGAAACAAAAAACCAGTCACGAGTTTGGGTGTTCGAAAATGAGTTAAAGCCAACAAAAATTGTTCGTTCACGGAGTGTTGCAAAAAAAATGGTGGCCACGTTTGTCTCCAAAACCGGCCATGTTGTGACTATTCCTCTTGAGGGACAAAGAACGGTTAATGCAGAATGGTATGCTAGCATTTGTTTGCCACAGGTCGTTTCTGAACTCCGTAAAGAGAACTGCAGCCGCCGCATCATCCTCCATCACTACAATGCGAGTTCTCACACCGCGAACAGAACAAAAGAGTTTTTAGAGCAAGAAAACATAGAATTATTAGACCATCCGCCGTACAGCCCCGACCTAAGCCCTAATGATTTCTATACTTTCCCTAAAATAAAGAATAAATTGCGTGGTCAGAGATTTTCATCACCTGAAGAAGCTGTGGACGCCTACAAAACGGCCATTTTGGAGACCCCAACTTCCGAATGGAATGGTTGCTTTAATGATTTGTTCCATCGTATGGAAAAATGTGTCAAATTTCGCGGAGAATACTTCGAAAAGCAATAAATACATTTTTAAATAGTAATGTTGTGTCACTTCTTTGATTCCCGAAATTTTCAGTGCCGCCCTCGTAGAATAGCAAATAATTTATTCGAAAAAAAAACACACGACATAGTATACACACAAATAAGAAACAATAAACGGTAGCATACACACAACATACACACACAAACGCACATTCATATTTATAACATTAGTAGGATTAATACTTACTTATTTTTTTCCAGGTCCCTCGAAGCGACCCAAGTGCCATTGGAGACGGGTGACGCAGTGCTCCTGGTGATAAACTCCAACGTGAAGCACCAGCTGACAGGCAGCGAGTACCCGCAGCGGCGAGCACAGTGCCAGGAGGCTGCTGACAGGCTGTCTCTGCCGTCATTGAGGGCTGCCACTAGAGATGACCTGGAGAGTAAGTCAATGCATACAATAATCACTTACAATTAAAACAAAATGAAAATTACAATTACTAAATTAAAATATACAAACGGAAAACGAAAATAAAATAAGATTACAAATAAAAGACATCCTCAAGCGCGTCTCCCCGAGGCATCGTTCCCAGAAGGCTGGCAACATTTCCCCTCTGAATGGCCAGACTGACCCTTTGAGCGAAAAAGCTACCAGCCCTCCGATCACCAGACACCTCGACCAGACGCGCGCCGAGGTCCCTAAAAATGCAGAGGCTTCGGGACCCCAAGACCCCAAATGCATACAATTAAATTAACACACTGATATGTGACACCCATTCATCGTGGAAATCCCAGACATCTGCACTAAGCGTTTTTGTCATCATTGGCTTTCATCATCTTCGAACGATGTTTTTACAAGCGTTGTGAGTGGCGGCATAGAATCTAGCTAATTAAAACGTCTTCAATAACGATGTAAGTATATCAAGATTAGACGAACAAATAACATCGTCAAGGTACATCCCGTAATCGTATTGATAGTGAACAAGTTAACCACCTTCAATGCCCTTTGTATCAAGTTATACGCCCACGTATTCCCTGAATAAAATTACTACCTGTGCCACATCACATTATCCTCGACTCAAAGATTTACGTTCCTAATAGTTTCAAATGCCTATCTTAAATTGGACTCAAGATTCGACTTGACACAAATAGGAACCAAAAGCAATCTCTACATATAAAATCCTTTGTCCTTACTGACTGACGGGTCAACGCACAGCCTAAACTGCCGATCGCAGAGATCTGAAACTTGGAGGGTGTGTTCTTTGTATGACGTAGGCATCCGATAAGAAAGGATTTTCCGAAATTCTGCCCCTAAGGGGGTGAAAAGGGGGCAAAGTTTGTATGGGACAACGTGATTCCTTGGTCAACTTTCGACTTTTACGCGGACGAAGTCGCGGACAAAAGCTACTATTATTATATTAAGCTAATAGCAATAATTTAGCAATAGTAATTCCAAACAAGTAAATTAAAAGCCTCGTACGGAACCAGGTCCAAAACTTCGATTCTATAGAAGGCCGAAGCGATGTAATTACGTTAATAACCTAAATTAGCTAATTATTCGATGGACAATTATTTATTTCCCAGTAAGTTCTAAGTATATTTTTATTAACATTTGAATAGGCTTAGGAACAACAAAGAATATTCATCTTTAAATTATATTATAATGTAGGAAAAGAACTCGCCTAACGGTACAAAAAAAAAACACTCTATAACAATTTTCCATGCAATAGTTGACTATCTTTTAAAACATGTCTCAGGTACTACAGCGCCTTGAATGGCATGGATTAGTCTCTGGCGCTATATAAATAATCTAGATTAGATGGAAATGCCATTAATTGATTATTTTAGCTAGCGATATCGGCGACAGGCATTTTGCGTTTAGTCCCTATATGCACCTAATAACTAATAACGTGATATAAATAGAAATTGATAATTTTACCATTTCAGACGAGACTATTGATTTTATACTTATTTTAGCAAAGCCCTTCGTACAATATCTATTTAAATGAGGAAAACTGTAAAGGTGAGTATGGACTAGAGCACTTTCTCGAGCATTTCAATGTAATGAAATAAATCATTTATTCTGTAGCCCGATAGTTAGATTAATATTTATCGCTAGAAACTTCTTTTAAGCATTGACGACCCATTTGGCACAATGGTCACCATGCCGGACTGCCAAACACAGGGTTGCGGGTTCGATTCCCGCCTCAGACAATTATTTATGCTTAGATATTTGTCTGTGGTCTGGTTGTTTCTATGTATAATAAGTATATATTTACAAAAAAAAAAGAAAAGTATATAAGTAGTATATCCGTTGTCTAGCACCCATAACACAAGTCTAGTTACTTAGTTTGGGGTTAGATGGCGATGTGTGGAATGTTCTGCAATATTTATTTATTTATATTTATAGAAAATGCTTGTATCAGAAGACTCCGCTCTTCCCAATTCTCGTAAATAAAATTGTACAAACTACATTGCAATATCATTCCGATTTCAAATAATATTCTTGAGAATACCAAAAGCTGAATTTGAGGATATTTTGAACTACTTTGAGGGTATTGTTTGTTTAGGTCCTTATAGGAAACTAGTTATGCGTATAGTTAGCTAGGTATCTAAGTCTTTAAAGGCGATTCGATTCAAATTATTATTTCAGTTTCCTCTAATCACCAGGAAATATCAGTGAGTACCGCGCCCCATCTCGCTCGCGCTGCGCCGCACTTACCTACCGATTATTGTTTGTGCGATGTCGACGTGCAATGCATCTTTGGCATACCGTACCCTTAGAATATAAGAACAATAATTTCCCCTACAAAAGCTGTAGAAATCTTTTTTCGTCTCAATTCATCCATCATAAGCACTTGTTTCTTTATACAATAACCTTATTATCTGCCCGGGTATAAATCAAATGGCCGTCAAATATATACTGATGTGGAGTTACTAAGGAAATTAAAATACTTGTGGATAAAGTTGGCTGATTTTGATATTGACCTTTGTGAGCGTGATCAAATGAAAAAAAATTAGTGAGTTTCTTGCGCCTTCTTCTCATTGGTGGTCACGTTCCGAAGGCACACATCCTAAATTAGTTTTTGAGACGTTTCTATGAGATCTGTGTACAAATGTATTAATCATCTAAATGAATAAAAAAAATTGACTTTTGCTTAAGACCTCAAACTGCGTCTATTAAAATATATAATATATAAGCCGTGTCATAAATTATGTACTCGATTTTGAGTAGGTACATATGCCACACCTGATGTTTTATTTACATGAGACTTAGATGTACGGTCGGCTGCATAATTGCAGACCCACCGTAGAGCTCCAAAACGGCTGTTATAATAATGTTTTCAACGCAAGCAAGATTCTATGTACCTGCTTTAGTTAAAGTTTAATGTCTTCTAACTCATTAATTTATCAACCAAAAATAATAGAATTAAAACATGCCAATAATAGTAATTTTTGAACTCTACCGGGGGCTGCAATTATGCAGCCGACTGTACGTCGAGTTAAATTTGATACTTCTGGTGAAATATTATTTAAGTTAGTTTAGTTTTAATGTAGTAAAAGTGTGTAGTGAAAGTAAAAATCAGTGTCAAACATGGAATTTTCTTGTTGCCTTCAAAATCTCCTACAAAATTGTATTTAAGTAGCCACCACTTTCCTATGGCTCAGACTTGACGAATGTTGGGTGCACAGATGGAATAGTGAAACTAGTCGTCCATTTTTAAAGTAGGATTATAGCTTATATACTACACAGATATCTATATAGGATAGGGTAACAGTAGGAGGTTGCGACGTGCCATGTGCTCTGGTGCGTCGCAACAAGAGGAAGGCAAAAGGACGGCCCTCACGGACAAATGTCGTCGGGGCTGCTGTTGAATGTGAAAGCTATCCCGGTAGCTCCGACAATAGGCATCGAGACGGAGCACTCTGGGGTTTTGGTCGGTTGGAGCCCGACATAACCACTTCGTTGGCCCCAACAACGGAGTGGTACCCGACCGGGTTTCCCCAGAGCAAAAAAAAGGTAGCGCATCTGATTTACAAACTATCACGTATACACGTGAGATTCTAATATAGAATATAGATACGTATATTCGCGGTCGCTATAGAACATGAATGTATGTGCTGACACACAGGAATGTGTGTCCGCCACAATGAACTATGGCAACTTAGACTGTTTGAGGAATATTCCTGAAAATCAGGTCTTAATTTACTGCAAAATATAACTTGATACTGGCCATATGCAAGAGCTGTGCGAAGACATAATTCATTAAAAAACTTCAGTCTTCCAAGCCGAAGTGGTAACTTTTCACTCGTGGGCTAAATGACACAGATTTAAAACAATACTTTCCGAGCAGGTGCCTAGGTGTGGCGAAAAATATAACTTGTGACTTTCAGGGGCAAATGAGATGTTCAGCATCAATGTTTTATACCGGAAATGTAGGTTTCTTCCTTTTTTTTTCTGTTAATTTTGGCTTCGCACGACTTGTGCATTTAGCCAGTGTCAAGTTATATTTTGCATCAAATTATGACCCGATTATTCATAAATCGGGCCTAAAGTGTTTCAAAAAAGTCAAAGTCGTCATAGGCCGTCAAGTCAGGGGCTATAGTAAAGCGGTGTCAAGTTTACCATAACCTTAATAGGAGATTTGGAGGCAACGAGAAAACTTCATGTTTGACACTGATTTTTACTTTCACTACACTTGTGCACTTTCACAGAACTAAATTGAATAACATTCCACCAGAATTATACAATTAAATTCGGGTTACAACTAAGTTTCATGAAAATAAAACTGCAGCACGACATTAACTCGTTCCCGCCAAAACTCCCCTTAGGTTTCTTCAGGATAAGCAAATCCACTGATTTACCAATTACACGCATCACGAACGAACAAATCACAGACTTTCCTCAAATCTACTACAATTCAAATACTAGCAAATCGAATACCAGCTAGCATAATCTTATATATAAAAATGAATTGCTGTTCGTTAGTCTCACTAAAACTCGAGAACGGCTGAACGGATTTATCTTATCTTAGTCTTGAAATGTTCGTGGAGGTCTAGGGAAGGTTTAAAAGGCGAGAAAAAAATCGAATAATTTCCGGGAAAACCCTATCAATTCCTACGGGATCGGGACTTACGCGGGTGAAACCGCGGGGCGCAGCTAGTATATATATAAAAATCAATTGCTGTTCGTTAGTCTCACTAAAACTCGAGAACGGCTGAACGGATTTATCTTATCTTAGTCTTGAAATGTTCGTGGAGGTCTAGGGAAGGTTTAAAAGGCGAGAAAAAATCGAATAACCGATATTCCCACGGGATCGGGACTTACGCGGGTGAAACCGCGGGGCGCAGCTAGTAGGAAATAAATCTTCCGGTACAATGAAGTTAATATTGCAAGTTACGTAGCTAGCAGTCGATTGTAAACGGCGGCGCTGCGCTTGTTCAGATCTTTAGAAATATGCAAGCGTTACAATTTCAATGTCTCTGGGTCCATTACTACATAGATAGATAAACACTTTATTTGTACCACACACAAAACATCGAAAAAGAACAACAGCACCAGAAAGTTTATTAACTTATGCAATTGTACAAAATGGCGATCGCTTATCGCTTAAAGCGATTTTTTCCAGGCAACCTTAGGAGAAGGTCTGTTTAGCTTAACTGGTAGGTCGTGTGGTGTAAGAAAGACACTATATAATAAGATAAGCTGCAAAGTATGTATTTTTTTTATGTAAGTTTGTTTTATGTCTAGCAAAATATATTCATACGACGTGAAATATGAAAATGAGGTGGTTTATATTTCCCATGGGTTAGGTTTATACTAACACCTTCCTGAATATTGTATGTTCAATGAGAATAGGGTCTAAAATATACACCCACAATACCTTTCTCCTTATTTAATAATACGACGGAAAACTTTTGCATTTGTAAGCTTTTTGTAAGGCTGCACTAAAAGTATCGGGAATGGAATATTTCCACTGTTCCTGTCATATTTAAATCTTTTTAATTGAAAACTCCTTGGTTTTAAGAATCGAATACCATTTATTTATTTTAAAAAATAATCTTGGTCTTGTCACAAGGTTTTGTCAAACTTGTTTAGTCGTTGAGAAAATGGAATTGACGCGAGAAAATTCAAGAGCGATGATTTATTATGACTTTCGAAGTGGTTTATCACAAAAACAGTGTGTTGACCGGATGATTTCTGCATTTGGTGATGAAGCCCCATCCAAAACCACAATTTATCGCTAGTTTGCTGAATTTCAACGTGGACGTGTCAAGTTCAGTGATGATCCCCGTCAAGGTCGTCCAAAAACTGCACTCACCCAAGAAAACGTTGATGCTGTGCGTAAGCTGATTGAGGAAGATCGACATGTAACATACCGCGAAATTCAGGCAACTTTAGACATTGGCATGAGTCAAATACAAATAATCTTGCATGAACAATTAGGTGTAAAAAAGTTGTTTTCCCGATGGATACCGCATTCGCTCTGTGAAGAGCAAAAAGTGGCTCGCGTTACTTGGTGCGTCAGAACTCTCGAAAGATTCCACGCAGGATCCTCAAATGCTGTATACAACATCGTATCAGGTGACGAATCCTGGATATACGCGTACGAACCCGAAACAAAAAACCAGTCACGAGTTTGGGTGTTCCAAAATGAGTTAAAGCCAACAAAAATTGTTCGTTCACGGAGTGTTGCAAAAAAAAATGGTGGCCACGTTTGTCTCCAAAACCGGCCATGTTGTGACTATTCCTCTTGAGGGACAAAGAACGGTTAATGCAGAATGGTATGCTAGCATTTGTTTGCCACAGGTCGTTTCTGAACTCCGTAAAGAGAACTGCAGCCGCCGCATCATCCTCCATCACGACAATGCGAGTTCTCACACCGCGAACAGAACAAAAGAGTTTTTAGAGCAAGAAAACATAGAATTATTAGACCATCCGCCGTACAGCCCCGACCTAAGCCCTAATGATTTCTATACTTTCCCTAAAATAAAGAATAAATTGCGTGGTCAGAGATTTTCATCACCTGAAGAAGCTGTGGACGCCTACAAAACGGCCATTTAGGAGACCCCAACTTCCGAATGGAATGGTTGCTTTAATGATTGGTTCCATCGTATGGAAAAATGTGTCAAATTTCGCGGAGAATACTTCGAAAAGCAATAAATACATTTTTAAATAGTAATGTTGTGTCACTTTCCTTGATTCCCGAAATTTTCAGTGCCGCCCTCGTAGACATGGTGAAAAAAAAATGGTGGCCACGTTTGTCTCCAAAACCGGCCATGTTGTGACTATTCCTCTTGAGGGACAAAGAACGGTTAATGCAGAATGGTATGCTAGCATTTGTTTGCCACAGGTCGTTTCTGAACTCCGTAAAGAGAACTGCAGCCGCCGCATCATCCTCCATCACGACAATGCGAGTTCTCACACCGCGAACAGAACAAAAGAGTTTTTAGAGCAAGAAAACATAGAATTATTAGACCATCCGCCGTACAGCCCCGACCTAAGCCCTAATGATTTCTATACTTTCCCTAAAATAAAGAATAAATTGCGTGGTCAGAGATTTTCATCACCTGAAGAAGCTGTGGACGCCTACAAAACGGCCATTTAGGAGACCCCAACTTCCGAATGGAATGGTTGCTTTAATGATTGGTTCCATCGTATGGAAAAATGTGTCAAATTTCGCGGAGAATACTTCGAAAAGCAATAAATACATTTTTAAATAGTAATGTTGTGTCACTTTCCTTGATTCCCGAAATTTTCAGTGCCGCCCTCGTAGACATTCACCTAACCCGGAAGGGTGTATCCCGTTTTATCTGTGGATATACAGAATCGATATAGTGGGACGAGCGTTTTTTTCTTTTTATGTCCCGAACTATCCATTAACAACAATTAATCGCAAACGACAATCTAAATAAAATAAAAATACGATCTAAACTGAAACAAAAGACAATCGAAACAAAAAGAAAAGACAGTCTAAAAAAAAACAAAAGACGATCAAAACAAAAGAAATTTACCTAAACAGAAACAAAAGACAATCGAAACAAAAACAAAAGACGGTCTAAACAAAAGAAGATCGAAACACAAACAAAAGACGATCGAAACAGAAACATAAACAAATCGAAACTTCAACACATGGCGTTTTATTAGCCAACCTTTTTGTGGGTAGCTGGGGTGGCCCTATATCGGATTCTAAGGTAGCTCCTATTCAAACTAGAGAGAGGATCTGATTTATCTTTAGTTTTGAAACAAGGTATAGTTTGTATTCCCCAGATGCAGAGAGAATGATTGATTGAATAACTTTCTTTGTTATAGAGCTAAAACAGTCGAACTGCGACAAGTTGGTGTTGATGAGGGCCGAGCACGTCATTGAAGAGATTCATAGAACTGAACAAGTCGCGAAGATGCTCAAACAAAAGGACTTGAAAAGGGTAGGTATGTTTAATCGTAACTTATTCGATGAGATAACTTGACGCAATTCATTTTTTTATATAACACCCCGTCGTTTTTGCGTCGGGGTTTAAAAATACTACATTTTATAAAAATGAATTGCTTTTCGTTGGTCTCGTTAAAACTCCAGAATGGCTGGATCGATTTGACTAATTTTGTTTTTCAAATATTTGGGGGAGTCTAGGGAAAAAATAAGACCAGTACTTACGCAAGTGAAACTGCGGGCGCGGCTTGTAATCTATATATATAAAAATCTATATATATAAAAATTAATTGCTGTTCGTTAGTCTCACTAAAACTCGAGAACGGCTGAACGGATTTATCTTATCTTAGTATTGAAATGTTCGTGGAGGTCTAGGGAAGGTTTAAAAGGCGAGAAAAAATCGAATAATTTCCGGGAAAACCCTAAAAACAGCCCTTTTCTATTTCCCATACAAACGTTTTATAGAATCAATTCCTACGGGATCGGGACTTACGCGGGTGAAACCGCGGGGCGCAGCTAGTACATAATAAAACTGACTCTAATATTTCATTAGGTGGGAGAACTATTCAACCAATCCCATGAATCGCTAAGCAAGCTGATGCAAGTGTCATGTCCGGAGCTGGATGAGATCGTGAGCATCTTGCGTGGAGCCACGGGGGTGTATGGAGCAAGAATGACGGGCGGCGGTTTTGGAGGCTGCGTTATATCTTTGGTAATTTGAACTGGCATCAAGTATAGAATAGAGTTACATTATTATCTCCTCCCGCGGGTATCGTAGAAGGCGAAGGATTTTGGGGAACTTGTGCTGATCAAGGCACCTTGAGCTTCCCGTGCGGTAGCTGCAGTAAGTCATCCGCAACTAAAGCATTGTCAAGGGTTGGTATTAGGGACGTGGACTATACCAACTCTTGATAATACTACAGACTTACCTGTTTTAAAACTTTCAAAATGCATTTTGTTTTTAGACCTAGTCTAAAACTTGGACTATTCTTAAATCTCGTTTTGGAATAAAGGGGAATGTTTTGAAAAATAAATTAAATTAAATTTCTCTTTTTTTACGTCTTTCTAACATAAATATTTAAACACACAGGTAAAGAAGTCTGAAGTGGAAAGTTTAAAGAACAGAATCCTATTAGAATATCGAGGCTGTCCCACTTTCTTCGTGTGTAAACCAAGTGATGGAGCTAGATTTTTATCATTATAGTGTACATAGAAGCCAGCCATATTGAAGTTTCAAGTGCATCACTGCCTGTTGTTTATATTATACTAGCTGCGCCCCGCGGTTTCACCCGCGTAAGTCCCGATCCCTTGAGAATTTCGGGGAATTTTATCGCAATCGGCTCAGTGGTTTTAGCGTGAAGGAGTAACAAACATATACACACACACACACAAACTTTCACATTTATAATATTAGTAGGATTGGCTTATTGGAACGAAGTTCCATATCGCGGGTTCGCGACGGTACCTAGCCCAGAAATATTTACGCGTTACTAAAAAATTGTGAACCGAAAAACCGTAAGATAAACTTAATCTTTCACATATATAATTTTTTTTTATCGATGGGAAAATGCAATCTTGCATCCTCCCGCCACCCTGAGGGGGAGGGGGCGACGGAGGTATGTGGGGCTGCCTTCTGAGGATGGTAGGCGGCCGGAGGCTTACCCAATGAAAACCCATCAGTGTTCTGTCAACAGTCGAGGTCCGACGGAGTACAGGTACAGGTATGCTTGCGCAGGACTTCTGTGACTCCATCGGCTTATTATAATATTTATATATGTGTGTGTTTGTGTGTATAATAAATGTGAAAATAAAAATTGAAAATGGACATCTGTCAAATGTCACTCTGCTTTTGGAGTGGGGTGTCGTTTAATACGTTTTATGTATATTCTATGATAAACATCAATGTAGTTCAGTAAGATGTTGGAGAGATTTAGAAATATGCTAAGTAATGCTAAGAAAATTTAGGTTAGCAAAAAATCAAAATTATTACTCTATAGTAAACGTAAATGAAATTAAAATGGAGCTTACAATGGAAACAAAGTATATGTACTATAAGGGATTTAAATAAAATAAATTATTACTTTTATAGATTTGGTGGTTACTGTTATTGCAGGAAATGTTACTAAATACTACCGCCGTAGGTAATATTTCAATCTAAATCGAATCAGACGAAGGACACTGCTAGCTATACAGACATGTTTTATTCTAAAAATCGGACCAGTTGTCGCCAAAGAAAGTCCGTAATCACTTCATTGTTTCATGAAAAATGACTTGATTTGCGAAGAAAGTAACTTTTGAGCAGTTTTTCTATTATATGTTCTCATTAACTTCGCCCCGCGGTTTCACCCGTATAAGTAACGGTCCTGTGGAAATGTCGAGATAAAAAGCAGCCTATGTTTTCCATCCAGGTTTTCGGATACTAAATACCAAGTTTCATCGCAATTGGATCAGTAATTTTTGCGATACAGTTTTTTTTGTCTGACCACTATTACACCTGCTTGATGGTAGGTGAAGATACGGTCTAAGATGCAACACGCTTTCCTGGAAGATACGCGTTCACTTGCGATTTGAAGACCCTCAAATTGTACACGTCAAGCAAGACAATCTCAAGACTTGTGTTATGGGTGCTAGACAACGGATATACTACTTATATACTTTTCTTTTGTAAATACATAGAAACAACCAGACCACAGATAAATATCTAAGCATAAATACTTGTTTGAGGCGGGAATTGAACCCGCAACCATGTGTTTGGCAGTCCGGCATGGTGACCATTGTGCCAACTGGGTCATCAAATAAGGAATCCTTTAGATTTGTGGCACGCGTGCCGCTTGACTTTAGCAATTTTAATTTATAGAAACAAACAAACATAGTATTTATCAAACTAGATTACAATAAAGATCAACCAAAATGTTATACGTCGCAGAAATCTACAACACATACGCAGTTAACTCTCAAGACATTGTTTAGAAACAGTAATTATCAGAATTACGCATAACAACCTCAAACTTAAAGTAGGGCGTAATACATAGGAACGGTCATAGGTTCATAGACCAATGTTAACTTATAGTAAATATGTTCCCGGGTCTTAATTGTGTATTTTTATTTATATTTCTCTTACCTCGACGTTTCGACTATGTTACAATAGTCATGGTCGCGAGGAGCCCCGGGAAAATAATGACAATGAATAGAAATCGTGTGAGTTTAAAAATGTTAATGTTAAATTAAATAAAAGGGATGAAAATATCACAAATTATCGATAAATACCAACAAAAATGATAGATTGGCGAGAGAGTGAGGCTTCTTGTTCACACATGGTTTTACCTAAAACTGTGTTCACGGTTTTTTCCCTGTGTGAGTAAGAGAAAGTTATTAATTGATGTTTAATTATTTTTATTCTTCGAATGTTGTGAATTGCAACGGTGTGCCGAAATGTCGACACCACAAAATAAAACAAAAACACGATAAGTAATGTTAGTAGAGGATAGCCTAACAAATGTTTTGACTCAACGTGACTCCCACGCAGTTCCGTAAATATTATTGGAGGGCCGGAAATGAAACTAACGAGGAAATAATTGGGAAAATCACCTACATGTACCTATAGAAAGTTAGAAGAAATTATTGACTTAGGTTCCGGGAAAACGAGTGTTTGTGTGATAAAAATAGTCAACAAATATCTAGATCTTGAAATCTTAAGGTCTTAAGGCTCACTATGAAATAATCATAAACGGATTGGTGCGTTAATAAATGTCACCTGCCAACGGTAAAAGAGAGAGTAATTTACTTATAGTGCATGACACGTATTGGGCTATACTTTGAAATATTTTTCAAGTAGAAATGCGTCTCCGAAAATTGCACCGTGACGAGAGCACGTATACTTATAAGATTTCTATAAGTTTGTAAATATATACCTTCTAAGAAGCGGGGACCTTCGAATGACGTAAGTAAACGACGACGGCAGTGGAACGACAACTTTTCCGACCCATCCTCCTTTTGTCGCTGCACCGGCCTACTTATGGCAACACTGACAAGTTCTATATCTTTTGTCGCTGCACCGGCCTACTTATGGCAACACTGACAAGTTCTATATCTTTTGTCGCTGCACCGGCCTACTTATGGCAACACTGACAAGTCCTATATCTTTTGTCGCTGCACCGGCCTACTTATGGCAACACTGACAAGTCCTATATCTTTTGTCGCTGCACCGGCCTACTTATGGCAACACTGACAAGTCCTATATCTTTTGTCGCTGCACCGGCCTACTTATGGCAACACTGACAAGTCCTATATCTTTTGTCGCTGCACCGGCCTACTTATGGCAACACTGACAAGTCCTATATCTTTTGTCGCTGCACCGGCCTACTTATGGCAACACTGACAAGTCCTATATCTTTTGTCGCTGCACCGGCCTACTTATGGCAACACTGACAAGTCCTATATCAATAAAATAAATATGTAGGCAAGATAAATACTTCGAATAACGTGTAAATTTATTCAACATTTCTTGTCATAGGTAGGACTGAGGGGTTTTTGTGGAATAAAATTACATTTGAATTTATCAACTAAGTTTCAACCTTAGTCAAAATATTTAAGTTTAAAATGAGACTCGTGTATTTAGATAGAAATTATAACTTATTTAGTCTAGATACAATAGGGAGAACGTAGATTATAGACTAAAATTGACTTAATGTAGGCCATAAACATAGGTTGTAACACTGTAGGTTAGTGTTAAAATAGATATGTGCATAAAATTCAGTGGAAATCGTGTAACTTTTCTAAAATTGACTAAATGGTCGGGCACAACTCCGCCTTTATTAAATATAGTCCATTGAAAAAAACTATAGACCTAAGTAGTCTGAGCTTATACTTTAACGAAATTGTTTTATCTAGAATAATTAATTAGAAGACTGAGGTAGGTCTGAGGAGGTAGACGCTAAGGATACTTCAATATTTCAAAGTGAAACACTTGACTTCCAGGTAATAACTGGTTTTATGTGAAATTCTTATGCCCTTATACACGGTGTAACAAGGGGGGTGGATCATCGGTTGCTGGGGGGGGGGGGATATGAGTACCTATCGATTTAACCCCTTTGTGTTCAATTACATTTTTCAACATGATGCCCTAGTTCTAACCGAATGAAACATTCAGGGTTTATTCTTCATGAAAGCCGATAGTTTTTAAGATAGGTTGCAGAAAAAAATAATCTGTGAAATATTTTTTTAGAACCATTCAAAGATAATGTAAGCATTAGATTTAAAAAAAAATACTTTAATGGTTTTATTTTGAGTTTTTAAATCTAAGACTCTGATTGGTGTAAGGGTTACAAAAGGTCGACTATTGAACTTGTTTCACAAAAAACGGCAAAATCATAGACCTGATAGTTTAGCTATAATTGCGAAGTTCAGGGTAAAATCTGATTTTGATTAAAATTTCATTAAAACTCAAATAACTTTTGAACCGCTAAATATTGCAGAACATACAGGAGGGTTAAATCGATAGGTACTGAGGTCTCCTACCCCCCAGCAACCGATGATCCACCCCCTTGTTACACTGTGTATATTACTTAATGCTAGTAGATAATGACGTAGTTTTTACCTTATTGTTTGATGTTTTATTTACAATTAATAAATGTTACCTAGATATATCGTTGCGGTGCCATATTTGGTATATTTGACTAACTTTTAAAATTGATAAGAATTAATTAAAATGGTTATCTAGGAATGGATCATATTGCTGAAATACAATATTCATTGGTTTACTTTAAATATAAGTATTGTATCATCGTGGGTGGTATTGAAGGTACATAAAAACTATTGCTTAAACTATGATGGTGTCGTCATTACACTACATAATATTATTATTGCAATAGTACATTACGATATAAGTGTGGTAAATTGATCTTTGCATAGAGGCGGTTTATAACGCGCGAGCGGCAGCGAGTGTGTTAAGAAGCCAAGATACAAAGATCAATTCCACACGTATATCGTACGACGTTTTTTATCACAGTTGCGAATAAAAGAAAAGACAAAATAATAATTAACAAAATATTTGTGATAAGTCTATGTTTACATTTTTTTAGGTAAATTTTTTTTATATTATGTTTCGGAAAGGCCAGGCTAAAGGCTTTTAACCTATACAGCCTCGTCTGACATACAATATTTTTTAGGGTTTTTCTATTTTTTTTGCGTCGGGGGTTTAGAATAAAATACAATGGTACGGAATAACAATATATTTAAGTAAAGAAAAAACAAAAAATAAACATAACTCAATTTTTAATTGATGCTAGGTGACGATGCGGCCTAAGATGTAGCACTTCCTAGAAGATACCTATTCGAGATATATGTTTTTTATTATACAGGGTTATAAATATAGCCCTGTATTTATTTAACAGACAAATTAAATACATCAAATTAAAAATACTGAATAAAATAAAAAGACATACACATTTGACATAAATACAAAAATGAAGTGACCAGTTAGTCAAATAACTCGCCCCTTATCGTACCCGGCGTAAAGGTTATATATGTTTAGATTTATATAAATAAATAGAATTTTTATTAATTAATATTTTAATAAGTACTCACTTAATTAATAATAATTTTCTTATGGATCTTAATGGGTTATATATGTTTTAGTGCCAGATATAGAAGAGCAGGGCCATCTATCACAAGTATTTTTTACTTAAAAGGTGGCTCCCACAACTATGTTTGTACCTAGTTTCTATTGGTTACTGCAATAAAAATATTTTATTTATTTTATATTTATTTTTATTGAAGACCCCCAAATTGTACACGTCAGGAAAGACAGACGCAGGCAACTGATTCCACTACCATGCAGTACTATGATACTTCGTCTTACAAATGATAAGAACCCTTGGACATATAACTTAAATTGCTGCATTATAAATATCTTTAAAAATATTTGTAATCGTGAAAAACTTAAGTACTTAATTACAATTATTCCAAAAATAAAATAATTAATAGTAGAAACCAGAGGAATGAACTCTTCAATAAGTCTGGAGTAGACTAATCCTTAGAAAAATAACAGATTAATACACAAAGTAATTTAAAGTATTATATTATAATGCTTATCTGGCACGCAGCTATGGATAAGGATTATAATTGTCTTTATATCTACAAACTATTATTGACAATCAAGTACTTAAAATGGCGATGTCAGATAACTTTGATTTACTACTGCACATAAGTTAAAAAGACGAAAAAAATAAAGATTTTTTTAAAAACATAAAAGATTAGGTACCTATTTTGATTGAAACTGTGTAACTGCAGCATCACATTACCGTATTCTCACTCTTAAGAGGAAAGGGTACCGGCGCTCTCTCCATACAAACTTAGTCGACTGTTTCCTCCCTGGATAATGAAACTAGCACAAATATTTTTGTTGCATAAAACCTATAACTGCCATGATTATGCCCCTATGTGTTGGTTTCTTTTTCATTTTCTAATGCTCTTAGAAATTAGGATTTAAAAACAAAAAAAAACAAAACATAGGGGCATGGTCATGGCAGTTATAAGTTTTATGCAACAAAAATATTTGCTCTAGTGTCAGTGTTCAGGGAGGAAACAGTCGACTATGTCAGTATTGAGAGAGCGTCTGTACCCTTTCCTCTTAATTGTCAACCTTATTAGGGTTCAGTACCTCAAAAGGTAAAAAAAGAAACCCTTATAAGATCACTATCTTGTCCGTCTGTCTGAAGATCAGTCTGTATGTGTGTCAAAATCGATTTTATCAGGAACGCGCGAACGGGTGGACCTGGAAAGTTGTTTAAAGATAAAAAGTAGTCTATGTGTTAATCCAGGTCTACAGCTATCTATACATCGAATGTCATCGCAATCGGTCCAGTAGTTTTTCCGTGGAGGAGTAAAAAATATAAGTACATACTCACAAACTTTCACGTTTATAATATTAGTAGGATTAAGTTCTGTGGCATTCTTATACAAACTGCAATTATGTGTGTGATGCATACTGAAATAATATATATCTCTATACATATAAAATGCTTTGTCCTGAATGACTGACTGACGGACCAACGCACAGCCTAAATCGCTGATCGTAGAAACCTGAAACTTAAAATCATTCTTTGTGTGACTTAGGCATCCAATAAGAAAGGATTTTCTGAAATTCTACTCCTGTGGGAGTAAAAACGGGGGGCAAAGTTTGTATGGGACGACGTGATTTCTTGATCCTTTTTTAACTTCCACGCGGACGAAGTCGCGGGCAAAAGCTAGTCATTTATAAGATTCAAAGTAATTAAATTTGGTATATAGATAGCTATTACAACGTGCCCATATCCGCTAAGAAAAGATTTTGGAAAATTGTATCTCTATGCGGACAAAGTCGCGGATACAAGCCACTAATTTATGAATGCTGACGTACTCGTGATCATACCCTTTTAATCAAATAACATATTTTTTTTAACGTGATAACGTCTAAATAGGGAACAAAACCTACACTCTCAAAAAAGTGTGACGTCATGTGTTATGTTTTGGAAACCCGTCATGTTCCGGGAATGCGTCACGTTATTGACAAGGTAATCATAGCAACGTAATATCGTCGCAATGGTTACCATCAATGTTTACTTACTACGTAAAATTATCGTCCGTAAATCGACTTTAAAGACAACCATTTTTACTGTAATTTATATTCGAGCGTTATAATCGCACGTTTTTTTTTGTCATAGAGCCTTGCCTATCCGGTTATATTTTACGCGCAATTTGACGTAGAACGCTTCAATCTCTCTTTCAATATATTTCAGCAACATTCTATCCCGAGATACATTGAATGAAGGAGTCTACAGTCTGCCGTTGTAGATCGTGGAGTACGGACGCGTCTGCCGTTCCATCGCGAACAAATAAAGTAAATAAACATTGAGTGAATAAACACGAGAACTTTAAAGGTGGATAATTATTCACAAAGTGAATTTAATTTTGTGATTCTACGTTTTACGGAATTCATTAATATTGGTATGTTTCAAATTTTTGTATTTTTAAATGTTGTTCGTTGTTTTTTGTTGTCTTTGAATTAGCTTTATATTGCTTAAATATTAATAAAAAATACTTACTAAATATTACTTAATATTAAACAATATTAATTTATTGTGTGAACTTAAATTATTCTGTGTTTTACGTTTTATTAACTGTTTGATCATTGATAAACAACTTATATATTTTATTTCAGATTTAATTCCATACAAATTAAATACATCAAATTAAAAATACTTAAATAATAAATGAATAAAATAAAACGACATACATTTTTAACATTATAAATATAAAAAATGAAGTTAGTCAAATAACCCGCCCTTATCGTACCCGATGTAAAGGTTCCCATAATGCTAGAAGCATTGCCACGTTGAATCTTTGATTGGAATATATTTCGTTTTTTGTGAAAATATATAATATTGAAAATATTAGCCAGAAGGAACAGAAAACGATTAAAAATATAAGATTTTAATATTAATACCTACCTTTGATAATGAAAATAAAATCACATTAATTCACATTACATACAAATAAAAAAAAACGTATACTTATAAAAATAACATTAAGTAACTCTAAATGAATTCAGGCAATTATGTTAAAAAATTCAAGTTCGAATAAGATCAAACCAAGGCAATAGTGTTATTTTTAGAGTGCTACGAGATATTCGTAACGCGCTACGAGATGATGTGCTACGAACCATTTCATTGAAAAGAAAATACATTTTGGGTAACAATTCAGACAACGTATTTAAATACATAATGCATTTATGTACCTATATTTTATGTGTTTATTATGTTTATTATATTTATATTTTATGTATTGTATATTTTAGCTGTCCCGGTAAACGTTGTTTTGCCATAAAAAATATTAATTTATACAAATCGGTGCAGCCGTTTAGGTGGTGTATGGCAACTAACACCGCAACACGATTGACTTCGATATTTATTTAAAAAAATGGGATAAATGAGGAACCGCTCGATTTTGTGCAAACTTCACATAAACCATCTACTAAATAGTCTGAACAAAGCTTAAACATTTGGTTTTGAGAGGTGAGCCCGTTCTTGAGTTACAAAATTACAACGAAAAGTGGCATTGATTTTTATAGATATAGAGAAACAAGAAAAAAATCCTCATTATGGTTATGAGCGTTGATAACCTAGGTATTAGTATACATACAAAGTTTTTTTTAGAAAAATATACATGTAAATCCTTTTACTACGTAAAAGGTATTCAGATAAAGAACTGGGTAAAAATATATGCAATTTTATCTACACGAAAGAGGAAAGATTTTTTGTTTATTTTGTTTGTTATGAATAGGCTCCGAAACTACTAAACCGATTTTTATGAAACTTTGTAGGTATAAATTATATCTGCCGAAGTTATTTAAAACGGAATATGTAACTATTAAGGTATGTGCGGGTAATAAGGGCCATCTGCAAACTTAACTAAATGTTTCGTAACAAAAATAGGGAACACTACTTTAAAACTAAGGTAAATATTTTTTTTTCTATTAATTATGAATTCGCCCGGCTTGTGCATTTAGCCAGTGTCAAGTTATATTTTGCATCAAATTATGATCCGTTTTTCATAAATCGGGCCTAAAGTGTTTCAAAACAGTCAAAGTCGTCATAGTCCGTCAAGTCAGGGGCTATAGTAAAGCGGTGGCAAGTTTACCATAACCTTAATAGGAGATTTTGAGGCAACGAGAAAACTTCATGTTTGACACTGATTTTTACTTTCACTACACTTGTGCACTTTCACAGAACTAAGTTGAATAACATTCCACCAGAATTATACAATTCAACTCGGGTTACATCTAAGTTTCATAAAAATAAAACTGCAGCACGACATGTTGTTAACTCGTTCCCGCCAAAACTCCCAGGTAAATATTTGATTTATTGTAAATTTGACAAATAATTCATTTGTTTATTTTCTCGTTATTTTGTCACTTATATCAATGTTTTAATGTCTCCTTGATACATATACCTAGACGGAGAACTAAATACAGGAGGAACACGTATATGGTGCGAGTGGCGAGTGAGTTCGATTTACTCTGTGAGGAAAGTTCAGTGGATCCTTTCTTCACTAGCGTTAACTCTGCGAGAAGGCAGCTTAGTCTTATCTTCTTTCAAGGCTCCTTATTTTATTGTGTTTGTGTTGTTATTTCATATTTACGTATTTGTTTATCAATTTTAGTATTGTATCTAAATTTATATTGAATGTACATATATTTAAATTCTTGCTGAATTATGGTTTGTGTTTTTGCTTGCTTGTTTTGTATCTATACCTATTCTATTTTCTACTCGTGAGAACCTTTAATGGGCTTTCTGTTTCTTGTTTCGTTTCTTTTTATTTTTGTAAAGCTGTTGGTTTTCCAAATAAATAAAAAAAAAAGGGCCATGTTCACGAAGCTTGGGTTTTGTGGGTAGATATTGGGTGACACCTACTTCATTTTGTCATGCAATAATCCAAAGACAACACTTATTAGGATAAACAAGCCGAGACGGGTAAAATAATGGGTTTATCTACCCTGAACCTGATAGACCAAGATCCCTACAGTTCTTGCAATTTAAGAGAGTTTAGTCATCGTAAATTCACATGTGTGTGTACCCGACGACGGAGCGGTCAGTAGCGAGCGACACATATACAGTTTGGTCACTCACACAAACAAAGACCGAGCGCACTCGTGAATTGCAAGAATGAAGAATGTTACTAGGTATGCCAAATCAGTTTTTACAGTAAAGCTTGTATGTATACAAATACACTAGTTTTTGCTGTAGTCAAAATAACTATTAATTTTGATTTTACAGGCGATTAAACTTACATGACCGCATGTGACGTCAATTTACACCGCTCCGCTAACTTAACGCATCGAGTATGAGTCCGCGTCGCACGTTTACTTCTATAAATCGGAAACTAATAATTAAAGTATCGAAGTAATTCTTTCACTTGTATTTTTTTTTACAAAGAATATGGAGAGCTAATATTCAAAATTAGTTAACATTCTTCATTGTACCGCCAGACCTTCGTGATTTTATACAAGCTGAGAATTACTCAGCGCATGCCTCCAACACAGTTATGAACGATGTGCAATTATGAAGTTCAGACCATGGTGGCTTGGAGAGTTATAAGGTAGCAAAGCCAAGAATCGAACCAGTTAATTTTGCAAAAAAAAATTTGCCTATATTTTTGTACCAATCGATAAACCACGAAGGTCTGGCAGAAGGCGGGATCTTACTCTATGAGTTCACTCTACGTTGGTGAAACCACATAAATTAATTTTCAAGTTAATTAACTACATCCTATAACATCAGTCTAAGGGTAAAAGCAGATTATATTTCTTTTAAATTTTTTTGGCTTCAATCTGCATATACTTAGCCAAGTAAAATAACTTCAAGTTTAGTCCAGATAGGCTGAAAATGAGTCAAGTTTGTGGACTTCATATTAGCATTATAAATGTTCAAAATATAGATAGGAGCCACAATAAATTGAATTGCAATGTTTTAAAATGTTTGCTATTTCTGTAGATATAACAGATTCCGGATTTTTTTTTTCTCAAATATGCTTGGAATGAGAATTATTCTGACAACTGTCTTTTTTTTCTATTAATTATGGCTTCGCACGGCTTGTGCATTTAGCCAGTGTCAAGTTATATTTTGCATCAAATTATGACCCGATGTTTCATAAATCGGGCCTAAAGTGTTTCAAAACAGTCAAAGTCGTCATAGTCCGTCAAGTCAGGGGCAGTCAAAGTCGTCATAGTCCGTCAAGCGGTGGCAAGTTTACCATAACCTTAATAGGAGATTTGGAGGCAACGAGAAAACTTCATGTTTGACACTGATTTTTACTTTCACTACACTTGTGCGCTTTCACAGAACTAAATTGAATAACATTCCACCAGAATTATACAATTCAACTCGGGTTACAACTAAGTTTCATGAAAATAAAACTGCAGCACGACATGTTGTTAACTCGTTCCCGCCAAAACTCCTGACAACTGTCTTGAAGATAAATCGAAATTGCTGTACTGGCCACTAAAAGTTGCGATGCGAGCAGCGGGAAAAGTTGCATCAGAATCCGTATCTGTCGTGATATAGCTACCAAATAAATAACATAGTAAACTTATAACTCGTGTAATTTAAAAATGGAACGATCTTTTACTCCGAAATATGGCGACCAAAGAGGTAACTTATTAAAGGTTTTATTTAAATTTCGAATTGAAGCAAATAGAAAGCTGTTTATTGAAAAACAAATGAACACTTTAACGGGAAACTATATTTTACTACTTAGTTGTCTATTTCCTGTGCCTCGAGTTCGTCGATTTCTTTTTCCGGCCACTCTGCAGTAATGTACTAATGTCAGTGTAGCATCTTAAGGTGAAAGGGTACCGGCACTCTCTCCTGGATCCTCTTTTGGTTTTTTTCATTTTCTAACTATCGTAGAAATTAAGATTAAAAAACAAAAATAAATAAAAAAACAAAACATAGGGGCATGGTTATGGCAGCTATATGTTTTATACAACAAAAATATTTGCTCTAGTGTCATTATCCAGTAAGAAAACAGTCAACTACATACCCTTTCCTCTTAAGTAGTTTGTGGAAGAGTAACAATCTTCAGTGGTTTGTGAAGTCCCCTGTAATTAATGTTATCTTGCTTCTTGTTGTATGAACTTGATTAATGAACGATTCTCTTATAGTAATAGTGAGACGGTTACTTAAAAAGGTTGATGGGTTTCTAATTAGCCTGTGCGATGCAGGCTTGTTCAGTGTTTAATATAATAAAAGTATTTGGAACGACGACTTCAAAGGCGTGTCTAATGAGAAAAACAATGGTAGTCCGTAAAGTCGGTTTACATTCTATAATTTTACGTGATAACGTCATAAGAAAACGATGAAAAATTCTAAAAAATTGGAAAAAAATCTCAATTTTTCATCTATCTTTTCTTTCTTTTTTCTTTATATTTTTTTCATTATTTTAGTCTTTTATTTGTCGCTCGTTACCATAACACAAGCCCAGATGAGCGATATTATTAACATTATAAAAACAAACACGAGACGCGTGACGTTTACCATGACGTCGCCATGGTACCGGAACATGACGGTGTCTGTTACCCGGAGCAGACAGTTTTTTGTGAATGCAGGCGTAAAAAATTCTTTAGATCCATCATAGATTTTGCCAAGAGATCTACTGAGAAGGAAAGTTCTCAGTGGATCCACAAATTCAAATCTGGATCCAATGAGAAATACATACTCTCAATAGATCCATGATGGATCTGGGAAGAAATCAACTAAGAAAGAAAAATCTCAGTAGCTCCACAATTTGAAATCGGGATTCAATGAGAAAATATATCTCATTAGATCCATCCTGCAATTGGCCAAAGGATCTTCTGAAAATTACCGGTGTACACTGGACCTGGCAGGTCCAGTGTGTAAAAAATCGGAACATGTGATTAAAATAAGCGGAACTTTGGGTTTCCGAGCGGGACTTATATAACTGCTAAAAATACCCAAATCTATAAATACTGATAAAACTTGCAACATTTTTTTTATCGTCTTACAAGGCAAAGGATCGTGCGTAGCGAGCGATCACAAAAAGTTTTCTACAAAATCGATAAAAGATAGCATTGTAAGCAATATTGCAAATTAGTCCTGTATTCTTAGATGTTGTAATTAGTAGTTATAGTTTTACTGTTAAGTATATGTAGGTTAGAGAAAAAGCGGATCATTTGGTGTCCCGATTCTGGTTAAACCGGGACATCCCGCGTAAATAGGAATACCTGCGGGCCGATCGCAACACAGCTTGTTTCACGCGTAGGTGAAGTAGACGTACAGTTAAAGTAACGGTTACGGGCAGATTTATTTTACGGCAATACCGAAGATTGTTTATGTATGGTGCGTATGCGTCAACTGAAAGTGCACTCGACTAATGTGTCATAGAATTACGACGATCGGGACGGAAAACAAAATGTTCACGTAGTTCGATTGATCGAACCTTACCGTCGAACCACGTGGCCAGAAGCGATCGGGTTGCTGGCAACACTACATTGGCTTTAACGTATTGACCTCTCCACAGGCGTAGTTTACAATCCCTCGGGCATGTCCTCATGATAATAAGAAGGTTTTTTCTATTTACTTTATCAGTAACAAGCTGCGTCTCGACTTCTTGGGAATAACAAGATTTAAAGTAACCTATGTGTTAATCCAGAAGTAGTTTTTGCGTTAGTATAATACGGTGTATATAAAAGCGGTTTAAGATGTAGCACGCTTTCCTAGAAGATATCTTCACTCCAATTTTCTAAGAAGTAAGGAGCTGTAATATTTTATAAGATCTTTTTGTAACCTACTTTATGCAAATAAATAATATTTCTATTTCTCGTGACTTGAAGACCTCCAAATTGTACACGTCAGGAAAGACAGACGCAGGCAACTGATTCCATTCCAGTATGAATTAGAAATGACGAAGCAAAATGCTTATAGTATTTACAGGAGCACGCGGTTTTTCTCGTACTATTTATCTCGATTCTCAGATCTGGATTAAACTGGATGAAATGATGAGGCCCAATAGTTTAATCATAGAGTCTAAATACTGAATTGAAATCAAATCTACAAAAGATTACCATCAGAACCTATTCGATTATCCTTAAACAATTGTTTAGTATCCTTGAGAAACGGTTGGGTCATCTGGTCATGGCAGGAGATCTCTTTATTATATACCCATTATATACCTAGTTTATGTACTTAAGTATTTTATCAACGAACTGATTTATGATTTGTTTTGTGTGATCTTTTGTGTTTAGAAAAAGGTACAAATAACGATTTTTTTTTGCAAAACAAAAACATGAGAGTCATTAATTTTGTTCAGTAGAGTAGAAGGATATCGAAATAATTATTTTAATTAATTCGCCTTTGAAAACCTACATGCTTTTATGAATATAAGGTAACTGCGGGTAAATAAGGGCCACTAAAAGGTTTTTTTTAAAACCTTGATATTAGTGATAACATAATAGAAAAATAAGCAAATGCATTGTTTTAAATATTGACAATAAAGCAAATATTTATGTAATTACCTGTTTGAACGAATTGCTAACAAATCCCTAATTGTACAAATTGAGAATTTGAACGGATGGCGATGCTCCCGTTTTAAATAGTTTTCCCCATTTTTATGAAATATTGATTGTTAATTAAGACAGCTGGTGGCCCTTATTGGGTAATAAGGGCCACCAGCTGTCTTGATTAAGCAGGTACCATACTAGTTACAGGTAACGAGTTTTCTTTAAGGATCCATTAAGGACTTTATGTAAATTCATAGGTGATTATAGGATACCCAAAATAATAATTTTATTTGAGCCTTTAAGGATCACTTACACAATAAAATTGTTTAAATTACATTTCAATATCATTCCGATTGCATTTCGATTACATGAAATACACTAAACGACAGCTTTTGCTAATCAAGCAGGACTTTAAATCACTGCATGAGTTGATAGATTTTAAACTTTAACTAAAGTATGACCATTGAATCCTGCTAGAGTTCGAAATATTCTAATAATAACAATGGACTGTACGAGGTTTTGACGAAACGTATATTTTGTCGAAATACTTCTTGCACCGTGCATTTTGACCAAACACATCCTCAATTCGACCAACCGCCATAAACCCAATTTAAGATCTCAGTGCCTCTGCACTTTTGTTGTTTGACTGTAATTTTGCCTTTAAAAGCTTTATCTCGATAGTGCAATATGTCGCAAGCGGTAACGAAATCTTTCACAAAAAGCTAGCACAACGCGTTCCACGTGCTCCACTGCGACTGAGTCCTGATACAAACTATCCAATTTTTTGGCCGACTTCGAGCTAACTTGTTTATTTAGGTCCAAGACTCAATATTTGTATAATATTTTTAGCCGTACCTATATCTACAAAATGTAAGAGGCACTCGTGATGTTGAAGTAAGCCGAGTGGTTTTAATTTAATTTGGGTATGCAACATCGTTTATAACAAACATCGATGTTTCCAAAAGTGAAACAGCTTTTTATCGGATACACTAATTTTCGCGTAAACTCTAATGTCGTAAAGTCACAAGTAATAGTCGTAGCATAATTTCATTAGGCATAACTACATTTAGCATAATTCTACCTTTATGGATCCCGATTACCCTATAAGTGGTCTCCCCTTTTTGTACAATGCTTTTTCAAGGCTCGATTTTTCTTTAAAAGAAACCACCAAGCTACAGAGTCTTATTACCGAGCGACGAAAATATAGTACTGTTTAAAGCCGATAATGACGTAGTTGTCATATTGCGTCTCGGTAACGAGTTCAGAGATTTTTATCTCACCTAAAAATATGCGTACCGCGCGCGCTAAAAGAAGTTTACACTTAAGTATTTCTTATTGCGGCACAATGCGCAGACATGAAATCTATACTTACTTATAATATTATAAACAGGAAAAATTGGACTGTTTGTTTGTTTAGTATGGTATGAGGATACAATGATTCATTAGAGTTACGTGGGTCAAACCACGAGGTGATGCTATTACATATATAAAAAATCGAGTTAAATTACAGTAAAAGCACACAAAAAAAAACAACAAAAAATTCCAAATAAAATTAATTTGTACTGTGTCACAGCTGATTTATTTTAATTTTGTTAATTCAATAAATCCTAAGAATATTATAAATGTAAAAATTTGTGTGTGTGTATGTATACAATGTGTTTCAACGAAGGGGTTTTAATACGAAAGGGAGTTGTTCTAGGCGTCTAGGCGAACAACTTTTGTTCGACGACTTTTGGAAATTCGAACTTTTTTTTTTCGATAATTCTGAAGGATTTTTTATTGAAAATCAGCTGTTTCATACAAATACTTCGAACGAAATGTTCGAATTTCCAAAAGTCGTAGAACAAAAGTCGTTCGCCTAGACGTCTAGGACAACCCCCTTTCGTAATAATAATACCCCTTCGCTGAAACAAATTGTATATTATGTATGTTACACCTTCTCGCAAAAACTACTGGACGATGAAACTCGGTATCTAGTCTTTAATAAATCGATATATTTTTTGTATCCCTAGTTATAAAATACCAGACATAATAATGATATTCATTGATACGTATTTGCGGTCCAAGATGGTATGAATTAAACATTTCACAACCAACCGTTGAGTGTAATAATATCACAAAAGTAGTACATACATACGTAAATACCTATTAATGTTTGAGCTGAATACAAATTGCGTAGGCATCGTTCATTTCATAAGAAAGAATAAGCTCGCTATGAATCTTACGTAATTTAACAATATAGCAAAATTAAATATATCTTTTTTGTTGTATATTTGATTCACAGATATGTTATAAATATTTGCTTTTAAGAGTTACTTACCGTGTAGAAATTGCTCTTTTCTCCACTTAATATTGTCAGATTTGTTGCTAGTAAACGAGAACAATTCTTCCCTTAAAACGCACAGCTAAATAAAACGAAAGATCGGGTTAAAATTTGGTACACATACACAGCATAGGCATCAGCTATAGACTTAGACTTTGGAAAATTAAATTTAGACGGAATTCAACCCCTACGCAGACTATCACTCGTATTCACAATCAACCCTATGAGATTGCATAGCGCGCGCGAACGCATAGAGCCGCAAATACGACGCTTATTGGCTAGAGTGAAGAGAGCAGCACAAAATTGACCAATCATGGGGCCGCATTTAACGCAGTTCGTTCACTTATCCAAGTGCAACTTAAGTACTGTGGCGTAAGTGTCAGGTAAAAATGAGTACTGTATATTATCGAAGTTTGCTTAATATACCGCCAAAATTCAATCAACGTTCATGGCGTCAATCACAGGCATAGTCTGGATAACTATTTGTCTGTTAGCCCGAGGGAAATAAACCTTTTAACCTACAAACAGTCGTCTGTAGGTCAATAACACTTGAGATTTTAATTTAGTTTATTAGGTTGGTATGTACTTCTATATCTCTATGGTTTCGTATTCGGAAAGAGCGAAGATCAGTTTTTGTAAGATGGTTTGGAAAATATTTCGTTAGTCCAATAGCGTTTCATTAAGAGTATACAAAGGTACATTTAAATTAAAAAAAAAAAAAGTTATGTATGTATTTCTGCCTAAATCGAAAACATAAATCACCTTCAAACCTATAGAACTGTACACTAACGATTTTTCATGTTTTTGTATTATAAAGTTTTAGTAGGTATGGAAGATGGCAAAGGGTTCTTAAGTTAACATTTTTTGGTAAGTATCAAAAATGCATTTTTAACGACAGTTAGTCAGTAAAATTCCAAAAATGATACCACTTTTTACTACGTAGCCAATTATGTACCTATTGAGATCTTACAAAGCCAGCAACACTTCGACCCAGTGGGATCTTTTGTGTTTACCGCTACCTTAATTTTTCTTATACTCTTTGAAGAAGTGGTCTAAAGAGATCACGAGGTGTGTTCTTTTTATATATCTGTAGAAGAAAATTATAATAGAAAACAAATAGAAAATTTATGTGTGGACAGCACAAAGCGAAAGCGAGAAGCTTAGAACTAAAATTCATATGTACAAGTTCATTGTACCTTATCGCTTAAAGCGATATCTTCAAAACAAATCTATAGATAGAATGAGTTTAGCAGAATAAGAAGAGAGTGATGATATATTGCTTAAGTGTAGTTTTCAGGTCTTTTTAACTGTACCTACGTCTGAAATTCTGGTTACATATTTGAGTGAACGTCAGAATAGACTATCCCTAGGCGTATTTAACGTTGAATTTATGCCCAAATATTGTTTCTCTATTGCTTCTATATAACTATCCTCAAAATTTGAACGTCGAAAATTGAATTACCTACAGGTACAGGCAAAAGGTCATTAATTCTATTTTTATCAACCGCATGTTGTAATTTTTAATTGAGGTTTTAATCAACATCGAGCTAGCTAGAGAGTAATTGGACGCAAAAAACTAAAACAGATTGTGGACACCTAGTGCTGATGAAGCGTCGAGTTACGATGCACTAATTGGGAGTTTGAAACCACTTTTTGTGCTGAAGTCACTGCTTTGGCATGAATGTCGAAGATAGAATTTGCAACTTTGGCATTTTGATAAATTAATCCTCAACTAAATAATCATCTTCGTATCACTTAATCTAATGAAATGTTTTAATATTTTTCTTCACAATTTTCCCATTTTTTCTCACCATATTAACTTTTCCAGGATAAACTTCCATAAATATTTCAAAACCAATTAGCCTAATTTATCCAGCCGTTTTCTCGAGTTTTAGCGAGACTAACGATCGACAATCGTATTTAGGTATAATCATTATATTTGAAGTTAACTATCCCCTTCCACTTGGTTGCCTTAGGATGCCCATTATACCTATCTATAGGATCTCTCCGTATATTTCAGTTATCTATTTTAGTCTGTAAGTAACTACTATCGCTTTAACTAACAAATCCGCGTAGGGTATGAAAATTACAGAATCCTTTCTTAGCGGATTCTTACGTATAACAACTATCTGCATGCCAAATTGAGGAGGCTCACAGTTAAACGATGCTCGCCGATATTTTACGGTCGTGCGGGTTAAGCGACGCCTGGCGCGGTCGTTACTTTGATGGGTGACAAACTAGTAGTGTGGCAAAAAATGAGTTTTTATGAGCCCCTCAGTGATTCGGAAGGCACGTTAAGCCGTTACTCCTAGTTGCTACCTCTATTAGCAGTCGTTAGGTCAAGTTTCTTAAGGCGATCTGAAAACTCTAACAATAGGTGAGCCACACCACTATACAAGAAGAAGAAGATGCCAAATTTTAGCCCGAACCGTCTATTAGTTTAATATATCAGTTTGTTTGATATATCCGTCAGTCAGGAGTTTGAATTTTATGTAAATATATAAAATTCTCGTATCGCGGTGCTAGTTACCAAACTCCACCGAAACGGCTGAATCGATTTTTGTGCAATTTTTGTGTACATTCTTTAGATCTGAGATTCGAACAACATCTATTTTTTTTAATTTATATTTTTCCTTTTTTTTGGTAAGTGGCATAACAACGTTTGCCGGGACATTTTTTATAGATTTTATATCAATTTTTTTTATAATGTTTTATGTAATGGCGCAATAAGGTTTATCAATCATTACACGAAAAAAAAACAGCAATAATAGAATGTTAGTGTGTTTTCTAAATAATGTTTTTACCGTATTACATATAAAACACGATACGTGGCCATCGCAGATCTATCTCTCAGGAGATGGGCTTTTAAAAATCGGTTTTCTCGAAGATCCAATTTGTAATTGATTTAGGACTGTAGGTATATTTAAATCAACATTTAGAAATATTAAAACTCGATGTATAGCTTTCATCAGTTCTTAGCTCATAAATTGGGTTTTAATTGTCCTAATTAATTTAGATTCAAATTATATTGTAAGTCGATTTTAACGATTTCTAATGGAGATAGCAACAGGGAGCAACAACTTATAACGTGCTTTCCGATGCACAAATAGTGTCAGAGCTGGACAAAACATTTTGTACCACATTGCATTGTTAATGTTCTTTCCATTTCCATTTTTTAAATTTATATATAAGAATCCACGTACTTAAGCCTTGCAACCTTATTGTATCGTTCAGATCAAAAAGGAAAATATATTGAAAAATATTTACTGCTAGCTTCCTGCCGCATCAATCATACGACTGACATTTTGTTTAAAGTTATGCAACGTTGGAAATATTTCACTTACTGGTTTTATTTCAGTCTTTGTATTCTTAAAACAAACATTCCGTAAAGGTATTTCTCAATTCTTTATTAGGCTAAGCAACTATGCCTAAATAAAATAAAATAAATATTGCAGGACATTCCACACATCGCCATCTAGCCCCAAGCTAAGTAACTAGACTTGTGTTATGGGTGCTAAACAACGGATAACTACTTATATATTTTTTTTTGTAAATATATACTTATAATACATAGAAACAACCAGACCACAGACAAATATCTAAGCATAAATACTTGTCTAAGGCAGGAATCGAACCCACAACCCTGTGTTTGGCAGTCCGGCATGGTGACCATTGTGCCAACTGGGTCGTCCAATGAAGTGTCGTTTATGAATTAACCGTCAATTTTAAAGGCCAATATTTTTTTTAAATATTATGTTTCGAAGTCTAATTAATTTTCGTATAGTTTTTCGAACTCGGCGGGCAAGTAGGTCAAAATACCCTTAATAACTCTTCATAAATTATTGTATCGATCTAAAGATCAATTTTCCAAAGAGTGAAGGGCCTTTGGTTTCAATTAAGGCTTGACACAGTACAAGGGGACATTCACATGAAATTAAATTAATGTTCAATCAGGCATCGTTGTATAATCAATCAATTAACTTTGGGGAACTATGACACTCTGCATTGATTAGAAAGATTACGCGTTATGAGATTTATTGATAAACTAGCTTTTGCCCGCGACATCGTCCCCGTAGAAATCGAAAACTTGAAGTAGATTAGACCTAAAATCACGTTGTCCCATACAAATTTTGCCCCCCTTTTTCACCCCTAAGGGGTAGAATTTCGAAAAATCCTTTCTTATCGGAATCCTACGTCATATAAAGAACACACCCTCCAAGTTTCAGGTCTCTGCGGCTTAGGCTGTGCGTTGATCCGACAGTCAGTCAGGACAAAGAATTTTATATGTATAGAAGAATAGAAGAAGATATGTATCTTCACTAATTTTATAAGGAGGATTTATTTAATTTAATTGTTTTATGTTTGTAACGAATAGACTCCAAAACTACTAGACCTATTTTGATGAAACTTGGTATGAGCTTATATTGATTCAACAAGAAATCTCTGAAACTACAAAAGTACATAACTTCACACCTTTTAGGACGTAGGTGAGCACTAGGGATTTTTGAAAATTCGATCTCTAAAAAGGCAAAAAGAGCTGCTAAAGTTTGCAGTTTGTAGAAACTTTAAGTGTTCTGTGTATTAAAGAGATACTTACACGGGTTAAGCCGCAGGGCGCAGCTAGTATTTAAATAAAAATTCAAACACTAACTGGCTGACTGATAATCAACACAGAGCTTAAACAGCTGGTCCTAAATAGGTACAACCAACGTTCAAAAGTCCACCGGCACCGTAACGTTTACAATCCTGTGCAGCACTATTTAATCATTATAACAACGTAACCTGTGGATCGAAACGACGCGGACGTCGGTTGGTGTAACGCGTGGCGGCTTATTATATCACTCACACAACTTAATATATAGCTAACATTTTAAAAATAATAATCACATTGAGTACTTTTAATTCAAGTATTTATGTTTGTGTGTAACGTCTATTAGAAGAAGGTCGTAAGTCCAATACTTATTGATAGTATTATGGTAGCAAGCTGATAGTGGACTTATGACGCATATGTACATGGAATTTGGAGGGTGTGTTTTTTGTAAAGTGTTGATTTTCACTGTTTTCTTGAAATTCTGTTTTCTGTACGCAGACCAAGCAGTTTGAACGCGCTAATCTCTGGAACTGCTGGTCCGATTTGAATGATTCTTTCAGTGTTGGGTATTCCATTTATCGAGGAAGGCTATAGGCTATGTTTTTTTTATTTCAAAATTAGGGATCCGTAATAAAATTGCTATTTTGTAACACAAGGTGTAAAATCGAAAACCTATTTTTGCGTGCGCTGCAAAAACTATTAACGATAGAACAAAATGATGTACTACGGGTTTGTAGATCCCATTAAGACCTACAAAAAAGTCCGCGAGAACATATATCTAGCTATCATGGTTTAATCACAATAACCGATTTTGTGTTCAAAATAATTATTAAATCGTCTGAAGAAAAAAACTACGTTAAATATGTATCGTAATATTAAATCTTTATCAAAATTAAGCATTATGTTATCAAGAGTATTTATGTAGAAGTAAAATACTTTTTGTTTCATCTCAATCGGATATTTCGTTTAAAAGTTATCACGTGTGTAAGATGTTAAGAGTTTAGAGTTATGGGCCATAGAGTTTTTTATCAACATAAAATCCTGTAATAATCTTTTTCGAAATATATTTGTTGATGATTGTAAGAATAAAATCTTTGAAGAGTATCCTATCCTACTAATATTATAAATGTAAAGGTTTGTGTGTGTGTATGTGTGTGTGTGTGTGTGTGTGTGTTTGTTACTCCTTCACGCTAAAACTACTGAACCAATTGCAATGAAATTCGGTATGTAGATAGCTAGAGGCCTGGATTAACATATAGGCTACTGTTTATCCCGATATTCCCACGGGATCGGGACCTACGCGGGTGAAACCGCGGGGCGCAGCTAGTATAAAATAAAATTAAATAAATTGATTTTTATTTCAGGAAAAACCCATATACAATTTCACTTAAAATTATAACTAATTATACAGATGTCAGAATTTTATTTTAAAAAGTAGGTAAACATAATATGCAATTTTAATTCAAAAATCAAATTTTAATAAATGATTTTGCATGATGAAGCTGATATGAGTTTAGATTAGCGTTAAGGATAGATACGTCACTTTAAGTAATTTTTACGGAACCTGAAAAAAATGGCGGGCCGTTACTTCGACATCATTTTTACTACTAAATTGTTTTTGTCTTGTTACAGATCTCATCAAGGACCAACCAATAATGTGATTTTGCAATGGCTTCCTCATTACAACTGCTCTACTTTTTACTCATCACGCTATACGATGAAGCAACAGCAAAACCAACAGAAATTACAACCAAAGTTAACAAGGATACTGAAAAAACAATTACTACAGAAAATTATTATTTTTATAACACAACATTCGATGAAGAAGGAAAAGTTGAAGATGATGAAGACGTAAATACAAATGAAAATAAAACAGTACATAGGAATAATAGTAAATGTATAGTTGATTCAACGTTTGAAGAACCGATACGTTTTATTGCAAACTCACTAGATTCTGTATATCTTAATAATATATATTCTAGTGTAACAACTAATCTTATTGAAGAGAATGTATCTATAGATAGCATAGATGCGGATGGTGTTAATCTGTATGATTTAATAGGGAGAGAATGCGGTGGGGCTAATGTGTGTCCGAATATGAGAGACAGGTGGAAGAATAATAAGACGATCACGATTGGGTTTCTGGGAGCGTATAGAAGAAGTCAGGTGAGAAAGTTTTCAAAAATGATTGATCTGAAAATCCGAGTATAATGTGTTTCAACGAAGGTTTCGAAATGAAATAGGTTGTTGTTCTGGACGTCTAGATAAACAAGTTTAGCGCTGTGACTTAATATTTTTTTAAATAATGAAGTTTGAAGAAGAATTTTGACAATCAGCTGTTTATGGAAATAAAGACTGCTAACGTTTAAAATAGTGAAATCAATTCGACTTCCAAAAGTCGTAGGACAAAAGTTGTTCCCCTGGACGTATATTACAACCCATCTTCGTCAAAACGCATTGTTTGTTAATTCCTTTTAAATATGTCCTTATCCATCATAGTTCTAAAGCTGATGAACCGATTTGTAAGCATTTTCTTTATCCGAAAGCTTTAATGTTTCATGATTGAACTTAGTTACGTATAAGAAAATCGGTAAAGCTATTAAAATCGACTGAGCCAGAAAACATATTGATTAAGTATAAATAGATATGCTTGTAAAAATAAATTATGTCTCCGAAGTTATCATAAATAAGAGTCGTTAAGCTCCTTAATTCCTTTCGATTGTCCATAAATCAGAGTTTATTGACACCTAAAATTTATCACTTCAGCTGCCTGCTTGACTAGCTATTCAGCTTTAAAAGTCCCGGATAAAATTATCTAAAGTCTAGCCTAAGCATAAAAAAATACAAAACAAGAAAACTTGGTATGTGGAAATATAGGAAAAAAATGCATATCCGAAAATTGTATGGCGGCGAGCTTTGAAGTCGAAACCTTCTCTTACCGTGCTAGTATCTAACGTATAAATAACTGCAAAAAAATAAACAATTAATCCATATCAACACTGAGTATATATGTAACTATGGCATCTGTAGATCCAGATATTTTGCTAGTTTGTTACTAAGTAATTCAACACGATATCAAAAATCGGATCATCATCAATTAGTTTCGACCTATCAAAGTTCTGAAACTTGATCCAAGCTTGAAATATGTACCTAGTTGCTTGTGAAAAGTATACAGCTTCTTACGTGTAAGCAGTTTTGTTAGCAATTTTAGCGCCCTCTCCCGTGGTTATTTTACTAAATCAAATATTTGCTTCGTCATTTGAAAAGCATTTTTCTTTCAGACTGTGTTGGGCGCCATGCCACTGGCAGTCGCCGCAGTGAACCGCGAGCCTAGCTTATTGCCTGGGTTGCGGCTGAGGTTTGTGGCTGCCGATATTGGCTCCAGGCTTCCACTCTTTATGGATAAAGAGAGTTTATCATTGAGGTACAGTATGACTTGAATTGCTCAATAGTTGATAATTAATATTGTTGTCGTAAGGTTTTTTGGCAAGTTATGTTTATTCGAAACCTGTAGATTTTTAAATATAGGTCACCTAGACTTAGAACAGTCGTTAAAAAAACGGGTATAATCTTAAGGTTAATGACCTCTCCATGTAAGTAACAGCTGATAATAATATCCAAGTAAACATAACATAAACATTTAAAAAAATATGTTCAAATTCCAAAAGTTGATTGTTAAGATGCACAAAAGTACCTAGCCCTCAATAGCTTTCTTATATAATTACCATTAAAAACATGTACCTACGTATATCTATAAGTAACGTTACTTACAGTATGAAGAGAGGAACGATTTTTTAGTTTGTATATTTGTTTGCCTTCGGTGAGTCGTCCGATCATTTAGTTTGTAGTATACGTCTGCCCATATTTTTCCAGTACATTACCCAATTTGTTTAGGGTCGGGCGGCGTATAAATCTTTTGATTATCATTATTATAATAATTCATGCTGATTCATGCTATTAGCAACTTACGTCATGAGCCACAAGTTCATACACCTCTCTCTAGGTGACATCATATTTTTTTGATCCGTTGCTTTTCTATTCTATTAAGATCCTTGCGGTCGAGACTCTTACTTCTTCTTCTTTTCGAGTCAGTGACGTTCCACCAGTCAAATTTATCCTGCCCAATAGTTAGCCACTGCAACTGTAGCAGCGTTGGCCCCTACCAGGTCCTCCGATGTGCAGGCATTAGGGCACAATGGGCATGGAGTAGGTGCACCATGCGACGGGGCTAAACACTCGCATTGCTCCTCAGTCGGTACAACGGCCCATGGAGTCCGGCGACTTTTACTAAAATATCTAAAGGTATTGTTATGTTACAGGGTTATGACACAAATGCGTGATCTCGGCGTGGTTGCCTTTTTCGGTCCTGGCGGGACCTGTCAAACAGAAGCACGACTTGCGTCAGCGTGGAATCTACCTCTCATTTCACATGTAAGTCTGAAATAGCCCTTTACATTTCTTTCGTACCTAATCCCACTTCTGAGATTTTGCCCTTTCAGTATCAATTCGCGTCACGTGTAAGATTAAAATTACTAAGGTTTGTATTCATGCTAACTAAAATCTACGTTGGCGCATACCTAACAGTAAACAAAGTTAAAGTTAAGTTTTGGGTTTTTTATTACCTCCCCAGTCCGTCCTACCCAAGGCCAAAAACGTCCACGTCCACGTATAAAAATAATTTTGATTTGCAGTACTTCTTTTCATTTTTTTATATTTTACATTGGGACATTTTTATGACATTAGTAGTGCAAATCTAACTACTTGTACTATATCTACTGGTAATAATTTCAGATTAAAAATATCGTCTATAGACGGCCTTGGAATCTGCTCTCTAATTTGAATGGAATCACTTGTGATAAACTAGATATTATATTCTCAGGTCATCAAAGGACACTTAAGCGTCCCCTATGACCTGGATCATATCCAAGGTGACTAATATAGTGAAATGGATCCCTTATTCAAGGCATCAAGATATTCTGACAACGCTTGTCTGGGTAATTGCTCCTTCCCAAGTAAGCTTGTCAAAATAGGCCTTATCTGTTCGAGACATAGAGAAACAACGTCTGTAAGGTTTTATTTATGTTATACGAAGTACTGTATTTATTTAATGACTGGAAGGTGTTTTAATAATTTAAAGTACTGACTGACTGACTGTGCACAGCTTAAACCAATGGATGCGGGTCGGGCTAAAATTTGGTATACAGTTAGATATTACACAGAAAAAAGGTTTTTGAAGTGAGAAATACCGAAAAGGTAAAAACAGGACCCCATTACTAAGACTCCACCGTCCGGCGTCCGTCCGTCTGTCACCAGGCTGTAATTCATGAACCGTGATAGCTAGACAGTTGAAATTTTCACAGATGATGTATTTCTATTGCCGCTATCTATAACAAATACTAAAAACAGAATATAATGGTACGGAATCATTCGTGTCTGTCGCGCACTTGGCCGGTCTTCTAAAGTCGTTTATAAAAACAGTAGGTATTCAACGCACATACGTAAAGTAGATAGATACTTTCTTTTCAGATCGGAGTTAAAGAGATAAAGTCAAATAACAAGAAGATTTATTGTCCACAAGTCGTGTGAACCCATTACTTGATTAAAAAATAGGCCTTTACATCTAATCTAGATCTAGACGATTTTGACAGCGCAAGCGACTTAAATCCATGCTAAGATGGAGTAGCCTTGCCCAGCACCTATACCACCCTCTCAGCTCAGTAGACCGCATCCAGAGGAAATAACTAGTCAATACGTCTGGAGCCAACTAAACCGGGTGTCGTCACGATGTTTTCTAAGAAGAATGTTAATTAGCGCACATACATTTTCCCCTTTAGTCGCTGAGTACCTAAAACGCAGTCTACCAATTTCGCGTTATGCCTTGACCTAACGAGAGATTGGCATATTGATATTTAACCCATTACGTATTAGTTTATAAGCGAAGTAGGCGAAACGAGATTTAGTTTTAGTGCGTATTAGCTCAAGAGCGAGGCAGGCGAACTTGTACCTGTACGAGTTACTTGAACGGGCTGTTTTCCGCAATTAGAACCTTTTTGAATTGGGTATTTTTTGCGTGAGGATGGAATAGGCTTGCCCAGCACCTACTACCCCCCAGCCTAGTCGACCATTTCCAGAGGAGAGAACTTGTCAATACTTCTGGAGCCTACTAAGCCGCGGGTTTCATCACGATGTTTTCCTTCACCGTAAGAGCAATGTCGATTAGCGCACATAAATTGTTCTTAAGAAAAACACATTGGTGCACGGCCGGCCCGGATTCGATATTTTTTTATTTTTAATTGTTATGTATACGATTACTTGATAAAAATAGAACATTTATTTAGATTTTCAAATCTCAAGCCATTGAGCCAAGCTTGGCCTCCAGCTACTTGATAAGAATAACTCAATACGTCCTGGCCTTTGGGAGAAAGCTACCCAAACGATCTTATCATGGCCATTTATGTTTTATTCATTCACATAACGTTCACAACCTCTGTTATCCTCATAAACTACATCTCGAATCCAAGGTTTAGTGGTAAACCAACATACTGGGTTACTGGATATCTAGCTTATGGTATATTGCGGTATACAGCAGCGGCGTAATTAGTTTATTTTTAGGGTTTCGTGCGGGACGGGGTAAAACATTGTCCTCAACGATGTTTTTCACCTGCCGTCCCGTCCAATTTCTCGTTGCGTATATTTTTTCATGAAACAGTGTTAAGAAATCGTCACGTCCCGTCCGGCACGAGAAAAGTCACGTTACGTATGGAGCCTTTATACTTCGCTGTCTGTCTATCACGGTTCATGAGCCTGGTGACACCAGGCTCATGAACCGTGATAGCTATACTGTTAAAATTTTCATAGTTGAAGTATTTCTGTTTCCGATATAACAACATATAACTAAAAACAGAAAAAAATATTTAAGTGGGGATCCCAAACAATATGGTACGAACCCCTTCGTGCGCGGGTCCTGCATAGAAAAGTCAATAAATTTAAAAATAAAGACAATTTTATATACAGGGTGATTTTTTTGAATTGGGCCTTCATGGCATTTTTTTTTCGAATTTCAAAATCATAAAACCAAAGTTGTTTTATGTACAGATGTACTAATCCTTAATTGATTGTTTAGTTAATTATCAATATCCCTATACCTAAAGGGTTGGTTACTTTGAGTGGAAATGTCGAAAATGTTGAACCATTTTTAATCTGTATAATTTTGTTACACTATGGCAACACTTTCTCTATGGTACACTAAAATAATAATGGCGGAGTGTAAATTTTGGTTTTTATTTTTTTAAACAATACGAGTGGATTTATGCCTTTAATTCAACCAGCAAAATGCTCCTGCTGGTAGGACCGCAGTAGCTACGAGATAACGTTATTAGGAGATCTTTCCTTAATGAATTATTAACATCTGCTTTTTAATTCAATAAAGTTACAAGGGAAAAATGTCATTGTTCTAAAAAAATGTTTTTAATAAATCGGAATATAAATAATAATAAATAAATAAATATTGTAGGACATTCCACACATCGCCATCTAGCCCCAAGCTAAGTAACTAGACTTGTTTATGGGTGCTAGACAACGGATATACTACTTATATACTTTTCTTTAGTAAATATCTATACATATAAAATGCTTTGTCCTGAATGACTGACTGACGGATCAACGCACAGCCTAAACCGCTGATCGTAGAGACCTGAAACTTGGAGGGTGTGTTCTTGGTATGACGTAGGTATCAGGTAAGAAAGGATTTTCTGAAGTTCTTCCCCTAAGGGAGTGAAAAAGGGGGCAAAGTTTGTATGGGATAACGTGATTCCTTAATTTATTTTCGTCTTCTATGCGGACGAAGTCGCGGGCAAAAGCTAGTATATGTATAATACATAGAGACAACCAGACCACAGACAAATATCTAAGCATAAATACTTGTCTGATGTTGTACTTGTTTGGCAGTCCGGCATGGTGACCATTATGCCAACTGGGTCGTCAATATAGTTTACTGGTCCACTAAAATTAACCACCCTGTATATAGGTACTCATTTTTAAATATCTACCTTAAGTACCTTTTTATTATGTAAACAGCGAGTCTTTTGTAAAAGATATGTAAAAAGAGTTTTGATGTTCTGAAATCGTGGAATTTCCGTTATAAATAATATTTTTCTTCATAAAAAAATACCTTTATGATGCCCTTATACGAGATACTTAGCTTTAATACCGACCTAGTTATATTTCATGGGTGTTTCGACGAATTTTTGCCTAATCTTCCATTATGATACATCTCGCCATTTCTTTTATTACGTTTGTGGAACGCTTTGATATATTTTGACGAGCTTCGCCTCGCGGTTTTAGATAGATATAAATAAATAAATATTGTGGGACACCTGACATAGCGCCCCAAGCTAAGCCACTAGGCTTGTGTAATGGGTACCAGATAACGGATAGAAAACGTATATACTTAATATTTGTTGAAGGCAGGAATCGAACCCGCAACCTTCTGCGTCGCAGGGTATTCGCCCGAAACGCCACAGAGGTCGTCAGATAGATAGATAAATACTTTAATGCACCATGAAAATAAAACACAAGTGAACATAGAGTTAATTCTAACATAAGTACTTACATAATCTATATATATAAAAGAAAGTCGTGTTAGTTACACCACTTATAACTCAAGAACGGCAGAACAGATTTGGGTGAAAATTGGTAGGGAGGTAGCTTAGAGCCAGGAGACGGACATAAGATACTTTTTATCCCAATATGCCCACGGGATCGGGACTTACGCGGGTGAAACCGCAGGGCGCAGCTAGTATTTGATAAAAGATAATTTATAAAAACTAAACAATATGGCACAATGGGCGGCCTTATCGCTTAAAGCGATCTCTTCCAGGCAACCTTTTAACCGTATCTTTATCCGTCTTTCCTGACGTGTATCTATTATGACTAATACTTAGAAAACCATGTCCAAGGGAATCGAAAAAAGGAACACAAAAAACTACGACACGTTCGTAGCAAACAGCTACGAATGAAATGCTACGTGCTACGTCGTAGTATTTCTACGAAATGTGAATTCTGGCAATATTGTGAATCCTACTAACTATAGCTTTCACATTTATAATATTAGTGTGATATGAAAGTTTGTGTGTGTGTTTGTATGTTTGTTACTCCTTCAAGCAAAAACTATTGGACCGATTGCCATAAAATTCGGTATGTAGATAGCTGGATACGCAGAATAACACATAGATAACATTTTATACAAACATTTTCATGAAATCGTAAAATAGGAGTGTATGTCGCGGGGTGCGAATAATTTTGTAGTAAAACTTTGTATTACTACGAAGTTGAAATGTAGTTTTATTTGAAAATGCATCGTACACAGTTAATTTGAACAATTTCAACATTTTGCTGAAACACGTGTCGTACGTACTCAGTAATAAAATAAACCAGCCAAGTGCAAGTCGGACTTGCACACGAAGGGTTCCGTGCCATGTTTTATAGGAGCCCCACATAAATATTATTTTTCTGTTTTTATTATATGTTGTTATAGCGGCAACAGAAATACATCATCTGGGTTCAACTGTGTAGCTATCACGGTTCATGAGATACAGACTGGTGACTGACAGACGGATAGTAGAGTCTTAGTAAAAGGGTCCCGTTTTTAAACTTTGGGTACGGGGACCTTAAAAAACACGTGAAGGCGCTACCATCTTAGTCTCAAAAGTGAAAATATAGGATTTTTTCCCTTTAAAATAATATTTTGTTTGTAATCAAAAAGGTTCAGTAATTTCAGAGCCTAATCTGAAATTACTGAACCTATTTTGATAATTTTATGAAAATACAAAATTACATATCGCGCTAAGACTAAATAATGTAACATTTTAATAAATAAATATATTTAAAAGACTTGTTTCTTACTCTTCAGAGCACGATTTTTTCCGTTGGCGGATTTTAGTTTAAAAACTTATATTTCTAGTAATTTTAATAGATTGGGCCTAAGTCGAGTGAAACCACTGGCTGCTGTTAGTTAAAATAATTAAGAAAATAAATATTTAAATTTCCGTAAAGTTTTAAAAGGTTTACAAGTTTCAATACATTATTCAAGCAAATGGTTAAAATGTTTCAAAGAGGCTTATCTATACATCTATACATATAATAAATCTGTAGACATCAAAAAATCTGTAATTGTAAGATATCCAGAAAAAAAATACACAGGTCGTCTTTAAATCGTTAGCTGAACACGATAGGGTGGTTTTTAGAATTTTTGTCTGTTTGTCTGTTTGTCTGTCTGTTTGTTTGTTTGAACCAGGTAATCTCATAAACTACAGAACAGATTTCGACAAGGTCCACACAAATATGTTCAGGAAATATCAGATTAACATTTAGGGTATGTTTCAATTTGAGTTTAATACAATAATTAAGATATTTGATAAAAAAACATTTAAAAAATGTGAAATCGAAACATTTTTCCGTGGTAAAACGTAATCGAACGTCAGAAGGGAACAGTACCCTTACCACGGGTTTTTTACGTATTCGATTAAACATAATATATTAAGTATTTACTATGAAACTTCCTAAAAATCAACTTACTAGGTCCACCCGTCTCTGAGAATATCGGTAGTGACACACTGACAGACAAACGGACAAGAGAGTGATCGAAAAAGTGTTTCTTTTTTTCGAGTTCTTCAAAAAGTCATGGTAGGGCTGCAGTACATGCCTCCGCTCAAGATGACAGCTGTCATAAAACCAAATAGTTTGTATTTAATACTACCTACGTGAAACTGAAAATGAGGTTAGTACAAAGAGGTACTACTACATAATATTACCGATCTCCTTTACCGAAGACCTCCGATGGTACACTTCTATCGCGCTTTTCTCCTGCTATAGTTTGAATTATGAGTTCAAGTAGCGGAAACCTTAAATAGTAAAAACAAAAAAAGAATTTTCCAAATCGCTCCAAGAGTTTACGAGTAATCAGCGAGCATACATAAAAAAATAAATATATACGTGACGAATTGAGAACCTCCACCTTTTTTGATGTCGGTTAAAAAATATACAGGTAGTTATTTGTAAAAATCATTTTTTTCCCAAAATTACGTAGGCCTGCCAGCTACCTAATAAAAAAACTAATTTACAAAAATCTAAAGATAACTAGGAAGACAAAGTATTTTTAAAAATTTGTGCGAATAGAAATTGGACTTAGTTTTAGCTTATCATATTGTTGTGTATTATGTTTTATTTGTGAAAAATTAACAAAAATAGTACATTGTTACCCAAGGTGTGAAAGTCACTCATTGAGTCCCGAGACGGAGTTTGGCGCCCGAGCGTAGCGAGGGCGCTAATAGTTCGAGGGACTTAATGAGTGACTTTCACACCTTGGGTAAACAAAACAAACCCGAGGTAAACACTGTGCTTTTCATTACGAATAAACATAAAATTCTTCCTAATAACGAGAGTGAATGAGAGACTCCATACTACCTGATCCTCTTACAAGGTTGGGACCAAAGAGGTTATAGATTATGTAGATTTTTTTGTTTTTGCTGTTTGTTTTCAATATGTTTTCAATACTCAAATACGTCGGTACTTACCGAAGTGATTTTTATTAATTAGTTTATCCAACACTGAGTAATGACGCGAAGTCCGTAGATTTAAATTACAGTTTTTGTAACACGGTTTGTCTAGAAAATGTTATTTACACAAAATACACAATCATAAATGAAAAACCAGATTAAACTTAACACAAAAACATAATAAAATAACAAAAGATAATACTAATTAAAATTATTCAAAATGCAAGCATTTCCTGCCAGTATTTTTTTACTCAAGGAACAACACTGACCGCACGGTCGCATAAAGCCACATCTGCAACATCTTGACAGGGCGCCGGCAGAGGCGCAGCATGGTCATACGTCGCTTTGACCATTTTCACCTTTACATTTATTTTATTAAATAAGATATCTTGAACTAAATATATCTACCTGAATTCGATTACTAAGAATAAACCTATTATGTACTCTCTGTCAGTACTCTGGCAGTATGGATGAGCCGTGCGAAGCCATAATTTGACATGACAGCTGTCAGTGAAAGCGATTTTCCCTAGGGCTGAAAGTTTTTCTTTCTACACGCTCTTCAGGCATCTTTAGACCTACTTTCGGAGTATGATTAAGTAAAGTGCCTTCGCCAAATCAATTAAAAATATAGTTTAAAAACAATGTAACTACCTATTTTGTTTTATAACTTACACCGAATGATAAATTGTATCTATGCCGAAAAATGCTAGGTATTCTATATAACCCAAAACCACATCGCAAACGAAGTCGCGGGCAACAGCTAGTCTAAATAATAACAGTTTTCGTTTTTTTTTGTTTAATTAGTTTTGTTTTTAAGTTTTAGGCTTAAACATTATATTAAATTAAAGTTAATTTACATTTTTTCCTAGAATATTTAAATAATGGCTTAAATTCGATAAAAACTTACTTTGTTTTTATAAGTTTATATAAAACAAAAAACCTTTTTTTGCCTTTGACATCTTCGTTATAATAGCTATCTGATGTGCCGTCATAGATCGATCCGTCTATTGCAGGGGTCGGCAACCTTTTGAGTCGGAAGAGTCAAAGATTACAATTCACAAAATTTCAAAGTTTTTAAAGAGCCTTTAAAACAGACGTACAAGAAAGTGATCTCATAAAGATTCGTTTTTTTTGCCTTTTGAGGTAGGGGAACCCTAAAAATTAACAAAAAAATTTTTTACATTGAAAATGTTTATTAAATTAATATCGTTAATCTCTCCTACTGCCGGAAACGCCAACTGTTATTTTTGAAATAATTAATTTCAAAGTCATCAATTCGCAAACCTATTTTATTCGCGGTTTCAGGTTACACTTCAAAAAAATACCCATAAAAAATATCTAGAACACCTATCGGCATAAATAAACGGCAATGGCTTACCTAATGATTTACCTCTAATCTGATGTAATAATATTTTGTTATCTGAAATCTGACACACGATAAGTATATATACGTCTTAAATTTTTTAAAATAATATTTTAATATTTGTCTGCCCCAGCTTCACATGTATACCAGGTTGCCGACCCCTGATATATTGACTTCAGCTGGGCGTTGATAATAGCAATCAGTCAGGAAGTAAGATGCAAGTAAGATGTACTTTTTTGTCATAGAAATGCGCCGGCGCACACAACACTCGCGACAAGGCAACTGGCTTAGGATCGACGTTCGCCCGCACTCTACCACCGGCTTACAAGGTCAGCAAGTCAGTGGTAGCGCTGCTCCAAGCCTTCGGATGGACCAAGTTTGCCATCGTTGCTGGTGATGATCACACCGCTGCTGCACAGCAGATGGATGCTATTAAGGTAGGATATCTATTGTTGGATATTATATGTATACTTATTGAAACAAAGAGAAAAAAAAACTATTTTCTCCCCTTAATTTTGTTCGTGTTTAGTTTTTAATTTTTTATAAAATATGCCATCCAAAAGTATTTGTAATCTTCACCTTTGTGAGCATGATCACAAAAAAAATCCCCCATGAGTTTCTTGTGCCTTCTTTTCATTAGTGGGCACGTTCCGAAGGCACACAGCCTAACTTAGTTTTTAAGACAAAGTGAACCCATGTTCTGTACCTACAGGATTATAAATTAATAAAAAAAATGGTTGTCTGTAGGGTCGGTTTACAGACGATAATATAATTTTACGTGATGACGTCATATTAAGAAAAAGATGAAAAATTGAGTTTTTTTTTGTTTTTCCTTTAAATATATAAATATATTTTTTCCTCTAAGTCTTCTATTTGTCACTCGTCACCATAACACAAGTCCAGATGAGCGATATTATTATTATTAAATACTCTCAGGTTACCATGACATCATGCGTCTCGTTACCGGAACATGACACTTTTGTGTGAATGCAGGTGTTCCATCAATTTACAAAACGTTATCATGTCAAAAATGGAATTTATGATAATTATACTTTGATATTTTTGGACCACCTGCCTACTTCGTAACGTTTTATAACAAAAATAAAATTTTGTAGCATCTCAATGTCTGTAGAAATATTATATACCATCCGGTGCGAATGGTCGAACGAAACACCTTATACCTATTTCTTTCAGTTAATTTGTTGGCCATGACCGGAATAATCATCCTGAATGAAACGTTATTTGACTTATATAGGCACGCGAAAACCAATAAAGTGAGGCTTTGGAGTGAATCCATAATACTACGAGTATATTGAATGGCGTACGGAGCAAAAAAAAACCGAATTCCATTAATAATTTGTTAACTTTTGCACATTTAAACGTTACTAGCAACGTCAGTCGATTTCACCCGCGTATATCGTAACCCCGAGAGAATATAGGAGAAAAGTAGCCAATGTCAATCCCAAGGAATTAATGCGTCTCCATAGCAAGATAAATCAAAATTGGGCTAGAAGTTACAGACTCAAAAAAAAACAACAGATTTTTACTATTCAAGTTAATGTTTTACGTTGTCCTTTACCATAGGTACTATAGCCACATGCTATAGCAGCATCCTGCGGTTTCTTCCACGTTACTTCCGTTTCCGTGGGAATTCGGGGATAAAAAGTAGTCTATATTACTCTTGAAAATTCAATGTACCTTCATATCAAGTTCTATCAAAATCGGTCCAGTAGTTTTCGTGTCTATATAAACTGAGAATTTTTACTAAACGTAAAAATAGGTAAGTACTTAAAACGTCCTTAGATTATTAGATACACATATACTAATATTATGAAGAGGAAAGATTTGATAGTTTTTTCGCATTGAATATGCTCCGAAACTACTGAACCAATTTTGATAAAACTTGGTATGAGGATACATTGATTCACTAGGAGTGTTAAAGGCAACTTTTTATCCCGTCATTCCCACGGGATCAGGCATTACGCAAATAAAACCGCAGAGCGCTGCTAGTTGTTAGAGTAATTGCACTTCTCATCTTCATCGTATAGTTTACTACTGAGAATCAGTTTTAAATGAAACAATGCTTCAATACAAAGAGATGTAATGAACAATATTGTTCCAGGAACTAGCCAGCCAGAGCGGGATGACGGTGACTACTGAACATCGTTTCACGGACTACATTCCACGATATATTTACAAGATGGAGTCCATTGTTGAACAGACATATGACAAGACTAGAAGTAAGTCTTCTTCCTAATAAGCCGCAATATGCTCTTTTACATTCTTCTGTTTTATTTAGCCGTTATTTTAACGTTAACATCCATGTCTTCCACATCCTGACTAACATCTACATCTATCTTTCTATATATTTAAAATGCTTTGTCCTGGCTGACTTACAGATCTACGCACGTAGAGACTGAAACTTGAAGGGTGTGTTCATTGTATGACGCAGGCATCCGATAAGAAATTCTGCCCATTAGGGGGTGAAAAAGGGGGTTTGTACGGAACAACGTGACCTTGGTTTAGTCTATTTAAAATTTTGCATAACATTTTTAACAGAATTGATGGAAGATGTACTTCGTATTATATGGATATTCAACGTAAAAAAAATAGTTAAAAATCCTATTAGAACCATTTTCGACTTCTATGTCAAGCTAGTAGTCTATTAATTTGTTTAATGCATTGCTTGAATGTACCTAACTAAAAATCCATTTGTTTTCCTTGACATGGCACTATTAATATTGCTAATAGTGCCTTGCGTGGGAGATTTATCTTTCTCGTGACTCTACTATACTCATTGACATCCGGTTGGAACAAAAACAATAGATGATCGAAACGCGCAAACGAAAAAAAATGCAAACGGTGATCGAAAATTGACAGCTGTCAAAAGTCACTCTGATTTTGGAGTGGGGTAGAGACATACGTACAGTCAGACATACGTACTCTTTGAACTAAAAACCTAAAATCAAGTTAACTTAGTTTTACACAAAACTGGTAAATATTGTTAGAGTTATGTACCTCGAGAAGAAAAAAACAGAACCCTTAATCGGTTGTTTTTTTTCTGATGAGCTGCAGCCCGAGTTTAATTTACGTAACCTCTTTTTTACCATTTCGTTAGGGGTCAAATTTCCAAAAATCATTTCGCCTACGTCCTAAAATCAACTCCCATGCAAAGTTTCAGACTCGTAGCTATTTAAAGATTTCATAATGAGTATTTATCTCTTTTATATCGATAGATACTTACTGTATTCTAAATCTTATATATATAAAAGAAAGTCGTGTTTGTTACCACACTTATAACTCGAGAACGGCTGAACCGATTGCGATGAAACTCTGTATCTGGATAGCTGGAGACCTCGATTAACACATAGGCTATTTATCCCAATATGCCCACGGGATCGGGACTTACGCGGGTGAAACCGCGGGGCGCAGCTAGTTATAATATAAAAATAACTTTGGATATATTAAAGAAAGTAATATATATTTTGGAATATTTTGTTGAGAACAATATTGTGTTATTTAAACTTCTTGTATCACGTTATTGGTAGGTTATTCAGCCGCGCCCAGGTATATGCATGCATACCCACGGGGAATATACATACGTCTGCCTACTCAGGTAGATTACACTAAAATATTATGTAGGTAGCTAGGTACGGTCGGCTGCATAATTACAGACCCACCGTACAATTCCACAACGGCTGTTATAAGAATGTTTTCAACACAAGCAAGATTCTAGGCACCTGCTGTTGCTGAAGTTTAAAGTCTTTTAATTCATGAATTTATCAAACAAAATGTTTAGATTGAAACATTCCAATAATAACCATTAATAAATTAATTTCCTTTTATTTTCAGTTTTGTTTTTATGGTGCAATAAAGTGTTTATCTATCTATCTAATAGTAATTTATAACTCTGAAATTATGCTGCCAACCGTACCTTTATATGACCTTGTCAAGCCACGTGATAATTGTGACAAATTGCGTAGGACGTACCCGTAGAGATTCATACGTTCTTTCATTCATTGTAAGTCGTAATGTGTAGGCAAATTGTTATGTACGATTTATAAAAAGAAAAATGCGTAGAAAAAAATAGATATTTTCTTATTCAATAAACGCCTCGCGATCCTTCGGCTAAATAAAATCGCGACTGTCATTTCAGACACTCAAATTATTTACCTAACTAAAGCACTTAATTTCTCCGTGGTTTTATTTTCCATAAATTCCGAAATGATTATTATAAAAATAGAAAAAATAACGGAGCTTTTGTTTCGTGTAAATCGAGATTTTCAATCAATCTAAAAAATACATTGTTTATGTAAATAATATTGACGTGTTATTTACATTGTTATCGGCAGACGTCATAGTTCCAATAGTTCCTTAGTTTCCAGTTCCATCCCATTACAATAGCCCAAGTAGTTTTCATTCGTCTTTTATGATGGGATGGTAGTGGAGTGGATGTGAAACTATGGATTAAGTCAATTATTATTGTTTTGAAAATTGTATTATTTTTTTGAATTCTTGCGTTTTCCCACGCAGTATACGTGTTCTTAGGAGAGCACATAGCGCTGGTGGATTTCGTCCGCGTGCTGCAACGCCGTGGACTATTGGCAAATGGGGAGTACGCAGTGCTCGCGGTGGACGACGAGATTTACGACCCGAGCTCTGCAGCCATTACTCATGCAGGTTCGTTCTTTATTGTCAATAACATTTTGCTTAATTTCCAACTCGACAGATTGTCAACCCGAGAGATTGCCAAGTTGACATATCACATAATATTTTAAGAGAAGTACAGAATATAATATAATAATTTATATACAAACAATACCTACATTAAAGTTTGTTATATACATACAATTTGAATATTACATTACAAATTAATTAAGGAATTTTGACTTTGATGAACCCATCTACTTAGAGTCTGATCTTTTCGATAAGTAATAACTTATATTTTATAAGTTTTCAAAAGAGTAAAAGCTTGTTAAATTACGACGAAGGTCAATATCGTGATAAAACCCGCGGCTTCATTACATAGTATAAAACAAAGTCACTTTCCGCTGTCTGTCTCTATGTATGCTTAGATCTTTAAAACTACGCAACGGATTTTGATGCGGTGTTTTTAAAATAGATAGAGTGATTCAAGAGGAAGGTACAATACATGCATAATATAGTCGTGCGAAGCAGGGACGAGTCGCTAGTAGTTCAATAAAGACGTATTTAAGAGTTCTTTTCTTTGGAAAAAGTCGACTAAGCTGCGGGGTGGTATAGTTTTTGAGCAAGCCTACTCCATCTCATACATGTCCCAGACACAACATAATATTTGTTTATCAGTTAAAAAAATGATAAAACGATACTACACGATCGTAATGGATTCACACACGTAAAAGATTGAATGTCAGCTCATGACTGGTGAAATGAAATGAATAACATAATAAAACGAATGAAAAAAAGATCGAGAGATTCGAAAATAGCATTAAAAAAAATCCAATTTAAAACCCCCCATCAATAGTATGATATAAACTAATTTTTAATTAAAATATTTAATTACCTACCATTGTTTAAAGCAATAAATCATTGTCTACCTCGAATCACGACACTTCGTTTCCACAAGTTTTAATTAAAAAATGTTTGAACATCCAATTTTATTTACAAAGCGTATTGAAATATTTTTTTAAATATTCCTTCAGCCCTGAGACAAAATATTTGGGATACTTCAGTGTTCTCGCGGGCATAAACACATTTTTTACAAGAGAACTTTCAGAAAATGTCATAATTCATTTTAACGAGGTCGAAGTTGTAGAAAGTGGTTTTTGGGTTATTCCCACCGGTTTAAATTTTTTATGGTCCCTTTATCCTACCAACTTTAACGTGTACTCTTGTAACTACTAAAACCCATGTAACTTTAATAAAATACTAAATGTAAACTTTTTTAATGCTTGCATTCCATATTTCATTTCTAGAAATATTTTCTGAAAATAAACATAGTACCTACTTATGCTCAATTCGTAAAACGAACAAATTCAAACGCATAGCTAGAATTTCACCTGTGGGTTAGTCGGTCTACCAACTCCACAGGTGAAATTCTGGCTTGAAGAAGATCGCCAGTTCAAATCTTGTTGTATTTTTTTTGAAAATATTACTATTTCTAGGAATTTTTAAGCAGTTTGTACAAATTAACCACCCATTGTCATTGTCATTTGAATTTAGGATAGTTTATGAAGTTTAAAATTGCAATATAACATTACATTTGGTTTCCGAACATTTTTTAAGAAAATGGCGGGTATTCGATTTTGGTATGTATTAAGGAAACAAGAATGCACCTACTAATCTATCTGGTATGTTTGTTTGTAATAGAGCATCTTGGACAGAATACGACCAGCGACATCTTGGCCTTCAGAGCCGTTCTCAAACTTACACCGTCCTTTCCAACTAATCCTCATTATGCGTAAGTAAAATATAATTTATAGAAGTAAATACAAAATATAATAATATAGAACATTTCACACAGCGCTATCTAGTACCAATCTAAGTAATTTGTATTATGGTGGCCAGACGGATATAATACTTATATACTTTATCTTTGGTAAAAATAAGTAGGTATTTGTAAACATACAGACAACGAGACCAGAAACAAATATCATTTTGAGGCGGGAATCAAACCCGCTACCTTCTGTGTCGCAGTCGGGTGTTCAAGTGCATGTCAGATAAATCCACAGAAATAACTTCATATATTTATGATTTTCTTCCATAAAATTAACTTTTATGATTGAACAGGACACTTTGTCAAATGATACGCGCGCTGTCGGCGGCTCCACCGTTCTGCGTGCCTAACTACCATAAAATATTCGAGGATACAGAAGTAAGTACCTTTTCGACGTAATTTCTTAAACCGTTGTGGAATAATTTTTGTAACTATGCAGCTGAATGTGGTTATAAGGATTAAATATATGATCCGGGCTCTCATTAAATAGCTCCTTTCTCCCCTAAATATTGTTCGATTTAGGTATTTTTTTTCTGTGTACATAATTCATTATAAACTAGGCTTGTATTTCTAATTATTTAAAACTTGTGAGTAAAATTTTACTTTTTAATAATAATGAAATAAGTAAGCTTAGCATACAAACTATTTAAGCGATTGACATCAATTTTTTTTACATTTTGTTACTATTTAAGAAATAAAACAGTAAACAGTTAAAAAAATAGTAAAAAATAATAATTAGGTTATTAATATTATTATAATACACCTATATCATAGCATAGTAAGTGTAAGTGACCATTGTCTTAAATGCCTTTTTAAGTAAGGTCGTTACCCTTCGTAAAATAAATTCGTAAATTAAGGTTTTAGTAGCTTGAAAATGATGTTCATTAAAAATAACTTGCGAAACCCAAAAAAACAACTGGTAAGTCAGGTAAAACATCTGTAAAGTCGGTTTACGGACGATAATTTTACGTGACAACGTCATAAGAAAACAATGATGTAACTGTAGCAACGATAATAAGTTGCTATGGTTACCTTGTCAATAACGGAGCGTGAGCGAAAAGGTCACACTTTTTTTGTGAATGCCGATGATCACCGATTTATAAGACGTTATCACGTCAAAAAATTCACATATCCGTTGACGTAGGTCCTCTCATAGTTTGGACTTGATGTTAAATCATAGCTCTCTATTTGCATGGTTACAAAACTCAAGCTATATCCACGGAACATGATATTAACTAAACCCCTTGTGTGCTCATCAAAATATACGATTTTAACAATAGCACTATAAATAATAGAGTTAAGTGGAATAGCCCATTTTTTAAATTGAAAACAATGGTTAGAGAATGGTTTAGAGAAATATTCTTCGAATTTTATTACTTTGATGTCGTTTTTTCTTCATAATTTATGATATATCTGTTAGAAGTATAGGGTGAGCAAACTTTTGAGGTTTTCTTTCAACAATTGAGTATGAGCTGGTGAAACAAATTAATTGTTTATTATAGGGTGAACGAAAACAGAATATTTATAGATTTTCGGTAACAAAATCTTGTTTTTCAATAGCATTCCAATCAGACTGAGATGTTGGTGAATATCCGCATGGGTGACCTAGTGTGCCACGATTAGAACAAGGTCCCTAAAAACCATTTGGTAGGTATAAGCGGAAGTCAATTTACAAGTATCTCTCCCAGAAGAGATAGATGAAAAAAAAACGTGTGGCACTCAGGGACTGCCGCGGTAAAGCTATTGCATCGTGCGAGCTTCGTAGAGTCGTACCATTACATACACGTTAAGCGAACACTCGACCGAGCTACATGGTTTTATTTATTTTTCGTAACGGAATTTCTTGATTCGGTCGCCACACTCAAAGCTCGCGATAAAAGCTATGCAATAGCTTAAAATCCATTTTTATCCAACAGGGAAGAATATGTTGGTAGACTAGTGCACTAGCCCAACCTTTGAGGCTATTTACAGCAAAACTTGAAAAACCTTAATTTTAATAAACTTAAACGAAATGATGAAAGATTTTAGTTAAAACCGAGTTTTGATTATTAAGTTCAAACTTTTTGCAAGCCGATCTAAATCGCCTCTTACCAAACTCACAAGAGATGTCTGAATTTAATTTTTACATTAATTTATAAAACTAAAAATTACTTACCTAAGTTGAAAAGCTAATAAATAAGCTATTAAACGAAATTCAAATACATTTTCTCCAATAAGTATTTATTTGAAAAAAAGTTTTGTGATCGTGATGAAAATCATAAAGATTTAATTGAAATAACGATTTCAAAAGGCATCAAACTAGACGATGTCAAAAAAACTTATCAACATATTATAATGTCTCTGCGGGTTTTGTACAAGATTGTATTCAAATTATTTTATTTAATACATAAGTACTTACCTATTAGTTTACTAATAAAGACCTTTAGGCCTTACGTTTATTTACAAGGCATTGAAAACGTACGAAAAAACCTATTTACTTATAAGTAATTGAAGATTATATAATTTTATTTATTTACCATCTATTTCAAGCAAAATAAGGCCCACATACCTTATAGACATACATATCTATCTTCTATCTCTATACATATAAAATTCTTAGTCCTGAATGACTGACTAACGGATCAACGCAAAGCCTGAACCGTTGATATAGTAGAGACCTGAAACTTAGAGGGTGTGTTCTTTGTATGACGTAGGCATCCGATAAGAAAGGATTTTCCGAAATCCTATCCATAAGGGGGTGAAAAAGGGGGGTAAAGTTTGTATGGGACAACGTGCTTCCTTGGTCCAATCTACTTCAAATTTTGCATAAACATTCTTTAACAGAAGTGATGGAAGACGTGCTCTGAAATTCAACCCCTAAAGGAGTTAAAAAGGGGTAGGAAGTTATTTTAGGGGTGGTTTGCTTATATATAATTTAATTAAATGTGTTAATAATAGCTTCCGACTATGTTAGTGGCACTTCCATTTTTTTATTGTTTGTGCACTCTAGCGGAATCTGTTCACGATCACGAGTTCTGTGACGGAACACCTTTTGCAGCCAAAAGTCTTCCTCCATGACGTAGGGCAGATAATAGTTTGGGATCCTTACCATGAAAATTGGCATTTCCCTCGGCGAGTACTTCAACTTTCGACGCACGTACTCTACGGTGTCCTTCGTCCCGAAGGTATAATGTAGAATAGGTACAACAAAGTTTTCGGCATAGTGGCACGTACTCCGGAAATGAATTTGAAAACGTGTTGTCTTCAACAGGTACCTATAGAAGCAGCTCACCTATACGACGCTGTAACACTGTGGGCGCGAGCAGCCACTGCCGCCATGAGGTCGGGCTTGCCACCGACTGATGGTGCAGTCTTGATGAACCTTCTCCGACCTACCACCTACAGATCTGTGCAGGGATTCGATGTAAGTAGACGGCTTAACGTAGACTTTTGAATTGCTTTTATTTTAGTTATAGCTGCGCCCCGCGGTTTCACTCGTAAGTCCCGATCCTGTGGGAATATCGAGATAAAAAGGTTTCCAGCTATCTAGATACCGAGTTTCATCGCAATCGTTTCAGTAGTTTTTGCGTCAAGGAGTAACAAACATACGCACACACACACACACACACACAAACTTTTACTTTTATAATATTAGCAGGAAAGTAGGATAATTAAGCTCCGATTTCGTCCTTAAATTTTCCAAAGTATAGATAAAATGAAAAATAGTAATATAAGTCTAAAAGAAGCCTATATAGATAGAAGTCGATAGAAACCTAGGGAACTTTTACCCGAATACAACAAAGCGGGTTTTTACTTTATTACTGAATTATTCGACTAGGGGGTCTAGTTAGGAAGTAGACCAAATGCGGCAACCCTGGTGTCAAGGTTGGTAGGTTAGGACTCTAAGTCTAGCAGTGGATCTAGGTAGTCTAGACCGAGGACTAACTCTCCGGTAACAGTTGGCATTGTCAATAGTCATGTGATGAGAAGAAATAAAAAGCATGAAACTATAAGTGTGATAGTCATGAGTGTAGAGGGATGGAGAAGAGAACAACCTAATATGATGGACTGTGCGAGACGGGACATAAGACAGATGCATGACGGCGAACAGAAAAAAAACACGAAAGAAGACGTACAGCATCGGACCTTAAATTCAATTGTATCCAGTTGAAGCCAAGTACAAGGAATAAAACAAATAATTACCTATTTGCATAGTCAATCATAAAGTCATTTAAAAATCAAATTGACCAAATTAGAAAAATGAGAAGGAAATTAATTGGTATTTTGGTAAGTGCTCAAACATAATTATGGCAATGAATCCCTTTGTAATTATGTAGGTAAATACATAATTATTTCGTCAAAGTTATTAGAGAACGACCAACAAATTGTTAGGGTACTTATGCCACAAACATTAATTTTTATAACTGTGCAGATGAAAATATTACACTTGGATATAAGTTCTGCAAAATTAGGATCGAGGATTCCAATCAAGTTTTAGAAAATCCTTTATTATGGGTCATTCTATTAGAAACAAGTATATGAATGAATCTATGCGAATGAAATCGAACTTGGATGAATGCTAAGTTGCATGCCTTAGAAAATTGCCCTCTAATAATTCGGTGAGATTCTTCAGCGGTCTGATATTCAAAGTTAGCGTAGATTTAAATATAACAGGTAAAGTTTTACATATTTATTAACTTTATTACGTGCTTATATCGAATACGTAGGTAGAGGTATATTATAAAGGGCAAATTTTCTAATGTTTTTATTAGTTACTAGCTGCGCTCTGCGGTTTCACACGTACTTTTAAAGATCTAAGCATACATAGGGACAGACAGCGGAAAGTGACTTTGTTTTATACTATGATCTACATATAAACCTTCCTTTTGAATCAATATATCTATAAAAAAACCGCATCAGAATCCGTTGCGTAGTTTTAGAGATCTAAGCATACATAGGGACAGACAGCGGAAAGTGACTTTGTTTTATACTATGTAATGATTAATCAATCGATCTATCTTTAAGCGGAAACAGATAAACATACATATATCCATACATACAGATCAAATTAAATCTTGGCTTTGCCGTAGTCGGGCAAAAATAACTTCGCTTGCACAAAAATACAAGTACCCACTTATTAATGTATGTGCACCAATGTATTTTTCTAAAGAAAACAATTATGTGCGCTAATCGACATTGCTCTTACGGTGAAGGAAAACATCGTGATGAAACCCGCGGCTTAGTTGGCTCTAGGAGTATTGACAAGTTCTCTGGAAATGGTCGACTAAGCTGAGAGGGTAGTAGGTGGGCAAGCCTACTCCATCCTCACGCAAAAAGGACCCAATTAAAAAGAGTCTAATTGTGGAAAACAGCCCGTTCAAGTACAAGTACCCACTTACAAAACATTATCAGATATCGTGCAGTGACTTTACTACGTAGTTTCAACTCTATTACATTTCAGTACCTAATAAAATATTGACATAAAAACCATTTATCGTAAGTCCAAGTTTTCTTTGCGTCATGATACTTAAAAAGGGACCTAAAGTTATGATAATGGTATTTACATGGCACATAAGTACTTTACACAGTTTAACCCGACTACGGCAAAGCCAAAAGGGAGGGTTACGTTTTAAGCCCGTATGTATGTTTTTATATAATAGACTATCTTTTGATACATCGTCCGCGTAGAAGTCGAAAATGGACCAAGGAATCACGTTGTCCAATACAAACTTTGCCTCCCCTTTTCACGCTTAAGAGTAGAATTTCGGAAAATCCTTTCTCATCCGATGCCTACGTCACACAAAAAACATACCCTCCAAGTTTCAGGTTTCTACGATCAGCGGTTTAGGCTGTGCGTTGATCCGTCAGTCATTCTGGACAAAGCATTTTATATGCGATAGACGCGATAATCATGACCCTGTCACTTGGCGGTCTGTCGTACCGGCAAGTGACCTAGTCCGTGTTCCGGTATAGCTACAAGATGAGGACTGGTCGGAAATGTTCTCGTTTCACTGCCGTCTTCCTCGTGTCTAATAAGCGGGGCACGAGTCTTCAAGTCACGAGTGAATTAGGTATCTTCTAAGAAAGCGTGCTACATTTTTGACCTCCCATCAGGTGTGGTAGTAGTCAAACGCAGACCCTTAGCGCTGGAATATCCTAACCTTAGTCTTTGTTATATGTTTTATCATCTCATTCGTCCAAACCGATTTCCATTAATTTAATTATCGTTACATTCGTTTTTTTATTTAACAATCTGCCTCTCATAAAACAAACAGGTGTAGTTTATCCATTTTTTATTTCCCAGGTGAATATGGACAGTGCAGGTGATGCAGAAGGCAACTTCACAGTTATTGGTCTCGTACCAGATCAGAAAGCACCAGGCGGATGGACCGCGCAGCCTGTAGCTACATTCAGATGCGCAAACTGCTCCGTCATGTTACCGGTAAGCACAATAATTGCGGATCATTCTCAGAAGATCCATTGGCCAGATCCAGGATGGATCTAGTGAGATATTTTTTCCCATTCAATCCAGATTTGAGATTGTGGATTTACTGAGATTTTTCTTTCTGAGTCGCAGATATATCGTGAATCTACTGGGATTTTTCTTGTTCTAGAAGTTTTCTAAGATTTTAAAAACAACAAATATACGTACTGTCAGAGGAGAGTTTTGCCAGTCTTGAAGCAGAGACGCTTTGTTCATTTCGCCCTCTTGACGCCCTGTCTAGTTTAATCAAGTGTGTGGCTCTGTCAAAAATAATACAATGTTATGGTTTTTAAAGGCGTAACTTTTTTTGTAGTTTTTTGTAAATGTACTTAAAAACAATGATTGTATTGTAGTTATAAAGATTATTGTATTCAGTAAACAATATACCTAGAACTTGCAATTGATCCTGCAAAAGAGAAATAATGTTGGAACATTTCCCCGTGTTTATTTTCATGGTTTATATTGTTTGTAAACAAAGGAAACTCTCCAGATATCTTACTTAGTAGACGGATAAATAAACATGTAATAAATTGTGGCATCCATCTACATACTACTACATAAGATATTTTACTAGAGATGCTACGAATTTTCGGCAACTATTCGGTATTCAGCATATTCGGCTACTTTTATTACTATTCGGCCGCATATTGCGTACTGTTCAGCACAAAAAAATATTTTAACAATAAATCAGTAGGTTATAATATACAACTTAAAGTCTATTAGTGGTAAGTTATGATGAATAAAACAAAATTTTCAACATTTGTTGATAGCAAACAATTGGCCTTTCCCACATTAATTATTATTGCTTCCGAAAAAAGCCGCTTAAGATGATCAAAGAGGATTTAAAATACTAAGATGATAAATAAATCTTGACAAATTTAACGCCAATCGATAGCTTAATTTGTGTAGAATTGACAATAAAGCATTGTATGAAATTGGCATAAGATAAAATTTGTCTACCATTTTTTTTCTCTAACGCAAGACCACATGACTTTTCGTTGGCTTATGTCAATTTCACACAAAAAAAATTTAATCTGTCGATTAGCTATATCGGTAATGGAAAGCAATCTTGTCTAAGGGGGCGGTCCACCACTTCCCGTCACACCCCATCGAAACCTGTCCCGAGGAATGTACTAAGTGTTACCGAATATTCAGTAGGTATTCGGCTAAATCCCTAATAGTGACATCACTAATTTTTACAACTAAGGTAGTGAAAATGCGTCTCTCTCACGAGATTTGGAACATGGCCAACATTGTACCTACTATTTATTGGTTTTGGCACGAATATTACGGAATGATTAATTGAATATCGGTGAAATTACACGAAATAAGTACATGAGGGCCAAATGCAAAATGCCTGTCGCCGATAGTTGAAATAAATTATTGTACGGATATATTGTATTGTTGTTATGTAAATATTTTGTTAGTGAATGCTTTATCTGTATATTATATATATTTTAAAATTCAAAGTCCTGACTGATTGACATATCAACCAAACAAAACCAGTGGATAGATGCCTATTTGCCATACATATAGCTATAATGACGAAGGCATTCGTTGAGAAAGTCGTTGAATGTTGCTATGAGGCTATGGTGTTTCCACTGCAGAATAAAGGTCTTTCTCTCTTCCACTTAAATTATATCAAAATGTAGGAAAAATAACTTACCTAAATACGTACACTTCACTTAACAACAATTTTTCAAGCAATAATTAAAAATTCGTTACAGGCGTAAGGCATTTTGCTTATGGCTCCTATTTGTGCCTTAATAGATATGTCGATGAGTGATGACTTGATGAGATGACAGTTACGCATAAGTAACTACATTTAGAGGATTTTTTTTTATAATACGACAGCAATTTTTGTCGACACAAAAGTAGTTAGAAACAAAAATATATGGTGAATTTACTAGTGGGTTAACATTTTAACAGGCTTTTAGTTTTCAAGATGACTCCATTAACTGTATGGCGTAGCACTATACCTTTGTCATATTTTTCATTATTGACCTCTATCAACAACACTATCGATTGCTGCAAAAATAGAGGTTATATTTTTTTGGAAAATTGTCAGGTGAGATTACTGCCTAGTAAGGTTAATTACCCTTAATCATTTTCAAAAAATCTAATGAAGTTTTAGTTTTTGTTAAAGAAAGGCACGCGGCTCTTTTCAGGATTTTTCAGTCTTATAGTTTAGGAAATGACGCAGAAGGCCCATTCCGAAAATTCCCTTGGTATATAGATTTACCTTCAGCTAGGTACTACACAGAAAAAAGGTTTAGAGAACAATTTCTTGTTATTTAGTAATATTTTGAAAATAATAAGTAGTAATTCTTAATTTAGAAATATTGCTTTTAAATCAATAATACTGTTTATCCTTATAAGGTTTTTTTTTATTAAAACAAATAAATTATTTCAGGGGTGTTTACCCCTATACACCCCTGAAAATAATTTCTTTGTTTTTTTTTTTAAATTAGTACTACGTTTGACCACTGTCACTTATCATACGTGACCTGCTTGATGGTAGGTGACGATAGTATTTGAAAGTTCATCATAACAATTTCTCCAGGAACTAGTAGGAGCATCGAACATCGTCTGGCTGGGCGGTTCACCCCCCGCAGCCGAACCAGCCTGCGGCTTCGACGGTATCAAGTGTTCGTTACCCCACGACCCTCGCGCGCTTTCAACAGTCGCCGTGGCAGCTGTGGTTGCGCTGTTCGCGGCTGTACTGCTGTGTAGGCACTACAGATACGAACAGAAGCTAGCTTCGGTACTGTGGAGGATCGAAGCGAAGGATCTGAGGTTCATCTCGCCGTATAATGACAAGGTATGTGCGTGTTTAAGATCGTGTACGCTTAAGAAAAGAGGAACTGTATTGAGGTGAACCTGACTGCTCTGATATAGAACACTAACTGGAGATGTAAACAGTTAAATTGTGGATTGAACAATAAGTTCAATAATTATCTAAACCAAAATTCGGTCGGCGGTCAGCGTTTTACCACTATCACACCCGCCTGATGGTTTAGAATTTCAGAGGATTAGTAATATCAATGCTAATACCGAATGAAAAGCATTTATGTATAGACTTAAAACATACTCCTTGCAAACAAGAAAATGTAACTAGGTAATGTATTAAAAATTCTGAGCATTTTACGGACTAGTGCGCACAAAAGCCGCACTGAATATTTAGTGGAAATTATTGTAGGTACAAATTGACAAGGATATTTACGAACGTGACATAAAATAGAAGTAAGTAACGTACTACGGGCTGCCATCATTATTTAATTGAGTCTGGGGATCTTAGAAGAAATAGATCATAATTTCAATTTAAAATTCATATCTCTCTATTTTTTCCGCGGAAAACTAAACGATAAAAATTCGGTTTCCGGCAGAAGTAGCTGTGTTTTCTGCAAAAAACGTGGTTCACTTGACATCAAAATGAACCAAGTATCACTGAATATTCAAAGAAAACAGCGGGGCCACCTTACTACTACGGAGGAGGTTCTCGATTCGACGCGTAGTATATATTTTTTTAAATGTATGATCACCAATCACTCGAAGATGGTTCAACGGATCGAGATGATTATTTTGTTCATAAAATAAGCTTACTTTGACCTCATCTCACTTGAAAGGTAGAAAAGATGAGCTTGAGGATGTAGGATGCTTCTGATTCTCCTACAAGTAACGCGGTTAGAACGGCAAGATAATCTAAAATTTGGTCGTATTTTATATAAATAAGGCTCCAGAGCGCCTTCCCTCAAATACAAAAAGATCCCTATCAGACTGTAGGTATACTTTTGGGACAGGTATACTAATATTTTCCGCTACTTTAATGCGTAAATGTCAAATGAGAGTCACATTTTGTTAACTTTCACCTAACTTTAGCTCTTTTGCGCTAAATTCGAAACTTTTAATGACTTCTAAGTGGCGGTTGCTATTTGAGTTTTTTATTGTGAAGTGTGTGAGAATGTGAAGTTGATATTAGGTATACCTACTAAGAAGCCTTAAGTAGAATGATGTACCGTATCTGATGTAATTCGTCCCATTTGCAAATTCACAACTAGTCCCATTCTTCAAAGTCATCGGACTTAGATTATTTAGCTATCTATGAAATTAGTCTTAATTAGAAAAAAAAACAAAAGAATTGATACAGTTTATTTCTATCGAGGACGTAAATTTACCAAAGAGAATAATACAAGGTACCTGCGAGTAATAAGGTATAATGTATAATTTTCCTATATCTTCCCTAGGAATAGAAAAACTAAACAAACTTAGATAAATATTTACTTTATGGTCAATCTGAAAAATAATTCATTTGTTTACTTTCTTGTTATTTTGTCACTATTATCAAGGTTTTTAAAAAACATTCCCTTATTACACCGCAGGTAATTTTTTTAAGTGGCAGGTGTCCTTATTACACGTAGGTATGTACCTTATTTGTTTTGACGACCCAGTTGGCACAATGGTCTCCATGCCGGACTGCCAAACACAAGGTTGTGGGTTCGATTCCCTTATATTTATATTTGTATTCTATGATATTAAGACTAGACTAGTAGAGCATTTCCTCGAGCGTTTGAATGCAATGCAACGTTCTTAAGATTTTTAGGTACTTTACAAGCAAAAAGCAAACATAACATTGAGTATCACGTCCGAAATGTGGTTCGAGTTAATTTAAAAACCGGCCAAGTGCGAGGCGTACTCGCACAAGAAGGGTTCCGTACCATTATATTCTGTTTTATTAGTATTTGTTGTTATAGCCTTAAAGCGTAAACAGAAATACATCATCTGTGATAATTTTAACTGTCTAGCTGTCACGAGATACATCCTGGTGACAGACACTAGGAGACGTGTCTGTGTCGATTCACGAGATACAGCCTGGTGACAGACAGACAGTCAGACGGACGGACAGTGGAGGCATAATAAAAGGGTCCTGTTTTTACCCTTTGGGTACGGAACTCTAAAAACAACCTATATACTTACTTAAACTTGAAACATCTAATCTCGATAAAAGTGTTATTCTATGTAATAATCAAAAATATTGCGGAGTTCGCGAAAATGATAACCTTTCCCTTCACACAATTGATAAAGTTTTAACGTTTGCTTCGGAAACTTTGTTAATAATAAAAGATTTTTGATCCTCGGCCTCGCGTACCAAGGGATCCGTATCGTGTTTTATGGGAGCCCCACTTAAATATTTATATTTCTGTTTTCAGTATTTGTTGTTACAGAAATACATAATCTGTGAAAATTTCAACTGTCTAGCTATTACGGTTCATGAGATACAGTCTGGTGACAGACGGACGGACAGTGAAGTTTTAGTAAGAAGGTCCCGTTTTTACCCTTCGGGAACGGAACCCTAAAAAATCAAAGAAAATATTGACATGGATTGACGGTTTCTGCGATCTTGTTTTCCTTCAATATCTCCATTTATATTTGGGCAAAGGATACATAATCAAAAAATCTCTGTTTAATGATGTCCCAATGTGTCACGTTTCGAAGAATGGCTGACTTCTGTTAGCCCCATTTTTTTGGGATTACCTACTAATCTGTACCTGTATAATTTGTTCCAACGACGGGTTTCTTATACGAAAGTGGGTCTTCAAGTTGCGAGTGAATAGGTATCTTCTAGGACAGCGTGTGACATCTTAGGCCGTACGCCATCTGGCGGGTGTGATAGTGGTCAAACGGTGACCTATCATATATAAAAAGGATGTTGAAGACGTCTAAGTAAAATTTTGTTTTACTAATAATGAGGGCCACTAAAAGGTATAAAAAAACCTTGACATTAGTCACAAAATATCAAAATAATGATCTTCATCAGATTGACAATAAATCAAATATTTATCTAAGGACTTGTTTTTAAGATGTTCTCCCTATTTAAACTAAATATTTGGGTTTTAATAAAGGTGGCAGGTGGCCCTTACTACCCGCAAGTACCTTACTTGTTTTGGAATTTTTGAGGTTAACGGACAGTCCCCTATGCAGAGCATGCATGGAGGCTGAACGTTTTACTTAAGTGCGTGGTACAAGCGGAAATTGGGTGGCTATAGGTGACATCAACAGAGTTCGAAAAGGCCTTTAGACACAACAGGCATTGTAACTTAAAATATCGCGGTGCATTTCGAAACCGATACCTATCGATATAGGGTATTACGACGAACAAATAACGCCTTCACACCGAACCTCTTAAAGCGTCTCGGAAACTGGATATTCAAAGAAACTTAACGCGGTAGATCTTTCAACAAATATCTCGTTTCCGAGTACCTATAATGAGGGTCCGGACCCATTTTCTTAAAACCACATCTGGTGGCAAATATATACCTAGGCCGGCTAGTTCTCCCCCTGCCAAGTAGATCCTCACGCAAAAATGACCCAACTTAAGTTGCCTAGTTGCAGAAAACAGCCGTGGACAAGTAGAATTTATTTATTTTTTTTTTTATTTTTATTTTTATTAGGCATAGTAACAATATACAAATTTAATATTACAGATAGACATTAGTTGCAAATAATCATTTTCAATTTGTACATCTATTATAACTACGCACAGCGTTTGATTACACTTTTCAATTCATACAATATCAATTTAGTTTTGACAATTAGCTAGTAAAGCTTTTGTTTTTCTTTTGTATTTAAACAAGCTGTAATGGAAAATATCCAACTCCTCGCTTAACTCATTGTATAATGTGCACATTCTTGGCAATGGACTGTTATGAGTAACTTTGTTCGTGGTACCAGAAATTGAAAATAAATGCCTCCGACGGCTTGACTTATTCGAAATTTTGAATGAAATATGGCTCAGGATGTTCGTGTCTAACTGTGAATTAACAATTTTAAACAAAGTAATTAGATCGGTTATTTTACGCCTATTTTCTAAAGTCTCTAAATTAAATTTCCTAAGTCTTTCCTCATACGTGTTTAATATCTTTCTTAATCCAAATTTTCCACATAATCTTCTCATGAACGTCTTTTGTACAGACTCTATTCTAGTTATGTGCACGGCATAATAAGGGGACCAAATGACGCTACAGTACTCAACTATGCTTCTCACTAGGGAAACATACAGAGTAAGTAAGCTGGATGTTTGTTTGAATGGCCGAGTTATTCTTAAAACAAATCCTAACATCTTCTTAGCTTTTAGCAGAACCGAATCATAATGCGGTTTAAAAGTTAGTTTTGCATCTAGTATGACTCCTAAATCCCTTATTGCTTCAACACGATCTAGCTTTATGTTATCTATCCTATAGGAGTACACAACAGGTTTTGTTTTCTTAGTGAAAGTAATTGATTGACATTTTTTAATATTTAGGGACATATTGTTATTCTTGCACCATTTATTTAGCCTATCTATGTCCGACTGCAGGATTATGCAATCTTGTACCGAGCGTATCTCACGATAAATTTTCAAATCGTCAGCGTAAGCCAAACACTTACTGTTAAATGAGTCAAGTAGGTCATTAATGAAAATGATAAACAACAACGGTCCCAAGTTAGAACCTTGAGGGATTCCTGACTCCGCCTCAAAGGGCAAGGACTCGTAACCATGCACCGCAACCAGCTGGTTGCGGTGCATTAGATAAGACTCCAACCACCGAAGAAGAGATCCATGTATTCCAAGGTGTTGTGCCTTAGAACACAGGATATGGTGATCTACTCTATCGAATGCTTTGGCAAAGTCAGTATAAATGGAGTCTACTTGCCCTTTCCTTCCGAAAGCACTACTAATGTCTTGAGTATAGACCAAGAGGTTAGTTGTAGACGATCTAGATGAAACAAATCCATGCTGCATCGGTGCAATTACCGTTTTAAAATGATGATACAAGTGGTTATATACTAAGGATTCAAATAACTTTGCAAAACAATTCAAAATGCTTATGGGTCGATAGTTAGAGACATCATTCTTATTTCCCGACTTATGTATTGGTACTATCTTTGACATTTTCCATAGATCTGGAAATTGTCCACCTTTAAGAGACTTGTTAAATATTATATCTAGGGGTAAGATAAGACCTTTAGCGCATTTTTTTATGAAGAGAGGAGGAACACCGTCCGGACCAGCACCTTTATTGATGTCAAGTTGGCTAAGTGACTTTTCAATTTCATCATGGGAAATCTGAATTTTGGCAAGTGTGGTATCTGTCATTCTACCCCCCGTATTACAACCACTCATTCTACTAGAATTATAAACCGAAGCAAAATATTTAGCAAAGAGATTCGCTACATCATATCCATTATTAGCATGTTTGTCATTATAATACATTTGTTTAGGATACGCATTAATTTCCTTCTTAGATTTTGCATATCTCCAGAAGGACCTAACATCATGATGTAGGTTGTTTTCTATGTTACTAATATATGCCTTGAAGCATTTGTCCAGTCCTTTTTTAGCTCTGTCCCGCATCATTGAATACGTATCAAAATCACGTGGGTTGTTAAATTTAAGATACTTCTTATTAGGTATAATTATTGAAGGATAACTAAGTAGGTAAATATTGCCGTAGGTTTATATTTTTATTGTAAACTAGTAGCGCTAGTGCGCATGTGAGAATATCGGGATAAAAATAGTAGCCTATATTATTCCCAATAAATCAATGTATCCAATCGGTCCAGTAGTTTCGGGAGTCTATTAGTTACAAACACAAAAACCTTTCCTCTTTATAATATTAGTATAGAAGTAGGTATAGAAAACAAGTAAACTAACAATGTGTCATTGACCTTCAGTTGGAGCACGTACTTTAACCCTTCAGGGATGAGGACTCGATGAGATCTGACCATAATCTAATCTTATACTGATCACAATTTCTTCGCTTTTCTATCTACTTATAGCTTATTCACACTGTTTCACAGTGAACATCTTGAAACTATAAGTGATTTAAATTAATTTATTGTTGATTAATATAAAACTCAGTATTATAACATAAATTGTTTTTATTAAAACCTTTTTCCTTTTACAAAAAAATATAAAAAAATCTTAAAGAACTCTTTGCATACATTGCAAATGTGATCGGTTTCTAAAACTACCCTGATCACCGGGTGTTTTAAATCAGTGGATACAACTTGGCATGATCAGAGGCTAATTCTATCTTATCATGTTATCCGTGGAGACAAACCCGGTAGGAGTGGATTTGTAAATCAAAGCACGTCCGTATACCTTGGCACTTAATACTTGTTAAACAGAAAGAGACAATCTAGTTATTTAATTAAGATGCATCTAGCGACCTGACCCGGCTTTGCACGCTTATAGTAGGTATACCCGTCCGTGCCCTTTTATCGATCAATTTACACACAAAAAAATATGAAACGAGTTCAAGGATGGAAATATTATATATAATTTTCCAAAATCGTCCCATTTGGGCCGTAGGCCTAAGTCGTATCGACAAGTGGACTTGTCCGTGCTCAGATGCGTAGGATGGTTCAGCCACAAAAGGAAGACAGGTCGGAAAAGTTTTTGTTCCATTGCCGTCTCCCTACGTTCACTCGCGTGTTTCGAAGGACCTCGTTTATTTGGGTCGTTGAGTCACTAGAGTATAGGTATTTTCTAGGAACGTGTGCTACATCTTAGACATTACCATCGTGTGAGATAGTGGTCCGACGCTAACTTATCTATACTCTATCTATACTAATGTTATAAAGAGGATTTTTTATGTTTGTAACGAATAGGTTCAAAAAAATTCAAAACTACTGGACCGATTATGATAAAACTTGGTATGAGGATACATTGATTCATTCTTCGAGATTCATTGGGTATAACATAGGCTACTTTTTTATACCGATATTCTCACGGGATCGGGAGTTACGCGGTGTGAAACCGCGAAACACTTTATTTAAAAAAAACAAAAAGTGTGTGTGTCAGCTCCGACGCACGACTGGAGTTTACTCCTTAAGTACGAGTATCTAACCATACGCAATACACTCACAGCCAAATTAGAAAGTTGCGCACTAAAGGTGCGCGCCAAAAACGTGACTCTAGGAACGTGTGTTTCGTTACTTGTTAGTAGGTTTTACCCCTCGGATTTTTCTCATACCGCGGGCGCCTTATATATGAAAATCGATTCTTAAGGAGTAAACTCCAATAAACTCCAAAAACGTGTGGCACTCGGGGACTGCCGCGGTAAAGCTATTGCATCGTGCGAGCTTCGTACAGTCGTACCATATACACACACGTTAAGCGAACATGGTAGGCGGAGTGGGGGGTGTTAGGTTTTATTTTCGTTACGGAATTTCTGGATTCAGTCACCACGCTCAAAATCCGCGATAAAAGCTATGCAATAGCTTAAAAACACTGATTCGGTCGCCGCGCTCAAAGCCAGCGATAAAATCTATAACATATTTCATCAGCCTACCGATAAAGAAATATCACACATCGCCACTGACATACACTTTATTAGGTACCCAACACTTTTATTGTTAGACCCACATAGCAACACAGCTTTCTGGGTGAAACAGACAATATGGTTCGTTACATAATACCTATTAAATAAGTAAAGTATATTCACAAAACAATGATATTTGAGCCGAAAACTCTCGCGACGCGACGACGTGTCTGAACTCAGACGAAACAATGCTTCAGAAAATTGATCACTCAGTGGAACCTATTAACGAGATGTCTGTCTAATACTTTGTGAATAGGTTACCTACTTTTCGCTAATAAATAAATACATATAAATATTACAGGACATTCCACACATCGCCATTTAGCCCCAACTTAACGGATATACTACATAAATGCTTTTCTTTTGTAAATATATACTTATAATACATATAAACAACCAGATCACAGACAAATATCTAAGCATAAATACTTGTCTGAGGGAGGAATCGAACCCGCAACCCTGTGTTTGGCAGTCCGGCATGGTGACCATTGTGCCAACTGGGTCGTCAATGAACGGTATTTGGATTGAACTGATATCTACAAAATATAAAATTCAAGACTGATTGGCACATTGGTCGCAGAAGATCGCGAATTGAACTTTTGGGTCCGGTTAGTAACATTCATCAAAAAACATAAAGTAATGAAACTACTTGGACAAAAAACTAGTTCTATCAATTGAACTAAAGTCAAAGTCAAATTCTTTATTCCTTTGGATGCTTAATACCTAGGTACAAGATCACATAGACACGTTTTAAAAACTAATTTAGGATGTGTGCCTTCGGAACGCGCCCACCAATGAGAAGAAGGCACAAGAAACTCATCGGTTTTTTTTTCATGTGATCACGCTCACAAAGGTCAATATTATAAATATTTGAAAGTATTATTTGAAATGGAGCAATTAAAGTCACGTCCATGGGTTGTTATCATTAAGGTAAGAGGAAGTATCATAGTACGCCTTACTGCACAATGTATGGTTTATAAAAGTTTTGAACCTGTTAATGGGCATGTCAAATACATCTAGTGGGAATAGACCCTATGGAATGGGAGTAGAAAGCCTGTATCCCTGCAGTGGGACACTGCTGGCTCTTAATCAATACAATTATGATAAAGCTGAAGAGTTTGTTTGTTTTTGGTTGAACGCGTTAATCTCAGTCACTAATAGTTCGAACTGAAAAAATATTTTTGTGTTGGATAGTCCATTTATCGAGGAAGGCTATAGGCTATACTTTTTATTTTGATAATCCCACGGGATCAGGACTTACGCGATGAAACCGCGGGGCGCAGCTAGTTAAGTAGATATATAGTCTATGTGGAGTTCTTAAAATGAACTAAGAAAGCTCTTAATTGACAATAGTGCTACAGTTGCTTGAAATTGTAGAGAAAATGCAAGACTGGTGTGTGCACTGTGCATAGCTTTTATACCGAGCCAATGTGCACTTCAGGGCAATGTGTAAACACTTGGAGGTAATTTTACACCGTTGTTTAATCACTACACTTACCAGTTTTGAAATCTGGGTCGGCTGCTAAAATAAATGTTGCAAGACATTCCACACATCGCCATCTAGCCCCAAGCTAATTAACTAGACTTGTGTTATGGATGCTAGACAACGGATATACCACTTATATACTTTTCTTTTGTAAAAATATACTTATGATACATAGAAACAACCAGAACACAAATATCTAAGCATAAATACTTGTCCGAGGCGGGAATCGAACCCGAAACCCTGTGTTTGGCAGTCCGGTATGGTGACCATTATGCCAACTGGGTCTAAAATATATTGTGTGAACCCCATGATTTTTTTGTGCCTTCTCATTCCGTGGGCATACATCTTATCTTAGTTTTTAAGACATTTCAATGTGATTTCATGTAAGGGAGTCCAAATAAATAAAGAATTTTGAAACTGATAGTCAGCACAAAGTTTCAAGTCCCTTAGTTAATTTCTACAACACCCACGGAAGGAAATGGGGAAGCACTATTAAGTACCATGTAGGTGGTCTTCATTATCGACATAAATTAGTTTCACCGAAGTGTAATCTTCTTCATCCATGTAATACAGTTACCGGTCTGCAGACTACGGTTAAAAATGGAAAACTTTCCCGGCACGAGATTTCTAATTTGCGGTGTAAATACTTGAACTTTCCGGTAGATTTTCAACTGAGTTAGAGAATTTAATTTATTGGAGATCGTAACAATGGCACTCAAATTATCATACTTCGATTTATCGAACATTTCTTTCAGTGAAATAATTCTTTAGATTTATTTTATTTATATAAGGTACTACGTTTTTATTCCTCTCTTATATAGTACCTACCTTCTTAGGTAGATAAGCTCAAATCTTAAGAAAGTTTTCTATGTGGCTTAACTCCGTAGCCAGGAGTCGGATTCCAAGGAAACAAAGGCCCGAAGGTGAAAGGAAGTCTTCCGTGACATATATTTAATATGTATTTATTAGAAAACAAACAGCATTTAATTACATACATTTAAAAACTACCATCACCTCGCGGTTTTACCCGCGTAACTTTCAATCCCGTGGGAGGGAATATCGGATAAAGTCCTCATACCAAGTTTCATCGAAATCGGTCCAATAGTTTCAAAGAAACAAACAAATAATCAAATTTTTCCTACGTATCATGAGTACCTACTATTCAGAAACATATGCGCTAAGAAATAATTTTGGGAGATTTTAATGCTGATGAAGTCGCAGGTCTAGTGTAGATGATTTAGCCCATGCAATTGGGGACAATGAAGTGTCTGGAACACGTATTAGATTGCGCAGGTTTGCCTAGCACACCTTCACAGCTTATTCAACATTCATAATGGCCTATAAATAAAATCATAAAATGTGCAACCGCCGTTTCTAAATCATGTACACTTAACTCTGCCATTCTCATAATAATGTTACTCCACAGGGCTCAATCCCTACTGAGTTGGAACCTAGAAGGGCTCACACAACCATAGCGATGTACAAGAGCAACATAGTGGCCGTAAAGAGGCTGCAAAAGAAGAGCATTGACGTTACGAGAGCTATAAAGAAGGAGCTGAAACAGGTGAGAATAACTATCATAACGTATCGAAACCTTTTGACAATTTTTTTCAGGTGCGAAGTTAATCGAACCACGAGTAAATAATGATGGCAAAGCAATACTTAAACACATACACAAACGGAATTAAAATTCTTCGTTTTTCTATATTACAACGAAATTGATAGTATTTCGTGAACTAGATGTGTAAGAACGATATAAGCATTTAACGTCACGTATTTTTCATCAGCATCTGACGCCATTACACATTAGGAACTTCAAGAACCTAACCTCCTTGCAAAACAAGTAATTTTTGTTCGATGTTTTGCCAATATTCTTTGTCAAGAGCTAACTAAGCCGCAAGTTTCACGATGTTTTCTTCATCGCAAGAGCTAAGTATATCAATTAGCGAACATAAAATTTTCGTAAGATATACTCGTAGGTGCCAGCCCGAATTCAAACCTCGACCCTCGGAATAAAGGTATCAAGTTACACCACTAGGCCAACACCGCTGCACCGCTCTACCAAGCCGTAACGCGTCGGTAAATCGAAGCTACCTGACATTAAATAAATACGTAAACAGGCATCCTTTTACTTAAGGTGAAGTGAGTTCCAAATCGAACGATTTTGGACAATTCGAACGCAGCTTCATTAAAAAATACATTTTTAAAACAGCTTAGTTTTATCAGAAAAAATATCTTTCAAAGGCTTACAAAACACTCTATTCTTTCTTGGAAACCGAAACACGATTAGAAAAAGTTGGCTAAATAGAAGTAAATCTTGAAATTTTCGTAAATTTTCCAAAAATACACAATTTGAGGTAGTCGTCGACGGAAAGATTCAACTTCATTTAATTTTGTTCAAAGACATAGCCACAATACAATCCGTAATCTGTAATAAGGAGGACGGGTTTTAAGATTTTTTTTTTCAATTGCCGTCTTCCTACCTTTATTCGCGTCTCTCGAAAACTACCGTTTATTTGGGAGTCTTTGGATCCCCAGTATATAGATATCTTCTAGGAAAGTGTGCTACATCTTAGACCGGATCGTCACTTACCATCGTGTGGGATCAATAAAAAAATGTACAATAGGTGTACAACTGAAAAAAATTCGGCTAATTTCACACCATCTCGCATCTCACTCATTTCTATTCCATCCGATAGAAACCGACGATTAGAAACTAGTGGCACCTTAAGTAGGTGCCTATATCACACCTTTTATTATTCAATGTGTATTTGTTTGTGGGTTGTTTCTCCCTTGTGAATAGATGAGTAACAATTATCTTTGAATAAACCTGTCCTTATTCATTTGAAGTTCCAATAAAACATTCACTGGTAAACAAACACATTTTTCTTATCGTATCTGTTATGTGCTAATAGAAGATAAGTAAGTGTTTAATAATGGAATAAAATAAACAAAGCAATATCACTAAAGAAACATATTTAAAACGAGATTTTTACTATTATTTTTTGTTTGTGTATCCCAATATTTTGAAGCAACCATGTTCACTAAACTCTTAGTATAACTACAGTCTCGTAAAAATGGTGCTTGAAACAGCAACGAAATATCGAGTTCCACAAAAAAAACGAACTTGTCAGAATCAGAATCAGAATCAGAATCAGAATATTTTATTTGTCTAGAATGTAGTTTACAAAAGTATGATGTTAGTATGATTAGTATGTGCTTACATTCTACCAGTCATCTGGTGTACAAATATTTGGGTATGCAATGTTTAAATAATATAAAGTGACTTGAACAATAGGTAGGTACATTAATCATAAATTATAATGAGATTTACAATATTTGAGCATTACACCAGGTCCGATTAAATATAATGTCAAAATAAAAAGAATGGAATCACTATTAAGTATAAATGTCAAAAAAGAAAAATGTTAATGTCAGTTTTAGATTCATTTCTCATTTAAAAATTCATTCACACTGTAAAAACGTTTGTCCAAAAGCCATTTAGTTAGCTTTTTTTTGAAAAGCAGGCAAGGAAGGCTCTTTATCGTGTCTGGTAATTTATTGTACACTTTGATCGCTTGTATATGTACATTTTTTGTATAAATTTGAAGGCGACCGTTGGGTCGGTACAGATTGTTAGGTCGTCTAGAAGTGTGATTCCTTTTCACAGTCTTTGTGTGCAGTGGAAAGTACTGTGAATGTTCCCTAACAAACAGACACAACTCCTTAATATACATACAGGGAAGTGGCAATATATTAAGTTTTTGAAACAAAGGCATGCAACTATCCCTAAACCAAGCGCCAGTAATTGCCCTGATACACTTTTTTTGTACATGGAATGCCCTTTCAATGTCAACATGTAACATAGTCTATAATATCAAAGCGTACAAAGTGCTGGTTTTTTTATAGTTTTTTATAGTTTATTTATTTGTCATAAAGTGTTTACATTGCTTATTTTTACGAGTGCAAAATACCTATATTAGTGCCAAAATGATAAAAAGATATGATGTCAAAATTATACTCGTATGTCTTTGTAAACATACGGGTATCTTATGACTTGTAAGGATACATTGAAACCTGAATGAAAAACAGGTTCCTTTTGATCCGGGTATTCTAACGGAGTCGGGACTTATGCGGGTGAAACCGCAGGGCGCTATTAGTAGACAAACTTTTTGAATAATTCGTAAACAATGGGTGAAGACTATCTTTTCAGTAGGCATTTATAATCTCGACAATTTCGAGAAAATAGAACTTTGTTTAGTAAGTACCTACGTCTTTTATTATTATTAAAAAATTGGTTGTCTGTAAAGTCGGTTTACGGACGATAATTTTATGTGATAACGTCATACTCTGACGCCGAGGCCGATCGTGCGTCTCTATCGCTTGTTCCACGCTCTCGCTTACACCATAACGTGACTGTAACATGACACTTTTTTGTGAGTGCAGTCGATTTATATCAAAATAACTTATATTTTTGATAATACATGTTTTTTTTTTCGAAAAATGTCAATATCGCAGTATTTGTAGCGATCGTAGCATCCTGTAGTTTGTAGAAATCGTTACGCTACAACTACCAATAAGCTACGGACTGTACCATTGGGATTTGAAAATGTTGGATCTATCTAAATTACATCGAGGGTCTGCTGATGACTTGCTAATACCAAGTGACTAAGAATTTCCACATTTGGAAAGGGTTCGATTCAATGGGACTTTTATACCGCTTTCTAGCCTTGTCACGGTTACGATTGTACATAACGTCTTGAATCTATACTAATATTATAAAGCTGAAGAGTTTGTTTGTTTGTTTGAACGCGCTAATCTCAGGAACTACTGGTTCGAATTGAAAAATTCGTTTTGTGTTGGACAGGCCATTTATCGAGGAAGGCTATAGGCTACTTTTTATAACGATATTCCCACGGGCTCGGGAGTTACACGGGTAAAACCGCGGAGCGCTGCTAGTTAATCTATACTAATATTATAAAGCTGAAGAGTTTGTTTGTTTGAACGCGCTAATCTCAGGAACTACAGGTTCGAATTGAAAAATTAGTTTTGTGTTGGATAGGCCATTTATCGAGGAAGGCTATAGGCTACTTTTTATCCCGATATTCTCACGGGATCGGGAGTTACGCGGGTAAAACCGCGGAGCGCTGCTAGTCTAGTATATATGGAAAATTAATGACTACTTTGCAGTTTTCCCGGTGGAATGTCGGAATTCCATAAATTCATACCAGGCCTGAGGATCGATTAGGCTTTCTCTGCACCTATACTACCCCTCAGCTTAGTCGACCGTGTGGAGCCAATAAAGCCGGCGCAGTTCAATCACGATGTCTTCCTTCACCATAAGAGCAATGTTAATTAATTAGAGCACATAAAATTTTAGTAAGAAAAATCCATTGGTGCACGGTCAACCAGGATTCGAACCCACGACCTTCAGAAAGTCAAGGTATATATCTACCACTAGGCACTAACACGGTTCTGGAATCACACCTCAACTCGAAACAAATTAAACTTGATAAACATTCCGTACTATTACTATGTGGTTAATGCGACTTTGGTTGCTCGGTAAGCGATATTCATTACTACGAGGGCGGCACTGAAAATTTCGGGAATCAAGGAAGTGACACAACATTACTATTTAAAAATATATTTATTGCTTTTCGAAGTATTCTCCGCGAAATTTAACACATTTTTCCATACGATGGAATCAATCATTAAAGCAACCATTCCATTCGGAAGTTGGGGTCTCCAAAATGGCCGTTTTGTAGGCGTCCACAGCTTCTTCAGGTGATGAAAATCTCTGACCACGCAATTTATTCTTTATTTTAGGGAAAGTATAGAAATCATTAGGGCTTAGGTCGGGGCTGTACGGCGGATGGTCTAATAATTCTATGTTTTCTTGCTTTAAAAACTCTTTTGTTCTGTTCGCGGTGTGAGAACTCGCATTGTCGTGATGGAGGATGATGCGGCGGCTGCAGTTCTCTTTACGGAGTTCAGAAACGACCTGTGGCAAACAAATGCTAGCATACCATTCTGCATTAACCGTTCTTTGTCCCTCAAGAGGAATAGTCACAACATGGCCGGTTTTGGAGATAAACGTGGCCACCATTTTTTTTGCAACACTCCGTGAACGAACAATTTTTGTTGGCTTTAACTCATTTTCGAACACCCAAACTCGTGACTGGTTTTTTGTTTCGGGTTCGTACGCGTATATCCAGGATTCGTCACCTGATACGATGTTGTATACAGCATTTGAGGATCCTGCGTGGAATCTTTCGAGAGTTCTGACGCACCAAGTAACGCGAGCCACTTTTTGCTCTTCACAGAGCGAAGGCGGTATCCATCGGGAAAACAACTTTTTTACACCTAATTGTTCATGCAAGATTATTTGTATTTGACTCATGCCAATGTCTAAAGTTGCCTGAATTTCGCGGTATGTTACATGTCGATCTTCCTCAATCAGCTTACGCACAGCATCAACGTTTTCTTGGGTGAGTGCAGTTTTTGGAAACCTTGACGGGGATCATCACTGAGCTTGACACGTCCACGTTGAAATTCAGCAAACCAGCGATAAATTGTGGTTTTGGATGGGGCTTTATCACCAAATGCAGAAATCATCCGGTCAACACACTGTTTTTGTGATAAACCACTTTGAAAGTCATAATAAATCATCGCTCTTGAATTTTCTCGAGTCAATTCCATTTTCTCAACGACTAAACAAGTTTGACAAAACCTTGTGACAAGACCGAGATTCTTTTTTTAAATAAATAAATGGTATTCGATTTCTAAAACCAAGGACTTTTCAATTAAAAAGATTTAAATATGACAGGAACAGTGGAAATATTCCATTCCCGATATTTTTAGTGCAGCCTATGTAGTTCAAAACTACCTTATTCATTAACGACTAGGAAGATTCCCAAATTGGGCACGCAAAACAAAGTTCGGAAATTGATTCGATTCATTTGCGGAAGTCTTTAGAGTTTGCTACCTTACAACTGATGTTCAAGGTCCTGAAGACTTTGCAACCAACAAATTCATCGTAGAAGAGACTACACAATCATTTTGTTTCACCATGGTACCCGTGAAAAATCATACTGTCACACGCATACTGACTATATCACACTATACTGTGTAAAAAACCTATTTTTCGAAAATCTAACATTCAAAAAATTCCATCGTGACGAAATCTCAACTCAACATTCTACACCGTGCAAACACGCTCCTAACTTTTTGGCGTTTAAGAAGCTTTACAGGAATCAATTGCTGAAAACAGACTTATGCATTTAAAAACGAATACGATTAAGATAAGTAGGTACTTTGCTTAAAACCCACTTTTCGCTGATCTTAATTTCTTGGCCTCAGATGCGGGAACTCCGCCACGAAAACCTTACAGCCTTCGTGGGAGTATGCGTAGAAAGTGGCAGCACCTGCATCGTCTCAGCATACTGTTCTCGAGGATCACTCGCGCGAGTACTGGCAGACAGAGACCTGCACCTCGACGACATGTTCGTGGCTAGCCTCGTCGCTGATCTGCTGCGAGGATTGACGTATCTACACGACTCATCGCTGATTTCACACGGGAATCTCACGTCTAGCAATTGTTTGGTGGACAGCAGATGGGTGCTGCAAATTGCTGATTATGGACTGCATAATTTAAAGAGTAAGTACCTCAGATTTTCCCTATCTCGCCAATTAAAGATATTTAGAGATACATTGAGATCCAGAAGTTGAATTTCCTTCATCAGCTCATTTGGCTTAATTAGGCAGGTAACCTCCACTCAATAATTCCCATATACTTTCGGTTTTCTTTTAGAAAACTTTCACCAGGCAGGGCTTGAACTAGCGTTTTTTGTCCATACCTTCACTAAGGTATTGTGTACCGAAAGCATAAGTGTGTCCGAAAAATAACCACCTGACACAACGTTTGCATCGTATCAACCAGGTGGGTGCGCAGATGCAGAAGACGCCCTACGCGTCGAACGTCGGATGCTGTGGCGAGCTCCTGAACTCCTGCGAGACCCGAACCCTCCAGCTCGAGGTTCACAGAAAGGAGACGTCTACTCCTTTGGAATAATACTCTATGAGATCCTGGGTAGGAACGGACCTTGGGGAGATACAAATTTGACTAATGCTGGTAAGTTTGTTTTTCATTCAAGTATTTTGATGAAGTCACCCAAAATATCAGAGTCTCCTTTATATAACTTGTCCCTCGGTTACAAAACATCCCTGGGCGATGATGTCGCTGTTCCGAAATATCACATTCCCAAAATGACCCTTGACATTCTGGAACTTCTTCGAAACCCTCCGAGGTCACGGAAAAAAAATGTAAACGCATTTGAAATCGTCAATGAGATTACTTCAGAGAAAAAACTTTGGCGACACTAATTTGAATAATGCTACTAATATTTTTATTGTGAAATTTTATGTGTTAGTATATTACTTCTTCAAGCAAAAATACTGACCCCATTGCGATGGAAACTTGATAGCTCGAATCGTGAAGTAACACATAGGCTATTTACATCTCGATATTTCCACGGTATCGGAACTCGCGTGAAACCACAGAGCGCTGCTAATTGTAAATATTTTCATTTCTCTTTGCCATAATCCTACTATTATATTAAAGTACTTAGGTATAAATAGGTAAAGAAAGAAAATTATTAATATAGAGTGAGAGAGCGCGGCCTTTGTGTTGACCTAAATATTTTTTGAAAGGCACACGACTACTTGAGAATACCAACTACGCAGTCTAGTAATATAAGCCTTTCATTGAGGAGGCTCATAGATAAGCGACGCTCGCTGATCGTTTACGATCGTGCAGGTTAAGCGATGCCTGGCGCGGTCATTACTTCGATTAGTAGTGTGGCAAAAAAATTGTTTTCGTGAGCCCCTCCGTGCTTTGGAAGGCACGTTAAGCCGTTGGTCCCGGTTGCTATATCTAGTAGCAGTCGTTAGGTCAAGTTAGAGGCCTTAATGCGATCTGAAAACTCTAACAATAGGTGAGCCAAACCACTATACGAGAAGAAGAAAAATAGCCTTTCATTCATTTATAATTGGTGTATTAATAAAGACTTGAATATGATTCAAATATTTGTAAACTAGAGAAAATACCGCTACAGCGAAAAAGAGAGAACATCTAAATCTTTTTAAACTCATCATTATCTCATAAATAAGTATACATAAGTATTTAATAAGCCTTCCTTTTAGCTTCACCGTAGTCGGGTAACTAAGTCTCGACATGTTCACCCATAGAGAAACACCTAGACAAGGAACATAATATGTCAGTAGATCATATTTACATTTCTTCCATAGCGGGAATTATTGCAGCCACACCTGCAATAATTTTGCAGGAATTGGGGGTTGATAATCAACCCACCACGCCACCGACGGCGTCAAAAGGCTTAGAGCAAGTATTCAAAAACTGTATGGAAAACTAAAGTTTAACATTGCGTTCACTAGGGCCGACCATACAATTTTAAAGGTTACGCTTTGCTTGTGCCATGTGCAAAACTCTCACTACTGGCTCAGATGTAACTTCTATTAATACTGACATTTTATATCGTTGATGTAAACCATTAATTAAGCACTCAGCTTAATTAAACTTCAGCACATAATAACTAGAATTATTATAATCCATTGAAATATATTACAGTGGGTTTAACCCGTCACAACTGGCAAAATGAATAATTTAATCGGTGTGGGAGTGGATTTACTATAAAGTTAACATTTTGGATACATAATAGAATTATAATAACTATCAGGTTTATAGAAACAAGAAAACAACTACAATAATAAGTAGTCTTTAAATAATAACTCATATTAGTTTTTTTTTCAGTTTTTCTTAATAATTACTAAGTTATAAATCGAAATTTAACATTACTAGCTGCGCTCTGCAGTTTTACTCGCGTTAGAAAGTATCGATTCCGTGAAAAAATCGGGATAAATAGTAGCCATAAAGGAGACTGGGACTTATGGGCTAGATTGTAGGAAGTTGAGAAATAGCTTCAAAAATTGCTAATTTTTTTCTATATTAATACTTTAAAAATCAGTCTAATTCACAATCTAGAAACTGAAAACTTGAAAAAACTGCACTCGAAAAAGAAACATTGGCTGTATACACAAATCGTACGAAGCCATAACTACTGTCATACTGAGCACTAGCTCAGTGTTGTCAACTGAGTTAATTTGCACATTATTTGTAACTTTGACTCTTCCATTGTCGTGTGCCCTCCACAAAAACTTTATTATTATATATTTTATTTGACATTTTTTACCTACCTAACCTCGACTACATAGTTATATTTAACAGGTTATTGTATATTTAGTGTTTTCCCTACTGTTAAATCTTTTTTTAAACAATGTCGCAACTCCATTTTTTTTCTTTTTCTACATAAAAAAGATCCTTTTGAATTTTAACTTGTAGCAACACTGAACTCATTCGTTTGTTTCCGATCGAGCGATAAGTGTTTTGAGTTTTGTTTTCGTTTTATTTATTGACCACCTGCACCTGCACCTGGACTTCTGAACCTGAAAACCCTGACTCACCATAGCTACCACAGCGGAAACCGATATTCTTGCCTTCACGACTGACCTGGACTCGGCATTTTGGATTTTACCGCTGAAAAATCATAAAAATAGGTAGCTCATAACTTTACTCTCTGATTGCCAAATCCCGTAAAATTTTCAGGGTTAGTTTAATAATGTATTAGGTATTATTTGGCACCAGTTTCATCCTTCTACATCCAGGCCCCAGATCCTAAGAAACGATCCCCGTCTCCTTTGACTGGTGGAACGTCAGTAACTCGAAAAGAAGAATAGTACAGCCACAGAGCGCTTTCTTGTAGTGCGTGCTCGAAAGAACGCGGATGGTGGCAGTTTATCGTTGATAATTCAGTTCCCACTTTCGACATCGTGGATTTTTTAAAATAATAATAAACTTGACCACTATCTCACATGCTTGTAAGTGACGATGCGATCTAACATTTAACGCTGTCCTAGAAGATACCTATACGCTCGTGACTCGAAGACCCCCAATAAACCGGGACCTTTGAGGGACGCGAGAGAAGGTAGGAAGACGGAAATGGAACAAAATGTTGGCCTACGTATTGGAATATGGACAATTCCGCTTGGTGATACGACTTAGGCCGGTGGGTGGTAACGGTCGAAGCCTCAGACCAGGAGATTGCTCCTTTAGCACCACCCAGGGCCCACGTGTGGGACATCTAGGGTTAAATCTCACGGACGCGAACAATACGAACCCCTTTATATTATACCACGATCTTTCCAGCGCACTTCATAATTCCGTTTGGTCTCAGCCATAGAAAAAGGAATAAACGGCCCATTTTTACAAGATCTGGTCTCAGCTGCTATCTATAGTACCCAGCAGTCGTTAATCGACTAAAATCCTGATTATAATAAAGGCATAATCTATCATCTTATCGACCATCGTAAACATCTGTATAATTTAATAAATGTCACAAAGTTAATCAAGACAAGACAACAAATTGCCGAAATCTCAACAAAATCCCAAAACAAATCTTGGAAAATTATATGAAACTCATTAAAATTTATTACGTTTGCCATTGTCCGACATTCATGGAGTTCGTTTCTATATAATAAATAAACACAAAATATTGTAGAACATTTCAAACTGTGGTTCCACAGAGTGCCATCTAGCTCCAAGATGAGCAACTACGGACCACAGCAAAGAGGGGACTCCTCTAACACAAGTTCTATGAACTTAACATAGAAGCTCCCACACCTTGTGTTTTTTCAATGTTGGAAACGAATACATTTTGATTAAAAAAAAAGCAACTAGGCTTCGTTATGGCGACCAGAAAACGGAAAGAAGACATACAGAAAACCCAGACTAGAAACAAAAATACTTGTTTGAAGCGGGAACAGAATCAGCAACTTTTTGGTTGGCAGGCAGGTGTTGGTCCGCCATGCCACAGAGGACGTGAAATTAGGAAATAACTGCCATTTGCCCGCGACTTTGTCTGTTTTGACGATACATACGTGAGACAATGTAAATATGTCCTTTTTCCACATTATTGGCAGCTTCTGTGCAAAACTTTCAAATTTCAAATTGGTCTCGAGTGGACATAGGGTGGGAATTAAAATAAAATAAACCAGGGGACCATTAGTTTCATAAAAAATATATCAGGGGACGTGTAGGAAGCTGAAACATTTGAGGACAAGTGGGCACAGGGTACGAATTTCAGGGGACCAAGAGGTTTATAAATAACTAGCGGCGCTCCGCGGTTTCACCCATGGTACTCCCGATCAAGTGGGAATAACGAAATAAGAGTAGCCCATGTTACTCCCAATGAATCAATATATCCTCACACCAAGTTTCATCAAATTCGGTCTAGTATTTTCGAAGCCTATGTGTTACGAACAAGAAATATTTCCTCTTTATAATAGTAGTCATACGTATACTCGTAGATATAGATATACAAGGGGACGAGTGGGAACTTTGAGGGGACGAGTGGGAATAGGGTGCTTTTAGGGGACAAATGGGTTTAGTTAAAGCCATTTGTAATAAGTAAGCAGTATTATAAATAGAACAGCGACATGATGCGTAATTAAGGATAATTTAGACGTAAACTGCGCGCCCGTAACACATTAGTATGCGTTAACATGATCCCGTCTGGGTTTCGGATACAATCTCAGAGCTTGTCTTTACAAACAACTTACTCTTACCTACTCTTGAGATGAAGACAATTGTTTATTAATAGGGTATATACAGGGTGTAACAAGGGGGTGGATCACCACTTTCATCTATCATGATCTAATACTTTGATTGGTGTAGGGGTACAAAAGTTCCACTATTGAACTTGTTTTAACAAAAAACGCAGCATCGCAGACATGTTAGTTTGGCTGTATTTGCGATGTTCAGAGTAAAATCAAATTTTAATTAAAATTTTACAAAAGTCTAAATAACTTATGTGCCAGTGAATATTGCAGAACATACATGGGGTTAAATCGATAGATTTAACTCAAACTACTAGTTTTTTTATTTTTTTACCTGTAACCTTTCGCGTGTAAAAAATGTGGTGCCAAATAAAAAAAAACCTTGTATATTTTATTGAAAATTTTTAATGGTATAATATGTGGTATTGCCAGCATTTAATACTAAATTAACAGCAGAAAAAATGTTACTTTGGTCTGCGACGATATCCTTGTATATTATACACATATTTGGTAGTAATTTGAGCCCTGAAGAGGGGACTAAGAAACAGGGAATGGGGGTGTTCGCTATTTAGGTCTATTTATAGTTAATCGTTCTGTTCAACATACACATCAGTTCCCCAGATAAGTTTATTACCATCCCATCACTACCGTTCCAATAGGAATATCCCCTAAATGTATAGTCTTAATTGGTTACGTATCGATTGTTATTATTTAACAGAAATAATTGGACGAGTTCGTCAGCCAATCGGCGGGGTGTTGTTCCGGCCACCACTGGGTGGGCTCGTAGCTCGTCCGTCAGTACTGGCCGTGTTGAACGCGTGCTGGTGCGAGCGAGCGGATCGCAGGCCGGACTTGAGACTCGTCAGACTACGGCTGAAGGATATGCATGCTGGGATGTAAGTATAGTTAAGCACACGATGTTGTTTTGGATACCACTAGACGGGCTGGTGGCTCGCCCGTCAGTAATGGCTGTGTTGAAGGCGTGCTGGAGCGAGTGCAGACGTGTAACTCGTTAGACTACAGCTCGAGGATATATTATGAACTTAAACGGACTGTTTTCCGCAATTAGACCCTTTTTAATTGGGTCCTTTTTTGCGTGAGGATGGAGTAGGCTTGCCCAGCACCTACTACTCTCTCAGCTTAGTCGACCATTTCCATAGGAGAGAACTTGTCAATACTCCTGGAGCCAACTAAGTCGCGGGTTTTATGACGATGTTTTCCTTCACCGTACGAGCAATGTCCATTAGCGCACATAATTTTTTCTTAAGAAAATTACATTGGTGCCCGGCCGCCCGGGATTCGAACCCACGACCTTCAGAATGAAAGTCGAGGTATCTACCACTAACCCAACACCACTCTAAGGATATATTATATGCTGGAATGTAAGTAAATTTCTTCGGGGGGGTATTGTTCCGGCTACCACTGTGAGGGATCGTGGCTCGTATGTCAATATCGACTGTATGTAAAAAGATCGAGTACAAAAAAGAGCGGAAAGCACTTATTTGAAGTAGCTTTATTTTTATTTCACGCCAATGTAACGTAAACCCGTGTCCTCGGTGTAATTAATGGATTGTCGACACCTACCGTTACAGGGTTTAAATCTCGTTAAGGTTTTTATTTTACCTTTGAAGCTGTGTTTATATTATTTTGCATTATTTATACTTCTATACTATAGTTTCTATCTAATAGTATATAAATCTATATCTGTACTTAATATTATAATAAAGTAAAAAAACTTTTTAAAAAAAGCTTTTATTTTGATGCGCTAAAAAGAATAAATAAAAAATAATAAAAAAACGTTTCAAAACAAGCTTTTACTATGTTATTGTTAATAAAATAAGAAAAACTAAATATTTAAAAATAATAATTTAAACTTGCTAAGAAAAACTAAAACTTTACACATTGTATTAAATCTTCGCGATTTTATCATACACAAGTTTAAATTATTATTTTTAAATATTTAGTTCTTCTTATTTTATTAACAATAACATAGTAAAAGCTTGTTTTGAAACGTTTTTTTATTATTTTTTATTTATTCTTTTTAGCGCATCAAAATAAAAGCTTTTTTTAAAAAGTTTTTTACTTTAATTTTATTTTTAACTTTTTAGTATTATATTCCATTATATCTTCGGTGGTCTGGAAGGTGTTGGAACTATTGAAGCTGTTTGGCTATTAGCAACATTATCGATTGGTACAAAAATATAGGCGATTTTTTTTTTGCCAAATTAATAGGTTCGGTTCTTGGCTTTGCTACCTGCTAACTCTCCAAGCCACTATGGTCTGAACTTCATAATTGCACATCGTTCAAAACTGTGTTGGGGGTATGCGCTGAGAAATTCTCAGCTAATATAAAATCACGAAAGTTCGGTGGTAGCGGGATCTTGGTCTATAAAGGTGATGTCAAAATTGTCACTTCGGCTACTCGTTAAGACGATTCAAACGAGCCCAAACTCTATGAGGTCGTGTCGTTTAATTGCGTAGTTCCTATGACCACACAACAGCTCCATCATCAGACCCTGGTTACCATCGATTCACAAACTACTTGTTAAGACGATTCTAACTAGCCCAAACTCGATGAGGTTGTGTCGTTTAATTGCGTAGTTCCTATGACCACCTAGCAGCTCCATCATCAGACCCTGGTTACCATCGATACACAAACTACTCGTCAAGACGATTCTAACGAGCCCAAACTCGATGAGGTTGTGTCGTTTAATTGCGTAGTTCCTATGCCCACCTAACAGCTCCATCATCAGACCCTGGTTACCATCGATTCACAAACTACTTGTTAAGACGATTCTAACTAGCCCAAACTCGATGAGGTTGTGTCGTTTAATTGCGTAGTTCCTATGCCCACCTAACAGCTCCATCATCAGACCCTGGTTACCATCGATTCACAAACTACTTGTTAAGACGATTCTAACGAGCCCAAACTCGATGAGGTTGTGTCGTTTAATTGCGTAGTTCCTATGACCACCTAACAGCTCCATCATCAGACCCTGGTTACCATCGATTCACAAACTACTTGTCAAGACGATTCTAACGAGCCCAAACTCGATGAGGATGTGTCGTTTAATTGCGTAGTTTCTATGACCACTTAGCAGCTCCATCATCAGACCCTGGTTACCATCGATACAAAAACTACTCGTCAAGACGATTCTAACGAGCCCAAACTCGATGAGGTTGTGTCGTTTTATTGCGTAGTTCCTATGACCACCTTCCAGCTCCATCATCAGACCCTGGTTACCATCGATACACAAACTACTCGTCAAGACGATTCTAACGAGCCCAAACTCGATAAGGTTGTGTCGTTTAATTGCGTAGTTCCTATGACCACCTTCCAGCTCCATCATCAGACCCTGGTTACCATCGAAACACAAACTACTCCTCAAGACGACTCTAACGAGCCCAAACTCGATGTGGATGTGTCGTTTCATTGCGAAGTTCCTATAGGCACCATCCAAGTCCATCATCAGACCCTGGTTACCATCGAAACACAAACTACTCGTCAAGACGATTCTAACGAGCCCAAACTCGATTAGGTTGTGTCGTTTCATTGCGAAGTTCCTATGGCTACCTCCCAGGTCCATCATCAGATCAGCACCATGTCATCATAATATTGCATTGTCACCCGATTTACACATGTATGCAAAATTTCAGCTCAATTGGTAACCGGGAAGTAGATCAAAATTAAGTTGCAAGATTCCACCCGAACATACATACATACATACACAGCAAGCTAAATAAAAGCTTTTAAAAAAAGAAATATATTTTGTTTTTTGTTTGTAACGAATAGGCTCCGAAACTACTAGACCGATATTGATGGAACTTAGTATGAAGTACATTGATTCATTGGGAGTAACATAGGCTTTTTATCTCGATACTCCCACGGGATCGGGAGTTACGCGTGTGAAACTGCGGAGCGCTGGTAGTTCTATATATAGAGAATTGCGTTTTAAATATTAATCGACAAAAGAACGTAGGTTTCTATGTTGACAAGCATGATACATGAGTAAGCATCTTATCTCATTTAAGGCAGTCTTACGTAAAGTTAATAAGGAAAATAATATATTTTGCACGTTTACGTGGGACATTTTAAGAGCTTTTGGAGCCGTTGATGCGAGGCACGTGTTGAGAGTTCTAGGCTCACCTTACAGTTAGACATGGATTAGAAAGAATGTAAGTGGAGGATTTAACGTCTTTACTAATCAAATAATTTAAGACAATTTAAACCTTATTCAATGTTACAACAACGATTCCTTTATTATTAAGTGATATTGGCTCGGTGGTAGATATCTCGACATTCATTCTGATAATTGTGCCGGCTGTGCAGCAATGGATTTTTCTTACGAAAAATTTACATTGGTGTGACTTATCGTGATGAAACTCGGCTTAGTTGGTTTCAGACGTTGGACGAGTTATTTCCTTTGAACACAGTCGATTAAGTTTTGAGAAGTGGAATAATAGGTGGGTACTAGGCAAGCCTACTCCGTCTTATACATATCCCAAACACTACAGAAGTCAGAATCGTTTTGATTAAAGTTACTGGTGTTGTATCAATCATCAAGATTAGGTGGTAAAAAGGCCAATATTGTTTTTACTTTATTGGCCACGATCATAATTATCCATGTCATACTAGGGCAGATGGATGCGTAAATAAGGCGTATGACGTCACTAAATTTTGACGAATAAAATTAACTTAGAGCAGAAGTTAAAGCGTAATAATTACACAATAATAATTGTGTTACATGAAATCCGTTTCACAACAAATATTTATTGATGAGCGAGTTGTTTTGATGAAATTTTCGTAATCTTTATAATTTGTTTTGATGTCTTGGTCGTCGTTTATTTTTGTTCTAATAAATACATTAATCTGATTACAGTTTTAAAACTTGGTCGACACAACATTTTGCTGAATTATTTCTTACATCAATCATTTTAGAGATTGACTTAGGTATATTAAAATTTTGTTGATTAGAGTAAATCTTTAAGAGATTAGCGGTCCGCGGTTTCACCCGCGTAACTCCCGATCCCGTGGGAATAGAGGGATATAATTAAACCTATGTAACTCCCAATGAATTAATGTATCCTCATACCAAGTTTCATCAAAATCGGTCCTGTAGTTTCAGAGGCTATTCGTTAAAAATAAAACCATCTTTCCTCTTTATAATATTTAACTATAGAAGTGCAGATATAGGAAAAGTCACCAACGGGGTTTCCTTTTAGGTCGTAGACGAGCACTAACACAGAACTTTACGGAAATTCAACCTCCAAAGGCGTAAAAAGGCTCATTTTATAAGTACTTTATATACTGTAGATATTAATTTATATGTCAATGCCTAAGTGTTATTTTTGTTTTGCATTTACCAGGAAGACGAACATATTCGACAATATGCTCGCGATGATGGAGAAGTACGCTTCGAATCTAGAAGCATTGGTAGCAGCGAGAACTGAACAACTGCTACTGGAGAAACGAAGAACTGATGACCTTCTCAACAGAATGCTACCAAGGTAAGGGACCAATTGATGCTATGTTTATAGAACTACTAGCTGCACTCCGCGGTGTCACCCGCGTCACTCTCGATCCCGTGGGAATATCAAAATAAAAAGTAGCGTAGTAGGCTCTCTATCTCCTGGTTTTTATGGTACAAGAACAAGAAATACCTAAATTAAAACCAGTCTCTTAATGGAATTTGTGTATGAAAACAGGATTTCTGATTTCTTTGCTCTAAATGACTCATCGTCTTTCTATTATATCTTCGCTTTATTGTACATCTGTCAATTTTAGTTTCGGTCTTTCACTTTTTCGTAGTTCTGAGATTGTTGCGTTGATCCGTTGCGTTGTAATCCAGTGAACAAATCCAATGAAGGATCTGTTTCTACCTTTTAACTTTAATCCATTGATGTATAACCATGTCGTTTGTAGTATTTTCTGGCAGTCCTTTTTTCACGTGCCCAAACGAGCTCATTGTACATTGTCACAGTAGCTGTGGCGTAATATTGGTCAGACAGAATTTGAATGACACGAAAATAAGAACAAAAACTGGCTTTATCGCGTACTAAAGATTGCCACGAAAGTATCCGTTGGTTCACACAGCACTAGCGATAAAATTACCTATGTTGCTAGAAACACGATCTTAACTATAGATCCTTTTCAAAGACAAACTGTCCTTTGAAATCACAAGACAAGATAGAGTGTCCTTTATATAAAACAATCTAAGTTCAATGAAGACAAAGCAAGACCCTTTGTATAATAAAGTCGATTGAAATTTATTTCTAGAGTTTTACTGTTACTTATTTTTATAACTTTAACAAACTGAGGCGAGTCTGTTTGAATAAGTTTAGGTATTCAATAAGTTTTTTTCCGTTTTATTCAAGTTTACTGGACTGAGAACTCAAACTGACGATGTGTTTAACTACTGACGTAGGAAAAAAGTTTAACTTATACTAGCTTTTGCCCGCGACTTCGTCCGCGTAGAAGTCGAATTAGGTTCTAACTGGATTTTTTTGTTGACATAAAATCGGATTTAGTTTTTTAAAACGTGTTAAAATAAAATGTAATTTAAATCAAAAGCACCAAGAAGTATTGACATAAACTTCGAAGCAAGTTTCAGGTCTCTACGATCAGCTGTTTAGGCTGTGCGTTGATCCGTCAGTCATTCAGGACAAAGCATTTTATATGTATAGATTATGTCTAAAGTCTATAAGTACGTAAAAAAACTTTTAAATTTCTATCAACACATTCGTCATCTTATTACGAAGTTAAACAATTTTTTGCAAGGTAACGTAATACGCTGAGAGGTTGTTCTAAACGTACTTATTAGCTTTTTTCTATTTTTGAGTTTTAAAGGTCGTTGACTTTAGGGCTTTATTTGTTTATTGAGTTGGGATTTTTATTTTATGACGTTAATGTTTATTATTATTTCCAATACCTATTTTTCCAGCAACATAAGTTTATTTGATTGTTAACCCGTTGAGAGAGGATGTCCAGATAGGTACCTCCCAGTTGCCCAACAAATCCCAAAAAAATAATAATTTGTAAACATGGCCCAGTTAGTGACTTTACTAACGATGAATATATTTTTCCAACTAAGTAGATACTTATTACATTTTTATCAGGCTTTTTAGTGATTTTAAATTCAGACAAGAATTATATTTATACTAATTGACGTTTAATTACGAGAACTACGAGTGGATTAAATACATAATGTTTTGTGGGATTTAGTTTTTAGTTCAAAATATTATGTTCTTGAGTAACAGATTACATAACATTTAATTTCTAACCAAGTATAAAATAAAAACTAATATTTTTGCGGGCATTCCTCTTAAGTTTGCCTTTCTATACGAACTTGGAAAGCCAACAACAGCCAATTAAAATTAATGGTTGTCTTTCAGCGAACAACAATCCTCAAAATATACCTACTTTAGTGAAGTTTAATAGATAATATTGTATTTACATAGGACGAATATATTGTATCTAACGACGTATTTATCCTTAGTAACATTGATCTTGAGTGGTATAGACAGGAAACAAGGATATTTTAGGAATTTTCTTTCTCTTGAAGATTTACGTAAAACAAATCTATATATATAAAAGAAAGTCGTGTTTGTTACAACACTTATAACTCGAGAACGGCTGGACCGATTGCGATGAAACTCTGTATCTGGATAGCTGGAGACCTCGATTAACACATAGGCTTTTTATCCCAATATGCCCACGGGATCGGGACTTACGCGGGTGAAACCGCGGGGCGCAGCTAGTTATAAATAAAAGAGAAAAATATTCATCAAGAAATTTCTGAAATTACAAGAGTTAGTCTGAAACATCGCATGGGGATTCCTTTTAGGCCGTAGGCAAGTACTAAAACAGGATTTTTGAAAATTCTAACTTCAGAAGGGTACGAAGGGTTGACTTTAAAGTTAATAAGTAACTATTATATGGTATTCTCGTCTGGAGGAAATCAATTTAGTTAAAAAAATCGAGTGGCACTCGGGGACTGCCGCGGTAAAGCTATTGCATCGTGCGAGCTTTGTACAGTCGTACCATATACATACACGTTAAGCGAACGCTCGGCCGAGCCACATGGTAGGCGGAATGGGGGGTGTTAGGTTTTATTTCGTTACGGAATTTCTTGATTCGCTCAAAGCCCGCGATAAAAGCTATGCAATAGCTTAAAAATAATGTAATTTCTTTTAACAGGACCGTAGCAGAAGCTTTAAAACGAGGCGAGAGAGTGCAGGCTGAAAGTTTCGACTGTGTCACAATCTACTTCAGTGATATTGTTGGTTTCACTAAACTAGCGGCCACGAATACACCTATGCAGGTAATTTAAATAAAATATAATATTGCAGGACATTCCACACATCGTCATCTAGCCCCAAGCCATCCCAAGCTTAGTAACTAGACTCGTGTTATGGTCGCTAGGCAACGGATATACTACTTATATACTTTCCTTTTGTAAAATATTTACTTTTAATACATAGAAACAACCAGACCACAGACAAATATCTAAGCATAAATACTTGTCTGAGGTGGGAATCGGACCCGCAACCCTGTGTTTAGCAGTTCGGCATGGTGACCATTGTGCCAACCGGGTCGTCTTACAAGGATTATCTTCTACGCATCCCATACGATGAGCTAAAATCTTCTCTAAGCATTAAGTGTTGCCAGGTTAAGTTTATAAAAAATCGGGACACATGTTAAAAATAAGCTGGAATTTTGATTTCCAAGCGGGACTCCTACAGCTCTTAAAAAAACCACCAAAACGTCATCTTTTTGGGGCTCTTCGGTTTTTATAGCCGCTATGCAGGGGTGCCGTAACTTTACAGAACTATTACTACACCCCTGAAAATCAGGACATTTGGAAACAGCGTCGTATACCTGACCTGCGACGGTGTTTCAACCTTGTAGGTCCTAATATACCAACCTACCTATACCTACTTGTTTCATAGAAATATATATATTTCATAGAAATACAATATTCAATTAAACCACGATTCCTTGAAACAACATTACGAGTAGATAGAAGTTACCAAATGTTGTAATTACAAACTATAGGAAACTAACAATTGAATTAATATTAAATACTTCCAACCTTAGGCGAACCTGTTATAATTGGTAGATATGATGTTTGGTACTAAAATCAAGTAAATACGGCGCGTAATCAAAAACTTTTAATCCCTCTAAGTTACTTGTAGGTATACCCAAGACGTTACCAATAAATATAATAACATATTTTGAATGAAACCAGACGAACTTACATTTTGAGGAACAGAACCCTAATAAATATAATTAAGCAATTTTTATTAAATTATAATAATTTAACACAATTAACTTACTATCGTGAATTTTCAAAATGTAGCTATACAATTTTTTTCCATTTGTTAAAATAAACTTTGAAAACAGTAAGTGCGTAATACCTTACTATCGTGAATTTTCAAAATGTAGCTATACAATTTTTTCCATTTGTTAAAATAAACTTTGAAAACAGTAAGTGCGTAATACCTTACTATCGTGAATTTTCAAAATGTAGCTATACAATTTTTTTCCATTTGTTAAAATAAACTTTGAAAACGGTAAGTGCGTAATACCTTACTATCGTGAATTTTCAAAATGTAGCTATACAATTTTTTCCATTTGTTAAAATAAACTTTGAAAACAGTAAGTGCATAATCTAAGCAAAACAAAACCACTAAGGTTGGCTATTAGCAGCGGCGCCTAGATAAATAACGAAGTTGTTAAATTTTAAAAATTCTCCAAACTCTGGGTAAATTCGGTTTCATTTTCTCAAACTTTAAAATTGTATTATTTTTACACTTTGACTACCATTTGACCTATACGTAGCTAAGATAGATTGCAGTGTTTTCTTTACACACGGTTTACAATATTTTATTAAAATAAACCTATGTCGTCCCACTGCTGGGCAAAGGTCTCCCTCATCTGTTTCCAAGCCTGGTTTTTAATATTTTTAAGATGTTTTTATTGATTTATTTTTTTAGGTTGTGGAAATACTCAACGACCTCTACACGTGTTGTGATGCGATTATATCTTTTTATAATGTTTATAAGGTAAGACATTTCAACGGTAAGTAATTTGATTGTCATAATTCCTCGAAATGTCCTTTCTCAAAGTGTCATTTTCTCAGAATGTCCTTCTCAATATTAAATACTGTTTAGGTACAGGCTTAATCCGTACCCCTATTATGATTCGGGAAACGTATGAATCTATTAAAAACGGGTCAAAGAGTGGTATTTAAACCAACGGGCGTTTAAAGTAGATCCCATTGGATTTGCAAGTATTACGGGGTCCACCTAGACACCAATGGTGGATTACAGTGAACAGTATTCAACGGTTGATCCAAACAGTACACTGATCAGCCGCGCCGTCTACTGACCTTCCGCGCGTCGAACAGGCTCTATGTTATCGTTTGTCAAATTCTATGACAGCTCGTGGTAGGCGCACTGAGTGTTTATGAAAAGAAAATAAACGAAGAATAAATATCTGATGAAATTCGAATTGTAAACAGGCTAAATTTAAGAACAAACAAGAATTTCCATCGCATTCATTTTTATAGACAATGTAATCTGCTGGAAATTGCTGTTTGTACCAAAATAGGAAGCTGGAAGGCTTCCTGAACGTATTTCGCGCTTCATTCAACTCCAATTTTTCAGTAGAATGGTAACATTAAATTTGAACTGTACTCCCTCTGTATTTCTAATTCGACTGACCCCGATATATCGGTTCCTTCCTATACACGTGGCTTTGTCCGAACCCTTTGATTCATTGTAACACGTAGGAGTCCTTTGTGATGGACGCTTTTGTATAGATTTATGAAAAATCGAATAAAATGTATCATTCTATAAATACTCTTAGGATTATGTAGACTAAATCAAGCGACTTTGACTTATCTAGATTTACTAGAACTACAATCAAACTTGAATTAGTAACATCTCGGCTTGTGCTAGTCAAATAAGTTTAGGCTTATCTTAGGCTTTAAATTATCAGTTAGAGCTTACTGATAATGGTTTCCAACCTCTACTCAAAGCTTTTTAAGTACAAACTAAAATGGTTACTAGAGGGTAGTATTAAAAAATATCTTTAAGTTGTACTCCATAAGAAATTTTAAAATTTTATTTAAAGCTTTGTTGTATGTGATTTTTTTATATATATTAAGTGTATACCCGGTTAATTTTTTTTGGATGGTGTAGTATAATCAAGCGTCAACAAAAAGCGTTACGATTTACCCATGTCAATATTTACTCCTTAAGAGGAAAGGGTACCGACGCGACGCTCTCTCCATACAAACGTTGTCGACCGTTTCCTTCCTGGATAATGACACAAATATTTGTTGCATAAAACTTATAACGTATAACTTATAAGTCTTTTTATTATTTTTTCTTAATCTTATTTTTATGAAAATTAGAAAATGAAAAAAACCAAGATATAGGGGCATAGTCATGGCAGTTTTAGGTTTTATGCAACAATAATACTTGCTCTAGTGTCATTATCCAGGGAGGAAACGTTGACTACGTTTGTATGGAGAGAGCGCCGGTACCCTTTCCACTTAAATCGATTTAATTTAAAACCTCGTGTATAAAAATTTGATGGGTAGTGAAATAAAGCGTTAACAAAAAGCGTTATGTTTTACTCACGTTTCTAGGTGGAAACAATAGGTGACGCCTACATGGTAGTCGGAGGTCTACCAGAAAGGTGTTCAAGGCACGCTGCGGAAGTCGCCTCATTGGCTCTTCATGTCTTGGATGCTGTACCTAAGATTAGGACTGCAAGGCTTCATATAAGGATAGGTAAGTTGTGATCTTTATATTGTACAGTCTATAATTAAAAATGACTTCTGAAATTTTTATTTGATTACCACAATGTTTAAAATATGTTTCTTATTACAATGCAAGGTGGGGGAAGCTGGTAATTATTTTCCCGGATCTTAATCGCGTATTTTTATTTCTCTTACCTCGACGTTTCGACTATGTTACAATAGTCATGGTCGCGAGGAGACACTCAACTCACACATTGTTAATCGTGGGGGAACCTGGTGCCTGAAATAGTTATTTCTTAACTTCTAAAGCATCCTGATTTTTCCTCTAAAAATCTCTTAAAAATAATCGGGAAAAAATTGCATTAAGTAAATTATTATAATACCATATTTATCTTATTGGGCGCCATTAAAAGACACCCCGCAACGGAGATGTGGTCTTAGCAAAGAGATCGTTGCCGCGGCGGGTGTTCCTTCGTTGGAAATGAGACTACATTTTTACCTCATTCGCGTCCGAAGTTTCTATATAATTTATACTCTTAATGGATTAATAGGGAAAATTAATTATAATGACAATGATACTAGAAAAAATATACGCAAAGTGGCAACCTGACGAGTGCTATTATGTGATACTAAATTACGAACTCTTTTTAAGTCACAACATACTCTAATGTTTCTGTATTCATAACTAGCTTTCACCCGCGACTTCGTCCACGTATGGGTACTTTTTTTTCGAAATCATTTCTATGATTTATGCTTTTAGAAATATTTTTGCGCCTAGATAGTGTTTTTTTTTTAAATTTTGTGATAGGATCTTTTTAGATAGGTAACTGTTTAACATTGGCTTAAATATATAAGTAAATTAGCATCACTACATAGTATAAAACAAAGTAACTTCCCGCTGTCTGTCCCTATGTATGCTTAGATCTTTAAAACTACGCAACGGATTTTGATGCGGTTTTTTTAATAGAAAAGAGTTATTCAAGAGGAATGTTTATATGTATAATACATGCATATTATAGCCGTGCGAAGCCGGGGCAGGTCGCTAGTAAGTAATAAAAAACTTTTCTCAGGTATCCACAGCGGTCAATGCGCAGCGGGCGTGGTAGGCGTCAAGATGCCTCGTTACTGCCTCTTTGGTGACACAGTGAATGTGGCAGCCAGGATGGAGTCTGGCGGAGAACCACAGAGGATCCATGTTAGCCACAGCACATATATGCTGCTCAAGCAACATGGTGGTTACCACTTTAAAGAAAGAGGCTATGTTAATATTAAGGTGAGGGCATACTTCTGGCTTTAAAATCTATCTAGAATAGTTGATTGGTTCAATTCCAATAATTTATTACTGAATGGATCCAAAACTAAATTAATTCGGTTCACACTTCCAAATGTAAAACAAGTCAAAACTGCTGTAAAAATTAATGATGAGGAAGTTGAATTAGTCAGTAAGGCTGTCTTTTTGGGTATAACTTTAGATTCTAAGCTTCAGTGGGGCCCGCATGTGGAAGCACTGTCCAATAGACTTAGTTCTGCCGCTTACGCCGTTAAGAAATTTCGCGAATACACGGACATTGAGACTGCTCGCCTAGTCTATTTCAGCTACTTCCACAGTGTCATGACTTATGGCATCCTGCTGTGGGGGTGTGCTGCAGATATTGATACTATTTTCATATTGCAAAAGAGAGCTGTCCGAGCTATCTACAAAATGGGCCCCAGGGAATCACTTAAAGAAAAATTTAAAGAGATAAATAGGAGTTTTGGCGGGAACGAGTTAACAACATGTCGTGCTGCAGTTTTATTTTCATGAAACTTAGATGTAACCCGAGTTGAATTGTATAATTCTGGTGGAATGTTATTCAATTTAGTTCTGTGAAAGTGCACAAGTGTAGTGAAAGTAAAAATCAGTGTCAAACATGCAGTTTTCTCGTTGCCTCCAAATCTCCTATTAAGGTTATGGTAAACTTGCCACCGCTTTACTATAACCCCTGACTTGACGGACTATGACGACTTTGACTGTATTGAAACACTTTAGGCCCGATTTATGAAAAATCGGGTCATAATTTGATGCAAAATATAACTTGACACTGGCTAAATGCACACGTGCGAAGCCACAGATAAATATATTAACGCTCTATTCACAATATATTTACGAAAACTTGCTATACGTTCACAAAAATCCTGAAATTTTTCGTAAAAATAGCGATATTCATAATTTCAACTTAAGAAATAAGAATGAACTGACTGTGCCCGGTAGTAGGCTCCGGAAAATAAACAGGTCGTTTAATAGTACATGTGTGCTCTATTATAATAAATTACCCAAAGATGTATATGACATGTCCATTACCAGGTTCAAAACTTTTATAAAGCATAAATTGTGCAGTAAGGCGTACTATGATACTTCGTCTTACCTTAAAGATAACAACCCATGGACGTGACTTTAGTTGCTCCATTTCAAATAATACTTTCAATATTTGTAATATTGACCTTTGTGAGCGTGATCACTTAAAAAAAAAACCCCATGAGTTTCTTGTGCCTTCTTCTCATTGGTGGGCGCGTTCCGAAGGCACACATCCTAACTTAGTTTTTAAGACGATTTCAAGTGGTCTATATACAATTGTATTAAGCATCCCAAGAAATAAATTTTTTTGATTTAATTTGATTTATCAGACCCAAGACACCACTGAGGTCGTAGTTGGTGGTCACATAGGGGAGGGCATTTGACTAGAGCTGACGACTTTTACGAGGGATAGCATGGGTTTACTACGCCATATCGAAACACGTTTGCACTTGTTACATTTAAACTATGACGAATCACCTTAAGGTAAATTGAATTAAGCTTCAATAAGACAAATTATATTACACCGAATGACACCGATACTTTATTTCACCTAATGAAATTGGTTGTTTTGCCTACGAAAGACGCTTGCACTTGTTACATTTAAACTATGACGAATCACCTTAGGCTAAATTGAATTAAGCTTCATATGACAAATTATATTACACCGAATGACACCGATGCTTTATTTCACCTAATGACGTTGGTTGTTTTGCCTACGAAACACGCTTGCACTTGTTACATTTAAACTATGACGAATCACCTTAGGCTAAATTGAATTAAGCTTCATATGACAAATTATATTACACCGAATGACACCGATGCTTTATTTCACCTAATGACATTGGTTGTTTTGCCTACGAAACACGCTTGCACTTGTTACATTTAAACTATGACGAATCACCTTAGGCTAAATTGAATTAAGCTTCATATGACAAATTATATTACACCGAATGACACCGATGCTTTATTTCACCTAATGACATTGGTTGTTTTGCCTATAGTTTATTCATTAAAATAATGTTTCAGCTACGTGCTATTCGATCAAGAACTGTTTTTAGACAAGAAAAGACGGTAAAAAAATCAGACGATCGAAACCAAAAACAAAAGGCAATAAAAAAATACAAAAGACGATTTATATGATGATGATGTCTCCTTGACCGATTTCGACTACAGTGACTATTTATATAAATAAACAGTTAATAACAACAATAAAAACTCGTGAAATATTTTCCACCAAAAAATACCTTTTAAAATTTTACCAATAAAATTCGAATTATTATAAAAGTTTTCCTCATCGGCAAATGTCAAAACATTATAATATTTCTTCATTTGATAAACGTAGGGAGTCTACTTCCAAAGCGAAACATTATTAGATGAAACCTCTAGAAGTATGGAGGTACTTCAATAATTGTAAACAAGCCCAGCGAAATAACCCACTTCGAAAATTTCAATTAATTTGGTCAAAGGTTAATTTGGTTAGAAGTGGATACGTACTCTACAATAAATACTTTGGCAATCAAGTTTTTTAATATCATAGGTACGACTAAATTAAATATTTTGAATTTAGATAGGTATACCTATTTTTTATTTAATATATTTTGAGCTCGTTTAGCACCACGCAGGGGACACGTGGTGCAGGGTAGTGGTTGGTAACTCCTGACGCGAGCTGTGGTCATCTCCCAGGACCATAGAAAAGATATGAGAAATAAATATTTGTTAATTCCAGGGCAAAGGCGAAATGAGGACGTGGTGGCTCGTCGGAGAAGACCATGACAGGAGGAAGAATCAATTCTATAGATACCGTAAGTATACCTTACAACACTACATAACTTAGCAGATCGATATATTAATCAAAATGCAACATTCAAAATAATGTTTCACTAAGTATTGTTTGTGAGTGCAATGTTTTCAGTTATGAAAGTCAATTGGTTTTTTTTTACCAACAGAACCAGACTCAAATCAGAACCATCATGAATCAGATCAGAGCCTAGAACCATGGTGGGATCAGGAACGTTCGATCCTCAACATACGAGAGAGAGCTCGGTTATCCTGCGGGGGCTCGTTAGGTCCAGGGTCGGCGTTGTCATCTCCAGGGCCACCTGCCTGCGCCTGCTTCGTGCCCCCTCGGGACCACCACTCCGCTCCTGTGGTGTCTTTCTGTGATGACTGACGCTAACAATCCCTCAAACGTACTATCTCAACGCGACCTTGCACTCGAACACAAACCCACAAAGATTTAAACGATAATTTAAAACATATTGAAAATAAAATTGTTGATGTTAAAGTAAAACTTAATATTCATGAAGAAAATGATGAAAAAAAGAATGTTAAATTTTCTTCTAATGATGGATGTATAAGAAAACATATTAAAAATAAATTAGGTGTTAATTGTAAGTTTATAGTCAATTCAGACGAGGACAGTGATAGTTACGATGATAATATTAGCGTATTAACAAGAATGTATTTAAGAAACGAACCAAGTATATTAAAGGACATATTTTTACATGATAAAGTCTTAAAAACTAATAAAAACGTTCCAGATAACAAAAGTTACAGATTTATTGATAATTTATATACAGATATTGATATGGAAACTAATGAAATAGACAATTTTGTATCAAATATTTACGTAGGTCATAATAATGAACCAAAAAATAATAGTTTAAGTTCATTAGATAGTCTAAATGTTACATGTAATGATCACGAATTTAAATATAAGGAGAATAATTACAAGGAATTTAAGATAGTATATGAATGTGAAGATAATTCTGAGGCAAGAACAAGAAAACTGGCTGCTTTGCAAAGGCTGTACTGCGTTGATTTTGATGAAGTTTGGATCTAAGGAGACTTTATAAGTAATGATAATTATTCAAGAATTGACACAATGACATAAGAGTTAGTAAAAATCTTATAAAATGTTCAATCGACTGATTAGTTCTGCTCAATTTAACAACGCATAGCCTAAACAGCTGGGTCTAGAAACATGACATTTTGCACAGGACTTCCTTATATCTAAATTAGTACCCATATCCACTTAGAAGGAATTATTAAAACATTATTTTAATTGTATAGGGAAAATAATATAGATTATGTTTGTATTGGTAATATCCGGACCTACTGAACCGTTTTATGTAATACTTGGAAAGAGGATTGCTTTTCTAGTCTACGAAATACGATGGCATATCCGTTGATTACGTGTGAAAGGTTGATCTAATATGTAAGACAGTAAAACTTATCGAAATGTCTATGAAATAATATGTTTATGTACCTACTTAAATATAATTAAAATATTATAAAAGTGGTGGAAATAAATTTGAATATATTAAGAGTATTATTTAATGTTTATTTACTAATATAGCAGCTTTTGCACCTTTGATTTGCAATATAAATATGATACATATACAGGTTGAATATTGTTGATTATTTGCTTTTTTTTTAAGTCGGTTAAGATGTATAATGGCACTACTTAGAATAAATTATCTAAGTGTAAATTAGTGGGAACTGTATCCGTCTGTAGTTTAATACAAATATCTTGTAAGATAATGTTTATTTTTTAATCAAAGTAATCACTAATTGTATAAGTGGTAAACTCACATTAATTTATAATTCGGAAAGTGTTTTCTTTCTAATAAATGTAAGTCACCTAGGGTACCTACAGTGTAACGACTGGGAAGTTAGCTGAGAGCGTTTCGTGGTCGTATTTTGGTGACGCGCAAAGCCTTGGGTTGCGCCTAACTTCAGAGCAGTCGTTAAGTTTGATTCGCACTGTGGGTACCTACTCCTGTGTCGTATAAATGTATTACCACGATAAAGTCAAAGTCAAAATTATTTATTCCTTTGGATGCTTAACACATTTTTATAGACCAGATAGAAACGTCTAAAAAAACAGATAAAGTTATTTAAAACGGAATATTTACCATATATTTTTTTCACTAAACGTTTTTGAGGTATTTATAGTATTTTTAACCATTGGTGCGTGAAGTTTATTATTAAAAATAATCTTTGTGGGAACTGAAAGACAGTACCTAATTACCTAATTTAAAAAGCAGATAGAACAAATGAAAATCGAAAAATATATTATTATAAGAATTATTTATTATTGTACGCATTGCTGTTGATGTTATTTATTAAGTATTAATAAATTTTGTAACAAAATTAAATCGTCGTTTTTGCTGAATTAAGGTAATATTTAAAATATATCTGAATTTCCCGACGTGTACAATTTGGGAACTTTCAAGACACGAGTGAACGTGAAATAAGGTTACCTACGTTCCGATATCTAACTTGATAATTTTGTAGAAAATCTTTTATTTTTAATTTATCAGGCATCCGGTAGGTACCTGTCCATTACACTTAAGATAAAAGCAACAGTCTCAGGAGATACTTAATTATTCTAATTACTAGACAGTGGCAATTAAAACTTGAAGTTACAGTATGAGATCACGACACGAAGTAACTTTTGCTGTAGCTATACTGTAAATTGTAATGATTGCATGGAAAATTGTTGGTTTTTTTGGTTGGCAGGTGAGTTCTTTTGGGTTAGGGTGTAGCAAAGGGTAACCACTAAATAAATGAAATGCTTCTGTATATAGTTTGAAAAAAAAATTAGAATAAAACAAATTAGAATTTATTTTTTTTGTTGTTTTGGACTTTAAAAAAGCGAAGCTAGCGATTCCACCTAGGTATGTTTGGAGCTTATTCCAATTTAGCCCATTTTTTTTCCAAATCGGCCCAAAAATATGTACTCATACCTACCAGTGATACCTATTTATTTTCCGAATCGGCCCGCAAATTTCGAAGTAGGTACGGACAATAAGAAAAAGGACAATGGGCATAGTGTCCCACCTGTTGTATAGAGTCGAGCTATATGTCATTTGAAAGGTCATGACAGTAGCTTTATTTTATTGTATGACACTAACCCTGTAACTCGGATAGGGACGGATCTAGGACGCTTTCAGTTTCTGGAAAAAATAACTTATTTTTAGGTCGAGTTGTACGTCATTCGAAAGCTCTTGACAATAGCATTATTTTATTGTACGATGCTGGTCCTGAAATAAGAACAGGGACGAATCTAGAACGTTTTTAATATTTAAAAACATTAAAAAGTTGAGATCGAGATGTATGTCATTTAAAAAATACTGTTAGTAGCGTAATTGTATTGTGACGCACTAACTCTGAATCTAAACAGGAACGGATCTAGGATGTTTTTAATAAAAATATATTGCTGTCTAGATATTATATAATACAGTTTTGAAAGGTCGTAACAGTACCTTTTTTTTGTGACTCGTCTGGAAATATGAACAGGAAGAGCGGTGTTGGCTTAGTGGTACCTTGACTTTCATTCTGAAGGGCGTGGGTTCGAATCCCGGTCGGTCGTGCACCAATGTATTTTTCTTAAGAAAAAATTATGTGCGCTAATTGACATTGCTCTTACGGTGAAGGAAAACATCGTGATGAAACCCGCGGCTTAGTTGGCTCCAGAAGTATTGACAAGTTCTCTCCTCTGGAAATGGTCGACTAAACTGAGAGGGTAGTAGGTGCTGGGCAAGCCTACTCTATCCTCACGTAAAAAAAGGGCCCAATTAAAATGGGTCTAATTGCGGAAAAACAGTTCGTTCAAGTCAATTATGAACAGAAACGGATTAAGGACGTTTATAGTCAAAAAAACGTGTTGATGTTGCTATGTACGTTATTCGAAAGGCTGAGATGTATGTTATTTGACGCAGCAAGCCTCTCGGAGGGTAAACTATAATTTTTGATGCTTGGGTCATTTTTGATGCTTGGGTAAACTTGAATTTTTGACGCTAGAACAAGCTTTTTTGAAGTGATAAATCTTTTAAATCGGTCTGAACAGTAGGGGTTACTTGTAAAAATCAAATATAACGAATGTTGTAACGTCATAAATGTGTTATAGCGTGCATAGAAAGAGGACGCAGCCAATCTAAACTTCTAAAAATGACTTTGAATAAGCTATTTCTGTTAAGAATCGTGTTGATTTGACGTAAAATACATTACATTACTCAATGTAATGTAATGTATTACTGTGTCCCCGACAGAGTCTACCCGTTTCCTTGATTATTTCTGGCGACTGGTCTTGGGCGCTGTATACATCGGATTAACTCTGGATGGTTGAAATGGCGACAGGTCACATCAACCACCTGTGAGCCACGGATGCCCCTTAAACTGAAGGGTAAAATCGATAAAACCGTGATAAGACCTATCGTCTTATCATATCATATGGATCGGAATACTGGGCCGTGAAGAAGAAGAATGAGGGAAGATTGCATGTAGCGGAGATGAGAATGTTGAGACGGATGTGTAAAGGTAACGAGGATGGATAAAATAAGGAATGTGTATATTCTAATATAGCAAGCCTAAAAGTTACTAATAAAGTAAAAGGAAGCGTTTGAGTTGGTATAGACATGTGATGAGAAGAGACGCACGCGACTAGAAAAGTGATGAGTATGAATGTAGAGGGGTGGAGAGGAAGAAGACAACCTAAGAAAATATGGATGGACTGCGTGAGACAAGACATGGTAAAGATAAATGTGAACTATGAGATGACGTAGAGATAATGGAAGTGTAAATGGAAGAATAAGACATACTGCGCTGACCCCAAAGAAATTGGGATAAAGGCAGGAAGCTGATGATGACTAGTCTTGGGATCATAATTGGGTTGGGCTGATGTTGCGAGAGTCGATGAGAAACAGAACAAGTCATGAAAGGAACTGCTACAAAACGAAAGTGTCTACAAATATCAGAAATCTTACCTACTTGATCTGACCGATTATCGCTGGAGTTAAACTCGTATTAAAGATTTCTTATTGCCGATATGGTAGTGCCATCTTCTCGCTTTTAAATCAATATTCGTTGTTGGAGGTTTTAGCAGACAATAAAATTTTTGTGCTGATAAAAATGAGTGCTATTACCAAAGTCTTTGCTTTCATTAGGGAACTTGACTGGCAAAAAAAGATAACCAAATTGGCATCAACACAGTTCAAAATGCTTATTTTGTCCTAGTAAATAGGAAACCTTCAATTTAGAACGTTCTATGTTTGCTGCCAGAATGGGGTTAGTAGCAGTTAGTAAATTGCCAAAGGATAGTAACCTTCATTTTTGAATCTATACTCCCAAGCATAAAACACTAAAGCTTTTTGCCGATGATATAAGTTTCACCTGGCAGGTGAAATCTTTTGAGTGCGTTGAAGAAGGATTTATCAAACGCTTCCAGGATTTTACTAACAACATAGTGAACTAGCTAAATACTAATTCGACTAAGAACCAACTCTGAGCATTTAACCTTCGTAAAAAAACCAGCAACTCTAAAATATTAGAGCTTTGTGGTAGACAAAAATATATTTAATTTAAACAGCACTGTCAGAACACTAAAATAAAATGTGGGATTAGAAACAACGAACGGTATTAAGATTAGAGGATCAACCCACGCATGATGTATACCATAGGTTTGCTACTGTATGCTATTCCTGCCTGAAAAAATCCTTGCATAGCCATCAAGTCGATGTCACCCTAAATAATGCAGCTGTCGTCATCACAAGTTCAAACAAAACAACGTCTGAAGTCCAGAAAGTTCTTTTAACTACGAGTAACATCTCTCATAACTGTTCTAGGATTTAAACTCACTCCAATAATGGAAAAAATGCTCTTTTAAGGAAGCTGATTTTGACAAACCTGCGAGTCCTGCGACCCTATAAAAAACTTTTTAAAGTCTCATTTTCTTTCCATGGATTACATTTCTTATACTTCAAATATAACTGGGTTTTATATTGCATTAATTCATTTAGTGATTTGCTTTGGCGTCATAGTTATACTAACGGTGAGAACCGAATGGTTAATCAATACAATTTGGTCACAATATAGTTGGTACCTATGAGAAATCATAGAAAATAGTTAAATCTTGTTTCAATCACTATACACTGAAATAGCTATAGATAGTTTTTTGACGTGATAACGTCTAATAAATTGATGAACACCTGCATTCACAAGAAGAGTGACGTCATGCTTCTTCTTTTTTTTCGTTACACTCTTGACAGAGCGGTCGTGATCATCATGTAGTAGAGGGGGTAGATGTTGCGTGCTTCACGACTGCTCGCCATCTCTCCCTGCTGGAGGTCATCCTGCTACATTCGTTCAAAGAACCTCCCACTGCAGCCTTGACTTCTTGACGGTCAATCCATCGCGTGGGTGACCTCCCGCGCGTTCTGGTGCCTTCTATTTTTCCCTGTACAACGAGGCGCTCAATGGACAGATTATCACGCCGGGAAACGTGGCCGAAGAAAGTCAGGATGCGAGATTGTACTGCTGAAAATAGACGCCGCTTGATACCGAGTTCTTGAAGTATCGAGACGTTTGTGCGAAACTCGGTCCACGAAACCCCAAGCATTCTTCTCCAGCACCACATCTCCAGAGCGTCTATTTTATGCCTTTCCACTTCTCGCAAAGTCCACGTCTCAGCAGCGTAAAGAAATATGGGAAAGATGAGGGTCCTCACGAGCCCGGTTTTCGTAGTTTTCGTTATGTTACGATTCGTCCATATTTTTTTCATCTTCTCCATTGCCGTTCTGGTAATAGCCATACGCCGTTTGACCTCGTCTATGCATCCGCCATTGTTTGAGATTAGAGCCCCAAGGTATATATAGGATTGGACCACATCACAGTTCACAATACGTGTCACCTCCGGCCAATTATTGCTGGCACGGTCGACAATCATTATCCTGGTTTTGCTGCGATTAATCTTTAAACCAAAATCTACATGCATCATGGTAAAAATAAGACCATGACGCCGTTATGTTCCGGTAAACGTCAAGCGTCTCGTGTTTGTTTTATATTGTTAAAAAAAAAGGAAAAATTAATATCCTTAAAAGAAAAAAAATACAGCTAAAAAAACATCTCAATTTTTCATAGGTTTATTATGATTACTAAAAACGTTCAAGATCCTTCTCTGTTCATATTTCATAAATGGTGTCATTCAGGACAGCAATATTGTTTTAAACTAAAAACGTCCTTGTTCGAATTTCAAGGTTGCAGCTTAAGGCCCTCTTCCAGTACCCTGTGTAGATATTTTAACATTACCTCAGCCTCCGCGCACAAAGACGTAGCGTGAAAGTGAGCCGCGCGCAACGACTCGCGTACGCGATCAAGCTACGCCACAGTGTAGGTGTAAACAGTGGGCACGCCACAGTGTAGGTAGGTGTCAACAGTAGGTTTTCGTTATCTAATTGGGCTCGATATATAAAATAATAAAACTAATGTGTAGCTGTAATAATGTACCTAATATTTTTATTGGAACGAAGTTCCCTATCGCGGGTTGACGCGGGGACCTAGCCGAGAAAAAAATGTTACGCATTACAAAACCGTGAAACTGGAGCAACAATACAATATACAAACTTGTTACTAACCTGACCTCTTTATAATATTAGTATAGATTATTTGCGCTCACTCAATCGCGTCTAGTCACCATAACACAAGCCTAGCTGCTTAGACTGGAGCAATAATACATTATACAAACTTGTTACTAACCTTACCTCTTTATAATATTAGTATAGATTATTTGCGCTCACTCAATCGCGTCTAGTCACCATAACACAAGCCTAGCTGCTTAGACTGGAGCAATAATACATTATACAAACTTGTTACTAACCTTACCTCTTTATAATATTAGTATAGATTATTTGCGTCTAGTCACCATAACACAAGCCTAGCTGCTTAGACTGGAGCAATAACACAATATACAAACTTGTTACTAACCTTACCTCTTTATAATATTAGTATAGATTATTTACGCTCAGTTAATCGCGTCTAGTCACCATAACACAAGCCTAGCTGCTTAGACTGGAGCAATAATACAATATACAAACTTCTAACCTTACCTCTTTATAATATTAGTATATATTATTTGCGCTCACTCAATCGCGTCTAGTCACCATAACACAAGCCTAGCTGCTTAGACTGGAGCAACAATACAATATACAAACTTGTTACTAACCTTACCTCTTTATAATATTAGTATAGATTATTTGCGCTCAGTCAATCGCGTCTAGTCACCATAACACAAGCCTAGCTGCTTAGACTGGAGCAACAATACAATATACAAACTTGTTACTAACCTTACCTCTTTATAATATTAGTATAGATTATTTGCGCTCAGTCAATCGCGTCTAGTCACCATAACACAAGCCTAGCTGCTTAAACTGGAGCAACAATACAATATACAAACTTGTTACTAACCTTACCTCTTTATAATATTAGTATAGATTATTTGCGCTCACTCAATCGCGTCTAGTCACCATAACACAAGCCTAGCTGCTTAGACTGGAGCAATAATACATTATACAAACTTGTTACTAACCTTACCTCTTTATAATATTAGTATAGATTATTTGCGCTCACTCAATCGCGTCTAGTCACCATAACACAAGCCTAGCTGCTTAGACTGGAGCAATAATACATTATACAAACTTGTTACTAACCTTACCTCTTTATAATATTAGTATAGATTATTTGCGCTCAGTCAATCGCGTCTAGTCACCATAACACAAGCCTAGCTGCTTAGACTGGAGCAATAACACAATATACAAACTTGTTACTAACCTTACCTCTTTATAATATTAGTATAGATTATTTACGCTCAGTCAATCGCGTCTAGTCACCATAACACAAGCCTAGCTGCTTAGACTGGAGCAATAATACAATATACAAACTTCTAACCTTACCTCTTTATAATATTAGTATATATTATTTGCGCTCACTCAATCGCGTCTAGTCACCATAACACAAGCCTAGCTGCTTAGACTGGAGCAACAATACAATATACAAACTTGTTACTAACCTTACCTCTTTATAATATTAGTATAGATTATTTGCGCTCAGTCAATCGCGTCTAGTCACCATAACACAAGCCTAGCTGCTTAGACTGGAGCAACAATACAATATACAAACTTGTTACTAACCTTACCTCTTTATAATATTAGTATATATTATTTGCGCTCACTCAATCGCGTCTAGTCACCATAACACAAGTCTAGCTGCTTGGACTGGAGCAACAATACAATATACAAACTTGTTACTAACCTTACCTCTTTATAATATTAGTATAGATTATTTGCGCTCACTCAATCGCGTCTAGTCACCATAACACAAGCCTAGCTGCTTGGACTGGAGCAACAATACAATATACAAACTTGTTACTAACCTTACCTCTTTATAATATTAGTATAGATTATTTGCGCTCACTCAATCGCGTCTAGTCACCATAACACAAGCCTAGCTGCTTAGACTGGAGCAACAATACAATATACAAACTTGTTACTAACCTTACCTCTTTATAATATTAGTATAGATTATTTGCGCTCACTCAATCGCGTCTAGTCACCATAACACAAGCCTAGCTGCTTAGACTGGAGCAACAATACAATGTACAAACTTGTTACTAACCTTACCTCTTTATAATATTAGTATATATTATTTGCGGGCACATAAGTTTGTAAATTATTATTTGCGGAAAAAAGTTTGTCATCCCTGCAAATGCAAGCTTCCGCGTGGGGTTCGCTCGAACGCAGCGTGCCGGCAAAAGTGGCATAGGTCTTACCTCGACGAAGCCCGGAGGCCGAGTGCGAGGAACTGACGCGTGCTAACTGTTATATTTGATCGATTTGCAAAACATTTTGTACATTTTAGCATTATTATCCAAAAATATAGTTCCTAGAGGTCAAAACCTATCATTTGATTCAACTTTTAGAAACATACGTTAACTATTTTTGAATAAAAACCGATAAACGATCTAAAAATTCTCTGTTTTCTAACATTTTTTTTATCGAACAAAGTTGTTCATATCATGTTTTCAACCGAAATAAACAAAAATATGGTTTTTAAACTACAATATCTACTTATATCCAAATAACAAAAAAATAGTATTTGATTACTTAAAGTTGCTTAACACAAAGGTCGATTTGCGAACACATGGTCTTAACAATAAAATAAAGCTACTATCTGTATTTTTCGAATGAGAACGTACTGATTTTTTTATTATTTTCATATATTAAAAAAAGATCCGTCCCTGCTCTTATTTCAGGATCAGTGTCTTACAATAAAATAATGCTACTCTCAAGAGCTTTCAAATGACGTACATCTCGACCTAAAAAAAAAAGTTTTTTTTACAAAATTGAAAACGTCCTAGATCCGTCCCTATTCGAGTTACAGGGTTAGTGTCATACAATAAAATAAAGCTACTGTCATGACCTTTCGAATGACATATAACTCGACTCTATACAACAGGTGGGACACCGTCTATACGAAAATGCCCATTGTCCTTTAAGTGTATTAACAAGTGAATCAAGACGAGTTAATTTTAGACCAGTTGGACTGTCACAAAAACTACATGGATAGGTTACGTTAGGTTGACCAGATCCAAATTCTACCGATGTTTTGGTTACCTGCAATTAGTGAAATTAATGCCATGCTTCCCTACTTCGGGATACACACGGTGTACATCCCGGAACAGGCGCCGGAAACGCGCAGCGTCAGACGGTATTTTGATGTGAATACGTCTTTAAAATTGCGTCCCTAAGGAAGCAATTTAAAAAAACGATTGATAACAAAATCGAGGATACAGTTTAGTGTTGCAGCTAATATCCATCATCCCCATCAAAATTTCAATTACACCACTGGATAACTAAAGAATCAAAGAATTTATTACGCTAAGTAACACATCAAATTATGCGCCAGTAATGTAACGTAGATTCATATTAAATACAAGAAAAAAAACAACAAACAGAAATGACAAAAACTAACAAATACTTACTCTGCAAACAAAAATAAAAAGTACAATAACTAACTAAATGATGATAAGAACTAACAATACCAGCTACAACCAAATAATCTCAATGAAACGCAACCAGTCGCGGTTGACGAGCCTACATCACCTCGATTAGATTGGGCAGTGGGAGGTTATATAGTACTTGGTTAGTTAGCATCAAAGTCGAGCGGACACTCCCGCGCGAGTGGGTATAAAATACAAATTAAACAATCTAGTTGCTCATAAAGTGGATCTTATTCAACGGCTTTTAGGCTCATAATCCAACATATAATGCACGCGTGCGTTTTACATTGCCAACCTAGTGCTGCAAAGTAATCCCGATAGGTTAAATACGTATCTTACTGCTAATTACATACTGTTTTGATGTATAAAAAAGGTAGGTACCAAAGAGTTTTTTAGCTAGCAAAAATGGTTGTCTCTAAAGTCGGTTCGAGAGTTTTGGCGGGAACGAGTTAACAACATGTCGTGCTGCAGTTTTATTTTCATGAAACTTAGATGTAACCCGAGTTGAATTGTATAATTCTGGTGGAATGTTATTCAATTTAGTTCTGTGAAAGTGCACAAGTGTAGTGAAAGTAAAAATCAGTGTCAAACATGCAGTTTTCTCGTTGCCTCCAAATCTCCTATTAAGGTTATGGTAAACTTGCCACCGCTTTACTATAGCCCCTGACTTGACGGACCATGACGACTTTGACTGTATTGAAACACTTTAGGCCCGATTTATGAAAAATCGGGTCATAATTTGATGCAAAATATAACTTGACACTGGCTAAATGCACACGTGCGAAGCCATAATAAAAGAAAAAAAAAGTCGGTTCACGAACGAAAATTTTACGTGATAATGACTTAGAAAACGATTAAAAATTGAGTTGTTTATTTTTTGTTTTTTCTTTACTTAAATATATTGTTTTTCCGTACCATTGTATTTTATTCTAAACCCCCGACGCAAAAATAAATAGAAAAAACCCTAAAAATATTGTATGTCAGACAAGGCTGTATAGGTTAAAAGTTTTTAGCCTGGCCTTTTCGGAGCATAATTAACAAAAAATATTGCCTTAAAAAAATGTAAACATAAACTTATCACAAATATTTTGTTAATTATTATTTTGTTTTCTTTTCAAGTCTTTTCTTTTATTCGCAACTGTGATAAAAAACGTCGTACGATATACGTGTGGAATTGATATTTGCGGTTTTTAACACGCTCGCTGCCGCTCGCGCGTCATAAACCGCCTCTATGCAAAGATCAATTTACCACACTTATATCGTAATGTACTATTCCAAATCAGTCCAGGCGTTTTCGAGTAATCGGTAAACATACATAAAAGAAAAATATATTTACGCGACGAATTGAGAACCTCCTCCTTTTTTGAAGTCGGTTAAAAATATATAATTTATGAAAAAAATAAGAAAATATTAAAAAATACCAGGTCCTTTTTTTACTTATATTGTTTGTGTAGGTAAAATGTTTTTTTTTATATATATGAGAAAAAAATATATTTTAAGTCTTACGTTTTGCATTCCCGTTCACCCTCTTTGTATGCAGGGTCATAAAAAGATACATTGTACGGAACTCTTGGCGCGAGTACGACTCGCAATTGACCGGATTTTTTATATAGAAAAAGTTGTTCCTTCGTGATGCGGACGTCATTTCATAAGGAAACTGCCTTATAGGCGAAAGGTATTTTGTTTTTGGGTCCAATTTGTGCCTTTAGTACAATAAATGTTCAAGGGGACATACTTACCATTACATATTTTATATTTACGTAATATGTATTGAAAAGGTATAGGTACTTACATAGTGAATTCGTTTAATTATACATAATATGTACATACACAGGATATATACAAAACAAATTATATTAATTTATATTTAGTCTAAGTAAGTATACTTAATAAGATAATTCTACAAAAATATACTTTAATACTATCTACAATTCACCACAGCCAAATTGTATTCTACACATTGAGTTACTAAGTTTCATTGGAGATGTAATGGTGAAGAAAAAGTATTGAAGTTCGTCTTAAATACGGTCAGCATAGTAAAGGGGGTCAACTGACAACCTAATTGAAACTAAAAGAAAATGTTGTTTTATGAAACTGTCTAATATGGCGAATCAACGAAACTATTGCCAATGGAACTGACCGGTGATATGTGGACTTCTTGCATGAATATTAAGTCCCGTCATATATCATTACATTACATATCCCTATGTCTATGTCTATGTCCCTGTCCCTATGTATGCTTAAATCTTTAAAACTACGCAACGGATTTTCATGCGATTTTTCAATAGATAGAGTGATTCAAGAGGCAGGTTTATATGTATAATACATGTATAATATAGCTGTGCGAAGCCGGGGCGGTTCGGTAGTATGTAATAATTTATAAAGGATGTTGTTATTCCAACATCTTTGGGTTTTTAAGTACCTATATTGCATTAAAATGTGAACTCTTTGGATGTTTCCAAGTTTCTACTGTGGTTGCATACCTAATAACGCCTACTTACGTGTTTTTTTTGCAGTTCATAGAGAGTAAAATCAATACATGCACATTTGCCAGAAAACATTTCACAAATGCACACCGACCCTGCACTGCCAGTTCGGTGTAAACTTTTCTTCGTATTGTCATCTCCAGTGAAACTTAGTACTTCAATAACTCTACTAGATGAATTGACTAGAGATCTCACTTCTTAAGCCCTCGTATCCTCAACTCCATGTCCAAAAAGGCTTTCATAGATGGATCTTCAACCATGTTTAGAATCTTCTCACTGATCTCGGGGCTGGCGTTGGTCATCTTGGCCGCTAAGGCTTCCGCCCAGGCTATGAACACGCAGTTCGCACAGCCAGACTGACAACATGATGTTGGTGGTTCGTCTAATGATGCCTGAGGATATAAGAAGTAAATTATAAAAAAGCATCCTCATGAAACACTCTATCTATTGGTGAAAAACCGAATGTTTTTTTTTAGTAGATTATGAGGTTATTGCATTCAGACAGACTGATGGGACAGGGGACTTTTTTTGTTTATTTAGTTAAAGGCTTCTTTTCTATTCTTTGTTAAATAACAGATAGAGGAAAATCTAGACAAGAAACAAATGTCTGAAGGCCATGTATTTGTTCCACAGACAGAATCAAACTTGCAAAATTCTATTTTGTAGAGATAAGTCCACAGAGGTCATTTCATGTTTTATTCTTAGTAAAACTGCTGGCTTAGGTCCAACTTTGAGAGAGAGGTCAATCGACGAATCCAGCTCGGCTGGGCAGCGTTTGGGAAACTGCATGATAATTTCTCATCTAAAATACCTCAGTGCCTCAAGGTGAAAGTTTACAACCAGTGTGTTACCAGTGATGACTTATGGCTTAGAAATGTGGTCCTTCACCATGGGCCTCATAAGAAAGCTCAGGGTCGCACAGCGTGCTATGGAGTCTCTTGCTAGAAGAAAAATAATCCATCAGCTCCCCTAATATTGATTAAAGTTTATCGGTACAGGAGTTTCCTAGGTTTGTTAAATATTGTCTTACATCTTTTGTAATTCTCTCGCGTTCTTTCTCCTTCTCATCTTTAGCAGCATCAGATCCTGGTGTTGTACACAAATTGTAGAGAAGGATGTTCTTCTGTTTTGCTATTAGTTGTTGAGTAAGAATTCTTGTTTTCTGCAAATTGAAATGTAGGAACCTATTGAAGTGTATTCTGAGTGTGTATAGGCACCTATGAAATACGAACTACTAAGAACTATACAGTATAGTAAAAATAATACTACAGTGAGGGTTTGGAGGTCAATATATCACAGAAAACGAACAGAACAGATACTTGTAATCTAGGGAAATTTAGTAATTCAACAGATTGTTTTAATAATATTACTTACGAGCATTGCAGTTAATCTGTATCGTCTTTAAATAACAATTCCAGCGTTCAAATTGACTTCTAGACTTTAATAATCGTAGAAATCACAATTTGTTGTGTACCTATCTCAAACGCAAAATCGTAAATATTTAGCTGAATTCTGAATTGACGGAATTTCGACATGGCGGTCAAAATTTTGACAGTAGACAATAACAGTCAAAGAGAAAAATGACAGTCATTCATAAAATGACAGCGACTTTGGCAGATTAATGACAACCGGTAAAATAAATATTAATAGAGCGTTCACACGAGGAGTCAAAGCAACGCGTTACTTACATTACAGTCTGCGATTGAACTGCGCTGTGTAGGATTTCAATTTTATTGAAAGGGTGCCAAAAATCCTTATTTTAACTTTATGATCCATAAAATATCAATCATTTATCATTAATATTGTCTTTTCTTCTATTTTTCGCAACTATAGAGCGGGCCACCAAATCACTGCAACGTGTGTGATTTCCCGCGCAACCAGTGCCGGAAATTCGAGTCGAACTGGAAGTGTGAACGCGTCATTAGTTCGATGACCGCCCGGAAGCTTTTGTCCGTCATTTTTGATCCAAAGATTTTATAAAATTCAATCTAACTTTACACGAATATTTTGTGAATTAATAAGTGTATTATCTCTAAATTACTTCTAGTTAGTGAACTGCTCAAAGAACCATCACAAAACGTGAGTATTATTCGAATATTCTGATGAGTATACCTGACTGTCCCCTAGCGTTTGCCAATTATCTTTCTGCAATGACGAAGCCGCTAAATTCTGTTGTTATTTACTAAGTCTAAGGTTACTGTAACTGTTCCATTGTAATTTAATTAGTGGGCACGTTTTTATTGATTATTTTGTTCGAAGTAGAGTCTTACTGGGCGGTTCCAGGAAACCGCATCTTCGTAGGAGAGATAAAAAAAATCAATGAAGGAAACATCCTAATCATAGTAGGTACTTAGTTATACGTAACAATCAGTAGCCAATTTAGTTACATTTTGTTGGTAAAACTACATTCTATTTTGATCAATATAGGTTATGTTAAAGTTATGATTCATCAAACGTTTTGGGACCATCTATAGAATCAATGCTATTGTCTTCAAGACACAGGTTAGGTTTGTGTATGCTTCTAATGAATAAACATTATGACAATATGATTAAACACTAAGGGTGTGCATGTATTGTGTTTAAAATATTGATTAGCTAGCCGTGTTTTATATTTGCCGAAGGCTCCCATACCTACCTATACCAGAAATAGGCCGGACAACAGTAACAACTTGTTATAACTTGGAAACACTCTCAGTACTTTGCAGAGTAACCTAGTTTTAATTAGCAGAGTTTGAGGGAATAATAAAGATATTTTACAATATAACACTTTTACTTTTCATATTTGACGAATATGACATACAGTGACATATCTCTACTGACAATATATATCTATGGATGATATTGACACCACAAAGTTTTTCATAAACTACATAATAAAAACTTATTAGAATGTACTTCTAACACTTTCCCTCATTCAATAAGTTGGTTAGGTAGTATGATGCAGACCTAAGGCGTTGCACATAGTTATCAGTCTTGGCTTGGGAATCGCCTTTGTCATTATGTCTGCCAATTGTGTTGTGGTATCAGTCCTTAACACATTGATAAGTCCTTCTTGGACTGTTTCTCTCACAAAGAAATGTCTTGTCCGGATGTGCTTAGTTCGCTTGTGGAATTCCGGATTGTTCGCAAGACGAATGGCTGCTTCATTATCCACTTTTAGTGTAGGAACTCTGTTTATGACAGTAAGTGATCTAAACACTCTTTGAAGCCACACTAGTTCCCTAGCTCCTTCACTAGCTGCTACTATCTCGGCTTCGGTAGTTGATAGTGCAACTGAAGGTTGACGTTGGCTTAGCCAAGAGACAATCCCTCCAGCATACAAACAAGCTATTCCCGTTGTGGAACGTCCTGTCTGCTCATCTCCAGCATGATCTGCATCACTATAGCCTTGCAGATAATCAGCGACATGTCCTGCTGAATATGTTATTCCATAAGAGCATGTGCCCTTAACATACCGCATTATCCGTTTAACACGAAGCCAGTCTTCATAAGTTGGGTTTTCTAATTTTCTCGAAACTACACCAACTGCGTATGCGATATCTGGTCGCGTCCCTGTCATGAGATATGCTAGTGAACCCACTGCTTCTCGATATGGAAACTTAGTATGTTCCACTTTCCCTACTTCAGTACTTCTTTCTATAGGTGTTGAGACTGGATTACACTCACTCATTCCAAAACGTTCTAGCACCTTCTTGGCATAAGCTTCTTGCTTGATAGTAATAGAATCTTTTGATCGTGTAATTTCAAGCCCCAGATAAAAAGACGCGGGTTTCGTGGTAATCTTTAATGTATCACCTAACTCTTTTAGGAATTGATCCGCTAGTTCTGCGTCTGTCGCAGCTACGAGTCCATCATCTACGTACAAGGTTATAAGAATTTTCTTATCTCCTATCTTCTTTGTAAAAAGGCAGCAGTCAGCTGAATTTTGTACGAAATCTTTTTCAAGTAAAATTTCCTCAAAACACGAATTCCAGCATCTCGGAGCCTGCTTAAGTCCGTACAAACTTCTTTTGAGCCGACATACATTTGATGTACCATCACTGAAACCATCTGGTTGCTGCATATAAATTTCTTCTGTCAGCTTGCCATTCAGAAATGCGGTCGAGACATCAAATTGTGCTAAATGTAGTTTTTCTTTGGCAGCGACACTTATTAAGGCTCTAACTGTGGCCATTCTAGCAACTGGACTAAAAGTCTGTTCATAGTCTACTCCTTTTCGTTGCTTGAATCCTTTTACTACTAGCCTTGCCTTATATTTGTCGACACTACCGTCTGGATTGTGTTTAATTCGAAAAATCCATCTACAAGGAAGTGCTTTCTTATTTTTAGGTAACTGACAGAGTGTCCAGACGTCATTTTGCTTCAGAGAGTTCATTTCACTCGTCATTGCATTTAACCATTTAGCTCTGTCATTCCTTCCAACTGCTTCTTTGTACGTTTCTGGAAAACTCTCCGTGTCTACAAAACACACGTAGTCTTTAAACCTCTCAGGACGTGAGAGATTAGCTCGATCGCGCAAGTTGTATCGAGGCGTTTCATTAGACAACGACGGCTCAACTATTTCTAACTGCTCGTCAGCATCTACAAACTCTTCATTTGCGCTCTCGTCGATTTCGTCTCTGTTCTGTTCAGAAAACTCTTCATGAACTTGATCTTCACATGTTTCTCCCTCTAGAGCATGTTCATCATTAGTTTCCTGTTCTATGACATTTTCAGGCACAGTTTCTTGCATGAAAGAATGGTCATCTCCCTCTAACCTTAAAGGCATTGTGGATATCCGGAACTCGACGTCAGTCTGGAATGTGATGTCCCTTGATCGCAAGGTTTTGTTTCCGTCCCAAATCCGATAACCATCGTCATTTTCATAGCCTATAAGCTTTCCTTTGACTGCTTTTTTGCTAAGTTTTTTGCGTGTTTGTTTTGGAATATGAGCAAAACATTCACTCCCGATGATTCTTAAGTGGCTTATCTTCGGCTTTTTTTCATACCAGAGTTCGTACGGTACCTTACCATCAACTCTACTAGGACCTGTCCTATTCAGCACGTATGCGGCTGTGTTAATCAGTTCTGCCCAAAGTATTTGTGGTAGTTCCTCTCTCGTATGTAGCATAGATCTCGCTGCTTCAACTAGAGTACGGTTTTCTCGCTCACTACATCCGTTTTGTTCAGGAGTGTAAGGCATTGTAAGCCGTTGTTGAATGCCATGTTTTTGAAGAATATTACGTACGTCTTTGTTATCAAACTCGCCTCCGTTGTCGCTAAGGATCGTCTTGATATGATGTCCAGCGGTTTTAGCTTCTTGTAGCATTTGAAGAAGTTTGTATTTAACTTCAAACTTATTTCTGATGAAGTAAACCATGCGATAGCCAGAGTAATCGTCTTTGAATAGTACGTAGTATTTAAACTTCGAGATACTATCTATAAAAGGGCCGCAAACATCGGTATGAATCAGTTCTCCTACGACTGTTGCTCTTTCTCTAGTTCCAAACTGTTTTCTGTGTGACTTCCCATAAATACAGCCCTCGCATTTTACGTTGTCAGGACTCAACTGTATTCCAAGCTCTCTCTTTACAAGGCGGATTACATGTTTCTTATCCTGATGAGCAAAACGCTCATGGTATAACTGTAACATGTTTGAGCCAGTCACAGCATTGACCTCTATGGTCTTTGATTTCATTGGAATGATTGTCTTCATGTCCAATTTATAAAGACCTCCATATTGGACTCTCTTTCCAACAACTCTAGTAATGCTATTAATGTCCAATTTGCACTCTGTTGTTGTAGAACTGAAGATACTGTTCTGCATCCGGTCTTGTGCAGCAAGCGGTGAGAAAAGATTCTTCGTTAGAGATGGCACTAACCACACATTGTTCAGAGTTATTCGTTCTGTTTTGCCACTGACATTTGATTCGACTTCTACAGTGCCTTTTCCAATTGCAGGAATGATACTTCCATCTGCAGTCGATATGGTGTGTTTTGAATCAAATTCGTGAAAATCTCGATAAACATCACTTCTTATAGCAATGTGGGTCGTTGCGCCATTGTCAACATACCAACTATCTCTATCTTGTATGTGATCTTTGGTACAGGCATTTACCATTAGAGATATATGTTGCACTTGATTAGAGTTTGAAGCAACTGATGTGCCTGGTGTGGGTTTAGGTGGCTTCCCGTCCTTTATCCACTTTTTGCACTTCCGCACTATATGTCCTTTACCGGAACAGTAGTTGCAGATCAGCTGTTTCTTTTGCATCATAATCTTTTTCTCTATACTGGTTGTCGCTAAAGCCTCTTGCTTAGCATCTTTGTGCCCTAAGGCTCTCTCAAATGAACATAAGTGACTTGTCAAGTTATTAATCGTTCTCTCTCCTGAGTTCAGTAATAACCAGCTCGATTTAAACGCAAAGTATTGCTCGTCTAACGTGTCTAGAATTTTGCATATGAGGAATAAATCAGGAAGTTTTATTGTGGGGTCCATCTTTGTGATTTCTATGTTGAGGCTGTTCCATATATTTTTAAGTTTTGACATATGTGTGGAAATGTCATCCTCTTGGTTGTATTCAAAACTGAAAAATTCAGCACACAAATTGTACGCCCTATCATCCGACTGTCCGTCAAATAATCTGTGCAATTCTTGCCATACTTCTTTTGCTGTCTTAAATCTCATCACTTTTTTTAGTGTGTTTTCAGATATATTCGTGGTAATTATGAGCAGAGCGCTACATTCGGTCTTCCTATATTTAGCCATAGCTGCATTATAGTTGCCAATTTCAGCGTCACCAACTCCTCTGGTAGGTTCGATGGGTGCGACGAGTGTGCCTTCAGCTGCTTCCATAGCGCCTTCTACACCTCTCAGCATTATGGAAATCTTGTATTTCCATGTAGCCCAGTTTTCTTTTCCTTCCAGATTACCTATCTGAAGTTTCGTCGTAAAATTATCCATCTTATAATTTTAGTTATCCCTCAGCTGGTAACATAACCTGTTATAACTTGGAAACACTCTCAGTACTTTGCAGAGTAACCTAGTTTTAATTAGCAGAGTTTGAGGGAATAATAAAGATATTTTACAATATAACACTTTTACTTTTCATATTTGACGAATATGACATACAGTGACATATCTCTACTGACAATATATATCTATGGATGATATTGACACCACAAAGTTTTCATAAACTACATAATAAAAACTTATTAGAATGTACTTCTAACACAACTTACATCAAAAAATGTGTATTTTCTAGTACAAAATCATTCAATCTTTCAAGACATTTGTGGTCCAAGCAGAGTGACACAATCATGAACAAAAATCGAAACAGGCCCAAATTGTATGAAAATTATGCTGTCATTTCTATTATTGTAATTTCAATCACTCTAATGTTCGGCTTTTTAGACTTTATTTATTTCACTACACAGTGCTTTTCCTGGACTAAGTATATCGAAAACTATGCATGGATCAGGAAAAACATTCAACATTATTTCAATGATTATTTATCCTTTGTAAAAACCTATCAAGAATTTATATTATACTAGCTGTACCTTGCAGTTTTACCCATTTAAGTTAGGTTGAATAAATAGAGCCTATTTATTATATTAACCATGATTCAATGTATCTTTAAACGAACTTTCATCCAAATTTATTTAGTAATTACAGACTTATCAACACAAACAAAATTTAAGTCTAGCACACTAGAATTAACTTACTATATTATAACTATCTAGCTAAATACTAATCTTATATATAGAACAATGTCTGGAGAACCCGATATAACTCACACACCAGATGAGGAGACCGAGGAAGAAGAAATCAAGTCCTCGTACCGACCTCCTCCTGAGAAGACCATTGAAGAGATCCTTGCTGCCGACCAGGAGGATGAGTCCCTGAGGAAATATAAGGAGGCTCTGCTTGGACAGGCGCAAATTGGTGCCGTCATTGTTGGTAAGAAACATTGAGCCTTACTTGAGAATTCTTTGTACAATTGGGCAATAAAAGAATGCCACTGTAGAGCTTCAAAACTGTTATTATTAAAATGATTCCAACTCAAGCAAGCAAGAATCAGTCGTAGTTTAAAGTCTTTCAACTTGAAATAAACCAATAAAGCATGCATTTTTACAAAGCATGTTATGCCAACATACGCCATCATACATTCAGACTAAAAGTGTGTTGTTATTTGACGTTGGTCACGTGAGTTGAAATCGCCTTATCATGGACAGGAAGCCTGATGTCCAATCTAGTGTTAAAAAGTAAGTCCTTAGTTAAAGTAGTTAGCTAATGTAGTACAATTTTCTGTCTCATCCTATAAGCTATCAATTTACAATGTATTATCAATATCATGTCAAATTATTATCGTTCCGAAACGATAAGCGACTTTCTTATCTTGCTTTCTATAATTTTATCAAATGATAAGTCTTATCAATATTATGTTGGTAAACAGTTTGAAAGGAAAGTTGAAAAAGAGTATTTTATGCACATTTATTTTGACTATTGACACTACATTCTTTTAAGATCCAAAATTGCTAAAGCTACTCTTCTTCCTTATCCCATTTCTTGGGATTGGCTCTCTTAGTTACTCTTCACCAGGAGTCCAGGCCGCTAAGTCCAGAGTCACCTTTCTTGATATGTCAGATTTTTTCAGATCTTACTATCCACAAAAGTGATTGATACTTGTTGTAGGCCCATACTTAGAAATCACTACATAGTATAAAACAAAGGCGATTCCCGCTTTCTGTCCCTATGTATGCTTAGATCTTTAAAACTACTTCACACATTTTGATGCGGTTTTTTAATAGATAGTGATTCAAGAAAAATGAGTACATAAAATAATACTACCACGCGTACGAAGTCGCGGGCAACAGCTAGTAAGATCTAAATCAACAAAAACGTAACTATTATTTACTTTTATAACATATAAGCACCTACTTCATTCAAAAATGTAACAAGGATATTTATTTTATCATATAAACTTCCTTTTGCCTTCAACAATTGCTACATATCCTGTAAGAATAAATAACTACAATGTGCTTATGCCTTTAATTAGTATTAATTTTAGAGGTCAATGAGGGATTTCAAAAAATTAGTTCCATTCTCAATAGATGGTGTTATGTTTCTAAAAATAACACTGAAAGGAACTACTCATTATCCAAATATGTTTTACTTTCCGATTTCAAAATGACCAGAATCTTACTAACTAATTATGGTGATTGTTTTTGAGACTTTCACTACGATATGTATAGCAATTTAATCAATTTATATCTCTTGACGGCAAGGAACTTTGGCCAGCCCTTTGCCAGAGTCATCCATTCCTGGTTTTGGCCGCGGCTTGTTTTCAGCCACCGGCCTAAGTCGTATCACTAATCAGTTTTGTCCGTCTTCTGGTACATAAGGCCGGTGTAGTCATCAAAGAAGGACGAGTCGGAAACGTTTTCGTTCCATTGCGGTTTACCTACCTTCACTTATTTAACCCTATCTCTACTTTTTAAGGGTCTTCAAGTCACGAGTGAATTGAACTTCTAGACGCGCGTACTACATCTTAGACCGCATCGTTACTTACCATCAGGTGACCACTATCTAGTGGTCCAAAGCTGACTATTATAAAACTAGTGATCTGGAACTAAATTAGAAGGAAACCGCTTATCAATATCCCTTATTCCAGACGCAAATGACCCTCGGAAGGTGATCGTCAAGAAGCTCGCTCTGTGCGTGGTTGGACGGGACGATCTCGAGTTGGACCTCACTGGTGACTTGACCGAGCTTAAAAAGCAGGTAATTACGTTTATAATATTTTTTTAAAGTCCGGGTTAACAGGGTAAAAAGTAGCCTATCTACTTTTTCTAAGATCACATAATATTAGATACCTTTATAACCCTCAGCTTAGTCAACTGTGTCCATAGGAAAGATTAGTCAATACGTCTGTGCCGCGGGTTTCATCACGATGTTTTCCTTCACCGCACATACATTTTTCCTAAGAAAAATAAATTGCTGCACGACCGCTTGGGATTTTAAACCTTCGGAATGAAAGTCGAGGTTTCAATCACTGGCGAAAACCGCACTAAACTATGTAGCAAATGTGTTATTCCAGGGCTTCACCTTTATATAAGTTTCCTCACAGTTCAGTAGTTTTTGCGTGAATAGATAACAAACACACAAACTTTCACATTTCTAACAATATATCGAATAGAATTTACAGCTTGTTCTTCTTTTCGAGTCAATGACGTTCAACCAGTCAAACTTTTCCCGTAGTAAGCCACTGCAACTGCAGCAGCGTCTCTATTAGGTCCTCCAATGTGCAGGTATCAGGGCATGAGCATTGGAGTAGGTGCACCATGGACTGTGACGGGGCTCCACATTCGCATTGCTCCTTAGTCGGTGTAATATACCCCCATTTGCTCAAATGTCTGCAACGGTCCATTTGAGCCCAGAGTTTATTAAGTGACTATACCTAGTTTACGTATAGTTTTCTATTATAATATTGCAGGACATTCCACACATAGCCATCTAGCCTCAAGCTAAGTTAATAGAATTGTGTTATGGGTACTAGACAGCGGATATACTACTTAAATACTTTTCTTTTGTAAATATATACTTATAATACATAGAAACAACCAGATCCCAGACAAATATCTTAGCATAAATATATGTCTGATTGAATCGAACCCGCAATCCTGTGTTTGGCAGTCCGGCAGGGTGACCATTATGCCAACTGGGTCATCAATATTAAAGCTTTAGGAATGAAATGAGTCACAGCTTTCCTTCATTAAATATAGCCGGTATTGCTATTTCATTGAGAGGCTATAAAGTTGATATAAATCATAGTGAACTTGATTTATAATACGTGCCTACAATACTTGTGAATTTTATCCATGTTAACGCCATGCCTAAGTCCCGATCCCGTGGGGATATAAAAATTCAAAGTAGTCTAAATACTGCCGTGTTTTCTTGCGCCAAAATCTGCTAATCTGCTGTCTTAGCGAGAATTGTAAGAAGAGCTGTCGCTAAATATGAATATGAACAACACTTATTGCTAAGCCTAACTAATATAAATCCGAAAGTCAGGTTATTTGTTTGCTAAGAGGCTTCCCTCTAAGTTAAGGGGATGGAGAAGGACATAGGATACTTTTGATCTCGAAATACTCAGGGGTGAAATCGCGTGGCGCAGCTAGTGTATGATAAAATAAGGTTGTCATTTGAACGCTCGGACCAAGTATAACATAAATTCATCCCTAAATTGGAAGCCTGTCGTAAAATAATCATATGAAATTTATATCTACTCTAATATATGAGGAAAGATTTTTTTGTTTGTTTTTGTAACGAATAGACTCCGAAACTACTGGACCGATTTAGATAAAACTTGGTATATTGATTCATTGGGAATATATAGGCTTTTTATCCCGATAATCTCACGGGATCGGTAGTTACGCTGGTGAAACCGCGGAGCGCTGCTAGTGTAAGAATACTTTCTATTCCTTTCTATACAATGAAAATCTCTTAAATAATTGTTTATAAAAATCTTCCATAATGTACCTACAAAAAGGTATTCATAATTTCGGTTCACCTGTTTGTAACAAATCTAGTGTTAATCATTGGGGCGACAGTAATGTCGCGCTTCAGCTTCGAGATGTTAAGGTGACGTTTCGGTACGCGTAATGCTAATTTAAATAAAACATAATTATCCAAACATATAAAATGCTTTGTCCAGAATGACTGACTGACGGATCAACGCACAGCCTAACCGATGATCGTAGAGACCTGAAACTTAGATTGTGTGTTCTTTGTATGACAAAGGCATCCGCTAAGAAAGGATTTTGAAAAATTCAAACACTACGCGGACGAAGTCGCGGGTAACAGCTGGTTGTGTAAATAAATAGCTTAACCCAAAAAAAAGGACATTAAATAACAAAGTAAATATTGGTTTGGGAGAATTACCATAATTTATCCAGAGATGGAATTTTCAAAAATGTTACAACTCTATTATTTGTAAATAATTTTGTTACCACGTGGAATAAAAATTGATATGCAAGTGAATCAGTGGAAAAAAAATTGATAGTATTCATATTCATATTTAACTACGCGAGAATGATGCATGTTAATGATTTTAAATAATGGCAACACCATTACCTAATGGAATATTAATTCTCTATCTGGACGAAACTTGTTTTAGACTGATCTTGTGATCCGTGAAGACAAACTCTGTAATACGCCTCGCCTAGTAGTTGCTTAACTAAACCTTTTAAACAACCATAATAACAATTTTGTAAGGTCCTATAATAATAGCTATATGATGTTGTAACACATGAATGAAAAGGGTCTCTCTAAAGTAGGTCACTAAGGGGAACCCTAGTAGGTATCAGAAACTCATGGAGGTCGTTTGAAGTGCGTGTTACATCTATATTTCTAGGTATCATTGATTATGGTAGGGTTGTTCTACATGAGTATGTCCCAGTTGTCATTGCAGGCGACGTGGACGTCCCCTGCTCAGTGGTGACAACTGAGACTTATTTGTTAAAAAATCTCAGTTGTCCCCACTATGTTTCACTACGACCTTTCAAATCACAACTACGTACCATACATTAAGGTTCACTTACAGATCAAATAATAAATACGTTTAAGACTTTAAATATAATTATCTAATTGTCGGAAAGTGACCAACTGATTAAATAATATCAACCTTTTTGGATAATACGTATTATTATAATGGATAATATTAAATTAAATTCTGTTTCAATAACCACAAGGTAGGTACTTACCTAATTATTATTAATTCATCACTTAAGTCACACTTTATTCAAAAATATTAAAATTAAAAATCAGTCAAATAAAAATTTAATTTCACAAATTAAAAAAAAAACTATTTATATTAACTACATTTGTGTTTAACACTTTGACAGTTTGTTAATCACGTTTAAACGTAAGTATTTATTTTTTGTTGTTCAAGTGAACCAATATAGTTTTCATATTCACTAGCAGCGCTCCGCGGTTTCACCTGCGTAACTTCCGATCCCGTGGGAATATCGGAATAAAAAATAGCCTATAGCCTTCCTCAATAAATGGACTATCCAACACAAAAATATTTTTACAATTCGAACCTGTAGTTCCTGAGATTAGCGCGTTCAAACAAACAACCAATCAAACAAACTTTTCAGCTTTATAATCCTACTAATATTATAAATGTGAAAGTTTGTGTGTGTGTGTGTTTGTTACTCCTTCACGCAAAAACTACTGGACTGGAAAAACTCGGTATCTAGATAGCTGGAGACCTAGATTAACACATAGGCTAATTTTATCCCGATATTCCCACAGGATCGGGACTTACGCGGGTGAAACCGCAGGGCGCAGCTAGTATTAGTATAGATCTGCGGTTCGAAACCGATAATGTAAATGATTTTAAATAATAAATATATTTTATTCTTAAAATACTTAAGTTTTATTTACAAGAAACAGAACATTACCAAGTTACAACTTAATTACGAAAAAATAATAATATTAAAAATCTAAATAAGGTTCCCTAGATAGGGTGCCCAAAAGGCTCGCAGCATTGCCTCTTTGGATGACTATGCCGATCCGTTGGCCAAAGCAGCAGCCAGCCCTTTGGCCACCTGATTTTTTCTAAAATATCTACAATAAATATTAATATAATAAAGAACAATCTTCACCTTAACAAACACGAAACATCTCTCCGTACATTGCGTTGGCCTCGATCCAACTTTATATGTATACAGGATGTTATTTCAAGGCATCTTATCGTAAACGTTATCAATACATCACTCTGTATTCAGAATATTGACAAGTCATCGAACTTTTGAATGTTTAAAATTAATGGACGAATTTATATATTAGACTTTTACGTGGCTTCGAAATACCTTGGACTCTTTTGACATTGCTCTTACGATAAAGGAAAAAATCATGATTCGCTCCATACGTGTTGACGAGTTATTTCCTATGGAAACAGTCGACTAAGCTGAGAGGGTAGTATAGGTGATGGGCAAGCCTACTCCATCCTCATGCAAATAGGACTCAACTAAAGAGGTATATTTGCGGAAAAGAGCCCGTATACCTCGGATTTGATTACGGGATAAAGTTAGTTTGAAAACAAAGAAGGAAAAATACAGATTTTAACGTTTTTAAAAGGAAACCTATAAAACAATGCTAGACTATTTACGGTGAAGGAAAACATTGTCATAAAATCCACAGCTTAGTTGGCACGAGACGTATTTACATTTTTCCTCGGGACACGTTCGAGTAAGCTGAGAGAGGGGTGTGGTTTAGGTTCTAGACAAGCCTACTCCACTTAGCACGCCTTCCAGACGTCAGCGTCCTAAATAACACGGCTTAAAGTTGCTAGCGCTGAATTAATCATAATATATCAGATATAAAATTTTATTTACTAACTTTTGCCCGCGGCTTTGTCCGCGTAGAAGTCGAAATGTTTACATTGGACCAAGGAATCACATTGTCCTATACAAAATTTGCCTCCCCTTTTCACCTCCTAAGGGCTAGAATTCCGAAAAATCCTTATTTATCGGCTGCCTACGCCCTCCAAGTTTCAGGTCTCTACGATCAGCGGTTTCGGCTGTGCGTTGCTCCATCAATCAGTCAGTCATTACAAAGCATTTTTTATGTATAGAAGACTAGCTGCGCCCCGCGGTTTCACCCGCGTAAATCCCGATCCGGAATATCAGGATAAAAGTAGCCTATGTGTTAATCCAGGTCTCCAGCTATTTAGATACCGAGTTTCATCGTAATTGGTCCAGTAGTTTTTGCGTGAAAGAGTAACAAACATACATACACACACACAGAAACTTTCACATTAAAATATTAGTAGGATAGTAGGATTACAACAACCAACAGAAATTGCCTCTTTTGTATGACTATAGCTATCTTTTTCCTTTAAGAGTAGGTTTATCATAAAACCTATTAAATATGTGACCGTTATACGAGTTCAAAGTAATTATTCAATCTGTCTAGACTTAACTGTAAACCGGATTTCAAATATTTAGTTGACGGACTTTAAACAATTCTCAAATTCAAGGGTTTAATTTATTTTATACTCTTGTTTTCTATGAATGATTCTTTCTCTTGAAAAAGGTTAGTAACATAAATAAATAGACTGGCATAGTAGTTGCCATAAAAACCAATTAAAACCAATGCAATGTATAGAGGCCGGGGGCGCTCTCCATACAAACGTAGTCGACTGTTTTCTCCCTGGATAATGACACTTGAGCAATTATTTTTGTTGCATAATAGTACATTACGATATAAGTGTGGTAAATTGATCTTTGCATAGAGGCGGTTTACGCCAAGATGCAAAGATCAATTCCACACGTATATCGTACGACGTTTTTTTATCACAGTTGTGAATAAAAGAAAAGACTTGAAAAGAAAACAAAATAATAATTAACAAAATATTTGTGATAAGTCTATGTTTACATTTTTTTAAGGCAATATTTTTTTGTTAATTATGCTCCGGAAAGGCCAAGCTAAAGACTTTTAACCTATACAGCCTCGTCTGACATACAATATTTTTTAGGGTTTTTTCTATTTGTTTTTGCGTCGGGGGTTAAGAACAAAATACAATGGTACGGAAAAACAATATATTTAAGTAAAGAAAAAAACAAAAAATAAACAACTCAATTTTTAATCGTTTTCTAAGTCATTACACGTAAAATTTTCGTTCGTAAACCGACTTTAGAGACAACCATTTTTGCTAGCTAAAAACTCTTTGGTACCTACCTTTTTTATACATCAAAACAGTATGTAATTAGCAGTAAGATACGTATTTAATCTATCGGGATAACTTTACAGCACTAGGTTGGCAATGTAAAACGCACGCGTGCATAATATGTTGGATTACGAGCCTAAAAGCCGTTGAATAAGATCCACTTTATGAGCAACTGTGATAAAAAACTTATAACTGCAATGACCCCATGTTTTTTTTTCTTTTTTTAATCTTAATTTTATGATAATTAGAAAAGGAAAAAAAACCAAAACATAGGGGCAAAACAAACATAGTCATGGCAGTTAAAGGTTTATGGCACAAAAATATTTGCGCTAGTGTAGCATTATTCAGGGAGAAAACAATCGACTGCGTTTGTATGGAGAGAGCGCCGGTACCCTTAATAAAAACACATAACAAAATCAACAACAAAATAAGTTTCAGGTTTGCCTGTTATTTGGTTAAAAATAAAATTAATAATTTTAAAATAAAATTAATAAAATTTGCAACTTAGCAGGAAAACGTGACATATTACAGATATTGTTTCATGGCCTTTGTTGTTTAAGGACATCTATAGATTGCCGCGTAATTAAAATAAAAATGACTGACCGTTTAGGTACTATGTCAAAAAGTCCCAGGACCTTTCCGCGGGTAATGAACATACATATCTACAGTAAATAAAGATATAGGTATTTATTTTTTGGAACGAATTTTCTTTAACGGGTTGTCGAGGGTTTAGCCCAAAAAAATGTTACGTGTTACAAAACGAAAAACGAATTTTTGAACCACTAAATATTGCAGAACATACAGAGGGGTTAAATCGATAGGTACTGAGGTCCCCCACCCCTCAGCAACCGATGATCCACCATAGTATATGAACAAAAATTTAAAAAATCAAAGGGAATTTGTTCCAAACGCGTGTTCCGCGACACATTTTTTTTTGTTAACAAGTTTAGACAAAACGCGTACAGAGTGTTCAAACAGCCGCTATGGCTGTAAGGAACGTCACGGTTTGATTTACGACGCCTCAAGTGTGTCGTGTATTTCTAACTGCAGAATAACGTGAACCGTTTCACGCGCTTTTGATGACACAATTCTGTTGCTAGGCAACGACCAAACAAGATTACTTTCCATTATCGATATTGCCAATCGACAGATTTTTTTTGTATACAACTAGCTTTTGCCCGCGATGTCGTCTGCGTGGTAGTTTTGTTTTATATACTAAAACCTTTCTCTTGAATCACTATCTATTAAAAAAACCGCATCAAAATCCCTTGCGTAGTTTTAAAGATCTAAGCATACTCCTTAGGTATGCTTAGATCTTTAAAACTACGCTTTATTTTATCCTATGTATGACTTAAGTTATAAAACTTAAGTCATACATAGGATAAAACAAAGCGAATATATATTATGTAATTTAAAAAAGGTGTTTGCAATAAAGAATGTATCTATCTATGTAGTGATTGACATAGGCCAACGAAAAGTCATGTGGTCTTGCGTTAGAGAAAAAAAACGGTAGAAATCATACCTCAATTTCATACAAAAATATCTGTCGATTAGCGATTTCGCTGATGAAAAGTAATCTTGTCTAAGGGGGCAGGTTTATAAATCGGTTTGATGCTAACCAACAGATGCGAGTAATTGTGTGCAATAGGAAAACATTGAATGTTCTTACCAAAACAGTCGTTTTATAGTCATTGTTTTTAGGAAACGATTTATCAACATTTGGATTTAAATGCTCCTTTCATGCGTAGTTGATATAAGTTCTGTTGCTAAGCTAATAGGAACCGAAGTTGTAAACACAGTCCGTTTGTGTAAGGTAAATGTGAACCGGATGTACGCGAAAATCATTTCTCAGATATGTAAAAAAAATTACCCAGCTGAAAACCGTCAAAAAGTAAAAGTTAAAAAATGACAGAAATTGTTAGTTAATTGAAATCATTCCTAGAGATCAAATTCTAATCATCTTAAAATTAAAAGTTAAGTTAGAATCTGCGTCATCGGACGATGAGAAAAAGTCAGAAGAAAGTTACAAAGTTACATTAACGCCTGTAAAATCGCGGAGCTAAGCTTATTATGTTATAAATCCTCAGACTACAAATTAAAGGTTACATTTCGGTTTCTAACTTGATCAATTTTGTGAATAAACTAGCAGTGTTCCGCGGTTTCACCCTCGTAATTCCCAATCTTGTAAGAATATCGCGATAAAAAGTAGCCTATGTTACTCCCAATAAATCAATGTATCCTCATACCAAGTTTCATCAAAATCGGTCTTGTAGTTTCGGAACCTATTCATAACCAACATTTAATAAAAAAAACCTCTTTAGAATATTAGTATAGATGAAAATTTTCATTTGAATTCGGCGTGCCCTTAGTTCGACATCACTTTAACCTCTATATTAACTTCCAAATATACTACACTGCTCGATTCAGTATATTTGCGGATATGACGTGGTTTTTACGTCATTGCAGCCTTCTAATTGATTACGATAAGTGGAAAAAATGGTTGCGAACTAATTGAGTAGGTGTTTAATTAATTTCAGAAGTGAGATAAATCTCGTTTATCGATATTGATTTTTGTTTACATTACGATTTCGAATGCAGAGTTCGTAGATTTTGTTTGTGGGGAATTTCCAAGTTAGGGCGGTCATTTACACATTAGTGCAACTTTTTTTGTTAGGTGATGGCGTATGTAGCAGTATGACGCGTGTTCTGGTTTATACGCAATCGAAACGTTATTTGTACTTGTACAGGCCGTCTTCTGCAACTATATATCTATAGGTTGGGTCCTTTTTGCGTGAGGATGAAGAATGTCCAGCACCTATATATCCAGGACCTTCTCAGCTTTGTTGACCGTGTCCAGAGTAAAGAACTCGTCAATATGTCTGGAAGTATTAAGCCGTGGATTAAATTTGATGTTTTGCTTCTCCGTAACAGCAATTTCAATTAGTGCACATAATTTTTTATGAGAAAAATCTATTGCTACACGGCCGGGATTCGAACCCACGACCTTTAGAATGAAAGTCGAGGTATCTATCACTAGGCCAACACAGCTCAAAAATGGGCGTGTCTGTATGTATGTTAAGTATGTATTTATATGAAACTAGCTGCGCCCCGCGGTTTCACCCGCGTAAGTTAGATCCCGTCGGGATATCGTGATAAAAACTAGCCTATGTGTTAATCCAGGTATCGGTATACCGAGTTTTATCGCAATCGGTCTAGTAGTTTTTGCGTGAAGGAGTAACAAACATTTATATTTATAACATTAGTGGGTTTTGATCTATAGAATCCTTTTTTGTATTTCCAGACGTTCGTGATAAAGGAAGGCGTGCAATACAGGATAAGGATCGACTTCATCGTGCAACGTGAGATCGTGCACGGGCTCAAATACGTGCAGAAGACGTACCGGCTCGGTGTTCCAGGTATATATAACTTTGTATTCTTAGGAGATCATTTGTGTAGTAAGATAGATAGATAACTTTATTTGAACAACAGTCATGAACAGAACACGATATACACATAGCAAAGTAATAGCTATAAAGTATAAGTTGCACAAATGGGCGGCCTTATCGCTAAAAGCGATTTCTTCCAGGCAACCTTTGCATGGAATAGAACTTCAAACAATTTTTTCTTGTTTGCAAGGTGGTTAAGTTCTTATATGTATAATGGCCGCAGATGCTGATGAAGAAAATGTTAAACGAGTGACAAATGCCTAAACCTTTTTATCCACATCTAGTTCATTAATTTCGTTATAATCTCGAAAAAAAGAAAAATTCTAGCTTGTCGATTTTGTTCGTGTATATGCTCAAATAAGCTTGGTCAAATAAGAATTTAGAATAAAGAACCTAAAGACCTAACGGTTATATACAAAAAAATTCATACCAATCGGTTCAGCTGTTTAGAAGGAGTTTGGTAACTAAAACGGCCAACGATATTTTTATATAAAAGGATTGGTCCCACGGTTTGAATTGAACCTTTAATAAAATCTAATATTATAATTGTATTGTTCCACGCGCACCGAAAGTACCAGGTATGTATATTCAGTATTCTAGTCACAGTTGCAACTCGTACATGACTGTATGTGGTCTATTGTATTGTTAATGTGAACTCGATATTGCATCTTATATCTTTAGCTTAGAGTATGGTCGGAGTCAGAATTGCAGAATCACCGTAGAGTTCTAAAATGACTATTATTGGAATAATATTCTAATAATATTTATCTGGAAATACTTCGGAAGGCACGTTAAGCCGTTGGTCCCGGTTGCTACCTCTAGTTAGAGGCCTTAAGGCGATCTGAAAACTCTAACAATAGGTGAGCCACACCACTATACGAGAAGAAGAAGATGAGTTGAAAAACTTCAAGCTTGAACTCGAGCAAGACCTTAGAATCTTGCCTGAGTTGAAAACATAATAATAGCATTTTTGAAGCTCTACAGTGATATGTTGTTAAAATGTATCTTGTTTCGGTGTTATTAGATGTACATATGTCTGTGTATGTATGTACTAATTTTAGTTGTTCTGTATTTTTTTAGGGTTCCGTACCCAAAGGGTAAAAACGGGACCCTATTACTAAGACTTCACTGTCCGTCTATTAGGCTGTATCTCATGAACTGTGATAGCTGGAGCGTTGAATTATATTTCTGGTGCCCACTTGCCGCTTTAACAACAAATACTAAAAACGGAAAAAATAGTGCTTTTTATTACAAGCCAATGGACAAATCTAAGTATGTAAATTTAATAATATTTTTATGTTTTCAGTTGACAAAATGACCCACATGGTCGGTTCCTACCCTCCCAAGACTGAGATCCAGTCTTACACCACGCCACCAGAAGATGCACCATCAGGTAAGCCAAGACACGTGCAAACACTATACTCTAACATTATTGCTATTTTTATATCACTGCTAGCTGTCCTGGCAAAAATATAATATATAAAGGAAAAATTAACAAAAAAAATAGAATAGTGTTTGATTCTCAGACCTAACGAATATACACAAATTTCATACAAATCGGTTCAGCCGTTTAGGCGGAGATTGGTAACTAACACCGCGATACGAAAATTTTATATTTAAACGTTTCTAAGTAGCTACTTAGAAACGAAAATTCCATCATAAAACGTAATTGGTATGTGGTTTATTGTGATCTTCTTAAAACAAATAAATATGTCTTATAGCTATTTTTCATAAATATTCGCAGGTTTGATAATAATAATTCTAAGTAGGTACATAAAAAACACGGACAGACTAAAATACTTACTCATTTTATATCAGAATTAAAATGATTGATTACTATTGATGAATGTAAGTATAAATAAAAATTTATATTTCATACAAGAAATTAAATTTCGTAAGTTACCTAGTTTTTTTTAAATAACCTACAAATGTTAAAAATGATATTGTAATAAAATTAATATGCATTAAGTATTAATGTGATTTATTTTTTGTTAAACTTAGTATAGTCAATGAAAAAGGAGTCAATTAATTTATTATGGAAAATAAAAAGACTATTAATTTAGTTATTTACCTATTTATTTATTCCCAGGTCTGATGGCTCGAGGATCTTACTCCGTGAACAGCCTCTTCACAGACGACGACAAGAACGTACACCTCCAATGGGAATGGAGTTTTGAGATCAAGAAGGATTGGAAAGATTAAGACGATTAAGCTTTGTTAAGTACTGGGTTGGACATCATGGCTGTACTCTGTGCCATAAGTTATATACATTATATTTGTATGAAAATATTCAGTGACTCTACTGGCTAATACGATTGCTATCGCTTTCAAGGTAATCGTGTATTTATTATTATTTTTCATTGATTTCAATAAATGAGGGTCTTGACTGTATATTTTATTTTATATAGGTTTTAAAGTTAAATACTTTGAGATGTACTTATTTTTCCAGACTATTTTCAAAGAAAATGCATAATTCCAAAAATGTCAGTTTGACGAAGTTTAACTCGCGAAATTTTACTGCTTACCGTTTAAAAAATAATAGCTTAGAAATTATTCATAGGAATTAAATACCGAATGCAGGCTTACGTATTACGCACTTAAAAAAGGAAAAGATTACTTGTTGAAGGGTAAAAACCTTGATACCTCAAAGGTGGTCTAATTTCCTAAACATTGGATATTATTTTTCCTTGGGATAAGTATGAGCTTTCTATTAGAAACTATCTATTTCTAAGTAGTAAACTCATATCGCGGGAAATGTAAAAAATAATGCCCGTATAACTTTGAAAGTGATCCTCTTCATCAGTCTTTCCATCAATGTTTAGTCAATCTATTGTCTTCTTCTAATTTCCGATGCCTGATATAGAGCCGTTCTGTTAGGTATATACATCTGTCAGTTCATGTTTACCACCCTCGTGGTCTTTTACGTTTAACCTTCCCCGAAAGTGATAGCAACCGATTATAAAGTAGAGTTGCAATTGAAACAAAGTAGGGCTACTTTCTTTCCGAGCACAGCACTGTGGCCTTACAGATATAGTCCAATCCAGGAACCGTGTCGAATGGCTGACTGAATTTACTCTTTTACATAATAATAAAAACTACCTCCCTAAAAAAACAACTTAGAATGTTAAGTCATTATATAAATTGGCTCAGTAAAGCTACGCAATATTTTAAAATAGTAAATTTTCTACATTTGTACTCCATATTCTAAAAATTAGGAATCACTAGTGTTGCAATGGTAGAAAAATGATAAAAATGGTAGTTTTTTATGTCAGTCTGTATCGACACTTTAATGTTAATAAAACCGTTATTGTTTACATTTTATAATCCATATTTTAAATTAGTCACCACTATTATCGCCATGGTAGAAAAATGACAAAATGGTAGTTTTTTATATGTCAGTCTATTTTATGCTACCATCTGCATTCCTGAAGCATTTTGAGCTAAACAAACAGAACAATGGGTCAAGCTTGTATTTAGATACATTGATTTTATTAATAAAAAGAAAAAAATATTCTGCTTAAATTCCAATGGTTTAGAGGGATTCCTCTGTATATTTTTGTTCAGTGTTGCAATTCAATAAATTTAATTATACCACTTTTTTAACATTTTTGACTCGTGGACTAGAATGAAATGTCCCGACAACTTGCCTTTATGATGAAATTAAGTAAAATAAATGAAACTCTAAACCATTGGACTACCTTATATCAATATTATATAATAAAATACATATATTTAGTATATGGGTCAGTATAAAAGTCAATATATAAGTACCAAATCTTAGAATTAATGAGTATATCGGTGCACCAAGAGATAAATAAATCTATTTTTAATATCACTATTATGCTTCAAATGTGCCAGTCTCAGAATTCTTGGCAATAAGTAAAGTATTAAAAGACGGAAGGTGACGGAAATGTATGGGGACTTGTTCCCTTTTAGAATTAAACAATGGGTTATGTCCGTTACTCCGATTGAGTCATTCCTTCTAATAAAGCAAATTAATGTCGTTGTTAAAGACAGAAGTTGTCATATAATCAGCCATGGGATAAAAAGTTAAAACGCCGAAGAAATGCAGCTGATCTTCGAGAAGAAAAAATAACGGATTAGTTTATCGATATTCAGAAAAAATATAAATCGTTAACTAAAAAAACCGTTGGATGTCGGATAAACAATTGATCGTCGGAAAACAGTTAAATGTCAGAAAAGACAGTTGAGTTACGGAAAATAATAACTGATTAGTAGACATTCAGAAAAAATATTAAGTAGTTAAATTTAAAAAACCGTTGAATGTCGGATAAGCAGTTGATCGTCGGAAAAACAGCTAATTTTCTACAAAACAGACGAACATCGCAAATTCATTATTTGTAATAAAAGGGGTTATGATCGCGTTTTGGATAATTATTTAATACCCCGGAGTTTCGGCAGAGTTACAACTGTGCCGTAGTCGACGAGTAGGCGATAGAAGCAAGTTTTCTTTAATGGAATGTATTATCTCTTCAAATAATCCAGAATCACAACTTTATTTAAATAATTAGTTACATGGGGACCTCAATGGAGCAAATGAGCATAACCCTTTATAAAATTAGTAAGTATAAGCGATTGCAATAAAGTACATTTGACTATCCCGGCTGAATACTCGAAATGTGTCTATTTAAAAAAAGGTTAGGCTGAATAAAATAAATAGCTTGTGCCTCGTAAAAGATTTAAATTTAAAAGTAAAAGTGAGGTGCTTCAGTGTTGTCACTGGTGCTCCTTTTAATCGGCTTTCTTATTTAGTATTATTATCTTTTATTGTTCAATATTGCATTTTATGATATTAAAAAGTGACCCTTTTTGACTTTGCAAGTCGCTTAGGCTTTTGGCGCGATATTATAATCTTACTGTATTTGTAATCTCATGGAGCGACGCGGTTTTTACTTGACGGGTTGAGATTGTGTGCGTGATTCGGGAGTTCTTATTGGTTTAAATATCTGTCGGATGCCTGTCGGAATTATTGTGACGCTTTTTTGGCGGGATCGTTAAAAATATGCCTTGATATGTTCAATGGATAAGGGTGGAACAAAGCTGCTTTTCACGATGCCCCAAAACTTCAAAACACATTCTGGTAATGTGAGTCATCTTTATTAACTTGGACATCGGACCGGACTCACAGAACATATTTACACAAACATTTTCGTTACATCACAAACAATTTTATGCAAATATACACTGGCTATTTGCACAAGTCATACGAAGCCATCACTTGTAAAATAAGTACGACACTATTTGCCTTCACGCACACATTCACCCTTCCTTAACTCACGTAAGGCCCGTGTCGCTCGAGATATACAGACCAAAAGTATCTAAACGATATAACTTACATGAAATATAAATATTTTTGTAGTTTATTACCTGAAAATATATGAACCTATTTGTAGAGTATGTCTTGTCATTACGCTATAGGGCTATAGGTGCGAACTAGCGCCATCTTGTGTTGCCACAAGAAACCTAACTTCACACCGGTCTGAAGTTATGTTTGGAGTTTTGGAGAAACGTGGAAAAAACATGACGTGAATTTCCCATTTTGTGTTAAATTGCATATTTTCAATGAAACTTTATCTGATTTAGATCAGTGGGTGCAAAAATATAGAGAAAGCAGAATACAATTTGCAATCTTGGTTTCCTTGTTGCCCCAAAAGCCTCGATGCAGTTCAGTAATGGCTGAATTTATGCCTATATTACCAAGAAAATATAAAGTAATTGACACGGGCTATTCATCGAACAATTTCATCGAACAAATAAAGGTATATTTTTCCTTGAGGTCACAACATGGCGCTAGCTCAGCCCTAAAAGCATTATAATATTGTACGTTTTCGGGTCTTTAAGTGGTTCCGTAATATATTTTTTATGGTTTATGTCAAGATTATTTCCTATTATTTCTATAAAAGTATGAAGTTTTATTCAATGTAATAGTTTGGCCAAAAATAAAGCTTATTTATTCAATATCATGTTTTATTTAGCTAAGAAAGATATACATTATAATAATATTTAATTAATCTTATAGCAAATCTTGCATTATTTGCAGTATTTGTTACGGCTAAAGTCCGAAGAACGAGTAAATCTAGGTCTGAGCATTCTAGCAAACCATTTCTAAGAGTCGAACCAAAAACCCTGTTTTACTTGCTGCAGTCAGTCGATGATATCTTTTCTCTCACATTGTCACTGTGGTCCAAATTGGATGTATAGTGTTAACTAGCGTGAGCGTAGAAAATATGCTACCGATGCGGCTATGTGTCCATTTCGGACCGCTAAGTGACAGAAATGATATCAGCAAGTGACTGAATCAAGTAAGATAGGGTTATGGTTTTGACTCTACGCCAGAAAGTAACCTACTTTCTGCAGCATCAAGCGCCTATACCGGATCTACAAAGTAAGCTTGAGACCTAGGACAAAAAGAAACACACGTTTTATCCGCATTTCGGACTTAAACCATTACATACTGACTCGATAAGGTACCTTTTACCTACATATTTGGGGATAGGATACCAGATGCCCGCGAAATTGTTTTTATTTTTAGGTATTTTCGTAAAAATCGAATGTAGGTAGTGTTATTTTGTGTCTACTCTAAAATATAGTTTTCTAAGTATTTTAATTATTGCTTTGAAACGTATAAATTCAAATTTGAATGCACTTTTAGAGGAAAGGTACCTAGTTTTCTCTCCATATAAATCTAGTCGACTGTTTCCTCCCTGGATAATGACACTAGCTAGGGGCATGGTCATGGCAGTTATAGGTTTTATGCAACAAAAATATTTGCGCTAGTGTCATTATCTAGGAAGGAAACAGTCTATTACATTTTTATGAAGAGAGAGCCGGTTCCTCTTAATTAAAGTAATTGACAATTTATTTGCGTTGGGTAGTTTTGAAGCCTAACCAGGTTTTAGTTGTTGGAGAATTACCTATATTCTAACATCGCAGACCACAAAACAACTATAATTCAAAAATTATATTAAACAACGTCATGTAAAGATTGAAAACCATTTCCAAAATTATAAACGTTATTATGATGGAAGCAATAACTATCTTACAGATTAGGGACGTAAAAGATTGTTGTTCCAAATATTAAACAAAAATTGAATTTCTCGCGCATCCTGGTACCATTCCCTTAACAAGTCGTATCTTATTTCTAATTTAATATCTCGTCTAAATTAACGTCATATATCCTGCTCTTATGTATCTTCTTGTCCGACTGTTTGAGTGCAATGGCGACTTGCATGTGGGTCTTAGATGTTGGGCAGAAAGCAGTGAGCCGCGTCGGTACGTAGTTCACGTTTAGAAGTTTTAGTGGCATAGCTACAGCCATGCAGCCGTGTTCTGAAAAAAAAGAAAGCGAATTTTTTTAAAGACTGTATGACCTACTGATCAACTAAGTTGGGCAATATATTCCTTGAGCTATAGAGTATAAAATGGGTACATTCCTGGTGATCAAACTTTCTGGTCAAACTAGTTTGTCCAAAAGGAATAAATTTCGATTCGTTTCGTCTCAATCGTATCAGCCAACCAGAACCATTAAACAATGCATTAGTTCGACCAATGGAATTACTGGTACAAAATACTAAATAGTCTCAACAGTTCTGTTTCTCCCCCAACCGAAGTACTGGGCCAAAAAATTTGCAATAGGTAAGACTTAATACATACCAGGCAGCCTCTTATTCACATGGACATTCTCGATCATATAAACCCCACTCTTCCCAAGTAAATTGGTAACAGTTCTACTGGAAAATTCTCTGGTCTCATCGGATTCGAGGGTAGGAGCGTCAGTCGCTACGCCTACTACGTGAGATAAGTTCGCTGATATCCATTCTGCTAGTTCGTAGCTTATTCCTGGAAAGGTTTTACTATAAAATATATAGGAAGTCTATACATTTAAAAAAAAAATCTTGATCAAAACTATCATCACAGAATACAACTTTTCATAGGTTTTTTGACGTTTGCCAGAAACTTTGACCGGCCCACTGCCAAGATTCTTTTTAGTCTACCTCGTTGGACTGGCTCTTGGCCCTTTCCAATTTAGGGGTAGACTAGCAGCACTCCGTGGTTTCATCCGCGTAACTCCCGATCCCGCGGGAATATCGGAACAGAAAGTAGCCTATGTTACACCCAATGAATCAATGTATCCTCATGCCAAGTTTAATCAAAATCGGTCCAATAGTTACACAAAATATCAAATTTCCAAATAGTAGAAGATCCGAACCTAAATCGACCTTCACCGAGCTGATAATGGAATGAAACATATTTTATAATAAATTTAGTATATTAGAAAATATACTAAAAATGGGTTGTCTGAAAAAATCCTGGACAGACAATTTTTAATTATTTGTTAAAATATGATTTTTAATTAAATGTTGCAACATCAAGATAATAAGAAAATTTTATCCTGACTTAAAGTATAAGATGTATAGAATGTGCAGCCATAGGGTTGCCTATTATTTACCTGGACGAACTACTGGGTTGCCAGGTATAAACACGTATGTCGATGGCAGTTACTTTCACTTGATTTGATAATAGAAAAAAATTTATATCAGCATAAGCGCTGTTTTATTGCGAACACGTCGATATAGGGTTGTCTGCAAAAAATTCGGTCCTAATAGGGGTTTGCGAATTTTAAAGATTTAAATTTTAACGCGAGTGGGAATGTGTGACAAAGAGATCCGAGGTAAGTATACCGTCTCAGACTACAATAAATAAAGGCAGACACAGCGCGCCGAACAAGTAAGTGAATCCCTTTTCAGTGCTACTAAATGCATGAGCTGATATTTTCATTAATCAAAAAATGAATGCTGTTCAAGAGTTTACAGCAAAAATGTATGGCGTGAATCACTGCCAGACAGTTAATGATGCGAGAATTCGTATTTTTATGAAGAACTACGGCGCAAAAGAAGACAGCGAACATTTTTTGAAGAAGATTAAAAGCTTTGACTCCAACTGTATTCCGCCATGTTGGATTTCCCTGCTACAAAAAATTTTAAGAACAATATATGTAAATTCTATGTGGCTTAATGCAACTAATTCTATATGTGCGAAGGTAAACCCAGAAAACTACGGCTGGCATTTGGATGAATTTTTAAAACCAACAGGTTTTATCGGAGATCAAACTCCTTTGAAAATTCACGACATTGTTGAAATGGAAGAAAATGAGACAGAATCCAATGAATCAGATGAATTCGAGAGTAACAATTATATTTCTGATGAATCAGATATTGAATAGAAAATATTTATTAGAATATCTTTTTCATTAATATTACTTTTGTATTTATGCTGTTTTGTAATAAAATAATTAAACGTAATACAAGATCTTTAGTCTATCTTTTTTTTTATTTTTTTAGGTATTTGAATTTTCGGCTGTCCGCTTTCTTTCTCTTTAATTTTTTCCCGAAAGAGCATAAAAAAAATATCACAGTAAGTAATTGATATTTTTATTATTTATGTTATCATAATTTGAGTTACAACAAATTTTCTATTATAGATATCTTATTATAGTTCTAAGTCTATATATATATATATATATATATATATATTTATTTAATTGATATTGTATTGTTTAATAATTTAGTATTACACTAGATTATTATGTATTTAATTAATTTTTTTTATTCAACTCAAATGTCAGTTGCTCCAAAATAACGCTCACTGTTTACTAAAGTATCGCTGTCATTCTCTGTCGTATAAATACCGAGCATGCGCACTTTCTTATATTTGAGGTCCCATCACGTGCGACTGCACTGTTGGGTCCTTTATTATTACACGGTATACTTACCTCGGATCTCTTTGTCACACATTCCCACTCGCGTTAAAATTTAAATCTTTAAAATTCGCAAACCCCTATTAGGACCGATTTTTTTGCAGACAACCCTATATCGACGTGTTCGCAATAAAACAGCGCTTATGCTGATATAAAATTTTTTCTATTATCAAATCAAGTGAAAGTAACTGCCATCGACATACCTGTTTATACCTGGCAACCCAGTAGTTCGTCCAGGTAAATAATAGGCAACCCTATGGCTGCACATTCTATACATCTTATACTTTAAGTCAGGATAAAATTTTCTTATTATCTTGATGTTGCAACATTTAATAAAAAATCATATTTTAACAAATAATTAAAAATTGTCTGTCCAGGATTTTTTCAGACAACCCATTTTTAGTATATTTTCTAATATACTAAATTTATTATAAAATATGTTTCATTCCATTATCAGCTCGGTGAAGGTCGATTTAGGTTCGGATCTTAGACTAAAAAAATACGTACTGATCAAAATGTTCAAAACGATTGTTTCGAACATTCAACAATTTACGTCAGTCACTCTGCCCCTTAGGTTTCCAGGGTCAGCCGATTATCTTTGGAAAATCGGTAACTATAAATTATACCAGAAACCGAAACTATCAACCATAGATTTCGGTTTCCAGTATATACAGGGTTATTGGTAACTATATTAGCAAACGGTTGAAAGCCACTTCTGTTCTAAGCAAACGACTTTTGGAAATAAAATCATTTTTTTGAAAATTTGAGGTCATGTAAATTCGAAAATCGGCTGATTTTTAAAACAATGTTGTGATGACGACTAATAGGACTGAATTGGAAGAAGAAGACATACTGCGTATAAGGGCAGGAAGATTATGAACTTATAAATCTTGAGCGCTGATATAAGTTTAGTACTTGAATTTTTAAACACCTGGTATCTTACAGACGCAGCTTCTGATCCTCACGCTCTGGTATTCCTCCTTCCATCCGAACTTGAAGAGCAACAGTGTTGGCTCACGCGGGTCGTGGCGCATCACAACCCATTTTAGCGCAGTATCTAGTGTTAGGACGAAGTCTTCTCTTTGCTCCGCTAGTACACTGACGTCTACTATTATCACTGGACAAAGAAATAACTTAAGTTATATTATATCACTTAACTGGTTATAAATATTTTTGAGTGAGAAAAACAGTCAAACTAGTTTCGTCCAAATCTCAAGATACTGCAATGTGCCCTGTTATTTTTATGTGGAAAGGAACTATACTTTATTAGATTAATTACTACAAATGGTATAACTTACATCTAGTCAGCAGATATTCTGGTGGTATAATGGCCGGATGCATAGCACCGACTGACGAGCTGTGCTCCAAATGCATAGCTGTCCCCAAGTTTGGAGTTCCACAGTTCAGACACAATTTCCTAGAAGAAACATATCAAGGTTTTGAAGTTTTAGTAACAGGGTCTCGTTGGTCCAAAGCTAAAAATATTTCAGGGGAATATACCACGACATTCCCTACTACTGTCCCCCAAATTGGCTAAATTATCAATTTGGGGTATCCCCCATTTAATAATTTTTTTTTTTTTTTTGTTTTGGAAATTTCCCACTACCCCCATTTATGGGATAGCACTTGGGGGATAAGGGGAATACCCCGTTTTTACCCATTGGGTAGATTTTACGATATTTTATTTAAAGCCTACACTGTAGGGCAAAGGTATAATGGATAGGCCTTTGCCTTTCTTCCATTGATCACGACCAGTCATTTCTATAGGAATCAAAATCATCCCACCATCGTCACCTTGGTCTGTCGCGTGGTCGTATCCCTATGGGGTACCATTCTGTTGTTATTTTGACCCATCGGAACCTTAAACAAGGAAAAAAAGAATTACTTACCAAAGTTTTTCCAAAGCAGTATAATAATCCGACAAGTCCTTCCAAACAGTTGGCTGCGTCAAATCTATTATATCTATTTTATCCATTTCTTCCGATTTTACTACCAACATATTAACTAATATTTGAAAACATAGCAGTACAAACATTTTGTGACAATGAACCTAGATATTTTTGCTTTAAATTTTGGTACTTTTCCTAAGTGCATAGGTGTGTATTTTTAATATAGGGCACAAGTGTATTTGCCTAGGTACTGGTTTGGAGTGTCCCGTTCTTAATTGAATGCTAGGTCGTCTAGGTTTTGTTTATTTATTTATTTAATTGTTCTATTGATCTGTTGTTTTGATAATATATTAGTCATTTAGTTAAAATGTATTGTGATGAGTTAGATAAGTCTGTCTGGTTGTTTGGTGTTTACGTATTTGTCATGTAGTTCCCGGATATTATTTGTGATTAGATTAATTTCAATTTTATAATCAGTGTGTTTTTTGATAATATGAAAATTAGGGTAATATATATTTTTGTTCGAGAGGGAATCAATTTATGTTACAGTTAAGTACCTACCTATTATAAGTATTAAGTTTTTAAATATATGCAATATATATAGATATTTTCCTTACGCGGGGAACGGTTAGTAAGATTGTGCGTTTGTTGGTATGTTTGTCCACACATTTCTACTACAAGGCAGAAACTGGGTTTGGAATAAATAAAATAACATACCCACCTTAGAGTTCTAAAATTACTATTATTGAAATGATTTAATTCTAATAATTTTGTTTGTTAAATTGATGAGTTAAAAGACTTTAATCTTCAACTGAAGCAGGTGCCTAGAATTTGCTAACGTTGAAAACATTCTAATAACAACCGTTTTGACGCTCTACGATGGGTCTGTAATTATGCTGCTGACCGTATACTTGTGAAAGGTCAATGCAGCTATTTTTATGAAGTTATTTTTACTCCAACGTTGAACAATCATTTCACAATGTGGGTGATCTGCATTTAAATTAGATCTATAAATATCGTACAAATAAAAAATAATGAATTAAAAAACATAATTTCCCTTTATATTATTAAATTATAGGTAATAGAGAACCCCAATAGCAAAAAAATTAAATAATTCTTATCATTGCTAATTATCTACACCTAGGAAGTAAATTACTAGGGAATTCAACGGTATCAATTTCTTTAGCACCGGGAATTTGGTAAGTTGGTACTGGTTTCATAAAAACCGATATTCCCGAGAATTTCCCGACAGTACCAACTGGCACTACCAATAGAGGATTAACTAAGTATACTACCGTGGCACTGACGCCTTTCTAATGTTTTTCGAATTTTAGGTAGTATCTTAGCAATACTTTTCAGAAGTGCTTTCTTTTTTCTTGAAATGTTTACAAAAACACGATACGAGATCACAAAAATTTATGAGTTTTTAATAACGTTCTAAGTATTGGTTTGTAATTTATGTTTTCAAAAAATTTTAAAATATGTTAAAATTTCGTTTGTTCTTAGCTTATTCCTTATTAATTTGTTCAATTAATTAAAAATACTGTAAAAACACCGAGAATTCACGGTATTTTCGGTTGCGGTATTTCCCGGTTCTATACCTACTGTAATAAGTAACTATATCTAGATAAACAATCTTACTAGATACAGATAATCATATAAAAGGACAAGCAAGCGCAAGTCAGAAGCAAAATCATTGTGCTTCCGAAATCAATCGCAGTAGATAGTACTTATATAAGTACCTACTGGATTCAATATCTTGAGACTTAAGACTTATTTGTGACCTTTAAAACTCTTTTGATACCTTCTTAGACTCTATTGAGACCTCCTAAGACTCTATTGAGACTTTCTAAGACTCTATTGAGTCCTTCTAAGACTCTATTGAGACCTTCTAAGATTCTTCTGAAACCCTTTAACTTCTAATACTCTGTAAAACTCTTCTGACACCTTTTAAGGCTCTTTAGATAGCTTTTAAGACACTCTAAACTTTTCTTAAGTGATAGGTATTTAGTAGCGAAACAGCAATGTTTAAACCGCTGTGTGTCGTTACCGCTTTGGTAGTGGCAGTGGTCGCGAGGACCTCACCGAATGCAGAATATGTCGAGGAGTTGACTAACGGTATTCTAGGAACGAAGTTCTCTAGTGACGTCGCTGAAGATGCTTCTTTGGATGTGGTATGTTTAGTTTTACTAATGAGATTTATCGGTTTAAGTGCTAAGCAGACTAAGGCAGTACCGGGACCGTTTTAGGGTTGGGAATTACCGGAATTTTCCCGGTACCGCTTCAGTGTGATCAGCGCTTTACTCTTACCACCAGTGGGATTAAGAACTATATAAAAAAATGTTAAATTATGTTTAACCTATTAGTTATCATTTTAGCGACCTCTGTGGTGCGGTGGGCTAACACCCGCCTGCGACTTAGGAGGTTGCGGGTTTGATTCCCACCTCAAACAAATATTTGAATAGAGAATAGGCCTGGGGGTTTCCGTATGAAATAATTATGTATTCCGTTAATTGGTTACCATAGCACAAGCCTAGTCAAATAGCCTGAGGCTAGATGACGATGTGTGCAATGTACTGCAATTTTTAAAATATTTTATCTATATAATTAAGCAAGCATAAAACAAGCAGGCAGCGGTCCGCGAAGTCATTCGCGTAAGTTTCGTCCCCATGGGATTATGGGGATAAAAAGCTTACTGCCAAGTTTCATCACAATCGGTCTAGAAGTTTTGGACATAATTTCGTTACACACAAAAAACTTTCTTGTAAACTTAGGCTTTCCAACCTAAATATTTATCACCCTTTTCCTCACCTCGTCAGCCTAGCCTCATCACCAAATACGGTTACCCAGTAGAAATCCACACTCTGACCACATCTGATGGATACATCCTGGAAGCTCATCGTATACCGTACGGTCGCGGACAATCAGGAACTTCGGACAAACCACCAGTGCTGGTCATGCACGGGCTCTTGTCTTCGTCAGCTGACTTCGTGTTGATGGGGCCTCGGAATGCTTTGGGTAAGTTAATTTTTTTTATTCATTTGGATGCATAGGCACAATTTGTATAAAGATCACATAGAACACACGTCTTAAAAACTAAATTAGGATGTGTGCCTTCGGAACGCGATTACCAATGAGAAGATTACCAATGAGAAGAAACTGATGGGTTTTTTCAAATAATCACTCTCACAAAGGTCAAGATTACAAATACCTATTTGAAGGTATTATTTGATTCCTATCATTAAGGTAAGCTAAGTATTTTATTGTAGGTACTTCTTGTCTATCCAAAAGTTGTCTGGAAGATATCGTTCTTAAGCGATAAGGCCGCCCTTTGTGCCACTTAGATTTAAGAATGTGTTTATTTCAAACGTTATTTATGCTATAAGGTGTGTGCATTTGTGTAATAATGAATTTATCGAGCCCTTTTTTTCCTTCGTACATGAACCAAGCGAGGATCGTAGAGAGGTTCTGCGCTTCGGACTGAGCTGGGTTGGATTAGCAGTCGATCAACACGCACAATGGGCAGAATTATTGCTTACGTGCGGGAAATCGGAGCCCCAAACCTATCGCAGTGGGATCATGACCCTCAGACTAGTGGTCATAATGTAGTGGGACCACTAGTCCTGTTTTTAACGACTGCTGGGACAAAATTTGTGGGTCAATAAATCCAATGTCGCTATGAAAAGTAAAAGTCAGTCTTATAGGTATTTGCGCAGGTTTAAGTTATAAGTTTAAGCGGATTTAAATCACGGTAAAATCTAAATCCTATCACGTATTAACCTCGTATTTTTTATCAAAATACCGATTAATTTAATCGATAAAACAATAATTCCCTTAAACTCCTCAATTGATTGTATAATTAATGACGTAATTTGTGAAATAATCGACTCGTTTAATCAATTAATCTGAGATTTGCCAAAATCGAAGAAACCAATGTCGAATCCAAATCGATTATACACGTGCCAGAATCATAAAGATATCAATACATGAATGAATACTATTGTAAAATTACTACAATTGAAAGCGCTTAGACGAAAATCCTTACGGGATTGCTTACAACGAAAGTTCAAAACTAGAATCGGTCAATATGCGAAGCCTGATGGCTTCCAACGCCTCCAGCTGGTATCTAAAATAAGTTCAATCATAATGACTTGCCTCTCTAAGGCTTGTAAGGTTGTAAGGTATAAATTTATACAAAGTGTTTCAGCGAAGGGGGTTTCAATACGAATGGGGGTTGTTCTAGACGTCTAGGCGAACAACTTTTGTTCTACGACTTTTTTGTCGATAATTCTGAGGGAATTTTAACTTGAAAATCTGCTGTTTCATACAAGTCGTAGAACAAGAGTTCTACGCCTAGACGTGTAGAACAACCTCCTTTCGTATTAAAACCCCTTCGCTAAAACATTTTGTATTTGAAAATCGTTCTTCTCTTCCAGCATATAAACTAGCCGATGCCGGCTACGACGTCTGGCTCCTCAATGCTCGCGGTAACTACTACTCCCGAAATCACATCTCTTTAACCCCAGACGATCGTGACTTCTGGAGATTCAGTTGGGATGATATTGGAAACATCGACTTGCCTACTTACATTGGCCATGTGGTCCTTACTACTGGTCAACCTAAGGTGCCATATATTTTATGATATTGTTTTCTCTCGCAACAGTCTCCCTAAGATTCAACAATCGTGACTTTTGAAGAATAGTATTAGCAACATCGATATTTCTATTGGACCTGTAAATTGTTAAGTATCTATAGTGCCTATTAATATGGAAAATCGTAAAAACATCAACTTACATTGACCAACCTGAAAGTTAGACGAAATGCTTTAAGACGAGTTCCGAGTTCCGAATTGCGGTTTAGACGAGTTGCTACTTTAGACGATTTGATTTTGCGACGATTCGATACTAACTTACCATGGCCACTGGTCAGGTCAGCCCATGCACTATGTTTGTTTGTATATTTGAAATCAAGCTATTTTCAGTTTAAAGCTCGTACTCCGAGAAAAGTTTGGACTACGCCTTTAAAATAATAGACTTTTTTTGAATTTGAGCTTTTTTGAGATTTTATTTCACAAAAAAGTTAAAATACATAGTTCTCTTTCAGAGGCTTTTGTGTAATATGGCATAAGTTTTGGTCTACACCTTACGCCTCTAAGATAATATTTTTTTTAGAATTATAGCTTTTTTTGAGATTTTATTTTACAGAAAAGTCGGAATAACCTAATTCTCTTTCAGAGGCTTTTGTGTAATATGGCATAAGTTTTAATCTACACATTACGCCTCTAAGATAGTAATTTTTTTTAGAATTATAACTTTAATGAGATTTTATTTTTCAGAAAAGTTGGCTTAGTGTCTTTATCAAAGGTTTTTTGTAATATAGCGTTAACTTTTAGGTACACTATATTGGCCATTCCCAAGGAGGTACATCATTCTTGGTTCTGACATCTTTGAGACCGGAGTATAATGAAAGGATCCTGTCCTTCCAAGGTCTGGCCCCGGCTTCCTTCTTCACCTACAACGAGAACTCTTTGTTTAACACTTTGGCTACTTACGAAAATATATTGGAGGTTAGTTTTTAATTTTATATTCTGTACAAATCTTCCTCTAATAAATTTCGACGACCCAGTTGGCACAATGGTCACCATGCTTAGATATTTGTCTGTGCTCTGGTTGTTTATATGTATTTACAAAAGAAAAATAAGTAGTATATCCGTTGTCTAGCACCCATAACACAAGTCTAGTTACTTAGCTTGGGGCTAGATGGCGATGTGTGGAATGTCGTGCAATATGAAAAAAATATATATAGAACATTTAGAAATCCATTTTATTACTTACTTCAAGATATACTGTTTTTAGGTTTCTTTCGTATGAATAAGATGTCTTTGTTAAATTCTTCGTTCGAAAGGTGAAACCAGGAACTTTTTTAATTTTCATTTCATTTTATGTACTTAATATTTTTTTTTCAAAACCGATTCTGTAGTTTATAGCACAGTTAGGCACCGAATTAGGTTCGTCGATATACCTAGTTGAATAAATATCTTCATATTCTTTATATCAGTGTGTGAATAGTTTGTTTTAGTGCGAAAACAGCCCCGTAAAACTAAACTATTCTTCATACCCAATATCTTATATTTTTTATCTTCTGGGTCTATTATTTTAACCTTTATTTATTTTTTAGACGACTGCCTTCGCTCTGGGCTA